>CM063171.1:17382500-18632500 GCA_031835075.1 Saguinus oedipus
AAGCAGCTCTCTGATCCCTGTATATCCAAAGACTCACCTCATAAAGGAGAGATCAGACTGACATTTGGTGGGTATCCTTTTGGGACAAAAATAGAAGAAGAAGAAACTGGTAGCAACCCTTACTGTTCTGAGCTGCTGCAGGTGATCCCCAGGCAAGCAGGGCCTGGAGTGGACCTCCGCAGTCCTACAGCACAGGAGCCAGACTGTTAGAAGGAAAACTATGAAACAGAAAGAAATAACTTCAACATCAAGAACTTGGATGTCCACTCAAAGATCCAATCTGAAAGTCAACTACTACAAAGACGACAGGTGGATAAATCCACAAACATGGGAAGAAACCAGCATGAAAAGGATTAAACACCTGAAATCAGAATGCCTCTCCTCCTACAAGGGATCACAACTCCTCACCAGCAAGGGAACAAGGCTGGATGGAGAATGAGTGTGATGAATTGACGGAATCTGGCTTCAGAAGTTGGGTAATAAGAACTTTTGTGAGCTAAAAGAACATGTTCTAACCCAATGCAAAGAAACTAAGAACCTTGAAAAAAGATTTGATGAAATGATAATGAGAATAGACAACTTAGAAATATAAGTGAATTGATGGAGCTGAAAAATGCAATACAAGAACTTTGCAAAGCACACACAAGTTTCAATAGCTGAACTGACCAAGCAGAAGAAGGGATATAAGAGGCAGAAGACCAACTCAATGAAATAAAATGAGAAGGCAAGATTAGAGAAAAAAGGGTAAAAAGGAAGGAACAAAGTCTCCAAAAAATATGGGACTATGTGAAAAGACAGAGTCTACGTTTGATAGATGTACCTGAAAGTGACAGAGAGGATGAATCCAAGCTGGAAAATACTCTTCAGGATATTGTCCAGGAAAACTTTCCCAACCTAGCAGGGCAGGCCAATATTCAAGTCCAGGAAATATAGAGAACACCACAAAGATATTTCTCAAGAAGAGCAACCCCAAGGCACATAATCATCAGATTCACCAGGGTTGAAATGAAGAAGAAAATGCTAAGGGAAGCCAGAGAGAAAGGTCGGGTTACCCACAAAGGGAAGCCTATCAGACTCCCACAGATCTCTCAGCAGAAACACTACAAGCCAGAAGAGAGTGGGGGCCAATGTTCAACATCATTAAAGAAAATAACTTGCAACCTAGAATTTCGTATCCAGCCAAACTAAGCTTCATAGGTGAAGGAAAAGTAAAATCCTTTGCAAACAAGCAAGTACTCAGAGATTTCATCACCACCAGGCCTGCTTTACAAGAGCTCCTGAAAGAGGCAGTACACATAGAAAGGAACAACTATTACCAGCCACTCAAAAATATACCAAATGGTAAAGAGCATTAACACAATGAAGAAACTGCATCAACTAATGGGCAAAACAGCCAGCTAGCATCAAAATGTCAGTATCAAATTCACACATAACAATATTAAAATCCTAAATGTAAATAAGCTAAATGCCCCAGTCAAAAGACACAGACTGGCAAATTGGATAAAAAGCCAAAACCCATTGGTGTGCTATATCCAAATAGCCCATCTCACATGCAAGGATACACAAAGGCTCAAAATAAAGGGATGGAGGAAGACTTACCAAGCAAATGGAGAGCAAGAAAAAAGCAGGAGTTGCAATTCTCGTCTCTGATAAAATAGACTTTAAACCAACAAAGATCAAAAGAGACAAAGAAGGACATTACATAATGGTAAAAGGATCAATGCAACAAGAAGAGCTAATGATCCTAAATATATATGCACCCAATACAGGAGCACCCAGATACATAAAGCAAGTTCTTAATGTCTTACAAAGAGACTTAGACTCACACACAATAATAGTGGGAGACTTTAACACCCCATTGTCAATATTAGACAGATCAACCAGACAGAATATTAACAAGACTATCCAGGACTTGAAGTGAGACCTAGACCAAGCAAACCTAATAGACATTTACAGAACTTTTCACCCCAAATCCACAGAATATACATTCTTCTCAGCACCTCATCACACCTAAACTAAAATTGACCATATAATTGAAAGTAAATCACTCCTCAGCAAATGCAAAATAATGGAAATCATAACAGTCTCTCAGACCACAGTGCAATCAAGTTAGAACTCAGAATTGAGAAACTAACTCAGAATCACACAGCTTCATGGAAACTGAACAACTGGCTCTTGAATGTTGACTGGATAAACAATGAAATGAGGGCAAAAATAAAGATGTTCTTTGAAACCAACGAGAACGAAGACACAACATATCAGAATCTCTGGGACACATTTAAAGCAGTCTCTAGGGAAAATATATAGCAATACATGCTAACATGAGAAGCAAGGAGAGATCTAAAATTGACACCCTATCATCAAAATTGAAAGACATGGAGGAGCAAGATCACAAAAACTCAAAACCTAGCCGAAGACAAGAAATAACTAAGATCAGAGCAGACCCGAAGGAGATAGAGACACAAAAATCTCTTCAAAAAGTCAATAAATCCAGGAGCTGGTTTTTTCAAAAAAAAAATCAACAAAATAGACAGACCACTAGCCAGATTAATAAAAAAGAAAAGAGAGAATAATCATATAGATGCAATAAAAAACGATAAAGGGGACATCACCACAGATTCCACAGAAATTCAAACCATCATCAGATATTATTACAAACAACTCTATGCACATAAGCTAGTAAACTTGGAAGAAATTGATAAATTTCTGGACACTTGCATTCTCTCAAGCCTAAACCAGGAAGAAGTCGAAATCCTGAATAGACCAATTATGAGGTCTAAAGTTGAGGCAGCAATTGAAAGCCTACCACCCGAAAAAAAGCCCAGGTTCAGATGGGTTCACAGCCGAAATCTACCAGACATAGAAAGAGAAACTGGTACCATTCCTTCTGAAACTATTCCAAATAATCCAAAAGGAGGGAATCCTTCCCAAATCATTTTAACAGACCAACATCATCCTGATACCAAAACCTGGCAGAGACTCAACAAGAAAAGAAAACTTTAGGCCAATAACCATGATGAACATAGACGCAAAAATCTTCAATAAAATACTGGCAAGCTGATTGCAACAGCACATCAAAAAGCTTATCCATCATGATCAAGTAGAATTCATCCCAGGGATGAAGGCTGCTTCAACATACACAAGTCTATAAACATAATTCACCACATAAACAGAACCAAAGACAAAAACCACATGATTATCTCAATTGATGCAGAGAAGGCCTGTGACAAAATTCAACAGCCCTTTATGCTAAAAACCCTCAACAAACTAGGTATTGATGGAACGTATCTCAAAATAATAAAAGCTATTTACGACAAACCAACAGCCAATATCATACTGAATTGGCAAAAACTGGAAACTTTCCCTTTGAAATCTGGCACTAGACAAGGATGCCCTCTCTCACCACTCCTATTCAATATAGTACTGGAAGTTCTAGCCAGAGCAATCAGGCAAGAAAAAGAAATAAAGGGTATTCAAATAGGAAACGAGGAACTGAAATTGTCCTATTTGCAGATGACATTATTCTATATCTAGAAGACCCCATTGTCTCAGCCCAAAATCTCCTGAAACTAATAAGCAACTCCAGCAAAATGTCAGGATACAAAATCGATGTGCAAAAATCACAAGCATTCCTATACACCAATAACAGACTTAAAGAGAGCCAAATCAAGAACAAACTGCCATTCACAATTGCTACAAAGAGAATAAAATATCTAGGAATACAACTAACAAGGAACATAAAGGACCTCTTCAAGGAGAACTAGGAAGCACTGCTCAACAAAATAAGAGAGGACACAAACAGATGGAGAAACATTCCATGTTCATGGTTAGGAAGAATCAATATCATGAAAATGGCGATATTGCCCAAAGTAATTTACAGATTCAATGCTATCACCATCAAGCTACCAATGACCTTCTTCACAGCACTGGAAAAAAACCACCTTAAACTTCATATGGAACCAAAAGAGAGCCTGCATAACCAAGTCAATTCTAGGCAAAATGAACAAAGCAGGAGGCATCACACTACCTGACTTCAAACTATACTACAAAGCTACAGTAATCAAAACAGCATGATACTGGTACCAAAACAGAGATACAGAACAGTGGAACAGAACAGAGGCCTTGGAGGCAACACAGCATGTCTACAACCATCGAATCTTTGACAAACCTTACAAAAATAAGCAATGGAGAAAGGATTCCCTGTTTAATAAATGGTGTTGGGAAAACTGGCTAGCCATGTGCAGAAAGCAGAAACTGGACCCCTTCTTGACACCTTACACTAAAATTAACTCCAGATGGATTAAAGACTTAAACATAAGACTGAACACCATAAAAACCCTAGAAGAAAATCTAGGCAAAACCATTCAGGACATACGAGTAGGCAAGGACTTCATGACCAAAACACCAAAAGCATTGGCAACAAAGGCCAAAATAGACAAATAGGACCTAATCAAACTCCACAGCTTCTGCACGGGAAAAGAAACAGTCATTGGAGTAAATTAGTAACCAACAGAATGGGAAAATATTTTGCAGTTTACTTATCTGAGAAAGGGCTGATATCCAGAATTTAGAGAGAACTAAAACAGATTTACAAGAAAAGAAACAAACAAGCCCATTCAAAAGTGGGTGAAGGATATGAACAGACACTTTATGAAAGAAGACATACATGAAGCCAACAAACAAATGAAAAAATGCTCATCATTACTGGTCATGAGAGAAATGCAAATCAAAACTACATTGAGATACCATCTCATGCCAATTAGAATGGCGATCATTAAAAAACCTGGAGACAACAGATGCTGGAGAGGATGTGGAGAAATAGGAACACTTTTATACTGTTGGTGTGAGTGTAAATTAGTTCAACCCTTGTGGAAGACAGTGTGGCGATTCTTCAAGGACCTAGAAATAGAAATTCCATTTGACCCAGAAATCCTATTACTGGGTATATATCCAAAGGACTATAAATCATTCTACTATAAGGACACATGCACACGAATGTTCACTGCAGCACAGTTTACAATAGCAGAGACCCGGAACCAACCCAAATGCCCATCAGTGATAGACTGGACAGGGAAAATGTGGCATATATACACCATGGAATATTATGCAGCCATTAGCTACTTGGGAAGGCTGAGGCAGGAGAATCACTTGAACCTGGGGAGGCGAAGGTTGTAGTGAAGAGAGATTGTGCCATTGCACTCCAGCCTGGGCAACAAGTTCAAAACTCTGTCTCAAAACAAACAAGCAAACGAAAAACCATCTATTCCAAGTGTAGTGAAAAAGAAACAAGTAATGCTTAATGAGTAATCAGTGTTTCTGCCTTCTGATTGAAAACATAATATCCACTAAGAGTCTCACAGTATATTATCATCACATATACTATATAATACTGATAGTTTTGGCCAATAGAGTGGTCAGTGAAGAAATAATTTTCTCTCTCCAAATTTGTCATAAGTGGAATTTAGGCAGCATTACTAATGATCGTAATATGTGCATTGCATATGCAATTAGTCAGCTAGTAAGTGCAAAGAATATACCCAGTTCAAGAAACTATTGACCTAAGAAGTAACAAAGGTGTATGTTCCTCAGTATAGGGAAATTCAGCATTTAATATGAGAGAACAGGCTGTGTTCAAGATGGGAGTTGAAAAATCTGAAAAATAACACAAGATAACAAATGAGATTAGGGAGAAACAAAAGCATAAAGTTCTATTGCAAGTTACATTTGAGAAGTCTATAAATGATCTAAGTGGAGATAATGAAGATAACCAGCAGGCCATTATAAAGATCAGAGGAAAGAAAAAGGAGAAGCGTTTTATATTACTCTGCTTTTTAGAATATAAACACCCTGTGGGTGGTGGGTTGTCTTTTTTCCAATTTAGTACCATTTATCACATAACCCAGGGGGAAGCATTTAATGACTATTATTTTAATTAGAATTGAATTAGACTCAAGGTGCTCATATTTCAAATCCTAGGATAAAAAAAGCTGGCCATAAAAATGAAATGTGCTTCTGGAGCAATTTGTCATTCATTTACTATATGGGAGGAAATGCATAGGAAATTAGCTATACATACTCATTTTGCATTAATCATAAAGAAATATAAAAATGTCAAACTCAATAGCAAACAAAGCTCCTTGGGAAGTTTTATTAACTCAGAAAGAGGGCAAAATTGGCATGAGGTGATCCCAGGAGCCTCTCATAGTCAGATAGTCTCAGTCTCTCTCTCTCTCTCCATATATATATACACACACACATATATATACGTATATATATATATATGTATATATATAGACATATATACATATATATACGTATATATACACACATATATACGTATATATATACGTATATATATACACATACATATATATTTTTAAAGAGGGCATTGAGAATAACATGTTTATTTTCACTGATACACCATTTCTGCTACTAGTGTGCTGCAAACAGGTGCTAACATTCTAATCCGATAAAGGATTAAAAAGAAAAATGAATAACTTGCAATAGAACTTCTGGAATATGTAACAAATGAGGTTGGGGGTGATGGATGGGCTGCAAAGACTCAGGTGTCCTTTGGCCTGTGGGCCCTGATTTATGATCCCCTGGAACCTCTTCCATAAAGCTCAACCTTGGGGAAGAACTGGAAGCAGAGCTACAGATTTGAAAGTTGAGGAGAGTGGGTCTAAGTGGTATTCTATGTACAATCAAAAAACGAACAACAATCAACAAAAACTGAGATCTATTATGTCAGCAGGTAGCCTGGGATGACTTTATGGGGGTGAATAAATTTCTTAAGCCAAGAAAATGGCTGCAGTGGCATTTTGTGGTGAGCTCAAGATCTCTCTACAAAAGCAAAAAAGGAGTTTATTTTGGAGAGTAAAAGCAAAGTTACAGATAAAGACGGTAAGTCAGCAGCAAAGCTGGAGCTCCAGGAAGGAAGGAATCCAAACTCAACTTGGCCGTTTCTGACCCTGTCTCTCCCCTCTTCACAAAGCTTCATACACAGTTCTCCGGTACCTTCAGAATAAAATCCAATTCCTTGGCATGGCGGTTGCCGCCCTGATGGTCTAGTTCAAACGTACCTTCCAGAATCTGTATTCCTATGATCCATTTACCCGACTCTTCACACAATTCACTTGCCAAGAAGTAGACAAATGCAAATCAAATTGGGTTACTTCAAATTTCTTAAACAAGCTCTGAGGAGCTTTTCTCTTTTCCCTCTATCACAACTGTCTCTCCTCCTATCTTCACCAACAAATAAAACACCCCCTTAAACAAAGTCAAATGTCCTTGAAATGCCCTCCTCCAGCCTCAACAATTTTTTAACTTTCTTTACAACCACAGTATTTATACCATTTATAAAACCCCATTCGAGAAGCCATACATTTTAATTATTCATACCTGTCTTATATCCTTCTCCAGTCAAATTATTATACAGTTCACATGACAACTGGAGACAACATCCCCTTTGTTTTTAAATCCCAGACCCATGACTAAAACAGTGACTTATGCATCAATAGTCATTGAATATAGGCTTTTTATACATAATGTTGGGCTAATTTTCAATTAGCCAGATGAAGATTTGAGTAATCTAATGTGTTATTTCCTCTAAAATGGCTCTCAACCTTTAGTGCCAAAAATAACAAAGGAGTTTGTTAAAGTTCAGAATCCTTGGAACTTCCCTCTAAACTTCAGGTTTAATAGATGAGGTGTGGGGGTCCAGAATCGGAAAGTAGGTGCTGTGGTTTAGAAATGGCCTATTTATCCCCGCCAATCTCATGTTGAAATCTGATCCCCAGAGTGGGATCAGATCCCCAGGTGGGAAGTGGGACCTAGTGGGAGGTGTTTGGGTCATAGTGGCAAATTTCTCATGAATTTCTTGGTGCTATTTCTCAGGCAGTGAAAGGCTTCTCCCTCTCAGGAGACTGGATTAGTTCATGTGGGAATACATTAGTTCCCGTGAGAGGGAGTTATTATAAAGCCTCAGAATTTCCCTCTTTTCCTGTGTCACTTCCCCTTTGACCTTCTCTGCCTTGTTTTGATGCCACACAAAAGTCCTCACCAGAAACTGAGCTGATGCTGACACCGTGCTTCTTGTTCAGCCTGCAGAACTGTGAACTAAGCAAACCTCTCTTTAAAACAAACTACCCAGCTTTAGATATTTCTTTTAAGCAACACAAAATGGAATAATATGGAATAATAAAATAGAATAATGCATATGAAGACCACACTTGGAGAATCAGTGCTGTTCGTGGTCTGCTAATTGGCCATCAAAGATTTCCTTGTGCAGTGCAGGGTTTTTCTAGGAGTTGGTAGCCAAGGTCAAAGCTACATTTTCCAGCCATTTTGCACCAATACACATGAGCCCATATAACCACTTCTCAATTTTGACTACTCTTATTTTGTTGGCAAAATAACAGTGAACCAGCTTTGTTTAATTTCTGGGCCAAAATGTTATGAAATGAGAGAGGATGAAGATGATGGAGTCACAAGACAGAAGCAGCATCAGTTCCCATAAACCAAATACTTGTTAGAGGAAAGTGAGTTTTCTACCAATCACAAAAACCTGTCTAGGACTTTCATGAATGAGAAATAAACTTTTAACATCTTAGTCATTATCCATTTTGGAATTTTAAAAATAATAGTAAGTAGTATTACCCTAAATAACACATTCATTTTTCAGAAACAAAAAAAGAATTATTTAAACAAAGACAGTTAGGTTTTTATGGTCTTGCTCAACTAAATAGAACAATACTTAAAATTAAAACCTGTGAAATACTAATAATTACGGGTTTCAGAAGAAACCTACTAATGGGAACCTACCTGGTTGAGTTTCAATGCTAATAATTTTAATGAAGGCATACTGATTGTATGAAAAATCCATCTTAACATTTTATTTACTAGCCTATCCATTTTTGATCTCTGTATATTAATAATTTATAGAATGGTCTGTCATTATAAATGATCCATTTTGAAATTGTGAGCTGAGAAGAATTAATTGCCTAAAAGTAAACTTTAATTTCTCAAATTAAAACCAAAACAAAAGAATGAGGCTACGTTGTGGTAAAAAGCTATTATAGCAAAATCTTACCTACACCTTGGTGTTGCACGAGTTACAATTGAAACATCTTTCCTAAAATCCTATTTAGTTTCCCAAATCTGTTAGTTGTTCCTATAAGCCAAGCTGTCCTGAAATTTGTAGAGCTGACTATTTGCAAAGTACTTTGCTCATTTGACTATCCTCCCTTTCCTCAAATTTATGAAGCATTTCATGATGCAGTAATAACAAACAAGAGACCATAGATTTCCCCATACACATATCATGCACTATTGGATCAACTATCATTTATAATATTATTGTATTCTACAGGAGCTATTATTACTCCCTTTTGTCAGAAAAGTGTTGAATTTTCCCAAGCAGAAATAAGTCTTGAGCTCTTCATTTGCATTTCAGAAGCCTCATTTCCAGGCATTTACTCTTTGTATGTAAACAGATGGGTTTAAAATATTAAAAACCCATTTGGTATGACTGAAAATTTAATCGCCTACATTCCCCCATTACAGAATCCTTGGGTGTGAAATTGAAAAGTAAATTATACTATGTTCATTCTGAACCGGGTTCATCTAGAGTTTTGTCTTTGTTAAATTGAGGGAGGGGTTATTTATGGACAAAGATTACAAAATGAACTGCTGGAAGACTGGATGCTGATCCCAAACTATAAAGAGGTAACTAGTTGATTTCCAAAGGTGTGGTTTGGGTATAACTGAGATGGCATTATTTTTTCCAAATGCTTAATGAATATACCACAGACAAGTAAATTATAATAAGACAGAAAAAATAAAAGTGGGATTCACTTTCCTGAGGTTCCCCTAGTTTGCATGTCCATCTACACCCCACCTGCTAATGTTGTATCCTGTTGCATTTCACCAAAATTTCATTTCCCAGTTGTCCAAAAGCTTTAGAATGAAAATCAGCCAATGTTAATGCTCTGTCTCCTTATTAAAAAGCAACACAATCAGGACAACTGTGACAACTGGATTATAATATTTTATCCACAAACCAACTGACAGTTTGAAAAACAGAGGAGAGTGACTTGAGGTGAAGGAAAATAAGCAGCAGGAGTTGAGGTAGGTTTTGAACAAAATATCTGTTTTGTGCATAACAGTAAAGACAGGTATGATGGACCTCTGAGTCCCCTTCCTCTACTGCTATTTGATTTTTATCAGGGCAGATTTGATTGCTCTATTAGCTGTAGACATTTCATCTAGAGTTACATGGAGTAAAAAATTGGTCCATTATGCTCATTCTCAGAAGTAGTAAATTTTCCAAAAAAAGATAGTACAATTAGAGAGAGAGAGAGAGAGAGAGAGAGAGAGAGAGAGAGAGAGAGAGAGAGCCTGCATGCACTAAAGCACACAGAGTCATTCAGAGTTAATAAAACAGAACAGGAAACATAACGTTGTACTATGACATTCATTTAAACTGATTGAAAAATATTTAGAAAAATAGCAGGGAGACGTAGGAAAATATTCTATGTTGCACACAATAAGAATCAAAAGTGTCATGCGCTGAATGTTTAAGGCTGCAGAATTTAGACTCAATAATGAACAGCTACATTTCCAGTGGGATATACCATTGTTCCTCTTGGGAGGTAAAAGCATGGACTATGACTTTAGGTCAGTTGTTGGCTAGCTCAGTTACTTCACCTCTGAGCTTCATCATCTTAGTCTTAATTCTTGCCTTCTTAGAGGTGTGGTGAGGTATCTAAGAGATAACAGGGATTCAACTGAAACCCAATGCTTCCTTCCCTAGGAAATGACTATTAACTAATAACATATTCTCAAGTTCAAAAAGAAACTTTAAACTAGAAGTCCCAAGATTTTTAGTTTTTAAGTGTTGGTAAAATTCACATATACATGTAAGTGAAAACATGTTTTTCAAAGGTATACTTAATTTCTGCGATTAAGCACTGTAAGTTCTTATACTTTAAGTTTCGGGTTACATGTGCTGGCTTGTCTAGCCTTCTGCACATGTACCCAAGAAATTGAAGTATAATAATAAAATAAAATAAAGGTGAAAAAAAAAGAAATGAATGATTTTCTTCTCAGGTTATTAGGGCTTTATTATTATATATTATATCCCCAAATACAAAGCAAACACAAGGTGATTCTCTTACTTTCCCATACACATTTTCTTAGAATTGGACATATAAAATGTTTAACTTTTACAAATTAGATAAAATAGCCAAATGTCTAGATACAACATTTATTTTTATTTTATTTTGCTTTAAGCTCTGAGGTACCTGTGCACATCCTGAAGGGTTGTTGCATAGGTACACACATGCCATGGTGGTTTCCTGTTTCCCTGCCCCTGTTGCCTACATGAGGCATTTCTCCCTGTGCTTTCCCTCCCCATCCTCCCTTCCCCCCACTGTCCCTTCCCTAGCTCCCCACCCCCTACCTACCCTAGGGTGTTATGTTCCCCTCCCTGTGCACACATGTTCTCATTGTTCAACACCTGCCTATGAGTGAGAACATGCGGTGTTTGGTTTTCTGCTCTTCTATCAGTTTGCTGAGAATGATGGTTTCCAGATTAATCCATGTCCCTATGAAGGACACAAACTCATCATTTTCTATGGCTACATAGTATTCCATGGTGTATATGTGCCACATTTTCTTTGACCAGTCTATCAGTGACGGGTATTTGGGTTGGTTCCTGGTCATTGCTATTGTAAACAGCACCGCAGTGAACATATGTGTGTATGTGTCTTTATAACAGAATGATTTATAATCCTTTGGGTATATACCCAGTAATGGGATTGCTGAGTCAGATGGAATTTCTATTTCTATATCCTTGAGGAATTGCCACACTGTCTTCCACAGTGGTTGAACTAGTTTGCACTCCCACCAACAGTCCTCAGAAGTAACGCCACATTTCTACAACCATCTGATCTTTGACAAACTTGACAAAAACAGGCAATGGGGAAAGGATTCCATGTTCAATAAAGGGTGTTGAGAAAACTGGCTAGCCTTCTGCAGAAAGCTGAAACTGGACCCCTTCCTTACATCTTACACTAAAATTAACTCCAAATGGATTAAAGATTTAAACGTAAGACCTAACACCATAAAAAAAAAAAAAAAAAAAAAAAAAAAAACTAGAAGAAAACCTAGGCAATACCATTCAGGACATAGGCATAGGCAAGGACTTCATGACTAAATCCCCAAAAGCAATGGCAACAAAAGCCAAAATAGACAAATGGAATCTAATTAAACTTAAGAGTTTCTGCACAGCAAAAGAAACAATCATTAGAGTAAACTGGAAACCAACAGAATAGGAAAAAATTTTGCAATCTACCCATCAGACAAAGGGCTGATATCCAGAATCTATAAAGAACAAAAGCAGATTTACAAGAAAAAAAATGAATGATATGAACAGACACTTTAAAAAGAAGACATTTATGCAGCCAACAAACATATGAAAAAATGCTCATCATCACTGGTCGTTAGAGAAACACAAATCAAAACCTCATTGAGATACCATCTCACACCAGTTAGAATGGCGATAATTAAAATTCTGGAGACAACAGATGCTGGAGAGGATGTGGAGTAACAGATATAAAATTTAATTAACTAATTCAGTTAATTAACTCATAACATAAAATATTTCATTTTAGAAATTTTATTAGAAATACTTTATTTTAGAAACAATTCTTTTCAACATAGAAATTCCAACGAACATTTTTAAACTATTTTTCTCCATACATACCTTCTGCACCATTGCTTTCGTTATGGTTAGAGCTATTTCTAGAGTGATCTAACGGTTTCCAGAGCTGCAGATCTGTTTCAGTTGTTTGAGACACAGCATGCTCACTATTGATACGTGATTGTATAACTGGAAATTGTATGCCCATATATTTGGATTGCAGTCTTTTAAAATGCATTCTGTAGCATTTATTTGTGGTTGGAACCACTTACCATTTTGCTTTCTAAAGCAATCTCTGAGAAGATCAATTACAAAGATGTCCAAAACCAAGATGTTCTTAGTTTTCACTGAGTATTAAATGCCTACTTTTAGGCATCTATCACTATCCATGATTGGGAGATTTTTTTTTTTTGAGGGTCTTGCTTTGTTACACAGATTGGAGTTCAGTGGTGTGATCTTGGCTCAATGTAGCCTCCACTTCTCCAGGCTCAGTTGATTCTTCCATCCTAGACTCCCAAGTAGCTGGGGCAACAGATACATGCCACCACACTCAGCTAAGTTTTGTATTTTTAGCTGTGACAGGGTTTCAACATGTTGGCCAAGCTGGTCTTGAACCCTTGGCCTCAAGTGATCCACCTGCTTTGGCCTCTCAAAGTGCTGGGATTACAGGCATGAGCCACCACGCCTTGCCTGGGAGATCTTTCTTAATGTGTCTTTCACCACATGATATTATGTTTTCAAAAACAAAATAATTTTAAGAGTGTGCTATACTTTAAGACCCATGGTAAAAACTGAAATACACATCAACTTCCTTTTTCAGGGGGAAGTGAACAAATATCTTACATTTGGATCTATCATGTGCCAGGAAGCTTTAAAACCTTCTTTCTCTCATAGGCATTCTTTTTATGCTATGTCGTTTTATTTGCTAGTCTATTAATATCAACCAATTAATATCAATCATTTTGCTAGTCTATTAATATCTTTAGTTCCTTAGTTAGTCTGTTACTCACTTAAGTAGTCAGTGAATATTTTTTGAGGGCCCACTATCTTTGAAATGAAAAATCTTCAAGTAGTTTATAATCTGCAGGAAAATAGAGAATTGGATAATCATAATTTTAAAAGATAAATGCCACAACCATCCTTGGGCTTGGGGTGTCTGGGAGTAAAGCACAGCTCACATGTGAATGTATGGGTACACGCACACACACACAGACACACACTTCTACACATGCACTTGCATCACTCAGATGCACACACTAGTCTGGTGGTGAGCATGATGGTGGTTGTTCACAAAAAGCTTCTGGGAGGAGGAACTGCTACAGCCAATCTGGGAAGGATTTATAAGAATCTGTGAGCTGCAGAAAAGCAGATGTGGAAGGCAGAGAGAGAAATCACAGGCTACTTAGGAAATGCAAGCAATGCTTTCTGTTTGAGCGTAGGGTGCACACTGAGTGGTGATGAGAGATTACATTGGAAATGTTGGTGTGAGACACACTGTGGAAAGCCCGGCTTACAAATCCAAGGAGTTCTGATTTTATTCTAAATGGAAGACAAGCCATCACAATATGTGATATGACAAGGGGTGACATGATCAGATTCTTGTTGAACAAAGATCCCTCCAGCAACATTGCAAAGCAAGGATAGGAGGAAATGAAACTGGAGATAGGCAGATCAACTAATGGGTGGGGAATAATGTGACTTTAAGTAATAACAATCTAGTCCATTTTGCTGTTCTTTGCAGACATGTCAAAGCAGATGTCTTTTAGCCTTCATTTTCTATCTATTTTCTGTACGTATCAGCATAAGGTCTAGAAGTCTATGGTTTCATCCATATCCATTAACGTTCTTTCTCAGAACAGAGAATCATACAGTTTTTCTCCACAATTTTCTTAGAACACCAAAATTTTCACATGTGCACCCACATATGCATTCTTCACATTCATTTTCTTAATCTCTAAACCTCTGGATATAACAACAATTTTATACTTGTAAGCAATAACCTTGTAGCATATCAAAATCAATACATTTCTTTGCTATACCTTACATTGTAAAATGACTTCATTAATTTTTATACAAGTTACTGTCAAGTCTGTTTTCGAAATTAGAAGGTGAAGTTTGGCACAAGGAATCAAGAGACATTTTTAGGCCCACACTTGCTCTACTCCCCAAAATGGAAGCCTATTTACACAATAGGAGGACAAATTAGCTTTCATGTTCAAGTACTGTCTGTTATTAGAATCATAAATCATAAAACATTCTGCAGAACAGCAATACTATAAATATTCTTTCCAAACAATCATTAAAAGTTATTAATGCATTCTTCTTGTCTAAGCCACGAATTTAGAATGAATTAGAAATTTGAAGACTGTCTTGTGCTAATATCACTGGTTTTTTCACCATTCCCTGCGTCCAGATGTAGTCCTCCATGGCCTACATTTTGTTCATGCCTCACTCCCCACCACCCTGGATATTTTCTTAGCAATTCTGAGAAGTATGCCATAATGATTTCCTCTTGAAATGTCCTATTTTTTTTTTCTGAATCCCCAGAGCAACTACTGTTGGTAAATATTTCTTTGGCAATAAGTCGTAAACTGTCTTGGACACTTTTTTTACTTTAGTCTTGAATTGCTGCAATCCAGAATTAATAGCAACAATCATCCTTCTGTAGGTTTTACAACTTACAACTGTTTAAGGTAAGCCATGATCCTAAAAATATCCTGTGAAATAAAAAAGGAGAAGGTATTCTTTTTCCTCTATAGATAAAAAAGTTAGTACTTATTTATTAATTCCTTCAATATATGGCAAGGGATATAAAGAATAAGAAGACACATTTTCTCAAGGAGTTTAAAGTCTGATAGGAAATTGCTGGGTCAAATGGTATTTCTGGTCCTAGATCCTTGAGGAATTGCCACACTGTCTTCCACAATGGTTGAACTAATTTAGACTCCAACCAACTGTGTCAGTTTCCTATTTCTCCTATTCTCCTATTTCTCCACAGCTTCGCCAGCTTCCATTTTTCCTGACTTTTCAATAATCGCCACTTTGACTGGAGTGAGATGGCATCTCATTGTGGTTTTGATTTGCATTTCTCTAATGACCAGTGATGATGAGCTTTTTTTTTCCATATGTTTTTTGGCCACATATGTCTTTTTTGAGAAGTGTCTGTTCATATCCTTTGCCCACTTTTTGATGGGGTTGTTTTTTCTTGTTAATCTGTTTAAGTTCCTTGTGGATTCTGGATACTAGACCTTTTGCCTAAAGGATCATCAATCATTCTACTATAAAGGCATATGCGCATGTATGCTTGTTGGAGCACTATTTATGATAGCAAAGACTTGGAACCAAACCAAATGCTCGTTAATGATACATTGGATAGAGAAACTGTTGCACATATACACTGTGGAATACTATGCAGCCATTAAAAAGAATGGGATTACATCCTTTGCAGGGACATGGATGAAGCTGGAAACCATCATTCTCAGCAACACCACATGTTCTCATATTGTATGTTCTCACTCGTAAGTGGAGGTTTAACAATGAGAACACATGGACACAGGGAGGGAACATTACACCCTCGGCCCAGTCAGGGGGTGGGGAAAGGGGAGGGAGAGTGTTAGGACAAATACCTAATGCATGTGGTGCTTAAAACCTAGGTAACAAGTTGATAGGTGCAGCAAACTACCATGGCACATGTATACCTATTTAACAAACCTGCATGTTCTGCACATGTATCCTGAAACTTAAAGTAAAATTAAAAAAAAAAGTCTAATAGAAGAGACAATGGAGAGTTTAAGTTCTCAAAGAATATAAAACAGATAATACATTTATTTAAAAAAAAAAACCAAGATTTAATACATCCCCTCTCTACCAGACTTCATCAGAACTGTTTTTTTTTTTTTTTTTTTTTCTAGTTCATGAATTATTTCTGTATTGGTCAATTCAGCAGATGCTCTTAAGTACTTATCTTGCTGACTCTAATCAGTACTAGAAACAGTGCATTTTATGTCATCATATTCTCTTGCATGTAGGGTGCATAATGAGTGGTGATAAGAGATTACGTTGGAAATGTTGGTGGGAGACACACTGTGGAAAGCCCTGCTTACAAATCCGAGGAGTTCTGATTTTTAATTCAGTACTGCTGAGGCATCTAGTAGCATCTTTCTTCTTATCCAACAATTATATGTTGGTGTTCCTCAGTGTTCAGTCTACAGCCCTCTTTTCATTTCACTCTACATACTCTACGTGGACAATGTGGTTCACTTTTATTACATAATTCATATCTCAATGAGAAGAATTCCCAAGCCTCTATTCACAGCCAAAATATATCATCTCACTACTACCACATATATCCTACAGCAGACTGTACTTGGATGTCCTTAATCTTAATTAGTCCAAAATTGAACTCATTCTTCCTCCTCCCAAATCAGTTTCACTCCCATGTTCTTTATTTATAATTATATTACTATTTATAATAGTAGGCTTCGCAACTACCTACTATTTAAAACCTGAAACTTGGAAGTCTTCTTAATAAGAACCATATATATTTAATCACATTAAATTTCTTGACATTTCCTAACTCTATCCCCTTCTCTTCAAATGCCATCTCTCTTCTCTTGTCCTTGAAGTCGTTAGTGTTTTGCATTGCCCATTCTAATCAATGTAACATGACTTTATAGCTCTCTGAAATCTGAATCCTGCCAGAAATCTAGCTATATCTCTATTTTTTGTTTTGTTTTAAAATAAATCTCTATGCTCTGGTCAAATAAATTTGTTTCTAAACCTTCTTTCTCTCTCATGCAATTTTGATCAGACCTTACCACTTCCTTGGAAATACTTTTCCACCTCTTCACTCGGCTAGATTCCAAACCAGATTCTGCTTCCTTTAGGTCTTTTCTAATCCCCTAAACAAGCTGAAATGACGTGGTTGTGCTTCCATAGAGGTTTCACATTTTATTGCATTCTCCATTTTTTTTTTTTTTGCAATTACTTATTTGTCCCTGTTCTTCATTGGTGTTGTCTATATTTTATATCAATGTTGCCTTGTTTTCTCCTATGTCATAGTAAATCTATTTTGAACCAAAAGATTTTGAATCCCATACAGTTTACATTGCATCCTAATGCCCAGCATCTGATTTGCTTTTTTATTTTTTTGAAACAGTCTCACTCTGTCACCCAGGCTGGAGTGCAGTGGCACCATCTCACCTCACTGCAACCTCCACCTCCCTGGTGCAAGCGATTCACTTGCCTCAGCCTCCTGAGTAGCTGGGATTACAGGCGCATGCCACTGCCAGCTAATTTTTTTGATTTTTAGTAGAGTCAGGGTTCACCATGTTGGTTAGGCTGGTCTCAGACTCCTGACTTCGTGATCCACCAGCCTTGGCCTCCCAAAGTGCTGGGATTACAGGTGTAAGCCATCACGCCCAGCCGCATCTGGTATTTTTAGAACTTTCACTGTTCTCTACAGAAGTTAGCAGTGGTTAAAACATGAGCTTTGGAAAGAGTTATGATTTCAGATTTATGCTTCCAAATGTGCTAGCTCTATAACTTCAGATAAGTTATCAAAATTTAAAATGGAATAATATTATCTAACTCACAGAGTCCTGAAAATTAAATAAGATAAATACTTTATTAATTTTTGAATCATCCGTTTCTAGTAAGAGCCTGGTACACAAAAAGTGCTCAATCAATGTTTATTAAAAAATAAATGCCTGTTAACAAAGAGAAATAAACAGTATTATGAGATTCTGCATGTTTATTATTAGAGGTGGAAATACTGTAAGATACATGGAGTTCTTTAATTTTAGTTCCACTTTAACTTGGATACCTCTTGTACCCTGAAACCTAGTGAGTATTTTCTCACATTTTCTTTGGAGGAAGGGTGAATGTGTTTGTGTGTGTATATGTGTGTGTTGGGGGCAGGGAGACTTTGTTGCGAAGTCCTTACAGGAGAATTAATTTTACAGATTATAGGCCCAGTGATACGTTTTACCCAGTGTGGAAGATGTTAAAAAATAATAATTTCTCCATGACATTGATGTAGGCCCTATACTTTCTCAACTGCAAGTGAAGGTCTAATTATAGGTATGCAAGATTTTCTTAGAGAAAGGGATCAACATGATCTCTCAAACAGATCTTTGAAGGATGTAGACTTTTTAAATGCATGTTCAGAATAAAAGTGAAAGAGGGTATTCAATCATAAACATAACCTTAATTATAGAGTCAGAAAGCAAAAACAAAGGAAATTGAGTGGAGAACTTTGAGTGTTTATGTGTGTGTGTGTGGGTGTGTGTGTGTGCATGTGTGTGTGATTTTCTAGTGAGTACTAGAAGTCTCAGAGTTTTTGCAAAATTTAGTGATGCCTTTTTATCTTCACCATCTGTAACAATGTGAACTAGTAGTAAACCTTTACATGATGCTTTCTACGAAACAGGCAATGTTTTCAGTGCTGTATACATATTAACTCTTGATCTTCATAAAAGGGTCATGGAGTAATTACAGTCAGCTGTAATATCTTCAACTTCCCCATCAGTGGATTTGACATTGTTGGTTGAAAACATCAATGTGGAACCCATGGATACCAAGGGTAGCCTTTGAGGGATTTGAGCATTCACAGATTATGGTATCTGCGGGGATCCTGGAACCAATCCTCAGCAGATACCCAGGGATAGCTATACCATTATTGTTAACTCCATTTTACAGATGAAGAAACTAAGACTCAGAAAGTTTAACCTGCCAAAGGCCACATAGTTATTAAATGAGTGTAGCCACATTTTGAAAGCTCATATTCAGGCTTCAGGGTCTATGTCCTTTACCACTGTTGTGTGGGCTCCTCCACGGTCCAGCCCTGATGCTTATCTTGTGTTCCATCACAAGGCCCATCAAAGGCCACACACAGACCCTTTTGTTTACTTCTGAGTCAAATTTTCTAAATCAAGAGCTCATGCTCTAGTTACTTGCTGAGACCCAGTTCTAAGGAAAATGTTACCAAACCATCAGACTCCCTCAACCTATGGGTTGAGCTCAGCAGTGCTATGTGAGTACAGACATCCAAGAATAAAATGCTGATTATATCACAGGGAAGGAAGTCACAAAAAAGCCAAGAAAAAAAAATGACAAGTCTTCCCAACTCCAGATCTATCCTCTCCCTGGTCTGAGGATTGAAGAATTTTACCTCCTCTAGAGTTCAAGCAACTGTTCCTTTATTTCCCTAGGTTGCAGGAGAAGTGGGATTGATTACAAAGTCTATGTCTACCTGTTGGACACAATTTTCCTAGGCCACCTGTCAAGTCAATCAGGGATCAGGCAGGAAGGATGAGGCTCAGAAGACAGAGAAGTAATACATAGAGAAAGGCGTGACACCCTGCTGAGGATGAAAAACTACTAGAGGGTGTGTATAATAAAAAGAACAGTTAGGACTTGGGTGATATGTGGTTGGATCCAGGAAGGAGATAAAAATCTGAAAAGAGAGTCATATTGACACAGAGGGAATGAATAGAATAGGGGGACTGGGTAAATGTGGAAGAGAAGACGAGCTGATGGATTGAGAAAGGCCTTCTATGGACTCCTGGGGGCTGTCTACATGATGGGGAGGAACAGGGGCAGGCTGCCAACATGGACACAAAGACTGGGCTTCAGAGAAAACAGAGGTCAGATAACTTTTGGAGTTGTGAAAAGGAGAGTTTATAGGTGAAGGTACCAAAGATTCAGGTTCACGGGAAGGTGTCAAGATGACTTTGACAAGGCAGAATGAGTGAACATACATGCATACTGTGGATGGGAAGGTCAGTGTGAGAATGAAGAAACATGATTTTGCATAATTGTGTTACATTTGCTTTATAGCATGTATTTTTATCTTTATATTATGTTCCTGGCTTTATGATGAGAATCCAATGTCCATTTCTGTTATCTTGTTATGTTTTATGTCTTTGTTAATTTTATCAAGTCCTTTAGAAACAATGTTGTATGCAAATTTTAAAAAACACCCTACAGTTAAATAATGTATATTTTTTCTGATTCTCCCCAGTGATAAGTCATAAAAGTCTTAAAATCAAAAGGCTAGTGGGTGCTGAATTATTCTGGGGGCCTACAAAGAAGGGGAAATATGAGGAGATTATATCCTCTTCCATGAGAATCCCTAAGAATAGAGAAGATGGTATGGTACACTTACAGAATTAAAAACCAGAGGCACACTTGACATCAGCAACAGAAAAGAAAAGAATATAAATTTTTCTGTCTGGCTTGCACTCTGGGCAATTTCCTTGGTTGTACTGAATTATGTTCAATCTGATATTTACTTTTTAATTGGGCTTTTACTTTTCAATTTGTTAATTTTTTTTAAAAGAAGTTGTTTTGCTTCTTTTTGAAATATATTTAGTCAATCTTGATAATTTACTACTACTTTATAGGGCTTTCAATTCCCAATTATATGTCTTCAAGCATTACTTCATGTGCTGAGTCTGATCATTCTAATGCTGATAGTCTCTGTGGGCTTGATTTGTACTTTGCTGTTTTCATCGATTTTCCTCATGTTGGCCTGTTTTCTGAGCATGTTGAGTAATTTCATATTGTGAGCCTAAGTTTCCTAGAAATATATCTGTCAGATTTCTTTGAGGCATCTGTTTAAATAGCATTCATTTAATATATAATTATCTTAAATAATTCTGCTAGGTTTTTGGGTGTCCTATCATCTTGGGGCCATTTTAATCTTAAATTTTTGACAGGATTTTTCAGGCCATATATGTCTATGAATTTAAGTTATAAATTCTCAGAGGGGACTGTTCATTTTCTCTACTCCTCCCACAGCTGAAGTAAAGATATTAAAATATGCTTTTATGTGACTAGTAGCCTCCCTTCCTCCCTCCCTTACTCCCTCCTTCTCTTCCTTCCTTCTCTCCCTCCCTCCTTCCTCCCTCTCTCATTTAATCTGTTAATTTGTTGCCAGTTGAAAGTCCTGAAATCATACAAAAATTTTTCAAACTTTGAACCTTGCTATTGCTAGCTTGAAAAATTGCTTCTGGCCTTTACAGGACTATTTACAAACCAGGTTCTAAGTCAATTATTCCCAATGAAGGATACCATTTCCATGTTTGGAAGCATTTGAAATCATATGAAGTCATTTTTGGTTGTTTAATATCTAAGGAGTGTTGTTATTTTTTTCGAGGAACTTTGCTCTCTAGTCTTTCAGAGTCTAGCCTAGACCACCAAAATTGGTAAATGCCCTTGAGACAAGCTCTGCCTCCAGAATGAGTCTTACTATGTTGAAGGCTTACTTTATTATCTGCTGTCATACATAGATAAAGACTTGTACATAGTTTTTGCATTATTTTAGCTATTCTATACCAACAGAATTTTTTCTGAAATGTCAGTTGGTCATATCACCAGAAATGCAGGACAAAATTACTTGTTAGGTTGAAGAAATTTTGATTATATACCAAGGCTACATTATGTAAAATTACCTAGTGCAAAGTAAGCACTTGAAATGTGTTAGTTTCTTGTAAATGGGAAATATCAGCAAAAATTCTTGATAACAGTGGACAAACATAGAATTCTGTCTTCACTGCATAGTACATAATTTTATGATGTTAAAATATTCTGAACTGAAGAAAAGTTATCTTTCCTAATCAATGTCTCTGGGAAGATGCCAGTTGTTAGTTTTCACAAAATCAGATTGTCACCACTCAAGTAAGCTGATTAGCTAAAGTTGGATGTAAATCAACTCAGCAGCAGCCTCCTTGATGAATGTTAATGTGGTTCTGTGAACCATTCTCTCTTCTTCCAGGAGGTAACTTTACTCACAGTGTTTCAAACCTCACTCCTCATGTCATTTTCTTTTGCTAAGAAAACAGGCTTATGGAGGATTGAATTTCTTTGTCACTAATCTAATAACACATCCATAGGGATAAATTCACGGTCTCATGAAATACATATAGTGACTAAGTGAGAACATAAGAAGACTGGTTTACAGTGAAATTTAACACATCTAGCTAAAAATTTGATTTTTGAGGGATTTTGTGAAGCCATGGAGTGTCAGAGGAAAACTAACCATAAAATTGTTCAATAAATCAGCTCTCATTCAGAATAAATGAATAAATCACATGGAAATATTTCTCATATAAATACCACCCAAGTAGCCGCTGCTATTGCAAAAGTGCTGAAGAGATGAATTTAAGACAATTCTGGAGACATTCCTCTTCTTTGGAAATGTGTTTTTCTTTAGTAATTAACAACGAGCACAGTAAATAAACATATCAGCATTTAATCATGTCATAAGCTGATCTTGAAGACAAGAAGCCTAAGCTGAAGGCCATGTGCTCTCACGCATTTCATAAAAAATTGCAGGCCTAAATCAGCCTGGCAAATTTGAAATACAGTGTGGTAAAAAGCCTCAATTATTGAAAGAGCTGATAATTTTGCAACAACATAGAAATACTTTCATCAATCAACAGGCACTAGCAATAAAATCATCTTCAGCTTTTGTGAGAAATTGTTTTTCTTTATGAAAGATAAAAATAAACCATTCTATGATATCAGATAACATTTTTTTACCACATATGATATTGAATAAGGGCAGGAAACTTTTTACATGCAGGAAACTGTCTCAGTTTCAATATGAGTCTCTTCTGGAAATATGTGTTCCAAGGGATAGTACATGTGAGGGTACCTTGGAAGTATAAAGCTCCATAAATCACAAGTCCTGGTGATTGTCATCATTATCTCTAGTCTACTTTCTCACTTCTCCAGACTCAAAGAAAACAGGTATTATATATGATAGGCTTGGCTCACGTATCCATAGTTGTGATGATGGTGATTATTTTGGGGAATCGTGGGGAGTAGTTTGTATATATTGATTTTGACTGTGACGTTTTCTGACTGGCCATCTGGGTGAAATCATGAATGGGAACAAAGTTGCTGAGTGCCTATGCTTCTCATGGGGTCTTGTGAATTGAAACTGGCAGGGTAAGCAGCAGTGCTTACCTCTGCTTGAGTCACATGGAAAGCAACAGATGCCATCTAATGCAGGATCCTTGAGGGCCTGTATAAGCGGCCACCAGGAGAAACTGCCACAAGAAAACCAAGTTAACAGACCCAAACACAGTGCTATGAAATGGTATACAGCAGAAAACGTGAGGAATACATTAGCTATTACAAAACTGAGCTATTAAAAGGAAAGGGACCTCTGGGGCTTTCTTAGTTTAGAGAAAACATTCATATATTATAAGTGATGTTATAGACACAATTTTCTGGAAATGTAAGTAAATTTGTATAAAACAGGTTGGTACTTTGGACACAGAAGAATAAAAATTCAAAGGGAACAAACCGATAAATACATCATTTCATCTAATTTGGATTTTGAGTCTTTGTCACTAGGCATTCTGACTTATTAATTTATTCTCAGAAACCTTTTGAAAAAACTTTCTCATGGTGAAAGTCACCCATCCAACATTATTTGTACTGTGTCAGTAATACTATATTTGCTGGGTCAGAGATATTAAAATATTCATTAAACAATTATTTAAGGTCACCCAGGAGAATGCATTGATCTAGATTGCCCAGCTGTAAGAATAGGCTTTAGTGGAGACCAGGGAAGGAAGGCTTCCTATGGCAGGGGCTCTCCGATTCTGTCCTTTCCAGCCAGTGACTAGAGATGGAGACGGTTTGGCCAGGCCAACTCCAGCGTCTGAGTGACAGACTGTGACACAGAGTGTTCTCTGGTTTGCTCAAGGTAAGCTCTCAAATCCTAACTCTCACTCACTTAAGTATCTCCATAGCAGCAAACTGCTGACCTGCACTACCCATATTGACAACCAGCCACTGTCAGTCTCTATGTAGAAACATTTTATGATGGTGGTTGTGTTGATGGTCACCCTGAACTTGTTCTCAAAATCTATCGAGAAAATAGTTTCCTTATTAGGCTTTCTTTTTTTTCTTTTCTTCTTCTTCTTTTTTTTTTTTTTTTTTTTTTTGTTTATCATTGCACTGTTCACAATAGCAGACTTGGAACCCCTGTTTTTTTTTTTTTAAAGAAAGAAAGAAAAAAGAGAAAGGAGGAGAGAGAACAGGAGTCTTGCTCTATTGCCCAGGCTGGAATGTAATCTAAAAATAAGTATTAAAAACCTCTTTTATGCCAATAATTGTACTTAACAGCAGAGACAGGAAGTAATAAAGGAAGAAAATAACAAACAGCCAACCAATATTTCATTTAAGTCTGTGAAATGCTATGCAAATGCTGAAGAGTGATTTACTTCCAATTATGTGGTCACTTTCAAAATAGGTGTAATGTGATACTGAGAAAAACGTCTGTTCTGTGGACCTGGGGTGAAGAATTCTATAAATATTCACTGAGTTTACTTGTTCCAGGTCTGAGTTCAAATCGGAGATGTCCCTGTTAATTTTCTATCTTGTTGATCCGTCGAATATTAACAATGTGGTGTCAAAGTCTCCCAATATTATTGTGCGGGAGTCCAAGTCTCTATAAGTCATTAAGAACTTGTCTTATATATCTGGATGATCCTATATTGGGTGCATATATATTTATGATCATTGACTCCTGTTGTTGCATTGATCCTTTTACCATTATGTAATGTCCTTCTTTGTTTCTTTTAGTTACTATTGAAGTTTATTTTGTCAGAGACAAAAGTTACAACTCGTGTTTTTTTTTTCTCTCCATTTGATTGGTAAGTCTTCCACCAACCCTTTGTTTTGAGTCTTTGTATGTCCTTACAAGATGGATTTGGATACAGCATACTGATGGGTTTTGACTTTTTATTCAATTTGCCTGTCTGTGTCTTTGATTGGGGCATTTAATCCATTTAAATTTTGGATTAATATTGATATTTGTGAGTTTCATATTGTCATTTAATGCTAGCTGGCTATTTTGTTCATTAGTTGATCATTAGTTGATATAGATTATTCATTATGGAGCTACTCTTAACCACTTTTTTTCTTAAGAGTTAGTAGTTATAGTGGAACTATTTTACTAAGCCTCAAATGTATCAGGTACTCTGCACAGTGCTTTGTAGATATACTATCTTATTTCAACCCCTCAGCAGTTTTGCAAAGCAGGATAATTAATAACCCTTTACAGATAAGAAGACTACAATTCAGAAATTAGGTAACTGATTTGTAATCACTGATCTTAACAAATGGCAAAAGACAGGATTCTACATGGGTTTTCCTGACTGCAAGTTATTTCCATTGTACTATTCATAACTATCCATGTTTACACAACCCTTAGATACAAGCTCATTCCAACATTTATGAAATGTATGCTTGGGTACATTACATTAAGTCTTTTGAGTCTCTTTTTATCATTTATATTAAATAATTTTTTTATGGGCAAGGATATCATAGCACATATAAAATGAGCAGAGGACTGTGCAATAACCAGAAGACGCTTAATAAGCAGACTGTCCCTGTGTAGAATACCTAATACTGGCTCCCAGTTTGCTGGGCCCATTTTGCTCTGAGCATTTCATTCTGTGATTAGCGTGCCTGATGGCCACTAGAATGGGCAGTGCCCAGATAATCCAACTGATACCAACTTTAACATAGTTCAAAATTTAGTGACCTACCATTTTTAGAAATAATTAGAGGCAGCTTTAAATAAAAGAAGTACTTAGAAAAGCAGAGATGGAAAATAAAGGACAAAAGCCTTGAGAAAGGAAAATAATGTGTTAATAATGAGGGATGATACAGGTATTGTGAGGACATCAAACTGACCTGGAGCTTCCTGGCACGTCACTCCTTTAACATAGAGGATGTGGATAATCTGACAAACTGAATAAACAGAAGCATTCATTCTATCTTAAACATTTTGAAGAGGGACATGTTTACTTCCTCTTCTGCTGATTGTAAGTTTCCTGATGTCTCCCTGGCCATTTAGACCTGTGAGTCAATTAAACCTCTTTCTTTTAAAACTTAAAAATAAAAGAAACTAGAATTAAGAACATTTGATCTAATGAAAAGCTTTAGCTTTGAAAATACTGCGGTGGATATGGATTATTTAGATCCACTGTATATACCAGGTGAATTCAATGAATCATAGCTCTACATTTCCCTTTGAGGTAGTAATCAATCAATTAAAAGTGTATTGTATTCGGGGAACTCTTTACCTAAAAGAATTATATGAAGACTCTAACAGTTTGAGGATGATAGAAAATGTCATGGAGGTCAACATAAATGGTGCAAAATAAAACATTATAAAGGGTAAGCCAGAAACTAATGTACAAATCCTTGAGAAAGGAACACTCAGCAGGTAAGATGAGAATCCTCTGCCTTAGCAGTAACCACATAAAAAAAGAGTTTATTCAGCTTGTCAGGAGGTGGTAAAAGAAATAGCAATAAACTAATGCTAAAGAAAATGTTCTATTAAAAAGTTTCCAAGAAAAACTAGAAAGATAAATAAAGCAACTTAGCATACCATACCTGCTGCATATTACTCATGAGCAAGCAGTTAAATCAAGCTATAAACTGTGAGATAAAGGTGAGTAGAAGTATAATAATGGACAGGAGTAGAGAAGTTTCTATAATAACATCCCATTTTAGTCTTTATGTTCATTTAACTGGTTTACTTATTTTTGACTTCTGAAATATGAATGAAGAGTTCGAGTTGCGAAACCAACAAGCCAATAATTACTCTTGAAAAACAATGCCTGTAGATTACCTAAATGATATGTAAGCAGAATCACACAGCAGTATACTGCAATTTCAGAAAACTAACAAGTGTGTATCTAAAAGGTATTAAATCTAGGTATCAAATATTATACTCTAGATATAAGACCATAAGAGCTTTCATTAGCTCCCTAATGTAAGCTCTATACTCTTTCTCTCTTTCAAAAGGGAGAATAATTAACAAATAAACTGACCACTTTTTTTCTAATCTTCTAAAACATAAACACTTAAATATCTAATTAAACATTTTAGCCTTGAATACAATTACCAATAAAAGAAGCTGTACTTCCTAACTGGTGTGTGTGTGCTTGTATGCATACGTGCGTGTGTGTGTGTGTGTAGTTTTAGAATTTAAAACAAGGAGCCTAGTTGTACTGTATACTAAAAAGTAATTGAAGAATACCAAGAAAAATAGACAGGGATTATTTAATAGTGTTTACAAATCAGGAAAACCATATGTTTTCTTATATTTAAGTGGTTATGTAATTGATAACACATACTTTATATTTGCTAATGGACCACATAAGTTGTTATGAACCATATTAAAAAAAATAGGACAGCCTACAAAAGGACGCTTAGTTCTTTACCCAAGATATACCTTGGCTTAATTTAACTAAGGTAACGTGCTCCTGGCACCAAAAAATTTATTTCCAATTATTACACTTTATGTCAGCATTTTATGAATCTAGGTGCATATTAGAAAAGAAAATCCCTTCCCCGATGATCAATAAAATAGAATTCAGGGCTGAAAATGGAGACCACAAATGTCAGTAAGTTTTGTAAAAGTTCCAGCCAACAACACTGCATTGCCTTAAAACACCTTTTTATAACTGAAACCAATTAAATGATTAATCAACATCACACATATAGCAAATCTCAAGAATGTAAGTCAACAAAATTCTGAACTGCTGAGTCATTGCTTTCAGAAGCAATTTCTACACCAAATCCTCTGTAAGGTAAGCTAGCAAGATACACTAACACTTAAAAAACTGGAATTGATAAACACACAGTTGGAAATCCATTTTAGAAAACTATCAAATTTAAATAACAAGTCACAATATGAAAACAGGGTCAATGCTACAGGCAAAATGTTACAAAGTAGAATAAGCTAAAGCTTTTATATATGACTTTTAAACAGATCCAGATTTCATAGAGGTTAAGAAACTGCCCCCTCACAGTAGCAGAAGGCAGCAAACATTTGAAATCAGATAAATCTGCTTCCAAATAATATCTCTATCTCTTGCTAGTCAAATGACGAAGGACAGTTTTCTCAACTTTTCTGACCCGGGTTCCCTTCTATACAAATAGAGCTGGCTGTATTGTGTAACTATAAAGGATTGTTGCTGGTGTATGTGAATTATCTAGATGAAATGTGTGCACTGATCAAAATCTCTAGTAATTGGAGTTTCATCATGATTATGAAATTCTTAACATATGATGGAATAATAAAAACTAGGTATTACCATAACAATATTTGCAATAAAAACTAGGTATTACCATAACAATATTTGCAATAAAAACTAGGTATTACCATAAAAATATTTTCAATAAAAACTAGACATTACCATAACAATATTTGCAATTTTTAAAGAGGCGGTAACACATGCATGCATGTAAACTTGCATGTGTTAGCACCTTTTTAAAAATATATCTTATTTATGTCTTCTTTTGTAAAGTTTCTGTTCATATCCTTTGCCCATTTTTGAATGGGCTTGTTTGTTTTTTTCCTGTAAATCTGTTTGAGTTCTTTGTAAATTCTGGATATCAGCCCTTTGTCAGATGCGTAAACTGCAAAGATTTTTTCCCATTCTGATGGTTGCCGATTCACTCTAGTGACTGTCTCTTTTGCCGTGCAGAAGCTGTGGAGTTTGATTAGGTCCCATTTGTCTATTTTGGCTTTTGTTGCCAATGCTTTTGGTGTTTTGGTCATGAAGTCCTTGCCTACTCCTATGTCCTGAATGGTTTTGCCCAGATATTCTTCTAGGGTTTTTATGGTGTCAGGTCTTACGTTTAAGTCTTTAATCCATCTGGAGTTAATTTTAGTGTAAGGTGTCAGGAAGGGGTCCAGTTTCTGCTTTCTGCACATGGCTAGCCAGTTTTCCCAACACCATTTATTAAATAGGTAATCCTTTCCCCATTGCCTGTTTTTGTCTGGTTTATCAAAGATCATATGGTTGTAGATATTTTGTGTTGCCTCCAATGCTTCTGTTCTGTTCCATTGGTCTATATCTCTGTTTTGGTACCAGTACCATGCTGTTTTGATTACTGTAGCCTTGTAGTATAGTTTGAAGTCTGGTAGCGTGATGCTTCCCGCTGTGTTCTTTTTGCTTAGAATTGACTTGGCTATGCGGGCTCTTTTTTGGTTCCATATGAAATTCATGGTGGTTTTTTCCAGTTCTATGAAGAAATTCAATGGTAGTTTGATGGGGATAGCATTGATTGTGTAAATTACTTTAAACATGAGGCCAACAAACATATGAAAAAGTGCTCATCATCATTGGTCATTAGAGAGATGCAAATCAAAACCACATTGAGATACCATCTCACACCAGTTAGAATGGAGATCATTAAAAAATCTGGAGACAGCAGATGCTGGAGAGGATGTGGAGAAATAGGAACACTCTTACACTGTTGGTGGGAGTGTAAATTAGTTCAACCATTGTGGAAGACAGTGTGGAGATTCCTCAGGGACCTAGAAATAGAAATTCCATTTGACCTAGCAATCCCATTACTGGGTATATATCCAAAGGACTATAAATCGTTCTACTATAAGGACACATACACACGAATGTTCATTGCAGCACTGTTTACAATAGCAAGGACCTGGAACCAACCCAAATGCCCAACGATGATAGACTGGACTGGGAAAATGTGGCACATATACACCATGGAATATTATGCAGCAATCAAAAATGATGAGTTTGTGTCCTTTGTAGGGACATGGATGAATCTGGAGAACATCATTCTCAGTAAACTGACACAAGAACAGAAAAAGAAATACCACATATACTCACTCATAGGTGGGTGAGAAAAATGAGAACACATGGACACAGAGAGGCGGTCTACTATACACTGGGGACTGTTAGGGGGAATGGGGAAGGGACAGCAGGGGGGGCTGGGGGGGATGACCTGGGGATTACTACCAAGTGTGGGTGAAGGGGAGGAAGGCAGCAAAGCACACTGCCATATGTGTACCTATGCAACTATCTTGCACGTTCTGCACATGTACCCCCAAACCTATAATGCAATAAAAATTAAAAAAAAAAAAATATATATATATATATATCTTATTTGTTGGAAAATGTAAATACAAAGTAGTAGAAACAGAAACATAAGTAGTTTATATATTTCAGATAAAATTCAAAGGAAGTATATATATTTAGACTCTATTATCCCTGGTATTCAGCTATAATTTATATCTGTGTTTCATTCTTGTGGAAAATTTGTATCTAAATTATGTACTTGAAGCAATTTTTTTGTGTGTGAAAAGTCCTTTAAGTTTTGTGGTTATTACTTGTTGCTGGTTGTTTGTTAGCTGTTTTAACATTCATAATTCTCCCAATCTTATTTTCATATATTCTGTTTGCTTATTAGAGAATCTTTCTTTTTTCTATTGTAAATTTTCTAATATATAGAAAGTGTTAGTTATCTAATCTCTGACTCTGGCTTTATTTTTTAAAATAATTATTTTATTTTATAAATAATATAATAATTTATATTATTAATACAATTATATATTAAATTTATAAATTAAATAATTTATAAATAAAATAATTATTTAAAAAATTTAATAATAAATTATTTATTTATGTGGGGTTGGGGAGAGAGATTTAGTCAAATAATCATAACACTACAAAACCTCTCCTGTGATACTTTCCAATCACAGATTCCCTGCTAACCAAATTTTCAGGCTTCAAATCTAAGACTACATTTACAAAATATATTTAAAATTAATTTGAATATGACAAGGCTAATGCATTAGTTGTTTTTGTATTTTTCTTTTGCAATCACTTCACAGATTCTCAGATGCTTACAAACCTATTTCTTGAACTCCTGATGTCAGGTGATCCACCCACCTTGGCCACAAACCTATTTCTTAATCAGAATATTTTAGTTATAATCAGAGATCACCAGAACACAAAATCTAAGTCAAATTGAAAGAGGAAACAATTATAATACTTGAAGAAGGAAAGTTTTTTTTTCCCCCAAGAACCAGTTGTGGTTAGGTTTGTAAAATTCTGCACAATGACTATGAAAAGTGGTGTAATAATAGTGGGTGTTATAATATGAGAAACCTACATTTCAGTGAACAAGAGGCAATGTATTACTTTTGTCACTTAAAACAATTTGAGAAATGTCAATCGGAATGTTAGTATCATCTAAACCAATCATATTTGTTTACACTCAAAAGGGGTTATTGGCAAAAGTCCTGAAATTGAGTTTGTTTGACAGTGCTGAAACATAGTAAAACATCAGAATCAAAGATTTTACATTCTTGAAAATATTATGTATATAGACATGGCCCCTGGTCATGCTTGAGAGCTGTGGGTTAGCCACTTCAGAGTGTCTGTCCTGAACTTCTGCAAGGGCTTCATACACCTCTTTAGCTGAGAAACCTGACAAGGCCAATACCGTGGAGAAGAATAGACCAAGACTAAATATAATGGAAAGATTAGCTAATGTTTCTTGTACATTATCATACCACTTAATTTTTTATTACAATAGATTACTGGAATAATTCTCTTAAAAGCCACGATTGCTTCAAATCCTTGGGAGTGAGAAATTCAGAGAAATTTCTGTCTGTAGTGGATAGAAATATGATTCTATTTTTTTTAAACGCCTTCTTGAATGTTTATGACAATTAGTCTACAGTTTTTTGATGAATAGGAATGCAAACTTTCATTAAGCTCTAATGACCTTTATAAAATTTCTTGGGGAAAAATGAGTCTTGACCTTGGCAACTAGCAAAATAATTATAACATGGCTATTTCATGGTTATTTCTCTAGTACACTGTCAACAATGAAGCATAGTAGTTTGATGGTGTGCATTCATGCAGAGTAGGGAAAAGGCCACATTTGCATGGAAATTCAATTTATAATTGTTTTTATATTTTATTGGTGCTTGGTGGATTGGATATAAAAGGTGCTGCTTTTAAAGGGGGATCAAATTTGACAAAAAATGTAGCTGGGTAAACTCTTACAGTAATTAAAATAGTAACTGCACTCTGTTCTATTTAGTGACATTATGGGGTAAAAGGAAAACATGTACCCACTTCAATAATTCTAGATATTCACTAAGGTCAAAGGCACTTATGTGCTGGAGCATGTTTTTATGCTTTGTAACCAGGGTTAGCATGAAATCCACTTAAATAAGATTAAATTTCAGAAATCCAGGACTTAATAATCAGGGAAAAAGCAACAGATACAACATACCTTGACTTTATCAAGGTTGTTGATAATATGATTAAATTCATTCCTATTACTAAAGTGTGGTAGCGTCTAAAATAACACATATGTGTTTTTCAGATGGAACACTGGGAAAAATGAAATAACATGTACAAGTAAACAGAGGCACAGAAAGTCATAGGTCATTTGGAACACAGAAATCGGTTTGAGACTGTTGGAACATAGATTACACAGAGGTGACATAAATCAGGAGGCTGGGATGGCTTTTGGAGTCACGTGAAAGATTTTATCAGAACTGTTTACGTGAAAAACTGATGACAATTTTCAGGGGTAAGTGGGAGAGCGTATAGCAGAGGTTCAGCCTGCAGTGTGTGGGAGATCAGACTTGAATGTCTGATATATTCACCTACTTGTTGTGTGTCTCTGAGCAAGTTATGTAATGACTCTGAATCTTAATTCTTTGTTTGTGAAAATAGGATTAGTAATAGTTCTTTTCTAATTAACTTTCAGAGTTGATTAAACATAGTAATCTGTGTGGGGTTCTTAGCTTAGATTGTGCTGTGTAATATACTAGTTATTATGATCATCGTCTTTCAGAAATGTCACTTGTAAGGGAGTATGGGGAGCAGATTTCAGGGAGGACATGCCGTCGACAGAATTGCGACTGCAGAGTCCACATCGTAGGCTGTACAGAGAGCACAGACTGTAGCAGTGAGATGAATATGCAGAGAACAGCATTAGGTGATCCAATGACTTGCTGGGAGGTTATAGTCAATAATTATCATAATCATCAATTTAGTCTAGGGAGATATAGGTGCCCGCCAATGGAAAGATATGGCCAATATTTTGTAGAACAGGATTATAATACATAGAAAATTTGACAATATGGAGGAAAAGCAAATTCAAGGAGCATCAGGAAGGTTGCCTGCAGGGTGACTTATGTCAGGCAAAAACACAATGACAAAACCAGGAGTTGGAAACGCGTGGGTAGGAAAATAGCATCTGAGGGCTGACTAAAATGCCTAGACCACAGCTTTGGAGAAACAGGCCATGACAACATGTTATTTGAAACCATAGAGAACTACCACCTAATTTTTCCATATTGTTCTAAATTGCTTAAAGTAGCACTTCATAATTTGTCAAGGATAAAGAAAGGATTTTTTTTTTGTCTTCAATCAGCAGTAATGATGATTTCACCTTTCTCCCCAATTATGCTGAATTTCTTGCACTCAGTGTAAGCCTTTTAAGGCCAAGGGATTTAAATACTAAGAAGATACTGCTCATCCTGGCTTATTCCTCTGATCTCTTCAGCAGCAGCCCTGACTTCAATTAAGGGGTATTTTTAAAAACTTGTCTTCAGAACATCTAGGCAGTCTTAAGTCACAACATATTTCCCTTTGGAAACATTTGAGTTGGAGTCCTGGATTATCCAAAGAGAGCTGTTCTATATTTTGTAGGCTTGGGTATGTATTGCTGTCATCCTATGAGACTTTTCTATTCACAGATCTCTGCGGGGTTCATTTGTCACTTCACCTAGCAAGTCTGGTCACACAAAGAGATAAAATAAACTAATAATATACTAATAATGTTCTAATAACATAGCCTGGCTTGCTTCTTTCTCTCTACTTCCCAACAGCAAGCTTTCCCTATCTTGTTCTATTCTTGATCTGTGTTAGTTTGTTAGGGCTGCCATAAGAAAGTACCATACTGGGTGGCTTAAACTAGAGGTCCCCAACCCCTACACCAGTCTGCGGCCTGTTAGGAACCAGGCCAGGCACTGGGGGTTGAGCAGCTGGCAAGTGAGTGAAACTTCATCTGTATTTATAACCACTTCTATCTCTTACATTACCCACCTGAGCTCCACCTTCTGTCAGATCAGTGGGGCATTAGATGCTCATAGGAGCACAAACCCTATTGTCAACTGCATACTCAACAGATCTAGATTGCACTCTCCTTATGAGAATCTAATGCCTGATGATCTGTCACTGTCTCCATCACCCCCAGATGGGACCATCTAGTTTCAGGAAAACAAGCTCAGGGCTCCCACTGATTCTACATTAGGGTGAGTTGTATAATTATTTTATTACTTATTACAATGCAATAACAATAGAAATAAAGTACACAATAAATGTAAAGTGTTTGAATCATCCTAAAACCAACCCCACACCACCTCCACCACTGGTCTGTGAAAAAATTTTCTTCCACCAAACTGGCCCCTGGTGCCAAAAAGGCTGGGGACCACTGGCTTAAACAATGAAAACTTATTTTCTCACAATTCTGGAAGCTAGAAGAAGTCTGAGATCAAAGTGTTGAGATAGTTGGTATCTTCTGAAAAACTCCTTAGCTTAGAGATGAATATGTCCTAATTAAAGACCCTACCTCCAAATACAGTACCACTCTGAAATACAAGGGCTAGGACTTCAACATACGGATTTTGAGGAACATAATCCAACCTGTAACAGCATCCATTTGTGTTAGGGAATCAAATCACTTTTCATTTCCTCTGGAATTAGCCCCATTGGTTATCCCTTTCGTGCAAACCTCCAGCCTTCTCCCTTCCTCCACCTCTCTATCTCCCTACCCTCAGCACATGTACATACTCAGGACACAAAATCCCCTCCACACTGGGCTGCCAGAACTCCTCTGGCTGATGCCTTCTCCTTCCATACTTTCTCATCCCATTCCTTGAACATGGAACTTGTCCAATATTTAATTTCCTGAGCTCCCATTTATTCCTCTACCTTCTGCAAACGGGCATATTTCTTTCTTTCTTTCTTTTTTGAGATGAAGTTTCACTCTCGTTACCCAGGCTGGAGTGCAATGGCGTGATCTCGGCTCACCACAACCTCCGCCTCCTGGGTTCAGGCAATTCTCCTGCCTCAGCCTCCTGAGTAGCTGGAATTACAGGCACGCGCCACCATGCCCAGCTAATGTTTTGTATTTTTAGTAGAGACGGGGTTTCACCATGTTGACCAGGATGGTCTCAATCTCTTGAACTCGTGATCCACCCTCCTTGGCCTCCCAAAGTGCTGGGATTACAGGCGTGAGCCATCGTGCCCAGCCAAAAGGACATATTTCATAGACACCTGACAAAGATCACTAATGAACTCCAAATTGTCACATCTAATGAAGACTGGACTTATTGGAGAAATAAAATACTACCAGTCCCTCCTTCCTCCTGGCACCACATTGTTCATACATTGGCATCTGTCATACTATGTCCTCCTTCCGCTGCCCCTTTCTCTGTAGACCTGTGGGCAGATTCTTCCTCAACCTAGCTCATAATCTTTCACATGGCCTAGGCTCCCAGGCTTCAGCCTGTGTGCTGAGGGTCATCACTTTCTTTTTCTCTCTTTCTCTCTTTCTTTCCTTTCTTTCTTTTTTTTTGAGATGGAGTTTTGCTCTTATTACCCAGACTGGAGTGCAATGGCGTGATCTCTGCTCACTGCAACCTCCGCCTTCTGGGTTCAGGCAATTCTCCTGCCTCAGCCTCCTGAGTAGCTGGGATTACAGGCACGCGCCACCGTGCCCAGCTAATTTTTTGTATTTTTAGTAGAGACGGGGTTTCACCATGTTGACCAGGATGGTCTCGATCTCTTGACCTCGTGATCCACCTGCCTCGGCCTCCCAAAGTGCTGGGATTACAGGCGTGAGCCACCGCGCCGGACCCATCACTTTCATCATGTTTAGATCTCCAACCTTATTTTTTCCTTGAGAGCTCTGCTGCCAAACCTACACTCTTGGATGTCTCTGAAGCAGCCTATATCTAACACGGTGACACTGAACTGAGTCTTTTTCTTGCCTTTATGACATCTAGCTTTTCCTTTGGTGTTACCTTATTTAAGAGGTTGGGGTTGGATAGGGATAAAAAAGTAATTGAGGCCTAGGTAAGGCTGATGTTGATGCCAATGTGAGTAAACTCCTTGGAGTAAAAGAGGAGACAGAACAGTAAATGCCAAAGGTTTGCTGAAGCACCTTTGCTTGCCCAATCGTCCTCATCAGCATTTTCATGCATTGCAATTAATGCATTCCTAAAGTTGGGCTTTGAGGAGGCTTGCTACAGACAAATGTTTGTGTCCCCAAAAAATAACGTAACAAGACGGTATTTGGAGATGGGGCCTCTTTCAGTGGTGATGATGTCATGAGGTCGGAAGTCTCAGGAATGGTGAGACTTAGCGCCCAGATTAGAGACCCGAGAGAGCTCCCTTGCCCTTTCCATCATGCGAAGACACAGCAAGAAGACAGCTGTCTATGAACCAGGTGGGCCCTCACCAGAAACCAAATCTGCTGGCACCTTGATCTTAGACTTCTCAGCCTCCAGAACGATGGGAAACAGATTTCTGTTATTTATAAGCCATCTAGTCCAGGGTTTTCAGTAATAGTAGTCCCAGAGGACTAAGCTGGGTCCCAGCGAATAGCACCTCTTTCTCCTGCTGAGTTCTGTGCCAAATGAGAAGTAGGATGACACAGATCAGGAGTGTCCAATCTTTTGGTGCCCTGGGCCACACTGGAGAAAGAATTGTGTTGGGCCATACATAAAATACACTAACAATAACAATAGATAATGAGCTAAAAAGAATCACAAGAAAACCTCATCATGTTTTAAGAAAGTTTACCAATTTGTGTTAGGCTGCATTCAAAGCCATTCTGGACTATATGTGGCCCACAGGTCATGGGTTGGACAAGCTTGACGTAGATGTTCATTTTTGTTACTTTTAAAAACTAGTTTAAAAGAGAGCTTAGAGTGAGAGATAATGGCTTTGTTCACTGACTCCAGGAACTAGGCTGACTTGCCCTTCAAGGTCAGGCCTTTGTGTTGCTAGGATAACAGCCTGGGAGAGAAGAGGAGAAAGCCTGGGCTTGATGGAGGCAAATCAGCTGCCAAGTTCTATTCCAAAAAGCATTCCATATGAGTTTATTTTTCCGCAATTTAGATGAATCACTAGAGAAGAAGCATTAGCACCTCTGCCTCCCTCTCCAAATTGCAACCGCGGAGACTCATTTCAAAAACTTTGATTTGTAAAGAATTAACAAGAAAAGACATATTCAGTTTTTAAACAAAAATGCAAATAAAATAGGATTTTTATATAATATATTAATTAATGTTTAATTAACCATCAAGGACTTAAATATGAGTCTTCTGGTTGTAGATTAAGAACTTCTGAATTCATAGTTTTAGTTATCTATATAAACTAAAAAATGTTTAAATAATTTTGTAGTAAGATATCTGGTCCATGTGACTTCCAACTAACAATTCCAATTGAGGTTCTAGCACTCGTAGTGGAGAGACCAATAAACAACCCATAGAAAATATAATGCCTTGACAGTTTTTTTTTCCTTCTTTTTTCTGAGACCGAGTCTCCCTCTAACTCACCCAGGTGAGAGTTCAGGGGCACGATCTTGGCTCAGTGGAACCTCTACCTTCCAGCTTCAAGCGATTCTCCTGCCTCAGCTTCTCAAGTAGCTGGGATTACAGGTGCCTGCTACCATGCCTGGCTAATTTTTGTCTTTTCAGTAGAGACAGGGTTTCACCATGTTAGCCAGGCTGGTCTCCGACTCCTGGCCTCAAGTGATCCTCCTGCCTCAAACTTCCAAAGTGCTGAGATTACGGGTGTGAGCCACAACACTCAACCAAGAGGTGTTTATGACAAGAATAGTTGTTTTTAATATATCTTAGAAAAATATATGTTTGCTGGTTCTCATCTGAGATAAGCAAGCTGTTTTGTGAAATTATGCAAGATTTTTTTTTCTTTCTTAGAGGATGTTACATATTCTGGAACAACCAGTATTCTAGCATCGACTGTCTTAGGACTTAACTGTCAGGGAACAAGTAGGACACAGGTCTAGTCATATTATTTCATGGGGCTTATCAACTCTGTGAGGGACCTGAATCCAGTCCACAGTTGGAATTCAGATATTTGCAGGCCTCTCACAAAGAAAATGAGTTCTCCAAAGAAAGGCAAATTATATAGACAGACACTTGAGCTTCTGAGAAAAAAAATTCTAATGATGAACTTTTTCAGTTTACTGGGGGACTGTGCCTGATATCTCAGAATGCAGGTATGTCTCAATTCTCCCAACCCCCAAGAGAATGGAAGGTGTATGAAAGAATTCTATTACAACATAACTTTTTTTCTTTTTTTAAATTTTTATTGCATTATAGGTTTTGGGGTACATGTGCAGAATGTGCAAGATAGTTGCATAGGTACACACATGGCAGTGTGTTTTGCTGCCTTCCTCCCCTTCACCCACGCTTGGTATTCATCCCCAGGCTATCACCCCCCAGCCGCCCCCGCTCTCCCTCCTCCATTTCCCCCAACAGTCCCCAGTGTATAGTAGACCGCCTCTCTGTGTCCATGTGTTCTCATTTTCCTCACCCACCTATGAGTGAGTATATGCAGTATTTCTTTTTCTGTTCTTGTGTCAGTTTGCTGAGAATGATGTTCTCCAGATTCATCCATGTCCTTACAAAGGACATAAACTCATCATTTTTGATTGCTGCATAATATTCCATGGTGTATATGTGCCACATTTTCCCAGTCCAGTCTATCATCAATGGCCATTTGGGTTGGTTCCAGGTCTTTGCTATTGTAAACAGTGCTGCAATGAACATTCGTGTGCATGTGTCCTTATAGTAGAATGATTTATAGTCTTTTGGATAGATACCCAGTAATGGGATTGCTGGGTCAAATGGAATTTCTATTTCTAGGTCCCTGAGGAATCGCCACACTGTCTTCCAAAATGGTTGAACTAATTTACACTCCCACCAACAGTGTAAGAGTGTTCCTATTTCTCCACATCCTCTCCAGCATCTGCTGTCTCCAGATGTTTTAATGATCGCCATTCTAACTGGTGTGAGACGATATCTCAATGTGGTTTTGATTTGCATCTCTCTAATGACCAATGATGATGAGCACTTTTTCATATGTTTGTTGGCCTCATGTATGTCTTCTTTTGTAAAGTTTCTGTTCATATCCTTTGCCCATTTTTGAATGGGCTTGTTTTTTTTTTTTTTTTTTTTTTTTTTTTTTCTGTAAATCTGTTTGAGTTCTTTGTAAATTCTGGATATCAGCCCTTTGTCAGATGTGTAAACTGCAAAGATTTTTTTCCCATTCTGATGGTTGCCGATTCACTCTAGTGACTGTTTCTTTTGCCGTGCAAAAGCTGTGGAGTTTGATTTGGTCCCATTTGTCTATTTTGGCTTTTGTTGCCAATGCTTTTGGTGTTTTGGTCATGAAGTCCTTGCCTACTCCTATGTCCTGAATGGTTTTGCCTAGATTTTCTTCTAGGGTTTTTATGGTGTCAGGTCTTACATTTAAGTCTTTAATCCATCTGGAGTTAATTTTAGTGTAAGGTGTCAGAAAGGGGTCCAGTTTCTGCTTTCTGCACATGGCTAGCCAGTTTTCCCAACACCATTTATTAAATAGGGAATCCTTTCCCCATTGCCTGTTTTTGTCTGGTTTATCAAAGATAATATGGTTGTAGATATGTTGTGTTGCCTCTGATGCTTCTGTTCTGTTCCATTGGTCTATATCTCTATTTTGGTACCAGTACCATGCTGTTTTGATTACTGTAGCCTTGTAGTATAGTTTGAAGTCTGGTAGCGTGATGCCTCCCGCTGTGTTCTTTTTGCTTAGAATTGACTTGGCTATGCGGGCTCTTTTTTGGTTCCATATGAAATTCATGGTGGTTTTTTCCAGTTCTGTGAAGAAATTCAATGGTAGTTTGATGGGGATAGCATTGATTGTGTAAATTACTTTGGGCAGTATAGCCATTTTCATGATATTGATTCTTCCTAACCATGAACATGGAATGTTTCTCCATCTGTTTGTGTCCTTTCTTATTTCGTTGAGCAGTTGTTTGTAGTTTTCCTTAAAGAGGTCCCTTACATTCCTTGTGAGTTGTATTCCTAGGTATTTTATTTTCTTTGTGGCAATTGTGAATGGCAGTTCGTTCTTGATTTGGTTCTCTTTAAGTCTGTTATTGGTGTATAGGAATGCTTGTGATTTTTGAACATTGATTTTATATCCTGAGACTTTGCTGAAGTTGCTTATCAGTTGCAGGAGCTTTTGGGCTGAGGTGATGGGGTCTTCTAGGTATACTATCATGTCGTCTGCAAATAGAGACAATTTGGCTTCCACCTTTCCTATTTGAATACCCTTTATTTCTTTTTCTTGCCTGATTGCTCTGGCTAGAACTTCCAGTACTATGTTGAATAGAAGTGGTGAGAGAGGGCATCCTTGTCTAGTGCCGGATTTCAAAGGGAATGCTTCCAGTTTTTGCCCATTAAGTATGATATGGGCTGCTGGTTTGTTGTAAATAGTTTTTATTACTTTGAGATATGTTCCATCAATACCAAGATTATTGAGGGTTTTTAGCATAAAGGGCTGTTGAATTTTGTCAAATGCCTTCTCTGCGTCAATTGAGATAATCATGTGGTTTTTGTTTTGCTTCTGTTTATGTGGTGAATTACATTTATAGACTTGCGTATGTTGAACCAGCCTTGCATCCCCGGGATGAATCCTACTTGATCATGATGGATAAGTTTTTTAATGTGCTGTTGCAATCGATTTGCCAGTATTTTATTGAAGATTTTTGCATCTATGTTCATCATGGATATTGGCCTGAAGTTTTCTTTTCTTGTTGAGTCTCTGCCAGGTTTTGGTATCAGGATGATGTTGGTCTCATAAAATGATTTGGGAAGGGTTCCCTCTTTTTGGATTATTTGGAATAGTTTCAGAAGGAATGGTACCAGATCCTCTTTGTGTGTCTGGTAGAATTCAGCTGTGAACCCATCTGGACCTGGGCTTTTTTTGTGTGGTAGGCTCTTAATTGCTGCCTCAACTTCTGACCTTGTTATTGGTCTATTCATAGTTTCGGCTTCCTCCTGGTTTAGGCTTGGGAGGACACAGGCATCCAGGAATTTATCCATTTCTTCCTGATTTACTAGTTTGTGTGCATAGAGTTGTTTGTAGTATTCTCTGATGATGGTTTGAATTTCTGTGGAATCTGTGGTGATTTCCCCTTTATCATTTTTTATTGCATCTATTTGGTTGTTCTCTCTTTTCTTTTTTATTAGTCTGGCTAGTGGTCTGTCTATTTTATTGATCTTTTCGAAAAACCAGCTCTTGGATTTATTGATTTTTTTGAAGGGTTTTTCTTGTCTCTATCTCCTTCAGTTCTGCTCTGATCTTAGTTATTTCTTGTCTTTGGCTAGGTTTTGAGCTTTTTTGATCTTGCTCCTCTAGCTCTTTCAATTTTGATGATAGGGTGTCAATTTTGGATCTCTCCACTCTTCTCATGTGGGCACTTATTGCTATATATTTTCCTCTACAGACTGCTTTAAATGTGTCCCAGAGATTCTGGTACATTGTGTCATCATTCTCGTTGGTTTCAAAGAACTTCTTTATTTCTGCCTTCATTTCATTGTTTATCCAATCAACATTCAAGAGCCAGTTGCTCAGTTTCCATGAAGCTGTGCGGTTCTGAGTTAGTTTCTGAATTCTGAGTTCCAACTTGATTGCACTATGGTCTGAGAGACTGTTTGTTATGATTTCCGTTGTTTTGCATTTGCTGAGGAGTGCTTTACTTCCAATTATGTGGTCAATTTTGGAGTAGGTGTGATGTGGTGCTGAGAAGAATGTATATTCTGTGGATTTGGGGTGGAGAGTTCTGTAAATGTCTATCAGGTTTGCTTGTTCCAGGTCTGAGTTCAAGTCCTGGATATCCTTGTTAATTTTCTGTCTGGTTGATCTGTCTGCTATTGACAGTGGAGTGTTAAAGTCTCCCACTATTATTGTGTGGGAGTCTAAGTCTCTTTGTAAGTCATTAAGAACTTGCCTTATATATCTGGGTGCTCCTACATTGGGTCCATAAATATTTAGAATCGTTAGCTCTTCTTGTTGTATCGATCCTTTTACCATTATGTAATGACCTTCTTTGTCCCTTTTGATCTTTGTTGCTTTAAAGTCTATTTTATCAGAGATGAGAATTGCAACTCCTGCTTTTTTTTGCTCTCCATTTGCTTGGTAAATCTTCCTCCATCCTTTTATTTTGAGCCTTTGTGTATCTTTGCGTGTGAGGTGGGTTTCCTGGAGACGGGACACTGATGGGTTTTGGTTTTTTATCCAATTTGCCAGTCTGTGTCTTTTGATTGGTGCATTTAGCCCATTTACATTCAGGGTTAATATTTTTATGTGTGAATTTGATACTGCCAATTTGATGCTAGCTGGCTGTTTTTCCCGTTGGTTCATGTACATTCTTCATTTTGTTGATGGTCTTTAGCATTTGGTATGCTTTTAGGATGGCTGGAACTGGTTGTTTCTTTCTATGTGTAGTGCCTCTTTCAGGAGCTCTTGTAAAGCAGGCCTAGTGGTGACAAAATGTCTGAGTACTTGCTTGTTCGTGAAGGATTTTATGTTTCCTTCACTTATGAAGCTCAGTTTGGCTGGATATGAAATTCTGGGTTGAAAGCTCTTTTCTTTAAGGATGTTGAATATTGGCCCCCACTCTCTTGTGGCTTGTAGAGTCTCTGCCGAGAGATCTGCTGTGAGTCTGATGGGCTTCCCTTTGTGGGTGACCCGACCTTTCTCTCTGGCTGCCCTTAGTATTTTCTCCTTCGTTTCAACCCTGGGGAATCTGACGATTATGTGCCTTGGGGTTGCTCTTCTTGAGGAGTATCTTTGTGGTGTTCTCTGTATTTCCTGGAGTTGAGTATTGACCTGTCTTGCTAGGTTGGGGAAATTTTCCTGGATAATATCCTGAAGAGTGTTTTCCAGCTTGGATTCATTCTCTTCGTCACATTCTGGTACACCTATCAAACGTAGGTTGGGTCTCTTCACATAGTCCCACATTTCTTGGAGATTTTGTTCATTCCTTTTTGTACTTTTTTCTTTAATCTTGGTTTCTCGTTTTATTTCATTGAGTTGATCTTCAACTTCTGATATTCTTTCTTCTGCTTGGTCAATTTGGCTATTGAAACTTGTGCATGCTTCGCGAAGTTCTCGTGTTGTGTTTTTCAGCTCCTTCAATTCATTCATATTCCTCTCTAAGTTGTCCATTCTTGTTATCCATTCCTTGAATCCTTTTTCAAATCTTTTTTCAAGGTTCTTAGTTTCTTTGCACTGGTTTAGTACATGTTCCTTTAGCTCACTGAAGTTTCTCATTATCCACTTTCTGAAGTCTGATTCCGTCATTTCGTCACATTCATTCTCCGTCCAGCTTTGTTCCCTTGCTGGTGAGGAGTTTTGGTCCTTTTTTGGAGGTGAGGTGTTTTGGTTTCGGGTGTTTTCCTCCTTTTTGCGCTGGTTTCTTCCCATCTTCATGGATTTATCCGCCTGTCGTCTTAGTAGTTGCTGATTTTTCAATTGGGTCTCTGTGTGGACGCTGAGATTGTTGATGATGAAGTATTTCTGTTACTTAGTTTTCCCTCTAATGGTCTATCCCCTCTGCTGTATGAGTGCTGAGGTCCACTCCAGGCCCTGCTTGTCTGGGGTATACCTGCAGCGGCTGTGGAACAGTGAGGGATGATACCAGTTTCTTCTTCTGCTGTCCTTGTTCCAGAATAATGCCAGCCAAATGTCAGTCTGATTAGTCCTTTTCTGGAGTGACTCCTTGGATATAAGGGGTCAGGGAGCTGCTTGAGGAGACAGTCTGTGCTTTATAGGAACTCCAGTGCTGAGCTGTGAGCTCCATTGTTTATTCAGGGTTGTTGGGAGGTTGTTTATGTCTGCTGCAATAGAACTCATAAAACACCACCCTTTCCCCCCCCCCTTAGAAGCTCTGTCTCAGGGAGTTGGGGCTTTCTTTATGAGTATCTGTTGCACTGTCCTGCCCCACTAGGCGGCAGTCTATTCACTATTTGCCTGCCGGGGCTCTGACCTGCTAGCACAGGTCTGCCCTGTTGCTGCTGGGCTCCCTTCTGCTGTGGAGCGCTCCCGGCTCCTGGGAGACTCTCTGTTATGGCAGGTTGCCTCGGCAACGGCGGGCTTCATCAGTCCTGGGTGGTACTTCAGTGGGGGTGGACTGCGTCAGCAATGGTGGACGCCCCTCCCTCACTGGGCTGCACCGTCCTAGATGCCGGCAGCAAAACTCTCAGCCCCAAGCACCTCCAGTCGCCGCCCTGCTTGTCCCCGTGAGCGTGGGACCCGCCGAGCCTGATCACCCAGCTCCCTGCCTCAGAGTCCCTCCTCTCTCTCTCCTCCTCTCCCCAAGCTGAAAGGTCAACTCTCTCACTGGCGCCCCAGTAGCCTGCCGATAGGGCACTGGGATCCGTGCGATCTCCCGTGCCACTGCCCACTACCCTGGCTCAGATCACGCTTCCCAGGAAACTCCTGGTCTGGCTCATTGTCCAAGTCCCATTCAATCAGATGAACATGCCAATCTGCCTTTCCAAATCACAGATTGCCGGTTTAACAGGGCACCCAGACCAGTGAGCTCCGCGCCAGGTCCCGCCACGGCGCCGGCCGAAGAGGCGGCGGGAGCCGGCTGCATTAGCCGGGTGCGCTAGCGTCCCGTGTCTCTCCCACACCTGGGACTTTCAATGCTCTGTGGGCATAAAAGGAACATCTGAGAATGCGGCTAGGACTCACCCTCTGCGCCTTCACTGAGAGCTGCAATCCTGAGTCGCCTCTACGACGCCATCTTGCCTCCTTCCCCCAACATAGCTTTTTAAAAGGAGCTTCAACGTGTCAAAAGTTGTACTGTGGGAACCTTTTTAAAAAACCTAGATATTGCAAATGAATTTTTTCTTGTTGATGAGAAACAAAGATCACCAAAAGTAGATATTAATAAGAAACTGGTGTGTAATTGTGCATAATAGTCTCTTATGATTCCTTTTGTTTCTGTGGCATTAGTTGTAATGTCTCTAATGTCATTTATGATTTAAGTCTTTTTTTCCTAGTCTAACTAAATGTTTGCCAATTTTGTTTTCTTAAAAAAATTTTAGTCTCATTTATTTTTTTTAATTATTTTTTTAAATTCCCTGTTCTATTTATTCCTGCTTTAATATTTTTCTCTTTCCATCTATTTGCTAACTTTGGATGTAGTTGTTTCTTTTTCTTTGTCCTTGATCTTTAAAGTTATATTATTTATTTGAGTTCTTTTTTTAATGCAGGCATTTATTGGTATACATTTTCCTCAGTATTGCTTTTGCTGTATTCCATAAGTTTTGGTATATTACATTTTCATTTTTATTTACATCAAGGTATTTTTTAAACTTCCATTTTGATTCCTTTTTTGATCCATTGGTTGTTCATAAGTGTGTTGTTTGATTTCCATTTATATGTAAATTTTCCAGAGTTTCACCTATTGTGGGTTTCTAGATTCATTCCAATGTGGTCTGAAAAGATCCTTAAGGTAATTTCAATCTTAAATGTGTTAAGAATTATTTTTTAAACTAAGAGACTATCTATCCTGGATAATGTTCTGTGTGCCTTTGAGAAGAATGTGCATTCTCATATTGTTGGTGGTATATTCTGTATATGCATGTTAGGGGTACTAAATCTACATCTAAGTAGGTTGTTTAAGCCTGCTCTCTCTTTATTGATTTTTCTGTCAGAATATTTCATTCATTATTGTAAATAGAGTATTAAGTCTCCTACAGTTTGTTTATTGATGTTGATTTTTCCATTCAGTTTTATCAATATTTATCTTATATTGTTAGGTGTTCTGATGGTGAGTGACTACATATTTATAATTTTTTGTATTTTACTGATGAAATGAAACCTTATATAATTATTATTATATAATGTTCTTCCTTATATAATTATTATTATATAATGTTCTTCCTTGTCTCTGTGACCGTTTTGAACTTAAATACTATAAGTATCATCACTCTTGGTTTCAAGATGAAATGGATAAATTCCTAGAATGATACAATCTACCAACACTGAATCACAGAGAAATAGAAAGTTTAAGGAAGCCAATAATGGGAAAGGACATTGCATCAGTGACCCTAAACCTCCCAAGAAAGAAAAGCTCAGGATCACATAGCTCACTGGTGAATTCTACTAAACATTAAAAGAAGAATTAATGGCAATCTTTCTTATGGTCTCCTAAAAACACTGATGAAGAGAAAGCACTTCTAAACTGAATTATGAGACTAGCATTACCATGAAACTGAAGTCAAACAAAAACAAAGTAAGAAACCTAAAGGTCAGTATTTCTGATGAACATAGATGCAAATATCCTCAACAATATAGTAGCAAATCAAATTCTACTGCATATGAAGAGGCTCATAAACCATGATCAAGTGGGATTTATCAATGAGACATAAGGTTGCTTCAACATAAACAAATCAAGTAATGTGACACATCACATTAACAGAATGAAGGATAAAAATCACATGATCATCTTGATAATACAGAAAAAGTATTTGACAAACTTCAATAACACTTTCATGCTAAAGACCTTCAACAAACTATCCAAGAAAAGACAGAAGAATGAATATTGGTGTCCCATTAAAATTAATATGTTAAAACCTAATACCCAATGTGACAGTATTAAGAGGTGAGGCCTTTTGGGAAATGATTAAGTCTTGACATCTTTGCCCTCATATGTGGGATTAGTGCCCTTATAAAAGAGACTGAATGGAGTTGCCTTGCCTCTTCTGCCATGTGAGAGCACAGCAGCAAGGCACCATCTGTGGAGCAGAGTGGACCCTCTCCAGACACTGAATCGGCTGGGGCCTTGTTCTTGAACTTTCCAGCCAAGATAAATACATTTTTTTATTAATTAATCAGTCTAAGGTATATTTTTATAGCAGTGTGAATGGACTAAGACCCCCTTTTAACATTAGTTAATGCAATTGCCTTTGATTTACTTTCTTCTGCCTACATGAAGATGAGAATAAAGACTGCCTTGAAACTTGTCATTTCATCTACTCAGAGAAAGCTGAGGATGTTCCTAATTCCTTGACTCTGTCTCTCTGGATTCTCCTCAACAAGACCCACTAGAGACCACCTATCTGATTTAGTACAAAGAATAGTTGTTCTCCTATGCAATTAGTTTGTTTTTATCTTTCCCCTTTAAACCAAGAACTATATAACTGAGCTGTTTCCCCTTTATGTTTGCCATTACAGCATTGTCAAACTTAGGACTTACCTATTGCAAGAGGAAAGGTGGTAATTAGAGTCTACATTTTATCTTGTCTTCCACTCTGCTTTCTCTCTTCTTCTATTCAGGTTTTAATTTTTACTAACTTATGCTTATTTTAAATACCTTTACAATGTGACTTAGTATATTTTTCAGAAAAAAACTGGGGGTGGAATTGCATAGAATAGTAGAAAATAAATTTATTTAGAGTACAATCATTTATATTTCTTCCTCTTCAACTAGTTATATATAAGGAATTGTTTTCCCATTGGAAAAACTTTATAGATAAGCTGAGAAAATCTGCCTTATATGCTATTTATATCTCAACCTTTTCTCTTCACAACATGATTGTAGTATGTATAGGGTAAAATTAAGTACTCAGAAATTTGACACTCATTTTTTATGAGTATGAAATTAATTACTTATTTCAGCATTAATTACTTATATAGATTACCAATAGAATATAACATAAATGAAATAGAGCTATGAAATTTTCTTAAATAATAAAATGTAATGGGTTCTTTACAACATGAGAAGGTGATACACAATGTGGTCTAATAATAGAAAATAAAACTGAATGAGACAGAATTAAGCACAAGGGAATTTAAATATCATTAGACAATAATATTAGACCATAATATTAAAAACAGGATTATAATTATGAGATTAACATATTTGTAAATGTTAAGGAAATCTGAAATCATGCATGTCTGCTTTTTATCATCTCTCTCATCATTTGAAAAACTATAGATTTCTCTCAATTTTTAAAGCATTAAATGCTTAGGAAATAGGTTGAATTAAATTAAAAAAACATATTTGGAGAAACAGTCTTCTAAAAATATCTGCAATATTATTCCATTAACCTCATCTGTCAATGGACATACCTAGAACTCTAAATCATAAAGTTGAATAAGTTATATTTTCTTTGAAAGCATGAAGAATGTAGATCTGGCTATAGCAGTGATGCTTGACTTATCACAGAGAGTTGCCTTGAGATTAAAACTAATGTCCGTTTTAAATATGTCTTTCAAAACGTCAGCGCTATCTTTCTGGTGTATTAAATGCATCCAACATGCTCATCTTTGAGTACAATAACTCAGACAATTACAGTAAAAGGAAATTTGAAAGATTTTATAGATAACCAAAATATCCTGAGGGATATTTTAGCTGTCATGTTTTTTAAAAATGTGAGAAGCATAAATTCATTTCAATTTGAAAATTCAAGTTTCTTAATGCTTGAACAAGGGATACCACAGTGGTTTCGTTGAAGTGAAGATGGGATTGACAGTTGATCATTTTGGGCTTCTCATGTCATGGCTCCTGTAGGCAGTAACAGGGATTATTATATTTCCTACGGTTAATCTTGGTTATCATGGAGAAGTAAAGCTTTCTGGTACACAAACGAACAAGGAAGAGTGTGTGTGGAAATCAAAAGGTCCTTTGCGGTGCTTCCTAATATTAACCAGTCTAGCAACTAAACTATTAAAACACTTGAGCAACCTAATTCAGGCAGAATCATGGAAAGTTCAGATTCTTTAGAAACAAAGGTTTGGGTCAACCCACAAAAATATGAACCCCAATCAGCTGGAGGCACACTGTGTTCAATGGGAGCACAAAAGGGACAGTGGAAGAAGGAAGAGATAAATACTAACTATAGCCTCGTGAACAGTGAGAGAAACAAGGATAAGATCAACCATGTGTACATTTTCCCCAGTTTTCTATTTTTATCCTGTTCCTTTCCATTCCTATTCTATCTAGACAGTAGTGGTGGTAGCAAACTCTGTGATTTACTCCAAATTTTGAAGTATATCAAAATGTTTTCGTAGCTGAAGAGAAATGAAGATCATGCTGAGACAGAGTCAGTGAATGATCCGTGATTACAAATCACTGAGCATTGTTTGCAGGAGCAGCGGGAATGACTTGTAGGCAAGACTGATACCTTAAGTACAAGAAGAGACCAGGATAAGGGTTCGATTGAATTTAGCACAGCTTCTCATAGGACATTCAGCACCCTTAACTAATGCATTCTGATGTTTTGAGGGGCAACCCCACATGTTTGCATTGAACAATCCATTCTAATGGTACAGGGTAAGCTGGCCCTTTCGCAGGGAGGCTAAGGGAGAGCTACACTGAAAGGCGGCCTGGTAAGGAAGCCCAAGGCCAGGATGGGGCCCGTGAGCTCCGAACCTAATAACATCTAATAACAGATGTAAGTCACTCTGTCATATTGGAAGCTTCTGTAAATTCTTGCTGAATTGTAATAGCCTCTTCTTTGTGATGATATTGTGAATTAAGAAGGAAAGCTTGTCCTCCCCTTGAGCTGGAGGCCAAATTAGGGGTGAGTGCAGAGATTACCAGCAGAAGCAAACCACTTGCTAATGAGTGTTGATACTACCAGTTGGCTGCAGGGGCTGCTGCTGTAACACCAGAGGAGGGGCAGGAAGGAAAAGGCATAAAGGAACTCTTCTGGAACATGTGTAAGAAGGCATCCAGAACACTCAGAGAAAGAGACAGAGGGAGAGAGAGAGAAGAGATATTTTGGCAGGGGTTCAAGCTAATGGGCACTTGAGCACAGTAATTAAAGCCAACAAGAGCTTATTTGATAGTGAAAGGCATAGGAAAGGCAGAATATTTTGGCTTCACATTTGTCTTCTTTTTAATTCTTACAAAGATTCTGAGAGGTGATCATCATACCCAGTCTACGGATACAGGAATTTAGGTTCATAAAAAGTGATTTTCCAAAAGTCACATAGCTATAAAGTAGCAGAGTCCCAGATCTGAATCACAGTTTGCCTGAACTCAATGCTAGAGAATTCAGATAATTTAACACCTATACTTATTATTATTATTCATGTTGGTAATTGGGCACCTGAGACTATTTCAGACAGTTTGCTAATTTAAAAAAATACATTCACACTAGTTCTCAAAGTTTGCTGTACAATGAATCTCTCGAGGAGCTATAAAAAAATAGTGATGCCTGAGTCTCACCCCAAGAGATTGTGGTTTAATTGGTGTATTGTGAAGCCTGGACAGTGGGATTTTAAGAGTCTTCCCAGGTGACTTAAAAATGCAGCAAGTTTTTGAGAACCAGCACATTAACATATCGGTGGAGGAAACAGTAATAGCATTTGTTTCGTCAAAACTTTTTCTGACTGAGTGCCACGTCCAGGCTGTCTGGAGAGGTGGCTCAAAATTGGCTTTTGGGGGTGGTATTACTGGAATGGCTTTTAAATAATATAATTACTAAATAATTAAAACATAATACTTAAAACATGACAGGTATTGTCTAAGAAATGTTGGTTGAGTAATCACTGGTGGTTTCTACCATCTTAAACATGTATGCTATAATAGATAAAAATTAACCCAGTGAGAGAACCGGGGTATGGATTAGGAGTGCAGACTCAGGAAGCAGATTGCAGAGGTTCAGACCTGGCATCTTCCACTCATCAGCTGTGGGAACTTGGGCAATATTTTTCAACACATGTGCTTAACTTTTCTTGTCTGTGAAATGATGTTAATAATAATATCTGTGTCACGAAAGACTAAAAGAAGTTAGGGCTCCAAAGGGATGAGGAGCATATGCAGGACCATATAAGTGCTCCATTCATTTCAATTATTTACATGTGAAATGTTTTATTAGCTTTGTTTCCATAAGGATTTAACAATTATCTTTTACTGTTATGAGTCATTTTACTATCATTTGATTGTATCATGTGTATAATCATATTCATTACAAATCTTGCTAAATATATACATATTAGTAAGCTTTTGTCTATATCACTCACTTTGAAACATTGGGATTTTAAATTTTTAATGATACATTTTATTACCATGATATGTGAATCAATAAGCTCCTGAATAAAATTCCCCCCCACCTTCTGGTCTGGATCATAATCTCTTTTACTTTATAGCATATTAGTTAACACAAAATTCCTCCCATTAATGAAGTCTTGAGAAATGTTGATGCATTTATTCAATCAAAAAGTGTGAAACACTGCAAAGCTACTCATACAGGCAAAAATATAAAACACACTTTAAAGAAAAAGGAGAAAAAGCTAAAATAATATTTTCTTTCCTTACAATATTTTTAATGAAGAAAAAATTAAACAGAACAAAAAAATAAAAAGAATTAACTCAGATTTTAATTACCCAAGAATGTCAATGATAAGAACATTCTGTGAATGAATTCTATATACAGAGAGTGGCTAAATGTCAGTTTAATATTCATTTGCTCTGGTTATCCTAGCCAACCTACAGCCTTCTGCAAATAATTGCCAATAAAAATTCCTGCTTTTCTTTTTTTCATTTTTTCGAGACAGGGTCTCTCTTCGTCACCCCATTTGGAGTACAGTGGTAGCTCGTGGCTCATAAAACTCCTGGGCTCAAGCAATCCTCCTGCCTTACCCTCCCAAGTAGCTGGGACTACAGGTGAGCACCACCACACCCTGCGAATTTTTGTGGGGCTTTTTGCTTAATTTTTATTTTGTAGGGATGAGGTCTCCTTATGATGAACAAGCTGGTTTTGAACTGCTGGCCTCAAGTGATCTTGCCTCAGCCTCCTAAAGTGCTGGAGCTACAGGTATGAACCATCAAACATGGCCACCTCACTTCTGCATCTTTTAAACTAAGAGCTTCAGGATGTGTGAAAATTATCTTTTAAGAATCTCTAACAGACAGATATTCTGAATTGAATATGAACTTGTAATGACTTCATCTTCACTTCCTTATTTTAATAAGCACAAAACTGTGCTAATATCAGGATGAAAGTTGAACATTAATTACAAATTGGAACACATAGATTTGTTGATTTTGGATGAGCCTGGAATTAATTGTCTTACATTTTATCATGTTTGAATAGCAAAATTTATTTCTTATGTAGAGCAAAACATATTTCTAAGACATGAATTGGTATCAACTATAGATCATGGGGCCATTTTAGGAGTAAGTAAAGAAAGAAATAAATCACTACCATTGCCATGATAATATGTGTATTAAAATTTAACACATTATATTTAGGTAGAATTTTTTAGTCACTTGAAAGAAATAATTACTTTTAGCCACTTTTAAAAAATAATAATGTTGATATCTCAGTGCATTTTCAATGAATAGGAACCACTAGACTCAATAAGAATAAAGATCTCAGACTTCCTAGAAAACTCAGAGTTTATTATTACTATTTTAAAAGTACTGCACTGTAAAGTAAAGTTCCAAAGGAACAGTATTCATAGTCACAAGTAAACTATGTGGTCTTATGGTAAGATTATAGATGGTAGAAATTTTAATCCAAATCATGATGTGCTCAGAGTAACATCTGAAAAATGCCTGGTCTTGGTAGAGCAACAAAAATTATCTGGCTCCTCATCTATTTGAAAAGGTAGTATCTCTCTACTACCTAGAAGTAAGAGGCATCCATAAAATTCTATGTCTTAATTATCTCATGTTCTCAAACTGCTTTAAATTCACCACCACAGTCATCATCATTGTCATCATTCCCACCCTTATTATCCTCTCAGGAAATTTTATGTAAATCTTTTAATTCTAAAATCTCAAGCAATTTGTTTGATTTTACTCCATGACAAAAAGCACTGAACAAACCGATAAAACCAGAGGGTGGGATTTGGAAGCATTTCCATCCTAGGCTTTTCCCCAAACCTTAACTTTATTTTAAAGAATGCAAATATGTGAAATAGTTGTGATCAACTTATATTTTTGGCAACTGAAGTATGACATAATGACCACTCTTTTCAATTTCTTTTTATGTTGAAATATAACCTACATACTGAAACATCCAATCTTGTATATAGAGCTTGATAAGTTTTGACAAGCATGTACTGTCTGCATTAGTTTGCTAGGGTGGTTATACAAAAATAGCACAGACTGGGCGGCTTAAGCAACGTAAATTTATTACTTCACAGTTCCGGAGGCCGAAAGTCAAGATCAAGTTGCCCACAGTGTTGGTTTCTGCTGAGGTCTCTATCTCTGACTTACAGATGGCCACCTTCTCTCTATATCCTGGCATCATCTTTTTTTGGTGCACACACATCCCTGCTGTCTCTTTCTTTTCTTGTCAGGATACCAGTTCTACTGGACTAGGAGGTCACAAAAGCGACAACCTTAATTACCCCTTTAAAGGCTCTTTCTCCAAATATAGTCACATTAGGGTTTAGAGCTTCAGTATGTTAATTTTACAGGAACACAATTCAGTTTATAACCACCTCCCCCACATTTAACTCACATCTTTTTCAAAATATAGGCTATTTTATTTATCTGGTAGGTTTGAAGTTTGTTCATGCTATTCTCTTGTCATTTTTCACACTTGCTGCACAAATGGCAACAACGATTCTGTTTTCCTTCATAATTTAGTTCTTGCCTGTTCTGGAACTTCACATAAATGCTTTTTTTTTGCATAGCATAATATCTACAAGACTAATCACTGTCCATGATTTTATACTGTCTAGTATTATTGCATTATATGAACATACTGTGATTTCCTTGACTATTTTTCTGTTGATGGGCATTTGGTCTGTTTTCAGTTTGTGGGTTTTATTATTTAAGCTTCTATAAATATTCCTTTACAATTTTTTGATGTGAATATATTTTTATCTTTCTTGATCTATATCTAGAAATTAATTTTCTGGGTCATAGGTAGATATATGCTTAACATCTTAAAAAACAAAAAGAAACACCTAGAGTTCTTCTTCTAATTTGTTGTTCTTCTACAACATTTTATGCTCCAATCAGCAATGTATGAAATTGCCAGATGTTTCATTTTACTGTCAAGATTAGTACTGGAAAGTCTTTTTAAATGTTGGCCATTCTAGAATTTATGTAGTTAGTTCATAATTGTCTTAATTTGCCATTTCATGATGACTAATGGTATTGAGTAATTTTTCATATGTTTATTGACATTTGTACATCTCTCTTGTGAATTTTCGGTTCAAGCCTTTTGTACATTATTCAAGTATTTTGTCTTTTAATTAGTGAGTTGAAATAATTCTTCATATATTCAGGATAAGATTCTCAGCTGGATATAAGTGTTGCAAATATTTTCTCCCAGTCTATGCCTTGCATTTCATTTTATTAATGGTATCTTCTGATAAGCAGGCATTTTTAATTTTGATGAAGCCCAACTAATCAATTTGTTTTCTCTCCTGGTTAGTTTTTCTGGGTCATATCTAAGAGATAATGTTTGCCTGCTCCAAGGTCTCCTATGTTTGCTTCTAAAATATCTAATGTTTTAACATATGAGGAAATTACCATAAGTACTTTCACTTGACAGATGAAGAAACAGAGAGACATGATGGTTAAATGACTTGACTGATGTCTCACATTGCTTGATCAGAACTTGAACTTATGCAATTTTTTTAATCACTCCTAAGTTAGGCTCCCACTGATTATGCTACAGCAGGGACAATGCAATGAAAGGGTAACATAAGTTTTTGACTTTCAAATACTTTTTCAAGGAGCATCTATTAATATCTTACTGAACATTCATGTTCTATAGAGAACAGTTTGGGAAATGCATGCTGAATAAATATTCATGGCCTGAATTAAATCTCTATAATAGAAAAAGACATTCGACATTCTAATTCCTAATAGTCTAGTTCAATGGCCTAGTATTTTGGAAGCATGGGGTGTTCCATAGATCTTATATAGTTCTGTGTGTTCCCAAGTTCAAGGGTTTATTATCTCTTTATTGCTCAAATCTTCCTTTAAACCATCCTTATGTCTAGTTATCTGTAATTTTTTTCTTTCTTCTCGTGTGTGTGTGTGTGTGTGTGTGTGTGTGTGTGTGTGTGTGTATAGCAGGCATTGCTGATCCTAAATGGTGATGTTCATTTATTGCTGTGTCTATAATGCAGAAAACATTTTAGGAGAGTTGCAGCAATAGTTGACTTCATGTCTCATTATTTCTTTTGGGATACAGAGTTACCAGATAAAATACTGAATGGCCAGTTACATTTGAATTTAAGAAAACACATAATTTTTAATGTAATTATGTTTCATGGAATATTTGGAACATATTATACTTAAAAATGTCATTCAAAATTGATATTTAACTGGATGTCTTGTTTATTTATTTGCTAGATGAGGCAATTATAGTTAGGGGGCTAAAGTGTATGCCTGTCACATGGGGAGAGACCCTTCTCTTATGAATTTAAGGACTTCATTTTTTAGTATGGATATTTCATGGCATCTAAAACTCCCCTCTCCTGGAGAGTTATTATTATGGACACATAAAAAGGAAGATCTCCTACCTAGAAGGAAAAAACTACATTTGCAAAAATGTTTAAAGATGTTCTAAAAATATTTTGTACTCAGGTCTGCAAGGAAGCGTTAAGTACCCTATTTCACTATATTATTATTATAACTACTAGGAACAAGAAATGGAATGGAAGATGGAAATAACAAAATCTTCCACATTAAGGCACATTTAAGTTTAAAATCATGGGATGGAACCTAATTAAATGCCAGAAGGTATCCTAACATAATGTTGAGTTTGCAAATTTAAATACACAAAAACAAAGCAATCTAGACACTAAAAGTTCCCTAGCAACATTAACTCACCCACATCGTACATTGTGCATCATAAAGTCAGCATTTAGCAATCAGAAATGTTGTTCATAATGCAAAATGTGTGCGACTCAAGATCGTTAACATTTTCTGTAATTTTACTCATTTCAAAGGTTCAAAATTATCATTATACTAATGTAGAAAGAGTTACTTAATCTTAGAGTTAAAAATTCTTTTAAAATGTATTTGTTTATCTCAGAGTCTTTTATTAAAGCCATCATCAACTTGGGTTGTATTTTGCTTCAGCAACACAGAATATTTTTTTACATTTAGAGAATGATAATTGTAGGGTAAGTCTTCAATATTATTATTATTATTTTTATTTTTTGAGACGGAGTTTCGCTCTTGTTACCCAGGCTGGAGTGCAATGGCGCCATCTCGGCTCACTGCAACCTCCGCCTCCTGGGTTCAGGCAATTCTCCTGCCTCAGCCTCGCGAGTAGCTGGGATTACAGGCACGCGCCACCGTGCCCAGCTAATTTTTCGTATTTTTAGTAGAGACGGGGTTTCACCATGTTGACCAGGATGGTCTCGATATCTTGACCTTGTGATCCACCCGCCTCGGCCTCCCAAAGTGCTAGGATTACAGGCTTGAGCCACTGCGCCCGGCCATATTATTTCAAACTTCCTCTAACTGTAATTATTATTTTCAAAAATACATTTAATATGTATTATTCTACTGTACTTTCTGATGTTTTAAGTAAAACCTGGGGAGGCCTCACAGCATGGAGACACTGTGTATGTCACTTATTTCATACGTGAGCAGAGGCAAGTTAGTTCCTGTTTCTGTACCTTAGTTTCTTATTTTGTAGAATTGAGATAACAATTGTATTTGACTTATGAGGGTCTCATGAAAATTAAACCACATAATTTCTGTAAAGTTCTTAGAGTAATTCATGGCACATGCTAGACTTTCCTAGAAATGCTTAGTGTTTTCAAAGAGCAATATTCCAGATGTACAGGTACAAGATTTTATACTGTACTTTCTTATACTTCTGCAGGTAGACTATTAGAATTTCTGAAACAATGTTGGCGAATCTACAATATTCCATTATAAAGGCATTAAGTTGATAGGTTTTTAAAGGTTGATGAGTTCCTGCTATGGTCAATAAAAATGTAAAAACAGTTTTTTAAACTTATTGATAATAAAATAAAATCAACATTAAAAGCGATGTGCTATTGTACACCTGCAAAGATAACTAAATTACATAAGGCTGGTAATACCAAGTGCTGGTGAGGACCTGCAGTACCTGGAATTACCAAACATTGCTAGTGTGAATGTGAATTGCTACACCTATTTTGAACAACTTTCTGGTAACTGTTACCTACTAAATTGATACAGTTATATCCTAAAATTTAGCAATTCCAGAAAAATGCACCAAAAGAAATTAAATGGTGATGAGAGTAGCATTATTTATAAAAGCTGAGAACTAGAAACCACTCAGATTTTCATTCTAGTAGTAGAATGGACACATTGTGCAATGTCCATACAATGGATTTGTATGAGGGCAATGAGAATGGAGGCATTACAGCTGTACTCAATGCTATGGACAACTTTTACAACCAGATTGTGAAAGAAAAGATGTAATAAAATAACTTACACAGTGTAATTTCAACCACATAAAGCTTAAAATCAGAAAATCTGATCTCTGGTGTTAGAAATAAAAGTAACTCTGTCTAGTGGAAGGAGAAAGTAGGGCCTCTTGGTAGCTATTAATATTCTGTCTCTTTGATTAGGTCCCATTTGTCTATTTTGGTTTTTGTTGCCAATGCTTTTGGTGTTTTGTTCATGAAGTCCTTGCCTACTCCTATGTCCTGAACGGTTTTGCCTAGATTTTCTTCTAGGGTTTTTATGGTGTCAGGTCTTACGTTTAAGTCTTTAATCCATCTGGAGTTAATTTTAGTGTAAGGTGTCAGAAAGGGGTCCAGTTTCTGCTTTCTGCACATGGCTAGCCAGTTTTCCCAACACCATTTATTAAATAGGGAATCCTTTCCCCTTTGCCTGTTTTTGTCTGGTTTATCAAAGATAAGAAACAGTCACTAGAGTGAATCGGCAACCATCAGAATGGGAAAAAATCTTTGCAGTTTACACATCTGACAAAGGGCTGATATCCAGAATTTACAAAGAACTCAAACAGATTTACAGAAAAAAAAAACAAGCCCATTCAAAAATGGGCAAAGGATATGAACAGACACTTTACAAAAGAAGACATACATGAGGCCAACAAACATATGAAAAAGTGCTCATCATCATTGGTCATTAGAGAGATGCAAATCAAAACCACATTGAGATATCATCTCACACCAGTTAGAATGGCGATCATTAAAACATCTGGAGACAGCAGATGCTGGAGAGGATGTGGAGAAATAGGAACACTCTTACACTGTTGGTGGGAGTGTAAATTAGTTCAACCATTGTGGAAGACAGTGTGGCGATTCCTCAGGGACCTAGAAATAGAAATTCCATTTGACCCAGCAATCCCATTACTGGGTATCTATCCAAAAGACTATAAATCGTTCTACTATAAGGACACATGCACACGAATGTTCATTGCAGCACTGTTTACAATAGCAAAGACCTGGAACCAACCCAAATGCCCAACGATGATAGACTGGACTGGGAAAATGTGGCACATATACACCATGGAATATTATGCAGCAATCAAAAATGATGAGTTTGTGTCCTTTGTAAGGACATGGATGAATCTGGAGAACATCATTCTCAGCAAACTGACACAAGAACAGAAAAAGAAATACTGCATATACTCACTCATAGGTGGGTGAGAAAAATGGGAACACATGGACACAGAGAGGCGGTCTACTATACACTGGGGACTGTTGGGGGAAATGGGGGATGGACAGCGGGGGGGGGGCTGGGGGGGATAGCCTGGGGATGAATACCAAATGTGGGTGAAGGGGAGGAAGGCAGCAAAGCACACTGCCATGTGTGTACCTATGCAACTATCTTGCACGTTCTGCACATGTACCCCAAAACCTATAATGCAATAAAAATTTAAAAGAAAAAAAAATATTCTGTCTCTTTTTCTGGGTATGAGTTACCACATGGCAACTCATTGAGATGAATCCTTACAGTTTTGCCAATCTTTTACATATGTTATACTTTAATTAAAATTTTAAATAAAACCTTCAAAATATTTTAATTTGAGAAACTAACAAAAAGTTTTATGATTTGAGTCTTTCAATAATGCTAGCTCCTGGCAGAATTCTTTTAGAAACCAATGTCCACTTACAATGGAAAAAGGCAAAACTAGTTTGTGTCCTTACTGTACCAATTCACCAAAATAATTCATGAGAATTGGAGGAAATGCATGCAATGCCTTAATGAGAAATACATCAAGGAGGTAAACTTAATCGTGCATAGTTTCCAGTAGTGAAAGATTTCATGGGTCAGTTAGAATAGAGAATTGGGTTGGGAGTTAGAATTGGGAAATGATAAATGCTCTTGTTGGAGATAAAGGCAATGGGAATGAGGCCAAGGCAAGAATCAGATGCTGAGCCCAAGCTGGTACTTTTTCTTTTCTTTCCTTTCCTTTATTGAGAAAGTTTCACTCTGTCGCCCAGGCTGGAGTGCAGTGGTCCAATCATAGTCACTGTAACAGAATCCTGGGCTCAAGAGATCTTCCCGCTATATACAGTTACATGCCACCATGTCTGGCTAATTTTTATAGAGATTGGATCTTGCTATGTTGTCAAGGATAGTCTCAAACTCTTGGCCTCAAGAGAGCCTTCCACCCTTGCCTCCCAAAGCACTGAGATTACAGGCATGAGTCACCATGGCCGGCCAAAATTTCTAACAAAATATTATAGTAAGGCAAGCGGAAAGGATGTAAGAGATTTATTGCAAAGTCTCCCATACTAAGTAAATTCTATTTAATAACATATTGTATGTGCAGGAAAATATTGTTAATATAAGCATTTAATGTATGTTATGATGAATCAGAATTATTCATTTTTGTGATTCAGAATACAATTAGGAAATGTATGAACATGACATTACTAACAGGAGTTCAGATTTGAAGGCAAAATTTAACCCCTCATTTTAAATGAAAAGACTATCTCTTTATGAAAATACAGCATTAATCTAATAGGTGAAGAATCTACATGATTTAAGACCCCAAGAGACTTTTATGAACAATTGTCAGCTGGATTACACTAAAGTAAGTCAGAGTCAGATAACAGTTCTCATCTAGGTTACTTGCTACAGTTCACTGCATTAAAGAAATACCAAGACTGGTTTTGCCTGGAAATGTCCAGAAAACAAAGGCTTTATTTCAGGTGAGGCTGTTCAAGTGAATCTGAAGAAGCTAAAAATAGTCCCATGGCCCAGGATCAAGTGTCTAGAAACAAACTGTTAATTCACACCCAGAACATAAAAAATACACTTTAGCTATACATTTTGGTGACATGTATTTAAACTAACCATACATAAGAAAACTTTTGAGAGAAAAGGTGCTTAATAATTTAAGAGCATCTGAAAGTTTTTAGGTTGGTGCAAAAATAATTGCGTTTTTTTACCATTTAAAAACCATTAAAAACTGCAATTACTTTTGCACCAACCTAATAAAATGATATTCTTCTGTTGTTATTAGTTATTGGTAACCCTATGGGAAAAAACGATATAGAATTTAAAAAAAAGTTTAAAATTGACTTTTAAGATTAACTCTGATATATAAGTTTTTAAGAAAGGGGATATTTGACACATTTAGAAAAACAACTTGTGTATGATCTAGTACATAGAGAAGGTAGACATGTTTTGATCCTAAAGATGTATTTTGTCTTCCAATTATTGTGATTAAACAAGCAAGCAAAACAATCATGAAATTTGGACTTTATGTGTTAGCAATATAAACATTGGTTTCTTATTGAGCAAAGATTATATATAATTAAATCCATTCAGCATTGACTTTTATTTTTCTTGGCTTTTTAAAGAATGATATTTCTGGTTTAGCAGGAAAAAAATGTATTCGCTCTGGCAATTCAAAGGCATTATTCTTTTAATAAGAAGAATCTTGGGGTATAGAACATCCCTATTTAGCTACCAACACTCTGAAGAACATAATTTTAGATGCAAAACAAGATACTTTGAATCTCTAGCTCAAGAAATCATTTTGTTAAAAGTGCATGAAAGATGTAACTGGGCATTGGTGGCCAATTTTATTAAATGAGCTGTGACTTCACAGAGAAAAAGATAAGTATCTATTGAGTTCCCAAAGGCTAGATTATTCAATGAAAATTTATTTCTATTAGGATATAATAATGGAAAGTAGCTAGGGTAAATTAGTAAAATTTATTCTGGGGTACAGCTCATTTATTCAAATCATTTATCTCTTTAGAAAAAGTATTTACATAATGAGATAATTTAATGCAAGTTATAAGACTTTCTTATTTTAGTTTTCATTTATTTTTATACTCCTGACTTATCAGCTTGGATTATTTAAACTCTTGCACACTCAATATTTTCCTTACATTCTTGAATGAATTCACTTAAATTCTCTTTGCATGAAACACCCCCATTGTTTACCTTGTATATATCAACATCATCAACATCCTCATGTAGGTAATTGAAAATCCTCAGTTCTGCAGGTTTTTAGTACGATGTTAGAAGAAAGATTTTGTACCCTGAGCTTAGCAGAAGTTTATGTTGGTAGCATATTCTTCCAAACAATAGCAAATTACTGTTACAGAGTGAGATTGTTGCTGTATCCAATGGAGTCTCCACAAACACTGATAAAGATGGAAACTTACATAATGATCACATTCTCCATTCTTGTTTTTCAGGAATTTGTTTTTTAAGTTGAAATCATATTTACATTGTGAGCATAAACAAATTTAAAATTTAAAGATCAAATGGACAGAAAGATGTATTTTCCTGATCTTAAAATTTCTTTATATTATTTAAAAATATTCTACTTTTGTCAATATGTGAATTTTCTGAAGATTTTTAATAAAAAAAAGTTACTCTGAAATGATATCAAAATTTTCACATTTACCTAATCAATAGGGTGTAATTGGTTAGAGTTTGAGTTAAAAGAATAGAATCAAACTCCTAATATATTCTTAGAAAATAAAGTAAAAATCTATTTATAATTTCAATTAAAATGATAGAACATAGAACAAAACATAGAAGAAAAGACATTTTAGAATCCAAAATGGAGAAAGTCTTCTTGAGCAAAAACCAAAACCAGATCCTCTAAATCCTTGCTATGCAAAGTGTGGACTATAGACCAGTAGCATGCACATCTAGAGTAAGTTAGAAATATCAGCTCTCAGGCTTCACTCTAGCTCCTAAACTTTAAGCAAATCCCCAAGTGATTTTATGCCCAATAAGCAGTTTTCAACCCTGTCCACAGTTTAGTATCAACTTGGAGACTATATTTCAATGTTACCCAAATCATTTAAACCTAAATATGTGGGGGCTCAGGCTGCAGTCTTTCTATAAAAGCTCCTTGGTGAACCTAATCTGTAGATGATTTGGGAACCACTATTTTTGAGAAAACATGAACAATTCAGTCTTTGAAACTCATATAAAGTTAAAGATAAAGGTAAGTTTAGAGAAAATACTTGCAACGAGCTGAGCATGGTGATGTACACCTGCTACGTATGTGAGAGGCTGAGGCTGGAGGATCGCTTGAGCCCAGGAGACAGAGGCTGCAGAGAGCTGTAATCACACTACTGCATTCCAGCCCGAGTGATAGAGCAAGACCCTGTCTCTAAATACAAATAAATAAATAAATTTAAATTGCAATATATACATAGCAAAGAGCTAATTTGCCTAAAATGTAAAGTGATCCTTCACATCAATGATAAAAGACTGACAACCCAAGCAACATAACAAGTCACTGACTACATCCTGAACTTTCACAGAAGAGTAAATATATCTCTAACAAACTTCTAGACAGATGTTCAAACTCACTAATGAGGAAATGATAAATTTAAATAACAATGATGTACTATATTTTCCCCTTCAGACTGACTATAATTAAAAAAATTGATGGTACCCTTTGTGGTCAGGGTGTGAGAAAGTGGGAATTCTCATACTATCAATGGGACTATAATGAATATTCCATTCTGGAAGGCAATTGGACAGTGCTATCAACATTTCAAATGCACAGATAATTTGTCCCAACAATCTTATCTCCTGAAATCTTTATAATAAGAAATAGTCACACAATTATCCAACTATATATTTGATATATATATATAAGATGTATATATGAGAAAAATTTGAAACAACCTGCATGTTCATCAATGCTTAAATGTTAATTATGATGAAACTTTACTGAGGAAAACTGCCAGTGGAGAATAAAGGAAGTCTATATTACCAACACCGAAAGATATTTGTGATAAATCATTGAGTTAAAAGAGCAATTTACAGGTTTCTCTGTCATTTTTGCACTATCCTGGTTTAAAAATGTTATTTATAAATGGAAGACCTGGCAGAATGCCGTTGAACTCTTAACATTGGTATTTTCTAGGGGTGGAAGGTAAGAAAGGGTGAGATAGACACGTTCATTTTTAGCATTTATAGTGTGCCATTTGTTTGTTCAGCCCAATTACAATACTTTTGTATCTAAAAACAGACTTATAATATTGTTTAAATAATTGATTACCCAGAACTAGCTTGTGTGCATTACTGCAAAGAGAATATTTTGGGGGTGAAGACACAGAGAAAATAAGCAACATTTTTTTTTTTTTTTAAATTGCATCGTGGTAGGTAGAGGAAAAACAACCTATACAACATATAAAAGTTTAGAATTTTCTTTAAGAATTAGACTCTACATTAAATTAAAATGAAACACCTTTGAAATGAAGATATCATCAAGTAATTGATCTCATGAGATAATGACAACATGACATGCGTAAGGCAACACAGGTGAAGTGAGGTCACAAGACATACGTTAGGCAGTAGGTAGTCTCCTAGATAAACTAGGGTTAGGAAGTTTAAATTGCTTTGCAGTACAATGTGGTAAGAGTGTCAGAAAAATCTAGGATACGAAAATCACTGATGTAATCTCCTATAGTATACTTTGCAGGGCTGCAATCTACCGACCACAATACTACCTTCAATAATAGCGCAAAGATAAAAACGATGCAAGTGATTGCCAGGGACTGGGAGTTGGGAAAATGAATTGACTACAAGGAGGCACAAAGAAACTTTTTGGCACCATGAAAATATTCTACATCTTAATGTTGCTAGATACATGACTATGTGCGTTGTTCAAAATTCATGGAACTATACACCTCAAAGGGAAAATTATGCTTCAATAAACTTGGCATCAAATTAAAACACAATGCGAACGACAAACAAATCCAAACATTTACCTAGTACGTCAATATCTACTTAAAGAGGAATTGAAATAATCAAAAGAGAGACTATATTAAGATTTTATAACAAAATATTGTTTTAAAAGCAACCTGAAAAATTCTTGATTATCATTTACATGTTATTGGAAAAAACGTATATGTACAAAAAGATGCAGAGATCTTCAGGTTTTTGTTGTTTACATTTTTCTGATACTACTTTCTGGAAATACTTAGAAGACTAAATGTAAACATAAACCAGAAAACGGATAACATCTAATTAGTGTTTTTACATTCGTTCTTCTACTGTGTTGTCTTAGCTGGGCAATGTGAATTTAGGGAAGGATGTTATAAATACAAAAGCAATCATTGGATTTGATTTTTGTTCATATTTATAGAGGCTAAGATTACATTTTCCTAGATAATGAAGTTTAAAGTATAAGTAAAATGTAATTTAAACTTTAGATTGCTCTAATGTTTATATAACTAAAATTAAACCATATACCATGTACCAGGGGCTTTAGCTTAAAACCATTTGTTAACATTGACAATGTGCATTCCTATGAAAATCATGTTAATATAACTGTTCTGCCCTTCATTCTTTTAAATAAACAAGTGACTGGTCCCCCAATAGCCTCATTTCGTGATGTACATGTACAGTACCTTCCCTCAACAGCCACATATCACCCGGAGTAGTGAAGGTCTTGCAGAATGTGATGTTTATCTTTTACATTTATTGCTAAAAATCAAAGAGTTTTTCTGAAAATAAAATGCAATTACTTCTCCAGAGGAGTAGTCAGGTGGGGACATAATTCTCTTGTCCCTTCATTGGCACTGACATATTAAAAACTAAAACCAAACCCTAAAACCCACACCATTAACTTAAAGAACCTTCTCTGTGTTCTGTGGGATTAATTTTATTTGGGATCCTCACATTTTCAATAGATTAATATACAAGTCATTTGTCTTTCCAGTCTCCAGAGCAGACATAAAAAGTCGTAGTTTCCATGGCAATTGGACAAGCCCCACCCTGAGTGGTTGTTAAACTGTATAGCCTGCACTACACTGGAGCTCTTTACTGCTAGAGTATCAAACCAATTTCAGAAGCAAGGCCACTTGAGAATGACAGATTAGCTTCTGGGGAGGTTGACTTAGCACAGTGGGCAGCTGGCTTAAACACTAAGAAGCAGAGCAGAAATATAGATTCCCTGAATGAAAAGTTATATTTCTATTGGCATTGCAAAGGAGAGAAAAATCTACCATTAACACGGAAATTTTTATGGCTAAATTTAATAAAAAATGTCATAAAGAGATCAGGTCACATCATTAGTTCTAGAGTAAAAGACAGAGGAATTAAGTGAGATTGTCTTCAGGAGAAAAAAATAAATGATCTAAAGGTTGCTGAGTTACTCAAACTTTTCACATAGTGTTGCAGGCATAAAAAAGAAATCAATGAATCAATGCATATTTATGCTTTGGGCTGACTTCATAATTAAAATATACTTCCTTCCCCAGCTATATATTCTTCGGGAGTATACCTGTGGCCCACAGAGCGGCAGAAGGGTCAATCTTTTGAAACTCAAATTGGGTTTATTCAAGAAAAATATGCTCAAAATAGATGAGCACCCAAAAAGACATCTTTATATTAACTCAAGCACTGACTTGCATCAGTCTTAAAGGCCTGAAACCAATTCTATCAATATTGATGTGGAATCAGAGTTTGCATTTTGGTGCTATGGCGATGGCATTATAGGCAGGTACCCACCTGCAAGGCCTGCATTCTAATTGCTGCTCATACCTCCCACCGCTTTGAGGCAACCTATTCCCAATGGGAAACATCTTAAAGATTTGACAAGAGCCAGATAAACCACCAGTGTTCACTGACAGATGACTTTCCTGTAATGGTTGAGTTGATAACTAGAGTAGTCAAATGCACAGAGACTGAGGGTAGAATGGCGGTTGCCAGGAGCTGTGGGAAGGTGAGTTGGGGAGTCATTGTTGAATGCATAGAGTTTCAGTTTCACAACGTGAAAACAGCACTGGTCACAGATGGGGTCATGACTGCACGACAATGTGAGTGTGCTTACCACCACTGAACTACTAAAAATTTCCTCTCTCCTGAATAGAGATGGCGGAGTAAGTTACTTACTCTTGGGAGACTCAGACTTAAAAATTATTGAGATGATACATTTAATGTTGTGTATATTTACAAAAACAACAACAAAAAGCTGAGTTGAAAAAAAATCTAATAAAGTCCTGAGTCCTAAATGAAGCCTCCTGCTTCTAACGCACTTGAATCTAAGACTTGGTTTTTGCAAATCACATCTCGTTTAACTTAGCAAAGAAGTGGCATGTGTAAAGGAAATGGAAAAGGAAGAGAGACACGGATGGCATCTGCCCCTAGAAGGCAGTCCTTTTCCAGGTCTACTTATCATGGCTGGAGGGCAAGAAGAAATGATCATGGGTATTCTAGTTCAAGTCATCTTTGCACGTAGAAGACTTTTTTTAAAAAACTTATGTACGTATGTATTTATTACTTTTTATACATTTAGAGGGTATAAGCACAGATTTCTTACTGGCATATATTGCGTAGTAGTAAAGTCTGGGCTTTTAGTATACCTATCATGGGAACAGTCAACATTGTGCAGGTAGAAATTTGATCACTATTTTGTCAACCTCCCTCCAACTAGCATAGCTGCTAGAACGTTGTAGGACCACAGTAAAATATTGATAAACAGATAAGGAAATCTGTCCTCTAGTAAGACACAGCTGTTAGTGGATTGCGAACTTACTAATTTTATCCCATTAAAAATTTCCTCTCTCCTGAATAGAGATGGCAGAGTAAGTTACTTACTCTTGGGAGACTCAATTTGGTCATCCATGAAATGCAGACTATACTTCTTTTCCCATAGTGTTGTGGCATTATGTACATGTGTGTGTAGAAATCTGTGCATACATACATATTTATATATACACATCTATTTAAAACATATTCAAAATAACACCTTAGTACATTGTAGGGATTTAATAAATAGTAAGTAAACACTTTTTTTCATGATTGCTATTGTAATAAGCCTATTCTAAATGAGTAAGTTGCATATCTTGTCACATTCTTTTGGTTAGTTTGTTACCAAAAAGGTTGGTCCTTCTGTCACTCAATATATAGGCCACAGGCATCTCCTTAAACACTTTAGGAAAAAAGCTTTTATTATGAACCTGTCAGAGTTAATAAAAGTCAGCATGTACATTGATTCATTGATTTATTCACTCATCCATTCACCATGCTTTTAGCAAAGGCCTGCAATATGCTGGCACCATGCTAGGATCTGAGCAGGTCCTGCTTTCCAAGTGTTTAAACTAAATGGGGGAAATAAACAGAAAGGCAAATGATTACAGTGAAAAGAAAGACAGTGTTTTAAGTGCCAGAAGAAGGAGAAAGGAAGAGCTTTGGAAGGCTTGCGATTTAGGCTTGCTTAGGACCTCATTGTACAGGCTATAGAAATCCACACAGGGATTCTGGGATAACAGAACCATAGCTGTTTTCAGAAGATAATTTGGTAATCGTGTGGAAGGTGGTTTGAAGCAAGGAGTGGCTGGGCTTTTAAAATGTCTATCTTCTGTTACTATAGTTAGCAACACTGGGATTCACTTACTTTCTCTTACCCAGGTATCTTCACCTTATTTCTTGACAGCTGTTACAGAGTGAGATAAATTACAAAGCAGAGAAGAAAGGCAATTTGCTAGCTTTGGGCACTCTGAACTGCTGTAGCCATATCATATTACCTTTGGGGCCTTAGTTACCCCCCCACCCCATTATACATTTAGTAATGTCTGTGGTTTGTCCTTTAAATACTTATTTCTTAGAACCAAAATTATAAATCATGTCACCAATATGCAAGAATTAAAAAAATTATCCATTGGAGGAGCAAAGTATCAAAGATTAAGATATCATGTATATCTTAATAGTAGACGATACAGGCATGCATAAATCTCTAGTGCCCCTCTGTGACTATACATTTACTGATATAAGCATTGGGAAAAACCTGGGATAATTTGCACAGGTATAATTCATGATTCAAAAAGCATAAATCAAAATCTGAGAAATGCGAAAAACTCTAGAATCTCTTGAGTAGCATGAAACAGATGGCTAGATTTCACAGGTCTCTATGTATATGCAATTGAGATTTTATTTCTTCACACATACAATTCCACAGTTATCTCTTACCTTTATACTGTACATATGGTAGAGCTGGAATGTTTGAAGAGTCATTAAGGTCTGTTCATGTTAGGAAAGCAAAAGTATTCCCACTTCGTTTGAAATACCAGAACTTTATTTTAATTACCAAAAGAATTCTCTGGAGGAAAAAAATTAGTATTTTCCTTAAGCCCTCTTCTCCTTAGAAGAAGATGAAGACAGGCCGGGCGCGGTGGCTCACGCCTGTAATCCCAGCACTTTGGGAGGCCGAGGTGTGGTCAAGAGATTGAGACCATCCTGGTCAACATGGTGAAACCATGTTTATACTAAAAGTCTAAAAAATTAGCTGGGCATGGTGGTATGTGCCTGTAATCCCAGCTACTCAGGAGGCTGAGGCAGGAGAATTGCCTGGACCCAGGAGGCAGAGGTTGTGGTGAGCTGAGATCGCACCATTGCACACCAGCCTGGGTAACAAGAGAGAAACTCTGTCTCAAAAAAAAAAAAAAGAAGAGGAAGACAAATAATATATATGTATGAAAGGGAAGAAAGGAATGTAAGCTTCTCCTTAAAAAGTGACCCTATTTGTTAATTTAGTTGTTCTTTTCTTCCAGCGTAGCTCCCCACTGCACAGGTTAACAGGAGAGTTTGCATGAGGACTGCAGCAGCTGGCAGGTGAGAATAGTTTGGATTGGGAGAGTCAAAGAAGATGAATGGGACAATTGAAAACAATAACTCAGAGCAGAGATGTGAAATCTGGAAGCCAGTTTTGTGTAAGTAAAGTCATAATGTGAAGTTAGTATACTGTGTTTCCTGAGACCAGGAAAACTAGAGAAGATAGAAAGGGTGGGCAAGGAGACATGAAAATGCATCTAAATCTGGTTTTATATATGCCCCATATACAGGCTTTTGAGGAAAAAACCTATACTAGGATCTGGTTCTGTGAACCAATGACACAATAGCTTTCAGTAGCCATCAGAGAAGCTGGCAAATGCAGAAGCAGCTCATTGGAACGAAGAAAATTATCTCCTAGAGTTGAACTCCTGGCTCCACTTCTTGGGCATGTGTTTACTTCTCCATTTTTGCAAAATAATGGGTACAAATATCATCAAAGGGAAGGTAGTCACATCTATTTCATGAAGTTGTTGTGAGGAGCCAATACATTTTTATACAAACTAACACTTTGATACCTGAATAACACTCCAGAATGCAAAGTAATAGTATTGTGCAAGCATTGCATTATCCTCATCTACAACATCTGCATTAGTAAGATCCTTTTAACAGAAAGGAAAAGAGGTAGCATACTCCTATATAATGTCCACGTTTCCAGTATTGACAGTATAGATAGTGGAAGGGTAAATGCAGATGGAAAACAGGTCACTTAATTTTCCCTGTTGAAGAAAAGAGACTCCCTTGCAACTACCCTCATCTTAACCTGTCTCTCTTTTCTCAAAGCATTTACTTTGGAAAACTTGTAAAGTTTTCCAAAGAATCGTTGGAAAGATTCTGAGTTCTTTCTCTGTCTCTTTGAAATGTATTTAAATATTTTTAAAAGCTAAAGCTAAGTCTCTAAGATCTAGGAAGCTTTAAAACTCAGGAATGACTTATCAAGGGTCTGGGAGCCAGTTCTTTAAAATGCAGACATCAAGAAAGACAGCACCTCTGTTTTGCAGCTTGCGTGGGAGCACAGGAGCCTAAAATTTTGGGCACCAAAACCACCTTCTGTGACAAAAACAATGAAAAGCTTACTTAGTCTTTGGATAAAGTCAATTAGCTTACAGCCCAATTAGCAGATAAATTTAGGATGAACTACGTGTGACAAATTCTGCTGTCAAGTCTTCTTGAGGACCACTAATTTTTTTATCCTGAGAAAATGCACATAATGGATTGCATCTGCTGGCTATAGAAAAGGATGCGATTTCTTGCTGACTTTGAAGTCTTTTTTTAAAAAAATATATTTTTGCGTTTTAGGTTTGGGAGTACATGTGAAGAACATGCAGGATTGTTGAAGAATTCCCTGTGATGCATATCACTTTCTGGTTTAATGATTATTATATAGCACAGCTGTTTCTTTCTATCTTTGTGAGAAAGTTTTCTGGGTTGGGAATGTACATTGAAAACAAAAATCCTAAGCCCCGCAACTGACTGAACAGTTGGCCAAGGGGACCCCAGAGAAACCCAAAAAACAAGTTCTCGCCATGATAGGAAGGGAAGTCTGAAATGCCTGACTATGTTACAGTATATAGCTAGTCAGGCATGAGCAGGGCTGCAGAGGGCTCCCCTCCCCTACCAGGAATGTCAGGTGGTCAAGGGGTGTTGGTCAGGTGGTCCTGATGATACAGGAGTTAAGAAGAAATCACTTAGGCAGATAGTAAGGGTATAGGAGTCTTCCATAAGGCTTTTCTCTTTACTGAAAAGCAGCCCCAAATCATTTTCTAACAAAGAGCAGCCCATAGAATCAAGTTGAAGACATAGACAAGCAAGCTGGGAGCTCGCATGGGTGAATGCCGGCAGGAACTAGGGCCTAGACGTGTTCAAGATGGTGGCTCCACCTTCCCTTCTCTGCCAGCCACTTGTAGAATAAGAAGCAGACAAGACGGTGCTGATCAACTGGAAAGTCCATTTGCATTAATAAGATTAGAGTGAGGCCACCAGCCTTCCCCGGTGCTACATAAATGTCATACCTGATTGAACCAATCTGTGAGCTCTACATAAATCAGACACCACCTCTGCAAACCAGAATATAAAATTTGGCACATCTGCTGCCAACCAGTCCTGTCCACTTGGAGACCTGTTTCTCTATAAAGCTGTTTCTCTTTCTCTTCTCTTCTGCTTATTAAAGTTCTGCTCCTAAACTCCTCCTGTGTGCCCATGTCCTAAAGCATCCTGGTGCGACAACAAACCCCAGAGTGTATTCCCTAGACAATGTAGCTGCTTCACTGATAATAACTGGTCCCAGCCAGAGCCCAGGGAAAGGCAGTCTCCCAGTAAAAAATAACCTGCAACTGCTAATCAGCAGCTTCCTGATAAGATCTCAGGATTTGGGGGAGTGGGCTCAAGCTTGTGCACTAAAAGGCAAAATGGTGGAGTTTAAGAGGTATATGATCTTCTAGGAGCATTCAACTGGCAAGGGAAGACTGCCTCAAGTGAGCATGCATACAAAATTCAGCAAGCTTGTAGAATGCCTTTATTTTTATTCCCATTCTTAGAAGTAAAATTTAATACTCCTATCTATACTTTGAGTCCTGGACCTTACTCTCATCTGTTTGAAGTTTTTCATCTATATCTTTTCGGAATGTTGAGCAGAATGGCATTAAATACCATTGGTATTAAATACCTATTCCTTAAATTCTTTCACTGATATTTCTAAATTATGTTAATGAGATGTTGTCTCTCACCCATCATTCATTACTTCATACAGTTCTCCATCAGGGAAAGTGGCCTCTTCTCATTATGGTGTGAAATCTTGAGGTTCATTTTACCTCTTCTCTCATGTCTATCTATATACAGCCAATGATAAAATCTTAATCATTTCTCCTTGAAAATATATGGTCTTTCATATTTTTTTCTCCTCTCATCTTTATTGCTACAACCTTGATCTTGGTACTTAATAATCTGCACTACACTCCTGCAACAGTCTTGTAACCCCAACAGTCTTGGGAAGGTGACTATTCTCTCCAAATTAGTTCATAGAGCATTTTCTAACCAACTGTTTGGCTGAGGTATTCTGTACAATATTCTCTAATGTGTTCAATGGCACATTATTGCTTATGCCTGATTATTTCTGAGTAGTTGTCAAAATCTTCTGTTATCTTGGTTTCACTAGATTTATATACTTTGATTTCCATTATTCTCTAGGCTGCAACACCCTTGATATATTCAGACTGGTTTTATTATTTCCTTCTTTTTTTTTAAGAACTCTTCTATGTGTGGGGTTTACTACAAATCTCAAATATTATATAATAACACCAATAGCAAAACAATCTTAGACAAACATACAATATATCACTAGTTGTATTAGTCTTTTCTCATGCTGCTATAAGGACTTAACCAAGACTAGGTAACTGATAAAGAAAAAGAGGTTTAAAGAACTCACAGCTCCACATGGGAGGGCTAGGGAGGCCTCACAATCATGGAGGAAGGTGAAGAAGGAGCAAAGGCACATCTTACCTGGTGGCAGGCAAGAGAGAAGGGCAAATCCAAGACAGGGGAGCCCCTTATAAAACCATCAGATCTTGTGAGAACACACTCACTATTGTGAGAACAGCATGATGGTTACCACTCCCATGATTCAATAACCTCCCACCAGTTCCCTCCCACAACATGTAGGATTATGGGAACTATAATTCAAGATGACATTTGGGTAAGGACAAAATCAAACTGTATGATTCCACCTCTGGCCCCTCCCAAATCTCATGTCCCACATTTCAAAACACAATCATGCCTTCCCAACAACCCCCCAAAGTCTCAACTTATTCCAGCATTAACTCAGAAGTCCAAATACAAAGTCTCATTTGAGAAGAGTCCCTCCCACCTATGAGCCTGTAAAATCAAATGCAAGTTAGTTACTTCCCAGTTACAATGGGGGTACAAGCATTGGGTAAATGCACCCATTCTAAATAGGAGAAACTGGCCAAAACAAAGAGGCTACAGGCCCCATGCAAGTCTGAAATCCAATAGGGTAGTCATTAAAACTTAAAATTCCAAATGATATCCTTTGACTCCCTGCCTTACATCCAGGTCATGCTGATATGAGAGGTGGTCCCCCAAGGCCTTGGGCAGCTCTGCCCCAATGACTTTGTGGGATACAGCTCCCCACTCTACTGTTTTCATAGGCTAGTGTTGAGTGTCTGTGGTTTTCCCTGATGCAAGTTGTCAGTGGATCTACCATTCTAGGGTCTGGAGGATGGTGGCCTTCTTCTCATAGCTCCACTAGGCAGTGCTCATGTGGGGATACTGTTTGGAGGCTCCAACTCCACATTTCCCTTCCACATTGCTCTAGCAGAGGTTCTCCATGAGAGCTCTGCCTCTGGAGCAAACTTTTGCCTTTACATCTAGGCATTTTCATCTATCCTCTGAAATCTAGGTGGAGATTCCCAAATCTCAATTCTTGACTTCTGTGTACCTGCAGGCTCAATACCATGTGGAAATAGCTAAGACTTGGGGCTTGCGCTCTCTGAAGCCACAGTCTGAGTTGTATGTTGGCCACTTTTAGCCATGGCTAGAGCTGCTGGGATGTTGAGGCTGCACACAGCATGGGGTCTCTGCACCCCACCCAGGAAACCATTTTTAACTCCTAGGGCTGTGATGGGAAAGGCTGCCATGAAGGTCTTTGACATGCTCTGGAGACATTTTTCCCATTGTGTTGGTAATTAGCATTTGGCTTCTCATTAGTTATGAAAATTTCTGCTGCTGGCTAGAATTTATCCCCAGAAAATGAGCTTTCATTTTCTATCACATTATCTGGCTGCAAATTTTCCAAACTTTTATGTTTTGCTTCCTTTTTAAACATAAGTTCCAATTCCAAACCATATCTTCTCTAAAATTGTTAAGTCAGCAGCTTTATGTTTAACATAATGATGTGGTTATTGTTCAAAGGCATATTTTTTTATATATTGTCAGTGATGAATAAAAGTAAATGCTTTTAAGAGCATCCAAGTTACCTCTTGAATGCTTTGCTCCTTAGAAATTTCTGCCAGATACCCTAAATCATCTCTCTCAAGTTCAAAGTTGTACAGATCTCTAGGGCAAGACCAAAATGGTGCCAGTCTCTTTGATAAAACATAGTAAGAGTCATCCTTATTCCAGTTCTAAAAACATTCCTCATCTCCATCTGACACCATCTCAGCCCAGACTTTATTGTTTATATCACTATCAGCATTTTGTTCAAAGCCATTCAACAAGTCTCTAGGAAGTTCCAAACTTTCCCACATCTTTCTGTCTTCTGAGCCCTCCAAATAGTTTCATCCTCCAGTTGTTACCCAATCCTAAAGCTGAATCCACATTTTTGGGTATCTTTACAGCAGTGCACCAATACCTGGTACCAATTTACTGTATTAGTTTGTTCTCATGCTGCCATTAGAATATACCTGAGTCTAGGAAATTTATAATGAAAAAGAGTTTTAATGGACTCAGATCCACATGGCTGTGGAGGCATCACAGTCATGGCAGAAGGTAAGGAGGAGCAAGGCATTATCTTACATGGGAAAAGGCAAGAGAGAAGTGCAGAGTGAAGGGAGAGAAAAGCTCCTTATAAAATCATGAAATCTTGTGAGACCTCACTATTATGAGAAGAGCATGAAGGTAACCACCACCACGATTCAATTACCATCCACCGGATCCCTCCCATGATACTAGGGGATTATGGGAACTATAGTTCAAAATGAAATTTGGGTGGGGACACAGTCAAATCATATCAGTAGTATACCAAAATATATGTAACCAAAACCTATTATTCTTGTAGGGCCCAACCTGAAAGTCACCTGTCCATAAAACCTTCCCTGAATATTCCATGGATGTTGAAACTTTCCAAGAACATTCTGTGAATTTCTTCTTGAGCTACTCCTTTCCTAAACCTATCTATTATGGTCTATTATAATCTATAACTTTACAGTGACACATTTAAAAATGAATGTACTGAGATGTACATATCTTAATGTGTGTTATCTTCTCTAAAATAGTTACTTCAGCAACTGTATGTTAAACATAGTGATGTGGTTATTGTTCAAAGGCATATTCTCTCAAATATTGTCAGTGATGAAAAATAATCTTTTGAAACAGATTGGAATTTTGGCCACAAGTAAAAGTAATTTATTGTTTAGTCGCTGGAAAATAGATGTTCAACCTGGCTAATGCAATTTCTCAGTGAAAAACATGGTGTGACTCTGAAGCAATGAGTTTATTTATTTATTTGTTGCAGAAATCATGGCTAGTTCCAAAGACAAATTGACTGTCAGAATCACTGGGATTAATAAACTGTTTCTCTATTACTAATGCAAAGATGATTCTTCATCATAATGCATCTATTATTGTATTTATGAAGACATAAATCTATAAATATGAGACCATATATTCCTCATGATATGGCTTTGTATTTCATACTATTGATTCAGGTCTATTAAACTTCCTTAGAGTGAAAAATGTTTTAATGTAAGAAACAGAAATGAACTGATTAATTTATTAAAATGTTTGTCTAAACACGAAAGTTGTTTTTCAGATATAAATTGGCCTTGAATATCTTCTTTTTTTTTTTCAAGGCACATTTAATTTAATATCAAGGGTGCCATACAAAAGGCCCAAATACAATGAAGGAACACATTCCCCCATTAACACCAACGACAATGCTCTTTTAAACATGTGCCTGTTGAATGGAATGGGGATTTCATAAAATTCACTAAAAAAATAATGCAGTGAGTCTCATCACAGCTAATATCCTTATATGATCTAGTTGTAAAATGAATGTTTATAATGCTTCAAACAGTTTAAACCTGAAGTTTACTATCACACCTTCATGTTTGTACAGTCCTTAGTAAGATTATCTACAGTTTTTGCAACCATTCAAAGAACAAACCATTGAATAAAACCACATTGATTTAAGGCTCAAGCAAGTACTATAGAGCCCCAAACTAAGTGGTTAAATATATGCACTACTTGTATGGACATCTATTGATTCTCTCATGACTATTAAAAGTTGGTTCTCAGCAAATAAACCCTTTAAAGGCAAAATTCACTTCATTTGAGTTTTGACCCAGAAGTTCAACAACAATCATGAAGTCCACAGTGTTATTGGCAAAACTGATGTACAGTGTCTCTAAGTCACTGTGCTCAAGGTTAAGAGAGATGATATTCCATTTTTACATTGTACTGGAATTTTACATCTTCAATTCATGACTTAAAATCTCTAGGTTTTCATTCCTTCAAACTGTCTGAAGACAGAGTGTGCCACAGACTTAAGACTTGTGTTCCTCCGTCTATTTTCTTCAAACAGAAACATTTCTCAAGTGTCTACATGTTCTAGAAGGGGAATTTTTCAGAGGTGGCCACTTCTTCTGAATAGTCCGATGCCATCAGTCCTCTGAAGCAAGGGGAAGGAGAAGAGAAGAAGCTGAAACACAGGTTCATCTGGTAAGTTTTACATTAACCATTACAAGCTGGACAGTGTAAGAATGTGGCTTTTTTTTATGCTCAAAAATCTGAGTCTTGGTGTGGACATGAGTACTTGGCTGTCCCACAACAGCTTTCTCATAGTGGGACTGACAGGGAAGTCTTGACTGGGGAGTATGATTTGTTTACCTATTAGGCGTAAACTTCCAGGCACTCAGTTCATTTTGGGCTTCTTCCAGTTTGTCTTTAGTCTGTTCCAGTTCACCTTTCATTTTTAGGAAAAACAAGTTGATCGCTGGGTCTACCACTGTTGATCTCAGTTGGGCAACCCTTGGCTGCTGGACTTGCTTGAGGTACTGGATTTGAGTAGTACACTCTTGCATCTCTTGTTCCTTGGTTGCTAGTTGCATTACAAGGATATTTTCCCTGCGTGCAGACTCCTGCTGTTGTTGCTTTAGTTTTTCTTCAGACTCTCTTAGGCCAGTTACATCATTAGAGTTAAAATCTGTGTACTTTTGCCCTCCAAAGCTTGTACATATGCTTCATATTGTTTCCATCTTAGAATTAACTCATCTCTTGCCATAACTTTGAAGTCTGTTTCACTCAGTCGAACCTTTTTGGGAAGAGGTTCTTCGTTGGTCATCTTGAATCCTGTAAGTTTTGAGAACTTAGAAACCGATGACCCCTCTCTTCTGTCGTAAGGCGTAGCCTCCTGGCCACCGGGTTTGCTCCTCCTTGACGTCTATGGGGACGTATGGAGGAGCTGTTGTTCTCTGGTGTTGGAGGTTGCGCTGTGACTGCGGCACTGAGGGCGCCTTGCTAACTCTAAGGAGGGAAAGGCGGCCGGCCCTGAGGGGCTTAGTGAACCCAAAGGGGTGCTGCAAGTCGAGCAGACTCCCTGAAGCAAGACTGCGCCATCTCTTGAATGTCCTCTTTAGCTCTAGTCTTCTAAAACTTTAAACCCATGAGTCCCACTGACTATATAGATGATCTTATAAAAATCATTTCACTTTTATCAATCTATATTGCTTTATCTATTAAGTGTAAGTATTAGACTGGATTTCTAAAATTATTTTTCAGGTTTGTAAATCTTCAAATCTGTCATTTAAGTAAAATTGAAGTCCATATATTCATTACAGAAAAAATTATGTATTATTTATTCTCAATAGACTCAATTCCTTTGAGTAGCATGTTTTTAGTTGCATTTTAGATTTGCTGCTTTCACAGAAAATGAAATTTTAAGATGAGGCAGATTCTGACAGTGCCAACAGATATTCCTGGAATCTTAAAATTATGATTGCTTTTGTGGACTTTCAACTGTGAGTATCTGCATGACTGTGTGTAAGGGATTTTCTACCAATGTAGAAAGCCACTCTTTCTATAAGCAGGACAGGCCTGAAGTGCTGAGTCATTAACACTTCTCCCCCAGCAGCGTCCAGTAATACTTGGTGGGATCTGGTGTTTAACAATCCCAGCTTTTACACTCGTTGGGTGAAGAGAACTCTGAGCTCTGTTTTTGCAGTTGCTTGCAGGAAACATTCCAACCATTTCCTTGTGGGAGCTGGCTTCAGAGCATACCCTTTATTTGTAGCCTGCCTCCTCGGAATCACTTCTTCCACAGCCCTGCTGGTATTTCCTATACCTTCCATCTAGACTAATTACATTTGAATTTTTGTCTCAGGATCCGTTTCTGGAAGAACCCAAATTAAGATAAAGATCCCTGTACAATCACCATATTTTGAATCTACAAAACAAAAGTAGAATGAATCTCAGGTAATTCTCAGTGTGATAGAAAATAATATTTTACATTATTCCATTTTGAACATCTTCATGAAGTCACATTAAATATAATCTCTTGGGATCTTGGAATTTTTCCTATAACATTATTTCCATGAGGAAATAGAAAAGCTTCAATCAGGCACTTGATGATGCAACTTATAGTTTAGTCTGTGACTTGGGCCTTCTGCTCAAACTCTGAGCCTTAATTCATTCTTTAAAATAAAGACATCTTAGTCGGTTGTGGTGGTGGGCACCTGCCATTCCAGCTAGCTTGGGAGGCTGAGGCAGAGAATTGTTTGAACCTGGGAGGCGGAAGTTGCTGTGAGCCAAGATCGCACCAGCGCACTTCAGCCTGGGCAACGGAGCGAGACTCCATCTCAAAATAAATAAATAAATAAAAGACATCTAACCAACTTAATACTTTAAAGATTTCCTCAAAGATGTAATTTTCACCACACTTTAGCCTGGGCAATGGAGCAAGACTCCATCTCAAAAAAAAAAAAAAGACATCTCACCAACTTAATACTTTAAAAATTTTCTCAAAGATGTAATTTTTAAAAACGGAAATATTCAATTCATTTCAGTTTTTTCATTCACTATTGCTTTCAAGGCTGTTTTTTCTTTTTGATTTGAATAACAGTATTATAGAATCTCTCCCCCTATTCTTTTTGTATGTCCATAATTTAAGTCTGTCTGTTATAAAAGAGTTCCACTTATCTAGTGCAATTAACCACTCTGCTACTTGTGGTGTAAATTAAATGCCAAACCACAGAAACAAAGCCATGGAGATATACTGCATATATTGGTCATTTCCTTATGTTTCTGAATGTAAATCCACCACCTAAAACTCACAAAAGTGACTATAAATAATGAAGTTTATACATGAAGTATCTACTTAAAACTTCAAACTTGCCTTTAAGGATTAACTCAAAGAAAGGCTAATATGAATGAAAACCAAAAATATATGATTGCTGTGAAAAAGTGACAGAGAAAATATTACTTGTACTACTTTTCCTACGGCCGCAGTAACAAATTACCAAAAAACTGGGTGGCTTAAAAGAACAGAGACTTGGGATTGTCTCTGTTCAAACTCAAGGTGTCCTCAGGGCCATGCTCTTTTTGAAGTCTTTAGGGGTAATTGATCCCATGCCTTTTTTCTTGGCTTCTGCTGTTGCCGGCAATCCTTGGTACTCATTGGCTTGTATCTTGTCAATCTCTGCTTCCATCATCACATAGAACCTGCCCTGTGCATCTCTGTCTCTCTTCTTGTAAGGAAACCAGTCCTTATAATTAGATTAGGACCCACTTTAACCTTCTCTTAGCTGTATTACAGCTGGAAAGACCCTATTTCCAAGGGTTACATTCAAAAGTACTGGGTGTGTGAACTTCAGTGTATCAGTCCAACCCTTAACATAACCTGTTAATTATATGCTGATGCAAATGGACCCTTAAGGTCATGGCTGGCATCAAGGGTATGTACCCAGGTACAGGACTCATCTCAGAAGAACTCTACTCCCTCCTATATTTGGAGTTTAATGCTCTGCGGTTGCTGTCTGGAAACTCTTAATAACTTTATCATTGAATTTATGTTTGGTAAGAGAAGCTTGCATAAACACTTTGGTGCCATGGATTATGCATGGTACACTTCCTCATATACACCCTGGATAGGTTTTCAGCAGCCGTCTCTCTCATCCCTTCTCACACCTTGTCTTACCCTCTACACCCTTGCCCAGGAACTACGGCTGAACATAGGCATAGAAAGGGGTGGAGTAGGGTGTGCACACTCCACGGCAGGTCAGAGTGAGGCATGGCAGCAGCCACCCCCTCTCCCCTTGGCCAGTAGCATCACCATGTGTTTTATGGTTGACTTGACAGGGACAAACCTCTTGCTCACTCCAGATGCAGGCATTGAGTGGATCCTGGAGGAGAGGTTGCAATTCTTGAGGGTTTTCCATCTGTAGTGGTTTCCAGTGGTGGACTGTGGGAAGAGAATACCCCACTGGCTGGGTCCCAGTGAATCAATCCAGCAGTTGACAGCTGGTAAGGAAATGGGGTTTGGGGACTTCTCAGCTGTTTGAACAAGAAGTACAGCATTTTCCCCTTGCACGGGGCAGGACAAGTGATATAAAATGTCCTACGTTTAGGCATTTCTCTCAATGGTTAAAAAGCTCGGAGAAAATTCTAGTTTTTAATTCTGTCCATCACCTTTTTAGTTCTTTAGAGACAGCCCATGCAAATTGTTTTAAGCTTTTCATTTACTTTTGCATGAGCCACTTTTTGCTGCACAATATAGCTCCACACAGAGATGAAGAATGAATTAATCTCAGACAGTTGCAATAAGTAGTTTCCCTGAGAAACAGAATTCTCGCTGAAATATAATGGGCTTTCTAAAAACCTGTCAAGATCTTCTGCCATTTCTGGGCTTTTCCAGTATTTTAATTCTATTGGTGGTAATTGGTGTAACAGACGAATTTAAGTGCTTGATGCAGAAAAACCAAGAGCTTCCTGTATCAGAAACTATGATTTTTTTCATCATAAAATCTACATTCAGGTGATTATGGATGTCTAGATGGTCTGTGAACATTGTTTACATTCAGATTAATTCTGTAAGTTGTCTGACATCTTATTTTCCTTTGAAAAGCTAAAAATTACTGTGAATAAAAATCACTTTTTCATAAAATTGTCAAATGTCACTTCTATTTGTATATACTATAAAGTTATTAAGTATTTTCTATTTCTTATATTTTCATTGTATCATTTTTGCTTAGAGAAGAAAAATAAATGTAAGTCATTCATATGTGCAAAATTATTATCAACAACAAGAAACTACTGATGCCTATAATAAAAATAATTTAAGTGTGCCTTGAATATTCAATCTTCTGACCCTCTATGTGGGAACACTAATATCCTTATTAACAAGACAACTGTGGTTCAGAGAGATAAATCCACTCCTTAAAGAATTTAGGGATAACAAGTGGTAGAGTAGAATGTAAAACATTAGTTTGTCTTATTCAAAAGCCAAAAACTGCTTAATTGTGTAGATTAATATTAACAAAAGTAAGATTATATCTGAATACTAGATACAGAATAAAAATATCCATGAATAGAGAAGGTGTGTGGGTAATATTTCCCTTTATTCTCTACATAGAATATTTTGCTAAGAAGAAAAAAAACACATTTCACGTGTAGATGATCTGAAAAGAACCGAGTCTTTAAAAATTAATTTTGGGAAGAGGAGAATTTTTGACTGGGTACCTTAGCTTGGGAAGGTGCTTTTAATTTTGAAATATCAATAAGGGTAAGGGAGGAAGACATTCATGAAAGTTGGTGGCTTAGAGTTTGCAGTGGGCTCTGGGCTTATAGAAGAATTTAAAATGGGAAATCCAGATGTCCTTCTAGCTTCTCTAACTCAATAACTCAGGATGTAAAATGAATTAAGGGGCTGGGCATGGTGGCTCACACCTGTAATCCCCAGCACTTTGGGAGTCCGAGATGGGTGGATCATCTGAGGTCAGGAGTTTGAGACTAGCCTGGCCAACACGGTGAAACCCAACTCTACTTAAAATTAAAAAAAAAAAAAAAATAGCCAGACATGGTAATCTCAGCTACTTGGGAGGCTGAGGCAGGAGAATCACTTAAGCCTGGTAGGCAGAGGTTGCCGAGAGCCAAAATCACACGATTGCACTCCATCCTGGGCAACAAGAGTGAGACTCCCTCTCAAAAACAACAGCAACAACAACAAATGAATTAGGTACTCCAACTTTGCATTTTTGCTACATCTTCCTGCAGATGTAATATACATAAGACAAAAACATGAGAAATTCTTATATTTCTTATGGTACACGTGTTTATTTTAGAAAGTTAATTACTTATTGGAGGATATATTTTGTAAGAAAAAAATGCTATCAAAACATTCTATGATATTGCACACATACAAACCTCATTTATTAAAAAAAAAAAAAACTAGTAAGCATCACATAGAGTGGAAAGGAAAACTGAGGCCATCAATAGGTCCATGATACTGATTATTATTTAGCAGTTTCATGACCTAAAGTAGTATAGAAAAATAAAAGTAATATTGGCCAATTAATTAACATGGAAAATTTCATTAATAAGTATCTAAACTAGTGTAATGTATTCCCAGTTTTTTTTTAATCATTCAATTTGCAATGCTGCTGCTTTAGATTAATTATGTTTTCAGCTAGAATATAATTTTACCTTTTTATTTCTTAACTCAAGACATTGTCACCCAGTAGGCACTTAAATGCTTATTTGTTTACCAGTTATTTACATTAATATTCAATTATAATATGGTTGAAAGCTCATTAGACTAAAAGTTTAAAATATGGATGTCTTTGGGAAAACAAAGTCTCTGAGGCACAGTTCTCTCATCTGCAAAATAGGAAAAAAAGAATATGTATAGGAAAGATCCTTGTGATGAAAAATGTAATGTATGTAAAAGTGCCTGGCATAATACATTAAACATAATATGATTTATATTAAACCTTATGATAAAGAACACAATAATCTTGTGAAACACAAATGCTGTTTGATTAAGAGTAAAAAATGTCTTAAATGTCAAAAATGTGTTTTTAATTCTAGAAACATTTCAGCTCCTAAAAGATAACTGGTGATTGCTTAGGAAATTCTTTAATTAAAAAATATAAGGCCGGGTGCAATGGCTTCTGCCAGTAATCCCAGCAATTTGAGAGGCCCATATGGGCAGATCACAAGGTCAGAAGATCGAGACCGTCCAGGCTAACACAGTGAAACCCCTTCTCTACTAAAAATACAAAAAATTAGCTGGGTGTGGTGGCACATGCCTGTAGTTCTAACTACTCGGGTGGCTGAGGCAGGAGAATCATTTGACCTCAGGAGTTGGAGGTTGCAGGTAGCCAAGATTGTGCCACTGCACTCCAGCCTGGGTGACAGAGCAAGACTCTGTCTCAAAAAAAAAAAAAAAAAAAAAAAAGTGGTTACTTTTTATTTCTAGCAGACCAATTGCATTTTGATATTGTATCTTTATACTTCTCTTCATAGTCATACCAGCAACTAGGAGCTGCATCCTGGAAATTATAGCATGCTCAAATTCAATTTTCTTAGTGTTTATCTAAGAAGTCAAAGATCAAAATTTTTTACTCTTTTTGAACTGTGAAATTAAAAAATTTCTAGTAATAATGAACCAGACCTTGGAATACTGTAGCTGACTGAATACTCTGTACTTTCAGAATTAAGTTACTATCTGTAAATTATTTATGTAATAAGTATACTTTTAGTTTTAAATTAACTTTGATAAATAAAACTATATATAATTATAGCTGATAAAAGTTGTACATTTTAATAACTAACTAGCAGTTTTTTTTGTTTAACTAACTGGAAATCTCTGAACATTGAGTTTCAGACTAAACTATTAATGATAGATCATTCTCAACACATAATGGGCTCACACATATAATGTATGGAGCATAACAAAACTATGTAGGTATTGTGTCAACTCATTCAAACACATTCAGAAGGGATAAGTTAAAGGAAGAGAGGCAGTGAATTCTGCTTTGGGTTTGCCACAGTTGCTTATTAAATCATACTTAAAAGTGCATTGATCTTGTGTGTCCAAGACTAAAGCATTGCAATAGACTCTTAAGGCCAAGAGGGCTCTTGAAAGCAACATGAAACCTGGTTATATGCAAGGCATAGTGTTTCAGCAGACACTGCATAGGGAACCCATGCTATGGAAAGGAATAAGGACAATTTCACAAAGAGCATTGAGAATCACCAGGAAGATATTGCCATTTAATTGGCTAAGTAAGCATCTATAGTCTTCTCCTAGGCCCTGTCTACATATCTTTTATGGTATTTCAGACTTTACCAGGTCAGTTATATTATTGTAATTTACAACAATTTAAAACAAACTGGTCAATGTGCTGGTGGTAATCAGTAATTCTCTTTTCTCTGTAACCTAGGGTCGGTATCTACAATCAGCCATTCCATCAGATGACAGGAAAGGCTCTTGGTAGGATGAGAGTTCTAAATGAGGTGTATCACCATTGAAATCAAATCCACTTCAGTTGCAAAAGTTATTTTTGTTAGGCTCTTATGATTCTTCCTTTTACCTCATATATAAAGAAATTATTTTTAAAATTAACTAATTTACTTTGCATGTCATTCTTATAATGCTAGGCTCCAGAATTGTTATATTGTATGTAATTACACTGTAGCAAAAAGAAGGGATGGATATTCATCAAAATTCTTATAAAATAACTAAAGTAAAATAATGAATGCTCTTTTTAGTGACTGTGTCATCCAGGGGGCATCATTATCAACATAGTGCAGCACCAGTCCTGGTTTCTGGTGACATTTTACTCTAAAGCGAAACCAAATGTCATTCCTTGTCAGGCCAGTTATGAAAATTATAACCAGTACACATGGATAAGGTCAGGGCTGTGGGTGGGGAGCGATTTTGTTGGGTGGGAAGATGAGGACTAGAAAGAAGAAAGTGAAGGTGGTAAGACATAAACGTCCATGAATATGACAAAGGCAGGTAAAGGATCTAAGAAGTAGGATTCTGATTAATACCATTACAGAAAAATTCTCCTTGACTCTCACACAGCTGGCAGCTCTCATCTCAACATATGACGGTTCAGAGTTTGGTTAAGAACTTCTCATGAAAGCCAAAAGAAAATATAGACTTAAAACCACTAAAGAAATACTTGCTAACAGGCTTACATAGTACTTTTATGTGAATTTATAGATACTATATTTAGATATAATGTGGGAGATTAAAAAATTATAATATTGAAAAGGGAAGTCAAGAGTTGACTGCCAGGGTTTGACTTGAGCTCTGCTACTCATATCTGTGACAGTACAGATATTTTCAAATTTATCTGAGCTTCAGTTTTGTCAGTTGAGCTTCAGTTATAAAATGGGGCTGTTAAAAGTTCTCACTGTAAGCCGTGAGGATAGAGAAGAAGCCCCAGTGAGTGATATTAAAATTGTCAATGATTTTAGTGAGGTCACCAGGGTTTTATTTAGAAACAAAAGTAAAAAGTAAATATGACATATTTTACAACTCAAAAGTTATTTAACAATTAATACCTCTTAGATAAATAAATAGGAAGCTATAAGTGGACATATGCTATGCATTTAAGATTATACTACAACTTATCATTTAAAATAATCAGTTATTGAATGTCTAATTGTCATCAGGCAGAGAACTATCACTAATTCACACACAACAGACCATTAAGGTAATACTTCTAGTCATCATTATACTAGAGATCCTGCCAGTGTGAATAAACATAGGAAAAATAAATGAAATACAAAAGAAAAATAAAATATTATTTTAATTATTCATAGGTGGCATGTTATATAACCAGAAAATCTTAAACAATCCATCATTTTGTTTATTTTTATTTTTTTTGAGACAGAGTCCTGCTCTGCCACCCAGACTAGAGTACAAAGGCAGGAACATGGCTCATGGCAGCCTTGAATTCCTGGGCTTAAACTATCCTCCCACCTCAGCCTCTCAAGTAGCTGGGACCATGCTGTGTGCCAGCACACCTGAGCTAATTTTCTGATATTTTTGTAGAATCAGGGTCTCACATTTTGCCCAGGCTGGTCTCAAACTTTTGGGCTCAAATGGTCCACTTGCCTTAGCATCCCAAAGCACTGGGATTATAAGTGCTAGTTACTGTGCCCAACCCATAGATAAATTATAATCATTGGAGGTAATATGCCGGATATAAGCTCAATATATAAAATTTCATTGTCTTTTTGTATTTCACAGACAATTAAGAAATTAAAAACAATTTAAAACCACAATATTTACAATACCATCAAATCTAGTAAAAGAAGTACAATAACTCTACACACAAATAAAAAGAATACTGTTGAGAAAAAATAAAGATGATATAAACATAGAGGAATACCAATTTTATTGAGTTCTAGGTTCACTCTTGCAAATATATCAATTCTCCCAAAACAGTTTTTGTGCAACTTGACAAGTTTATTCTAAATCATTTGTGTGAAAATGCAAATTATCCTTTTATAACTAAGATACTCTTTAACAGTGAAAAGAAATGAGAGGATTTGCTTATTTAACAGCAATATTTATTATAAAGCTTTGACTTTATAATAAAGTCAAAGCAAAGCAGTGGGAATTAATAGGCTTTCAACCAATGGTTCCAAAATATTATATATCCATACTAAAAAATATAGCACTTGATTCCTATCTCACACCATACTCGAAAGTCAAATGACAGCTAGATCGTGGATATAAATGTGTAAGGCAAAACCAGAAAGCTTATAAAACATAGCAGAGAAAATTACTTTCCTGAGTTTGAGGTAGAGAAAGACTAATAAAACGAACAAATAAAACCATACTAACCGTAGAGGAAAAGGTAGCTATTTAATCAGATTGCAATTTTAGAACTTTCTTTCTTTTGTTGTCACCGAATGAGAATGTTAAGAGAATGTCAAGGAAAGACAAAACTGGAAGAAGGTATTAGCACCGTGTATATTTAACAAAGGCTTATATCCAGAACATGTAATGAATTCCTATGAAGAAACGTGTGCATGTGTGCACTGAGACCTATACAAGCATGTTCCTAGCAGCACTATTTATAATGTTCACGAACCTGGATACTCTAGTGTCTATCAACAGAAGAAAGAACAACTAAACTGTGTTGTAGTTATGCAATGGAATGCTATGCAGTAATGAGAATGAAATATAGCTACTCACAAAAACAAAGGTAAATTTCACAAACACATGCTGAGCAAAAGTGTCCACAGAATAGAATATTTACTGTGTAACTTCATTTACATAAAGTTTTAAAATAGACAGAACTAAGTGATAGATTATAGGCATATGTGCTTAGGTGGTAAAACTATGAACATAATCAGGATGCAATTACCATAAAACTTATATTGGTTGTTGTTGTGAGGGAGGAAGAGTCAATGGTTTGAAGTGGTCAAGAGAGGGCTTCCAAAGCATTAATATCTAAGTTTTTGACCTGGGTTGTTTATCTGAGAGTTTTTTTTTAAATAACAAATCATTGAGTAATATCTTTTGTATGTGTGTGATGTATAGGTATGTTAAACATTGCAATAATATTTTTAAAAAATATAGGTAAAGTAAACACCCCATTAATCGGGCACAGAGAAGAAATGGAGCATGAGAAGGTAATTGTGACACTTAGAGTTCACAGAAGGCTTCAATCCAGACTACATGGAGTTTTTAAAAATCAATAAAAAAAGACAAATAATTCATCAAAATAGAATAGGCATGGTGGCATGCACCTGTAATCCCAGCTACTCAGGAGGCTGAGGTGGGAGGATAACTTGAGCCAGGAGGTGGAGGTTGCAATGAGCCAAGATCGAGCCACTGCACTCCAGCTTGGGTGATAGAGTGAGACTCCATCTCTAAATAAATAAATAAGTAAATAAATTAAAAAATGCTAAAAATGTATATTCTCTATTTTATCCTGGTCCTCCAGTCTTTGTGTAGCCTGGGGAAAGACAGAGTAGTGTCATTTAAACCACTGCCAGGTCTAAGCATCTGCTTAGGTCTAAGGATGTTACCGAACAGTAGAATGCATAAATGCATTGTGATATATTCATATTGTCGAACATTGTACAACAACCAAGATTAATGAAATAAAGCACATCCTGGGTCTCTCAACTTAATGCATAGCAAGAGTAATATATAATTCTATTTATGCAAATCCAATAAGGAGACAAATGTTTAGAGATGTGTGCATAGGTATCAAAATTATAAATAAAAGCAAAATGTATTACAGTAAACATCAGGATATTAGTTACTTGATGGGAGACAGGAATTGGCTATTGAGAGCAGTCAAGACAGGGACTCAGGGTGCCGCACGCAATGGCCATTTTCCTGGCCTGGGTAGTAGTTATGTGAACATTTGGCTTGTAATAAATTACTTAGTTGTACACATTATAAAATTTCTTGCTTTTCTATGTATGTATTAGATATCATAAGACAAGCCAAATAATACAATGAATTAACAAAATTACCTTTTAAATGACAGATGACATGGTAACAAACACTGAAAACCCTCATCTTCATAATTAGATTTATTACAGTAAAATACACCTTTTTATCTGGTAACCAGAGAATGGAAGAGTAGTTAAATGTCTAAAGATAATAATAAGTGAAGAGAATGTAAATATAAAAGTATCCTGATAAAATTACATTTGTGCCTTTTAATAATTACTTTTTTAAAAAATTTTTATTGCATTTTAGGTTTTGGGGTACATGTGCAGAACGTGCAAGATAGTTGCATAAGTACCCACATTTGGCATTTCTCCCCAGGCTATCCCTCCCCAGCTCCCCCCCGCTGTCCCTCCCCTATTCCCCCCAATAGACCCTAGTGTGTAGTACCCCCCTCCCTGTGTCCATGTGTAGTAATTCTTATATAATTTACTTGGTACCCCTTTAAATAGTTTTCTTTTAAAAAACACATTAGATATGGTTTTAATTATTTCTTAATAGATTTAATCAAAATTTCAATTGTGACACGAAGACCTAAAATATTTTTTTCTCTTAAAAGTCTGTTTTATTTTAAAAGAAAACATCCTCTGTATTGAGTCCAACTGCTGATATAAATTATCTGAATTAAAATAGTATTTACAAATGAGTCTCTGGGACACTTAATTTGAGTCCTTTTGGGTGAATATTAATGAAATGAAGTGCCAGTTTTAAAATCAAGTTACATAGCACACAATATAATCCTCCTATAAAATTATAATGAATAAGATTAGATAGAAAGAATTTCAGTGGAACCTTTTATCTCTTATTAATTTGACTCTTTCATATAATTTAATTTCACTTTATTTCAGTTTGACATAAAATGAAGGATTCCATTGTCTGCTTAGCTGCCATTTCTCTGGATATTTGAAATATATTTAATTATACAAGGTCACATCTGAAGAGATAAAACTCTCTGGAGAGAATGTAAATGAACTTTCTCCTATCGGATCACTTATGAATTCTTTATTACCCTAAAATTACATGATATTATCCTGGAGTGACATGAAATGTCTTACTTATTGTCTTGCCCATTCCTGGAAGGAAAATAGAATATTAAAGAAAACTAATGCTTCTGAGAACTGGCTGCTCTAAAGGGTACCTTCTTTCTTACTCATGCTTTGTAATTGGCAGTCCACAGCAGGAAAGCCCGTACAAAATATGCTAGTTATATTTAGAGATCACAGTTTTGGATTTGCCTTTATGATGAGCACTAAAAATTATGGCAAATTGTAACAGATGTTTGCAATGTGCTAGAGATGCCAATGTTCTGTTCGTGGCAAAATGTTTTACACCAACTGTTAGAAGAATTTTTCTGTCAGTCAAGTGCTGAAAGGCTATTTGCAAATTGTCTTTAAGGAATGAAAAGAAATGCCAGTGTAGGTTAAAGCAGATACTATCTTAGTTTAGTATTCTCATTTTAAATAGTGAATGACTAATGGAATGCGCGACCTATTTACACCTTAGTCTGTGCCATTTGTAAATAGTATTATTATGGATATTATCATCAGTATTTCTTTATTCTTAGCAAACATTTATCTTGAAATTTTATGAATTCTGAGAAAATATACATTCTTGCAAATGAAGAAAACATCTTTTCATTGTTTCCTCTAAACACCCACAATTTTTAATTGTTTACACCTATTTAGGGAAAAATCCATTTTTAGCTAACAAGTTCTTGATCCAACATTTACTCAAAGTGACATTTTGAAAGTTGCAACTTTGCTCGTTTGGTGTGTGTGATTATTTTTGTAAATATAGATAAATAGAACATCTAGAGAATATTTTCATTCAATAGAATCTTGGACTATTTAACAATAAAGGAAATAATAATTGGACCTGTAACATCACCAGATATGACAATATGGTAGTTGAGTTTTCAGATAAGAACCTCAAACATTTAGCCACCAAAATACTTCTCCTCCCTAAGAAAATTTTACTTTTGAAATAAATAGTATTAATAACATGAAGCTTTGATTATTCATCAATATACTTCAGAAAGGAAACTAAGAAATGCTTTCTATGGCAATAACTTTCTATAGATACTCATATATTTTTAATCCCGTTGAGAAAAAATGAAAAGACTTTGACTCAAAATGCTGTAGCCAAGGGAGTTAAAAAAAGAGTGAATAAATGAGCAAACAAAAAACAGCTTGTTCACAAAATATCAGTATATATGATATTAAATGGATGAAAGCAATGATTCAAAGTTTATTGGCATGTGGAATGATTTCCATGAAAACTTGTCTAGAGAGAACTGCGTATAGAAATAAATAAAAGAATTTATCCTCTGTACATTACAATTATTTCAGAAATGTAAGACACAGTGCAACTAAGAATCCAGCATAGCCCTATGATGAACAACAGACTACGTATTAAGAGATTTGTGATCAGGTCCTTGTGGCAGCATTGACACTAACATTAACTTCTTAAAGTATTGGGTTCCTAAAACTAAGAATAGTAAGGCCTTCCACATTGGGTTGTTGTACAGTTTAAATGGGGGAACGTTTTTGAAATTGCTTTAGATGTGTAATAGTCATACATGTAAAAATATTTCTATTAAGGAATAACTTTAAAAATAAAATATTTCTGAAAAGTGCTATAATTTTTCTTTTATGACTTTACCCTATAATTTTCAGCTAACACCTTTACTGAAAAATTTGTCCCAAAGAGCAGTCTTGCCCTATTTTTTTTTATAATAGGATCATAATTTAAGACAACTATTAGAGTGAAGTTTCTACATTCTACCTGTGACATTTTCTAAAGATATTAGATTTATTAGTTTGTTTCACAGGTCATCAATAACTGAATCATATAAAACTCACTTGACCAGGAAGGAAGAAAAGCAGAGGCAAGGCAAAGAAAAGATATCTGAACAGTCAAGATCCGCAAGAAACCCAAATAATTCATTTCAATCTATTTTGCTCAGCACTTATAAAAAATTACTTTAAATATTACTATCCTATTTCAATTAAGTAAAATGTAGAGCAAAAAAAGAGATTGTCTTTGTCAGTGGAAGAAACCAGGCAATCCATAGGCAACTGTGCAACTGTGTTCTACTCTTTCTTCAACCCTTGGAAATATATTTTCTTAAAAAAGCAGGAAGGAAAGAGAAAAAGAAAACATTTGGGGAACTGATTTTGATGTGAGATGGCACGAGCAATCATTTGGTAATGAAGTGTCCATATTGATGGTGAAGAGGATTGGTTAGTTAGCAGATGAGGCAACATAGTCAGTTATATGGAACTTTGTTTTGAGTCCTGTTGCTTTTTTGCTTTAATAGAACTTCTATTATTCCATTCTTACATATCATTGCTGCAAGGAAAGTGACCATTAATTTTGAAATATATCATATATGTGTGTGTATATATATCTTAAATATCTCATATATTTACAAAGTAATGTATATTTATACATATATTTGTATTTACATTTAAACATATATATATATGTATCTGCAGGAGTTGATAAATTGTGTGTGTATGTGTGTGTGTATATACATATATGTCCTAAAATACGTTCCTGGAAACATAAAATTTAAGTTGTGAATGGCCCTGAGACTTGCTTTTATTTACAATAGTCAACACTGAGTTTTGTAATTACACACTCTTCTCTATGCATTGTAAATGCTTTCCAATATCCTTTCCTTTAAAGCATCAGTGGTTTGCAGATAGGAAAATAGTTTGGAAATGAAGATGAAGTGCTTTTATTTTCCTACTCAAATTCACTTCTAAAGTAATGAAATAATATTTCTGAAACACAATAATCATACCAGATTAACTATATCTTAATTACATAATCTACCATTATATTCTACTATTGAACAGTAATTACATTTATATTTCTATATATGCATATTTAGGTCACTTTCTAAAAACTTCAAAAGTTGTTTAAGTAATTTGAAATTTTATCTATTAAGAAGTTAAAATGAGTTATCAATTTAAAAATTGATTTTTACGGCTAAAACTCTGACCTGAATATTGTGAGACCAAAGAATCTAAAACATGTTCCAACAATAAATTAAATAAGAGTATGTTTTATACTCTGCAGAAATGGCACATAAATCCTATCATTATCATCTTCACTGTGCTCTAGATTCTAAATCAATGAGGAAAGGTTGCATCATATATAACAGTTCTAGTACAAATGTAAAATGAATAAGCCTCCGATCTACAGTATATACTGTTCTCCTTAAAAATAATATACTTAAGAATTAATTAAATCAGGACCATACATTATTTTTAGGCTAACTTATTTATCTAGAATCTTTTCCTTCAACTTCTTCATGTTGGCTTGCTAATTTTTAGACATTTCTACAACATTTCCCCCAAAATTAAAAAGAAAAATAGATTAAAAAATTATATTATCAAGATTTTCTATTTATCATTATTTCTCTAAGATTTTATGTTCATGTATGCCAGAAACCATTTAAAATATCCAGGATCCCTTTGATAACTCTAACTTTATAATTTGAAAAAAAAAAGAAAGCAAGATTTATAGCCTCAAAAGCCTTTGTGAGCATACTGGGCAGAATATGTGACACTGAGATTGTTTTGGAAAATTCAATAACTGTGGTTGCCTTTAGGAATCACCTATTGAACCTATGACTATGCATTTTTTTAAAGAATCAACTAGAACTTGCTATATTTTTAGAAAAGTAGAATGTTTGAAATGGATATCAAACATTTGGATAAGTTGTGAATTTAATATTTTTCATGCTCACTTTAGTCTGGAAATTGATTGTATTATTAATACAAATTGCTATTACAAATTTTTGCTAATCTATTTGTTCCCTCTGAAATTTTAAATCTCAGTATCAAGTGTTAAGAAACAAAGCTCTTTTGGTGGTGTAGTCATTTCAACTAGAAGAGCTGAGATGACGCATTCCTATCTTATCCACACAATTGTCAATGTTTTCACAATAGAAAGGATATAGTCTAAAAACTAAAAGGTAGAGGAGTTTTCTCTTTAAATTCCAGGTTAAGCTGGTGGTAAAAACACTTACTGACAATAAAAACCACTGATGTAGAATAAATCATGGCTCCCAGGAAGCCATTTTATAACTATTTTCCAGCTACTCCACTTTGTAATGAGTTTAATGAACAGTATACAACTTCCACCTTCTTGCAGATACAGACTCTGTCTGCTTCTATTTACAGATGACAAGTCATTCCTAAGAGATCAAAATCTTAGTCAAAATGTTAGTATTGAAGATGTGTTGAGTCCTGTGTTGCTCTTGTGATGTCTCTTTTTTGAATGCATGACTCGAACTCCCTCTATTTTCTATGAGCCACGACCCGGCCATCAGAACTGTTTCAGACCCAGAAACTAAAATATAGGTTGTATTTTCTTTATGTAATTTTGAAAAAATTATATTGTGTTAAAATACATATAACTTAAAATATGCCACGTTAACCGTCTGAAGTTTTAAAAGTTTAGTAGTGTTTAGTATATTCACATGGTTGTGCAATCTCCAGAATATTTCCATCTTGTAAAACTTGAAGCTCAGCACCCTTCATTTTCTCTTCATCCCACTTGCTGACACCCATCATTCTCCTTTCTGTTTATATGAATGTGACTGCTCTGGATATCTCACATAAGTGAAATCATGCAGTATTTGTGTTTTGTGACTGGTTTATTTCAATTAACATATAGTTTTTAATGTTTATCCATGTTGTAGTATATGACAGAATATCCTTCCATTTCAAGGCTGAATAATATTACATTATGTATATACCACATTTTATTTACACATTTATCTGTCGATGGGCACTTGGATTGTTTCCACCTCTTGGCTATTACGACTAATGATGCTATAAAGACAGAAATACAAATCTTTTTGAGATTCTGCTTTCAAATCTTTTGGACATATATACCTAGAAGTAAAATTGCCTATCACTCAGGATTAATTTTTTTTCATCTTTATTGAGATACAATTGACAAATACAATTATATATATTTAAGGAATGCCCATACAGTTTTACCTATGTATTTTTTTCTTACATTTAAACAAATCTTTTGCATTGGAACAAAAACTAGAAAATCAAATAAGAAAACTAAGAAAATGATTACTTTGTTTGAGGGACAACATGATATAAAAAGGAACTTTGATAATAATTTTCAATATGTCAGGAGTCATAAAAATTGAAACCCAGTAATTTCTTGGGTGAATGTTGTACTATAGCTTAAATGGGTAGCTTGTTACAAATACACCTGTATTTCCAGGATTAGCCCTGGAAATTCTGGTTCAGTAGGTCTAGTTTAGGATTTAGAAACATATGTCTTTTACAAATGTACTAGGTAATTTTGGTGCTGCCTCACCACAGACTAGCATTTATGTAGCTAACATTTAAAACATGATTTCTGTATTAATAAATTAAATATTTAATAAAAATCGATTATGTGCTACCAGCAAAATATATAAAGGTACTGGGTAATTAAAAGTGATTTAAAGAAAAATATTTGTCCTTGTTAATTTATTAGTCTTAGTAGACAAGACTTAACGTGACATATAAAGATACACATGCCTGTATAGTTACAAATTCCTGAGAGCTAAAAGCTCCTTCGCCTTGGTTTGTGTCTGAGGGTGGTGAGGGCGTGCTAGCAGAATGCAAAGGCACAGTTCTGATTCACTGAGTCTAAAGTAATGGATGCCATGCTGTGCCATCCTCAATTCCCCTTCAGAACTGAGGCCCTAATTTTTTTAGCTGCTGGGGTTATTGGTATTTGAGGGCTCTCCTTGCTGAGTGTTTCTCTGGAATTACCGTGAGCCCAACTATTCCAGTAACCAGCCAAGAGGAGGTGCTGGTTTAAAGGCCCATTGAAAGGGGCGAACTCAGGACAGCAGCAACTCCCAGGAGGACTCTATTGTTATCACGCCCTGTGTTCAATCTTATTTCCTGCACTAATTCATATGAGAATTGATCTTCAGGGCATTCCCTGTTAAATTGAATGCAAAGGAATCTGAATCTGTTTCTAGGCAACCTGACCTAAGACACCACAAATAACCACAAAAAAGTCTATGGAATAAACTCATTAACAGAGGAAAATATCTTAAACCTTGAAGAATGTTGAATAGGAATTAGTTATAAAATCAAAAAAGGTCGTTGTTTTGATAGGCCAGCATGTATCCAATATTCATGCATCAATACTGAAATCTCTGGAAATATTTCTGAGTAATGTATGCACTTATGCACTACTTTTTCTAAAATCCCTCTCTGTGCAGGGGCATTGGTTAAACATCCCTGGTCTATGGAGAGATGGGTTTTTGAAAGACTGATTCTAGCTCCAAGGACTGTGTTTGATTTATTCCTCTTGTAATGTAAAGAAATGAATCTATGCAAGAGTTTCCCTGAAGTGCTGGAACCCAAATCGCATCATCACTGTGGACAATCACATATATGTTGTTGCAGATTAGCAACTGAAATATGCAGTGGCCACTTTGAAATTGTCTGTCCTAAAAAACAGAAACTGTTTTAACAGAAATTTCATGTTAACATTTTAAAAAATTACTCATAAATTTGAGATATGGAAAAAAGTGATTTAATTTACCTGAAATGCATAGTTTGAAAATGACATTATAATCATTTGGAAAAAAAATATCCTTTCTTACCATTCCCAGAACCCTCATTCTCAGCACAGTCCTGAGCCAATAATTTATGCCAGTTCTCACTTAGCAAGACCTTTCAGTTTAAACAAGGTGAAAATAAAGAAACAAAATAAATCATTAAACTTACACAAATGTATTTCTAAAACGCCTATATTTTCTGAAGAATATACACAAGGAACACAAGAAGGGATGAAATCTCATTTTAACAGATGTGATTTGAATTGTGTATTTGAAGCTTTATGTGCTGTAAAGTAAAGACTGTATAGGCAAAGACAAATGAATAATAAAAGGCCAAATCCTCCCTGTTGAAAATAAGGGAAGAGACTCCATCCATTACTTCCTTATTTAAAGAGCATTTACTTTTAAAAAAGAACAAACTTGTGAATTAATTTTCTGTCTCTTTGAAGTGTATGTCAATCTTTTCTCTTTTTTTTTTTTTTTTTTTTTGAGACAGAGTTTCCCTCTTGTTACCCAGGCTGGAGTGCAATGACGTGATCCCGGCTCACCGCAACCTCTGCCTCCTGGGTTCAGGCAATTCTCCTGCCTCAGCCTCCTGAGTGGCTGGGATTACAGGCACACGCCACCATAACCAGCTATTTTTTTTGTTTTGTTTTGTTTTGTATTTTTAGTAGAGATGGGGTTTTACCATGTTGACCAGGATGGTCTTGATCTCTTGACCTCGTGATCCACCCACCTCAGCCTCCCAAAGTGCTGGGATTACAGGCTTGAGCCACCGCGCCCGGCCTTGTGTATGTCAATCTTTTAAAAAGTGAAATAAGCCTCTTCGCTTTATGACCCAGGAATATCTTTCTCAAGAATCTGGGAACCATTTCTGAAATGCAATCATCAAGGAAGATAGTGCCCCTATCTATTGGTTTTCCTGGGAGGGAAGAAACCTAATCTTGGTGGGTACCTTGCTCCAAAACTACCTTCCATAGACTCAGTTATCGAGACTCAGTTATCGAGACTCATGACTTTGCAGGTAGGAAGTGTGGGCTGCTATTCCAAGGCAATGTGCTATTAAGAGTCAATTGTGCAAAATTCAGAATTAGTTGAACAATGAACTGATGAATAAGACATGTAAGAACAATACAAATTGAGGGTGTTTTTTGTTTGATTTTTTGAGATGGAGTCTCCCTCTGTTGCCTAGGCTGGAGTGTAGTGGCAAGATCGGCTCACTGCAACTTCCACCTCCTGGGTTCAAGTGATTCTCCTGCCTCAGCCTTCCGAGTGGCTGAGATTACAGGCATATGCCACCAAGACCTGCTAATTTTTGTATTTTTAGTAGAGACAGGGTTTCACCATGTTGGCCAGGTTGCTCTTGAACTCCGCTTACCTTGGCCTCCCAAAGTGCTGGGATTACAGGCGTGAGCCACCACGTCTGGCCATGAATTTTACAATTAAAACGTTTTTGCTTTCCTTACTTCATATTAACTATGACTTTGTATGTTTCCTTTATTTAATGTAAACGTTATTGTGCTACTTTCTTTGTTATTTTTCCTCTGGAGTTTTGTACAGCAGAAGTTTCAGACCTCAGTTTAGTAGCATCATATATTTCAAACAGAATCAAATAGTTGAGGTCTCGAAAGATTTGTACCTGTGCTTGCACTCTGTCCTTACACCTGCTTCCCCTTTAAATAGTTTTCCTTGGGCATTACTTGCCCATTATAATGTTAACTTTGTTGCCTCTTGCACTTAATTTAATCTGCCCTCTGTAGCTGATGTTTTCTGTTTAGAATATTACTTAATGTATCCATATAGTGTACCTGTCTGTATATTATTGAATTCATTTTTATGACATTTTTGTAAATTCAACAGTAGTGCACATTTTAAGTATCTGTATTACTTTTACACACTAAATTGTTAACCAACGTGTCAACTAGAACCACAAGTCTCTTCATATAAAACATATATATATATATATATATATACACACACACATTGTTCTATGTGCATGTTCAAACTATATATAGTTTAATTACTCATGATTGTGTATTGTTAACATCATTGAAAAATTGTTAGACATTTTATGCAAAACAATTACTTAAGAAATATAACAGGAAACAAAGTCAGGATGAGCCAAATTCAGGTAAATAATTTCAACTATTATGATGATGAGCTAAGTGGATTAGCTTGCTTTAATTAGATCATCTAAATTAAGCAATTCATAGGCCAAGTCCTGTTAAATATTTAATAGGGTATTTTGCTTCCATAGATTTTTTTTTTTCTTTAAAGCTAATGGCCAGTTAATTTTTTCTGTGGTTAATCTAGTAAGTAAATAAGAACTTTAATAAATAGCAATTCTTGGGTCAATCTTAGTAGGATTTGACCAATCCTTCCCACACAAACACTCTAATGCCACATTGTGACAATGTGACTCAGGAGCCTTTTTGCTTCTTTAGCTTTAATTGCACAAACTCTCACATTTTAGATTCCATTGAGGATCTTGGTTCCATTTATGTAGGTGGCAGTTTTGAGCATTTAAATGTTGCCCTAAATTTCTGTAATATTTAGTTTGTTATTACTTCATGAATATTTATAAACTTTCTTCATTAAGTCCATTCCTCTTGAAAGATTAATGTTGGGCCTGGACTGAAAGTGTACGAAGGCCATGCTGCTCTTGACCCTGACAGAACTCCAGCTGTGGTCAGGAGCAAGTAACTTAACCTCTGCCTGAGTTTCAGTGTGTAACATATGATGCTAATAGTTAATCGACCCCACTTCACGCTGTGTTCGGGAATACAGTGTAAGTGCTCAATACTTCTTTATGTCTTTACCAAAGGTAGCTTTTACCTCATTGAAATAGTTTGATTTTTGAAAAGTCATGGAGCTTAAAATCTAAGGACTTTTTATTCTTTAATATACATAGTTTAGGCCACATTAATGATACTTTGGGGTGGAGAGTTTGTTTTGCGCTGAAGCCCAGCTTCTTAAAGGCATACTTCAATCTGTTTCATCACCCCTCAGGTGAAGGATCAAATAGATGAGCTGAAATGCTCACATCTATGATTTGAATGTTGTGATTTGAAAAATGACTAATTTTAATCAATGTTCATCACAGTTATAACTTGAAGTTGGGTAAACCATAATTTAAATAGTAAAGAGGCAGTTCATGAAAACTGTCAGAGCACTGGAATAAATGATCTGTAGCTTCTGAATTTGTAAGGCAACATAAAATAATACGGAGTTTTTAAAAGACACATCAGAATGAAATGAGTTTAGTAACAGTCTAGCTGGAGTTTTGAAGAATTTTGGATTCTTCTGGGCTTCACACTGAAGCCCATGATACATGGGATTTATGTAAAGTTACAGTTTGTGTTGCAAATAGTTTTACCAAGTCGATAGTGTAAATAGCTGAAATGAGTATGTATGGGATCATTGACAAGGTGTTCAGTACATTACATTTCGTAGCTAACAAACACATAGTGCATATCTATTATTCTCATAAAGTGTATTTTAATGAGTAAAATTCTTTCAGTAGGAAATGTATGCTTGATAATCATTTGGAAATTAAGGCAATTTATATTATCTACTGTGTATTAAAATACTAACTCTTCAGTGACTGGAATTTTTTCAAAACTTCAATTTTACCTGTGTTCAGATGTACCACTATAATGATATAATAGAGTAAAATAGTCTCACCAAGCATAGTCAACTATAGTAGGCTTACATATATTTTGGGAAGATAGTTTACTTTTTTAAAAAACAAGGCAACTCAGCCGGGCACAGTGGCGCATGCCTGTAATCTCAGCACTTTGAGAGGCTGAGACAGGTGGATCATGACGTCAGGAGATCGAGATCACCCTGGCTACCATGGTGAAACCCCTTCTCTACTGAAAATAGAAAAAATTAGCCAGGCATGGTGGCGCATGCCTGTAGTCCCAGCTACTCAAGAGGCTGAGGCAGAAGAATCACTTAAATCTAGTAGGCGGAGGTTGCAGTGAGCCAAGATTGTGCCACTGCATTCCAGCCTGGGCAACACAGCAAGACTCCACCTCAAAAAAAAAAAAAAAAAAAAGGCAACTCTATATTATTAGTAACACCTGGATCATATTTGCGTGGACTACAGCTACAAGGGGTATATGCTGAGATGGCATCCCAGTATATTGTGGTCTCTCAGAGAATTTCAATAGAAATTCATGGACAATTGATATAATAGGGATCTAGCTATACCTCCTATAAGCACATACTTAGCAATTTTAGGATTTCATGAAAGACAATGTTTCTCTCTCATTCTGATTGATGATGAATTTTTCTTTCTCTGAACTGCTGTAAGATTTTTTACTATTTCTTTGTGTTTTTCAAAGATTTTGTTTTATTTACTTAACTAAACTTTAAGATTTTAAGGTCCATTTTACATATCCACAATAAGTCTAGCAAAAAATTCTTGGCACATATGAGTTATGAGAAATATCCTTTATGTTTGAATTTTTTTGTTAATAGAGCTGCATTCGATAATTAAATAAGGATTTTTAAAAATGTAGGCTTTTTATTTTGAGGTAATTGTAGATTCACACACAGTTGTAAGAAATAATCCATAATACTCTTTACCCAGTTTCCCCAAATGGTAACATCTTGCATAAATGTAGTACACTATTACAGTCAGGAAATCACATGGTTACAGTCCAATGACCTAATACAGATTTCACCAGTTATGCATGTATTCATTTGTGAAGTATGTGCATGTATATTTATTTCTATGCAATTTTATCACATGTGCAGAGTCGTGTGGCTACTGCCACAGTCAAGATACAGAACAGTTTCATCACAAGGATCCCCTGTGTAGTAGTCTAATGGTTTTAACATGTTACCACTATTAGTGAAATACAGAAAACTTACTTCTATTTAAGCCTTTTTAAACTCCCCACGTTAACACTATAATTATCTTAACTATTTCCTCTATGTACACTGAGCAACACATCAGGTGACATTTTAATCTTTGCATCAACTATCAAACATGATTTAAGAAACTCATAAGGATATTCTATTATATTTATTCCTATTTTCGCCCAATTCTGATGTACTTTTTTCCTTTCTGAAGTTCCAGGCCTTATTATTTCCTTTCTTTAAAAAAAGAAAAAGAAAAAGAGACTTCCTTAAACTGTTCTGTAATAGTAGATTTGCTTGATTTATTTCTTTTTCTGAACATTATTCTTGCTAGACATGGAATTCACAGTTGGTAGGTTTTTAAAAAATTATTTGAAGAATATTGTACTACTTCCTTCTGGCCTCCATAGTTTCAGGTGACAGACTTAAATTGATGCTTTCCTGTACACTTGCTGCTTTCAATATATTTTTTAGTTTTCAGAAGATTTTATTTTGCTCTGAGATGGCGTCCCTCTCTGTAACTGAGACTGGGGTGCAGTGATGCTATTACAGCTCACTACAGCCTTGGTCTTCCAGGCTCAAGCCATCCTTCTGTCTCAGCCTTTGGAATAGCTGGGACTACAAGCATGCATCAACACATCTGGCTAGAGACAAGGTCTCATCATGTTGCTCTGGCTGGTCTCGCACGCCTGAGCTCAAGTGATCATCCTGTCTCAGCTTCTCACAGTGCCTGGATGATAGGCATGAGCCCCCATGCCTGGCTTATTTTTTTGGAAGTTTAATGATGATATGTCTTGGCATATATTTGTTTGAATTTATTATATTTGGAATTCAGTCAGCTTCTTGAATCTGTAAATTTATACCTTTCGACCCATTTGTAATTTTTTTTACCTGTTATTACTTCAAATACTTTTTTGGTTGTATTCTCTCTGTCATCTTTCTCTGTCACTCTGATGATAAGAATTATTAGCTCTTTTGGCTACTCTTAGATAGTACCCTATGCTTATATTCATTTTTTTTCAATGTATTTTCTCTGTTTTTCAGATAGAGCAATCAATCTTCAAGTTCACTGATACCATCCCTTGTTATCTTTCTACTGTTGAAACCATTCAGTGAGTTTTAAAATTTGGTTTTAGTATTTCTACCCATTTTAAATAGCTTCTATTTCTTTGCTGAGATTTTCTATACTTTCATTTGTTGCATGAGAATTCTTTGTTGTTAGTTGAAGCATTCATACAATGCTTTGAATCTTTTTCAGCTAATTCCACCTTCCGAGTCATCTTATTAGCTTCTGTTGATTCTCTTTTCTCATTGAAGTTACTTTCCTTCTTTATGGTATGATGAGTGACTTTTCATTCTATGCTGGATATGTTGGATATTATATTATGAAACTCTGGATCCTATTTGTCTTAGTTAATTCAGGGTACTATAACAAAATGCCATAGACTGTGTAGCTTAAATAACAAACATTTATTTCTGACAGTTCTGAAGGCTGGGAAATCTAGGATGAAGGTGCTAGCAGATTCAATTTTGTGAGGGCCTTTTTTTTTTTTTTTTTTTTTTGAGACAGAGTTTCGCTCTTGTTACCCAGGCTGGAGTGCAATGGTGCGATCTCGGCTTACTGCAACCTTCACCTCCTGGGTTCAGGCAATTCTCCTGCCTCAGCCTCCCGAGGAACTGGGATTACAGGCACACGCCACCATGCCCAGCTAATTTTTTGTATTTTTAGTGGAGGCAGGGTTTCACCATGTTGACCAGGATGGTCTCCATCTCTTGACCTCGTGATCCACTGCCTTGGCCTCCCAAAGTGCTGGGATTACAGGCGTGAGCCACCGCGCCCGGCCGTGAGGGTCTTCTTTATGACTAAATGACCTCCCAAAGCATCACCTCCAGTTGCCATCATTACCATAGGGACTGAAGCTTCAACGTATGAATTCTGGAGACATATACACTTGCAGTCTATAGGAACATTTAATATTTATTTATTTATTTATTTATTTATTTATTTATTTATTTATTTATTTTCCATATTCTGGTTGAGATATAGTGGAGGCCTAGGCAGATGTGGGAGTTTTGTGGAAGAAGGAGTGAAATACTGACCAGCTCTACCTTGCATGACTTCATCAAGTCTTATTTATGCCAGACTAAGTAAGGTTTTTACATTTAGAAATTGTCTTGTGAATGTGCATTTTACTTTAAATGCTACTTCAATGCCATTTTAGTAGCCAGGCATAACTATAACAAAACTGTGAATCAAAATAGACATCACACAGTGATTTAGTTATGAATAGTTTTTTTTCATAAAGAGCTGCCCATTCAGTGTTAAAAATTTTGAGGCATATAGCCTTGAAAACCTATTCATTGTAAATTGAGTTAATCATAGAACCAAACTCTAAAAATGCAGTTTAGTCGATATAGTTCCATTAAGCTACAACATTATATAATGTAATTATGTGATTCTCACCTTCATGTATTTTATAACTTTTCATTTATTCTGAATTTATAAGTAGTTGCTTGGGAGATTTAAAACTAGGATTTACTCTGAGAGTCAAAACAAAAAAGTGTTTAAAACGACCACCTTCGTATATATATTTGGAGGCCAACACAACATTAAAACAAGCAGTTTACTCAAACTAATATAGATATTACTAAAACCAGAATGAAATATGACATTCCCCAAAGTCTGTTACTACTGATGAAAGTAGATCTTTATAGAAGTGAATATATTTTAGCTCTTGGGGATGGAGATGTTTATAAATTCTCCTGCTATTTACTTACCAAAATTATCACTAGAACCTATGTATTATTATACTATGAGTTTGCCTTCATAAAACAGGAAAGTGACAACTTAGAACATGGTAATTACCCTTTTCTTTCGTATTTTTCTGCACTCCCAGAGAATATCTAAAAATAATGACCAGAGTGATTCTTCAGCTTCAGAAATAAATGAGGATTATAAGAAAGTAACTTCTGATATGCCCATGGATGTTTTGAATAATTGTTACATAACTATTTAATAGACACTAAGACCAATACTACACCTGTTCCATATGATGGAAAGATGCTGAACAGGGACCTGACAATAAGACTGATGCTTTAAGTATCCTATGCTTATATTTGTTTTTTTCAATGTATTTTCACATATTGTAGATGAATCATGAAAGCTGGTGTTAGGCATGACTGATTAAACAATGTATTAGAGGGTTTTTCAGACTCAATCAGATCCTATAGGGGTGGATCTAGCAACTGTAATTTTTTAGAAAAATTATAAGGTAATTTTGATGTGTGAAGAATTTGCCTCATTTTATAAAAATGTAATAAGCATATGCTTAACGTTATAAATCAGGGAGGGAAGTCATTATGCAGTTTTAGGAGTTGTGGTAGAAACTTTAATGAAATCATTACTATTCCTTAATTTACTTTTCATTGAATTCAGTAATTGTGCATAAATACATATTCATTGACTGCTGCATTTCAGACTTAAAATTCTGTAAGCTTCTACAATTAACCCCCTCTTACAAGGACCAACATATAAACGAATCAGCAGCTTCAACAAATTGATTAGAAATTAAAAGATGTAGTATCCTGAAGGACAGAATTTGAGAAGATTCATTGAAAGTGCTTTATTTTTTAGCTTAGATATTATGTTTCAGGAGGTCACTGTGATTTTACATTTTATTTTTGAACTACAGTTTCAAATTGAAAACTAATTGAATATACTTTGAGAATTTTTTTTATGTTTAAATAATCACAGAATGATAACACTGGAAGGAATCATTTAATATAAATTTACTCTTCTACACATGAGGGAACTGAGGTGCAAGTAAATTATTTTCCCAAAATCTTAGCACTAGCAGTGGCTGAGATAGAATTTAGATCTAAGTCTCTTTACTAAGAGTTTACCAGTATTGCTACTACATTGGTACCAATTTAAATTAAATATTTAAATTCTTTCTGTATCACTAAGTACAATTAATTAATTAATTATTAAAATTGTTTTGAGACAGGGTCTTACTCTGTAATCCAAGATGAAGTGCAGTGGCGTGATCATAGCTCACTGCAGCCTCGAAATCCTGGGTTCAAGTGATCCTGCCCCATTCTCAGCCTTCTGAGTAGCTGATACTACAGGTGTTTGCCTAATATTTTTAATTTTTATTTTGTAGAAATGATGTCTCACTAAGTTGCCTAGGTTGGTATTGAACTCCTGGTCCCAAGGAATTCTCCCACCTCAACCTCTCAAAGTGCAAGGATTACAGGCGTGATCCACTGTACCTGGCCACAACTAAAATTTATTAATAAAATTTAAAAGGAAAATATAACTTATTTCTAGAAATCCAAAAGATAGAAATTGACTCTTCAGCCAATTCTCAGAAATTCACCTATTTTATAAAATTTTGTAGTAAATTATACGGATCTTTTGCAAAATTTGTAAGATCTGGAAGTGAGTAGAATAATAGTTGTTTAAGAAGGAATTGGGAGTACAGGACACTTGGATTATATATATATATTTTTTTTTTTTTTGCATTTCCATCTATATTTTTCTACGAGAGCTTAAAAATCAGTCTAAAAATTGAAGCTATATTGGGAGAGATTCAGATTCATGAAAGTTACACACTGATTCAAATTCCTATTAGTTGTCATAACTTACAAAAATGCACAAACAGTATAGTTTATTACTTTTAGATGTTTTATGCAATTCTTGGCAAATTTTGAAGTTCTCAGAGTATTTTGATAAGGGATACTCACCTCTGTGAGGCCAACTAAAAACAGAGAAGGTATTTCACCACAACATTTTGAATTAGAAGCAGAACCTTCTTTAATTTTTTCCCTTTGATTTGCAACTCTAGTCTTGCTACTCAAAATGTGGTTTGCAGACCAGCACCCTTGACATCGATGGAAGCTTATTAGAATTGCAGACTCACAGGTTCCAACTCAGAGCTAGAGAATCAGAATCTGCCTTTTAATTAGACTCCTGGGTGATTCATTACACATTGATGTTTGAAAAGCAAAGTACTAAAGGCATTTTCCCACCCTCCCTCCTCCACCTTTAGAGGCTGAAGCTCTACCTTTCTGTCTAGCAGCAGAAGTGAGTACTGTATAGAGTGCTGGACAAACCACACAGGACACCATTGTCCTCTGGAGGACAAAGTCAAGAAGAGTCTGAGGTTACAAGGGCCAAAAGATGCAGCAGAGGGGAGACTGGATAGGAGAGAATTTGGTGGTCACAGATAAAGGATACAATTCAATTTATTGTCCTAGAAAGTGTTAACCAGCTAACAGTAATACTGTGCTGGAGAGATTAAGCTTTCCCTATTCAGCAATCAGGAGTGTAGAGCTGGGGTGACACTTTCTCATCTTTGCCAAGTTCCCTGCAAGTGACTGCCCTGACTCTTGACCAATTGTACTTACAAATCTTTGAGTCTCATCTCTTCTTGCTCTGTTATAGATTTGTCCTATGGTTTTCTCACCTTTTGCCTACATTTTAGCCTTTTCTCAATTTATGGATCTTATCCTTAAGCATGTGAGCATGCTTAATTTGTTATACTGTAAAAACCTGGCAGGCCTCCACTCTAATTGCTCCTTTTCTTTTTTACTAGGTTTCCTAGGATTCCCCTGAATTCCCTGTCTTAATATTATAGTCATGCCCTTGCTGTCTATTTAGCTTCCAGGCCCCTCCGTGAAGTGTTTGGTGGGTTAATATCGAGTGTCAACTTGATTGGATCAAATGATGCCAAGCATTGTTCCTGGGTGTGTTTGTGAGGGTGTTGCCAAAGGAAATTGACATTTGAGTCAGTGGACTGGGAAAGGCAGACCCACTCTCAACCTGGGTGGGCACTACCTAATCAGCTGCCAGTGTGTCTAGAATAAAGCAGGCAGAAGAGCATGGAAGGACATGACTTGCTGAGTCTTCATGACTTCTTCTTTCTCCCAAGCTGGATGTTTCCTACCCTTGAACATCAGACTCCAAGTTCTTCAGCTTTTGCTGTCTTGGACTTTCGCCAGTGGCTTGCCAGGGGCTCTTGGGCCTTTGGCCCCAGCCTGAAGGCTGCACTGTTGGCTTCCCAACTTTTGTGGTTTTGGGACTTGGACTGGCTCCCTTGCTCCCTAGCTTGCAGGCAGCCTATTGTGAGACTTCACCTTGCAATCATGTGAGTCAATACGCAACAAAGTCCCTTTCATATATTCATCTAGCCTGTTAGTTCTGTCCCTTTAGAGAACCCTGACTAATGCAGGGCGTATGGAGAGAATGCTCAGAAAAGAGTTGGTTAATTATCTCAGTGTCAGTTTGTCCAAAGAAAATGTCATGAGAATATAAGGAGAAATTTGGGTTTGTGTCCTGATGCTATGAATCAAAAACTTGGGCATTCTATTTAACTTATTTAATCCCAAGTTGTTACTTCTATATAGCAATGCTGACAGTATCTTCATGAAGGAATAGTGTATAACTTAAAGAGCTCTTATTTCAAGGGCTTTGTATAGTGCCTGACAAAAATAAGGTAGTGAATACATTTTATTTTGGTTGCCTACTTTCTTCATAGAAATACTATTATGTTGCTATATACAAAGTCTATAGTGCTTGGTTCTGTGGGATAAAAGATAATTGACACAAGTTCTTTCTTAAAGAGCTGTACTAGAAATATACATAGGTAAAAATATATAGGTTAAAAAAAAACACAGGGGGAGCTAAGTTCTAACTGGGAAGAATTTTGAAGGGAGAGATTTTTAAGGTGATCCAAATAGCAACTGAACCTAAAACGAGAGTGAATATTTGTCAGGAGGATTGAGGTTGGAAGGGGAAGATATGAGGAAACAAGGCTTTACTCAGAGTCTAAATTTTAATTGAAGACTCATGGACTAAAAAGCTATTAATGCCCATAATATAGGTTCTAACATTAATCAAATAATTGCATTTTTGGCAATACTTCAATGAAGCTTTCTAAACAGGGGGCATTCTTATCAAAATGTAGCACAGGACCCATTGTCTATTCAGCTAAACTTGCTGATAAGCCTCCTCTGAGAAGGGATTATAGATGTAGTTCAGAAAGCTTTTCTTTTTTTTAAGGTAAGTTAAGGTTATGAATAATCACATCTATCACATTTTTGTCAGTTAATGCTGGTACTAAGTAAGTGCTGGAAATATTGGTTGTCCTGAGTTAGCAGTTCAGAAAACGAATCTGTATCCCTCACAAAAGAAAATTTGATCATGCAATGTAATTGTCCTTCTGAGTAAAAGTACTTTTTCTGTTTGACACAATCTTTTTCTGACATAAAAGTAAACATCTTTGAGTTTTTAGTCATTTTCCTTAGCCAAAGTTCCAAGGTAGCATCTCTTTAAACTTTTGAAGTTACTCTTTCTGTTAGTGGTAGCAACCTATTAAAACTCTCAAAATACTATTTACATTTGAGTTGGGAGGAAACAAAAAATGTCTTGCTAAAATAATCAAGTTTTAATAATTCAAAACATTGTTTTAAAAAAACTTGATTTTTTTTGGGGGGGTGAAATTTACCAGAATTTAAGCCAAAGAAAGATAATAAAATAATTATTATCTATGGGTATATTTGATACTTTTAAAATAGTGTGTTTGATGTTTCCTTAAATATTATATATATAACATTCTGATGTTTATTAGTTCGTATTTGCAAGTCTAAGATTAAAAGCATAATAATAAGTTAAATATGTGTCTTTGACTGAATCCCTCCACCACACATGGGACATAGCAGCCTCTTTGTTAGTGTTACTACCTCTTTGCGCATGTGGACACGTAGTTTTTAAACAGATTTGGTGACATGAGCTATGTCGGATTCCAGACACTGGGATAAAGCTACTTTTCCCACCATGACTTTTAGGTATCAAATAAAATCAAAACCTAAGCATTTTATATTAAACACTTAGAATGACCAAGTAGTGTGTAAATACTTTACATATTGTTTAATTTAATTCTTCAAGCAACTCTGGTATGATCATCTCCATTTTAGATTAAGGGAAATTGAATCATAGGCCAATTAAGTAGTTTTCCCTTGACTGCACAGTCAGTAAGATGCAGATTAGGTATAAAAACAAAGTTTTCACCTCAAATGCTAAACTCTAGACTATTAGACTGTGAGTATGGATTACATCTATTTGGATTTGAAACTAGTGAGTATGGATTACATCTATTTGGATTCGAGTTAGGAGTAAACAAAAAATGTCTTGCTAAAATAATCAAGTTTTAATAATTCAAAACATTGAATTAATTCAAAACATTGAAGAAACTTTTCAAATTTCTTCCTACTAATCTTTAAGGTGTGTTAATAAATTAAAAAGTGTCTTCAAATTGTAAGATTTTTTTTAGAATAAAAAATAACATTTAATACTATTGTATGTGTCAGGATTCAGACCCCTTACTCTGAGTGACAGTGCAGACAAAAAGTAAAAACATAGAGATAAATTGGACTCCGAAGCTGACAGAAGTGTGAGTTTCTCGCTTATCACCTCTGATCTCCATTTTCAATTTTTTTTCTTCAAAAACTCTCATTGGTTTTATTGATCATCTCTGTAAGTCAATATTAAAAATGTTCACTTAGATATATTTATAAAAGTAAATATCACATTAATGGATTTTATATATTGAGGATGTACATAAAAGTCATTTAATAAAAGGGTTTTGTTGGCTAAGAAAAAAATAATAAGCAATTTGTTATTAACCTAATTTGAGCAGTGAAAGGTGACAGCTGTGATGTTAACTTCATGAGTGAATAGACCACTTCTGTGTTTCCTCATTGTTATAATGCTATAGGCTAATACAGGACCTGGCAGGTTAGAACCATTTAGAACCACTCAGTGGATATTTGTGAAATAAATGAAAGAATGAAATTTCAGCTTTCCATTATAAAATAAAACTCACTTCCTCAAATTTGTTAAGAATGATCTGACATTAAAATGCTTACATATTCATCTTTCAACTTCTATGTTCCTTTTGAGGAACACCAATGACATCATCATATTGCCTCTATAATCACTTTTGTTATTGGTTCAAGTATTGACATAGAACTTTTTTCTTAATAAGGTACAAGTATTGACATAGAACTTTTTCTTAATAATTTTAAGACAGTTGAAATAAAAAAGACAATTTTTAAAAAGTATTTAAAGTAGGGGATATCAAAAGCAAAATAAATTCAGTGCTTACAAGATAAATCTGATTTTTCCAGCCCTAGTCTACATATATTCTCTTTGAACTCATTGCTTATGAGTCTTTGTCTAGAGAGCAATCATCCTGATAAGCTTCACACTCAAGAGAGTAGGCGGAGGTTCTTCCCTTCCAGTCCAGATTTCCCACTCGTACTCTCAAAAACTTTTATTACTCAAGTTGTCAACACCTGGCAGAACTTGGATGGGCAATAATACATAGTCCATATTACTCTAAATGATTTTTTTTTAAAGAAACTACAACTGGCCATCAAAACATAATTATTTAAAATATTCTACATCAGTATTTACCTCATCCCCCCTTTTTTTGTTTTTATCCATTAAATAAATAATTTTTGAAAAGGAAAAATGGAAGGGTAGACCATGGATAATTCAGAAAATTTATTTACATATCCAAATTGAAGCCAAACAAGCTCCTAATTATATAATAAATTAGAAATAAATGATGATAAATCCTATTAAACAAGAATAATTTGATTACTCGTAGAGGAACACTAACCTATTCTACAAATTATGAGAACTAGGTTAGGTTTTGTCCATGCTAATGTTGCTATTGTTTTCACACATGTAAAATGCAGTAACAGCAGCTTGGTTAATTTCACAAGGCAATTTTGTTTTGTTTTGTTTTTTGTTGTTGACAACCTAAGGTCCTAACTACATGGGCCAAGGGCTACCCTGTCTTGCTCACTGATTTATATCTAGCTGCATCTCTGTGCTTGGCATATTGGCAAAATATGTGCTTCATAAATACTGATAAATGAATAAATGAATGAATGGGCTATTGAAGTCTTCAAAGTGACTTTATGTATCTTACTGACTGTTGTACAGTCTCTTTCAGAAAACATGCACAGATAGATTTTGTAAGTTTCACCGAAGACATTTAATTTTCAGGCCTGGCACAGATTCTTGGGTCTGCTTCTCTTAACTTTCTCACTGTTAAAATGTTTAACACTGGCCTTCCACAGAGTATTGTTGTTAAAATAAAATGAGACAATGTAAATGACTATTTCATTGTATTGCTATTGTTGAAGATAATGTTATTTTTGTAGTTATTATATAATGTGATCTCAGAAGTGAGACAGAGTAGAATTAACACCGAAATGTAGGGCCACCTCTGTTAATAATTGTGTATTCATTAAGCTCCTCAGGTGTCTAGGAACTAATATGTAATATGAAGAGTCTGAAATAATCTATAATACTCCAAGATACTTTAGGGCTTTAAAACTGCAGAAAATTTCTTCCATTAATATAGAAATTCTTTTATAAACTATGTTTTGGCTAGAAGTTGAAAGATTAATTCTCCATTCTCATTCATTTTTACCCAGACTTAGAAAAAAGAACAAGCTTATAGTTTTTTTTTCTATTTATCATGCACCTGCATTGCAACCTTACAACCAACTACATATGTAAACACAAAAGATTTTAGTTCAAATTTCAAATTATTTCATTTTTAGTTCAACTCAAACAGACCCCTTCTGATGCTGCTTCAGTTTCTCTCAGTGGGAAACCATGGAGTTTATATATTATTCATTCATTAAAAAACCCTGAGGCAAGACCCCTGTAGAGAGTATTCAGTAATTGGTCTCTAGATGTTGCTGATGCAAAGTACTCTAAAAGTCCTTAAACATCTTAAGAACACAGTTCCATCTGTCTCAACTAGTTACATATGTTGGAAACCATAGCAGATTGTTTACCCACATTTTAACTCCTTTCTTTCAGTATCTAATTATTTTGTATCCAGTATGTAGCATGGTAAAATATATGCAAATGAATAGAATAACATCTTGCAAAAGTGGTAATTACTATATTATTTAATGAAAGTGTAGTATAACCAAATGTTCCAACCAGAAAATCAGTGAGTGTAAGCAATAATATGGCCAGTGATTTTAATTCTTCTCTGCAAAAATATTCCTGGTTCAATAGCAAGTGCTTAGGCATATGTAGGTGTGCCTTTGCATTGAAAGAATATTCATTAGGTTTAGTCCCATATTATGCATTTCAAGAAATAATGCCAGAAATTCTACCACAATGAATAAGAAAATGTACAAATAGATAATGAAACTAGTATTAATTTTTTAAATTGTGCCTAGTCATATTTATTGCTTTGTGTGTATAACCACACACATATAATACAATATAATAACTATTCAGGTATATGTCCTCTATCTACCAATCAACTCAATCATCTATGTGTTTATTATACGTATAATATATATAACATACATATTTACAAACACATATATAAATCAATTTCAAATGAATTTGTTTTTTCTTTTCTGAAATTATAAAGCTTATGTTTTCCTTAAAAATCATTTATTTTACTATTTGTTTATGTGTTTGCTAATGTTCTTTTTATACATCTGAATGTGTGTGTGTGTGTGTGTGTGTGTGTGTGTGTGTATGCACATGCATATCTGTAGACTCAATGGTAATTTCAATTGTTTTCCATAGTCATACCATAGAAGTGGAACAACTGAATGACAATTTGCTTTGGATGACTTTCTAGGTATCTGTAACATTGGCACTGAAATTAATTAGAGAAGAACAGTGAGTGTCCCATTGTGTGAGAGACAAAGAAACTACTTGGTATAATAAGGTATGTTTGAGCATAAATGTGAACTGGAAATGTTATACTTCATTTCACATTTTATTTTCAAATCCTTCGCAGGTGTTTGTCGTTCTGTTGCTTTGAATAGGTGAATAGAATTGACAGGACATTAGTGATATTCAGAAATGCCAGTGTTGCTAGATCATGTCCTAAACGTAGACTCTTGTGAACCGAGTGTGGCTTCTACCTCTCCATTCACAGAACTAGTACCCTCCCCTGACCCCCACCCCAGGACTGCCTTCACAGTTCCCTGGCATCTCAACTATGGAGTGCTTACCCACTGTGGTGCAGTTCTGAAATCTGTCTGTAAATTCTTTGACATTTCTATCAAGTGTTGGGGATCTGTGTCCCTTCTCATCGAATTGAATCTAGGTCATATAATTGCTGCAGGTTATCTTCAAGCAAAAGAATACAAGAAAGTGATGCTATTTAACTTCAGTGACTTCTTTCTGGTTTCTTGGTTCACTTACCTTTGGATTCCTAAGCTGTCAGGTAAGATGTCTGACTGTGTTGGGCTTTCTATGCTATGAAGCGAGGTTATGGGGATAAGCCAGGCTTATATGCTCCAGCTAATGGCCAGCAACTATCCCCAGATATATAAGTAAAAATTCCTGCAGAGGAATTCATCCTCCAGTTATCTATTTACCCCTAGATACCACCTTCCCAGGTAAGGCCCTGGCCATGATATAGCAGGGAAAGCCATCCTTACTGGGCCCGATCTGCATTTCCGATCCACAAAATCCACAAGCATAACAAAGTAAGTTAGAGGAGGCTCGCTCTGCAGCAGTGGTAATCAGAACACACACTAGTCTTTGTTTAATGAAATTTATCTCTTCTAAGTCTATAACAAGGCAGAATGAGTTCATTTGCTAAGACAAGTCCTAAAATGTGCTAGTGAGGTAGCTAAATTGAGAATACCCCCAGACACCTTCATGAATTTAGTCTACGACTCTCCTGTAGTCTTAAGTTCCAAATGTGCAATTTCATGACAACTTGAGGGTACAATAATAGTGTGCATCATTATCATTATTCAAAATAATAAAGATTAGGATCTGGGACTGGGCGTGGTAGCTCACACCTGTAATCCCAGCACTTTTGGAGCCTGAGGTGGGCAGATCACGAGGTCAGGAGTTCGAAAGCAGCCTGACCAACATGGTGAAACCCTGTCTCTACATAAAATACAAAAATTAGCCAGGTGTGGTGGCAGGCACCTGTGATCCCAGCTGCTCAGGAGGCTGAGGCAGGAGAATCATTTGAACTGAGGAGGCAGAGGTTGCAGTGAGCAGAGATCGCGCCATTGCACTCCAGCCTAGGTGACAGAGAGAATTTGTCTCAAAAAAAAAAAATTAGGATTTTGAAATAAGCAGGAGAAAATCCCTATACATGGCAGCCTTGCTCAATTATCTGCTGTATTTTTAAAATAATTCTATGGTAGCACCTAATTCTCCAAAACTTAAGGAAGAGGAACTTATGATCATGTAGGGCTGAGACATGAACACCTTCCAGGTAACTGGGCTTAGAGGTATTTATTATATTTGTTACATGGGGTTCTCTGTTTTAATCTCCTAATATATGCATTGAATAGTTTATTCTTTATGCATTGGAAAATGAACAGCCACAAAGTAGGTCACTAAATTAAGAAAAAACAAACATTAATATTTTCACTTTTACTATCTTCTCTTATCTTTATTTCTTTTTTTCTATTATACTTGAACCACTCTTAAACTTTTATTTGTTAATTTATTACTTAGCCTAGATTGAGTTTCTTAGGTTTGCAGTCAGGCTTTGCTCCTCAGTTGCATTAAGTTACAAGTATATACATTGTACAAATTTTTGGATTTCTTATTTACGGAAATAGGTGATTTATATAGTTTGTCAATCTCAAGAATAACATGTATTTGAACATATTGACTTAGTCAGCTTGGAGCAAGTTTTGCTGTATTAGGGTATTCTGATTATCCTTGAGCATCTTGAATTTAAGAAAGTGAAGTCTACTTTGCTAAATGTAAAAATGGTTGTGAGAGGAAAATTTGGGGCATCTGTTTTTATGCATAAGAGCATTTCAGCAGGTCTTCAATGGGAAAGCAGAGGCTAATATTAAAGAACAGATTGTGCATGATAGAGGAAATATGGATAGAATTCTTAAGCTGCTTTAAATGCAAAATCAGTCTGGCAGATCACAAAAGAAATGCAAGCCAGTCTACAAGGTCACTGTAATAGTGATCCAGGCTGAAACCGGAAGCAATCTAACAGTGTCTGCAGAATGACAGGGCCTAACGAGACTGGCATTTATGAACATTTCTAATATCCCACTTTATCCTTCCACTCAAGACAACAAAATTGGAAGTGGTTTTAAAGAACTTGAAAATAAGATGTGGAGTGATATAAGCGTAGTTTGTCCATTTCGTATTTGTACCCAAACATATTTCAGCCGATAATTTCCATATAGCTCATCTCTCTAGGAAGCTTAATGAATTATCTGCGGGCCAACAGAGACCCAACAACTTTCCTTGACTTTACATCCTTGTATTCTTAGGGTTCTCATTTTCTTTCTTCTTTACATCAATCATTTTCTCATACACTGATATGCAGAAACGTGGCAAAGTGATTCTATGTATTAGCTATTTTTTCCCTTGTTGCTGGGAGCCTTCTTTTTATTCCTCACAGACCAAGCAAAATATATGGATTAAAAAATTAAAATATTTCAGTGTCTACTGCTAGACTAAAATCGCCAGCACACATCCTATCTTGATCATTGTACTCTGAGCAGTTTACATGCTACCTGTCACTTAGTAATTTCTTCAAAACATTTGTTTAAAAATGGAAATAAACCTTAGTCAATGGTGAATATAAGAAGCATTGACGGCCAGGTGCAGTGGTGTGAGCCACCAATTTGGGAGGCGGAGGCAGTCATGAGATCAAGACTATCCTGGCCAACATGGTCTCTACTGAAAACACAAACATTAGCCTGGCGTGGTGGCATGCACCTATAATCCCAGCTACTTGGGAGGCTGAGGCAGGTGAATCATTTGAACCCAGGAGGTAGAGGTTGACGCGAGCTGGGATCATGCCATTGCAATCCAGCCTAGCGACAGAGCAAGACTCCATTTCAAAATAAATAAATAAATAAAAATAAAAAGAAGCATTGCTGAGCCATCCATAGATGGTTTACATGCTCTGCAGATAGAAATTTTCCTGTTGTTGCCAAACAGACATGCTAGAGCAGGTCTTCAGTGAGTGTCCCTTTACTGTTTAGAAGCATGACTTTTACAAAATAAAAACATTCAGAAACATTTCTAACATGAAAGTCAATTATAATAGTATATATTTTAGTTTCAAGATGTGAAGGGAACTAAATGCTAGTATTGAAAAATGATGTCCCACAATATACTCATTTTGTCAGTTCTCTTTTTTATTTGGAACATTTCTTACTCCAAATGTCAACTCATTTATAGTATGAGGTAAATTATATTTTTGTGGTTAATTTTCACAGACACAGCAGGCACTTAATAAATATTTGATTAATTAATTAAAAACTAATTTGTGATAGAGGAATAATTTACAGGGTAAATCTCTGAATAGATCAGTAACTACTCCATTTTGATCTAAAATATGTGTTACACTGCAACCCAGCACTCATACCTATATGTGTAAAACATATATAAAACATGTTTTATACAACAATACTTAGTATCATTATGAGAGATGTACTCTGGTATGCTATCTCATTAATCCTATTAATTCATTTTTTAAAACACTTGTCGAAAATCACAAAATTGAACTATTTTTCATGTGTCTCTTTCAAGACCTACAATTTGAAAAACACTATTCTATGTGGTATACAAACATCAGTTGTTGAATACGGTAAATGTGAAATAAAGGTTACCTGAAAAAAATGGGGTCAGAAACTAAAGACAATACAATCATCTAAAGTTATCTTCTTTGTTTTAAGTAGAACAAATTAAGATATTTGTTTCTCCATTTGCCTAAGTGCCCTGTAATGTTTTTATTATTACTAGGACAATCATTTGTTACACTCTACTTATCTTATTAAATAAAAATACTAATGAAATAAAATCAGTTCTGTATTTCTTTCTCAATTATACTGTATTTATATTAAACATGCAGATCCTATTTAAAGAAATACCAATTAATTTAAAAGATAAATTCATTAATAAAACACAGCCTTTAAAACTATACATTTTCATATGACATAAATTTAAAGCATAATTCTACTTATGCTTTTCCTCAAAAACAAGGTTATAGTGAGTCCTATTTCTACTTCTGTCACAAACTAAAAAAATACCTTAAGAGAAAAATCTTATGCCTCTGTTTTCTGTGTAAACTGAGAATAATAATTTCTACTATTTTATAAGTAAATAACATATTTAATCACTAATAAATCTTTAGAGAAGGCTCTACTAGAAATATGTACTTCTGTCTGTGAGGCACTTGATAAGGTGCTAATGCTATTGACATTTCAACAACCCAGTGCGAGAGGCATAAAGTCAATTCTCAATCACCTTCTCATCAGTGTCAATTATTCAGCAATCCAGAAAAAAAAATCATTAAATAATAGCAGCAGCACCAATGTTTCCAGCCAGCACTTTCAGTCAAGAGCACATCATTCATCACCCCCTAAATATACTTCCTGTTACACTGATATCTTTACTACAATTACAAACAGGTGCTACTTGTCTCAGCAAAACAGATCACAACCACAGAATATATTTTCCTAAAATCTAGTCACATTATGTTTTGTCATCATGAATGGACAATATTTGTGGATCTAATGCAAACTATTATGAGTATTTCTAATCTGGTGCAAGATTATCTAAGATCTTTTACATAGCAGATCACAAATCTATCACAAGTGTTTATTAAGCTAAGTCATATGAAAAAGGAATTGTTGCAAAATAGGGAGCATGTTCTCCTTCTTCTATAGCTGTCCCTGAAATAATTTTTATCTGCCTTTTTCTTCCTTAGAGAGCACCACATACCCAAAGATTAATCTTTTCCTTTGGTGAAGATCCACATGAAATATACATCTCTGCTGTCTGAGTTCTAAACTCATATTTCTTATTGTCCCTTAAAGATGTCCAGTTAGAAATTCTGCTGCCCCTTGCATTATTTATGTGTTCATTTCCAATTTATTTATTTTCATCCACCTTTCTAGTCTCAAAAGAGTCTTATTTTCTAACTTCTCAATTTCACTTAATGTCCCCTGATGTCTTCCAGCTGGATGTTGTAGGCTGCAGTCATTTCACTTATTTTTTGCCTTTCCCCTGTTTCTTCAGTTGCCAAATATGAATCACATTTTTCCTTCTCTTTTCAGTCACTGCACTTATTTCAAGACTTCAAGAAATATTAATAATTAAACACTGACAGTCTTCTCCTAGCTCTTTCAGTTTTCTACTGTTTTTCACTTTTAATAGTCTAGACACTGCTGCAAATGCATTTTTCCCTCTCAGTACAAATCACTCTTGCTGAAAAGATTGTGAATAATAATTGATAGTCTAGTGAATCACAAAGGCCACTACAAAGACCCGTTTATGGTAAACTCCTTATATACGTGCTCAGGTTTGCTTTCCATTATTCCCCCGGTGTATTTGGAAGTCAGATGATACACTAGTTTTCTATTGCTGATTTTCACCCCTCTGCACTCCTTCACAAAGTTCCCTTCTCCTGAAAACCAACTGTATTCTCAAAATTCTACTTCTCCTTCAAAGTTTCATCTCAGATATTATCTTGCCTGTGAAGCCTTCCTTCATCCCTCCCCTGACCTCTGCCTCTTTTGAACCCTCCATATTGGTTTATGGAATTATATACTTGAGTGAGTGCTCTGAAAAATCCACAAATCCTCAGATTCTAAGATAATATTTAATAACTAATTTTCCATGTAAAATTAAACATTAAATATTATAAAAGTGATCTGTGTATTATACACACAGAAACATATGTAACACTTGCAATTTTTCAATTACTCTCTGCTTTGAATGCTGTGTGTGTGTATAAATGCATACACTCATTTAATCCTAATCATACTGAAAGTATCCCAATTTTACAAAGAAGAAAAGTTTGTAATAGAAATTATAAATTTAAAATGTACAATGATCTCTTTAGACTTTTCATAAACCAATTAATTTATTCAATAAGTATTTACCAGGTGTTTCCTTTCTACTGGGTACTTTGAAGACACTTAAGATACAGTAATGATTAGGATGACATCCTTTGTGGAGTTTAAATTTCAGTGGAAAAGATGAATGATAAAGGCATTACCAAATAAAGAGGTATTTCCTAACAAAGTGTCAAAGTGCCTCATGTTTCGGGGCATCCAAACTACCAAAAACTAAAAAAAAAAAATTGAATCCTAAATGTTGAAAGTCTAGCATATGTAACTAGACTACAAACTAGCATTTGTCATTTTTTTTTGAATACCTTATAGTATCATTGTTTTTACTTGTGTTGTTCTCTTGGTGGGGGATTGAGTGCATTTCTGTACTTGAGGAATGCTTTTCTTTTAACACTGCCCTTTGAGTGTGACATTACAACTCTCCCCATCAACTGGTAAAGCCTATTTCCTCATCCTTGAATCTGACCAATAAATATGGCAAAAATGTCAATTTGCCAATTCTATGAGTCCAGGCCCAAGGGGCATTGCATGTTTGATCCTTTTGCATGCACCTCTTCCTAGATTAGCCTGCTGGAGGACATGAGATCACATGCGGGAAAGCCTGGGTATTGTGCCAAGGCCAATCTAAACTGCAGCTAGCCATTCTCCCAGAACATGCGGTAGCATCAACCAAATCAGCAAATTGCCTGTGTACATCTGACCACAGACAAATAAATGAGACCAGTAGATGCCAGAAATACTGTCTAGCTGACCAAGAAACTCATCAACAATAATACACGCTTACTATTTTAAGCCACTGGATTTTGGCTTGATTTATTGCACAGCAGCTGCTAACTGATGCTCTATTAAAAAAAACAGTGACTTTAGAATGAGGTTTCTATTTCACTCATCCCTCTTTAGCTGTATAATCACTAGCATTTTGTCTTTTATATCATCATTACTTAATAAATAATAGCTCAATTGATTTCAGTTATTAAAGGATTTGAGCATGGGTGTAATAAGATAAGAACAGCTTTAAAATGAGCAATAGCTTTAAGCCTAAATGAAGTCAGAATTGCCATTAGTTAAAAAGACCAGAGGCCACTAAAGCAGCCATGAGTCATGATTTTTTTTTTTCTGGGAGCCAGGGCCTCGATCTGTTGCCCAGGCTGGAGTGCAGTGGTATGATCACGACTCACGGCAACCTCAAACTCCTAAACTCATGTAATCCTGATCCTCCTGCCTCAGCCTCTGGAGTAGTTGGGACTATAGGTGTGTGTCACCACATCCAGCTAATTTACCAAAACGTTGTGTAGAGACAGTGTCTTCTTGTGTTACCCATGCTGTGCTGATCTCAAGCAATTTTCCTGCCTTGGTCTTTCGAAGAGCCAAGATTATAGGCATTAGCCACTGTACCCAGCGAGGCCATGAGAGATGATTAAGTAAGAAAATGGGCAGTCCTCTGGGTAGAATGGTCAACAGGTAATGAAAATGAGGGGAGTTTTGCTAAGAGTGCCTCTCTTTATGACATGTGTCTCTGATAAAAGAATCAGTACACCAACATTTGAAGGTTAGCTAAACATTTTTATCAAACTCTATGGCACTTGATAGCTAGCTATAATAAAATACTGTGCTCCTTACAAAAGCATACAAACACTTCAAACCTTAACTCTCTAATAAGGTTCAGATTTTTAGCTGTTTTTTTTTTTTTTTTTAAATGGGTCATAGACAAACACATGAAGCGAGAAACACTGATTCTTTTTCCTTTTATTTCAATGGCTTTAGGTGTTCAGGTGGGTTTTGGTTACATGGATAGATTGTATCATGGTGAAGTCTGGGCTCTTAGTGTTTCCATCACCCAAAGAGTGTGCAATACACCTAACAGGTGGTTTTTAAATCCTTTGTCTCCCTCCACACTCCCTCCTTCTGAATCTGCAATGTCCATTACACCACTCTGTATACCTTTGTGTACCTGTAGCTTAGCTCCTGTTTATAAGTGAGAATACTCATTTTTGGCTACTTCACTTAGGATAACAGCCTCCAGTTCCATTCAAGTTGCTACAGAAAATATTATTTCATTCTTTTTAATGACTGAGTACTATTCCATAGACACTATTTGTATTGGAATAGTGTCTATGGAATACTACTATATGGAATACACATAGATGAAATACTATTCCATAGTGTGTGCATATACATATGTAACAATGAGGTGTGTGTGTACACACATCTTATTGTCTATTCATTCATCTGTTGGTGGGCACTTAGGTTGACTCCATATATGTGCAATTGCAAATTGTGCTGTGATAAACATATGAATGCAGGTGTCTTTTTAAATACAGTGATGTCCTTTCTTCTGGGTAGATACCTAGTAGTGGGATTCCTGCATGGAACAGTGGAGCTACTTTTAGTTCTTTGAGAAATCTCCATACTGCTTTCCATAGAGACTGTATTAATTAACATTCCCACCAGCAGTGTATAAATTCTTTTCTTCACCACATCTACACCAACATCTGTTTTCTAACTTAAAAAATGACCATTCTGACTAGGGTAAGGTGGTATCACATTGTGGTTTTAATTTGCATTTTTCTGATGATTAGTGATGTTGAGCATTTTTCATATGTTTGTTGGCCATTTGTATATCTTCTTTCGAGAATTGTCTATTCATGATGTTTTCCTACTTTTTAATGAGATTATATTTTTTTGTTGATATTGCTGCTGACTTGAGTTCCTTGTAGATTCTGGATATTAGTCTTTTTTTCAGAAGTATAGTTTATGAATATTTTCTCTCACTCTGTAGATGGTCTATTTACTCTGTTGATTATTTTGCTGTGAAGCAGCTTTTAAGTTTGTCTCATTTATTTATTTTGTTTTTGTTGCATTTGCTTTTGAGGCCTTAGTCATAAACTATTTGCATAGGCCAATGCCCAGAAAGGTATATCCTAGGGTTTCTCCTAGAATTTTTATGGTTTCCAGCCTCACATTTAAGTCTTTAATCCATCTTGAGCTAATTTTTTATATGGTGAGAAAAAGGGATCTTTAATTCTTCTGCCTATGGCTATCCAATTTTCCTAGCACCATTTGTTGAATAAGTGCCCTTTCCCTATTGCATGTTTTGTCTGCTTTGTCAAACAGCAGTTGGCTGTAGGTATTTGGCTTTGTTTTGGTGTTTTCTACTCAGTTCCATTGGTCTAAGTGTCTACTTTTACATCAGTACTATGCGGTTTGGTTACTATAGCCTTGTAGCATAATACACTCAGGTATGTGATGCCTCCAGCTTTGTTCTTTCAGCTTAGGATTGCTTTGGCTATTCGGATTCTTGTTAGGTCCCATATGAATTTTAGAATTTTGCTTCTAATTCTGTGAAAAAATGACATTTGATAGGAATTGCATTGAATCTGTAGATTGCTTTGGGCAGTAATGGTCATTAGAGAAGCTGACTCTAAGGGTATCTGCCTCTTTTGGAATGAACTACCACAGGTACAAAGAATGCTGTAACCCAACAGGCAGCCAGTACCTCCAGGTCACTATCTTCTGGGCTGATATCTGAAGCCAGAGCAATGAACAGGAAAGAGTGAAGTTTGTTTCCGCTAAGATCACGCATTTCTTCCTTTTTCTACTGCATATTCTATTTCTGCAATAGAAAACTTCAATGGGAAAAAAAATTTACCTCTGATTTTTTTATACTTTTATAGAGTCAATTGTATCCCCTCCTCAGTATATATCTGGTATTTAGAGAGATGCAGCTTACAAATAGCATCCAAATTTAAAATTCATAAGATAAGTGTAATTGTCTACTCTCCTGTTTTATCGTTAGATGAATTACAAGTCACACCATGGAATCTGACTTTCCCTGAGATCTGCTGTTCATGATAGGCAGAGAAAAGTGAGGTTAAGGTGGGAGAGTGAGCACCAGCCAGGGAGTTAAGTCTTTTACTATCTCCCTATGTGTTGCTTCTAAGTGAATTTCTGGGAGTAGGTTTTCAACATATAAATCTGCAGTGGACACAACATTGAGACCATAAAAAATATGTATGTATTGAACGGAAACATACATTATCTGTGTCTAAGCTTGAAGCCTAAGCTTGTTTTAACACAAGAAAAATAATCAAATCCACTATACAGAAACTATTCCCTAGAATGTTCCTTCTTACATTACCCTAGATTTTATTTGCTTTTTTATCTTCTGTAGATCGGCATGTCTGTCAATGCCAGCCTCCTACTCCAGTCTACTTTTATTAGTATTTTAGAATATTAAATAGTATTTATTTACTATTAAATAATATCTATTTTATATTAAATCATATTTAATATTTTCTAATATTTTTAGGAGTGCTCTCTGTCTGCTTTACACATGTATCTTTTAAACCTATATTTATGTTCAAGCCATATTTATGTTTGTTCTATATAGTTAAAATAAATAGAAATACTATTTAGAAAATATGTATTCTCTAAATAGTACACAAGTTCAGGCATTTTACCAGTTGGAACAAATAGTCTGCCTTATTAATCAAGTTGCACAATGATATTTTTCCATTTTCTCCTAATGGAAAAGTCCAAGAACACATTCTCTGCTTGGGTGAACATCTCAAATACCTCTCCAGTTTTTACCTTTAAGGCATCAAATTCATGGTAGTTGATTCAGCGTTCCATAAAGATATCTTCACCGGACACACAGTATGCTACTTGGTCATATGATGATGGAGTTGTTTATAAAAGACAGAGAAAGTCTATCCAGTGGGTGTTTAACAAGTGGGTATGCCAGTGAAAGTTGGGAAGGTTCTCTCAAATGTAGTTGGCTTTAAACTTAGAGATTATATATATTTCTGTTCAGTACATACATATTTGCTATGGTCTGAATGTTTGTGTCTGCTATAAATCCATGTGCTGAAAACCTGCTCCTCAATGTGATAGTATTGGCATGTGGGGCTTTTGAGAGGTGATTGGGGCATAAGTGTGAACACCACATGAATGGGATTAGTGCCTTTGCAAAAGAGGCCTCAGGAAACTGCCCTGCCCCTTCTGCCACACAAGGACACAGTGAGAGGGTGCCATTTCTATGAACCAGGAAGCGGATCCTCACCAGACACTGAATCTGCCAGTGCCTTGATCTGAGACTTCCCATTCACAGCCTCTAGAAGTGTGAAAATACATTTCTTTTATTCATAAGTTACCCAGTTTATGGTATTTTGTTTTAGCATCTGGAATAGACCAAGACAGTTTACATTGTATTGAAGCTCCAATTTGACTGCATATCAAATAGGGGCGATCGAAGGAACTACTGGTGTTGAAGAGCAGCTGCCATCACTTTTAGTATTATAGTTACATCTCTAACTCACTAAAACAATTATTATGGCATCCAGGTGCAAGTAAATGCTGCAAAAGGCAAATTAGCATAAAGAAATATTTGATTACAAAACACGCTCTTCATAAATTAAGCCTGAGAGTCAACTGCACACATTATTCAGAGGCCTGAACCTAAAACTTATCTGGATAAATCCCTGGATAGAAGTATGATATGATTTCATTATCTGCAGATTTGACTTTGATTTTCACTAAAGGCTGACCATGTTCTACATTTCACTAATAGATTACTGTATTCTAAATTTCTCTAAATTCTCTAGATTTTTAAACATCTATTAATTCAGATCCTTTATGGGATCTGAAGTTTTAAACCTAGGGTTATATGAATTCATGAAAATTCCTATGAAAGAAAGTTACTAAGAAAAATATATATATTTCGGTCTCCAAATTGAAGGTGCAGAAAAAGTAAATTGTGCATATCATAGTTCATAACCCTCTGGAAAAACACCTGCCTGAATGCCTTTTTGGATGTCTAATAGTGCACCTGTCCACTAAAATTGAAATGCTTTTTTTCTGCCAACCTTGTCCATGACTTAGTTGTTCTACCTGAGAAATTAAAATCTATGAAAATAAAGAGTAAAGAGAATTATAAGAGACTTCCAATTACCTGACCATATCTTAAATAATTTGCCATGAATTGTAATATATAAATAAATGAAACTTTTCTCACTGAGAGATTCAAAGGAGAAAGACATTATTGAAAAGTAACCTGATGGTCATCTTGGTTTTCCAAATAAAAACACTGTCTGAAAATATATTAAGGACAAAATAAACAATTTTGTAGGTGTGCAGAGAGGTGTGACACATTCTTTCTACTAATAAATCACAACATTTCAACATTTTGATTTAACCATTCCTCTTATTGCCCTTCACCAACTCTAGAATGAAGGAAATCAATAAATGAAATGACACTCAGCACCTCATACAATTTTTTACCAACTGGGGGCACAGCTATCCAATTATGATTTGAGATGTGCTAAACTTTTAGTACTGTTTTTCCAATTTATTCAGAAGACTCTTTTGGAGGCTTACTTGGTAGAAGCAACAAGTATTGCATTAATGTAAATCAGCATTGATTGTGCTATGAACTGCAGTAAAGAATACAGCACATAAAAACAGAATAGCTGTCTTTTTAGGTTTCACTGGATCACAGACAAATGACCCAAGAAAAAAACTTTCATTCATTCCAAGAGAATAAAGAGAATCATATAAAACAAGAACTATTGATTACAGATCTATAATTATTCTATTCCTTTTTCAATAATTATTTTCATCTAAGTGATATAAGAAAGTAGGCAAGTATAAGCTCCGGAAATGACAATATTTCTTAGAAGATTCTCCCTCCTGTATATGAACCAAAAAGAACCATCTTACTACCAGTGCCAAGGTACAGTGATAAAGTTATTCTGATTACAGCTCCTTCATTTAACAAATGTTTTCTGTACAGTTAGTATATGCCAGGCTCTGGGCATACTCTGGGATACCAATGGGAAAGCAGTTCAGGAACATTGCCCTGGGAGAGCTTACATTCTCCCATAGGAAGACAATAAAAAATTAGGACTTAAGTGATTACATTGTATAGTATATTAAATTATTATGCAAAAAGGAAGCAGGAATCGGGAAATCAGGGGCAGGGGTGAAAGAGTGGAGACAGGGTGGGGCCGGTAGCTTGCAATGTTCCATAGCATGTTCAAGGAAGGCCTCACAGAGTTGGTGAGATCTGAGTGGAGCTGTGATGTGTGTGTGAGAGTTGGAGTTAGCTAATCAAATACCTGAGGAAAGAGCACTCCCCCAGCTGTGGAAAAAGCCTGAGGACTGCTCTACATTGGGAGGATGGAGGACTCACCCAACGAACAGCCAGAAGACTTGTGTGCAGGAACAGAGTAAATGAAGGATGGAAGAAAAAGTGGTAGAAAAGCTCAGAGAATGGAGGAACGTGTAGGCCATTTCAAGGATGCTGAATATGGAACACCATTGCAGAGCTTTATACAGAGCAGTGGTGTGATCCAGCTTTTATGTTTTAAAAGGGTCCCTCTGGCTACTGTGTTGAACAGACTCGAAGAACACAATGGTAGATGCATCTGTATGAATCCAGACTCTAGAAGAGAATTTGAGGATGGAGATATCTATTTGGGATACCAATTTGGCAGTCATATAGATTAACTCAGGAAGGGAGTACTTTGGACAGAAAAGTGAAAAGCAGTGATGTTTCAGTCCTGAGGCTTTTCAACGTGAAGAGGTAAAGAAGAGGAAGGAGCAGCAAAAGAGGCCAAGAAACAATTAGGGACGAGGAGGAAAACAGACTTTGATATTTTGGAAGCCCTTGAAAGAAAGTGTATCTTGAACTTGAGGTGAAACATTTTGTATATGTATGTCATCACTGTGACAATTGGTTAAGTTAGATAAGTAACCAGAAGTGATCATCGGCTTGAGTGACGTGGAGGTCATTGTCGTCCTCCCTAGAGAATTTTCAGTGGGGTGGTACCAAAGCGCTTTTAAGATAAAATGGCAGAAGAAGAATGCAAACAAGTGTATATCATACATAACTCTTCTGCACCATTTTGCTGCAAAACAGAACAAAGTGATGGGGCAGTAGCTGACACAAGCAGTGGAGTCAAAAGAAGTGTGTGTGTTTGTTGATTTTAAACATGGGAAAAATAACAGCAGCCTTATACCCTGAGTGAGCCAATAGAAAGTAGGCAAATGAGGTAGGAGGAGAAGATGAGAAATACTGGAGTCATGTGTCTGGGATAGTGCATAGGTTGGCTTTCAATGGCAGCACACATAGCTTATCTATGGGCAAATGATGCAGAAGTTGTTAGGTGTGGTGGGGAAAGGCTGAGAACAAGTATGGGAAGAAATTGTCAAGCATTTAGAAAATGCATAATTCCATGTCTTTGGAAGATTCAGATATACCGAGAATTGCATTTACTCATCCACATCAATAATTTTGTACTTGCCATTTCCTAAATCATGACCTTTAGCAAAAACCCTAAATACTTTCCTCCTTTCCTAGCACTGCAGTAACAAAGGACCATAAAATGGGGAGCTTAAAGCAAGAAAAAACTCATTATTTTACAGTTCTACAGGCCAGAAGTCCTTGACGTGGCATGCTACTTCTGAAGACTCTAGAAGATTCTTTCTTGCCTTTTCCAGCTTCTGGTAGCCCAGGCATTCTTTGATTTGTGGCAGCATAATTTTAATTTCTGTCTCTGTGTTCATGTGGCCACCTTCCTTCTGAGTCTTCACGTCAGCTTCTCTTCCTGCCTGTGTCCAAATTTACCTTTTAAATGGGTCTTATATGGGGATAAGTGCCCACATCTACTCCAGTCTGGCCTTGTCTTAACGAATTACATCTGCAATGACTGTATTTCCAAATAAGGTTACATTCAGAGGTATGGGTTGGAGGTGGTAAAAACTTAAACATTTTTGTGTGTTTAAGGACACAATTAAACCCATAAAATCATATGAGCTCAGTTTCCTCTTCCATAACAATTTCAAAAACACTACCTATTCACAGGTTTGGCAAGTATTAGATGTACAGTATACTTATTAACAGGTTCAGACTCAGGAGTTGAAATATCTCCATTGCTTTCAATGTGGATGTGGAACAATGATTGAACTTCTTCTTGCCTTTTGCAAAATGGAGATGATAATAATTCATATCCTAAAGGGCAAGCATGAGAATCAAACTAAAAATCTGTACAGAACACTGAGTGACTCTTGTGACTCTTAGACCTATGCCTGGTATGTAATCATGACCAATAAAGGGAAACATTGATTATGAGACTTTAGATGTTTCCCTACCTTTTCTGAAACTTCTAAGAATTTGTAAGAGCATATATAGCATGGAGATGTACAATAGCCGACTAAAATTAGCAAGTAGTTAGAAGGACCAGTCCTGAATTTCTTTACTGTTACCTGAACATTTCCCAACCAGTATGTCTATTATATTGTTGGATATTAGAGAGAAGAAACGGAAAAAACTGAAGTAGTTGACTGAGTAAATGAGTGATGTGAAAATTAACTGAGCCAACTGAAATTTACTCAGCTCTCGTTATTTTTGGAGGCTGCGTGAATTCACTTAAAGATGTAACATAATAAATAGTGAGCTCTGGCTTTCTAAGCACTGGGCAAAAAATTGAGCCTAAGCCCTGTACACAAAACTTTATCAGTATATATTCAAGTCTATTCTTATCGATTCACTTTTAATTTGTTTGCTGTTTCAATAAATATTTGAAATAATATACAGAAAAGGAAAAATGGTTTAGATATGCAAGTCTTTCAGCTGTGACTATATGGTATAATTTCTAGATCATTACCTAGTTATTAGGTAAAAATTTGTCATAAAAAAGAAGAAAGAGCAATAGCTAAAAATATTGGCCAAATACAGAAGAGAAAAAAGCATTGAAAGGGTATATTAATGTGATTGGATTCACAGTAGCATCAATAAGCTGCACAATGAGTTAGAGAAAATGGTAAAACATAAACAAAGCAAAAGGAATTAAGTCTGGATGGAAAAGGAAAGGTTACCTTTAAATATCTAGGACTAGTGTTTTGCAGTAAAAATGAAGAACTTCATTTGAATTGTAATAAAATACTAACACTTAAGAGAGGCAGATGAGGCAGGGCACAGTGGCTCACACCTGTAATCCCAGCACTTTGGGAGGCCAAGGCAGGCAGATCAAGATGTTAGAAGTTCAAGACCTGCCTGGCCAATATGGTGAAACACCGTATATACTAAAAATACAAAAATTAGCAGGGCCTGATGGTGTGCACCTGTAGTCCCAGCTATTCAGGAGGCTGAGGCAGAAGAACTGCTTGAACCTGGGAGGTGGAGGTTGCAGTGAGCCGAGATGGCAGCACTGCATTCCATCCCGGGTGACAGAGAGAGACTGGGTCTCATAAACAGAAACAAAAAAGAAAGAAAAGAAAGAAAAATGGTTAGACAAGATAAAACTCTGGAGTCGGGACTGAAGTCCTGGATTCTAGTCAGTCCTTAGACAGCATTGACATTAAAAATACTGATCAACCTGCATGCAGGAACATTCAGGAGGCTTCCTGCTGCCCCTGGGTTCACTCTTTGGTTGGTAGATCAGGAAAAGGTCCCTCAGTGTTTCAGGATAGGAACCAGAAAAACGTGCTTGCAGAGATGGAGTTAAGACCCCGGAAGACTAGAGGCAATGACTATAGTTATTTACCAGCTGCCTCTGAATCATTTTTGTATTTTATTAACGGGTATGTCCAAACTGGCGCAGACTATCTGAATACCAGCCTTGAGCTATGAACTAACTGGATGAAATATGCAAACTGTATGTAAGGGGGGTGGCTGGATGTGAGGTTCCCAGGGAACCTTCTTAGTTCCCACATTCTATGAGTCTGTGTGTGTTGTGTATGTGCGTGTGTGCAGGTCCATGCACATGAATATGTGTATGACACATGTGTCGACATATTTTAATTTTTAGATAGTCTGAATCGTGAAATCAACTGTTACATTTTGAAAGAAAAGTGCCTTTGGGTGGTTAATTGTGAGTAGCAGAATAAAACTTGTTTTTCTTTTTTAACAAGTAGTAAGACTTTTCCAAAGTTATTAAGGCATGGTTGTCAAAATCCAAATGGCTCACAATACCTTGTGTTGTGTTACTTATCAAAGATTAGGATAATATGCCAGAACTTCTTATAGCCTGTGCTCACCAGGTTTCAGACCTTTAGTTCATTTTGAAAATCTTTTTTATTATAAGAATTATGGTTTTTGTTTGTTTTTGAGTAGAATTGTGCTGATGGTGCATGTTCAATATCTATGGCAGATGATATAAAATACACATTATGGTGGTGAAGAGCAAGATTTCTTTTTTTGCACAGATTCATTCAGTTAATCATTCACTGCCTATTAATTAAGTTTTTTTCTAGGTAAAGTGAACTAATTAAGTGTGACTTGGAGTCCAATTGGTTTTGAATATAGATATTACAAAATTTTAAAGCCTCTTTTCCAGCTTCCGTGATATGAGGACAATGATACCATCTTTCTCATAGGGTTACAAAGGCTACATTAAATAGACCACACAGTATATTTAACATATTGCCTGGTGCTTAGGGACTATTCAATACATGTTAGCTATTCCTTTTCTGTGGCTAGCATTGTACTATACCTGGATCAGTCCATACCCTCCTACACATTTCTTTAAATAAGGCCTTCTCACTTGTCCTCAATATTGTCTGCCATTTCTGAAAAATAGAAATCATTTTCCAGCTTTTTGCAGCTGTGCTACATTTCTTGAAGGTGAGCCTTGAAAAGTCTAACAATGGTAGTCAATCCAGCTCTTCTCATTTGCTAGTGGCTGCCTGGGTCATTTGTGATCTTCAATCTACCATTCATTCATATCACAGCTATACCATTTAAAATCAGGAATTAAATTAGTTCTCCTTATAAAAGTTATTTTTTAAACAAATAATGCAAAAACCAGTTTAAATTTAAGCAAGCATTGTAAATCCACCAATAATATTCAGTCTGTCCTTTAAAATAGCAATGGTGACTTCCTTAAGATAATATTAAATAAGAGCCATAGGAACTGAAGTTTCCAATATTGCTTTAATCTTTCTTTTTTCAGAGATAAGGTCTTGTTCTGCTGCCTAGAATGCACTGGAGTACAGTGGCACAATCATATCTCATGGCAGCCTCCAACTTCTGGGCTGAAGTGCTCCTCCTGCCTAAACCTCCAAAGTAGCTGATATTGCGTCGGTGCATATCACCATGACTGGCTAATTTTTTATGCTTTTTGTAGAGATGAGGTCTCACTATGTTGCCCAGGCTGGTCTGGAACTCCTGATCTCAAGTGATCCTCCCACTTTGGTCTCTCAGAGTGCTGGGGTTTCAGGCCTGAGGCAGTGTCCCTGGCCCCAACATTGTTTTACTGTAACACTGTAGTTGTGTTTGTTAAGGTTGCAATTCTGCCTGACTTTCTAAGATAATCTATTTCTATATCCATGCATATTTTCCATCATTTTGCAATAGAGACCTTCTGTTTCAGTGAGTCCAATTGTGTAACCATATCCTTTAATCTCCTCACGACCACGCCTGTTCTTAGTCCCCAGAGTTTCCTTCCATACACTTGGCTCAACTCATCTCCAGTTGGGTCCCCTGCTCTGTCAGGACGGGGTCATGGGCGAACAGTACTCTTCTGCAGAACAAATGTTAACCAATGAATCCTTACCATTCTTAGGCTTAAAACTGGGGTCTGTCGGGGGAATAGGGGAGGGATGGGGGGGTGGGGAGTTGGGGAGAGATAGCATGGGGAGAAATGCCACATATAGGTGAAGGGGAGGAAGGCAGCAAATCACACAGCCACGTGTGTACCTATGCAACTATCTTGCATGTTCTTCACATGTACCCCAAAATCTAAAATGCAATAAATAATAATAATAATAACTTCTTAAGCCTTTTAATCTCCCTCTAATGCTCTCTGTTGACAGAGTCTAACATGGAGCCAGCTGAAAAAGAAGAATAGGGTTGTAGAGTTGTAACTCTCCTATGTTACAGCACAGTGTAGAAGGGTGCACTCAGGACAGGGAGATGCTAATTTAATATTTGCAGAAATATCAAGACCATTGGAGGCCCATTCAAGTCCTACCCCCTCGATGTAATCTTCCCTGAAAATACTTGCCTCGATGTCTCTCTCCTAACTCTGATTCCTTTTGTTTTTCTTGCTTGCCTTACATTCCACAACTTTATTGGGCATTAAGATGTTCTCAGATAGTATAATAAACAGTAGAATTACTATAGGAGTCATTTATATAAAATATATAAATAGTTTCTAACATTTCTTATTTGACTAATAATTATATATATACTATATATATAATTATATAGAAATATATTTATATAAATATATAAATATATATAAATATGTTTTACACACACACACACACACACACACACACACACTTGTGCCTCTAAAATGAATATAATCCCTTTATGGAAAGGACAACTTACTTTCCTTTCATTTGTCCCCAGCAGATTATATAACAATACCAGTCATATAGTAAATGTTTGAAAAAGACTAATTGAAATTACTCTTCCAAACCATAGATTTCTAATCATCTTAAACAAAATATAGCTCCATCAGATGTCTCTTTATTTTAAATTACGCAGAAATCCTAGCATTATGGAAACAAACAGATGTTTAGATGGGGATTTCACCAATCATTTTTAAACAATGATTCAATAAAATTGTCATAGTAAGGTGGAATTCCACAGTTTAAGTCACAATATTCAAAAATGTAGGCTGAGCACAGTGGTTCATGCCTGTAATCCCAGAACTTTGGGAGGCCAAGTGGGGAGTATTGCTTAAGGCTAGGAGTTTGAGACCAGCCTGGGTAACACAGCAAGACTATCTCTACAGAAATTAAAAAATAAATACATAAATAAATAGCAGGGTGTAGTGGTGCACACCTGTAGTCCCAGCTACTTGAGAGGCTGAGGTGGAAGAATTAACTGAGCCCAGAAGTTCCAGGCTGTAGTGAGCTATGATCCTACCACTGTACTCTGTCTGGGTGACAGAGCAAGATCCTGTCTCTAAACAAACAAACAAACAAACAAACAAACAAAAAAAAAAAAAAGAAAGAAAGAAAAAGAGAAAGAAAGAAAATAAAAGCAAAGAAAGGAAGAAAAAGAAAATATAAAATGCTTTTATCTGTCAAAAAATTGTTCAGAAAATACAATATTTCAATAGGTTGACTGCAAGTGTGGCTGCAATTTTTCTTTCCAAATTCATATTTTAAAGGTCATAAATAAAGAAAGGGGTAAAGTTTCCTTCCCCACCCTTTAAATATGGGCTAGTCTTAGGACTTGCTTTGACCAGTAGGAAGTGGTGTAACTGACAACGTGGCAGTATGAGTGAGCTACCTCAAGATACCAGGCATATTCTCTCTCCCTCTCCCTGTGAACCTTGGCGTTGACATGTGACAAACCGAGCCTGATAGAGGATGGGCAACTCCATGATGCGGGAGGGACAAGGGGCCCCAACCATCAGCCAATTAAGATGCAGAAATAGTCTCTCAGGAGACTCCACAGCTGCATAGGGTAGTCCAAACGGTGCCAGAACTATTCTCTGAACCCTACTACTTTTATTCAGTAGCCGAATCATGTGCTAAACAAGTATTTTAAACAACTAATTGTTGAGGCTTTTATGCAATAGCTAATTGATTCAGTTATGCGAGTGGTTTTAGAACAATTTGTATAAATCTATGTAGAAGGAGATACATTCCAACTGTAGCCTGAATTGTGCTGTTTTAATTATCATTGCCCTTTCTCTTTTATATGATCAAAGTTTTCTTCTTCTTAGCTTATAAATTATCATTCTAATGTATTGCTTTTGAGGTTTTATGCCCTATGAGTGGATGTATTGATTAATAAGACATGTTAGTGACTTAGAATAGTCCAGTTAAGTTCTGGACATCCTCTCAGACAGTTAATAATACAGAGTGGAAGCTTCTAAGCTAAAATAAGTTGCAGCATTACTAAGAAACACTTGTGTACTGTGCAGTAAAGTAAAATGTAAATGCAAATCTCGGAAGATTCAGAACCTTTCAGAGGAGGTCTATAAGCATATGAGATGAGAAAAAGAAAAGAAACGAGATAATAAATGTGCAGTCTAAGACACTGGTTATCTAAAGGCTCACAGGCAATTTTTAAAAGAAAATTACCTGAGATAATCCTATTTATATTTCCTCCTAGCTTTGTGAACATTTGAAAGCAGTTCATGGTCCAATCTGAGCTGCCATTAGGTGAAAGAAGTTTTAGTTTTCTTCAAATGTACCAACTGATGGATCAGTGACATTTATGAGTACAGACTTCTCTATTAATAGTTTTTTTTTTTTAACCTCTAAGGAAAGTGTAAAGTGGAAACCAAAGGGCAATGCTTTTCACAAAGCATCTACTTTGATTTCTAATCTTTGTGTTCAATATAACTTTAATTAACAGTGCACTGTACTGGTTAACTCCAGACTACTGCAAATCTCGAGATACAAGACTAAGAAAATGAAAAATAAATACAAAAATTATTCCTTTCATTAGGTATAACTTTTCCAGAAATTAAAACTTTACCTCCAATATGACTGTTGTTTAAAATTACAAGTGGAAGTTATGGGACCCTGTTTTGAAATTCAACTATCACATTACTTTTGTACATTTTCAAAAATAAATCCTAAGTTAATTTATATTTTATTTATTAAAAAAAAAAACCCTTTTTAGGAAGTTATGTCTTAGTTTTGTTCAGCTATGGATTAATTCCTGGCATCTTGTGAGATTTTGCTGGATAGTCACTAAAACTACTAAAGGAAAAGTAATCATTTCATTGTTCTTTCAAAATGTTACTAAAAGTTATTAAAGATGCATTTTATAAGATAATCTCATTTTGTTGAAAATAACCTCAATTATTTTAATATTTGTTACAAAAACATTTCCAGAAATGAAGGCACTCGCAGACTCAGGGCAGTTTATAAACTGACTTGTAAGATGATAACCAGTATGTACAAAATTAGGAAATGTAAGTTTGAAGAAAAGCAATAAAGCATGTTTCAACATCTTAGTAAAAATTATTACTTATTTCTAAATGCAACCGCCAGACATTTTATATAAAAGGTGTGGCTATGATTTAGAAAATCTGTATTAACTAGGTTGTTCACCAGACTGAGTACTTGTTATGATCTTCTCAAACTCAGGACAACATTTTTATAACAAAGACCAGGTATGTAAGATTATTTGCATATGGAATCCTAAGTTTTGATCAGAAATATATGTTAGGTGGTTGAATGGCATGTTTGGGGTTTATTATTTTTGTTTCTTGATATTTATGCCAAGATTTCTGCCTATTTTAGCTAGAAAGGGGCATCAAGTATAAAAACACGAATTTTTAAAACACTCACAATGAAATACCAAGTACTAGTTTCTTAAGTATAGAAAGCCATTGAGTGGAGATATGGAAAGACCCATGAACCACTAGAACATATTGTCAGCATGTTGAACCCTTGGTAATAAAGGGAAAGATGTCAACGATTGCACTAATCACTTTCAAGACAAAGAACCTGAGCCAAGGAAATGAAAATCAGTACTGTTTTCTTCATTGTGATGTTTCATTTAAAAATATTTATTCAAGTCTAAGCCTCCTTGGGTTCACCTCTGCACTAAGTTTTGAAGAACACACATTGAGTTTTATAAATGTAAAATTTTACAACAGGATGAAGAAAAATAATCTGAAATTATATTAAAACCTGTATCAGAGATATTTTGTAAAATAAAAAATGTTGGAACTAATTTCTTCAGCTTAAAGTGCACAAAAATTGTGCTTTGATTTGCTTTAATATAACTTAAAGAAATGTCATTCAGCTTGAATTATTATTATTATTTTTGAGACAGAATCTTGCTCTGTTTCACCCAGGCTGGAGTGCAGTGGCATGATCTTGGCTCACTACAGCTTCTGCCTCTGGGGTTCAAGCGATTCTCCTGCCTCAGCCTCCTGAGTAGCTGGGACTACAGGTGTGTGCCACCACACCTGGCTAATTTTGTATTTTTTAGTAGAGATGTGGTTTCACCATGTTGGCCAGGCAGGTTTCAATCTCCTTACCTCAGGTGACCCACCTGCCTCAGCCTCCCGAAGTGCTGGAATTACAGGGACGAGCCACTGTGCCTGGACTCATTCAGCTTGAATCATGACTACATTACAATTTCTACATCTTCATCAATAGAAAGTACTTAATGTACACAAAGTTAGAAGAGTGCCTGGAGCATAATAAATTCTCAATATTAGCCATGATCATTACTATTATTACTGTTATTATTATCCCTGTTCTGGAGGTCATAATTTTTCTACCATTTATTGTATTGTCTAAACCTGGCAAGACAAAGGAAAACAAAGGGCCAGGTGCAGTGGCTTGCACCTGTAATCCCAACACTTTGGGAGACGAAGGTAAGAGAATTGCTTGAGACCAGGAGTTCAAGACCAACCCGGCCAACATAGCAAGATTCTGCCTCGAAAAAAAAAAAAAAAAAAAAAAAAAAAAAGAAGAAAAGAAAAGAGCAGCACTCAATTTAGATAGAAAAGAATAAGATAAAATGAGATCCAGAATTCCTTGTCTGTATATTTATCCAGGTCCCTTATCCTCAGAAGTAACTATTATTCATAAGTGTTAGCTCCACAGGCAAACAGGCAATGGTTGCAAATTAATAATATATACTTTTTAAAGGTGAAATAGAAGATTGTGGTGGCATTTATCAATAGAAAATCACAAATAGAAATACCATTTGACACAGCGATCCCATTACTGGATATGGGATGATTTATAACCCAAAGGATTACAAATCATTCTATTATAAACACATGCAAATGTATGTTTATTGCAGCACTGTTCACAATAGCAAGACTTGGAATCAACTCAAATGGCTATCAATGCTAGACTGGGATAAGAAAATGTGGCACATATACACCATGGAATACTATGCAGCCATAAAAAAGGATGAGTTCATGTCCTTTGCAGGGACATGGATAAAGCTGGAAACCATCATTCTCAGCAAACTGACACAAGAACAGAATGCCAAATACTGAATATTCTTACTCATAAGTGGGTATTGAACAATGGGAACACATGGACACTGGGAGGGGAACATCACACACTGGGGCCTGTCAGAGAGTGGGGGGGGATAACAGGGGATGGGGGGTTGGGGAGGGATAGCTTTAGGAGAAATACCTAATGTAGATGACAGGGTGATGGATGCAGCAAAGCACCAGGACATATGTAACAAACCTGCATGTTCTGCACATGGACCCCAGATGTTCAAGTATAATAATTTAAATAAAGGAAAATCACACAACAACCAAATAATCATCCATAGATTGCTTGCATATTAAAATAGTACTTTTTCAGAAAAGGCTTTCCTAATTTCACCAACTAGATTAGAGTCTTCCAATTAAATATTCCCATAGTCCCTGGAATTCTCTTTCATAGCCCTCACCACATTGTCATTAATTTATGATGAAATTATTTATTTGGTGTGTATCTCCAATTTGATGAAGGACTTCAAATTAGGTTCTGCATCTTCCTATCACATCTCTGTAATCTAGTACAGTGCAGGGCATAGAGAAGGTGAATACATGGAGAGATGGATGAAATAGAAACATGCGTTTATAAAGCACTGTGGATTTCCTGCTTGTATTCTAAGTGTATTTCACTTTTTCTGGCCACATACTAATATAGGCATTATAATTATGAGTCATCCTCACACATTCAAAAATCTTACTTCTAGTTTTCCTTCAGGTTTTATTTACTTCAGTGTTCTTTTTTTTTCCTCTCTTATTTTCTGAGAATGTTGATTTTTTAGTGTCATCCTATGCTACCTTGGGAAGGGGTTTGCTTTCTCCCTCATTTGATATTTTTTTTCTTTCTTGCTCTGGAAATAGCAAGATGATATATTTTATACTTATTTTTCCACTTCAATCAATAACTGCACTTAGAATCCTTTTAAGCTCTTGTGTTTTTTTGAAATAGCTTTCATTATTTATCTCCCTGCATACAAGTTACTATGCAAACAATGAGGAAAATAAACTGATGGTAACCAAATCAGGTTTGAGATGTCTTACAATAATCTAAAAGGGAACTGTAACAAAATTGGTGTGTTTAGACAGTCCTTGTATTTTGTAGATATGAGACAGGCAGATTTACTCACTCTTTACAACACAGTTCAGAAAAGGCTTTCCTAATTTCACCGACTAAATTACAGTCTTCCAATTAAATATTCCCATAGTCCCTGGAATTCTCCTTCATAGCCCTCACCACATTGTCATTAATTAATTAATGATGCAATTATTTATTTAGTGTGTATCTCTAATTTGATGAAGGACTTCAAATTAGGTTCTGCATCTTTCTATCACATCTCTGTAATCTAGTACAGTGCAGTGCATAGAGAAGGTGAATACATGGAGAGATGGATGAAATAGAAACATGCATTTACAAAGCACTGTGGATTTTTTGCTTGTATTCTAAGTATATTTCACTTTTTCTGGCTACATATTAATATAGGCATTATGGGCCCCACATTTTCCTGGATTATCTTGTTTAAGGTGCACATTTGGAGTATCCTCATCCTAAATTTTTGTCTTCTGAAACCCTACCTGCTGTCTAAGGCTGAAAGGAATTATACAACTTTTCCACCTCTTCCTTTCACATTATATATGCAATTCCAATTTATTCCATTGGGCAACACATATTTCTTAACACATCTGTTTTCCAGGTATTGTGCAAAACTTTAGTAACACATTAGTGAAAAACATATAATCCAGTACTCTTGAAACCTACAATCCAGAGATTGTATGGCATATTAAATATTATGCTGTTTTAAATGAGCAGCTATACTGATGGAGCTGTTTAGATAAAATCATTTGTCAAGCATACCCTAAGGAGCAAAAGGTCTACTGAAGGTGACCTTGTAGGTTAGCTGATCACTGAGATTTCTAAGATTGGAAAAAACAATCAGAGAAGAAGCTACCTATTTCTGACTTGTTTTGCTTAGCTACCTGGGCCAGACCTCACGGATAACGTCCTGTATCTATAGGTAGGCAGTGATCTATAGAGCACACTTTTGAGATTATACCCACACAAGGCAGCTGTAAACAAACCTAGCCTTTTGGTGATTCTATTAGTCAGGATTACCTACAGAAACAAAACCAGTAGAATAGAATAGATAGACAGATATATAGGTATAGATATAGATATAGACAAGAGGAAATTAGCCCACATGGATATGGTGGCCAGAAAGTCCCAAGATCTGCTATCTGCAAGCTGGAGAATTATGAAAACTAGTGATGTAATTTAGGTTGAGTCTGAAGGCCTGAAAGTGGGGGTGAGATGCTGATGGTGTAAGTCGCCCTCTGAGCTTGAAAGCATTATAACCAGGAGCAACAATATGCAAGGACAAGAGAAGACAGATGTCTCAGGTCAAGCAGAGACAGCAATTTCACCCTTCCTCTGCCTTTTTGTTCTATTTAGTCCCTTAACAGATTGGATGCTGCCCACTCACATTGCATAGGGTCATCTGCTTTATTCAGTTCTAAAATTCAAATGCTGATCTCCTCCAAAAACACCTTCACAGACACAATGATAAATAATGTTTCACTAGATATCTGGGCATCCTATAGCCCAGTCAAGTTGAAATACAAAATTAACCATCACAGATCTATGGTTTTACTCTTTGATCTTTAAATAGTGACCTAAAAAGCCCCAAAGCAAGCTAAGTAGTTACTCTGACCTTATAAGCCAAAATATTCATACTGAATATTCTTTATGTAGTATTAATTTATTCTCTTTTACAATTTAGTAAAGCAATAGGAAAATTCTAGCCTCTCTTAGTCATGTAGAAAGAATCAAAGCAAGGGATATTTATCCTTCCTTGAGCCAGCGTGGAATACTGCTCCCCTGCAATAAAAGTGGTGAGAGGAGCAGTGTCTACACCAAGGGGAAGCAGAAAACTCGGATGGCTGAAAGAAAAGAGTAATTAGTAAGTTCTGTGGTCCAAGCAGACATTTCACCTGCCTGAGCTGCATGTTTTGCATTTTATTTTAGCTATAAAATTTATCTTCCCTTACAAGAAGAAAAAATATTATGATTATGTTTTAAATATTATAAATATTAAGTTCTGGGATACATGTGCAAAATGTGCATGTTTGTTACATAAATACACATGTGCCATGGTGGTTTGCTGCACCCATCAATGTGTCACCTACATTAGATACTTCTAATGCTACCCCTCCCTGTGATGTTCCCCTCTCTGTGTCCATGTGTTCTCATTGCTCAATTACCATTTATAAGTAAGAACATATGGTTTTTGGTTTTCTGTTCCCGTGTCAGTTTGCTGAGAATGATGGTTTCCAGCTTCATCCATGTCTCTAGAAAGGACATGAACTCATCCATTTTTATGGCTGCATAGTATTCCATGGTAAAGGTGTGTCACATGTTTATCCAGTCTATCACTGATGGGCATTTGGATTGGTTCCAAGTCTTTGCTATTGTGAATAGTGCCACACCCACCGTCTAACCAGTCCCATTGAGATGAGTCAGGTTCCTCAGTTGGAAACGCAGAAATCACCTGCCTTCTGCATTGATATTGCTGGGAGCTTCAGACTAGAGTTGTTCCTATTCACCCATCTTGCCAGACACCAAGAAAAAAAAAAGGCTTTTTAAAAATGATGCCTGCATAATGAAAAGGATTTCTTATTTTCATTTTGCTTATTGTGAGGTCACCTGGAGCTAGCAATGGGGCTAGAGATCCATAGTGGGAAGCCTGGGTCCAGACAGGACAGGAGACTATATGACCTAGCCTGAGGAAATAACCTGAGTATCCAGGTTGATGTACAGTATAAAGTCCAAAGCTCTGGTGTGATTGACAGTTGTTGGTATCAGGAGTCAGCAGGGTATGGCAATGGCAAGTCAATTCTACATTGGACACTTGGGCACCGATTAGTCCTAATTTTTCCATAACCAGTAGAATTCTGCCTAGTGGGCTGCAAGTACAGGAGATGGGATTCAGTCTCTGAGAATGGATTTGGCAAGAGCCCCAAAGAATTGCAAGGCCTCTGTCAAAACACCTGTGTACCTATGCATCTTGGAATGGAGATCCAAGGTGACACTTTGTTTTTAAATGGGCCAACTTGAGAAACAGAGACATAGGGTCCTTGAAGACATTGCACTGCGTCCAGATATAGTTGGATTTTTGATTTAGAAGAAAGATCATCTGTATCAATGGGACTGAAGCTAATGATATATATTTTTTGACTCAATTATGTTTTAGCAGTAAACTGGAATAGGACCAGTTGTGGGAGGTGTGGAGGTGGGAGATCACCAGTTAATACAGAGGAAAACACATGAGAGCAGATTATCTAATTCTCAAGGTACAGTATGTCTTTCTTAGGATTCCTTGAAGCCTCTTTTTAATGGGATTCATCCCATTGGGCTATGAATAAAAGTTTACAGTTACCTTTCCCTCCATTGAAACATTATAAATGCACAATGGGCAGACTCTAGAAACTGTGTAGTACATAGCACCATGCTTGTCTGTAGGATGTTCTCAGTAAATATTTCTTAAAGTAGATTAAGCCCTTCATCGTATTGTTTACTATATTTCTTTCTAACAGGATCTGAAGTTGTACTTTATTTTATGAATAGGGCATGTTTTCAGAGATGGAACTAACAGTCAATGTCATGTTTCTTACTGTCATTTAGTACTCTGGACTTATTTGCCTCTCTCCTGAGGGTGCTACATTGGCCTGTTGAATTAGAAGAAAAAAGCAAATAAATGCTCTTGGCATCTTTGCCAGAAAAGGAAATAAAAACGAAACATTTTATTAAGTCTCTAAGTCCTAGTATATCCTTCTGTAACTTTCCTCCTCACATGTGGGGAAGTTTTCATATTTTAATGGTGACCTTTGGAATAGCTCATGGCAAATTTCAGATGGCGAAAAGGATTTAAGCAAGGAGATAAAGGATTACATAGACTGTAAATATTCCTTGTTGATCAGAGTTGTATGTGCATCTGCTTTTGCTTCCTCTTAAGACAACTGCAGAAGTGTCATTTAAAACTTACGTAGTTAGTAGCAATTTATAGTGAACCAGCTTTAAACCCTAATGGTTTCAAGGAGAGTGTTAGTTGAATGATTTATAGATAAAATAATCAGCATTTCAAGCATAATACTTTTTAAAATGAAAAGTCAGATCTTTTCCATGCATTTCTTTTTAAAATTCTCTTCTTATTAAGGTAATTTTATGTTCCCCAACAAAAAATTTGCCTTCATTAGGCAGATTAACATTCATAGGATGTAGTGATTTGATAGTGCTAATGGTTTCATAACTCACATCTTTTTTTTTTTTTTTTTTTTTTTTTGAGGCAGAGTCTCACACTGTCACTGAGGCTGGAGTGCAATGGGGCAATCTCAGCTCACTGCAACCTCCACCTCCTGGGTTCCAAACACTTCTCGTGCCTCAGCCTCCAGAGTAGCTGGGACTACAGGCATGCATTACCACACCCAGCTAGTTTTGTCTTTTTAGTAGAGATGGGGTTCCACCTTGTTGGTCAGGCTGGTCTCAAATTCCTGACCTTAAGCGATCCATCTGCCTCAGTCACATTAAGTGCCAAGATTACAGGCATGAGCCACCGTGCCTGGCCCTCACATCTTAACTTACATAGTCATTTAATTTCTGTGGAAAATTTACCTGTCAACGCCTTTCTTAATATTCTTTTTCTTCCAGAATATTTTTGCTTCTTAGTGAATACAATAGTTTACAAATTTACGTATATAAGGACTTAGGGAAAATATTTGTACTAACACATCAGGAATTATTACAAGCCAGTAGTTTGTACATGATAAGAATCAGTTTTGTTGTAAACTTTTAAAAATAAAGCTTGTTGTAATATTTAAGACACAATTTCAGTTATTTAAAGAAATCTTCTCACCCACTTATTTCAAAACTCATAGGAGCAGCTTCATCTGAGTATCCTAAAAATAGAGATTGATTTTATCCACAAAAGATAGTCATCCGAAGAGTCTCCTTGGTAACACAAAACAACTGTTTTGGATAAAGATCTTATAAACTGTATAGTACAGACTTTACATTTTAGAGTACAGAACACTGAGTTCCAGAGGGGTTAGTAATATGTCCCTGGAAACATAGCTTGTTAGAGGTAGGGCGGAGAATATGGCTTAGATATTTAACCAGCACAGCCTTATTGTTTTTTCCTTTTGTTACTGTTTTTGCTTTTGTTTTGCACCTTTATCATATATATATATATATATATATATATATATATATATACACACACATACACACACACACACATATAAACTGTGAATACATGTACATTTGTGTGTGCGTGTCTTATCTTATTTCACTTTTACAAGTATAGATTCATCTGTCTCAGTGAAGGCATTTATTTATTTATTTATTTACACATTTGCTAATATTTATGTAAACACTTGCAAATCATGATACAATCACAGAAGGAAACATATATGAAAATATTTAGTATTTCATTGTATTCCCCTACATATAAAATCAATTCAAATTGTCACTGGATTAGTAGGTTTGAAACTTTTCTGAATGTATTGAGCACAATCTTACTACTATAGCACATAAATTTTTGATTAAAGGTAATTCATTCTAATTTTTAAAATAATCTACTTGGTCAGGAGCGCATTGCTTTGCTGGCGTCTGTGATCAGCTGGAGATGGTGGTGAACAGCCCAGTTACATTTCTTGGAAGAAGATCTTTTATTCCGCTGCTCAACCCAGGTCTCTGCCTTCCTTAGAGACTGAGGATCATCCATCAGTTTCCCTGGAGTATGGCCTGCAGCCTCCCACTCACGGTTTGGCTGTGCTCATCTAGTCCCTCCCAGGGCTGGAAGGGGTGTCCCCGGTGATCCATAAAGGTGTCCCAGCAGTGCTTAAACTCACTGTATTTCATCCTAGAAATTGGGGCCCCAGCTCTGTTCAGCCTGTGCAGGCCCTTTTTATATCCCTGTTGATAACCATAGATGCAGGCAGCGAAGATGCGCAGGTTCACATGTGGGTTCTCTTGAAGGAATTCAGCCACCTTCTCAGCACAGCTGAAGCAGGGGCTCCAGGAGATGAAGCAGGTGACCCTGTAGTGCTGGGCCAGGTCCAGCTTCCAAAAGGAAATCAGGTCCAGGAGGCACAGCTCTGCATGGTGGCCTTCAGGGAAACCCGGATTATTTGAAGCCTGGTTGAATATGAAGCCCCTGTGCTGGTGCAGCGGGACCCAGGTGCCATTGTGCTGGTGCTCCACCTCATAACACAGGTAGGTCTGGTGCCGTCCAAGGACTGAAGGGTCATCGGTAAAGTTGTAAGTGAATGTGCCTGGATCCATCAGGTGTCCGAGAACCTCCCCCCAGCGTGATGCGCAGTAATGTATAATGTTTAGGTAGCTTATTCCAAGGCTTGTACAATCTTTGGTTGTCCAGGAACTTGTCACAACAGTGCTGAAATTCACCATAACTCATGATCTTCATGGTGGCATGCGAACTGTCTCTTCTCTGACAGTCTGCGAAGCTCCTCCCGGTAACGTGGGTCCCAGAAGTAGTAGAGGCGGGCCATGAAGATGGTCAGGGTGACCTTCCCATCCTCAGCCAGGAACTCGGCCACATTCCTTGCACACACAGGGCAGGGGCTCCAGGACACAAACCAGGTGACCTCGTACTCCTGGTCACTATGCAGCTTCCACTTTCAGAACCAATGGAGGAATCTCATCTCTGGGTGGTGTTGAGGCTTTGAATAGACCTGGCCTTGCGAGATCTTTGCAACCAAAGGGGGCCTCGAGCGGTCGTTTGTTTTCATTTTCACTCCGTAGCACAGCCAGATGGTGTTCCGATGAGAAAGGATGGGTCTATTATAAAAGTTGTAGAAGAATGTGTCTGGATCCATTCGCACCACCGTGTTTCTGGTCTGAGGCTTCATCTGTGGCCAGCTAGTCCCAACCATGATCTTTGTCTGAACCACTAGGGTTTCACTTTCTGCTCAGTGAAGGCTTTTAAACACTCTGTCCCATGGTCTGTTTAGTGTTGTTGCTATAGCGTTGAAGTCCAATTACATTTGTGGACTCGTGGAGAGTTATATCAGGAAATCACTCACTTATGATTGTTGTTTGCAGGTTTCATTCTGGAATACTCTAAATTCAAAAGCTGATGCTTACCTGGATTTTTTTTTAAACAAATTTAACTTTAAATTATTTATTTATTTATTGTTGAAACAGAGTCTCACTCTGTCACTCAGGCTGGAGTGCAGTGGTACAATCACAGTTCACTGTAGCCTCAACTTCCCTGGCTCAAAAGATCCTTTTGCTCAGCCTCTTGAGTAGCTAGGAGTACAGGTACACACCACCATAAATAGCTAATTTTTTATTTTTATTTTTACAGAGACAGAGTCTCTCTATGTTTCTCAGGCTGATCTTGAACTCCTGGCCTCAAGCAATTCTCCAGCCTTGGCCTCCCAAAGTGCTGGGATTATAAACATGAGCCACTGTACCTGGCCCACTTACATGTTTTCAACTGTTTGCTAATGACTTTTCTTGCAAGGCATATAACAATTGTATAAAGATTTTATATATATGTATATGCGTGTGGATATAATTATGTCCTCCCTATGACTACTTCTTGAAAAGAGTACTGTAGGATCCCTGACCCATCTTGCATCTGTATAAACTGAAGAAGTCAGATCCCAACCTCTTTCCTTCCTCACTACTCTACTCTTATCACTTTCTATCAACATCTAGAATCTCTTCCTAGTACATACATTTTGTAACATTTTCTGCCCATTAAGAGAGTTGAGGTCTTAAATATAAAGATTAAATGGTCTTTGTGCTTTGCTCAAGGAGCTAAGAGCTATTATAAATAATTTAATGTGTGAACATTTGTTTGAATTAGTGACTGCTCTGGGAAACCTGCAGTCAAATTCTTCACCATATCTCCCAGTAACATTCAAAATATAGGAAACAAATGGGATTAGTAAATTTTGCCTATTTTATGTGGAGAAAGCACTCTGTGTATATTTCCCAGAAGACGTTATCTGGATGACTCACAAAATGGGACATGCAGTATTGGCTAAATTACCATGAGAATTTTCCCTTCCAGAAATGATGCTTGCTTGCTAATTTAATATTGTCCATGGAGAATAGAGACCTGTTTCTAGAGTCTATAACAAATCTTCACAGGGTGCATCGTGTGTGCTGAACAGAATAGGGGCTCTGGGAATGCTGTGGTGAACAGATTCCCTGACCTCCAGGGAACACATTATCATAGGCAAAGACAGCAGTAATTACGTAAATGAATACATACAGGCAGCAATTAAAGAGACTAGTAAGTGTCATGTAAAAGACAAATAGGTTAACATGAGAGAATGACTGGAGTCTCTTTCAGCTAGGAAAGACTTCTCTGAGAAGAAAACCCTTGAGTTGAGACTTGAACCAAAACGTGGAAGAAGCAGAAGAATGTTCCCAGCAGATAATCTGCGAGTGTTAAATCTCTGATGCAGGAATGAGTTCCATTTGTTCAAAAGGCAAAATGGAAGCCAGGATGGCAGACACCTTCTGCAATGATGGAGAGAGAAGGAATAAGATTGTGAGGAAGACAAGGAACTCACAGGCAGTGGCCAATCATTTCATCTGATTACAACTGAAAGCCATTGAAGTTTTAAGCAGGTGATATAATCTGATGTATGATTTTACACACATCACTTGGATTCTGTATGCTGAACTAAACGTGAGGGACAAAAACAGAGGAAAGGAATTAAATTGTGATGCTGTTACAGCAGCTCAATGAAAGATGGAAATAGCCTGTGTGAGAGTCATGTTAGTGGAGATGATAGCAAATGAAGGGGCTTGTTGACAGACCACAGAGAGTGGGGGAGAAAGAATGGGATGAAGTATGACTCTTAAATATTTGATCTAATCCACTAGATGGGTGCTGGCTCCATTTAATGTAATGAACAAGATTTAAGGCAGAAAAAGTCAGCTTAGGGGGAGGCAGTTGAAATAAGTAACTTAATCTTGGCCATGCTAGGTTGGAGTTGCCTATTGGACTTCCAAAGGGAGATGTTGATGAGGTAGTTGGGTGTATAAACCTGAAACATGGGAGAATATTCTGCGTGGAAGACATTAGTTCAAGAGTCATCTGTGTAAAGTCATTAATAGGGATGAGGAAGAAAGCTTACATAGAGAATAAAGAATAACAGGAAAAAAAATCCTGGGCATCACACTATTTAGAAGTTTGATGTGACAGAAGTAGAGAAAACAGGGTAAGAAAGAACAGCCAGTGTTGTAGACAGAAAATCAAAAGACAGGATTTTTATGGAAACTGGAGAAGGAAACATTTCTGGCATCTAGGAAAACTCAACTAGTCAACTAGCATCAACATTTAAGTTTGTTGAGGATGGAAAAGTTGCCATAGACTTTGGCAAGATATAAATCATTGGTATCCTGGACGGAGGTATTTCAGTGGGGTGGTGAGAATGGGAACTTGTTTGGAGAGGGTTAATGAAAGGTAGAAATGTGTATTTAGCAATGCTGGCAATTTTCTTTGAAACTTTTGCCTTGAAGGTGAGCTCTATGCTTTCAGTATGGTGGTACTTATAGAGACACTTAAGTATCTTTTAATAGATGGTCTAAGACATGGTTAGTATATGGAACCACCTGGTAGAAAAGGTAAGAGACATTGGCTGCAGAAGAGAAATGCTGTGGGGAACTTCTTTCATAATACATGAAGGGGCAACATCTGAGGACAAGTGGAGGGATAAAAGCAAGGTGATTTCTACTATTGTAAGAAAGAAAACCAAATGTTTGGATCCCAGTGCAATTCAGATTGTGGAATCAGTGGCCAGAAAATGATGTGCTTCCTTCTGCTTGTGTTCATATTCTCCATAAAAGTAAGGGATGAGGGGCTGAGTTCTAGAGATTCAAGGAAGAAAATGTGAGATTATTTTCTTAGTAAAAGGGGAAGTAAATTTATTTAGTAAAGTGAGATCTGATTTCCCAGTGTTGATAAGTTAACAAGATTATGGGGTTGTCACTCCTAACAATTTCTGCCCCCGGTGAGGTAAACAAGGTATCAGAAAACTCTCACTTTTAAGCAGGTTCCAGATGTGCTTCCATAACTTCATGGTTATGAATTTCTTCTCTGCTCCCCAAGACCAAACAAATTATTCCAGCTCAGATCGATCCTAGATTTCTCAGAGTTTTAAAATAATTCTAAATTTAGAGAAGGCTATGAAGGCTTATCAATAATATCTAAACTTTTCCTAGCATTTCCTGGATAGAGGGGACAGTAGACTGTGTGGATGTTGGTTTCCTGGAACTTTTGTCTTGTTCTTATTTTAAGAATTTAGAGGGGAGGAAGACAGCAAAGCACACTGACATGTATGTACCTATGCAACTATCTTGCACACTCTGCACATGTACCCCAAAACCTATAATGCAATAAAAATTTAAAAAATTAAAAAAAAAAGAATTTAGATAAGCCTACTTTATAAACATAAGTAACTTCTGATGAGTCAATGTTCCAAAACAGGGAGCATTGTGTAAATTGGTTAAAGATGATAGAATAAAGACATAGAAGGCCAGAGTGTTGTCTAAAGAAGTCTCACCTGGGTCAATATCTGAAGAAATCTTAAAGATGTTCCCAAAGATGGACACAAAACTCCAAGGAAAATATGCACCTAAATGATTGCTGAGAAGTGCTATTCCAATGTGCTTACGAATAAACCACAGAAATAAGACACAGGCTGTTGGATATAACACATAAATTTTCTGTACCTTGTCACTCACAGCATCTCACAGAATCAATAGAATCTCCTCTTCCAGATGCTAAATCAGGGATCTTTTTATGAACTGAAGACTTAGTACTGGCTCTATTCCTGATTGTCCCTCAGAAAATATAACCATCATATGACCAGAAGGCAGTGACTGGAGTTAATATTCTACCATTCATATTTTAGAAAAATTTAAAAAAATCAATTCAATTTTTAACCTTGACATTTGGTATTATTTATTACCACCCTTTATAATAATGTCATAAGTGAATATGTTCTTACTTCAAAATAACTTATTTGCAATGGAATTTTTGGAATACAACCTATTCCTAAGTCTGGGTTTGCCTTTAATATAAATAAAATGCATTCACTTCTTTTTTTTGTGGGGGGGGACGGAGTTTCGCTCTTGTTACCCAGGTTGGAGTGCAATGGCGCGATCTCGGCTCACTGCAACCTCCACCTCCTGGGTTCAGACAATTCTCCTGCCTCAGTCTCCTGAGTAGCTGGGATTACAGGCATGCGCCACCATGCCCAGCTAATTTTTTATATTTTTAGTAGAGACGGGGTTTCACCATGTTGACCAGGATGGTCTCGATCTCTTGACCTCATAATCCACCCGCCTCAGCCTCCCAAAGTGCTGGGATTACAGGCGTGTGCCACCGCGCCTGGCTGCATTCACTTCTAAAACTCTTATTTTTTTAAACCCTTGCCCTGGTAATAAATAGTATGAGCACTTTACATGAAGTGTAGGCTCTGACCCACATTAAGCAGTATATATGTTCCCTGGTCTTTATAAAGAAATATCTATGAAATTACTTATAATGAGACTTTCTGAACTCAAGATAGTACGATGTATAGGACCATTTTCACTGAACTCTTGACGCTGGCCATAAATGCATTAGTATCTCCATTTACTTTATAAAACTATCATTTACATTTATAGTATGCTTTTAGAAGAATTTGTTATAATAAATGGACTTCTTCTCTGCTAGCTTTAAGCCAGGTATATCAACATGAAGCTCCTATACATATTGCTCTTTCACCTTTCCTGTAAGTATGGGGAAATGTAAGGTTTGAACCTACAACTGATGCCAAATGCAGTGGGTACTTAAGAAGGTGAATTAGACTAACAAATGCATATATCTCCTTTTAAATTGCAAAGCCACACTGCCAGTAAGAGTGGCACTTGATTCAGTTCATTCTTAGAGGGCAGAATATAATGGGAGACTGATACTTAAAGCAATAACTCTGAGGGGCCGAAGTGAAGGCACTGCAGGCAGGGAGGACAGAAAGAACATTTTGGTGAAATAGTGTCTCAGATGTGGCCTTTTCTAGAAACTCTTTTCCTGCTCTTTGAACCACTTATTTGACTTGTCATACAGCTTCATTTTTATGCCACTATTTACAGCATATTTGGCATTTTGCTGTCATGATCTCTTCACATATCTTTCTCTTCTACAAAACCACAAGAGCCTCCAAGTTTACGACTATGTCACACTCATCTTTGGGTTTCCAGGACCTTGAGTAGGAATATATATAGAATGAGTAAACTTACAACATGCCACTTCACACAAAACAATATTTTTGAGAAAATTAATAGCAGGTGCATTGGAGATACAAACCATCCAGGAGTCAAGAGAAATTCAGAGCTGCACATAGTATGCCATCCACAGGTGCAAAACAATAGGCATTTTCAAAAAGTTTAGGGTTTTTCCCTGGGCTTGGGATTTATCCTTCTTTCAAGGGGCATGATAAAGGTTATGAGTATTACTGCTCTCCACTTCAGAGAGCGAGCTATGTAGCTTTAAATACTTTCTAATTTTGTGACGATGAAGCCCTATTGTTTTCATCACATGGTGAATTTGGAAGGCCTGTGACTTCATTTCTAGCTTCCTACTTACCAGCCACTCTGTCATACAAGGCCTTCCAGTAATCTAGAAAAAAACACTTGCTTCTTGCCAGATTTAGCATGGGCTTCATGATGAAACTTTTATATATGCTGCAAACTGTGCTTAGAAAACAACCCCACTGTGGCCATTTCATTTGATCTAGTTAATTCCTAGTAGTCCTTCATGAATGGGTCAGTTCAAATCTCCTCATCCATAATGTATTCTGTGACCTTCTAGTCAGTTTAAAATTCCCCTTGTCTGATTTCTAAGGGCATTCTTAATGTATTTTTTAAAATTATTGTTCAGAAGAAGCACAGATTTCTACTTAGAATCTTAGATTTGGAGACAGAGATCTGGACTCAAATTTTAATTCTACCCCCACCTTAAGGTTCTGTGATCTTTATAAAGGTGCCTCTTGTATCTATTATCTTCCCATCAAATTAAGATGGCAATACCTACTTCTTAGGGATAATACTAAGATAAAGCGAGAGTATGCATGACAAACAATTAAATGTTGATAAATTTTTGGTACATAGGATTCAGGATTTTATTATATTATTATACCTATTTCTTTTGTTTTTATTTTAATAGGATGTATTACACCTTATTACGATTTTGCCTTATTTAATATATTCCACGTTGAACTTGAGGGCAGGGGTAATGTCTTGTTTCATTTTATATCCCAGTATCTATGGACACATTATAATAACAGTACTAAGCATGCATTTAGCCTTCATCTCTTTTCCTAATTTATATTTTTATACCTTTTTGGACAAAACAATTATTTACCAACTTCTCAATGCATAACAAAGGAAGAGGAGAGAAAACACACTCATACATTCAAATAATTTACAGTTCACTAGGGAAAAAATAAGAAACTGACATAATTAGCTCTCAGTAAAAATCATTACTTTATATAGGTTAAGGGAAAGAAATCTGACTACCATACTTCTTGTAGGAAAGAAAGGTATTTACTTTGTAAGTTGATCTTTCAGATAGACAGAAAGTCCACAAATGAATAAAAAGCCAACTTTTCAGTTACATCTATTCAATTAATTTTGTCTCTACAAAGGCAGTTTTAGGCTAATGACTGTGTGTGCATGTGGGTGTGTGTATGTTTGTATGTCTATCTGCCTATCAATGGTTTCTTTAAAAATATTTTTTTTTTTTGTGAAATGTGAAACGAGATAGTCAAATATGTTAAGATTCAGAATGTACTATTTTTAATAATAAAGTGATAAAATGTTCTCATCTATAGTTTTTTCTTCTATTGTTTTAATTCTAGGTTGATAAACTTCAAGCCAGCAGGTGAGATAAACCATTTGAAATATTTGGGAATGGGAACCTTCTTTTAATGGCATAGCTTTATCATAAATGCAACAATAAAAATGAGCTGTGGCTATGGATATTGAAAATTCAGTGGGGGTTTGAGGGAATCAGTGAGCAGGGGTCCTAAATTCTCGTGTCTCTCATGGGACAAAAAGTTCTGTGAGGAACAGTGCCCTGGTTATAGGCTGGGGCTTTTTTTTGGCTTGCCTCCTGCTAATTTTGATGATGTTTTATGACTTAATCAACTTGTTGGCCTTTTCCTAAATTCATAGCCCAAAGACAGAGTTACAGTCATGGCTGCATTTTCAACCACATCTATCTTGAGGTCAGATTCTAGGACATCGAGAATATCCTGGCTTGGGACCAAGGATGAAGGTTAGGAAGATGCATATGGATAGTTGGTACCCTTACTTCAGTATTTTTTTCTGACTCTAAAACTATTCTAATAAATATGTTCAGGATTTAAGAACATGGAAACTACTAAGGATTTAATTAGCTGATATGAGAGAATTGGATAAGGTATTTTGCTGCCTAAATTCTCTAGCTCACTAAAAACTCTACAGAAGAGTTTATCATATTAGTACCTTCTTTCTCATACATAATCAACAAGATTTTTTAAAGTAATAGTTTGTCTTCTGGGACCTACAACCCATACCATGGCACAGGAACTTTTGAAAAACTATTATAGTCAGAGGTACTGTTCTCATTCTTCTTCCCTAGAGATAATAAGGTCTAAAGCATGGAAGTATCTGTGTTTTATAGCATGTGGTTGGCAATGTTTCAAACTACATGCTGCAAAACAGACACTCCAGCTCTGAAACAACCAATTTACAAAAAGTCATTTGCACTTCTTCAAGTTTCTAGACAGGATGTTGGGGCTACAGGCAAGGGCCCACCTTAGATAATTATTGATAGCAGAAGAGTTTGAAACAAGGGAATCATGAAGTAGCACGATAAATAGAGCACTTTTAGACCAGTGTCAACACTGGGGCTGACAAACAGTGTTTTCTTTAGTTTGCCTTCTTGGTAGAATGTAGACTCTTAGATCACTTAAGGCATAAATGATGGTTTGAACTGCGAAGTTATAACCTAAACAGTCAATCATGTGCATTTCACAAATTACACCCAAGCACTCCAACTCAGTGTGTTAGTCTTAAAAACTTCAATTTATGTACTCCAGACTCATATCACTCTCTTTCTCACCATCTCCGCTACCACTGTCTGAATTCAGTAATTGTCACTAACTGGTTCTTGCCTCGATTACTAAAGCAGCATTCGAATTGGTTTTGTCCCTCTAAGATCTGCTACCACATAGCCACCAAAATGATTTATTTAAAAGTCAATTATGCCCAGACACTTCACTATCTCAAAGCATCCCAAAGGATCTCTATGATTTGCTGGGTAAAGTCCAAGGTCCTTATTCAGTTTCCTAACCTCCAGGCCACACCTTTTTTTGGAGGGAATAAATGTCTTTATAAAGATTTCATATATACAGCTTTTCAGTTTTCTGTATTGAAAGATAAAAGATATTTTTAAATTTTTAAAGCTTTTATCAGATTATTTTCCCCAATACTGAAAATAGCATAAAACATTTGAAGCTATTGCTATCATATAAGTAATAAATTAGAAATTGTTTGGACTTCATAATAAACCTTGTTTTTCATATATCACCTGTGTTCTCAGTCATATCTCTCAGATATTAAAATGGGTATAAAATTACTACTTTATTAGAGTATTGTAATGAATACAAGAAAGCAAGAACAGGATTTTTCATGTATTAAATACTAATAAGTTTAGCTACTTGAAAATATATATATAGATCATTACTGGTGATTTCCACCTCTTCATATTTCTCAATGTTTGAAATTTTCTGACATTGAACATAATATTGCTTTACAATCAGAAAGAAAAAGACCAAAATATTTTTTAAAGGTAAATAAATAAATTAGAATCTTGAAGTCACCCATAGATAAAACACCCTTGGTCTGTTGTATTATTAGAAAACTCAATAGCTGGCAAAGCTTCTTTGTGATATCATCTCTATTTGCTTTGATGTTATTGGTAATTTTTTCTGTGATTAAAAATAGGTATGTTATTTTGAAATTCCCTGCCATCAATTAAAATAATAACTTTTGCTAGATCTTAATGGCAAACAGCACATCATATTAATATTTGTATTCCAAGTAACAAGTACAGTGCTTAACTTACAGAAAAGTCTTGAAATATATCGGTAACTGAATGGGTAGACTGATTTCCTGACCATAGTCTCACTTTAGAGGCAAGGCATAAAGGGAGTATGATATAAGCTGATGAGACAGAGCATTTAATTTTCTTGTTGTTCTTTATTGTTGAGTTTAGAGGTTATAAGACTAAAAACACTTTTCTCATAAGAGTAAGGAGTTACAGAAGAAAATTTATCTAACATATAGATTTTTTTCCTAAAGTTTAGTCTAAATACTTATCAAACATTGTTTATAACGCTTAAGTACAAATGATTCTTGCTTTTCACATTAAGTGTATTCTCACTTCTGTTTCCAATATGGTACTTCAGAAGCAAGCTGGCTTCGCTTCCCCCATAGGAATTGCAAAACAAATATACAGCATCTAGATGATCATAAGCAATATCCCTGAACTTAAATGTGAGTGAGGATGAAACAGTTCCCAGAATAACAGAGAAGAGAGAAAGCTCAGAGTGGGACATAGTAGTTGTGACCTACAAAGTTGCTGTCAACACTGAATCAGTGAAATCAGAGTCAATGTTCCAAGGGGAAATACAAGGTTAGGTTCCTGTGACCTTTCAATCAAAACATTTTCATCAACTGATGAACACATAACCTTGCTTTATATGTGTTTAAAAATGCATTATTTAATATATATTTCTTATAAATAACTAATTATAAAAGGATTTTGTTGTAATCAAAACTAGCAGAGAAGGGTCTACCATTTCCCTGATGTGGAATAATGTGACTGGAAATTTCCTTGGCTTTCACCTTTACAATACTATTTACTACACTTAAAAAAAATCAGTTCTTATCTCATGAAACTACAAATTGAGCCACATTCCCACTTCTTCCCCAGCTTCCTCATACACCATACACATCACTGCAGCACTTGCTGGGTAGTTTCATGTACAGATCAGCAAATTTCCTCTTTATTTTTCTGGATGTATGTATTGTTGATTCACCAACATTAAACTTAGTGACAACCATATTCTAATGAAATTTATCTAAAACATGGATTTTATCTTATTAAGCACAGCAGAGCCTTCTTTGTGCTTGGGAATATGAGACAGCATTTTAGCATTATGCTTGGAAGTCATTTTAAATAGTGAAATCATCAGCAAAAAGCTCAAAAATGCAAAAATGTGGCACTAAATAAATCGCATAAAGAATATTTAAGGTATGAGAGCTGTGAAAGGCAGAGCAGCACCTTGTTGGGGCTCAGCTGGGTCACTGCTCTGTGCATGCGTAATTCTGTGAATGACCATGAAAGCATTGAGTATTGATTGAGATTACAGATAAATTTTAAAGAATAGGTGAATTTGGAAACATGAAATCTATGAATAATAAAGATTTACTATCTGACATTTCTTGATTTACAGAAACATCAAAATAATAATAACTATAGCAATGAAAATAATATGTCACTGACTCATGGACAATATTACTGTTTGGGCATCAACGAGTGTACATTTCAATATGGTAAAGGTAGTAGTGAAGATAGTATCTTTACTAAAATAGTTGAATAAATGACATTGGCGTAAGTGTGTAGCCAGCAGAAGCAAAGACAAATTTGAATTCTAACATTACATCTTATATAAAAACAAATTAGAAGACAAGAGATAAAGATAAATTAGAGGAGAAAAACAAATTGGAAGAGTTATCTAATTTAATGAAGAAACCATAAAAGGAGCAAACACTTGGAAATATTTTTGAACCTTAGAATGGGAAGTTATTTCTAAATATGACAACACCCTAAACTATTAAATACATGAATACATTCACAAAAAATAAAACGGAATGAATTAAAATTGGCTCAGGCCTGTAATCCCAGCACTTTGAGAGGCCAACAGAGGTGGATCACAAGGTCAAGAGATCAAGACCATCCTGGCCAACATGGTGAAACCCTGCCTCTACTAAAAACACAACAATTAGCCGAGCATGGTGGCACACGCTTGTAGTTCCAGCTATTTGGGAGGATGAGGCAGAAGAATTGCTTGAACCCAGGAGATGGAGGTTGTGGTGAGCCTAGATCACACCACTGCACTCCAGCCTGGTGACTGAGCAAGACTCCATCTCAAAAAAAAAAAAAAAAGACAAATTGATAAAAAAAATTATGCTTATATCTTAAAAAGGCCTGATTTCTATAGAAAAGACTTTATAAATCAGTAAGAAGTATATCAATAACATTTTTAAATACTTTATTTATTTTTAAAGCAGTTTTAGATTCACAGCAAAGTCAAAAGTAAGGTACAGAGATTTCTCATATACCACCTGTCTCTACACATGCATAGCCTCCTTTATTACCAACATCTTCTACCAGAGTGGTATATATTTTTTAACTGATAAAACTACATTGACACATCAGAGTCACCCAATTTCCATAGTTTACATTAGGGTTCACTCTTGATGTAAATGTATGATGAAAGGTACCCATCATTATAGTATCATGCAGAATATTTTCACTGCCCTAAACATCCTCTGTGTTTTGCCTAGTCAACCCTCTTAATACTCCAACCCTCAGCAACCATATATCTTTATACTATCTCCATAGTTTTGCTTTTTCCAAATGTCATGTAGCTGGAATCATATAGTATGTAGCCTTTCCAGATTGGCTTCTTTCACTTAGTAAAATGTATTTGAGGTTCCTGCATATCTTTTCATGGTTCAGTAGCTCATCTATTTTTAGTGTTGAATAATATTCCATTGTTTGGATGTACCATAGTTTATCCATTTACCTAATAAATGGCATCTTGGATTTTTCCAAGGTTAGGTAATTATGAAGAAAGCTGCTATCACAGCTGCAAGTTCTTGTGTGAGTATAAGTTTTCTACCACTTTGGGCAAATACCAAGAGCTGAATCATATGCTAAGAGTTATATGTAGTTTTTAAAGAGACCACTGAACTGTCTTTCAAAGTGGCTGTACCATTTTCACTCCTCTAGCAATGAATAAGAGTTCCTGTTGCTCCACATCCTGACCAGCATTTGGTGTTGTCACTGTTCTGGCATAGAACATACAATACCAACAGTGAGCCCTAATGTAATCTATGGAGTTCGGGTGATTTTGATCTCCCAATGTAGATTCATGAATTTTAGCAAATGTACTACTGTGATGGGGAACGTTTATAATGGAGGATGCCAACCAGGCAAGGGGTATATGGGGGATCTCTAAATTTTCCATTCAGTATTGGTGTGAACCTAATACTGCTCTAAAAATAAAATTGACTATTTGAATTGATTTGAAAAAGGGATTCTAGAATTTGGATGTATTAAATGTGTATAAATATTAGAACTCCAGATGGAGGTGTAGGTAACTGGAAAAATAGTTCTGAAGTTTAGGAGAGTGGTCAGGGTTGAATATAAAAATTTTGGAATCATTGAGTTTACATGGCATTTCAAGCCATCAACTTGATGGAACTAGATGGAACCAATAAAGAAGTATAAATGAAAAGAGATGATCAACAACTGAGCCTTGGAGAATGACAACAGCAAAACCTTAGGGAGAAGAAGAACCAGCAAAGAAGAGTAAGACATAACAAACAGTGAGTCATAATGAATGAAAGTAGTTTGTATGTATGAAGTCAACCAAAAAACCTGTTCCCAGGATGACAGACTAATCTGTAACAAATGCTGCTGATAGTTAAAATAAGACATGGGTGAGAATTAGGTTCTAAGTTTAATATTGTGGGGGGTCATTGGTGATCTTGACATGAACAGTCTGTGTAATATTGGAACAAAAGCCTGATTGGGGAAAGTTGAAAAAAATAGAATGTAAGAAGAATGTGTGTGTGTGTGTGTGTGTGTGTGTGTGTGTGTATGTGTGTGTGTGTGTGTGTGAAGGGAAGAGAGAAATGGGTAGCTAGGGGAGGAAATATTATCAAGAGAAAGTTTTTAATATTAGGAATTATAAAAGCATGTTAGTGTAGTGACAGAAATGATCCAGTAGTGAGAGAAACATTTATAACAAGGAGAGAGAGGAGAAATTTGCAAATGCAGTGTTCTTAAGAGGTAAAGAGGGAAGCTTTGCCTTAGTTAGAAGGATGGATATTCATTCATAGGCATAGAAAAGAAGGTAGAGTAGATGAATGCAGATGTAGGTAGGAGGATAGATGTGAGAACACGCAGAAATTCTTGTCTGAGTCCCTTTATTTTCTCAGAATTATGAAGCAAGGTTATAACCTAAAAGTAAGTGTAGGATAAGTATAGACATATAAGGAGAAAAGAGAAGGTATAACATAGATAAAAAAGAGAAAGAAAGAGTGATGGTCTAATGCCAGGCAACACTAATGTCTTATTTGAGGTTACTAATCATAAATTTTAAATAAGATCTGTCAACTTGGTTGTGACTTTTTTTTCCAGTCACTTTTAACTGCACTGACAGAGGTACAGAGTAAGCAAAAAGTAAGATTTAACAAGTCTTAGAGTCAAGGGCATATACTATTGATTGAGGCAAGGTTATAATGGTTGAGGATGTATGAAGAAAATAATATATGGTGATGAATTGAAGAATTTAAATAGGGAAATATGGGAGTGGGGACATGATTGGAGATAAAGGGCTGTGCAAAATATTAGAATCAACGGATTCTAGGTTGTAGTGGTAACAAGTGTTACTGGAATCAGAGTACTATATGAAATAAGCTCAGAAGTAGGAGCTGGATAATAGAAGTGAGGTGTAATAGGGTTTGCAGTTACAGATAACGACAAGGTCTGTACTGAAAGCATGACCCTATAAGTACCTGAAGGACAGTGGAGGTCGTAGTCATCTGGAGGACAGAGGTGGAGGGACTGAGAGATCAGAGTATTATAGGTATTATGAAGATTATTATTATAGATATGGAAATTACCAGAAAATCTAGCAGACATATTCTCAAAGGCAGTGTCTATGAATCACAGCTAAAATATTTCAAGAAAGGAAGAAATGACTTCATGGCCAAAGAACACCACAACAAGTAGAAATAGTGGGAGAATCCATTGGTAATGCAACTTGCAAACCTGAGGGCTTTTGTGTGGAAGCATTTTCTCTTGAAGAAAATAATGAAAATGGTTCTTTTAACAAATGGAGGAGGAAGGGAACAATATGTGTTCTGCTACCCTTTCTGTCATTTGCATGCCTATCACATCTAATGGCACTTGAGACCAGCAGATGGAAAACAGAGGTGTTTAATAAAAATTCTGGGACTCAGAAGGCCAATCGGCAGCAGAATAAGGAGGTCCTACAAGATGCCGGTAATCCTGATACATGGAAATTAGAAATCCTGAATAAATTGAGATAAGGGTCTATGCGACTTTCTGGAATTATTACATGCTATTCAGAGACTGAATTCTTTTAAGAACTTATGGTTCAATATTAGGAAAAGTACAATATAGTTATGAAAAATGAGAAGGTATCTGTGTTATTTCTTAATAGCACAAAAATCTGGAACAGAGGAAGCTAAGCAAGATCTTTGGCTAATAAACAAATGAAAACCAGTTTTTCGAGAGAAGCATAGAGCCATTTATCATGTTTATTTTTCTTTTCCTTTCTGATTTTGGGGGTGAGATAAAAGTTCCTCTCTCATTTGGTTCCTATCTCTCCAAATTACTTTGTATCTGTGTTCCTTACAAATGCATAGCTTCACTTATTCATGTCACATGACTGCAAGAATTTGAGGATGAACTCCAATCCAGAGCTAAGAAAGTGCTGATCCATCATTGTGCATATTTTAGAATTCACTTTGAACTTTCTGTTCAGGTTTAAGCACTATTCTTTAGTTACCTTGAGCAAACATAAAAATATTATGGTCAACTAAAAAGATGAGACAAAAAGGGGACAAATGTATAGTCTCTTAGATAGGAAATATACTTATAGGTAATAGAAGTCAATAATAATGATTCTATGGAGAGGTCTATTGACTAGAAAGGCATACATGAAATAGTTGGGTGGATTGAACTGCTCTACATCTTGATTTGGGTGGTGGCTTCACAAGTGTGTGTGTGTGTGTGTGTGTGTGTGTGTGTGTGTGTGTGTATACACAATAATTATGAAAGATACTTGTTCTTGGGTTCATATATATGTATATGTATTTCTGTGCAAAACTCATAGAGCTGTGCAAAGACTGGTGTTGTTTACTGTATGGAAATAAAGTACTAAAAAAAGTTTTAAAAAGCATATTTTTAAAAATTCGGAAAAAGCACAGTAGAACAGCTAGACTGAAAATCCACCAAATAAAAGTCACCCCCTCCCTTTTCCATATCCCATCCCATAAGAAAAATAAGTACTAGTTGAAGGAATAAAGGAGAAGTGTGAGAAAAGTAAGCTGAACTCTGATTACAGGGAACATGACAACAACTCTCGAAATACATCAAAGTGGAAAAACAGAAAGTTGTCAAGAGGAAAGAGTAAGCCTGCTGTTCCTTATGCTTGAGTCAAGTAAAATGTAGAAGTAGAAGAAAAATTCCACCTCATTATAAGGAAGAATATCAGCAGAACATGGTTTAAGTGGTTTTTCACTTAAGCATTGGTTTTCAACAATTTTCTCCAATTAATCTTCAAATCTATTTGTTTAAGTGAAAACTTACTTAGATGTTCTATTTATGAAAAAGGGGGAGTTGCTGTGGCTGAAGTGGGGTGTTGAGAGGTACTTGTTTTCTCTTCCCCAGGTGTCTCTTGGGGAGAACCAGAGCAAAGATGGGCAACGATTTGCTGTAATAATCAAGAGAAATTCTAGGAATTCTACTGCCTGGACTGAATGGTTTTAAAAATCTATTTTATCTCATATACTATAAACTTAAGATTTGAGGATTTAAGGGTTGTGACTATGTCAAAAGCATCTGATGATTGTAATGTTCCTTTTAAGTGACTTAGTATTTGCAGTCGTAAGGGGAGCCTTCTAATTCATAATGCTTGCCTTAGAACAGATGGATAAATTAAAATTATACATATAATTTTGAACCTCCTATTAACTGTAGAGACATAAGAGAAAGAGATTGTCATATACTTCCTTGGATAACTAAACACATGATAAACTAACAACATTTAGATATGGAAAGGAGACTGGCAGGATTACAGTTTCATTGCCCTAGTTAAAGAGTGTGATGCTAAGGTGCTGAACTAAAGGCTTTCTTACACAACCAAAAGGAAACCTTCAATTTCACACGTGAAAGGATGGAAGGATAATCCTTAAGCCAAATGTCAAGAGTAGATAAAAACCTTGGTGCAACTATAATTTACTTTTACAGATAATACTCCAGTTTCCCAAAACATGTTTAAAAAGGCTCATACTATTCTTATTACTAACATCTTTTAAAGAAGAACAGAATCAGATGTTTACTAGTTAAATTTTCAGGTGATTTTCATTCTAGGTTAAGGGAAAGCCACTAGTTATATCCCATGTACAATAATTAATATAATTAATTAAAATGAAAACAATAATCATGAAAGATACTTGTTCTTGGGTCTGTATTAGTTTCTGGGGAAAAATCTTTTCCTCAAAGAGATTACATTTCAGTAGTAAGACAGACTCATTAGCTTTAAGATTATATGTGATGGAGCTATAATGATCTCATTCAGTCCCACAGCTTTAATGCCCTGTTTGTTGATTTCCCCCCAATATCTCTGTAACTCCCATTCATCTATGTCTTATCCTATTTCAGGACTATAAGGCTTGAAAAATTTGATCTGGGTTTTCTAAAGCATCTTCAAGACAGCATATCTTAACTAAGTTCATGTTCTTTCTTTCCCCATCTGCCTTCCAAAAAATTATTTTACCTGTTCCTTTTTTTCTTTCTTAGTTGGTAAATGGCACCAGCAGACGCCCAAGCCAGTCAACTAGGTGCTCTGTGGGCAACAGAGAACTACCCAAGAGTTTTGAGCAGGAGAGCAAGTTTAAAATTAGTGCACAGATGTAATAGTAGAACCCTAGGATTTATAAAGTGGAGATATAGTAGAGGTAGAGCTCAATAATGAAACTATAATAATAATTGATGAAATTTTAACAATATCAGGGAAAAACAGGAGTTGCCTAATCCAAGGACCCCAGTAATTAATTAAAAGCTAGTCTCCTTTTACTGAGAAGAAAAAGTGTAAATATTTATTATATTTACAAAGGATATTTCTAAAGATAGATCTTGCATACAGAGTTCTATTATAATGAATACTTAATGCTTAAAAGATGAACAGAATAACAAAGAACTTACAAGAAAAAATACAGAAGAGAAAAATAAAGACTAGGGGATATGATGCCACAGAAATGAGATCAGAAATTATATAGAGGAAAACAGTGCAATGCAATGTAGTAAACAGTTGATATGACTTATCACATATGAGTTTGGTTCTCTTATTTCAGGAAGATATTTTGACCAATAAACCATTTTTTTTGTGTGGTGGCCATTATTATCAGTCGGTATTAAGAACGTGAGTGTATGTGTGGGTTTCTTTGTGTTACTTTGGGTGTTTGCTGAAAGAAGAAAGCAAATTATTCTATGTTCTTTAAGAAACCAGTGATAAAGAAAGAATACAATTTATTATTTACCAAAAAGGGGTGTCTATCTTCAGAAATTTCTACATTTCTTCTGTCTATCGCTTAGTTTTTCAAGCATCCTTACACATTTTGATTTTTAACAATTCTGTAATGGTCAATAATAACTATTTAACTACAGCATAAATATACAGCACTTAGCTTGAATGGAAACAGTAATGTATCAACCATATTTCACTTGTAGAGAAATCTAATTGGTGATAGATAACTAAGGAGACCATATCAGTTTTTGATCAGACTGGAACACTTCTAAGAGTAAAAGTGAATCTCCAACTATGTCTTGTATAACAAGACAACAATTTATATATACCAGAACTCTCTTAGGCAAACTAGAATCTATACTCCATAACTGATAGACTATCATATTTCAATCATAAAATGGTAAAAAATATGAAAGAATGTAAGAAAATTTGCTAAAATATATAGTTAGTATACATTGAGTATCTTATTTCAAATAATAATGTATTTATAGTTTAAAGATCATATAATAGTGGAATTCTAGAAAATCCTATTTAAGGTGTCTCAGAATTAAAAACTAAAATGAGGAATACAGAGCTTATCTGTTCTAGTATGAAATGTACGTGAGTATGTAAATTCATTGAGGCTGGAAGGGAGTGGCAGGAAAAAAATAAAAGTGTTACAAACTTGTGTACTGGGACAAATTTTCTAAAAATGTATTTGAATCAAAGCCAACTTTAGTTTGCACAACACAAATCAATCACATTCCTGAGTAAGAGAGAGTAATAGAGTCAAGAGTGGTAGGAGTCTATCTTCTGCTACAGAGGTTTTGGGAGTAAATAACCCAAAGGAAGCGTGTACCAGCTTATGGGGAAAAAAATAACTGGACAAGGGGCAGATGGCAGCCTGGATTTTCAGGAATGAAAAGGAGAAGGGGAGGGACCACTAAAGAGGATCTTAATCTTGGTTTCAGGCCTGGCGAGGCACTGTAGTTGATATTTTAACATCTCATTGGCTGGTACCCTGACACTCAATTTTATTGCTTCTGCTCTTCAAAGAATGGAAAAGATGAGTACCTTTGCAAATCCCTGGTCCTTTGAGGCCACTATAAGCTGTGTCCATACCTGCCTGAGTGGGTACATAAAAATGTATTGCCCAGGAGCAAAGAATGACAGCACGATATGTGTATAAGGTGGAGGCAGGCGGCAGGGTGAGGGTGGAAAATATCTGGTAAGGAATGCACTTTTAATCTTTTTGGCAATTTACCCTTTAAACAAGATTTCTTTCCTTTAAAAAATGCTCTTGTTGTTCTCACCCAAAGGTGGGAGTTAACAATGAGAACACATGGACACAGGGAAGGGAATATCACACACTGGGGCCTGCTGAGGGGTGAGGAGCTGGGGAGGGATAGTATTAGGAGAAATACCTAATGTAGATGACCAGTTGAAGGGTAGAGCAAACCGCCATGGCACATGTATACCTATGTAACAAACCTGCACGTTCTGCACATGTACCTCAGAACTTAAAGTATAATTTTAAAATATGCTCATGTTTGACAACAAGATGAATGATTAAGTGATACTAGGGAAGCTTAAAACAGAAATAAATCACTGAAATAGTCTAGAAAAGCCATTCTTGAAGACAGTCCTAGATGTTAGATTGCCACAGTTTGACCCTGAAATAATCTGTGACTTTTTTCTTAAACACACACATCATAACTCAAACATTCAAAGAAGTTGTCTTGTATTTTTATATGCAAATTATATAACCATTCATAAATGCTCTTTTGTAATTATTTTTCTTCATCACAAAGATACAAGGAACAGCATACGCTGTTGTCATTACACTTTCTTTATTGACACAAAATAAAATTACCTGGCTTGATCAATTAGAGCAAAATATTAATAGAAGATAAGGGTCAGATTAACAGTATAGTAAAACTACCCAGTACAGTGTTGTCTTGTGTTTAAGAGATAACCTGTTTTACGGTTCCTTCAATTTGTTTAACTTTTTTTTTCAGTCTGAATGTTTGAATTTTTTTAAGTCAAACTTACTTGTTCAAGTGTTTTTGTGATCTGATTTTAAAAACAGCATTATGGAAGTATAATTTACATACTTATAAATTTAACTATTTACTCATTTTAAGTGTACAGCTTGATGATTTTTAGAATATTCATTCAGTTATAAACCATTACTACAATCCAATTTAGATATTTTATCACTCTTAAAAATTTTTGTCATGTCCATTTTCAGCAAATCCTTGGGACTTTATTTGGATGTATTTGTATCTTAAATTATTTAAGGTCTGGGATGAAGTTTCTTTGCTCATTGTGATCAGAGTGTTCACATGATATAATTTCAAACCTTGAAAAATCTGTATTCTTTTTTATTGTGCTCATTTCTCAGGTGCAAAATTGAATTGCAAAATAGTTAAGAAATTTTTCTAAATTTTCTACATGACTGACAGAGCAAGGGACTGCAGACCAGCTATGCTCTCCTAACTCCTAATTCAGTTTCCTCTGCATACTGGACCACACTCACAGAACTCTCTGGTGAGTGTGATTCCTCAAGTACAAAGTACAGTTGTTGAAGTGGATAATATTTCATGTCTTTTTAGCTTCAACACTGGGTGATTTAAACTCATTTCTGCTTAATTTCTATTGACTCAAGAATTCTATTATGAAACAGGGAGCAGGTGATCTGGCTCGGTGGGACCCAACTCCACAAATAACAGCAATCTGAAATGCTCTGGACTGAGAGTTTTGCAGCAAGCACAGCTGGACCTGGGATGGTTCAGCTCTGTTGGGGGAAGGGCGTCCGCTAATAGCAAGGCAGTCCACCACTACTGAGGCAGTCCACCATTACCAAGGCAGACTGCCATTACTGAGGCAGTTCTAACTATACCACTATAAACAAAACTGTAAGAAAGTTCGCACAGCAGCTGGGCACAGCCCATGGCAGCTCAGCAATGACTCTGCTGGCAGACTGTGACTACGTTAGCTCCTTGCTGGGCAGGGTTGCTCTGTAAAAAGACAGCAGCACATCAGGTACTTATGAATACAGCCCCACCTTCCCAGGACAGAGGACCTGGGAATAAAGGCATTTATGAAGTCTACTGCAGCAGACTTAAACATATCTACCCAGCAGCTCTGAACAGAAAAATGGAGCTCACAACTCAGCACTTGAGCTCCTATAAGGGACAGACTGTCTGCTCAAGCAGCTCCCTGACCCCTGTAGATCCAGAGTTACCTCATAAAGGAGAGCTCAGACTGACATATGGCATGTATCCTTCTGGGACAAAGATAACAGAAGAAGAAACTGGCAGCAACACTTATAGTTCTGTAGCCACCACAGGTGATACACAGGCAAGGGACTGGAGTGGACTTCCAGCAGTCCTACAGCAGAGGGGCCTGACTATTAGAAGGAAAACTAAAAAACAGAAGGAAGTATCATCAACAAAAAGGATGTCCACTCAGAGACCCACATCTGAAAGTCACCAACTACAAAGACCACAGGTAGATAAATCCACAAAGACTGGAAGAAATCAGCACAAAATGGATGAAAACACCCAAAACCAGAATGCTTCTCTTCCTCCAAGGGATCAAAACTCATCACCAGCAAGGGAAAAAAGCTGGACTGAGAATGAGTCTGATGAATTGACAGAAACAGGCTTCAGAAGGTGGGTAATAACAAACTTTTCTGAGCTATAAGAACATGCCTTAACCCAATGCAAAGAAACGAAGAATATTGAAAAAATGTTTGACAAAATGCTAATGAGAATAAACAGCTTAGAGAAAAATATAAATGACTTAATGGAGCTGTAAAACACAGCACTAGAACTTTGTGAAGCATACACGAGTTTCAATAGCTGAATTGACCAAGCAGAAGAAAGAATATCAGAAGTTGAAGATCAACTCAATGAAATAAAATGAGATGGCAAGATTATAGAAAACAGAGTAAAAAGAAATGAACAAAGCCTCCAAGAAATATGGGATTATGTGAAAAGTCCTAATCTACTTTCGATAGGTGTACCTGAATGTGACAGAGAGAATGAATCCAAGCAGGAAAATACTCTTCAGGATATTATCCAGGAGAACTTCCCCAACCTAGGAAGCCAGGCCAATATTCAAGTCCAGGAAATAGAACACCACAAAGATATTCCTCAAGAAGTGCAACCCCAAGGCACATACATAATCTTCAGATTCACCAGTGTTGAAATGAAGGAGAAAGTGTGAAAGGCAGCCAGAGAGAAAGGTCAGGTTACCCACAAAGGGAAGCCTATCAGACTCCAAACAGGTATCTCAGCAGAAACCCTACAAGAGAGAAAAGAGTGGGGCCCAATATTCAACATCCTTAAAGAAAAAAAACTTTCAACCTAGAATTTCATATCCAGCCAAACTAAGCTTCATAAGTGAAGTAGAAACAAAATCCTTTATGAACAAGCAATTGCTGAGAGATTTCTTCAACACCAGGCCTGCCTTACAGAGCTCCTGAAAGAAGTACTAAACATACAAAGGAACAACCAGTACCAGCCACTCCAAAAATGTACAAAATTCTAAAAAGCATTGACACAATGAAGAAACAGTGTCAACTCATGGGCAAAACAACCAGCTACCATCAAAATGGCAGGATCAAATTCACACATAACAATATTAACCTTAAATGTAAATGGGCTAAATGCCCCAACGAAATGACATAGACTGGCAAATTGGATAAAAAGTCAAAACCCATTGGTGTGCTGTATTCAGGAAACCCATCTCACATGCAAGGACACACATAGGCTTAAAATAAAGGGATGGAGGAAGATATACCAAGCAAATGGAAAGCAAAAAACAGGAGCTGCAATCCTAGTCTCTAATAAAATAGACTTTAAACCAACAAAGATCAAAAGAGACAAAGAAGGGCATTACGTAATGGTAAAAGAATCAATGCAACAAGAAGAGCTAATGATCCTAAATATATATGCACCTAATACAGAAGAACCCAGATACATATGTTAAGTTCTTAATGACTGACAAAGAGACTTAGACTCCCACACAATAATAGTGGGAGACTTTAACACTCCTTTGTCAATATTAGACAGATCAACGAGACAGAAAATTAACAAGGATATCTAGGACTTGAACATAGATCAGGACAAAGCAAACCTAATAGACATCTACAGGACTCTCCACCCCAAATCCACAGAATATACATTCTTCTCAGCACCACATCACACCTACTCTAATTGATCACATAATAAGAAGTAAATCACTCCTCAGCAAATGCAAAAGAACAGAAATAATAACAAACAGTCTCTCAGACCATGGTGCCATCAAATTAGAACTCAGGATTAAGAAACTGACCCAGAACCACACAGCTTCATGGAAACTGAAAAACTGCCTCTTGAATGTTGACTGGATAAACAATAAAATGAAGGCAGAAATAAAGACATTCTTCAAAACCAACAAGAATGAAGATACAATATACTAGAATCTATGGGACACATTTAAAGCAGTGTCTAGAGGAAAATGTATAGCAATAAATGCCCACATGAGAAACAAGAAAAGATCTAAAATTGACACCCTATTATCAATATTGAAAGAGCTAGAGGAGCAAGATTAAAAAAAAAAAACTCAAAAGCTATCAGAAGACAAGAAATAACTAAGATGAGAACAGAACTGAAAGAGACAAAGACAAAATAAACCCTCCAAAAAATCATTAAATTCAGGAGCTGATTTTTGAAACGATCAACAAATAAGCAGACCACTGTACAGATTTAAAAAAAAGAAGAGACTAATCAAATAGATGCAATGAAAAACGACAAAGGGGATATCAACACAGACTCCACAGGAATACAATCTACCATCAGAGTTTACTAAAAAGAACTCTATGCAGTAAACCTGGAAGAAATGAATAGATTCCTGGATACTTGCACCCTCCCAAGCCTAAACCAGGAGGAAGTCAAAACCCTGAATAGATCAGCAATGAAGGCTGAAGTTGAGGCAGCAATTAATAGCTTACCAACCAAAAAATAAAAAAAATAAAAAAAATCCCAGGTCCAGATGGATTCACAGCCGAATTCCAACAGACGTACAAAGAGGAGCTGGTACCAATCCTTCTGAAACGATTACAAACAGTACAAAAAGAGGGAATCCTTCCCAAATCATTTTATGAGTCCAATATCATCCTGATAACAAAACCCAGCAGAGACTCAACAACAAAAAAAAACTTAAGGCCAATATCCATGATGAACATAGATGCACAAATCTTCAATAAAATACTGGCAAGCCAATTGCAACAGCACATCAAAAAGCTTATCCACCAGGATCAAGTAGGCTTCATCCTGGGGATGCAAGGCTGGTTCAACATATACAAGTCTATAAATGTAATTCACCACATAAACAGAACCAAAGACAAAACCACATGATTATCTCAATAGATGCAGAGAAGGCCTTTGACAAAATTCAACAGCCTTTATGCTAAAAACTCTCAATAAACTAGGTATCAATGGAATGTATCTCAAAATAATAAAAGCTATTTACGGCACACCCACAGCCAATATCATACTGAATGGGCAAAAACTGGAAGCATTCCCTTTGAAATCTGGCACTAGACAAGGATGACCTCTCTCACCACTCCTATTCAATGTAATATTGGAAGTTCTAGCCAGAGCAATCCGGCAAGAAAAAGAAATAAAGGGTATTCAATAACGAAAGGAGGAAGTGAAATTGCCTCTATTTGCAGACAACATGATTGTATATTTAGATGACTCCTGAAACTGATAAGTAACTTCAGCAAAATCTCAGGTTACAAATTCAAATGTGCAGAAATCACAAGCATTTCTATACACCAATAACAGACTTAAAGAGAGCCAAATCAAGAATGAACTGCCATTCACAATTGCTACAAAGAGAATAAAATACCTAGGAATACAACTAACAAAGGATGTAAAGGACTTCTTCAAGGAGAACTACAAACCAGTGCTCAACAAAATAAGAGAGGACACAAAAAGATGGAAAAACATTCCATGCTCATGTTAGGAAGAATCAATATTGTGAAAATGGCCATACTGCCCAAAGTAATTTATAGATTCAACCCTATCCCCATCAAGCTACCTGTGATCCTCTTCACAGAACTGGAGAAAACCACCTTAAACTTCATATGGAACCAAAAGAGAGCCCATAGAGCCAAGACAATTCTAAGCAAAAAGAACAAAGATGGAGGCCTCATGCTACCTGACTTCAAACTGTACTACAAGGCCACAGTAATCAAAACGGCATGGTACTGGTACCAAAACAGAGATATAGACAAATGGAACAGAACAGAGGCCTCTGAGGCAATGCCATGCATTTTTTTTTAAATAAAGTAAGGAAGGGAGCATGAAAACCCTGGAACTGGGAAAAGAGTGTTCTAATTAGCAGGAAAGAAGGAAATGCAAAGACCCAAAGGTGGGAATGGGCTCAGTACATCTTTTATTTTTTATTTTTAGAAAGAAAAAAAAAGAAAGAGAGAAAGAAAAAAAAGGAATGAAGTAGAGGAAGAGCTAATACCCAGAATCTATAAAGAACTAAACAGATTTACAAGAAAAAAAACAAGCCCATTCAAAAGTCATCAAAGGACATGAACAGACACTTTTCAAAAGAAGACACTTATGCATCCAACAAACATGAAAAATGCTCATCATCACTGGACATTAGAGAATTGCAAATCAAAACCACATTGAGATATCATCTCACACCAGTTAGAATGGCAATCATTAATAAATCTGGAGACAACAGATGCTGGAGAGGATGTGGAGAAACACTTTTACACTGTTGGTGGGAGTGTAAATTAGTTCCACCATTGTGGAAGACAGTGTGGCGATTTCTCAAGGACCTAGAAATAAAAACTCTATTTGATCCAGCAATCCCATTACTGGGTATTTTCCAAAGGATTTTAAATTGTTCTTTTATAAAGACATATACACATGAATGTTCACTGCAGCACTGTTTACAACAGCAAAGACCTGGAATCAAGCCAGATGACCATTGATGCTATACTGGACAAGGAAAATGTGGCACATATACACCATGGAATACTATGCAGCCATAAAAATGATGAGTTCATGTCCTCTGTCAGGACATGGATAAATCTGGAAACCATCATTCTCAGCAAACTGACACAAGAACAGAAAATCAAACACCACATGTTCCCACTCATAGGTGGGTGTTGAACAATGAGAAAACATGGACACAGGGAGGGGAGCATTACACACTGGGGTCTGTTGCAGGGGAATAGGGGAGGGACAGCAGAGGGTAGGAAGGTTGGGGAGGGATAACAGGGGGAGAAATGCCATATATAGGTGATGTGGGGATGAGGCAACAAATCACATTGCCATATATTTACCTATGGAACAATCCTGCAGGTTTTGCACAGGTACCCCAGAACCTAAAGTGCAATAATACACACATGCACACACACACATATATATGAAATCTTCCAGAAATTAATGGTAGACTCCATTGAGCTGGAAGGTCATTTTTTTTAGAAATATGGTGTTCAAATTTTAAATATTAGTCAAAGAATTTATGAATCAATTCATTCTGAATTTTTAGAGCAATCATACTTCCATGAACATTCATACATGACACTTATACATATAATACACACAAATATACACATACATATATGCATATATATTTATATGCTGACATAATTTTCCTAATTAAGGGATGTAAATAGCCATTTTTTTGAAACCATAAAGATAATTATTAAATACAATGTCATCAAAGCAGAAACTTTGTATTTAAAGTTGCATTATAAATAAGTCTATTATTTTGATTAATGTGAGCAGTCAGTATCTTCAAATGCCAGAAAACCTTCCCTGACATTACCTTTGACATCAGTGACATTTCAAATTGGAATGCATCATAAGTAATAGCTGAATTCATTAGTTATTTGTATAAGTTAACTATGGAAATCTATTCAAATCTACTTATTGTTTGGGAAATGCAGGAACTTGTAGAATAGAGCATAAGAAACACAGCAAACCTCACCAAATTAATGGCAGAATTTAATTTAATTTTTCCAGCTTTGAAATTCATACATCACATCATAAACAAAACAAAGTATAATGCAAAAACTTTTTTTGATAAATAGCTTTAAGAAGGTCAAGTATATTCTGATGATGCCCATATGCTTCTCCAAACATTTCCTCAGATACTTAATTAAGCCTGTTTTGTAATAAGATTGTGTTAGAGTGTTTTACTATTAATGAGGTGAATAACAAAGGAATATCAAAGGCCTATTTTAATAATCTTCTCTATTTCATCTCAAAAAATAATTTTCCCTATTCTTTTGTTGCTTCTGTTGTTGTTGTGGTTGTGTTTTAGAGATAGGATCTCACTGTGTCAACCAGGATGGAGTGCGGTGGTGAGATCATAGCTTACTGCAACCTCATACTACTGGGTTCAAGCAAACCTCTGGCCTTAGCCTCCCAAGTAACTGGTACTAAAGGAGTGTACCACAGGGCCAAGATAATTCATTATTATTATTTTTTTTTGTAGAGATACAGTCTTGCTATGTCTCCTATTCTTTTTAAAGATACTAGTTTTCCACATTACCACACTTTAAAGATATTAATATATGCGGACATTCATGTATAACATATAAAACATGTAAACGAATTAATTTACTCGAGTCATTTCTTATCCTTTTGAGAATCATATTACAACTGAAATTACTTTGTTTCTTCTCTGAAATTTAGAAATACAATTTCTTTAATTTGATTTTGGAATTCTGATTTCTCAACAGATTATTATTTGCTAGGTGAATTTCGACATCTGTCATTTCACCTTAGTCAAGGAATCTTCTCTCTCTCTCACTTTGTTTCTCTATCTCTCTTCCTTCTCCCCCACCTCCCTATCATGCCATATGCAGTTTTTGGCACCTAGAATAGTCTGTGTCAGATTCATCAGACACATTCACAAATTCCTTTCTCACTGCCAAATTCTAAGAACTAGCTTATTAAAATGTAATCGTTATGGTCAGCTAGCTTCGATATTTTCTCTTTCTTTTACTTCAGAGATATTTTCTTTTTTTGCTCGAGAAAATCACATTTATATTAAATTGTAAGAAAATGTATAAATCTCATATCTATTAGTTTTTACACTAATAACCCACTTAATTAAAAAACTGTTTGAAGCAGTTAGGTGATTGGTATGGATTTCTGTGATAAGCAAATGCATGATACCTGTTAAACCCATTTGCAGTATTTATGGCCGATTTATTATTTTAACATACATTTTGAAAATATAGTGTTTAATCAAATATAGCTCATATTTCTCCTGTAATAGTGTATATTACTATAGATTATACTATTCCAAAACTTTTACAAATGTAGTTGAGGATTTATTTCCTCTTTTCTTGTTTTTCTCATTGTCTTTTTCTAAGTAAGACTAAGGTAAAACCTCTATGTTAGCATAGGTTATAGCATAAAATTCTGTGTCGAGTATAACTGATCAAGAGAATCTGTTCAAGGGATTCTGATATAAAGACTGCCTGATGTAATAATAAAACCCTCGAATATGTCTGCTATGCTCTGTTTTTGTGTACCTCACCTCCAAAATTCATGCATTAAAATTTTGACTCTTAAGGTGATATTAAGAGGTGTGGCTTTTGGGAGGTGATCAGGTCATGAAGGCAAGCCTTCATCATAAAATTAGTTCCTTTATAAAAGAACTTGTTTGACTCTTCCCCTAGGTGAAGACAGTGAGAAGACACCATCTGTGAAACAGAAAGCAGGATCTCAGCAGACATCGAGTCAGCCAGTACCTTGATCTTGGACTTTCCAGGTTCCAGAACTGTGAGAAATAAATTTCTATTGTTTATAAGCCATCCATTGCATGGCATTCTGTTGTAGCAGCTTAGACTCAGGCAGTGTCCAAAGAGTCAAACCACTGAATCTGACAGCTGATTATCTATTTCTACTGATTCTTTAACAAACATAGTTTAGTTTTGATTTGCTGATGACAGAATACTTAGAAAAAAATTGTGCATAATTTTGATTCTTTGGTTCTATCTCTAGATCTCCATTTCAGCTTTTCAAATTAAAGTGAGGGCAGAGCCTGCATTATAGAGAACATGCTGTGAAGGTAAAAGGACATAAAATGACTTAAGTGTATTTTGAAATGAGACGAAATGTCATCTACATTTTCCAGGATCAATGAGACAAATAATCCTCTAAGAGATTTGGCTGCTATTCACCTCTGCTTGCCCTTCTGTGGGACATAGCTATGGATTGATGGTAATGCATGCATCTGTGGATGCAATTTTGTTAGACAGTCTGTAATAATCATGCTACATGTTTTGATGCTTTAGTTTATGTTTTAATCACCAATTTAAAGGAGATCTTATGGACTATTTAAATAAATAGTTGTCAGTTTCCTAAAGCCATTTTACTTGTTGCATTTTTTTATATACATTCAGATACACAGATTTTATTATTTTGTTACTAATTTTTACAAAAAAAGATCTCTATACCTATTATGCATATGTCTTAATTTGCTCCTATTGGTACCTGAGAGGTATTTAGAAAAACTGTTATTGCTAAACTTGAAAACATAAATTATATTTTTATATTTTAATATTTCAGGCCAAGTGTGGTAGCTCATGCCTGTAATCCCAGCACTTTGGGAGGCTGAGGCAGTGGATCACGAAGTCAAGAAATCAAGACCATCCTGGCCAACATGGTGAAACCCCGTCTCTACTAAAAAAAATACAAAAATTAGCTGGGTGAGGTAGTGTGGACCTGTAGTCCCAGCTACTTGGGAGGCTGAGGCAGGAGAATTGCTTGAACCTGGGAGGCAGAGGTTGCAGTGAACTGAGATTGCACCACTGCACTCCAGCCTGGCGTCTGGCAACAGAGCAAGACTCTGTCTCAAAAAAAAAAAATTTTTTTTTAAAGTAGTTATATTAGTAATTTTGGTTTAATGATCTGTGGTAAATGAAATTATCACATCATAAATGATGTATAAGTAATTTAGCTTAATGCATTTGTCTGCCAAACTTTCTCAACTTCTTTAACAAGCCTTTGCCAAAGAACAGCCAGACAGGGCTGGGCGCGGTGGCTCAAGCCTGTAATCCCAGCACTTTGGGAGGCCGAGTCGGGTGGATCATGGGGTCAACAGATCGAGACCATCCTGATCAACATAGTGAAACCCCGTCTCTACTAAAAATACAAAAAAATTAGATGGGCATGGTGGCGCACGCCTGTAATCCCGGCTACTCAGGAGGCGGAGGCAGGAGAATTGCCTGAACCCAGGAGGTGGAGGTTGCGGTGAGCCAAGATCGCTCCATTGCATTCCAGCCTGGGTAACAAGAGCGACACTCCATCTCAAAAAAAAAAAAAAAAAAAAAAAAAGAATAGCCAGACAACAAATAGATGCTGCAGGGTGAATGAATTCTACCCTCCATTATCTTGATGAGGACACTAGCTTTCCTCTTTTCAAAGGAACCTGCATTTATTGATAGAGAGTAAAATATCTTTTCCTTCTAAAGTATGTCTAGTAAACCAGTATGTATGTTCTTCCTTTTCTCAAAAATATTTATCTGTTAACATGGCATCTTTGTTTTTAATTCAAAATCTAGTTATGGTGTTTTAATATCAACAAAATGCAGTGATGTCATGGTCAAAATGTCAAACATGGTTCAACAATGACTGTGAAATCACGTGTTTCCAATTCATTCTGGGACTTTAACCTAAGTAAATATCTCTTTTAAAATAGGCCTGTGGCACCTATTATTAAAGCATGTGAAAGCTTCATAAATTGTTTTACATTTAATAATGTTTCTTCCTAACATTATTGAGCACAATTTAACATATCTGACACATAAATGACTGGTTTTGTTTCTTTACTCCCTTCTTCCTTTCTGATATGGTTTGCTGTGTTACCACTCAAATCCCATCTTGAATTGTAGCTCTCATAATCCCCACGTGTCCTGGGAGGGACCCGGTGGGAGGTAATTGAATCATCTGGGCAGGTCTTTCCCATGCTGTTCTAGTGATAGTGAACAACTATCTTATATGTGATGGTTTTATAAAGTGGAGTTCTCCTGCACATGCTCTCTTGCCTGCTGCCATGAAAGACATAGCTTTGCTTCACATTCACCTTCTGCCATAATTGTGAGGCCTCCCCAGCCACGTGGAACTGTGAGTCCATTAAGCCTCTATTTTTTATAAATTACCCAGCCTCGGTTATGTCTTTATGAGCAACACAGAGAACAGACTAATACACCTTCCTTCCTTTCTGTCTTCCTTTTTTTCTCTGTCTTATATAACTTTGCATTTTATGAAGTCAAAACCAGACCTGGTTGAATGACTTATCTCAAACTACAGAATATGAATAAAATATAATTTATAATTCGTACAAAATTACATAAAATTTATACAAAATTACATAAATGCTATACTTAAACATGATACTTTGATAACCACATTAACCCACAGAATATGAGATAATGTATTTAGATATCTACATGAGTCCTTACATAAGAATTGACTAAGGAATATTTCTATGCCAGTCCAATCTGACTTTCTCTCGCTTTGTCACCTAGATTCCGCTAACTCTGCTGTGGTTGCTCTATGCTCTTTTCTCTTCAGCCTAGTTGCACTTTTATTTTAGTAGAGGAAAATCCAATTTGGATGTCAGTAATGAATCAACATTCTATATAAGATCAGATTCTACATTAGCTATATTGATAAGGAAGCCGTGCTTCCCTCCTGTATTTTATAAATGGCAGACAGCTTGTTACGAAGTGTTATTTATTTCTGTTTGCATGGATCTGAAGTTCTGTTCAGCGTCTCTCTTCCTTGGATGTGTCTGTGAGTCCTGCCTCTCTGTACTGCATGTTTTACTTTTCCTCTATTATAATGGAATGGCATTTTAAAATTCAGCTGTTTTTGTGCTGGGATACTATTTAGAAACTGGATGAAAGCTGAAAGCCAGTCTCCCATTTTTCTGTCATTATAGTCCTTGTGTGATGTTATTAAATGTTCTTGGCCAGAGCAACACAGTGTTTTACTATTTTAGTATTACAAATAAACTCTGCATGGACTGCAGATTCACCAGTGTTATTTCACAGACGTTTTAACAACTAGTTGTGGTATTATTACCCTCATTGAATAGCTAAATATATCTATATCTCAGAGAAGCTTCCTTGAATTTCTAGCAAAGTTACAAAGACACTATGTACAAGATACTAATATAGAGACAAAGAAGACATGATCCCTTCTCTCAAGGAACTAGTCTTTGAGTGCAGGCCTAACCTTTCTATTATATTATAATAATGCCAAAAGAAGAGAAAAAATATTTGTTCTTTAGTGTTTCTTTAAAAATATGGACACGTCACCATATGATGAATATAATAAAATCCTCATCTTTTTAATATCCTCATTTAAAATTCAAAGGAAATTATATTCAATAACAAAAAGCCAATCAGAGCAAGAAGATCATTCTACTTTATTTTCAAATTATGCATTTTCTGTAAGTCCACAGATTCTTTTAAAATCCACAACTTTGTCTACCCCAGATCTAACATATGCATGGAATGCTTTCATGACCAGAATTATTTCTTAGTAGAATTGTGTTATTTTCTTCTTTATTAACATTAAACCTAACACAATTTTATTTTACTAAAACTACTTAATAAGGTCTTTGACGTAAGCAGAACATGAATTCCTAAACTTATTTGCCATATTAATATTCATTTGCCTATAATATTCCATGAACTTCTTGGACTTCTAGGGTACTATTTTGTCTTATTATGAGAACGTGTCTTCTGTGACAGAAAGTATCAGTTATGTTTGTTCACATTACATATAAAATTTGGAGTATCTCAAAGGGTTTTTGCCAATTTTTTTCTTTGTTCCCCATTTGTCAGTCTGTGCATGGTAAGTTATTAACTTATTCAATAAAATTCCTCTCAATAAAGTTCAAAATGTATTGATTATTTATTCATCATTAGTGTCACACCCAAGAACATAGTACACATATACACATGACTTCTCTGAAAACATGTGGGAAGAAATTTATGGCTTTTAAGTTACTCCCTATTGGGAACTTTAGTTTATTCAGCTTGGTTATTTCCACCAATCTAGAGAAAGGAAAATGTCATATTTGTTGCATTCCTTTGTGTGATTTGTGCCATAGTGTTTCTCTGTTAGTATAGATAACTAAGATGCATTGTTCACATATCTTATTAGGAAAGAATCTAGTTCTGTCCAAAATTTGTGCTATGCTATACTACTCATTATTTCAACATACAGACATATTTGAATTTTGGATACTTTTTATCTGTAGTATTTGCATAAATTCACATTCCAAATAAGTCAGGATTGCAGAAAAATAACCTTGATGAAATAAAGCACATAATAATATCGGGAGTTTTATTTTCTTTACCACACTTGATACTTGAAATAAATAGAATTCCCGACATCTCGCTTTGAGACCACTAACTTGCATATATTTCTATGACTAATGTTTCTAGTCATTGAAAACAATTTTATTCTCTCATCTCTTCTTTTGGAACACATACTATACTTTGACTACATTTTCCAGCCTCTCTTGCATTTGGACATGGCCATGAGTCTGAGTTCCAGCCAATGGAATAAGAGCTAAAATGATATATGTCACTTCCAATTTTTGACCATAAAAATCTTTCTTTGCTCTTCTGCCAGCTGGATATTGATGTCAGAGAAACTGTGGAATCCTGAAGATGTTTAAGGCTCTACCCTCCTGGTCCATTAATAACTACATGGAGCAGCCACTTATCTCCATACCCTCTGCCCACTGAACTGGGGCCATCTTGTTATGTGAGTTAGAAATACATTTCTATTACATTTAAATCATTGTTATAGTTTTAATTTACTTTTTATAATAGCTTTCTGTCACTAAAGCACTTCCTCTAATGATTGCTGTTATAAGAGAAAAACAAATTTATGTATATTAACATACCACAATTTGACCACTTGCAGAATACTGCAAATATTGCAAATACAGACATGCAGAATGTATAATCATTAAATTATAAAATTTCATCAATCTATCCACTTATTCAAAACTAAGGTTATGAAAGAAACTCTCATTATATGTAAAATACTTAAAATAATTGCAAAATTAGTACCATAGGAAAGGGGAAAATAAATAAAAATTAAAATATAACAAAATCAAAATAATTACAAGTTAAAATTTAATGCATAGCTGAATGTTTTTAATGTGTGGTGCACAGCATTAGTGCTGAAGTCAAAAATCAAAAGCATTCAATTTGATGAGTTTGGACATATACATACACTCATGATACTCTCACCACAATCAAGGTACTAAACATCTCCATCGCTTACGAAACTTTTTTTTGTATACATTAAATATGTATAGTTTTTGTACATTAATTGTATCTCAATGAAGCTGAAAAAAATTTAAAGTATTTATTCTTACTAAGAAGGCATGTAAGTAACTTGCCTTCAATACTTCAATGCTTTATATCAAGATACTAATACAGAGTATCTTGCTTACTACGGTTTTGTTTTGCCTTTTAATTGTAATAAACAGTGGACTCCTTTAAATCAGAGTATCCCTGACTGTTCATAATTTGTTCATTTAACAAACATTTCTCGAGTAGTTACTATGTACTATGCACAGTTCTAAGCATTTAGTATGCATGAGTGAATAAACTAGACAGAGATGTTTACATTTTTAGAGCTTATATTCTTTCAGGGAAGTAGAAGAAAAATTATAAATAAGCAAATACAGGATATATTAGGCAATGATAAATATTATTAAAACATAGGTGTAAATGATGTTATATTTCAGGATGCAAATTTAAATAATGTAGTCAAGGTAGGCTTTTGAGGAGGTGACAATATTAGTTACCAGAATATCTAGAAGAAGAGCCTTCCAGATAGATGGAAGAGCCACTTCTGTAAATCAGGCATGCACCTCACAGGTTCAAGGATACAGAAGGCATCAGTGTATTGATGAAGGAAGAATGAGGGGAAGATTTGTAAGAGATGAAGTCAGGGAGTTAATTAAAAAAGGAGCTAAATGCTGTAATGCCGTGTGGACCACCATAAACACCTTGGCTTTTGTTCTGTGAAAAATGCAGAGACTTTGTTGCGTTTTCCACAGAGAAATGATAGGATGTGACATATTTTAAAGAACCATTTTGGCTACTAGAAAGGATTGGGAAGGAAAAAGAGTGAAATCTGAGAGACCAGATAAAATGTTTTTGCATAATCTAGGTCAGTGAATGATGTTAGCATAGCCTAGAGTGGAGATGTGGACATGGTGAGAAGTGATGGGAATTTTCATTAAAATGATAGAAACCAGACTTATTTCCTGGTGTCTACCTCTATAAATGTAGAATACCAAAGTGTAGAAACATACATACCTGTATCTGTAGAAACCTCTATACTTATAGAGGTAGACACCAGGAAATCAGTTTGGTTTTTACCATTTTATAACCAGTCACCTCTTCTTTCTATTTTATATTCCATACTTAATATGGAAATAAATGTGGAATGTACAATAAAAGGAAGAGTTAGATTAAAGTTTTATACCCAGGCAACTGGAAAATGGAGTTTCCATGAATCAAGCTGGGAAAAGCTGTAGCAGAATAGGTTTTGGGACAAGGATCAGGAATTCAGTTTTGGATATGCTGAGTTTGGATTATCCATTAGATCTATAAATGGAGATGACAAGTAGGCTGTTGAATACACGAGTCTGGATTTGGGGATAAGATCTGAGCTAGACATGAAAGTCTTGGAGTCTCTGTCATTTAGATGACATGAAGTTCAGCAGATATGTAAGATTACCAAGGGACTAAGTGCAGCTATAGAAGAAAAACATATCAAGAACAAAGTCTTGGGACACTTAAACAATCAGAGATGGGAGAGAGTAGGAGGAACTAGAAAAGGAAACTAGAAATAAGAACATCAGGAGGGTTTGGCATTTCTGTAACGCAATGAAGAAAACGTAGTCAAATAATAATAGGTTAACCTATTATAGGCTGTGGATAGGTCAAACAAAGGGAAGATGGAGAATTACTATAGGATCTAGCAACATGAGGCCATTGGCATCCTTAGCAAGAGCAGTGAAAGTGCAATGAGGGCAAAGGCCTCATTTAAGTATTTTAAAGAGAGAAATTCAGGAGAGCAACTGGAGACAGAGAATATACAAAATTTTTGACAAGTTTTGCTGCAAAACATCAAAGGAATGAAGCCACAACTAGTGGAGGAATAAATCATCATGCTATGAGTTTGTTATTGTTGCAGTGGAAAAGCTATTTCATAAATGCTAAGAAATCACAAAGTATAGGCACAAAAATGCATAAAGTGAAAACAATAAATAATAGTTTATTTAAGAATGACTTTCTTTGTTATTCTAATGAAGACCAAGAATAACTTTCTTTGGTCTTCATTAGAAATTGGCAAGTAGACAGTAATGGAAAAAGTGCATTTGAGGACATCTATTTTTTTGGATTAGATTAAAAACACACTTTTATACAGCTAGAAAAGACTCAAAAATAGTTCTTCACTCTACTATTCATGCCTCGAAATAACAACAAAGAATGGATTTATAAACATGACAATTATTTTATACATGTCTAGGGGCAAATATTCAGGAACTATGGGCAACAATATAGCTCTCTCCTGTTATTTAGAGATTGTCAAGAATAAAAAATGTGTTCCTCATTATTATTTCAACAGAATTATATTACTAATCCCTCATGGAGAACTACTGAAACATCCTCAAGAATTTTTGAAAGAACATTTCTTATGTAGAATTATTTAAAGTTTTATTGCTTATATACATATGTAATTTTAAAATAATTTATTTTAAAGTTTTCTCTAAAACATGTATTAAGATTATTTGTTACATATTTATATCTATAAATTATGAATTAATTCATAAATATATTTCTTATCCTTTTTATTTTATCTCCCTTACTTTTCTCTCTTAGCTATAAAAAGTTAACTATAATACTTATACAAACAGTACAACTTTATTTATGTTATCAAGTATCTAGCACATTATAGCACACAGCATATTCTAGCACCAATGTTTATAGTTATCAATTACTGAGCACCAATATGCCTGGAACTATTCTACTTTATATTAATTATCTGTTTAATTTCATTAAAACTTCTATGGTATAAATTATGATTAGTTTATTTTAAAAATTAGAAAACAACTTCAGAGCTAAATATATTCAATATTGTACAGTCTCAGAGCTCTGACAGGCATAGAGATATCCTGCCATTCATTCATTCATTCATTCATTCATTCATTCATTCATTTATTTATTTAACTTTAAGTTCTGGGATACATGTGCTGAATGTGCAAGTTTGTTACATAGATGTACATGTGCCATGGTGGTTTGCTGCGCCTATCAACTCATCATTTAGGTATTAAGCCTAGCATGCATTAGGTGTTTGTCATAGTGCCCTCCCTCCCCTTGTCCCCAACACTGCGACAGGCCCTGGTGTGTCATTTGCCCCTCCCTGTGTCCATGCGTTCTCATTGTTCAACTCCCACTTATGAGTGAGAACATGTGATGTTTGGTTTTCTGTTCCTGTGTTAGTTTGCTGAGGATGATGCTTTCCAGCTGCATCCATGTCCCTGCAAAGAACATGAACTCATTCTTATTTTTGGTTGCATAGTATTCCATGGTGGATATGTGCCACATTTTCTTTACCCAGTCTATCAATGGGCATTTGGGTTGGTTCCAAGTCATTGCTGTTGGAAATAGTGCTGCAATATTTCACAACATTGCCTGAACTCATATACACTAAGGAACAATTAAAATATTTCATAAATTTATTTCATACATATTTCATAGATTGCAAAGTTTACCATTTTGGCCTTCTAATCTGAGCCATTTTTGATGTAGTATACATGAGGCATTCAGAGTTGCTATCATGTTGAGGCTCACTAAGAATGTCACCAGGAAGGATGTACAACTAGTTCAATCTCTTCCAAATATTCTTTGCAACCTATTACTCTCCATATATTGTTATATTCCTACTTAATCACTTAACAAACACATTACCCTTTAACTTCCTGCTGCACATACTACCATGTGGTGCCTGCATACAGTTCTCTATACTAAGAAGCAATTACAAATAAAGTCTGGGAGTTAATTGCTCCTAATACATGACTTTTTATGGAGTTGCACAATATGTGCTATGGTACTGCACCATGGACTAACCTTTATTAGTTCGGATGCTATGCAGAAGGGAAATCTTATTAATGGAAGCCGAAATGACCCTCATTGTCACAATATTCATGCCACTTTCTTTTTCTAGAAAAATTATCACTTGTGAGCCTAGATGGTAAAAACCCAATAAAGAGAGAAAATTACATGAGTTCCATTCTATTATTTAGTAAAATGGATGGCTCACTTTTAAACAGATTACTGTAGACAAGTAGACTTCCATAAATAAGCACATCATGGCACAATATCCAAAGGTTAGCCTTTAATCAGGGACATATTAAAATTCACATTCCATTGCTTTTTCACACAAAATTATGAACTTATTGAGAGCAGAGTCATTGTTTTATTCTACAAATGTCTAGTATCAAGTAGAATCACAACATAAATGATATTTAAAGAGATTCTGAAACTTTTCTGCAGTTAGTGCTGACAAAAGTAAATAAAACCCAGAGGCAACGAAACCATGCCATAAAAATAAGCAAATAAACACTAAAGCAAGAGAGATATCTCAGTTTGAGGCCCTCAGTTGATCTAGCCTGGCTACATGTCCCTTAGTCACACTATGAAGGATTTACATATGAGGAGGAGTTAGACAGACATAAAACTCACACCACATCCTTAAAAGTGTGCAACAGAATTACGTCTGTTAAAATGCTTGTCATCCTCACTTCTCATTGCAATTTTAGTCATACTATGAACTCTTTTTTTGTTAACTTCATAGAGCTTCAATGTGAAAGTCACTCCAGAAATGTTTATGGACAGAAGCTTAAGTTTATAGAACTATTATACTATTGTAAAAAAAAATCAGCATCCCAGGTGCCTCATATTATACTAAATCTATTAAAAGTTGCAAAGACATTACAAGGCAGGTGATGTCTTTGAAAGGAAAAAATATCAAATGCCTAATAAATTATAGCTAAAATAATCATATTGAATAAAGCAGTTTCTGTGTCACAAGCACTCTGCTCATTGCCTCATATACATGATCACACTTTATCCTCACAATGAACTGATGAGGTAAACATTATTATCACCAAAGCTCACAACCAGAAAGAGCCATGTCAGGACTGGGACCTAGGTTACTTTGGTTTGAAAGCCTGGTCTTTAATCAACAGGATGTTAGATAACATATAACATATTAGAATTATTTTCTTGAAAACAATTGTCAATATTCATTAAATTCATTTGTCTTTGAAGAACACACTTAACCACAAAGTTATGTCTCACACACACACACACACACGCGCGTGCACACACACACACACACACTCTATAAAGTTGCATAATACATATACCACCCTACCATTCATACAATAGTAAAAACAAAATTCTCAAGGGCTAAAAAGACAATTAATTTCATAGTAAAACTTCTGATATGAAGAAAAATAAATATAAAAATTCCCTACGGCTTGATGACAAATCTTGTAGAAAACTGCTACTCTAAAACAATTGTAATAATCCTCTAAGACATTAAATGATTATGTGATTATGAAAACAATCATCTTTAATTAAAAATGTTGATGACTCTGGACAATACTCTTGAGATTTGGAAATCCCTACATTGTATACTTCCTAATGTGGGTATAATCTTCCTCCTTTGTCACATAAATTTATTTGTTGAGCCCATGTATCAGAGAATAATAAAAACATGCAATAATTTTAATATTAGATGTTATATCAGTTGGCTATTGCCACAATGACACTGCATAATGTACTACTCCATAATGCATTCACCTACAATAGCAAGCATTCATTTTCTAGGTCATAAGCCTGCAAGATGATTGCAATTTGGATGATCTAGATAGGATTTGGCTATCTCCTCCACCTCAGGCTGTGGGTTGCCCTAGCTTGGTCCCCCACTATAGGATGGGTTCAGATCTGCTCCATATGTGAAGGTTTTGGAGCTCAGACCAAAGGAGCATACAGTTGTCATTCAAGGTACCGAAGCCAAGTCACATGATACCAGTACATGTAAGGCCCTGCTAGGTTATGTCTGCTAACATTCCAGCAGTCAGAACAAGTTACATTGGCCAAGCCCTGCATCAACATAGGAGAAAAGTGCATTATTCCTCAACAAGAAGGTAAGATAAATGTATATTGCTGAACATAGAAGAAGCTGAATGTAATGCAAACATTCTTGAAAATAACCTTTGACCTAAAAAAAGTTTTAATTTTTAAATTTTAAATATAAATAAAAGAACCAATAAATGAAGTACGTCACCTAACTTGATTTGGCATAGTGAAAACTTTGCTATGCGGTCTTAACAACTGTTGTCTGTTTGCCCGTAGATTAGATAAAGAGATTAAGACAATTGTAAACAATGCAAAATGTTCAGCGCAGAAGGATTAATAATTATCAGTGGAGTGAAGCTGCTGACTACATCTGAAAGTCATAGAGGCATTTTTAAGTGGCACAAAAATGAAACAGACTAAAAAAACTGGAGTAATTTTTCACACTTTAAGCTTCATTCTTAACTGCGGCAGTGGTGAGAAACTTTATCTTCATGGATCAAATGCATGGGAACAGTTTTAATTATTGCTGTAGCATTTATATTCTAAGTAACTGCTAAAAACAAACACAACAGAATGGTAAGTTTCCACTTGATACTTTCTTCTAAAAGATGGAGAAGCAACATAAAAAAGCCAATAACAACTGTCTAGGGATAGAAAAACAATGGCAATATCTTTTTAAATTTAAATTTTAATCAATTATTTATTTTTTATTATTTTTTATGTGGAACAGGGTCTCATTCTGTCACCTATGCTGGTGTGCAGTGGTGCAATCTCAGCTTACCGCAACCTCTGCCCCCTGGGTTCAAGCAATTCTCTTGCCTCAACTTCCTGAGTAGCTGAAATCACAGGCACGTGCCACCCCATTCAGCTAATTTTTGTATTTTTAGTAGAGACAGAGTTCTGCCATGTTGTCCAGGTTGGTCTCAAACTACCAACCTCAGGTGATCCATCCACTTTGGCCTCCCAATGCGCTAGGATTTCAGGCTTGAGCCACCATGCCCGGCTAACAATCCCACAGTATCTAATTCTGTGGAACTCTGAAAAGCCTGCATGGATTGAATTCAAACGTTTCAGATCATGACAGAGCATGCAATACCTAGTATATCTAGAATATTCTTATTTCCTACAATATCTACTTCTCATAGTTTCTCCTGTATATATGATATTACCCTGTCATCATCAGACATGACCATTCTCTGAAGAAGTCATCTTGGCACAGGATACCTGGAGAAATGTGTACAGCCAAACTTACCCAGGTAAAGTAGATAAAATGGCATTCATATTTCACTTACATAGCATCATGCATTCATTACTTTCTTTTGGTATAAACATTCAAAATGGCCTTTTCTGATTTCCTCCCAACCTTAGTCTCTATGCCTGTCTTTTCTCACAGGTTTTTAAACTTGCTCATTCCCAGATCTTTTCAATTTAAAAGATCCTGATGGAAGTGATTTAAAAATATCATACATAAAAATAATAAGCATTGAAAAGTTTCCAGTTAATAGTATATCTATAAATTATTTTTTAATTAAACATACACACTAAAATTAAATGACATTATTTAAATTAAATTCCCAGGAGGAATTCAAGCATCATGGTTAAGATTTATAGAAATCTTTTGAAACTGACATCTGGATTTTACTCCTTTGAGATAAGAGATGTACAAGAATGTATCTTTTTGTCTCACTGAAGTAATATCTGCTTGTAGGAGCAAATTGAGTGTTAATGAGCAATCAATGCAAAATTACAGCATAGAAACAGATTAAACCTAGTTATAATCTAAGTTGTCAAAGTAGTTCCAGGTCTTGGAAACAGAAGTGGACAATTTGGGTTGCAGGCAGTAGGAGAGGAATAACATTGTAATCAGGCATATGTCTGACAGGCAGTTCTTGAAGTTCTTCAGAAGCAGTATCTCTATCATCCAAAAAGGTTGCCTGAGTGACAGATATTAGGAATCTAGCCAAAGACTGTAGACCTCAGAGGAAGAAGCATCATCTATCCCAAGTATAAACAAACAAATTAAGAATTTTTGTTAGAAAACAGATATTTAACCAGGGCCTAGTAACAAACTGAGGTCTTATGCTTGAAATCTGTACATACTTTCCCTTGGAGAATGAAGACCATAGATTGTTTTCATTGGATAGTGAAGTCTTTGAAAGAAGTAAACAAAAATAACAGTTACATTTTTAAAAATATATTTTTTTCCATTATAAAAGGATATTGGTTCACACACAAGCACATAAAGCAACAGAAGGAGAATCAGACAGAGTCAGAAATGACCGAGTTTTTAGGCAATATTAAGGTTTCTCACTTTTTTATATACTTCTTCTATAAAGATAATTATGAGAAAAGTCAGATTTATATAATCCTCTTGATTGATTCCTAGGGTAGTTTTTATTCATGAAATTACAATCAGTGACTGCAAACAATTATAAGCTTATAAACCATGGACTGAAACCTTTATGGTAGAATATAAAACACAAGCTTATGAATTTTTAGGAAACAATTACCCTGTTTTTATAGAAGTTTTTAATTTCTGTGAAATAAGAAAATGACAAAAAGAAATTAAATATGAAGGGAGACTCATTTTTAAATTAAATGTTTTTTTCTCAAGTGTCATCAGCTACTCTTTAAACCAAATTTATATTACTATAATCATCTCTACTTTTAAAGGTTTATTACCTTAATTAAAATACTCATTATAGGAAAAAATGTTCATTCCAAGTTATCTTATATATACTTTTTATATATTTAAGTCTAATATGAATTAAAATCTTCTTTATTTATATCAATAAAAAGTACCAGTAAAAACAAATGTTTGGCACATATAAATATCCTTGATTTTAGCCATTCTTATGGAAAATGTGGGGACTTCTCACTTAATTTACAAATATATACACTTAGATATATGCAGAGTGAAAAATTGAATATGGTAATGGTCATTGTATTCGTTTCTCTCTTCTAAAATATGCAATTGAAGGAATATCTTACTTCACTATTTTTATGCAGTATTTCATATGACAAGAAGACACAGATGCTGAGATATAAGCTGGAATTCACTGAAAAGTTAGACTACATTTGAATCAGTTTTGAAGATTGTTATTCCTTGACAATTCAGAAATCTTCTCTTTTCCTAACTTAAAATCCATTTAAGCTAGAGGTATTGGGGGACCTATACTAATATGGTCATTTCTTCACCTACTCTGAATGTTGTAGTTTCTGAGCCTGTACTCTAAATGTGTGATTCTTCAAAAATCTTTTAAAGCAAAAATTCTTTGAGCTTTTATTGAATCATATCCCTATATATTTCCAGACCTTCAAACAAATTGATTTGGGTGAATGTAGCAAAGACAAAAGTCCTCACAGAATATTCTTGACAGGGTATCTTTGGATCAACTTTGAGCCATATAATCATTCAGGGCAAAAAGCCATGAGGACTTAATTCAGAGCTACATGGCATCACAAGGGGCAGAGCCTCCCTCAGACTGGAGCTCTGAGTGGTTGTGTGAAGTAGAATTTCTCACAGGGCTGTGTTGGATATAGAACATGAAGAGAAAATGAATATCTGTGTGATAAGCTACTGGCCACTGAGATTTGGGTTTTATTAATTGTGTAGCTAGTACTGAAAGTGATTCAGAGAGAAAGTAAGACTAATGAAATTACATTGCCTTAGCGGTTGAGTCATGAGTTGCGAACAAATTACTTTTGGATTTTGGAAAATTGCTCAGCCATGTAAACTGATAGCAGAATATTTGGTCAAAGTGTTGTCTGCAATTATTTTGGTGACAGAAAGTTCGTTTCTTAGAGAAAAGTCTGGAAACAGAAACCTAATAGCAAACAAAGGTTGCTACTGATAATATCTATTTTATTATTGATAATATCTAATATTGACAGTCAACAAGCCTAAATGAAAGGGAACAGACATCAGAAATGGGTGACCTTGCCAAATGGAAAAAGGATGAAACCCTAAAAGCTTCTTATTGACTAAGACTCAATAATACCTTCACATTAATTAAAATACCTCAAGTTAACAGTCAATTTAAGGCAGTGATACACAATTTAGCAACAACAACAACAAAACCTTTTCAGCTGACTAAAGTGCCTCAGAGTAAAACCAGATGATGTGTAAAGTCTTCCTACCTAAATCTGAGAGCTTCAAGATAGCCTCAGAAGGTGACAGAGTTAAGTTTTAGTTAACAAAGACACAAAGATTCAAGAACTTCTAGGAAAGGACTTTGGTTGTGGTGACTGGCAATTGGAAAACATGATTGTTTTTTAAAAACTAGGAAACAACAGAAAATTGAATCCCACAGTGTGCCACTAAGAGCAGTGTGCTGTCTATATTTGACAATAATCCTACAGATCAATCTTGTGCATGAACTACAATAGAAAATTCAAACCAAGTTATATTTCATTCTATATAGAAAGAAAATCTACAGTGAATATTTAGCATCTAGGGATGCTAAATATTTATTACATTGAACATTTTGGGTTTAGAGGTATAAATCATTTCATAATTATATCAAATATGCCTGCATATACACATATAAGTTGGAAATATGTGTAATTTGGAAAATATAATTGTACATTTTAGATGATGGCAATTCTGTATGAAAGGCAGGAAAGACAGCATCATCTTATTTTTGTAAATGAGAAAGCTGAGATCCAGAGATTCTAAATGACATTCTGTTAGCAGAGCTAATCAATGATAAGCCACTATTAAATCTCGATCTTATGACTACTAGTTTGGATGCTTCTAGCATATCAATACCTCACCTTGTGATCAGGTAAGTTGGATTAATTGTGAGGAAAAAATAGAATAAGAAATAATAAACGCCTTAACATGTCCTATAAATTAACAATCATTTTTTGTAAGATACAAAACTTCCCTGTGATTCAGTTTCCAAATCAACAGGCTCATAAAGTTCTTTCACAGTTCAGAAAATTGATGTAGATGAAGTCTGTCTTCCATGCAGGCTATGAAAGGAAGACATGCTTTTCAGATTCTTAGACATTTGGGGAAAGACCAGGGAATAAAGATAAATGGAAAGGGAACCTTTAAAATATAGTGAAAGTTTTCTAACGTGTCAAACAAACCAATGGCAACTTAACGCATGTAATTTATCGAGCACTTTGGAAACATAGAGCACTTTTCCTTTTCAAGTAATCTATATGATCTCTACAAGGATGGGAATGTTATTCCAGTTTCACAGATAGCAAAGAAACTAATACAAAGAAAATAAATTACATCCTTTAATGTCAAGTAGAGTTACTAGCACATACATTTTTGGTCATCATAAAAGCCTAATTCCTATGCCTGACCTCAGTTCATGCTGCCACGTGGAAATATACTTGGCTGTAAAACAGACCCATCTGCATCTCTTTTCATTTACTTTGAAAACCTACAGGGGAATATTTGTTATCATGGCGTATGCTTATGAACAATTGCTTTCAAGTATTATGCATTGCTAGACCCAATTTTTATGTTAAGTTAGAATTGCCTCTAGGGCAATGTTATAATATTAGTTGCCAGGGTGTAAATGCAATTTCAAAATCAAGATGCTGTAATCGAAAGTGGAACTACGTCTGTTATAGTGTCTACTTGTGGTAGATATTCTTAGTTGCCAAAATAGTATCTTCTTTTTTCCTTTCTTTGGAGTGACAGACACTTACTTTCATTTAGGGTGGCAGAGACCTAGTTCCATGTGATGAATCCTGTTTAAGTCAATCAGAATTTCCCTGTTCTTTGTGTTGCCAGTTTGACTCAGCTCTGAATAGTTGCATGATTCACGTCTGGCTAATGAGAACTAAGTGGGAGTCTTCCGAGGCTGGGGACAGAGGAACTTGTGAAAAATGTTTCCTGATGAAAGATTTGAAAAGACAGGCACTGCTGCTTCCTTCTCTGTCTTCCTGCTGAGAACATGGCTCTATTTCTGGAGCTGTAATAGTCATTTTTTTGACTCTGAGACAGTCAGCATTAGGCAGAGGCCAGGAAAATCTGGAGGTATCAGTTTAACATTATTGGTCTACATACCTTCTGATTTTGTTATATGAGCAAAAAAAAAAAAAAAAAAAAAAAAAATTAAGACTATGAGGTTGAATTTTTTGTTACTTACTGTTAAAAACAATCTTAATGCATACATTTTCTAAATGATGTCTCTAAGAATCATAGGAGTGTGAAATAATTAATTTCCAGGTTTCACAAGTAATGAAGGACTTTCTGTTTAACACTGAGCTGTATTATTTTTGTTGACATTGTGCCCATCTATGATTTCATTTGGAAAAAGAAAGTTTAGCTATCTGAATATTTCAAAACTAAACTCTAAAAAAGCTATGTAATGTGCCTTATCTAAGCGTCTATACATATCTGGACTTCTATAAATATATTTTAAGAGTTTTACTATATCATTTCTTAATGTTATACATTTTTATACTAATTTAAAACATATCATAATCTGAGTCATTTGGATGACTTTCTTATAATAACAGACTAGTTTTCAGAGCCTACACTTACATTTGTTTTTATGACTGAGTGGTATTCAGTGACAGTTTTAGAATGACATCATTTAACATTTGATGTGTTAGCAAACATGTCTGGTTATCTTAGGATTAGCACGTCTTAATGTCAAAATCACATGTTTGGGCTGCTTTGCTCATATTTAATTTACTCTAAACTTCTTATAAATAAAAATTTCTCATTTGAAAATATTTCTTAATTAAAAGATAATTTCATAAAGTGAATCACACAGCCCATGTAATATTGCCAAATGAAAATGCCAAAAATCTGTTGGTGACATCTCTCAGATTGCACAGATTCTATCTTGGTAGCTGCTAACTTTGTCACAGTTCTTTAGGTAATAGTAACAGAGATGATGCTGTGTATTCCCAACCTATTGTCAATATGCAATTTGTTTGGAAACTGTAATTGAGTACAGTGGATGGTAGCAGAAGTGATGTGTGCCATTTCCAAACCTGGCCCACCAAAATACATTTCCCCATTATCTTTCTTCTACTGATCTTCCATTCCTGACATCAGGTAATTTAAAAACTTCAGGATGATGGAGTCACAAGATGTGAGTAGCCTGAATTCTAGAGTCACCAATTCACCCACAGTTATCCAGGAAAGCTACCTGATATGGTTTAGGCTTTGTGTCCCACCTGGATTAGTCCATTCTCAGGCTTCCAATAAAGACATATCAGAGACTGGGTAACTTATAAAGGAAAGAAGTTTAACTGACTCACAGTTCAGCATGGCTGGGGAGGCCTCAGGATCTTATAATTATGGCAGAAGGGGAAGGAAAACTGTCCTTCACATGGCAACAGCAAGGAGAAGTGCTGAGCAAAAGGGGGAAGAGCCCCTCATAAAACCATCAGAACTCTTGACAACTCACTCACTAACACAAGAACAGCATCAGGGTAACTTTCCCCCATGATTAAGTTACCTCCCAATGGGCTCCTCTCAGGACACATGGGGATTATGGGAACTACAATTCAGGATGAGATTTGGGTGGGGTCACAGCAAAACCATATCACCACCCAAATCTCATCTTGAATTATAATCCCCATAATCCCCAAATGTCAAAGAAGAGACCAGGTGAAGTTAATTGGGTCATGGGGGTAGTTTATCCCATGCTGTTCTCATGATAGTGGGTTCTCATGGGATCTGATGGTTTTATAAGTGTTTGTTAGTTCCTCTAGCATTCATTTTCTTTCCTGCCACCTTACAAACAAGGTGCCTTGCTTCACCTTCCCCTTCTGCCATGATTGTAAGTTTCCTGAGGCCTCCCCAGCCATGCTGAACTGTGAGTCAATCAAACTTTTTTTCTTTAAAAACTACTCAGTCTTGGACAGTTATTTACAGCAGTGTGAAAACAAACTAATACACTATTCAAGCAAATATATATAGACAATGCACATTATGTGAGTAATAAACATTTTTTAACATGTGAATCTGCTGAGAATTGAGGTTTCCCCCCCCCCCAGGAACTAACTGTATTAGTTATCTATTACTGCATAAGAAATTGTCCCAAAACATCATGGCTCAAAACAACAAACATTTATTATCTCACAGATTAGTAATCTTGGCCTGGTTTAGCTGGGTGGTTCTGGCGCAGAGAACCTCATGAGGTCAGAATTGCAGTGTCACCTGGGGACACAGTTATCAGAGCCCACCCTGGAGGTAGAAGTTTCTAGCACAAGTATATGTCTGTTGACTAGAAGTCTCAGTTCCTCACCATGAGGGCCTCTGCAGAGTAGGGATGCTTAATACATAGAATCTGGGAATCTGGGTTTCCCCAGAGTTAGCAGTCTGAGAGAGAAAGAGAGGGAGAGAGGAGGAATGGGAGAGAGACAGAGGGAGATATATATATATATATATATTCATCTACTCAAGATGAAAGCCATAGTTTTTATAATTTTATCTCTGACGTGATACAACATAACTTCTGCTATATGCTAAGAAGCACACAGACAAGTTTTGGTATAATGTGGTAGGATACTATACAAGTGTATATATTCCAGAAGGCAGAAAGTATCTGTAGTTATTTTGGAGGTTGGCCCCTCATTGATATTATATATTTAGTTTAATAAGGATAGCAACTAATATTTAAAAAAAGCCCAAGATTATCCTAAAATAAAGAACAAAGTAGTAGCTGGTTTTTCTATTATCATAATACCAATTCAAATTTCAAATTTCATGATTTTTTTCTATTTTCTCAGTTCATTGTTATTAACATTAATATCTCAAAGTTTAATTTTAAAGGAACTTGGAAATGTGATATGATTTTTAAAGCAAATGATAAAGCTTGATCAGAAAAACAGCAAAACATTGCTTATTCAGCTGACATTTATCTACTAAGTTTGTAACTTGAGTATTTCTGTAAAGAATTCGGCATGTAAATAACATTGTCAGATCTCGTTAGGTCTCAGGTTCACATGTTTGCTCGTGCATTTGCTCAGAACAGCGGTGAGGTATAGTCAGAGTCTTCTATTCCTACCCTCCCTTTTCTCTTCGTTTGTTTAGTCATATCTGAAGCGTCCTGGTATATGGCAAAAGCCATTCAATCTCACTCTTGCCTTATAGCACAGAAACAATGTTTCGATAAGAGACTCTCTCCAGCTGCCACTCAATGAATTGTTGATTTGGAAGTGGCCACCATGTGTACTACCCAGAGAAAATTTTGGAAGGGATCTGCTGACCATCATTGTCCATACTGCAGCCATTTTCTAGGGAAGACCACCCTGGAAAATTGCTGCAGTATGGACAATGGTGGTCAGCAGATTTCTATAGTTAATGATGATATATTATCATTGCTGATGTATTCTTGAATAATGTAAAGAGAGAAGATGCTACACGCTCTTACAACAAAAGTGATTACTATAAGAGGTAATTCATTCGTTAATTAGCTAGATTTAGCTATTCCACAATGTATATGTATTTCAAATCATCATGTGCATAATAAAATGTATGGTATTTGTCATTAAAAATAAATAAATAAATACCCCCATTTCTGTGTTTTATGAGTTGTGCTCCACGGCAACAGTGGCCTGGTTTCCAAAGGCAGCCCTCAGCAGATTCACTCGCACTGTAGCAACTCTGCAGGTGCACTTAGTAAGAAGTGTTTCTATGTTCAGCTTGACACAGTTGGGTTATGATATCTGTGGTTTCTGCTAATGCTGATTTTGGTGCACAGCCCTGCTCCTGGCATAAATGATGCTTTGAGATAAAAGAACCACAGACTGCCTCATTACTATTAACCAGGAGAACATGTTAGGCACAGTGGCTTGCACCTATCATTCCAGCTACTCAGGAGGACTCAGTTTTGTTGTTGTTGTTATTTTTCTGGGACCTCTTTGGGGGGATCAAAGAAGTAATATTATATTTCTAAAGATTCCTGGTTAGAAAATTCCCGATCTCATTATCTAAAATATTTCCATCAGGTTGGTGGCTCATCCCTGTAATCCCAGTGCTTTGGAAGGCCCAGGTGAGTGGATCACTTGAGGGCAGAAGTTCTAGATCAGCCTGATTGACAAGGCAAAACACTGACTCTTCTAAAAACAGGAAAAATTAACCAAGAGAGGTGCTATACACTACTTGGGAGGCTGAGGCAGGAGGATCATCTGAGTCCTGGGAGGGAGAGGCTGCAGGGAGCCATAATCGTGCCACTGCACTCCAGCCTCGGTGGTAGAGTGAGATCTTACTTCTTAAACAATAAAAATAAAAAGAAATGAATATATAATAAATAAATGAAATATATTTCCAGTTCTCCGCTCCTTATTTTTTCCTTCTTAAGAGTATCACCATGCAATGTGCTATATTCCCTTATTTAACTTATTACTTTTCTAATTTCCCCTCAGAATATAAACTCTAAGAATATAGAGATTTTTGTCTGATTTTCTTACCATTTTATCCCCATGGCCTACAATGCAACCAGCACATCGTAGGTACTAAAGAAGTATATGTTACATGGATCAATGAATGCTGTATACATTTCAGTTTCTCAGTCTATGACCCATACCATCCTGGTGTGTCCCAGGCAGGTTGCAACTAAGCCAAGATTTTGTCCCTTCAGCCCTGAGGATAACTGGAACCTACAGCTACAAAAAGCCTCTACTGTTTATTCCAGAGTGCTATACTTCTTTTTTTCCCCCAATATGTGCAATGAGGCAAAAAAGCTTAGAAGGCACTAGCCAAGATTTTTGCCATCAGCATTGTTTTCAAACTTCTGCTCTTCCATGGAATACATGAAAAGACAATTTCACTGAAAACCTTTTTAATGTGGGAAACTCAGTGACAATTATCATTACTCAAGGTCAAATAAATGTCTCATTGGAGTTTATTTTGCAGGTGAAAACCAGATTCCAACTACATGCTAATGCAGCAATTGCATTACCAGCTTCCTCTGATATTTCTAAAGCACTCAAACTCTGCATTAGTGGCTTATGACATCATCAATATCCGTTAATTTAATCTTGTTTTTTTTTCTTTTAGTAAAGAGGCATATATCATTTTTCATAACAAGAGGCTATTCCATAGTGCTCATATAAATCTTCACCAATTTCTTACTCCATTAAAAGCCCTTTCCCCCTAATGTAACTGCTTCGTCAGCAAACACATATTCATGTTTGCTGACTAAACATACTCACGTTGACATATTAAAGACGAACAATTAAAATTCAGGAAAAAATCAAAATAGATGTTCCTTTTTACATGGGGGTATGATAGTTCATTTAATCAGAAATTATTTTGTGAATTGACATAACTGTGACCTTTTAACCCCCAGGGTCTCTTCAAATGTGGTTTGCTTTGCCTAAAATGAAAAGCCACTCTTTCATTTATTTAGTTCCATAATAAATGTGAAGCCTGCTGTGCTGTTATGTAATAATAAAGATATTTTATTTTCTATAGACTTTGTTGAAATGAGGGGGTAGGAGGGAAAATCAATGTGTCACAACATCATAAAGCAACCCAGAAAATAAAGTGAGAAATAAAAAAGCCAATAAAAAAAGCCCAGTACAATTAACTGATGGTGTCTGAATTTCTACACCTACCAAAGTAAACTTAAAAAATCAGATGCATTTGTATGTTTCTTTTTTTTTTTTTTGATTATTTTTCTGGGACTTCTTTGGGGGGATCAAAGAAATAGTTATATTTATACTAATTTCTTGTTAGAAAATTATTTCATTGAATAACTTTGCAGACTACAAGGGATGACGTGACTTACCCAAACATGAAGGCTGTTAGCTAATTGGTAAGTCACATTTCCAATATAAAACCAGTGTCAAAAACTAAATCTGTCTGCAATGCAGTGTTATGGCATTGCTTGCCTCATATAAATATCAATAATATTTTAAGAGATGTTTTTAAGAGCAATTACCAAGATTATGAGCCTGTTTTATTCCTTAAATTTATTTCTATTCAGGTGTTGAATTAAAACATTACAGAGTTCTAGAGATTTGTTGCACAACAATGTGAATAGACTTAATATTGCTGAACTGCATATATATGGTTAAGACAGTAAATTTTATTTATATTTTATACAACCAAAAAGTAAATTTTTAATGGGAAAATACATAGTAAAATAAGCTTCATACTATGTGTAAGTTCTTTAACATTAATAAAAATACCAGACTATTGCTATTTCAAATAACAAAAAATTAGAAAAATTTAATTTAAATTTTGCAAGTGATTGTGGTATTTTGTCTTTAATGCATAAAGATTTATTCTTGTGAGTATTCTAGAACAATTGGCATAACATGTAAAAGTACAAAAATCTGAAAATAAAATTTTCTCACATTTATAAACCTTGTAATCTTGAGTAGAACAAAACACCACATCTCTCTAAGTCTCAGTTTGTGTTTCACAGATTGGATGTGTTGATTAATCAAAGTAGTCTACAGAAAGTATCGAACACAGTGTTTAGCACATTATAGATGTTCAAAAATGTGAAGTTCTTTCTTTTCGGTTAAAATATGGGTTCAAAAAGTCATACCTGGCCACACTGAATTAATAGACAAAGGATTACAATGCCTGCAGTTCTGGTTACTAACAATAATTGATTTAATTATATCCAAAAAGTTTTTAATTATTGTTTTAGCCTTTTCCGATATCATGAAATGTATATGGAAATATGGAATATAACCTCCAATAAAATTTTTGTACATTGTATTTTATAGTAACTTTTCCTCACTAAAACATTCTCATTAGTATATATCAGAAGTTCTCTATTTTGACATTCATGAGATTAGACATATGCAAATTCAGAACTATATGTCATGTGACTGTAAGCTCCTTAGACTAATGTCAATGAGTTACTATTGTCAAGGCAATACTAGACAAAGCAGTATAGAGGCTAATAATCTATAAAGTCCAATTATTGTTTTATGTAGCAGCATGCCTGTACCTCTGGAACAAAAAGTTAGATATTTGATTAGTCAGTATAATCATTAGTATTAATTATTTTAAGTCCTATGAGCTATATATTGATAATGGGGACCTTACAAAATCTATTCCCAAACTTTGTGTAACTGTTGATTATTGGGGTTAGAAGTAGCATCAATAATAATTGCTGGTTAATTGGAATATGTTACTTGGGATATAAATCACCAGTTGGCTGCTTTAAACATTGATTTAGTCTTCAACTGAAAGACATTTTTTGAAAACAATTTAGTAGGCATTTTAGCTAATGATCACCTATTTTAAAGCTAGTTATAGCAGATATTATTTTCAAATATTATTTTCTTTATAAGTAGCAATAACATTTTAAAGATTTCTGCTCTTATTAAAATATTTTACAACTGAAAATATTCAACATCTTTTAAATTAGAAAGGCTTAATAATACTATGGAACAGAGTACTGTGTAAAGTAAATGATTTCTAGTATTTGCTATTAACTTCAAAATAATGAACATAATATGTTGATGCATTTCAATGTTTACTTTCTGAATATTTTTGTTGGTAAAAATACAGTTCTGGCTGAGAGAAACTGTTGGTGTAAATCTTAAAGTCATATCCTACAAGTGGAAACATCCGGTGGAGAACAAGTGGACAGAAACAGTCAGAAAGTCATTGAAGCAGTGGTCCTCCCACCACGGTGTCTACTAAAGTAACAACAGAGAAGTATTTCCTCCCTTACTAACAGCATCAATTAAATTCAACAGATGTTTGGCATTTAGCTCAAATAGTTTATGGATTCAGGTTGAGCAATGAGGGTACAATCTGAAAAAAGTGATAAGAAAAGCAGAGGGAAGGCATAATAATGTACATGTGTAGAGTTGCTTCTATTTCAGATATATAATTTATTTTTATACATTTTATATTTATGTCACACATATGTAAATATGTAATAAACTATGTTTACTTGTATATGCACACAGATATAGATTTTTAAAATTTATTTTGCTTTCATGCTAATATAGGTTGGGACTCCTTCAAATCCCAAACAGGTATTTTTCATTCTCTACAAGTCCATATTATACAATCTGTTATATTTGTACATGTACAGATATAGATGAAAACAAGAAATTAAGTATACAATCATTCTTGAGAGGAAATTCATAGGGGAGACAAATGATAGCACTCAAACGAATTCTGCATATACAGTTTTTGCTTAATAATGGAATACATTTACACTATTCTCACATAATAATATATTATGATAGATTTTCAAGTTCATGGGTCAATAAAAATAAGGGATGCTAAGGAACATTCTGAAGGAGGTATTTTACCCATATCCCCAAAGGTTGTGGCAAAAAGAACAAATGGTTACATTTTATGTATTAGCAAGCAAAAGGTAGAGTTTCCTAAAGTGGCCTTCTATATATTTTCCATAGTTTCAATAATCCTTTTAAAAATGTTTGGCAAAATAATATACTGGCAAATTATACTCTTAGAAGAAAGACTTGGTTTGTATTCCACACAGTAATCTTGAAGAAAAAAATTATATTCTTAGGCTACCCACTGCTTATAAATTATACAGTAGTATAGCTGTTGTATGGAATTAGCTAAACATGCAATTCCATTTTCTCTTTATTGAGGCTAATTCTGAATAGAACAAAGAACAGTAAGTGTTTTAATGAGGTATATGGTTACTTTAAGTAAAGTCAAATATAATCATTCAGCCCACAAAGTCAATGGACCTTGTGCCTGAGTCATCCAATAAAGCAAAGATTCATTTTATGTTTTGTTGTGTAGACATAATCTAAAAATGAATTCATTATACAATGATTGATCATTTTCTTCAATAGGAAGTTCAATATCTTACAAAGAGTTATTCAAATAGATTTTAAACAAATCAAAACAGAGAAGCATTGATACATGAAATGACAGTAATGCCCAGGAAAGAAATGCTACATTTGCACATATTAGACATTAATATAAGTTTGTGCCTTTGTTGCCATAGAATCTGTCACATGCCTGAATAATTTTATATCTTTATAAATTTTTTATCACTTAGTTCAGCTTACTTCATTGCTGTGATTTTTGAATAAATGTTGTTTTCTACATGGACCAAATTATTAATCACTGGTCTACTGCCATTCACTTAGTTTTCCTGCTTACACTCTCAATCAGATTATTGATTCTGTGACGTTCATATTGGATAATGATAAGCAATCATAAACATGAAAATTAGAAGACTGATTTGAAGCATGAATATGGAGCAATGATAACATGTGTACAAGAATAGAAGAATTCGATTATATACATTTCAGATGATCCTGAAATACCTTGAAAGGCCTATAAATTTTGCTGTAAATGTAGTGATAAAATTTACACACACGAATTCTAAATAAAATCGACCCATTTAAAATTATTTTTAAAAAGACATAGTGATAGATACCAGATAATTTTTATAATTATTTACTGGGAGAAGACAGAGGACAAGATAAACTGGACGTTAATCCACATTTAAACACACAAAAACTATTTAATATTTGGTTCTCATCTTGAATTCTTGAAACTAAAAATAAACTTAAAAATATAAATAAACTTTTTAAATTTAAAGGATACAAAAAATATTCTGTTTGATGTAAAATTTGAAAAGTATTGATATTTATTTTAGCAATAACCTAAGACTAAAAATTAGATAGAGGCCACAATATACGACATATTTAGCCTAGTGAACTAAGAAAAGTGGGCTGACCATCAGAAAACAAATATCTCCAGTTCTGCTCTGCCACTAATTAATTGTAAGAACTCAGGCAACTAACTTGTTTTATGGTTAGGTCTTTAGAAACACCAGAATAGCTATCTGATATTCAATTCAATAGTCTTATTTTTTTTTCTTTTGAAGACAATATTTTTTTGTGTAGCTATTAGATTAAAGCCGTTAGTTCTCAGCATAAAAGGGACAATGAGTATGTTTGTATATACAATTATTTATATATATATATTATTTAAATTTTCTAGTTAGCATGCATATGCATTTTTCATTTTATAATTTATCCACTAAGATATATTTCTGATTTATTTTTTAATTCTAAAAAATATGTATCTCTGCTCGGTGCAATGGCACATGCCTTTTGTCCCAGCCACTTGGCTGAGGAAGAAGAATTGAGCCCAGGAGTTTGAATTCATCCTGAAGAACACTGCAAGACCCCATCTCAAACAAACAAATAGGAAAGAAAAAACATAGAGACAGAGAATGAAATGTGTATGTATTAATACATACATAATACTCATACCAATTAGCCTACACTGAAATTTTGCATATCTGCTTATTTATGATTTTTTCTTATTATGAGAGAGAAGCAAAGTGTATAGACATCGATAAGACTTGAGAGCATAGCAACTGAATATTCAATAACATTACTTAAAAATATATTTGAAAGTGCTTTGAAAATTAATTAATATATCATGTTAGTTGTAGACATAGTACTTTCAAAATCTTTGGAAGAGGGCTCTTCCATAAATATCCTACTAAAGTTTATGAAGCAACGTACTGAACTGTTAAGGATTCTGGAAAAATCTGCATCTTAAAGTTCCATGTTAGGATAATACAGAGAAACAAAACTTTGTGATGAAAGACAGACAATGAAAGGAAGAGATTAATGAGCAGTTTTGGTAACTCTGAAGGTGAAGATAGGGAAATGGCATGAGGGCAATCTTAAGACCAACTGACTCAACTGAACAGCCTAGTTTATAAAATCCAGCTACATGGGATAGAGGGCTGTTTCAAACACAAAGCTCAGGTATTCCCACTTCATTAGAAGAAAAATCCCCAGATATTAGGATGTGAGATACCATGGAAATATGTGTAGCTGCCGACCCTTTGTTTTGTTTATCTAACAGGAGCTTCATTAACTCACCTCACTTCAATGCAAGGAGAATATATATGTAGGAATTAGAAGTATGTATACATATTTACATGTAAGTATTAAAGATACACATATTTATATATACTTACATATAAGTATTAAGTATATATTTATATATACTTACATATAAGTATTAAGTATATATTTATATATACTTATATATAAGTATGAAGTAAATATGTTGAAGTACATATAAGTATGTATTTCTTTTAAGTAATACATTCCATTTGGATGAGGAAATGAGAGAATTCAATGGTCAAGAATGGCCTACTGTCTAAAAGAGGCTCTTATTAAACTTGGTTTCCAGGACACACCTGGTGAAATGAAGCACCAATTAAGCTTGACAAGAAGGCTTTCCAAATCATTTTGGTTTGCTCTAAAAATGTCTTTTAGTTCTTTTTAAAAATTTGCCAAAACGTAAATCAAACACCATTTTCTTAGTAATTACACGTTGAAGGATGTAATCATTGCAGCTTCTGAAACAGAGAGGCCGGTAACCCTGCTTGGGAATTTTCCCACAGTTGCTTTTGCTAATGCACTAATGAGCCATTGTCACAATGGAGCCAACCTGGCATTAGCACTTACAATAAATTTACTGCAAGAACACTGCTGTTTGTAATTAGCTCTTCATTACACAATCAGGCTGATTTAGAGAAACTCTCATATGATTTGCTCAGCAAACGAAGCAATATAATTACACTTCACTTGAAATCAACAAATTAGACTGCTGTTTGCAATTGGCTATATTATGTACTATTAGTGCCCAGGCAATCGCAGGCCTGTTGCTTCCTTTAACACTGAAGTAGAGTAAGCCTAATTAAAACACTGAATATTTCTGCATATACAAGAACAGCTACATAATGGTCACTTTTTTTTATAATTAAAGAAGAAAGCCAAGATTTATGTTCAGAATATTTTACACTGAGCTCAAGCCATGACCATTTAAGGCTCTTATGATAGAAATCACAAGCTAAACCATAACAGGAGGAAATGAAAAATTTATTTTTGAATCAAATTATTTTCTAGCTAGGGCACATGAGAATTGAGTAAGACTCCAATTAGGTTAAGACGGAGTAATAAGCTCTTCATTCAGTTTGGGTGTTTCTCAGCACTAGGTATTTAGTACTCGTCAGCTATTATAATGGCTGGTGTTCATCACTTCTCATGGGGTTTTGACTCTGGAGAACTCTACCCTACAGAGTTGTAATAATCACTGCGGGGAGTAGTTGGTAGGAGTTTTAGAGAAGGGTTCTCTGATGTGGCAAATAAAAATACAAGACATTTAGTTAAACATAGGCATCCTGTATTTTATCTGGCAACCTTACTTTAAGTCATGTAGGGTGTGCTTCTCTGTGTTAAGCTGAGGATATGTATATATACATACAGAGAGCGGGGCGGGGGGGGGAGAGAGAGACAGAGAGAGAGAGAGAGAGAAATAAAAGTTCATCCAGATAATAAGCCTACCCCTGGGCTGTGCATGCAATAAATTTGTAAAAGAATTAATTCCTTAAAAGACAATAGATTAAAAAATAATTTCCAGTGGATCAATGAGTTTTGGGTAGTATTGTGCCTCTCCACTATGTATATTGTATATACATATATATGTAGGTGCCTCTCCACAATGTATATTTCTTTAATTCAGGGACTATCACTTTGTTTCTATATTCCAGAGAGTTGGCATGTAATAAATGTATTAAACATTTTTGAATAAATTAATGAACAAAAGAAGATTCAGTGCCTTACAATAGACTGATAAAATATTCTATGGTAGAGTTAATACTTCCATTCAAAGATCCATTGCTTTAGAAACCTAATGTAAATTCTTCGTCCTGTGAATATATGCAATTTTTAAAAAAGTGATATATGTGTATATGTGTCTATGCAAATATATGCTTCTTCAGTTAATGTTTTTCAATATACTAAATGATGATGTATACTGTACATATTTGTGACATTCACTCAGTTTTATTGTAGTTTCATGAAATCTAGTTATTTAAGACAATTTTTGGCTGATAGGAAAAAGACTTCGATCTCCTTGCCAAACCCTGAATTATTTTATTAAAAAATTTATTTAATAAGTTAGTTCATGAAAGATTTAGAACTTCTTAAATGTGTTCAATGAGTTCTCTTCATGACATGTATGGTCAAACATACCTATGTTCTATCTCATTTATTACCTCAATTGTTCCTCATTCTCAAAGGGAACCACTCTGGAAGAAATGGATAAATTCCTGGACACTTGTGTCCTCCCAAGCCTAAACCAGGAGGAAGCCGAAACTATGAATAGACCAATAACAAGGTCTGAAGTTGAGGCAGTAATTAAGAGCCTACCACACAAAAAAAGCCCAGATCCTGATGTGTTCACAGCCTAATTCTACCAGATACACAAAGAGGAACTGTTACCATTCCTTCTGAAACTATTCCAAATAATTAAAAAAAGAGGGAATCCTTCCCAAATCATTTTATGAGACCAACATCATCCTGATACCAAAACCTGGCAGAGACTCAACAAGAAAGAAAACTTCAGGCCAATATCCATGATGAACATAGATGCAAAAATCTTCAATAAAATGGCAACAGCACATTAAAAAACTTATCCATCATGATCAAGTAGGATTCATCCCGGGGATGCAAGGCTGATTCAACATATGCAAGTCTATAAACGTAATTCACCACATAAACAGAACCAAAAACAAAAACCACATGATTATCTCAATTGATGCAGAGAAGGCATTTGACAAAATTCAACAGCCTTTTATGCTAAAAACCCTCAATAAACTCGGTATTGATGGAACGTATCTTAAAATAATAAAAGCTATTTATGATAAACCAACAGCCAATATCATACTGAATGGGCAAAAACTGGAAGCATTCCCTTTGAAATCTGGCACTAGACAAGGATGCCCTCTCTCACCACTCCTATTCAATATAGTACTGGAAGTTCTAGCCAGAGCAATCAGGCAAGAAAATGAAATAAAGTGTATTCAAATAGGAAAGGAGGAAGTCAAATTGTCTCTATTTGCAGACAACATGATTGTATATCTAGAAGACCCCATTGTCTCAGCCCAAAAACTCCTGAAACTGATAAGCAACTTCAGCAAAGTCTTAGGATACAAAATCAATGTGCAAAAATCACAAGCTTTCCTATACACCAATAACAGACTGAAAGAGAGACAAATCAAGAATGAACTGCCATTAACAATTGCTACAAAGAGAATAAAATACCTAGGAATACAACTCACAAGGAACGTAAAGGACCTCTTCAAGGAGAACTACAAACCACTGCTCAATGAAATAAGAGAGGACACAAACAGATGGAGAAACATTCCATGTTCATGGTTAGGAAGAATCAATATTGTGAAAATGGCCATACTGCCCAAAGTAATTTACAGACTCAACACTATCCCCATCAAGCTACCAATGACCTTCTTCACAGAACTGGAAAAACCACCTTAAACTTCATATGAAACCAAAAGAGAGCCCGCATAGCAAAGTCAATTCTAAGCAAAACGAACACAGCTGGAGGCATCATACTGCTGGACTTCAAAGTATACTACAAGGCTTCAATAATCAAAACAGCATGGTACTGGTACCAAAACAGAGATATAGACCAATGGAACAGAGCAGAGGCATCGGGGTTAACACAACATATCTACTACCATACAATCTTTGATAAACCAGACAAAAACAAGCAATGGGGAAAGGATTCCCTGTTTAATAAATGGTGTTGTGAAAACTGGCTAGCCATGTGCAGAAAGCAGAAACTGGACCCCTTCCTGACACCTTACACTAAAATTAACTCCAGATGGATTGAAGACTTAAACATAAGACCTGGCACCATAAAAACACTAGAAGAAAATCTAGGCAAAACCATTCAGGACATAGAAGTAGGCAAGGACTTCATGACCAAAACACCAAAAGCATTGGCAACAAAAGCCAAAATAGACAAATGGGACCTAATCGAACTCCACAGCTTCTGCACGACAAAAGAAACAGTCACTAGAGTGAATCAGCAACCAACAGAATGTGAAAAAATGTTTGCAGTTTACCCATCTGACAAAGGGCTGATATCCAGAATTTACAAAGAACTCAAACAGATTTACAAGAAAAAAACAAGCCCATTCAAAAATGGGCAGAGGATATGAACAGACACTTTTCAAAAGAAAACATACATGAGGCCAACAAACATATGAAAAAATGCTCATCATCAGTGGTCATTAGAGAAATGCAAATCAAAACTACATTGAGATACCATCTCACACCAGGTAGAATGACGATCATTAAAAAATCTGGAGACAACAGATGCTGGAGAGGATGTGGAGAAATAGGAACACTTTTACACTGCTGGTGGGGGTGTACATTAGTTCAACCATTGTGGAAGACAGTGTGGCGATTCCTCAAGGACCTAGAAATAGAAATTCCATTTGACCCAGCAATCCCATTACTGGGTATATATCCAAAGGACTATAAATCGTTCTACTATAAGGACACATGCACACGAATGTTCATTGCAGCACTCTTTTCAGCAGCAAAGACCTGGAACCAACCCAAATGCCCATTGATGATAGACTGGACTGGGAAAATGTGGCACATATACGCCATGGAATATTATGCAGCAATAAAAAATGATGAGTTTGTGTCCTTTGTAGGGACATGGATGAATCTGGAGACCATCACTCTCAGCAAACTGACACAAGAACAGAAAATGAAACACCGCATGTTCTCACTCATAGGTGGGTGATGAACAATGAGAACACATGGACACAGGGAAGGGAGCACAACACATTGGAGTCTATTGGGGGGAATAGGGGAGGGACAGTGGAGGGGGGAGCTGGGGAGGGATAGCATGGGGAGAAATGCCAAATGTGGGTTAAAGGGAGGAAGGCAGCAAAGCACACTGCCATGTGTGTACCTATGCAACTATCTTGCATGTTCTGCACATGTACCCCAAAATCTAAAATGCAATTAATAAAAAGATTTATGGTTTATATAACCCTTTGCTAAAGTTTCAGATTGAGTGTGCATATTGAGCTGGGACAAGAAGACCCCATTCTGTAGTTTTCTGATGCACTTTGCTTTGAGGTAAAGAGGAAGTTTGAAAGTTCATTGGATTTTGAGCATAACCCTGGACTGTGCTGGCTCTGAGATGTGTTCCCAGGTCAGACACTGGGAAATGAACAATGCCATATCTTTGAACAAACTACTAGACTTTAGCTTTGTAATTTCTAATTTGAGCAGTATTTCATTGTCTCATTCCTTTCTAAAATTATGTGAATACACCAACTAATGAAGATCTTTAGAGCACTAGTCCTAAGAAAGTTAATTCCAAAAAATGAATTAAATATAGGAGAATTGGGCTACAAGTTTAAATGTTGGAGAATTGGGCTACAATATTAAGTATAATGACCTGCAATACTTTCCAAGATGTGCTGAGCTGGATTCATCCATTTGTTTCTATAGTAAAAATCAGACACTTTAAATTTATTCCTTTTGATCGTTGACTTCTGTTTATCTTATTTTGAATATTCCAATATCTAGTTAAGTGACCAAACGGCTCAGTTTTAGTGAATGTGTCCCCTTTGCTTTGTGGCAGATGTGTGTTCATTTGTATTCTGATTGTGTTAAGGAGAAGTAAGCTTTTTTCACAAGATTTGTCAAAAAAATCTTTCTATAACAATTTAAAAACAACCGTCTTTTTGAAATCCTTTGTTTCTGGTGGCATACTACTCTTCAATGCAATAGCAGTGTTTTACTGAAGAATTTAAGGAACATTTCAAAAAATGAAATTTTTTCTCTTTAAATTTATATCTTTTACTTTTCCAACAATGGCAGTTAACTGCTTTGCATTTTAAATTATGCTTTAAGTTTATTTCAGTAGTAGAAATTATGTTACTGAAAGGTAGCAGTGCCATTGACCTCACTGAGAGATTTCTTCACGTTATCTTTTAAAATAACGTGTATAAATCATTTTGTAGAGAATTCTGAGCCTATCAGTTGAACATAGATTCAATTTCAAGAATATAAGGAAAAAAATCATTTTAGTAATCATGGGGACAACGTCACAGTGTTAAGTTCATTGCACTAAGCCAGAGAGACAGCATAGAACAAAGCCTAAAGCTCCCAAATAAAAGAGAGTTGGAAAAATTTACCCTTCCTGGAGACCTACAGACTAAAATGAAATAATGCCATTTATTGAAGATATTTCACATGAAGTAGAAGTATCATTATAAAGTATTTTCACTAAACAAGGTAGGAAGTATGGTGAACACAGATGTTGATGTCTGAAAAGTCTTTCTTTTAGGAGGAGAGTTCTTTGTCTGTTAATAAAATCCTTTTCTGCCTCTTTCTTTCACCGGTCCCCCTCCCTTCCTCCTCCAGAAGTCAGGGTTGGTATAGTCCTAGTAGTAAATAGCTTAAAATATTCTTCACTGGATTTTATCATCACTAATAAATAAAAACTTCAGCTGTCTATTATTATTTTAATTTCTGTGGATTTGCTTCTGAAGTATACATTTCATATCTACAGTATAATTTAATTTAGCCAAAAATGCAATAAAACAAATTTCTAGAAGCACAGTTTCTCTGATAAAGTATGTTAAAGAGTATGTGTATACTTAAATAAGGTCATAAATTTATAGGAAGAAAATAAAAGTTAACAACTGACTTCAAAGTTATTTTTTTAAAACAGAGAAAGTATAAATGAGAAATGAACTACTTTTTTTCCAATTTAAAAACATTTGCAGTGACTGGGAAATTTTACATGGTGAGTTATAAATCCTTAATAAATCCTTCAGAAAGTTAAAACAAAGTGAGATTTAACTCTTATAAAAATCGCCATAACAGAGCTAACAGCTTGAAAACTAGATTTGTAATGTCATGTAGAGTATTAAATTTAGCTTCATTTTCTCCTTTACTAAAATTAAAATTAATTTAAAAAATGATACTAATAGACAATACAATTCACTAATTGTGAATTTTAAGCAGCAAAACTTTATAGAAGCCAAGACTATATTTAAGAAAAGAAGGATAAAGCTCTTTGTGATTTTTGCACATTTCCCAATTGGATATATGTGTGTTTGTGTGTGTTTCATATACAATTTATTGTTCCTCTAAAAGAAACAACACAAATGAAAGAATATTAAAGTTAACATGGAAGAATGAAACTTTGCTAAAGGACAAGAGAATTACCTGAGCACAGTCACCGTTCAGTATGTCACTAACAAAACAAAAGGATGATTTGGATTTGCTATTCTTCTGTCTTCTCTGTGCTGGATGATTTAGTCTCCAATTGTCTCCTTTATCATCTGTCATGAAATGTTTTGCACTTAAGTTTTATTTCACAAAAGTAAAACTTCTCCTGTGAAACATCTATTATTCTTAGTAAACAAACATACAGTCAAGGACGTCAATAGGGTGGTCATGTCTAGTAGACACAATCTTTAAAGGTCTGACTTCACATGGAGGCTCTTCCAGAAGGAAACATTGTCAGAATCCCTCATGCTTTGCTCTTTTGTGGTCTGCTTTCCTCTCTAACCTTTGGTGCCATCATGCTAGCACTAACCTACTCTTGCCTTTTTTTTTTTTTTGAGATGCAGACTTGCTCGTCTCCCAGGCTGGAGTGCAATGGCGCAATCTCAGTTCCCTGCAACCTCTGCCTCCTGGATTCAAATGATTCTCCTGCCTCAGCCCCCTCGAGCAGCTGGGATTACAGGTGGCTGCCACCGTGCCCAGCTAGTTTTTTAGTAGAGACAGTGTTTCGCCATGGTGGCCAGGCTGGTCTCGAACTCCTGACCTCAGGTGATCCACTCACCTTGGCCTCACAAAGTGCTGGGATTACAGGCGTGAGCCACGATGCCCAGCCTACTCTTGCCCTTTCTATGAGTCTTGCTCTCCTCCCATCTCCATCCCTTAGCTTCTGCTGCTCTTATGTTTAGGACCTGCCACACCACCTTCAAGAAGGGGTCATGAGTTCATGCCAAGTCTTTCAACTCCTAAACTCTCTAGAGTCTCCTGTGGCTTTTACAGTCTAACATGGATTTTTGACATATGTCACAGCTATTGGCTTTGCTCATCTATGAGACTGTAAGTATTTCTTGTCCTCTATTTATCATTATATAATTCTTGGGATTCATTATCAATACAGTTTTGATGGTTTTCTGTTAGATCCTTGTCTATATTGACAAAAATATGGTGCCAAATCAATTTTGCAAAATTAAAATTTATTAGAATTCATTTTCCTTAGAGGTCAATAGTAGTATTATAATGCAAGTACTAAGTAAGTGCCAGAGAAACTTCTGTTAATCTTTGAGCTTTATGTAGCACTTAATAATCCTCCTAATAATCTCAAAACACCAAAGCATGTATTTGTTAGACACAAAGGACACAAATAAAGCAAGCAGGTGATAATTGAGGGCTGAGAGTCCCAATTAGCACACTTGAGATTTTTCTAAAATTTTAAAAGGGCCCCAAATCTAAAACTGAAAAATCTGGTGTAAGGGTGTTTTGGGTGTTATAAATTTCAGGAAAAATAAATGGCTACACTACCTCAAACTGGTTTATGCTTATATGTCTGAGAAAAGAATGACATAGCAGATGAGAGGAGCAAGCTTTTAAATACCTATATGAAGATAGAAAGAAAACTTTCTTGTTTGAAGTTAAGTGAAACTATCTTGACAAATAGTAACTTTAGGGAAAAATAATTTTTTAAAAGGAAATAAAATAAGTCTGCATTTAAGCATCAAGCTTTAATTTTTTGGTTACATTCTGTTTTGCTGGTGAATGATAAAAATTCATTGATTTACACAAAACATTTTATTTTTAGGCACAGAGTAAAGCAGGATAACAAAATCATATGGAGATTGAAGTGACACATACCTAGGACTCCTGCCATGTGAAGTAGGAATAGATCAGAAATAATATTTATTTAAAAATACCTTAAACAATAAATTTATTTAAACTAGATTGTTAGAATGTAGTATGGGAGCCTGAAAATGATTTCTTGGATCTTTGAGTTGTTCACATGAATGCATACTACTCAGTGGCCACTGAAATTTTTGAAATTCAGAGAAGAAAAATTTCTTGATAATTCAGTAATATTAATGAAGACAGTTTGTACCAACAGCATATATCATGCAAATCAAGTGTTCTCTGTTTACTCTGCATATAGTTATTTTCTTATTATAAAAATTTTAAAATATTTTTAGCCAAAAACAAAAATTCATGCAATACTTTGACTAGAGTTAAACATTGTCAACTTTTTATAATACATATTTGTGGTTATATATGTCTATGTAAATCTATACATGCAGAGCTATTTTATTGCTAAAATCAATTGTTCTATTTAATGTATGATGATATAATTATCTCATATTAACTCCATATGGGAAATAATATCTGTTTCACATGTTCTATGATCCAGAATGCTGATTATGTGTTCTGACCAGGTAAAAAGTAGTGGTAACAAAATATATATTTTAACACAGTTACATTAATTTTTCAGTAAAATATAGATGCTATCATCAAGAGACAACATACTGATATTCTGTGTGCTAATTTCAGTAGTGTTTGATTGAGTCTTTGTAGAGGTGGGTACCATAACCTTTTCAGTGTCCAGGGTCCTTATGTTTTTGGTCACCTTATCCATAAGAAACCAAAGAAACATTGGCAAGGGCAGGGTACTGGCAAAAGAGCCTCCAAAAAACACTTAAAATTAAGCCCATAAATACAAATTAACATAACTCTATTTCTGTGTCACCAAATAGACTTTACAAAATTATTTTTAGGATTGAATATATTTGTAGAGTTTATATATTGTACTTAAAGAATCAAAATCCTCTTACGGATGTTCAGGTAGTGTCCTATTATCAAGAAACCATTTCACAGGTTACCTTAATGCAATAAGGAATACATACTCTTTAACTTAGTACTGTCATTTTCTTTCTTTTATCTCAACACATAACTCAAGCAATAAATGATTGCAAAGCTTGCCTTATTTTGAAGGTAAGTGCCAGCCTCTAATGGATTAAATCTAATAGCACTGCTCCTGCTTCCTGCCTATTGGACAAGGATGCCCTTAATGAGATATGAAAAAGAATAGCTCTCACTTCATCATCAGCCATTGTTTTCATGTTTGTTTTATCAATGAAAGATCAGTAGCCCTCACATCTTGTTATTTTGACAGCTCTTTTTAACATTGGTCCGTCAAGATCACTTCTTAAGTCAGCACTAATCTTTTTAATAAACATTTACTCCTTTTGTTCCTGTTCTATTGTCATAATTTAAGAATGTGTAATTGTTTTCCTAATTTCTATCCATAAAATATGTAATGTTGACAGCTAGAATTTTGTTAATGTGAAATTATTTTGTCATACTAACAGTATATGATAAAGAAATTTTACAAAATATATTTTACTTTAGAAATAGAAGAGAAAAGATAATTGCCTGATGGTTGGGATGCAGTTAGGGGAGAGAGTAGGAAGAGTTAAGAATAATAAAGAATCCAAAGAAGGATAGAAGAATCTAAAAGTAAAATGAAAGAAAGAGTTTTAGTCTGTACTATACTGACAACTATTATATTTAGAAGATAAAAATAGGAGATATTTCTAAGACAGTTAAATCCATTTTATTACAACAATAAATGTAGAGCTCACATAAGGTGAGTGATTTGCTATATGGCTATTACTACTCATCTCAAAAGGTCCTTGAATGTGTAAGAAGTTAGCATGTGGCTCTCAGTGTTTCAATGATTACACACTCTAACATCATAACTGTAAGGCAAAATATTACTTCTAAATCATGCCCTCAAATTCCAGTAATGCTTTTACCATTTAATCATTTCATGGGTGTCAAGGAGATAATGGATTTCTATTAGCATCTAATGTGAACTCTAATATGAAAGAATTAACATTAATACCCCAAATAAATTTATATGTAATATGAAGACTCCTAAAAGAGTTTCTATCTATCATAGACCCATTATATACTATAATATCTAAGGTTTGCACAGAAGCTCAAAGTCCCACATGAACAGAAACATGTATATATACACCTAGGTAGCTTCCCATCATGTAGTAGTTCCATCTCAAATTTACGTCTTGATGCTTACCAAAGTTTTCTAGCTTTGTTAGTCATTGTAAGATATAATGGTAGAAAAAGTCTGCATTAACAATATAAATTTCAAGGGCAGATTATGCATGATTTTAAAATTCATAAATAACATTTCTAATGATGGATGTATTGTTATTAGTCCTGAAATTAAGCAAACAAAATGTACTGGATGACTTATTTAACTCTTGCAATCAACAAAATGTGCCAAGTTAAAATTGTCTTTTAATTGGAACATACTGATAATTACATAACAATAAAGTGGCATCCATGCAATTCTCTGAATACTTTCTATTTTTTTTTTTTAACTCAAGCCCTGACAATATGTTTTCATCAACAAACCTCACATATCCTGGAAGTTAGGACTACAAGTTCGTTGAAACCGAGCTAGGATTGTAGTCAAAGGTGTCACAAACATAACTGTACAGGTAAGTGGTTTTATTGAGGACTGGTCTTAAGGAGAAAAATATCATTGAGTTTAGGCACTGAATGGAAACCATCTCTGATTTTCAGAAACCCCTCACTTGGCTTGTATTTCCATAAGCATTACTGGAAGCTACAGATATGGGTCGCTGAGATTTTTTTCTTGCCATAAAAAGTGTTATCAACTCCAAAATAAACAATAGATCTCACATTAAATGTCTTTGCTGCAGTGAGAACAATGGTAAATCAAAACATGTAGACTAAAAAAAATACTAAATTGTAATTGCAGTTACACAGGCTTTAGAGTGGAAGGAGGCAGGTTTCCTGGCAATATGAAGAGTAACAGGGAAGACACTTTCAAACTCCAGCTGCCTGAGGAAGGGCTCAGGTCAAGGAGAAAGAAGAAACTAATGAGTGTTTTATAGTTAGTACAAGGAAAAATACATATATTTGACACATACAGTTTTTGGTTATCAGGGAAGGAGTCTATTCTGAAGTTGACCAAATGTGGGTATGCTGGAGTGTTTCCATGACTTTTATTCTAATGGAATGGTGGGAGGAGGACTAGTTTGATTTAACCACTTGCTGCTTCTGTACAGGTTGATTTAGCTTCTTGAGTTGGTTTATCTATACATGAAGTCAGAGAAAGAAGTGGTGAATTCCAAAGGTTTACAGACTCATTTTTGCCCTCAGGGAGGTTGTATCAGGTTTTATATTAATTATATATTAATTTTGCCGATTGATTTCCACTAAAACTGTATTCATGTTTAAATTTTTGAAACTAATTTTTGTCACTATGAAAAACGTTTGCTATTTACTCTTCTTTAAATCTGTAATATTTCACCTCTTGTATCAATAATTATCTTGGGAAATTGAAGTTCAGGTATTATTCTTTTTCTTTACTGAACTACATTATGTCAGACTTCTACAGGTAACACAATATACATGGTCAATTCGTTTTTCAAAGGTCTGATATCTCAGAATATATTTTATTTTAGAAAAAACATCTAAACTTGTTATATACTCCTGTGCCATTAACTCAAAAATAATAGATTCAAGAGAAAATCATTGTATATTGACAATAACAAGAAAGACTAAAGATCACAAGGTAACAATAAAAATATAATATTAATCGTTGTCCAAAGAATTCTGATTAAGATAAAAAATGAAAACATACAAAAAGCAGAGATTTACAACTTTTCTGTTTGACCCTGAAAAATAAAATTATGTAGGTATTTTGGACATAAGTTGATTAATAATCATTTCATAAATATAGAATGCTCCTGAAGCTAGTGAAAGCCTGTCAATTTATAATTTGGGCAATTCTATCATCAGGTGCTTTGCAGTTTCAATAATCCTGAAAAATGAAGATTGAAAACATATAAAGAAACTGCTGTTTATCCCAGCACCTTCTGTTGAAGTAACAGAAGATATTTGAAATACAGCTGATGAGTATAATTTAATATAAATGATAGTAATAACTGCAATTTCTGTGTGGCAGGTAGCATAGAAGCAGCCAAAACAGACCAAATACATCATGCTAAAACCATTTCATATACAAGGGTTCTCCATTAGCAAACACCTGCTTGTCAGGAAAGCTGTCAGCATGCTAGAAGAAAATGTAACTGCCTCAGCTGTCTTCTTTTCCAAGTGATAAAAGAAGAAAAGAAATTGCAGGCCTACTGCTAATTTCTGAATATATGGCTTTTTTTTTTGAAGTTGGGAACACCTACATATGTATTATATCAAAGAAACTCCTTGGCCCTCACATTATGTTACATGAATAAAAAAAAATTTTTATGGTTATAATTCACTTTTATGTTTGAAAACACTTTTCAATAAAGAGAAAAATATAGAAACAGAAAATTTAATGTTAGCTAATTATTATATACTTAAATTAGCAAGTTTAAAGTTATTATAATTAGTAATAAAGTTGTGGTATAAAGAAATTCACCAAAATTTAGAAATTTTATAGACTTATAAAAGCCAGATTACCTGTATACAGGTTTTTAAAATAATATTAGACATTAATCAACTATCTATATCTCTGTTATTTAACACAATTTTTATGAAACTTTTATGTGTGGTTTCTTTAGTCATAAACAGTGAGAATAATATATATTCTGTTTATTAATTTATTTATACCTACAATGTAAATGACTGAATTGAAATTGTGGTAAAAATTGAACACAGATATAAAATCAACACCATTTTTTGAATTCTAAGCAGAAACCTGAATAAATTAGCATTAAAATATAGTTTGAATAATTAAGGCATTACAGAAGTAAAAATTAAGCATGTAATGAAAGTAGTTACATAAAGCCCAGTAGTCAGATATTCATTACCATATTTAATTGAATATAACAGCATCACTGGTGGGGCTGTCACAGGGAAATCTTGAAGACAAAATATATGTCATTCACACTCTCAAAATATTTTTGTATGCTATATAAAGATTTTATATATTAGAAATGTTCAATTAAGCAAAAGATGGGATTTTTAAGAGAGACATTAAGCTTCACCATTTAGTGTGTCATTAATGAACACATATGATGTCCCCTGAAAATGAAACTTAATAATCTGCTACTCAGAGCAGTTGGAGTCTCTCTATTGTCTCTTTATTTTGTTTAATAGCAAATTTGGCCTATGATAGTTACACTTGAGCTCCAGAGAAGCTTGAAAGCTTCATGGGAAAGAAGCAGAGAAGGCACTTTGTGACAATCCTGGGACAGATATGCGGAGGGGTTATGTTGCCCAGTTCATAGAATGTTACCTTATTCTCATTTTTCTCAAATGTTTTCTCCTAAGGGGTAGACACTCACATGTTCTATTACAAAGTCATCATAGTCACCTCTGCTGTGTTCATATATAGCAGCAGTCCCCTTTTTGACATCAAGTATCGGTTTCATGGAAGACAATTTTTCCAGCAGGGAAGGTGGATGGTTTGGGGATGAAACTGTTCCATCTCAGATCATTGGCATTAGATTCTCATAAGGGTGGTGCAACCTAGATCCCCAGCGTGCACAGTTCACAATAGGGCTTGTGCTCCAATGAGAGCCTAATGCCACTGCTGATCTAACAGGAGGTGGAGCTCAGGCAGCCCACTCATATCTTGCTGCGTGTCCCGGTTCCTAACAGGCCTCAGACTGACACAAGTCCACAGCCTGGGGGTCGTGGATCCCTGATAAATTAGTCATCCTCATTAGATGAAAACAAAGGTGGAGAGAACCTGCTCTGTTTCCCAAAGATCAAAAACCCAATAAGCTAAGCAGGAGAGATTCAAACCCACAAAGAGCCAGGACAATTTTTAATGTTATTTTGTGTCTGCTAGATCTAGAAACACAGATATTTTATACAGATTCGTTCATTAAACAGTTATGTTTTTCTGTAAAATAAAAACTTTCAGCCAGAGCAACTCTTTCTTTAAATACTGTAAATTGGCCAGGAATGGTGGCTCATGCCCATAATCCCAGTACTTTGGGAGACAAAGGAGGATTCCTTGAATCCACAAAGCGAGACGGCGCTATATTAAAAAAAAAAAAAAAATGGATAAGAAATACTTTAAATACTTCTGAGAGAAGTTTTGACTTCTCTAAGAGAAACTGAGGATATGACATTTTATATTTTTTCAAAGCTTGATTTGTCCTTATAGTGTAATGAGAATTTTTCTAAAAATTCTGGTATGTGTAAAGAACAATTTTTAATTAAAATACCTATTTCACCTGGGTGTGGTGGCTCATGTCTATAATCCCAGCACTTTGGGAAGCCGAGGAGGCCAGATCACCTGGGCTCAGGCATTTGAGACCAGCCTGACCAATATGGTGAAACCCGGTCTCTACTAAAAATTAAAAATTAGCTGGGTGTGGTGGCTACTCTGGAGGCTGAGGCAGGAGAATTGCTTGACCCGAGAGGTAGAGGTTGCAGCCAGCTGAGATTGTGCTACTGAACTCCAGTCTGGGCAACAGAGCAAGATTCTGTCTCAAAAAAAAAAAAAAAAAAAAAAAAAAAAAAAACCTAAAAAAATATTTAAAATTCTTTAAGATAGACAAGTTGATTAGCATTTTCTTAGTTTATTTTTATCATTAGTGTGTACTTACAGTCAATATTCAAAATCAATTGGAAAAGGAACTTACTTTAGTTCCTTTAAGACTTTGTAGAGTGAAATTCTTGAAATAATTACATATTCCTTCTGTCCAATAATAGACAATGTGTAGTATCTGATGAATCAGTACAAAATCCTTTCTATGTGTTTGGCAAAACAAAGTTCACAGATAAACAATAGTGAGAGATCAGTCGTTTTAAAAATTATGTTTGTCATTTTTTTTTTTTTTTTTTTGAGATGGAGTTTCGCTGTTACCCAGACTGGAGTGCAATGGCACAATCTCGGCTCACCACAACCTCTGCCTTCTGGGTTCAAGCAATTCTCCTGCCTCAGCCTCCCGAGTAGCTGGGACTACAGGCACGTGCCACCATGCCCAGCTAATTTTTGTATTTTTAGTAGAGACGGGGTTTCACCTTGTTGACCAGAATTGTCTCGATCTCTTGACCTCATGATCCACCCGCTTCAGCCTCCCAAAGTGCTGGGATTATAGGTGTGAGCCACTGCGCCTGGCTGTTTGTCATCTTATAAACATTTCCACTGTCACTAGAAGCCTCTTAGTTGATGCCTCTTAGTTTGAATGTGTCCCTTCAAAATTCAGATGTTGAAATGGAATTGACGATTTGATGGTATTAACAGGGTCCTGCCTTTAAGAGGTAATCAAGTCATAAAGCCTCCTCCACTTGTGAATGAGATTAAAGCCCTTATGAAGGAGGCTTCTGAACCAGGCAGAGTGGCTCACACCTGTAATTTCAGCAACTCCAGAGGCTGAGGTGAGAGGATTGCTTGAGCACAAGAGTTCAAGGCGACATTGAATTATGATCTTGACACTGACTTTCACCTCTAGGCAATAGAGCCAGACACTGTCTCTATTAAAAACAAAAATAAAAAGAATGGAAGTGGCTTCTCATAGTGTGCATCCCTCTTTGTTCTTCTTTCTGCAAGGTGAGGACACAGATGCATCTCTCCTGACAGATGCTCTTCAAGGAACTGTCTTGAAAGCAGAGACCAGACCCTTAGCAAACAGCAAACATGCTAGCACCTAGATCTTGGACTTTCCAGCCTCTAGAACTGTGAGAAATAAATTTCTATTCCTTATAAATTATTCAGTCTGTAGTATTTTGTTATAGTATCACAAATGGATCAAGACAGTTGCCCACATCCACATTGATACTGAGCTTATTAAAATTTGAGTACGATGGCTCTTGTTTACCTAGTCTATAAATTAGTTTTTATAACACTGAAGTAATTTAACTTATTTAAAATATAAATAATATTGACTTGTTTTTAATACAATTAACCACTCTTCTGTATTCTTTTTATAAGAGTCCTTTAACTCACTGTATGACTTATTTAGAAATGTCAAGATTTCTGATTTACATGCCCTGTTTGTAATCAAAGCTCCCAGGAGCCTCAGTGTAGAGTCTTTTTGCATTTTGTCTTACTCTGTGTTTAAATTTGGCACTATTAATTAAAACCTTTTTGCTTTATGCCTCTCGTTTGAACAAAATATCACATTTTAAGTCATAATTTGTTACATTCATTCTTTTCCAGAAATACAGTAGTCTCCTCTTATCCATGAGGGATATATATCAAGACCCCCAGTAGATATCCAAAACCATAGACAGCACTGAATTTTGTATAAACTATGCTTTTCTTTCTAATAACCAGGATGACTACTAAGTGGCTACTGGCCAGGTAGCACATGCTGCATAGACATGCTGGACAAAGAGATGATTCATATCCTGGGCAGGACCGAGCAGGTAGGCGTAAGATTTTATCACACTACTCCGAGTGGTACATAATTTAAAACTTATGAATTGTTTACTTCTGAAATTTTCCATTTAATATTCTCAGACTGCAGGTGACTATGAGTAACTGAAACTGCAGAGAGCAGAAGCATGAGTAAGGGAGCATTACTGTAACATGGTTTTCGTTCTGTCAATTAAATTTTACACAGTCCATAGTGGCTCAGTTTCATAGACAACCCATGATAACCCAAGAGTATGTTAAAATCATCAATTGGAAACATAGCTATTAGATTACAATGTTTGAAAAAGAAACCAATCTTTAAAATAGTAAATGAGAGGCCCCTAAAATATTTTATGTTATATTCTTGGGGTTAAAAAGATAATGACCTTTATTTTGCTAAAGAAAATTTAAATAGGAAGAGAAAAACAAAATTTAAAAAGCAGAAATTGTTCCATTGGCAGTTTTTTTGCATTCAGTTACAACACAAATGTGAGAAAGTGTATCATTCATCATTTCCAAGCAATTTGTCATACAGCATGATCTGTCACTAAATTAAATTCAGACGGTCAAATGGGAACACAAAGCTATAATTTTTAAAGGAAAACTAGAAAGCGTTATTTTCAAAAATCATGAACTAAAGTAATTTTCTTTTTTAGTAATATCTTACTTTTATTGCCTTCCAGCAGCCCTTTACTCAACTAATTTGATATATTACTGTGAGGAATTATGAAGCATATAAAATGCTATGTATCCACCATCTGGCTTTGTCAAATACTGTTACTTAAGCCATATTTGTTGTATATACTCTTTTTTATTGTTTAATAAATGAAACTTAAAATACAGCTGAAGACTGAAGCCATATAGTTCTCTATGATTTTATTTACCTCCTACCTTCCTCAGATGTAGCCCATATACTCAGCTTGGATTGTAGCATTAATTTATGTGTTGTATATGTCTATTCATTTTATTTCAATGCTACACAAACAGAAGTTATTATAATTTTCAACTTTACTTTTATTTATATTCACTACTTTATTTCTAGCCTTTCAATAAATATGCATGCTCATAATTTCTGCAATAAATATTGGGAAAGTTTGATCATTCATTAATCCTTTGAAAGAACAAAATTACTGATTTGTTAAAATGCACCACTGAGCACAGTTTTTTCTACCTCAATGATTTCTACTCTTATTTTAATTATATCTTTATTTTTTTCTCTTTTTTTCTGCTGTTATTTTTAAGACATTTTGAATTAGACATAGCTAATAAATTTCATCCTAGTTGGGGAACATTTAATAAATTAATTTTTATTACTAAATGTGTCAGAAAAACCTTTAAATATGTATTAAAATATGAAGTAGGTAGAGATGTCTTATCCCATACATTCCTAAAGAATTTCATGTGAACACAAACTAAAATGTAGGTCATAGCTCTTGAAATTATGTCTTGTCTAATATAATCATATAAAGATACATTTCTGAATTTTAAATTTGGAGGATGATTTTTAAAACTTTAAGCTATTAGAAATATTAAGAATTGGAAAAACCAAGAAAATAAAGTTCACCAAGAATATGAATACACACACAGACAGACACACACACACATATATATTGCACAGGTTTCCCAGTTGCTTATTTTTAAATAGCTAATAACACAGATCATGATTTCATTTATTGAGTGGGTATGTTATGTAAGTATGGTATCCGCTACCCGCAAAGCAGGTTGCTAACACTAAATATAGTGTGCATAACATTAGATATTCTACATAAGATGCAAGTTATTTCTTCAATTTTTTTTCTCATCAACATAATAATGTTAGTATTAGGACAAAGGCTTCTCTTTAACAGGATGAATATGAATTCCAGAAAGTACTCAAAAGGGGAGTATATACACTGATACAGCAAATTATAACTTAGGTGAAGCAGATCAAATGCTAATGCCAAATCTCAGTGAAATAAGCTAGGTTCCACTTGAAAAGACCTCCTTTTCAATAGGTAATGTCTCTTGGATGTTGAAGTAAACACTTTACCAAGGTTACTGTAATTTTATAAACAACTTTTCTAATAAACGTATTTATCCTTTGACAAAAATACTTTCTGTGGCTCATATATGTTAACGTTATCTTACATTAAAAGAAGCACCAAAATGAAGATTAGCAACTTTGAAGGGACAGCTAGAATTGATTCAAATATTCAAAGCACTAGAGCATTGCGTTCTATCTTTTTAAATTGACCAACGTATGGTATTTCTAAAACAAATGAACAAATAGAAACAACAGCAGACAGATGCTCCATCTACATTAAACTCTCCTACTGTACTCACAAATCTTAGAGCCAAGTGGCTGAACTCATGAGCTCTGGAACAAGCAAAACTGGGGCTTAATACTATATTTCGATTGTTAAAATAGGATTTCTTTATTTGTTAAATGCAGATAACAGAGTAACACTTGGAGTAGTTAGGAGCAGTAAAAAACAGCACATAAAAATAGTGCCTAAAGTGACTGTACTTGGCATGTAAGCTAATAACTATACTTCATGTTGAAAGGTGTGACTGCTTTTTGGTACATTTTTATTAGATTATGGAGTGAAATTGTATTTGAGAGGAAAGCGATGTTTATGATAAAGATGAAGTTTGAAGAACAAATATAAGTTGTGGGAAAATGTCAGAGAATGAGGATACAGCATGAGCCAAAAAAAAAAGGCAGTATAGTTAAAACAATGTTCAATAATAGGAAGAATATTTTAGCTAATAAAAAGTGAAGAAAATGTAGACTTGGCAGAAAAATATGAAGAAAGAGGGGGCAGGATTTTGGACTTCTTAGAGGGTATTCGAAGAAAGAATTAGGAATATGTCCTAAATTTGATTAAAAATCAATCTACATATACAAGAAGCACAGGGAATTATAAGTAAGAAAATCTCAAAAAGTCACATTTAGAGACATCATATACCAACTGTCAGAGGCAAAGACAAAAAGAGAAGATTGAAAGCAACAAGAGAAAAATGACTCATTGGTTATAAGGTATCTTCAATAAGATTAACAGCTGACTTCTAACCCAGAAGGATAGGGTTTTAGGAGGGAGTAGCATATTCAAAGTGTAAAAAAAAAATAAAGTCAACCAAAAAGTTCATATTCAGAAAATCAACTTTTCAAAAATGAAAGAGAAAATAAAACGTTTTCAGATAAACAAAAATATAGTGAATTCATTTCTGGCATATCTGTACTACTGAAAATACCAAGGAAAAAAACTTTAGGCTGAAATAAAAAGACAATAGATAAAAAACATGACGTCACAGGAAGAAATAAAAGGAACTATTATTAAAGACTACTACATAGGTGCTATAAACTATATGTTTGTGTACACTCTGTCCAGAAGTTCTATGTTAAAACCATACTCCCTATGGAATGGTATTGGAGGTAGGCCCTTTGGGAGGTAATAAAATCATGAGGGTGGGGCCCTCAGGATGGTATTAGTGCATGTGATCATTAATTTTGGCTGTGAACTTCACTGGATTAAAGTATACACAGATATCTGGTAAAACATTACTTATTTATTTTTGGAGACAGAGTCTTGCTCTGTTACCCAGGCTGGAGTGCAATGGTGCAATCTCAACTCACTGCAACCTCCACCTCCCAGGTTCAAGCAATTCTCCTGTCTCAGCCTTCCAGGTAGCAGGACTACAGGTTCATGCTGCCATGCCCAACTAATTGTTTCTATATTTTAGTAGAAACGGGGTTTCATATTGTTATGCAGGCTGGTCTCAAACTCCTGAGCTCAGGCAATCTGCCTGCCTCAGCCTCCCAAAGTGCTAAGATAACAGGCAGAAGGTACCTTGCCCGGCCAACATTAATTATTCTTAATGCTTCAGCAGGCATTGAGCCAGTCCCTTCTCTGCTGAAAAGGAAACTAATATGGTTTGATGTTTGATTGGAATAATTAGGCTTCTCCAGGTGTATCTATGAGGGTATTTCTGGAGTAGGTTGGTCTTTGAGTTGGTAGACTGAGTGGAAAGATCTGCATTAAATGTGGGTAGAAACTATCCAGTTGGCTGGGGGCAAGATTGGAACAAAAAAAGCAGAGGGTAAATTTTTTTCTCTCTTCTGTAAATGGGACACCTTTCTTCTCCTGTCTGTGAATGTCAGAACTCCACATTCTTCAGCCTCTGAAACTTGCATCAGCAGTTGGGCCTTCAGCCTTAGATTGAGAGTTATTCCATCAGCTTTCCTGGTTCTGAGGCTTTCAGACTTAGACTGAGCCATAATGCTTATTTCCCTGCTTCTTCAGTTTGCAGCTTATCATGGACCTTCTCAATCTCCATAACTGAGTGAAAGAGTTACCCTAATAAATCCGTTCTTGCCTCTCTTTCTCTCTCTTTTGTCCTCTCTCCATCCCATTAGTTCTGTCTCTTTGCAGAATGATTGCAACAGTACTCTTATGAAGAGGTAAGAGAGAGCTTGCTTCTTCTCTGCCCTCTACCATGTGAGAGTACAATAAGAAGATAGTCATCTGAAAACCAGGGAAAGTGTCCTCCCAGACACCAGCTCTGCCAGCACTTTGATCTTGGACTTTCCAGTCTCCAGAACTGTGAAGAATAAATGTATGCTCTTTAGCCCACACAGTCTTTGTAGCTTTGTTATAGCAATCTCAATTGACTAAGGCAATAGGTAAATATAGAAATTAGTATAAATGTATTCTTTATCTTTTTTCTTCTCTTATCTGATTTAAAAGGCATTGAATAAGCTATAATTATAAAACTGTTTTTTAGTTTATAATGAATGAAGATATAATTTGGGAGTAAATAATATCACAAAGAAGGAGTACCTAGAACAAAGCTCTTTTATAGTAGATTTTTGTATAATATTGACTTTAGTTGGTATTAATGTAAATTAGATTGTTTTAAGCTAATTGTAATTTCTACCATAAACTTTGGAATAAATATATACATATATATTTGTGTGTGTATATAAACAATAAATGTAATAAGTAGTAAACTTGAAAATATGTACATGTAACCCAAAGGAAAACACTAATGAAAGAATAGAGGAACAAAGAAGCAAAAGACATGTTAAAAATAAATAATGTAGAAATTCTTACAAGTATTAGAGTAAAAGTCAATTAAGCAATAAAGTAAAACTCCAATGAAAAGAAAGACATTGGGAGAATGGATTTTATAAAAATGATCCAATGATATGTTGTTCACAAGATTTAAAGACACAATAGGTTGATAGAAAAAGGACAAAAATAATATATACTATACAAACAATAAGCAAAAAAGAGCTGTTACTAATATTTCAAAAAATAGATTATAAAACAAAAACTGATAGAAAAACAAAAATATATAATTTATAGTGAAAAAAGAGTCAATTATGTGAACCCCAAGAAAAAGTCTCAAAGTACACACAGCAAAAACTAAGAAAATTGAAGGACTAATTGGCAATTCAACAAAAATATTGAAGATTTTAATGTTACACTTTCAACAGTGAATAGAACACATAGGCAGAAGATTATAAAGAAAACAGAAGAGTTAAACAGCACTAGAAACCATGTATAATCATAATATATAGAACACACAATCACAGCAGAATATATTAAGACATTCTTGTCAGGTACTCATGAGTTCCTTGATAAACCATAGGATAGGCTATAAAACAAGCCTCAATAAATTTAAAAGTTATTAAATTGTTTGTTGTCTCTTTTCCAAACACAATAAAAAGAAAAATAAACATCAATAACAGAAGAATAATTGGAAAATTTAAAAATGTATGAAAATGGAAGAAACTACTTCTAAATAACCAATGAGCAAAAAAACACAAAAAACCAAACAAAAAGTACAAGAAAAAGTACAACATAATTGCAATGAATGAAAGTAAAAACACAACACAACAAACCCTAGCCAGTTATGGTAGCCCATGCCTATAATTGCAGCTACTCAGAGGCTGCAACAGAAAGAACAATTGAGTCCAGGAGTTCAAGGTCAGGCTGGTCAACATACTGAGGCTGGTCTCCAATAAAATGAACAAACAAACCTCTTGAGATGCAGCTAAAGTATTCTTTAAAAAGAAACTTACATCTGTAAATGCTAGTATAAAACAAGAAGTATTTCAAATCAGTAACCTAACCTTACATCTAAAGAAACTAGAAAAAGTAAAAATGCAAACTAAACATAAAGCTATGAGAAAGAGGGAAATAATAGCATTAATGGTAGAAATAAATGAATAGATAATAGAAAAAAAATAGAGAAACCAACAAAACCAAAAGTTTAACAAAATTGCCCGATTTTAGCTACATGAAACAAGATGAAATGAGAGAAAATGTAAATTACTAAATCAGGTATGAAAGAAGAAACATTGTTATTGAACTTAGGGAAATTAAAAAAAATTAAGAGAGAATAGTATGAACTACTGTGATCTTACAAATTAGATAACCTACATTAAAATGACAAATTTTTAGACAAACACAAACTAGTGAAGCTGACTCAAGAATAAATAGAAAATCTGAAAAGATCTATAATAAGTAAAAAGATTGAAAGAATAATTAGGAAAACTACCCACAAAGTAAAGTTTTAGCCCTACTTCACTTGCTTCACTGATGAACTCTATCAAACATTTAATTAATACCAGTGTTTAATGAATGCTTGCAAAAAGTAGAAGAGGAAGGAACACTTTCAGCTCATTCTACATGTTACCTTGATACCAAAACCAGACAACTATCACAAAAAAAGAAAACTATACATTAACATCTCTTATAAATATACACATAAAAATCTTCAACAAAATACTAACAAACTAAATGCAGACCCATATTGAATGAATTATACTCCATTGCCTAGTGGTTACTACAGTAGGAATGCAAGGTTGATATTACCTCCAAAAATCCATCAATATAACACATCATATCAATAAAGGACAAAATCCAAATGAGCATTTTCATAAAAGTAGAAAGGTATTTGACACATCCATCATTCTTACATGGTAAGAGCTTTTAAGAAATAAGAATGGAAGATAACTCCTGGACCCAATGAAAAGCATCTACCAAATAGAAGGAGACTTCCTGAAACTGATTACCCACAGCTAATGTCACATTTAAGCAGGAAAGACTACATGCTTTCCATCTTAGATCAGAAACAGGATAAGGATGTTTACTTTCATCTTTTTATTCAGCATTGTCCTGTAGATCCTACCAGAACAATTAAACAAGGAAAGAAAGTATTCAGATTGGAAAGAGGTAAAATCATGACCTCTCACAGATGGCATGCTCTTGTATATAGAGAATCCTGAGAACACACAAAATTTAGAACTAATAATTATAGCAAGGTTGCAGAATACAAGTCAATATCCAAAATCAATTGGATGTCTATATATTAGTATGAAACATCTAAAAATAAAATGAAGAATACAATTTTATTTATAATAGCACAAAATAATTAAATACTTATAAATAAACAACAAAAGTTTAATACATTTCACTGAATGCTACAAAATCTTGTTGAAAATATTAAAGAGAATCTAAATAAAGGAAAAGAATTGGAAGACAATATTGTTAAGATGGCAATACTCTCCAATTTGGTACATGGATTCAATGCAATCTCTACCAAAAAAAAATACACCCAAGTATAATAAAAATATCTGTCTTTATAATAACTTACACATCAATGTTCACATTTTCATTATTGATAATAGTCTAAAAGTGAAAACAATCTAAATATCTGTCAGCTGATAAATCGATAAATATAGATGTGATATATCCATAAAATATTTTTGTCATAACTCATAAAAAGAAATGAAATATTGATACATGCTATCATACGGACCTCAGAATAATATATAATAAAGGAAAGAAGCAAGCCAGAAAAGACTACATATTTAATCATTCTATTTATATAAAATGTCCAGAACAGGCAAATCCGAACGAAGAGACAGAGGTAAATTATTGGCTACCAGAAAACTGGGAGTAGGGAGGAATGGGGAATGAGTCCTAATGGGTGTGGAGTTCTTTTGGGGCATGATGAAAATATTATAAAATTGGATAGTGATGATGGTTGTACAACTCTGTAAATATTGTAAAAAACACTGAATTGTACACTTTAATATAGTCAGCTTCATGCTGTGTGAATTATATATCAATAAGCCTTTCACTATAGAAAGAAATAAGAAAATAGTTTTAAAGGAAATAATCAATTGTGTTTCACCCCTAAGCACAGGTCTTAACTTCTTTTTCCAAAATTCTTACAGAAAATAACAAATAATAAAAAATAAGTATAATCTTCAAAGTTTTTAAAGGTTTATTCTACTTCACTGTATTGTTTTTGTTACAATGCCTTCAGCAAATTGAAGGAATTCATAAAGCTTGCCTGATAGAGGGCAGTCGAATAAAATTCACAGTTCAAAGTATGACAGGAGCGCAAACTGTTAAAATAACATTCAGATTTATCAGATTATCTCTTTAATTTAACTGCTACAAAAATAAATTTATTTTCACACAAAACAAAATTTATTCTCATTATTATTCTATTGCAAAAAGGAAAAGGAATAAACAATCTGACAAGTTGAAAATCAGCAAAGCAACTAAAATTACTTTAGGAAAAGATGTTCTAAATGTCTATTGTAACAAACAAAACGAAAAATGAATATGACTGTATTAGACTGTCACTTCTCTTTCATAGTAAATTATATGGAATATGTTTTCAGATTTCAATTACATTGAAATCTTTAAGAGCTTTTTTGTTGTTCCGAAACACCATTAAAATAGATTATTTATGTTAATTGATACGTAATAAACAGTGACAGTGTTCCGTTTTTCTCCTAGTAAGCTTAAATGTGTATCTTTGCACATTAAAAACAAGAATATATGAACTAGAAGTTAGAGAACAGAGGCCAAACTCGGGACCTGACAAGATGTCTGGGCTGCCCCACAGGATCATCAGGGAAACCCAGCATTTGTTGGCAGAACCAGATCCTGGCATCAAAGCAGAACCAGATGAGACCGACACCCAGGATTTCCCTTTTGAGGGAAGGACTTTTAAACCTGAACTATTCTTTCCAGAAGAATATATAATGGCAGCCCCTAAAGTGCATTTCCTGACGAAATTTTATCATCCTAACATAGACAAGTTGGGAAGAATATGTTTAGATAATCTGAAAGATAAGTGGTCCCCAGCATTGCAGATCCACACAGTTCTGCTATTGATCCAGGCCTGGTTAACTGCTCCCAATCCAGGTGTTCCATTAGCAAATGATATAGAGGAGCATTGGAAGACCAAGGAAGCCTGAGGCATAGAAAGAGCTAGACCAGGCACTAGGCTGTATGCTGTGAATAATACTTAAATTGGTCTGATCATCAAGTGTGCACCACTTCTCCTATTCTGCCAAGACAGAGTTCTTTCTTTTTGTTTGTATTTACTGGACACAGTCGTAAAAACATTACATAATAAAAGCCCAGACATCTTCAGTCCTTTGGTGATGAAATGCACATTAGCAAATCTATGTCTTGTCCGATTCACTGTTGTAAAGCATGAGCAGAGGCTAGAAGTATCATTCGGACTGTTGTGAAATGTTTAAAAGCAGTTGCCCCTCTCTGCTTTCATTCATTTCTCCCATCTTGGTTTAACTATAAAGCACTGTGAATGAAGGTAGTTGTCAGGTTAGCTGCAGGGGCGTGAGTGTTTTCCTTTACTTTATGTAATTTTAATTTTACTTTTTTTAGTGGGGCAATAGTTTAAATTTACAAGCTCCTTTCTTGCCTTTTTTTTGGTGATTTAATTGCATTGGTTAAAAGCAGCTAATCAGTTCTTTAGAATATTTAGAGACTTCTCTAGCCAAGTCTCACTTTATTTAACACCGTAGATGGACAAGCTTGATTGAACCAGAAGGGGAACATTAACCAAACATCACAGCCCTCACTAATAACACTGACTTTGCTGTCAAGTGTACATTCCCCCTTCAAAAGAAAAGCTTGTGACCACTTTGTATGGCTTTTCTGGTAACTTCTGTAAATCCTATGTTTTTGTAAAATATTTTTTGTTATTCCAAAAAATAAATGAAAATAAAAGTAAGCTAAAAAACTAAATTCCACCACAATAACATATATCTTACAGTGATTCCTTCTGATGTTGAATATTGAAAGGATTTACATGAAATCTTGAATATAAAACAATAAAATGAATTTCTATAATCATATTCATATAAATAAATTGTAAATATAAACTTCATCTAGTTTTTAATATACAGTCTCTCAAAGATATATTTCTCAACAATTTTGGCTGATAATGGGTACATGTTATAAATCAATGTATATGCAGTATATTTTTCACATTGTATGTTATTACTGATAATTTATGTTACTACTGAGCATTAAAGTCTTAGGATAAGAAAAACTTCTAGAGTAGTAACTATAAATTATAATAATCTTTATTCATCTGAATATATATCAATTTTTTAAAAAACAACAAAACCAAACATCTTTCTAATTTATCTTAAAGTATGGTTAATTTGAATTTCATCAAATTACTGGTATTTTAATTGTTGCATGTTTATTTTTATATATTTTTAAGAAAAATACACAATTACTGTTATCAACTTAATTAACATCAATTTTGTGGTTAATGGTTTCCAAACTAAACAGGTAATATCTTTTCACTCTCCCAGCAACATTGCTGTGCTGGTAACAGTGTTATATTCCTTTTTCTGAACAAAGAAATAGAGGCTGAAGCAAGGTCCTTTTCCCTTGACTCGGCTTTCCTGCTTTCAAGCATCAGGGTCTATTCCTGAGGGGTCTACTCAGGCTCTGGAACTGCCAAGTGTTTCCTTCACATGCAACAAGGAGTTATCTCAGAACTATACCTTCAATATTAGAACTCTGTATCAGAATATCATATAGTAGACAACTCAGGCAGCTCTTTTGGTTAAAGGTGACTGGAAAAGCACCATAGTCACAGAACTAGACAATATCCATGCTGTTTTATGTGAGCTTTGTGATCTGTTATTTTAGAATTATCTCTAGGCCCGTTTATATGAGAGGGCAGCAGAGCTTAAGGGTGAGGTGGGGTATTGAAAACTTATTGGTGTACCACATAAACCACTGCAAGGTTCCAGATAATATTCTACTATTATAATAAGTATTTATAGATACTATTTCCCTGGTACTTTTTAAAGTTTCATAATAAAAGATAAAAGAATTTTTGAGATACACTTTGAATGTCATTTTATGTCTTCAGTTAATATTGAATAAAAATTTTAAAAACTCGTATTTATAATTTTGTGCAGCTTAAGGGTACTGACACTCAAGTCTGGAGAATAGTAATTTTTTTCATTTATTGCATTTTAGGTTTTGGGGTACATGTGCAGAACGTGCAAGATAGTTGCATAAGGACCCACCTTTGGCATTTCTCTCCAGGCTATCCCTCCCCAGCTCCCCACTGCTGTCCCTCCCCTATTCCCCCCAATAGACCCCAGTGTGTGTACTACCCCTCTCCCTGTGTCCATGTGTTCTCATTTTTCTCACCCGCCTGAGTGAGAATATGTGGTATTTCCTTTTCTGTTCTTGTGTCAGTTTGCTGAGAATGATGTTCTCCAGATTCATCCATGTCCTTACAAAGGACATAAACTCATCATTTTTGATTGCTGCATAATATTCCATGGTGTATATGTGCCACATTTTCCCAGTCCAGTCTATCATCGATGGGCATTTGGGTTGGTTCCAGTTCTTTGCTATTGTAAACAGTGCTGCAATGAACATTCGTGTGCATGTGTCCTTATAGTAGAACGATTTATAGTCCTTTGGATATATACCCAGTAATGGGATTGCTGGGTCAAATGGAATTTCTATTTCTAGGTCCCTGAGGAATCGCCACACTGTCTTCCACAATGGTTGAACTAATTTACACTCCCACCAATAGTGTAAGAGTGTTCCTCTTTCTCCACAACCTCTCCAGCATCTGTTGTCTCCAGATTTTTTAATGATCGCCAGAGAATAGTAAATTTATATTAACCTTATGAGCTATGTTAATGAGACATATACATACTTTTGTCCCAAAAGACTAAGTTTCTTTGAAAGAATCTGTATGCACAGTAAGCTTTATATAGTATAACTTAATTCATGAAGACTTTATTTTATTTGTAGATGTACAAAATGATAAACTTATCTGCATTACTAATATGTCTATTAAAAAATAGCACAATTCCTACCCTAATTTCTGATACATGACAGATACTGAGATATTCTAAGAAGTTAATGAGATTAATTAAGCTATATTCAATGCCAGATAGAGGCAATGGTGTTGTTTTACATGGTTTAAAACAATTTCCCCAATACAAACTGTATACAGAAATTCAAATAAGAACAAGATTACATTCTTGGATATATGGGATTATCAGTGCACCTCAAAAAAGCTTTTCTGTCTAGAGGCCGTATGAAGGCATTCATTATCTTGGTAAATGTATCAAAGTATGCCTGAGCCATGCAACTTCTGAAACCTGATCTGTCAGCAGATCTCAGCAAAAGACACAAGTTAATAATGAATGATGGTGAACACATGAAAATGAAACTGCTTCCATCCTCATAAGCAACATTTTTCATCCTTGTAGTAAGACCAACGTGGGAAGAGAGTAACCAGCATATCTGTGTGTTAACATAGAAACAAAGGCCAGCAAGATCAAGGCGCATGATGCCTATGTGAATACTCTCCCTCCCCATTACTTTTACTTTCTGTTTATACTTAAAGTTATCTAAAGGGAAGACATGCATATCTGGTTACACTCAGGTAGGCCATCTCACAGGTTGGGGACCACCATCACTCTTTCAAAGTGCTTTGCATATTCCTGCTGGGATTCACCGTGTATTAATTTTACAACTTAAATCTCAGAAACAAAGTCAAATTTCTTAGTAGAAACCATAAGAAAAATACACAACTGATGTTATCTAATTAATTAGCATTAATTTCGTGCTTAACTGTTTACAGACTAAAATGGTGATACTCTTTCGTGCTCCCAGCAACTTCTGAATGCTGGTAGCATTATTATATTCACTTTTTTTTTTTTTTTTTTTTGAGACAGAGTTTCACTCTTGTTACCCAGGCTGGAGTGCAATGGCGCGATCTCGGCTCACCGCAACCTCCGCCTCCTGGGTTCAGGCAATTCTCCTGCCTCAGCCTCCTGAGTAGCTGGGATTACAGGCACGCGCCACCATGCCCAGCTAATTTTTTGTATCTTTAGTAGAGACGGGGTTTCACCATGTTGACCAGGATGGTCTCGATATCTTGACTTCGTGATCCACCCGCCTCAGCCTCCCAAAGTGCTGGGATATTATATTCACTTTTTTTTGGACAAGGAAATAGTCAAAGTCTGAGTCAAAGTCTCTTTCCACTGACTCTACTCAGTGATATCTGAGTGGAACCAGACAAGCATGTATTTTCTTTAGATAAATTTAACTGTAAGAGAAAAATAAAGGTTGGAGGAGGGGAAGAGAACAATGCTGGTTATTTTTTTCCCATGTTGATCTTACTACAGGATGTTAGCTTTCATATACTGAGTGTTTACTTGAGAAGACTATTCATAAGTCTCTTCAATTCATCTATATTTGGTAATCAGTCAGTAACATCTATAGGTGACAAGGCACTAATATTTTAATTCCAAGAGAAGCAATAAAATTATTATGTATCTTATATAAAATGACATACCAAAATATGTCAATGTGGTGATTACAAATGAAATTATTTATTTACATTCCTAAGATTACACTGACATGACCACATCTGCTTTTGTAGTTTGTATTTAGACAGATCTACACAGATTTGCCAGATTTAGAAAATACCAAGATAGGAAACTAGTTCGATTAAATTTTTTATCTGAAATTTATATTTAACTAATGAACTGTTTTTTATCTGTCAACTAGATCTATATAAAAAACATGTATCAGAAAACTATTTTTTGATAAACTGCAAAAACTATGCAGTTTTTTATTACCTTTAGTAATGTAGAATGTGGGAATATAACCTTTGGTAATAAAAAGTGAAAAAAAGAATATTATAAAGTCTCCCATAAGCTGTAACAACCACCAAAACACATGCTGTCAAATTATCTAATTCATATATTCTACCAGCAGGTTTCAAGTTAAAATGAATGCAGATGAATTGCTGCTTTTTACAGTTATATAAGACTTATCTCATTTTTTTTTTTTCTGTTTTGACAGGGCCTGCACATAACAAAGGTCTTAATGGAAGTTGAAATTGTCTTCAATTACACTGGGTGTCTAAAGGTGGGTCAGCCTAGCTTTTTAAGCTCTTAAAATGTCTCTGATTTTTGTCAAGGTTACAAAATTAACAGGATTCAATGACCTTTTGTCCTTACTTAAAAGTTAAAACTTGGAGGCTTGCACTATATACATTTTAATTTTTTTTTTTTTTAGATTTCTCAAATTGGATTTAAAGATAAACTCACAAATGTACGCATAAGAAGGGCTCTGAAGACAGCAAGGTAAGGACTGAAGCTGAGGTCCCTTGCAGTGATGAGGGCTAGGAGAGTATGGTCTCTGATTTCAGAAATGGAGAAAAACTTTACTTTCATCTATGATTTATTAATTTCTTTAGCAAATATTAATTAAGCATCCTGAAAGAGCAGGAGCATCACCATCTTGGATCAGAACCATCATTTTAAAGTTCCTGTTGATTAAAAACTGCCTAAATCCAACCCAAAGGGCATCAGCATGATAGGACTAATGTCAGCATAACCATGAACCACAAATGACATCTCCAACCAAAAACATTCCAATCTTAAGATAAACCCCTCCCCTGCCAGAGCCATGCCAGCCCCAAGATAACCTCCCCTCTGACTGGGAAGATGTCAGCTCCAAGATAACCTCCTCTCAGACCAGGGACATTTCAATCCCACAATGAACTTCTCCACACAGAAACTTTCCAAGTCAGTGATAATATCATACCCCAAACCCTTAAATACTCTTGGTCTGTAAGAGAGAGTGCTCCTGAACAGAAAAGCCCCTTTCAGGTTTATTCTCCAAAATAAACCTGTCTTTGACTGTTGAGCCACTTTTCATGTTTTTCTTTTCTTTAACTCTTACACATCCTACTATTGTATATTCTAGGCATTGGAGAAATAGCAGTGACAAAAACAAGCACCTATGTCTGCCTTTATGGAACTTATAGTCTTATGTGGGGACACAGGCCACACATTTGTGGTTTTAACTTGAATAAAAATTGTAAAACTTGCTTTGAGAGAAAGAAGTTCTCTGTTTCTTTTTCTGCTATGCATCTACATATCCATCCATTCACCTACCTAGCAAGTCTATCTTACTCTGTCCACAAGTTGAGCATTCTTATTGTATCTTTTTAGGTCCACTTTGATTAGGGATAGATAGGAGACAGATTCCTCTACACATTCTTTGTTTAAAGTTCTGAATCTTCTGTAAATGACAATGGATCAAACAGTTCAATAAATATTTATCTTCCCAATCCATGCCATTCTGCTACTGACACTCAGTGTTAAGAAAAGAATCGTTATCTATGCAACTATCTTGCACGTTCTGCACATGTACCCCAAAACCTAAAATGCAATAAAAATTAAAATAAATAAATAAATAATAAATAAATAATCTTTATCTTTTTTCAAATGTTAGTAGTTCATGCTCTTGGATCTCAAAATTCCTAGTGATCAAAGGATTTTTCAATTGAAGTAAATAGAACATTTATTGCATTACATATAAGAGTCCCCTGACATGGATGTTAGGTAAGTTATGATACTCATTTTGTTTTTGTTTATTTGTTTGTTTTAGAGACAGGATCTTACTCTGTGGCCCAGGCTGAGGTGCAGTGATGCAATCACAGCTCACTGTAACCTCTAAATTATAAGCTCAAGCCACACTCTCACAGCCTCCAGAGTAGCTAGGACTACTAGTGCCACCAGAATGGGCTAATATTTTTACTTTTTTTGTTGAGAAGGTTCTTATTGTTTTGGCTAAGCTAGACTCCAACTCCTGGTCTGAAAGGATCCTCCTGCCTTGGCCCCCAACAGAGGGCTGAAATTACAGGCATGAGCTACCATGCCCAGTCTTAATTTTATTAAATCTACCATGGTCTGCTTTACTGAATTTTTTTTCTCAGAAAAATCAAATAAGTTAACATAATTAATACCACATCTTGTTACTTACTCTCTCAAATGGGAATAACCTAACAGATCATGGGCTTGTAACATTATTATTCCAAAGAAGTGTAGTTTGTCTCTGTGAGCTTCATTATTTCTGACATATATCATTAGTATGCAGTGGTAAAACATTCTATTGGTAGAATCTCTAACTGCTTCAATTAATTAAAGAAACTAAAGGCATAAACTCTCCTAATGACTGAAATTTATTTTTATACATTTTGTTTTGAAGTGAAATATTTCTATTTCCAGGGATGAACAAATGGGTGAATATGTACATTGGTTCAACCTATAATAATTTTTTATGACCCAGATACTTCCCTTCTTCTAAGTTAATTGGTAGTAAAGATAGATATAAACTCACAGTCAAATCATATGAAAACTGCAATGATACTGATCCAGGATACTATAGTAGTAATGAAGAATGATTCCAAAGGTAGAAACCAAAAATAGTTAACAGCTTCTGTATGTAAGTGACTGTGTAAGCATTTAAATGCATTTTCTTTAATACCCACAACCATTCTGTGAGACTATTATCATTCTTCTCATTTTACTATTAGGGAAACTGAGTTATGTTGTGTTTTTTGTTTTTATTTTGTTAAAGTAACTTGTTCCAGGTCACACAGTAAATAGCATAGCCTGATGTGGCAGGGTTTCAGGGAAAGTGGGCTGAAGATGCTATTCTCTTTGAGCCTTAGTGATTAATTAGAAGAAAAAAACACAGAAAGAAGGAAAGTGTTATAGAGATACATTTCAGTTAGTGAAAACATTATTTAATAAAACATAGGGGTGATAAATATATGCCATGTGAAGGAAAATTTGGCATCTTGGTTTTATTAAGATAAAAGTTGCCATATGGACTATGGGGAAAGATGAACTAGAGAACTCATCGAGGACCTCTTCAGGGAAGATGAACTTTGACATGTTGTGCATGAGAAAAAAGTTATAAATAGAGAGGTTAGATTGCCAGTTTTGATTGTTACAAATATTATTTTGGTAATGGATTTGATTAGACAAAAGTGGAACAGAACAGAACAACAAGCTACAAGGACCTTTCAGTAATTTAGGCAAGTGAATTTAAGTCTCAGTTGAATGGAATGAGAAGCAAAAAATGACTCTACAAAGTACTTTGGAGGTCAATTTGGAAAGATTTGTTCATTGACTGGATGAGGGATATGGTAAAGAAAGAGGAATCATAAGAGTAATTCGTAGATGTCCAGTTGTGGTGGATGATGATGTTTTCAAGTGAGGAAGTGAATTTTTCAAGAGATAATTTAAAATTAGGAGATGTGGATGCACTGAGTTGGAAATATCAGTGTGTCTTCTAGCTCCAGATGTCCAGAAGGTTGTTGAATATTCAGGTCAGAAGCACGAGAAGTGTTTAACTGTACAGAATGAGAAACTGGTCACCCAGGTATAGTGTGCACTATTATGAGTTGTGGGTAATAACTGGAACCCTGAGGATCATCAATATTTAAGAAAAATGTAGCAGAAGAAAAGCCCAAGGAGAAGCCCATAGAGGAAACAATGAGAAAAGCACACCCCAGATGAGAAGAATCGAGCGATACCAAGTGAAGCAGAGAGGGTCCAATATTAAATTATTCCATTAAATAAATTCACTGAGTTTAATAACATTAATTAATGTGAACAAATACATTTATAAATTAGTTAAATTTTCAAATTAACTATTAAATCCTCATACAAAGAGTTCATTGGGTTCTGTAATTGAGTCATTCTTTGAAATGCTAGTTGTACAACTTTAGAATTAACTCTATAAATTCACAGGGACACCAGAAAGAGAACTCCGAAGATAGTGCCTCTGCTCTTTGTAAAGGTATGAAAGGAGGTTCCCACCAATATGCTGCACCTATTCATAAGCAGGAGGGTTGAAGGAAATAAATAATTATTTTTAAGTTGTTTTATAATCTATGAACTATAAATAAATTTTATAAAGTTGTTGCTTAAGCTATTACTATGTCTCATCTACTTCAACTATAAAATATTATAGCCAGAATAATAATGGCCAAAATTTATTGAGTGCTTACTTTATACCAAGCCAAGATCTAATAGCTTTATATGTAGAAACTGAATTTCCCAAGAATACATAAGAAGTGAGATACATAACTTATTCATGATCACACAGCTAGTAAAGGAAAAGCCAGGATACAAAGCTAGGAATATGCCCAATAACCTATTAGCCACCATCACTCATTGCCAATGAGAAAAGGGAGTCCTGTAAGTTGTGTCATTGGTTATTCAATTGGGGAGGCCCTTCCTCAAACGATGAGCCCCATTTTATGCCCCTTTTGACTTACTAATGAAAAAAGGGGTTGACCCCATTTGCAGGCATTTAAAACAAATAGAATAAGCTCATATTATTCACCATGAACTGTCTTAGAAAAGCTTACTATCTTGGATTCAATTTTTAGGCTAAGTACAGACTGATAATCCATAAGCTTTTCAAACCTTAGCATGTAAGAGGCCCAGTATTAGTGTGAAATACTATGACGTTTGTTGTTGTTTTGTTTTGTTTTTGTTTTCCTATGTATGTTGGCCTTCAGCTTCCTTGTAGGACTTCCCTGATCCTAAAATGAGTGGATTGAAAAAATTATTTGCTATATCTGCTACTAAAGATGTCTTGTAATTTCTCTAAGAAAAGGACCTTTGTAGTACTAAACAGTAATCAGAAACACTCTTGACCTACACTGGTAAGGACTGTGAGTTTACCATACAGTAATAACTATTGCTTAGGATAAAGTGAGTTTTCATTAAAACCAGCAAAATAGATCACCTTTCTGAATGCTGAAACTGGCAAAAACAAATTTTAGATATATTAAGTGGCTAACTTTTCTACAAGTTGAAGCATGTTTGTCATCATTCACTCATTTGTTGTATCCTTTTTCACACAATTCTTAATCATCAGGTGTTAACATATTAAACTAAGGGGGTATGTTGTTTTCTTTACACTTTTCAATTACCAGGAGAGACAGAGGAAGCAAATTAGGGAGCAAGCTAAAGAAGCTGAATGAAAGCTTCTGAAGGACTTGAAAGCAATTGCTTCTGGCCTTGAAATCTGGACTTGAGTTGCAATATTTCACACATTAGCCTTCCTATCTTCTGGATGAACTTCTTCTATATTGAATATATAATGGAGTTACATTTTAATTGAAAGTAGCCATTTTTAAATTTTCTTTCAACTTCTACCTACTAATCATACCTTACATTTTCTAACAAAAACAGTACAATCACAAACAATTCTGGTGCAGGTTATTCAGTCAAGTGCAACATCAAATGCATAGAAGTAGTCTTCCTCTACCATTATTTCCCTCATTTCCTGTCCTACATAAAGGGTGCACCAAGAGGGAGGCAAGATGGTGTCGTAGAAGCGACTCAGGATTGCAGATCTCAGTGAAGGCACAGAGGGTGAGTCCTAGCCGCATTCTCGGATGGAACTTTTTTGCCCACAGAGCGTTGAAAGTCTCAGGTGTGGGAGAGACATGGGACGCTAGTAAAGTCGGCTAATGCAGCCAGCTCGCTCAGCTGCTTCGGCCGGCGCCGCAGCGGGACCCGGCACGGAACTCACTGGTCTGGGTGCCCAGTTAAACCGGCAATCTGAGATTTGGAAGGGCAGATTGGCATGTCCATCTGATTGAATGGGACTTGGACAGTGAGCCAAACCAGGAGTATCCTGGGAAGCGTGATCTAAGCCAGTGCAGTGGGCAGCAGCACGGGAGATCGCACGGATCCCAGTGCCCTATTGGCAGGCTACTGGGGCGCCAGTGAGAGAGTCGATCTTTCAGCTTGTGGAGAGGGAGAGAGAGAGAGAGAGGACGGACTCTAAGGCAGGGAACTGGGTGATCGGGCTTGGCGGGTCCCACCCTCACAGGGACAAGCAGGGTGGCGACTGGAGGCACTTGGGGCTGAGAGTTTTGCTGCCGGCACCTAGGACAGTGCAGCCCTGTGAGGGAGGGGCGTCTGCCATTACTGATGCAATCAGTCCCTACTGAAGTACCGCCCAGGGCTGACGCAGCCTGCCGTTGCCAAGGCAACCTGCCGTAACAGAGAGACTCCGCCAGGAGAGGGGAGGGCTCCACAGCAGAAGGGAGCTCAGCAGCAACAGGGCGGACCTGTGCTACCAGGTCAGAGCCCCGGCAGGCAAATAGTGAATAGACTGCCACCTAGTGGGGCAGGACAGTGCAACAGATACTCATAAAGAAAGCCCCAACTCCCTGAGACAGAGCATCTAAGGGGGCGGGGGGAAGGGTGGTGTTTTATGAGTTTGATTGCAAAAGACATAAACAACCTCCCAACAACCCTAAATGAACAACGGAGCTCACAGCTCAGCACTGGAGCTCCTATAAAGCACAGACTGTCTCCTCAAGCACCTCCCTGACCCCTGTATATCCAAAGAGTCACCCCAAAAAAGGACTAATCAGACTGACATTTGGCAGGCATCATTCTGGAACAAAGACAGCAGAAGAAGAAACTGGTATCATCCCTCACTGTTCCGCAGCTGCTACAGGTGTACCCCACACAAGCAGGTCCTGGAGTGGACCTCAGCACTCATACAGCAGAGGGGCTAGACCATTAGAAGGAAAACTAAGTAACAGAAATACTTCATCATCAACAATCTCAGCATCCACACAGAGACCCAATTGAAAAATCAGCAACTACTAAGACGACAGGCGGATAAATCCATAAAGATGGGAAGAAACCAGCGCAAAAAGGAGGAAAACACCAGAAACCAAAACACCTCACCTCCTACAAAGGACAAAAACTCCTCACCAGCAAGGGAACCAAGCTGGATGGAGAATGAGTGTGACGAAATGACGGAATCAGACTTCAGAAAGTGGATAATGAGAAACTTCATTGAGCTAAAAGAACATGTTCTAAATCAGTGCAAAGAAACTAAGAACCTTGAAAAAAGATTTGAAAAAAGATTCAAGGAATTGATAACAAGAATGGACAACTTAGAGAGGAATATGAATGAATTGAAGGAGCTGAAAAACACAACATGAGAACTTCGTGAAGCATGCACAAGTTTCAACAGCCGAATTGACCAAGCAGAAGAAAGAATATCAGAAGTTGAAGATCAACTCAATGAAATAAAATGAGAAACCAAGATTAAAGAAAAAAGCACAAAAAGGAATGAACAAAATCTGCAAGAAATGTGGGACTATGTGAAGAGACCCAACCTACGTTTGATAGGTGTACCAGAATGTGACGAAGAGAATGAATCCAAGCTGGAAAACACTCTTCAGGATATTATCCAGGAAAATTTCCCCAACCTAGCAAGACAGGTCAATACTCAACTCCAGGAAATACAGAGAACACCACAAAGATACTCCGCAAGAAGAGCAACCCCAAGGCACATAATCGTCATATTTGCCAGGGTTGAAATGAAGGAGAAAATACTAAGGGCAGCCAGAGAGAAAGGTTGGGTCACCCACAAAGGGAAGCCCATCAGACTCACAGCAGATCTCTCGGCAGAGACTCTACAAGCCAGAAGAGAGTGGGGGCCAATATTCAACATCCTTAAAGAAAAGAACTTTCAACCCAGAATTTCATATCCAGCCAAACTGAGCTTCATAAGTGAAGGAAAAATAAAATCCTTCATGAACAAGCAAGTACTCAGAGATTTTGTCACCACTAGGCCTGCTTTACAAGAGATCCTGAAAGAGGCACTACACTTAGAAAGAAACAACCAGTACCAGCCATCCTAAAAACATACCAAATGCTAAAGACCATCAACAAAATGAAGAATTTACATGAACCAACGGGCAAAACAGCCAGCTAGCATAAAAATGACAGTATCATATTCACACATAACAATATTAACCCTAAATGTAAATGGGCTAAATGCACCAATCAAAAGACACAGACTGGCAAATTGGATAAAAAACCAAAACCCATCAGTGTGTTGTATCCAGGAAACCCACCTCACATGCAAAGATACACAAAGGCTCAAAATAAAAGGATGGAGGAAGATTTACCAAGCAAATGGAGAGCAAAAAAAGCAGGAGTTGCAATTCTCGTCTCTGATAAAATAGACTTTAAAGCAACAAAGATCAAAAGGGACAAAGAAGGTCATTACATAATGGTAAAAGGATCAATACAACAAGAAGAGATAATGATTCTAAATATATATGGACCCAATGTAGGAGCACCCAGATATATAAGGCAAGTTCTTAATGATGTACAAGGAGACTTAGACTCCCACACAATAATAGTGGGAGACTTTAACACTCCACTGTCAGTTGCAGACAGATCAACCAGACAGAAAATTAACAAGGATATCCAGGACTTGAACTCAGACCTGGAACAAGCAAACCTGATAGACATTTACAGAACTCTCCACCCCAAATCCACAGAATATACATTCTTCTCAGCACCACATCACACCTACTCCAAAATTGACCACATAATTGGAAGTAAAGCACTCCTCAGCAAATGCAAAACAACGGAAATCATAACAAACAGTCTCTCAGACCATAGTGCAATTAAGTTGGAACTCAGAATTCAGAAAATAACTCAGAACTGTACAGCTTCATGGAAACTGAACAACTGGCTCTTGAATGTTGATTGGATAAACAATGAAATGAAGGCAGAAATAAAGAAGTTCTTTGAAACCAACGAAAATGAAGACACAATGTACCAGAATCTCTGGGACACATTTAAAGCAGTCTGTAGAGGAAAATATATAGCAATAAGTGCCCACATGAGAAGAGTGGAGAGATTCAAAATTGACACCCTATTGTCAAAATTGAAAGAGCTAGAGGAGCAAGATCAAAACAGCTCAAAACCTAGCCAACGACAAGAAATAACTAAGATCAGAGCAGAACTGAAGGAGATAGAGACAAGAAAAACCCTTCAAAAAATCAATAAATCTAAGAGCTGGTTTTTCATAAAGATCAACAAAATAGACAGACCACTAGCAAGACTGATAAAAAAGAAAAGAGAGAACAACCAAATACATGCAATAAAAAAACGATAATGGGGAAATCACCACAGATTCCACAGAAATTCAAACCATCATCAGAGAATACTACAAACAACTCTATGCACATAAACTAGTAAATCAGGAAGAAATGGATAAATTCCTGGACGCCTATGTCCTCCCAAGCCTAAACCAGGAGGAAGCCGAAACTATGAATAGACCAATAACAAGGTCTGAAGTTGAGGCAGCAATTAAGAGCCTACCACACAAAAAAAGCCCAGGTCCAGATGGGTTCACAGCTGAATTCTACCAGACACACAAAGAGAATCTGGTACCATTCCTTCTGAAACTATTCCAAAGAATCCAAAAAGAGGGAACCCTTCCCAAATCATTTTATGAGACCAACATCATCCTGATACCAAAACCTGACAGAGACTCAACAAGAAAAGAAAACTTCAGGCCAATATCCATGATGAACATAGATGCAAAAATCTTCAATAAAATACTGGCAAACCGATTGCAACACCACATTAAAAAACGTATCCATCATGATCAAGTAGGATTCTTCCCGGGGGTGCAAGGCTGGTTCAACATATGCAAGTCTATAAATGTAATGCACCACATAAACAGAAGCAAAAACAAAAACCACATGATTATCTCAATTGATGCAGAGAAGGCATTTGACAAAACTCAACAGCCCTTTATGCTAAAAACCCTCAATAAACTTGGTATTGATGGAACATACCTCAAAGTAATAAAAGCTATTTATGACAAACCAACAGCCAATATCATACTTAATGGGCAAAAACTGGAAGCATTCCCTTTGAAATCTGGCACTAGACAAGGATGCCCTCTCTCACCACTCCTATTCAACATAGTACTGGAAGTTCTAGCCAGAGCAATCAGGCAAGAAAAAGAAATAAAGGGTATTGAAATAGGAAAGGTGGAAGCCAAATTGTCTCTATTTGCAGATGACATGATAGAATACCTAGAAGACCCCATCACCTCAGCCCAAAAGCTCCTGAAACCGATAAGCAACTTAGCAAAGTCTCGGGATATAAAATCAATGTTCAAAAATCACAAGCATTCCTATACACCAATAACAGACTTAAAGAGAACGAAATCAAGAACGAACTGCCATTCACAATTGCTACAAAGGAAATAAAATACCTAGGAATACAACTCACAAGGAATGTAAGGGACCTCTTTAAGGAAAACTACAAACCACTGCTCAACAAAATAAGAGAGGACACAAACAGATGGAGAAACATTCCATGTTCATGGTTAGGAAGAATCAATATCGTGAAAATGGCTATACTGCCCAAAGTAATTTACACAATCAACGCTATCCCCATCAAACTACCATTGAATTTCTTCACAGAACTGGAAAAAACCACCATGAATTTCATATGGAACCAAGAAAGAGCCCACATAGCCAAGTCAATTTTAAGCAAAAAGAACACAGCGGGAGGCATCACACTACCAGACTTCAAACTATACAAGGCTACAGTAATCAAAACAGCATGGTACTGGTACCAAAACAGAGATATAGACCAATGGAACAGAACAGAGGCATCGGAGGCAACACAACATATCTACAACCATATAATGTTTGATAAACCTGACAAAAACAAGCAATGGGGAAAAGATTCCCTGTTTAATAAATGGTGTTGGGAAAACTGGCTAGCTATGTGCAGAAAGCAGAAACTGGACCCCTTCCTGACACCTTACACTAAAATTAACTCCAGATGGATTAAAGACTTAAACGTAAGACCTGACACCATAAAAACCCTAGAAGAAAATCTAGGCAAAACCATTCAGGACATAGGAGTAGGCAAGGACTTCATGAATAAAACACCAAAAGCATTGACAACAAAAGCCAAACTAGACAAATGGGACCTAATCAAACTCCACAGCTTCTGCACAGCAAAAGAAACAGTCACTAGAGTGAATCGGCAACCATCAGAATGGGAAAAAAATCTTTGCAGTTTACACATCTGACAAAGGGCTGATATCCAGAACTTACAAAGATCTCAAACAGTTTTACAGGAAAAAAACAAACAAGCCCATTCAAAAATGGGCAAAGGATATGAACAGACACTTTACAAAAGAGGATATACATGAGGCCAACACAGATATGAAAAAATGCTCATCATCACTGTCATTAGAGAGATGCAAATCAAAACCACATTGAGATACCATCTCATGCCAGTTAGAATGGCGATCATTAAAAATCTGGAGACAGCAGATGCTGGAGAGGATGTGGAGAAATAGGAACACTCTTACACTGTTGGTGGGAGTGTAAATTAGTTCAACCATTTTGGAAGACAGTGTGGAGATTCCTCAGGGACCTAGAAATAGAAATTCCATTTGACCCAGCAATCCCATTACTGGGTATATATCCAAAGGACTATAAATCGTTCTACTATAAGGACACATGCACACGAATGTTCATTGCAGCACTGTTTACAATAGCAAAGAACTGGAACCAACCCAAATGCCCATCGATGATAGACTGGACTGGGAAAATGTGGCACATATACACCATGGAATATTATGCACCAATCAAAAATGATGAGTTTGTGTCCTTTGTAAGGACATGGATGAATCTGGAGAACATCATTCTCAGCAAACTGACACAAGAACAGAAAAAGAAATACCGCATATACTCACTCATAGGTGGGTGAGAAAAATGAGAACACATGGAAACAGAGAGGCGGTCTACTATACACTGGGGTCTATTGGGGGGAATGGGGGAGGGACAGCGGGGGGGCTGGGGAGGGATAGCCTGGGGATGAAAGCCAAGTGTGGGTGAAGGTGAGGAAGGCAGCAAAACACACTGCCATGTGTGTACCTATGCAACTATCTTGCACGTTCTGCACATGTACCCCAAAGCCTATAATGCAATAAAAATAAAAATTAAAAAAAAAGGGTGCACCATGATTCTTCTATGTGTGTTCATTCAAGTTTAGAAGCCAAACATCAGTTCCATGGAAACTACTAAATTTACTTCATACAACTCAGCAATAATACTGTTCATTTTGGAGGAGCATTATCTGTACCCTAGAAATTAAAAGAGTTTACAGCATCTCTTTTAACATTTTTTATGTAAATAAAGAATTGTGGGACATTTTTGAAATGTGTCAAGCCACTGTAGATGAAAATATACTTTCATAGGTACAATATAACTAAAATCAAGGTAGTAATTATTAAGTGGTTCTTATTTAATGATACTTCAGGCCAGCTGTGATAAAGCACTATTTTAACAATAAAGTATACACGTAAGAATGTACACGCCATTTATGATCTTATAGCTTTCAGTATCTCCATTTGGGCTTATTGCCTGCTACTTAGGAGCTGCAAATATTTAAATGTAGATGTGGATCTTGGGATTACATATCCCTGAATCTTTGCTCTTCAATGTGACTTCTTTTGATTCATAAATCATTTTTGCAATGAGAAATCCATGCAGCTTTATTAGATGACCATGTCACATATAATATTAAGTAAAACAGCAAGGCAATCAAGACATTAGACTCTCCTCTAGATTTTATAATTATGTTTAAGGAATCTGGAGTAAGGGAAGACACATCAGTGCACATTTAGCAAAAACAGTATGCTCAGGGACTCCCAGCAGCTTACTATGGGACTGAGAGTCATATGTTAGGGCATTTTTTGGACTCAGCCTAGGTTCTGTTATAGTAGAGGTACCATTACTCATCATGCATGTCTCACCTTTCACAGAGAAGTATAATGAAGTGGTTTAGTCAGTGGGTGGATGGACAGGCTGATTGGTACCTGTATTCAATCTGGGGTAACCCCAGGATTTTTTTTACAGGACTGGCCTGAGAAAGCTACATGCCTTGTATGTGGGACTGATGGAGCTGTCTGTTGGGATCCTAGATCAAGATCACTCTTGGTGGTGGGGCAAGTCCCAGTTCAAAGGGAATCTGAGCTTGAAATTCATACCTCCAGTAGGGATAATGTTTGATTAAACTTAACAAATCAAGTCTGATTCATAGTACTTATTTCTCTGATTATTTAAAAACTACTGATACCATTTTATTTATTTTATTGTTTTAATAGAGATTATTACTATTATTATTGTGATCAGGGTTTTCTGGGTTGTGAGATAGCCACTAGTTTACCAAGCAGCTTAATTTATACATATTCCATATAGTCTTTTTCATTTGGGTTTTGAGAGGCCAGGCAAACGAAAAAAAAGGAAAATACAGGATGTGTATTTAGTTAGTATCCAATCCAATGCTAGACATTTGCCCGGTAACTTCCCATGCCTCCTCTCCTCTTAATCCAGCCTCTCTCTGTTCTAGAATGACCCTCATCTTCTAAAGACATTCGCACCAGCATGGCCCTGGGTAATGTCAAATGTACCTTGGTTTGGGTAAAGCAAAGCAGCCTTATAGGCTGCCTAATTCTTTTTCCAGGATAAAGACAGAATCAGATGTTCTACAAGGGGCCAACCCAAAACCAATTTACGTACCTCAACAAATAATACGGCACATCAGTCTGTGAAGATATATAAAATATATTTAACTCTGTTTTATGACCTATTTTACTACTTTGAGAGCCTTTCCAAACATTAGAATCACTGTTTTTTTCCAGGAGGAAGGCGCTGATTGGCCCCCTGAAGTCCTGAAAGGCCATTATGGATACTGGAATTGGTGTGCTCAAGTCATTATGATTCTCATGAATCCTCTATTTCAATACTTGTGTATACATATAGTGAAATAATGGTTTCTATTATTGTTGTGATCCTAAGGCAAAATGGGTAATAAATTAGATTCAATTATCTAGAATGTCTACGTAAGCATAGTACAGTTTTGTTAAATTAATGATAGTTATCAGAATTGTTACAGTTTCTCATAATAAAATATCTAAGAAAACTATAAAGAAAAGAACCTTGGATACCTAAGTGGGAAACTGTACATTTTAAATTAAACTAGCATTTATCTAAGCATATAAAATCGACCCACTGTGTGACTTTGGATTTCATCTTTATAAGTCTCTGTTTACTCATCTATAAATATTACAAACGTACCATGTCACCTACAAATCCCTCATTTCAAAGATCCTATCATTCTAATATGAATTTGCTCCTCATTGACATAAAACATTGAATTCTTATTAGAAGAGAATTTTGTTAAGACATATTTCATAAAAATGGATGAATTTGATGTTCAAAACTTGTCAGTTTATCAAAAATCTTGAATGCTGAGAGACTGATATTTTTATTTTTTCAAGTAACTGTTATAATCAGGATAAAAGAGAAAATATTTGCAAGTTTTTTTTTCTATTGTGTAGATGCAATAATTTAAAAAAAATTAGGAGCAGCTGGATATTTAGACATCAAAAAGAGCTGCTTGAATATACTGAACACTGTATTATTAAAGCTTACAAGCTGAGGTTTGCTGACAAGAGGAATAGTCATAAAACATAACCTTTTATTTCATCAAAGAAAGTTATGCCTGCCCAAGATCTAAAGCCCAACATCCATAAAATGGTTTCACACCAGTGACATTCTATTCAAAACAGCTGTCTGAAAGAAAACTAAATGGGATTTAATCTGCCATAAAATGAATTGCACAATTTATTTTTCTTGAGGAAGTCATGCCTTTGTGACGTTGGTGAGCTGTAACAGTTTTGCTTCTAAAAGCAGCATCTCCTTCTATGCCAAACCCATATTAATTCAGCCATGTGGAATTTTCTGACAGAAAAAGGAGTTGGAAAGTCAAAGCTGCTTATACAACACCTGATGCTTTTCTCTACTTTTAAAAATACTGGTTTGAAACATGAGCCCAGGATAAACTTTCCATCCAGAGGTAGATAGATTTTAAGATGCTTGGTCATGAAGATTGAAATATATGAAACTGTCAAAGTCAACCATTAATGTCCTACAAAAATGGAATTTCATATACTTCAAACTAATATTTGAGAAGAGAGCAAAACTCCAAAAGAGCAGAATGTGAGTTAGAAAAATGACAACTAAGTGAAATTCATCATCTCTTCAAAATGAAATATTTTAAAAACGTAAATGCTATTCATAGGGCGAATGTAAATATAAGCCCTAAATTGACTAAGTCAGAAAACTTTTCAATATAGACATTTTAAATACAATAGAGTAACAGTGGGTTTTGCTTATTTCACTCATGTAGTATACATAATACCTTTTACAATAAAAGAAAAGAAAGCAACAGTAAGATTTTTTTTGTACTGTGTAATTTGCTGTAATACTACATGTGATAGCTAAGATACAACCTAACATAGGCTAGACATTGAAACTTAGGTTGTCCCTTTCCATTCTATCACATACTTTCCAAAATTCTTATATGTGTGTTCAAATTAGCCTACATGTATTTCATTTTAACGACATTCTCTCACACAATGTACATTGGAACACTTCTAACGGTTCTTTTTTTGTTAAATCTAGCAACATACAAATGTCTATTTGCATGGTTCAGCAAATACATCTTTGTAAATTAAATGTGAATCCTAAAATAATTAAACTGAAAATAATTTTAACTGAGATATATTATTAGTTTCTTTATAACACATATGATATTATCTTCATAACTTTTTGCAATGTTCTGATTACCAATGTCCACGTTATAAAAGCGAATTCATAACACAATTCATTAAGAAAAATATATGTTTCTATAGTATCTCAAAATCTTTTATTCTAACTTACAAAATGAGCACCTGCTTAAAACAGATTTTTACTAGAATGAATAAAGCACTGTAGTAGTAAGCCTGAGGCATGTGAATGTGGGCAGCATTCCCGAAAACTAGAGAGACTATTCACATTCACACTTCAGGGGGAAGAGGAGACAATATGATGCTACTGTACACATGAAGGCAAAAGTGAGACTCGACAAGGATATATAACCATCATTATTTTTGTCAGATAAATTCTGTTGTTACTGAAGATATTTACATCAGGTGAGATTGAATTTTTAATTTACAAGTAAGAGGGAGAGAAATCTCAAAAGTCCTTTTCTTCTGAGACAGATTCTACTCAAAGCATATTCTGCTACTGATGGGTAACACTCATCTTTTATGAATGCACAAAGACTTTTTATGGGTTGAGTTTTTATTTTGTAAGTTCCCAAACTTTTACTGCTTCATATTGTAGGACAATTTTCCCGGCATTGATCACGCATTACTGTTGTATGTTCATACATCTGACCACAGAAAGCAATGTTGCTCAGTGTCCCAGATTCCCTTACATTCACAAATGTTAATCTGTTAACAGAGCTATTAAGACAATCTGCAGATTTAACGTTTATTGCAACATAATATACAAATGTCAGAAAGCAGAATAGCTACTTTCAATTCTTGGGCATATAATGCTGAATTTCTAAATATATTGTACTTTTAACATTGGCTTTCTTTCTGCTACTAAACAGTATTTGGTTTGATACTGTAGTTTGATATTTTAAAAAACACAATTATCCTCACCATTTAAAATATGAATATTAAATCTAAATAACTCTAAGATTTACTTAGAATGACAGGCTCTCAATAAATCTGAGACATAAAAATTGCTTGTCTCATAATCTAGTGGAATATCTGATGGAATACTGGCACTAAACCATTTTTGTTGACTGTCGTCTCAGAATCTTTAAATGCACTTTAGTGTTAGTATTGTATAATATAAAATAAAGATGCACTACCATTCTTCATCGATTTTACAACCTTTTTTACACTGATGATATCTACCAACTTCGAAAAGTTGTAAAACTTGTGCTGACTGATTTGTCTGCTTATGGAAACTTTTCCTAATGTATACTTAGAGACTGTGTAAAATAGAAATTGAATTCAAGACTTGACATCATTTGTTAAATCATTAAAAATATTACCGCTATTTTAAAGACTTAAAAACACTTTCATCCATGTGAATAGTCTAGGATTTTTTAATGATAATATAGATCATTATAGGTATTGCTTTGCTATTTCCATATGTATATGTATGCATATGTATGTATATATATGTATACAAGTACATGCATATTATATACATATATAAATATATGTATGTCTATATACATATCATATACATATTGATATATATATAAAATATTCTTTCCTTGTAAACTTGGCATAAAAGTTATTGTCTGATTCCAAAACAAACTAGACTTACAAAGTTTTGAAAGGCATTATTTGTTTAACAAAAAGGGAAAATTGTCAAGGGGATAAGTTATGACAGTAAACTAGAATTAAACATCAAATGCTGTAAAATGAGTTCACAAGTAAGCAAGGCAAATATCTACACACTGTGTGAAAATGGCAATATCTAGCAAGAAAATATAACAATTAATGTTACATAAAATACTGTGGATGTCCTTTATAAACTTATATATCCAATGTTAACTGCACACTAAACAGTATAAACAAACAGCAAAATTTATTTTTTAATAACACACAAGAAACAGGAGATTTTTTGAGATTACTTATTGCAGCCCTGTGTACAATAGCAAAGACATGGAACCAACCCAAATGCCCATCAATGATAGACTGGACAAAGAAAATGTGGCACATATACACCATGGAATACTACGCAACCAAAAAAACGGTGAGTTTGCGTCCTTTGTAGGGACTTGGATGAATCTGGAAACTATCATTCTCAGCAAACCGACACAAGAACAGAAAACCAAACACTGCATTTTCTCACTCATAGGCAGGTGTTGAACAATGAAAACACATGGACACAGGGAGAGAAGCATCATACACTGGGGGCAGTTGGGGGGATGCTAGGGGTGGGACAGCAGGGGGTGGGGAGGGATAACATGGGGAAAAATGCAAGTTATAGTCAAAGGGGGAATACAGGCAGCAAACTGCCTGGTTATGTATGCACCTATGCAACAACCCTGCATGACCTGCACACGTACCCCAGAACCTAAAGTAAAATAAAAATAAAAAAAGAAATTACTTATTGCATAAATATTAGTCACTGAAACATAAACTCCAATTTTATTTTATTTTAATTTATCTTTTTGAGACAGTTTCACTCTGACACCCAAGCTGGAATGCAGTGGCATGATCTTGGCTCATTGCAATGTTCACCTCTCGGGTTCAAGTGATTATCCTATCTCAGCTTCCCAAACTGCTGGGATTACAGGTGTCAACCACTATGCCTGGCCATTCCACCCCAATTTAAAAATGCATGACAGTGACTTTGAAACTTTAATTTCTACAGAAAGTACACATAGATCTTGTTGAAATGCAGATTCTGATTCATCTGGTGAGGTCTGAGAGCCTGCATTTCTAGCAAGCTTCAGGATGCTGCTGCTGGTCTGTGCACCACACTTTGGATAGTAAGAGTCTGGGCTGTCTAAGGAAAAATAAGTTGGATTTCTTTAAAGTTGTTGGCATTGGGAGGATAGTTTCAAACCTGTTTTTCCCTCTAATGAGTACAGGGAGGATAATAGATCTTTCTGAAACTCAAATATTCAACTACTTATGTTTTCTGCCCAGGAAGTTTTAAACAAGCAGGGGGAGAAATGAACGAGAGTGTGCATGTGTGCCCGTGTTTGTGTGTGTGTACTCGGGGATACAGTAGTGCCGCCATATTTGCATTAAAGAAAGTGTGTCAGCAACTCTCCTGCAACTATCCTCAATTTAGACTTGCATTCATCTAAGCATGCAAAGTTCAGAGAATTGTCAGGTTCAAATATACCCTATCTCTGAGGTTAAGCCCCAGCTTATTTCACACACTTCAACATTTTCCATGTGGATGCTGTTAAGGGTGCCTGGAATTTGGAGATAAGCCCAGGATTAGTCCTGCTTTAATGTCACCATGAAGCCTTGTTATAGGCCTCAAGTTAAGTTGTTAAATGTATTTCTCAGAGCTTACTGGAAAAAAAACATAGCCACATTCACTAACTTTGGTAAGCTTCAGATAGCAAAACACAGTGGTGGTTGTTGAAAATGTACCTGCAGGCCTTTACCTTCATGTTGTTATAGATGGTGGACTTACATTCTGAGGCTAAAACAACATTCTGTTACCAAGCTTGCTTTAGGAAAAATATCTAAACTGAGAACTGCGAGATGGAATATTCGCTTTTTTTTTTTTTTTAAAGCATTTGGAGAACTGGGTCAATCTTATTTAAGTAGATTTTTCAAAATCGCTTGGTAATAGTTTAGAATTATTCTATAATTATCTAATATTTTAGTATTTTACTGTATTGATATGAAACCCACTATTACTGAATTGGCCAATTACTATATACTTGTATTTGTTGTAAATACGAATTCCAAGTAATTAGCAAGTGACTCATGCCAATGACATGTCTGAAATACTGGCTTTCCTATATTTTTGGTCATGTATATCTATTCTATTGACCTGGAGGATGTAAAATATAAGGCAGTGATATTTTATTAAGTCTTGTTAAAGTTTAGTGATTTTGGCCAAAGGATCTTGCAGAATCTCTGAAAAAGGAAATAGTGCGAAGGTGTTAAGCTGCATACTGGACAGAACTGAAATCGAGATGTATTTCTAAAAATAAATTTAAAATGTAAAACAAAACAAAACAAAACTTCCTAAAGGAAGCCAACAGAATTCCTATATCTTTCTGTAGCTTAAAATTTATCTAGCCTACTTAATCTGATTTTTAAAGAGTTGCTGAAAAGAACTCTACACACTATAGGGTTATAGTTTTGGGGAATTTTCTAAGTAAAGTATAAGTTAACTATAGCTTTCAACAGCACAACTGTAGATGTATCAGAATAAAAAGGAATAGAAAAAGAGGCCCTGTAAACAACTGATGCCTTGGGGTAGCTTCCTTGTCTTGAAATAGTAAAAACAATCTTGCGAAGTATTCTGCTAAATACTCTTCTAAGGCCATGCACATAATTTTGATAGATAACATAATTTCCTTATTGATTAAATTCTCAGATTTTTATTTTACTTCAATACTTGTAGTAGCTTATTGGCCATAAGGGAGATTTTTTTAAATGTTAAAGCAGTCCTAATTTCTCCAAATGTAAATTGCCATGATTACTCCTTAAGTGGCTACTAAATGAATTCTTCTGTTGATTCTGGAGATAGATAGATAAATAAATAGATAAATGGATAGACAGATAGGTTATTGTGGATTATATTTGATTAAATTAACATACTCTCTTCTCCAAAAGGTATAGACTGTTTATACTACAGTAGTAGGAAATATTTGATTAGTAGAAATCAATAGCTGAGAGCAATCACTTTTCCATGAACACACAATTTACTCAACCATACATGACAATCCCCCCCATCATAACCGCTCCATGAAGAGTCACTACCATTTTCATTTTGATAAACAGAGATGCTCAGATAATGTTAATTTACCAAATATTATACAGAGAGTAGGTGGTGTTGGGATTCTGACTTGTGCTCATTATGTTCATTCTTTATATTTCTCACAATTCAGAAAGCAGGAGTGATGCTCCTATATCCACTCAGGTGCTAATATACATCAACCAACGCTCTCAGATGAGATTTTCATAATCAAAGCAAAAATTTAGAAGAAGAGTATTTCCTCTTTTATATAATTTAAAAAATATGACATAAAATATTACAGAAGTATTTTATTACCTATTTCTTTCAGGATTTACTTTTGCATTTGATTATAAAATTAAACTTTCAACTTGATGGCTCATAAGAATAGACTATCTCAATGAAAGTTTTACCTAAGCATTAAATTAACAATTATCCTTAGAAATGTTCATTAAGGAATTAAAAAAGCACCATTATTGTTCCTAAATTATCCATTTTTTGTTATCCCCCTTCACTAACACTAATTACATCAATAGTCTTCTTTCTTCCCAACTAACAGGACATACAGAAACACAGTCCACCAAAGTTGCCACTGTACCAAAGGTGACAGTGATTTGGAATTAAGAAAAGGTAGGTGCTAGTATTTTCAACCTTTTCAAAGGCTTTCAACTGAAAAAAATACCTCTGAGAAATATTTAACAAGAAATGTTCTACGAACCATAATTTTCTGCTACCAAGTGCTTCTCACTCTATTATTCCCAGGTCAAAATTCTACTGTAATAAATAGTTTACCAAGATAATCAAAAGTGACACTGGCCTATTGCTCCTAGTACCAGTCAATCACAAAGACCAGTCATTTGGCAATCTATACCCTCAGATCTTTATTTCCTTTTTCACTTTTTGAAATCAATGCTTTATTAACACATTAAGTACCAATTTTTAGCCTGAGGTCATAATGACTGCTTTGAAATAGTAGCCTCAATTAGAATAAAAAGAAATGAATATCATATTTAAATTATTTTTAATTCTCTGAAAGTTTCAGTTTCAGACACTGGCTCTTAGTATTTAGTATTAAATGCATGCTACCTAAGCAACACGAGACAAAAACCTCTTTAAAATCAAGCCTAAATGACTATAACTACATATTAATAGTGTAGTGTCAAACAACCTCATTTGTCATTATAAGTCCCAGTACCTATTGATATTAGGTGACCCCTGAATGAGTATTTAAATGGAGTACATAAAAGTCTATTTTTAAACACCATCTCTGTGAAAGAAGTTTCTAAATTAGCACACTAAGTCTGTCGTTTGCAGAATTTTTGAATACTATGAAAAAACTGATGTTTGGCGACAAATAAAATTTTCAAAACTTCAAATTAACTTCAATTTAAACTTCCAAATCTTAATTGTCCCTTGTGATCTCAAGCCGTATTATCTTCTGAGGCATAAGAATAATATTTGATCAAAATATTTTACTCTCATTCTTCCTAACAGATATACAGTAAAGTGCTGCTCCTTCATGCAATAAAATATAAGGCAAATTATAAAATTTACTTTATATTGTATGTATAAAACAGAAGGTAAATTATAAAAAATTTATAAGGTAAATATAAAATTATAAAAATTAAAACGTTTGTTAAATTTGGCAATATGCCATTACATTAGATTGTTTCTGTTGTTGCTCAGATAGATAAAATAGCTAGAATTACCAAGTAAAAATGTGTACCTGCATCTCTTATAATTTCTAATATTTACAAAATAACACAAGCACAGCTTGGAGTATGTGTCATACTGGTAAATAATAGAGTAGATACTTTTCAGAAATAGAAACAGATTTTGTAGTTCTAACTCAAACATTTCACCATTCATATGTACTTACAATAATATATTTTGCAGTGTTTGCCCTGAAACTGAAAGTAGAATTTGCCGCATTTTGCCAACCCCTATCTAATTTGCAACAGAGATTGTAATGCAAATTTCTTATAGATTCCCAAAGAACACTGATAGCTTCTCATTAAGTTTCTTTTGCATTTGGCAATATTTTGTGAAATCACAACATAGATAAAACTTCATAATCACCTTTCAGATGGAATCAGAAAGAAGCTCTCGTTATCTTTTTTAAAAAGTTGTTAATGACTATGTGAATGGAAGCAGAATCAGATAAAATGTTATCAACTGTATCTTACCTCTCTCGCTGAAGTCATCTACTAGAATGATTTCTGCTATCAGACTCTCCGGGGTGCGGTTAATTATACTGTGTATGGTCCTCAGGAGTGAAGTCCAACCTTCATTATGAAATGGGATAATGATGCTGGTGTTTGGCAGCCTTTCCAGATACATCTTGTGCTTACAGCTGGAGATGAAGAGAAAAGAAATGGTGTATTAACAGCAAAACTCTTGTATATCTTATTCTGTTGTTTATTCATTGTGTTTTCAGACAATTGTGGAAACACGACTTGGTCTAAAACTTTCCAACCAGTGTTTGTGCAGCATAATTTTTTACCCTGCTCCTTCATGGCCTGAATTAATGATCTCTTTCTACACTCACTCTTAATGAAACAACTGTTTTATCCTCTTTGGTATCACGGTTTCAAATATGTCAGTTTGTTGAAATGTTGTGTTCTTCTTGACATACATTTTTCCTATTGTTATATGATAGAAATAAGGATAAATAATATGCATTAAAACTGTTTCCATGGAGCACATAATTAAGGCTTAGATAGATTTCCTGAAGAGAGTTAAAAATTTAACTACTGTATTATTTATGTTTAATTAGTCAGTTTTAGTCATGGAGTGTTTCAATGGCTGGACAGTATTTAAAGCCTGAAGGGAAAAACAACCATAGCCTCTAAGCAGAATAAATGAAAATTTAATTTGAAATAACTGTTAACTGAGCACAATTACGTAGTAAGATTACATTAAGATCCAAATCAAGACATTATCATATTCCTAGTGAAAACTCTAAAATGAAATCTCAACTTCTTTTTTTTTTTTTCATTTTTTAGAAGCATCTGAGAACATGAAAAAGAATTAATTTAAAAATTTTATCCCTTTATTCACTATTTAACCTAATAATTAATTATTTTTAACATTATTTATTAAACAAGTAGATTTTGACATTTTCAGACAATGAAAATTGAAAACTGATCAAAATTATACCATAATATGGGCATAAAAGTGCTGTAAAAATATGAAATTTATTTTAGAACAACTTAAATGTCAAAAATATATATAATATGAAAAGGATCTGTCAGTAATTTCCATGTGTAGTGAGACAGATGTTTTCGCTTATAATTCACAGATCTGGAAAACAGTGTTAATGAAATTCAGCATACCTGGTCATAATTATACAGAGTCATGGACTCTTCTGAACAAAGCCAATAAGCCTAACTAATTGTGCTTTGATATATCAATATTCAGGTTGTTGCATCTACTTGTGAAAACCATCACACCTCACAATGGTCTTAGAATGAAGGTGATATTCCCAAAGAAGCAAATGGTTTTTTAAACATTAAGACAAGCTATTGCACATACCACTTGCCTATTAATCAAACAGGAATTGCATTCAGAGTAATATCCTAGAATCCATTAATAGGGGCTGAGCACACTGGCTCATGCCTGTAAATCCCAGCACTTTGGGAGGCCAAGGTGGGAGGATCGTTTGAGTCCAGGAGTTCAAGGCCAGCCTGAGCAACATCGCAAAACCCCATTTCTATAAAAAATACAAATATTAGCCAGGTGTAGTGGCATACCCTTGTCATCCCAGCTACTCTGGTGGCTGAGGCAAAAGATTCTCTTGAACCCGGGAGGCAAAGGTTGCAGTGAGATGAGATTGCACCACCGCACACTCCAGCCTGAGTGACAGAGCGAGACTGTCTTAAAATCAAAACAAAAATCAATAGGCTCATGACTTCTCAGTTATATACAATCCAATCAGAGAAAGAGTAGACACAAAAGAATGCAAGACTAATCACGTGTGACAAAGGCTCTCTCTTTCAAAATGTTTTTGATAATTTCTATCTGCCTGAGCTCAAATTACTATCAAATTACTACCACACATGAAATATAAAAGGATCCATTCTATTCATTCATTCATTCATTTATTCATTCATGTCACAATAATTTACTGAAGGTTTGATATAGGTCAGGCTCCAAAGTTGAGATAAAACAATGAACAAAATCTAGGTCTTAACTTCAAGTTATTTATAATATAATCAGAGATACAGATTGACAAATAGTTACAATTTTAAAATGAAATGGATAGTGTAGAAGTTTAATAGAGTGCTATCCAATTATTTGAGAGAGGCCCATAAGACACTTTGGAAAATGTTATAGAAATTTAAGTGAGAATTGAAGGTGGCCTGCAGAGGACAGGTTCAAGTTGTATGTAGGAAGAGAACTGACATGACTTGGTACCTAGGAGAAGTGATTAAAGAGGACTCATGTTTTGGACATGGGTAACCGATCCGATGAAATACAGAATGACAGGAGCCTGCGTGAGGGATGCACCGAGGGTTTCAAGGATTGAGAGCAATAACAATGAGTTCAAGTTTGACCATGTATTGTTGAGATGTCAAAACGACATCCAGTTGGAACATAGCTTTCATATATCATATACACACCTATCTGTCAATTTATATGTCTATCTGTGTGTGTGTGGGGGGTGTGTGTGTGTGGGGGGGTGGGTGGGTGTGTAGCTCAAGGTAAATATCTATTTTGCTGGAAGAAGAGGCTCATGAGAGATAGGATCTAGTAGATGAAGCTGGTGTATGGTCTCCTTAGCACTCACTATTCCAGTATAAACCAAGAGGGTCCTATTATACATCCCTGTAGATAGCAACATGAGTACTTCTCTCATCTCTGCACAAAGGGCAGATCAGAAGTTCTGGGAGAAATCAATGCCTCTAGCCCAAGTATCAACCAACGAATAATGGAAGTTAGAGAAGAAATGGTCACATGGTGGGATAAGCCTAGGGGTGGTCTACATTGTCTCCCATAGTTTCCGAGCAGGATTACCCCTCACTTGCCCACAGTGATCAGCAGTTTGACTTTTATTGGCCACTTTCCCTTTTCTGTTGAACTTTTGCCGGTTCCTCCCACTGCACCACTCTACATTCTGTGATTACCTCTTAAACACTTTGAAAGTCAAATTTTTGTTTCAGGGCCTGCTTCTAGAGGAACCCAATCTGAGACAGAGGCAAATAAGTTATAACTTATTTGGCGGGAACAGTCTCTTGAATCAATGTGCTAGTCAAGATTCACATTGATCAATGTGCTAGTCCAATAGGCAACTCTCTCTTTTTTTTTTGTGGAGTTAGAAAGCTTGCAGTTTGTTATACCTGGAGATACTTTTAAATAAGTTTTTAAAAAACAATTACTACCTGTACATTTTATTACTTCTTTCAGCTTTTGAATTATTACTGGCATTCAGAGTCATTTCTAGGCCTATGAAATACAACTGTCAGGATTTTGCATATATAAAAATGGCCTCATCCTAATTAGTCGACTATTAGTAGTAACGTTACCTTTTTACATTGATATCTGTAGCTTATTTTTCAATTAGACTACAGTATAAATTCCTTACTATTTCATGCCTGATGATTACATATCAAATATTGAAAAGTCACATCACACTTTATATATCAGACTATCTAGGTTCAAATTATAGCTTTGCCACTTACTGCCTGTGTGACTATGGGCAAGTTATTTACCCTCAATAAGATTAATTTTCTCACACAGGATAATGGGGGAGCAAAAAAAAAATACCTCTTCATAATGTGCTAAGGAGAATTTAACTGGGTCATCTATGTAAAAAGTACTTCATATGGCATCACATCAAATAATAGCAAGGGTTTAATAAATACTGTCATTATTATGGTCATTGTTGTTTAAACTGCATTATTTCAGTTGTAAAATTCTCTATGGAAGAAGATATGAAACTAGGAAAGACAGGAACTGCATGAGGGGGATAGTGAGAGACATTTAGGATACAAAGATGAATAAATTTCAGTTTCTTCCCTTAAGGGTTCACAGACCAGTGAGCAGATATATAAAATGATTAGACTCAAATGAGACAAGTGATATAATAGATGACACATGGACATTGAGAGCCTGAAGGAAGTGTGACTAACTTTGTCTGATAGAATTAAGGAAGTCTTTATCAATGAGTTTGCATGTTGAGAACAGATCATGAAGAATCTTGAAAATGATTCTAAGGAATTTGGACGTTAGCCTGCAGTCAACATGAAGTACTTCAAATATTGTTAATCACAAGGAAGACCAGATTGTGTTTACATGTTCCTCTGGCAGCAGGGCACACAATGCATTGCAGATGGCAAAGACTAGAAGCAGAAAAATTAGCCCTTGTAATATCTGTAGTAAAAAATAATAAGGATGCAGATCTGATTTTCACTCTAAGGAACGTCAGCTCCTTTGTAACAGCATTTAATCTGATTGAATTATATTCAGTCATTCTAGCACTTAAGCTGCTCCAAAGAAAAACTGAATCACTGCCAAGCTCAGGCATTGGATTCAAGAAGTTGTGATCCAGATGGCTGCCTTTTGGTATTACTAGAAATAGTGAAGCACATCGTTGCCTTTATTAAGGCTCTGTGCCTGCATATTTTAGGTTTAATGTCAAGTCAGGTTGAGAATAAAGGTGTACAAACATGAAGATGGTGTACCAATGTGGAACTGAGTTTAATAAATAAGCAAAATAAAGTTAAAGACCATTTATATGCTTACTATAGTTACAAATGTGTAGCAAATTCACAAATAGAAGACGGAAATGGGGACAAACTAAAACATGTATTGAAATGGTTTTCTAGGAATATGGGTGTAATTACTGCATTTCATATTGCTATATTATTTTCAGATAAGCATTTGCATTAAATTACCTTACAGTTTAGGAATGGCTCAGAGGTGAGGACATCTCTTTGTTGAGTTACATTTTATATAAATGGATAAAAACTCATTCTTCAAATTTTAAAAGCACCAGGAAGACAAAAGAAATAGTTCAAATTATTTAAAATTTATTAAGAAATTATTTAAAAATTTACTTGGGAGAAATGAAAAATTGTGAAGGCATTTAAAAATCTGAAAACAAAACCTAAATTATTCTGTAAACATTCTGCTAACCCTTTCACAGTAATGAAATTTCAATGATAAATTTTCTTTTTTTTTTTAAATTTTTATTGCATTATAGGTTTGGGGGTACATGTGCAGAACGTGCAAGATAGTTGCATAGGTACACACATGGCAGTGTGCTTTGCTGCCTTCCTCCCCTTCACCCACACTTGGTAGTCATCCCCCCCAGCACCCCCCTGCTGTCCCTCCCCCATTCCCCCCAACAGTCCCCAGTGTATACTAGACCGCCTCTCTGTGTCCATGTGTTCTCATTTTTCTCACCCACCTATGAGTGAGTATATGCGGTATTTCTTTTTCTGTTCTTGTGTCAGTTTGCTGAGAATGATGTTCTCCAGATTCATCCATGTCCCTACAAAGGACACAAACTCATCATTTTTGATTGCTGCATAATATTCCATGGTGTATATGTGCCACATTTTCCCAGTCCAGTCTATCATCGTTGGGCATTTGGGTTGGTTCCAGGTCCTTGCTATTGTAAACAGTGCTGCAATGAACATTCGTGTGCATGTGTCCTTATAGTAGAACGATTTATAGTCCTTTGGATAGATACCCAGTAATGGGATTGCTGGGTCAAATGGAATTTCTATTTCTAGGTCCCTGAGGAATCTCCACACTGTCTTCCACAATGGTTGAACTAATTTACACTCCCACCAACAGTGTAAGAGTGTTCCTATTTCTCCACATCCTCTCCAGCATCTGCTGTCTCCAGATTTTTTAATGATCGCCATTCTAACTGGTGTGAGATGGTATCTCAATGTGGTTTTGATTTGCATCTCTCTAATGACCAATGATGATGAGCACTCTTTCATATGTTTGTGGGCCTCATGTATGTCTTCTTTTGTAAAGTTTCTGTTCATATCCTTTGCCCATTTTTGAATGGGCTTGTTTGTTTGTTTCCGGTAAATCTGTTTGAGTTCTTTGTAAATTCTGGATATCAGCCCTTTGTCAGATGTGTAAACTGCAAAGATTTTTTCCCATTCTGATGGTTGCCGATTCACTCTAGTGACTGTCTCTTTTGCCGTGCAGAAGCTGTGGAGTTTGATTACGTCTCATTTGTCTATTTTGGCTTTTGTTGCCAATGCTTTTGGTGTTTTGTTCGTGAAGTCCTTGCCTACTCCTATGTCCTGAATGGTTTTGCCCAGATTTTCTTCTAGGGTTTTTATGGTGTCAGGTCTTACGTTTAAGTCTTTAATCCATCTGGAGTTAATTTTAGTGTAAGGTGTCAGGAAGGGGTCCAGTTTCTGCTTTCTGCACATGGCTAGCCAGTTTTCCCAACACCATTTATTAAATAGGGAATCCTTTCCCCATTGCCTGTTTTTGTCTGGTTTATCAAAGATAATATGGTTGTAGATATTTGTGTTGCCTCCCATGCTTCTGTTCTGTTCCATTGGTCTATATCTCTGTTTTGGTACCAGTACCATGCTGTTTTGATTACTGTAGCCTTGTAGTATAGTTTGAAGTCTTGTACCGTGATGCCTCCCGCTGTGTTCTTTGTGCTTAGAATTGACTTGGCTATGCGGGCTCTTTTTTGGTTCCATATGAAATTCATGGTGGTTTTTTCCAGTTCTGTGAAAAATTCAATGGTAGTTTGATGGGGATAGCATTGATTGTGTAAATTACTTTGGGCAGTATAGCCATTTTCACGATATTGATTCTTCCTAACCACGAGCATGGAATGTTTCTCCATCTGTTTGTGTCCTCTCTTATTTCATTGAGCAGTTGTTTGTAGTTTTCCTTAAAGAGGCCCCTTACATTCCTAGTGAGTTGTATTCCTAGGTATTTTATTTTGTTTGTAGCAGTTGTGAATGGCAGTTCGTTCTTGATTTGGTTCTCTTTAAGTCTGTTATTGGTGTATAGGAATACTTGTGATTTTTGAACATTGATTTTATATCCTGAGACTTTCCTGAAGTTGCTTATCAGTTTCAAGAGCTTTTGGGCTGAGGTGATGGGGTCTTCTAGGTATACTATCATGTCGTCTGCAAATAGAGACAATTTGGCTTCCACCTTTCCTATTTGAATACCCTTTATTTCTTTTTCTTGCCTGATTGCTCTGGCTAGAACTTCCAGTACTATGTTGAATAGAAGTGGTGAGAGGGGGCATCCTTGTCTAGTGCCGGATTTCAAAGGGAATGCTTCCAGTTTTTGCCCATTCAGTATGATGTTGGCTATTGGTTTGTCGTAAATAGCTTTTATTACTTTGAGATATGTTCCATCAATACCAAGTTTATTGAGGGTTTTTAGCATAAAGGGCTGTTGAATTTTGTCAAATGCCTTCTCTGCATCAATTGAGATAATCATGTGGTTTTTGTTTTTGCTTCTGTTTATGTGGTGAATTAGATTTATAGACTTGCGTATGTTGAACCAGCCTTGCATCCCCGGGATGAATCCTACTTGATCATGATGGATAAGTTTTTTAATGTGCTGTTGCAATCGGTTTGCCAGTATTTTATTGAAGATTTTTGCATCTATGTTCATCATGGATATTGGCCTGAAGCTTTCTTTTCTTGTTGAGTCTCTGCCAGGTTTTGGTATCAGGATGATGTTGGTCTCATAAAATGATTTGGGAAGGGTTCCCTCTTTTTGGATTCTTTGGAATAGTTTCAGAAGGAATGGTACCAGATCCTCTTTGTGTGTCTGGTAGAATTCAGCTGTGAACCCATCTGGACCTGGGCTTTTTTTGTGTGGTAGGCTCTTAATTGCTGCCTCAACTTCAGACCTTGTTATTGGTCTACTCATAGTTTCGGCTTCCTCCTGGTTTAGGCTTGGGAGGACACAGGCGTCCAGGAATTTATCCATTTCTTCCTGATTTACTAGTTTATGTGCATAGAGTTGTTTGTAGTATTCTCTGATGATGGTTTGAATTTCTGTGGAATCTGTGGTGATTTCCCCTTTATCGTTTTTTATTGCATCTATTTGGTTGTTCTCTCTTTTCTTTTTTATCAGTCTGGCTAGTGGTCTGTCTATTTTGTTGATCTTTTCAAAAAACCAGCTCTTAGATTTATTGATTTTTTGAAGGGTTTTTCTTGTCTCTATCTCCTTCAATTCTGCTCTGATCTTAGTTATTTCTTGTCTTCGGCTACGTTTTGAGCTTTTTTGATCTTGCTCCTCTAGCTCTTTCAATTTTGATGATAGGGTGTTAATTTTGGATCTCTCCACTCTTCTCATGTGGGCACTTATTGCTATATATTTTCCTCTACAGACAGCTTTAAATGTGTCCCAGAGATTCTGGTACGTTGTGTCTTCGTTCTCGTTGGTTTCAAAGAACTTCTTTATTTCTGCTTTCATTTCATTGTTTATCCAATCAACATTCAAGAGCCAGTTGTTCAGTTTCCATGAAGCTGTGCAGTTCTGAGTTAGTTTCTGAATTCTGAGTTCCAACTTGATTGCACTATGGTCTGAGAGACTGTTTGTTATGATTTCCGTTGTTTTGCATTTGCTGAGGAGTGCTTTACTTCCAATTATGTGGTCAATTTTGGAGTAGGTGTGATGTGGTGCTGAGAAGAATGTATATTCTGTGGATTTGGGGTGGAGAGTTCTGTAAATGTCTATCAGGTTTGCTTGTTCCAGGTCTGAGTTCAAGTCCTGGATATCCTTGTTAATTTTCTGTCTGGTTGATCTGTCTGCTATTGACAGTGGAGTGTTAAAGTCTCCCACTATTATTGTGTGGGAGTCTAAGTCTCTTTGTAAATCATTAAGAACTTGCCTTATATATCTGGGTGCTCCTACATTGGGTCCATATATATTTAGAATCATTATCTCTTCTTGTTGTATTGATCCTTTTACCATTATGTAATGACCTTCTTTGTCCCTTTTGATCTTTGTTGCTTTAAAGTCTATTTTATCAGAGATGAGAATTGCAACTCCTGCTTTTTTTTGCTCTCCATTTGCTTGGTATATCTTCCTCCATCCTTTTATTTTGAGCCTTTGTGTATCTTTGCATGTGAGGTGGGTTTCCTGGATACAGCACACATGGGTTTGGTTTTTTATCCAATTTGCCAGTCTGTGTCTTTTGATTGGTGCATTTAGCCCATTTATATTCAGGGTTAATATTGTTATGTGTGAATATGATATTGTCATTTTTATGCTAGCTGGCTGTTTTGCCCGTTGGTTCATGTAAATTCTTCATTTTGTTGATGGTCTTTCGCATTTGGTATGTTTTTAGGATGGCTGGAACTGGTTGTTTCTTTCTAAGTGTAGTGCCTCTTTCAGGATCTCTTGTAAAGCAGGCCTAGTGGTGACAAAATCTCTGAGTACTTGCTTGTTTGTGAAGGATTTTATTTTTCCTTCACTTATGAAGCTCAGTTTGGCTGGATATGAAATTCTGGGTTGAAAGTTCTTTTCTTTAAGGATGTTGAATATTGGCCCCCACTCTCTTCTGGCTTGTAGAGTCTCTGCCGAGAGATCTGCTGTGAGTCTGATGGGCTTCCCTTTGTGGGTGACCCAACCTTTCTCTCTGGCTGCCCTTAGTATTTTCTCCTTCGTTTCAACCCTGGTGAATCTGACGATTATGTGCCTTGGGGTTGCTCTTCTTGCAGAGTATCTTTGTGGTGTTCTCTGTATTTCCTGGAGTTGAGTATTGACCTGTCTTGCTAGGTTGGGGAAATTTTCCTGGATAATATCCTGAAGAGTGTTTTCCAGCTTGGATTCATTCTCTTCGTCACATTCTGGTACCCCTACCAAACGTAGGTTGGGTCTCTTCACATAGTCCCACATTTCTTGCAGATTTTGTTCATTCCTTTTTGTGCTTTTTTCTTTAATCTTGGTTTCTCATTTTATTTCATTGAGTTGATCTTCAACTTCTGATATCCTTTCTTCTGCTTGGTCAGTTCGGCTGTTGAAACTTGTGCATGCTTCGCGAAGTTCTCGTGTTGTGTTTTTCAGCTCCTTCAATTCATTCATATTCCTCTCTAAGTTGTCCATTCTTGTTATCAATTCCTCGAATCTTTTTTCAAATCTTTTTTCAAGGTTCTTAGTTTCTTTGCATTGGTTTACAACATGTTCCTTTAGCTCACTGAAGTTTCTCACTATCCACTTTCTGAAGTCTGATTCCGTCATTTTGTCACATTCATTCTCCGTCCAGCTTGGTTCCCTTGCTGGTGAGGAGTTTTGGTCCTTTTTTGGAGGTGAGGTGTTTTGGTTTCGGGTGTTTTCCTCCTTTTTGTGCTGGTTTCTTCCCATCTTTATGGATTTATCCACCTGTCGTCTTAGTAGTTGCTGGTTTTTCAATTGGGTCTCTCTGTGGACACTGAGATTATTGATGATGAAGTATTTCTATTAATTAGTTTTCCCTCTAATGGTCTATCCTCTCTGCTGTATGAGTGCTGAGGTCCACTCCAGGCCCTGTTTGTCTGGGGTATACCTGCAGCAGCTGTGGAACTGTGAGGGATGATACCAGTTTCTTTTTCTGCTGCCCTTGTTCCAGAATGATGCCAGCCAAATGTCAGTCTGATTAGTCCTTTTCTGGGGTGACTCCTTGGATATACAGGGGTCAGGGAGCTGCTTGAGGAGACAGTCTGTGCTTTATAGGAGCTCCAGTGCTGAGCTGTGAGCTCCGTTGTTCGTTCAGGGTTGTTGGGAGGTTGTTTATGTCTGCTGCAATAGAACCCATAAAACACCACTTTTTTTTTTTTCACCCTTAGATGCTCTGTCTCAGGGAGTTGGGGCTTTCTTTATGAGTATCTGTTGCACTGTCCTACTCCACTAGGCGGCAGTCTATTCACTATTTGCCTGCCGGGGCTCTGACCTGCTAGCGCGGGTCCACCCTCTTGCTGCCTGGCGGAGTCTCTCTGTTATGGCAGGTTGCCTCGGCAACGGCAGGCTGTGTCAGACCTGGGCGGTACTTCAGTGGGGGTGCACTGCGTCAGAGATGGACACCCCTCCCTCACCAGGCTGCACCGTCCTAGATGCCAGCAGCAAAACTCTCAGCCCCAAGTGCCTCCAGTCGCTGCCCTGCTTGTCCCTGTGAGCGTGGGACCCGCCGAGCCTGATCACGCAGCTCCCTGCCTCAGAGTCTGTCCTCTCTCTCTCTCTCTTCCTCTCCCCAAGCTGAAAGGTCGACTCTCTCACTGGTGCCCCAGGAGCCTGCCAATAGGGCACTGGGATCCATGCGATCTCCCGTGCCGCTGCCCACTACCCCGGCTCAGATCACGCTTCCCAGGAAACTCCTGGTCTGGCTCATTGTCCAAGTCCCGTTCAATCAGATGGTCATGCCAATCTGCCCTTCCAAATCTCAGATTGCCGGTTTAACAGGGCACCCAGACCAGTGAGTTCCACGCCGGGTCCTGCTGCGGCGCCGGCCGAAGAGGTGGCGGGAGCTGGCTGCATTAGCTGGCTGCACTAGGGTCCAGTGTCTCTCCCACACCTGGGACATTCAACACTCTGTGGGCATAAAAGGTCCATCCAAGAACGCGGCTAGGAATCACCCTCTGCACCTTCACCGAGAGCTGCAATCCTGAGTCGCCTCTACGACGCCATCTTGCCTCCTCCTTCGATAAATTTTCTTATATTATTCTGTTTTTTTGTAAACAATAGATAAACCTTATCTGATTTTTTATGTTGGCATTTACTAAACTGAGAGATTTAAAAAATATAGTTAAATAGTATTGTTTAATGCATACTTAACATTTATTCCTTTCATGGTTACATTAATTTATCTTTATTATTCATTGATTTTATAACAGTAAGTGATTCTTTCAAGAATAAAGGCCAAAAAATAAATTTTAATTCCAAGTACTTGAAATAAATACCAGACTTATCAGTGACCTATTTTTTGTCTAAAAGAGATACTTTAGTATGTATACAATAATGTCAGTATTTATATTGCAGGCATTTACGTTGACATTTCATTTGTAGTTCTTAAAACCTACATGTATTCTCTCCCATCAATTGAACATAACTTCTCACTGCCTGTTGTGTGTTTTGTATTGGAAAGAGTGTTAAAGCTCACATTTAAAAAATTCTAAATCTGGAATTGTAGTTTCTGAGTAAAATGTTTGAATATTTCAAACTTTAGAGCTTTCTGTTAGTTTATTCAAAGTACAGCTTTATTTTTTGTTTTGTTTTGGTTTTTATTTACTTATATAATAACAATTTTCAGGATGTTACGTGGTGGTAAGAACTACCCACAAATTTCAGTGGCTTAAAACAGTAACTGTTTCCTTCTTGCTTCCTTTACCTGTTCAACCTTGGTTGGCAGGAGGGTTTCTGCTCACTGGAATTAGCAGAAATAGCCAAGATCTTGACCGCTGTCAATCATTGTGCCAGATAGAAATAAGAACACCAATGGGTATCAAGCTAGTAGTTAGATGATCTATCCCTAAAATGGCATGTTGCTGTCTGCTTACAGCTCATTGCTTAGAATTAGTCACATAGCCCAGGGGCCCAGAATGTGCAGTCTCATATGGTACAGAAGAAATACAGTCAGAAGTGTTTGTCAAATGACACTAGTGAAAACAACCAGTTTAGTCTTCTGCCTTCTTTCGAACAAATCAAGGAAATAACAATTTACTTGTTGGATGAAATTTAATGAAAAAATAAAAGAGATTCAGTTTCTTTGCATATGAAAAACATAATATTTACATTCCTACATCTATAGAAGCATGACAACAGAGGATATTAGAGCTCGACCATATTTAAAAAATCATCTAGTTAAGCCTACCATTTAATTGAGAATTGAGACAGAGTTTTAGAGAGTTGAACATAAATTATTTTACAATCTAATTGGAAAGGTATTGTACTGGGTGAAAAAGTGATACAATGATGAGGCACTGTTCCTGAACTAAGAAGTTTATAATTTTTCTGCAAACTCAGTAATTACAGCTCACACAGGACATAACACAAGCAATGAATAAGAATCCAGCATTCTTCAGTTCGGATTACATAATCTTTTGGAAATGCCATTCTATCATTGGCCCTTTAAGACATCTTTATATTAATTGAATTAATTAAATTATACAGATAGTTCAATATTTTAAAGAGGGGCAGGCAATTACTTTATTAGCTCAAATGTTTTTGTGAGATGTACACTCTATTCTCCATAAATATTTTTGCAGATAAACCATTCAATAAAATGTATAACAAAATGCCCATCACAAAAATTTATGATGAACTATCATTTGAATAGAAGCCCTAAGATCCACTAACATTATATGATCAGATGGCTAAAATAAGTAGAAATAGTGTGCACTATGCACAATATTCCTTTATCGGTTTTGTGTATTTAACTAATGATACAGATTTTTGCTACTTCTACCTAGTATTATTTCTCGGTAAAATTATCTTTGAAATTTTCTGTTTTAGTCAAGTGTACTAACAAGCACCATACTTACCTTTCTACTTGATCAAACTGTATTAATCTGTATCATGCTGCTGATAAAGGCATATCCGAGACTAGGCAATTTACAAAATAAAGAGGTTTAATGGACTTTCAGTTCCACATGGCTGGGGAAGCCTCACAATCATGGTGGGATGAAAGGAGGAGCAAGTCAACATCTTATGTGGATGACAGCATGCAAAAAGAGAACTTGTGCAGAGAAACTCCTGTTTTCAAAGCCATCAGATCTCGTGAATCCCCTTCACTATCTTGAGAACAGCATAAGAAAGACCCATCCCCATGATTCAATCATCTCCCACGAGGACCTTCCCATAACACGTGGGAATTATGGGAGCTATAAAATTAGATTTGGGTGGGTACACAGAGCCAAATCATGTCACTAATTAAACAATTAGATTTTTTTTTTTTGTACTTTAGTTTCTGAGGTACATGTGCAGATAACAGGATTGTTGCATAGGTACAAACATGGCAAGGTGGTTTGCTGCCTTCATGCCCCCATCACCTATATCTGGTATTTCTCCCCTCATTATCTCTCCCTACCATTCCCACCCACACTGTCCTCCCCAAACCCCCCGCCACTGACCTCAGTGTGTGATGCCCCCCTCCCTGTGTCCACCTGTTCTAATTGTTCAACACCCACCTATGAGTTTAAATATGAAACAATTATTTTCAAGGCATTGAATATCAAGCAACAAACAATAGTGGTCTTTCAGAAATAGGATGCAATTTCCCCTGCTTATGCTCTAGCCTCAGATTTCAGGGCATGGTGAAGTTAAGAGAAATACAGACAGATCCAAATGATCTCCCTAAGATGAGAAAATGGAGCCAAGAGTCCAGGGGGACCAAGGTGTCTAGAGTTTGCAGGATACAGCACTCTAAAGGAATGAGCTATAGCCCTTTAGGAGGCCAAGGTGGGTGGATCGCCTGAGCTCAGGAGTTCCAGACCAGCCTGGGCAACACAGTGAAACCCTGTCTCTACTAAAATAAAATAAAAAAATTCGCCGGGCATGGTGGTGTGCACCTGTAGTCCCAGCTACTTAGGAGGCTGAGGCAAGAGAATCACTTGAACCTGGGAAGCAGAGGTTGCAGTGATCTGAGATGGAACCACTCTACTCCAGCCTGGGCAACAGAGTGGGACTCTGTCTCCTAAATAAATAAAGGAATGAATAGTACACATAGAGAACTTAGAAGATTTGCAGAGTCCCCCTCACACCTTCAGCTAACCATTGATCAGTGCAAGCACATAAAGGAACAACCCTTATCTGGAGAATAAACCCAAGAATTGATTAGAGGAAATGATACCTATCATTTGTATAATGTATAAAATAATGCTCATGGAGAATTAGGTGACCTGGAAACAGAGTGTGAGAGAGAGTGTGCGTGTGTGTGTGTGTGTGTGTGTGTGAGAGAGAGAGAGAGAGAGAGAGAGAGAGAGAGAGAGAGAGAGAGTGTGTGTGTGTGTGTGTGTGTGTGTGTGAGAGAGAGAGAGAGAGAGAGAGAGAGAGAGAGAGAGAGAGAGAGAGATTGATTGCTGGGTGCCTCTCCAAGCTTATAGAACATGCACTCTCCTGGATTAGGAATTTAAGCTGCCCTCCCTCCCTGTGCAGAGAAGTTACCACTCAGGGGGTTTCCTAGCTCCAGGCCCAGGCATATTTCTTGGTGCTTGGTGGCTGCCCACTGGATTCTCCCTTGGTGCTGGTGTTTGTTCTGTAATCAGGGACTCTTTAGGCAGACCTGCCTGGCTTGGCCCTGTCCATCTTGGCTCACCTACTATGGCTGAGCAGGGAGGTCAGGCCACTGTGCATTCCAGGGATCAGTCCATTGCCTCAGGCAATATCTCACAGTAAATAAGGATCAAATATATATACCCAGCCACATTGGCCATAACCCACTCTTACCCAGAAGTGACATCTACTAGCCTCTAGTTTGAACCACACAGCCCAATATAAAACCATCCAACAGAAGTTGCATGAAGAAACAAAACCAAAAGACCCCATCCAACATTCTCTACAGTTATACCTCCTAGGAAGGGGATAGAGGGAAAGAACAGAAAACAGTAACATCATAGGAAAAGAGAGGGAAAAATATCCTATTCATACAAAAATAATTATAAAAACTAGAAGCACCAGGATCTGCAGATGAAAAAAAAGGATGAGAAGTGAGAAGTATTGGCCAAAAAAAAAAAAAAAAAAGAAAAAAGAAAAAAAGAAAAAAGAAAAAGAAAAAGAAAAAGAAAGACAAGACAAGAAAAGAAAAAAATCGGGACATTGTGACAGCATGAAAAAATCACCCTCGCTCTCCAGTAATAGTCCCTAAACAAAATAGAGTCCCAAAAATGGCATATAAAGACTTGGATTGCAAGGAAGTTGAATGATATTCAAGACAAGGTTGAAAATGAACACAAATAAACTTCTAAAGGAAGCCAATAAATGAAAGAAGAGAGTAACATCTTTAAAAATTAATCAGAGCTCCTAGAATTGAAAAATTCACTTAAGTATTTGAAAACGCAGTTGAAGGCTTTCACCAGTAGCCTAAAACAAACAGAGAAAGAATTTTAGAGCGTGAAGATGAGGTTTTCAAACTAACTTAGTAAAGCACAAGTAAAAAAAAATAGAAAATGATTAAGTCTTCAAGCAACACCAGATTATGTAAAGTGATCAAACCTATGAATCGTTGGCATTCCTGAGAAAAAAGAAGAAAAAGTTAACAACTTGGAAAATATATTTGAGATAATAATGCAAAAATAATTCTCTAATTTTGCTAGAGAAGTAGGTATCCAGACGCAGGAATCTAGAGATTACCTGTATGATACTATACAAAGCAAACATCACCAAGGCATATAGTCACCAGACTGTTCAAAGTCAACAACAACAACAACAAAAAAATGTAAAGACATATGGAGTAAAAGGTCAGATTCTGAACAACAACAAAAATGACATTAACAGTAACTTCCCAGTAGGAACCTTACAAGTCAGAAGAGATCGAGGCCTATTGTCAGCATTCTTAAAAAAATAAGGTCAGGCGCGGTGGCTCAAGCCTGTAATCCCAGCACTTTGGGAGGCTGAGGCGGGTGGATCATGAGGTCAAGAGATCGAGACCATCCTGGTCAACATGGTGAAACCCCGTCTCTACTAAAAATACAAAAAATTAGCTGGGCATGGTGGCACGTGCCTGTAATCCCAGCTACTCAGGAGGCTGAGGCAGGAGAATTGCCTGAACCCAGGAGGCGGAGGTTGTGGTGAGCTGAGATCGTGATATTGTACTCCAGCCTGGGTAACAAGAGCAAAATCTCCGTCTTAGAAAAAAAAAAAATTAAAAAAAAATGTAATCTACCGCTAAACTAAGCTTTCCAAGCAGAAGAAAAATAATTTCCAGACATAAAATCACAAAAGGAACTTATTGCCACTAGACCAAACTTATAAAAGATCCTCGTAGAAGTTCTTAACATAGAAACAAAAGAATTATGCCTGCTACCACAAACACACGTTTAAGTTCATAACCCACAGGTTCTATGAAGCAACTATACAATAGAAACTACAAAGCAACCAGTTAACATCATAATAGAATTAAAACTTCATATATCATTAATAACCTTGAATGTACATGGTCTAACCTTGAAGCTACATGGTCCTACTTAAAAGATACAGAATGCCAAGTTGGATTTAAAAAAAAAAAAAGGACCCATCTATCTGTTGTCTTCAAGAGAACCATCTTACATGTAAGGACACCTATAGGCTTAAAGTGAAGGGTTGGAGAAGGATCCATTATACAAACAGAAAACAAAAAAAGAGCGGGGGCCATTATTCTTATATCAGATAAAACAGACTTTAAACCAATGACAGCAAAAAAGGAAAAATAAGGACATTACATAATGATGATAGGGCACTGCATAATTATAAAGGGTTCAATTCAACAAGAAGACTTAACTATTCTAAATATATGCATACCAATGTTGGAGCACAAAGATTTATAAAACACATATCTACACCTACAAAAAGACATAGCCATACAATAATAATTGGGGGGGGGGGGGCAGGGGCGCAACCCCTCACTGTCAGCATTAAAAACACATATAAGACAGAAAACTAACAAAGAAATTCTGTTAAATTAACACTTGATCAATTGTAGCTCATAGACATCTCCAGAATACTCTACAAATCAACTACTTCTCATCTGCATGCAGAATATATTCCAAGACTGGCCACATGCATTGCTATGAAGAAATTCTCAGTAAATTAAAAAAAAATCAAAGTCATATCAACCAAACCTTTGGACCACAGGAATAAAAATAGAAATCTATACCAAGAAGAGCTCTCGAAACTACCTAACTACATGGAAATTAAACAACTTGCTCCTCTTGAGTAAACAAATAAGATATAAACAACAACAAAAAAAATCTTTGAAATAAAAAAGTGAGACAGAACATACTAATAACCCTGGGATGCAGCAAAAGCAGTGTTAAGAAGCACTAAATGCTTATGTCAAGAAGCTAGAATGATTTTAAATTAACAATCTAACATTATATATAGAGGAACTAGAAAATGAAACAAAAACAACATAACCCCGAAACAAGTAGAAGATAACAAATAACTAAGATCAGAGTGGAACTGAATGAAATTGAGACTCAGAAATTTATACAAAGGATTGACAAAACCAAAAGTTAACTATTTGAAAGGATAAACAAGATCAATAGACCATTAGCTTTATTAGCAAAGAAAAAAGAGATTCAAATAAACATAATTAGAAACAACAAAGATGACCTTACGACTGATCCAACAGAAATACTAAAGATCCTCAGAGACTAATATGAAAACATCTATACATGAAAACTAGAAACTCTAGAGGAAATAGGTAAATCCCTGGAAACATATTAGCTCCCAAAACTGAATCAGGAAGAAATTGAAATCCTGAAAGGACCCATATCAAGCTCCAATTTTGAATTCAGTAACAAAAAAAATCTGCCAACCCCAAAAGTCTGGGCCAGATGGATTCACAGCCAAATTCTACCAGATGTGCAAAGAAGAGCTGGTACCAATTCTACTGAAACTATCCCAAAAATTGGGTAGGAGTGACTCCTCCCTAATTTATTCTATAAAGCTAGCATCACCTTGATACCTAAATCAAAGGTGATGAATCAAAGACACAATGAATAAAAAAAACTACAGACCAATATTCCTGATGAACATAGATGCAAAAATTCTCAAGAAAATACTGGCAAACTGAATTCAGCAGCACATGAAAAAGTTAATTCACCATGATCAAGTAGACTTTATTCCTGGGCTGCAATGTGGGTACAACATACACATATCAATAAATTTAATTCAACACAGTACTAAATGCAAAAGTCATACACTTATCTCAATAGACATAGAAAAAGCTTTTGATTAAAGTCAACATGTCTTCACAATAAAGACCCTCAACAAACTAGGCATTGAAAAAACTTACCTCAAAATAATAAGAGCCACAAAGCCACAGCCAAACATCCTACTGAATGGGCAAAAACTAGAAGCATTCCCCTAAGAACAGAAAAAAAGACAAGAATGGCCATCCTCACCATTCCTATTGAACATGTACTGGAAATTCTAGCCTGAGCAATTAGGCAAGAGAAGGAAACAAATGCAACCATATATGAAAAGAGAAAATCAATTTTTTTTTCTTCTTAGCTGAAGACATACCATGTATAGAAAACCCTATAGATTTTGCCAAACAGCTCCTAGAACTCATACATGACTTCAGTAAAGTTTCAAGATAAAAAATTAATGTAAAAAAATCAATAGCATTTCTGTTTACCAAAGAAGAATTTGAGAATCCTATTTATTATATCTATAAAAAGATGCTAAGAATAAATTCTACTAAATTCTACAGGTAAAATTACAAAACACTGATGAAACAAACTGAAGATAAAACAAATGGAGAAAAATATACTATACTCATGGATCAGAAGAACTGATGCCACTAAAATGACCTTATTGTCCAAAGCAATTTACAAATTGAACACAGCCCATCAAAATGCCAACACCATTTTTCACAGAATTAAAAAAAGCACTCCTAAAATTCACAGAGAACCAAAGGAGAGCCCAAATAGCCAAGAGTCCTAAGGAAAAAGAACAATGAAGCCATCACATTAACTGACTTCAAAATATGTTACAAGGCTATAGTAACCAAAGTATGGTATGGTATGGTATGGTATGGTATGGTATGGTATGGTATGGTATGGTATGGTATGGTATGCTATGGTATGCTATGGTATGCTATGGTATGCTATGGTATGCTATGGTATGCTATGGTAACCATATGGTACTGGTATAAAAATAGACACATAGATTAATGGAACAAGAAGAGAATCCAGAAATAAGGCTACATATTTACAAACAACTTATCTTCAAAAAAGTTGACAAGAACTTACATTGGGAAATGGGCACCCTATTCAATAAATGATGCTGGAAACATTGGGTAGTCACATGCAGAAGAATAAAACTAGACCCCCCTTTCTCTCTCACCATATACAAAAATAAACTCAAGATAAATTAAAGACTTAAGCATAAGTCCCCAAACCATAAAAAATATTAGAGGAAAACATTGGGAAAACTATTCTGGACTTTGGTCTAGGCAAACAATTGATGACTAAGACCTCAAAAGCACAGGAAACAAAACCAAGAATAGACAAGAGAGACTATTCTTACCTACAGCTCTTCGACACAGGAATAAAAATGAAACCAATTAACAGAAAAAGAGACAAATCATTTAATGGGATAATTATTTGCAAACTATTCATCCAACAGGAGACTAATATCAAGAATATACAAGAAACTCAACAATTCAACAAGAAAAAAATAAATGATTATATTAAAATGTGGGCAAAGAACATAAATGTACATTTCTGAGATGAAGACATATAAATGGCCAACAGGCATATAAAAAAGATTTACAAGAAAAAAACAAGCCCATTCAAAAGTGGGCAAAGGATATGAACAGACACTTTATAAAAGAAGACATACATGAGGCCAACAAACATACGAAAAAATGCTCATCATCACTGGTCATTAGAGAAATGCAAATCAAAACTACATTGAGATACCATCTCACACCAGTTAGAATGGCGATCATTAAAAAATCTGGAGACAACAGATGCTGGAGAGGATGTGGAAAAATAGGAACACTTTTACACTGTTGGTGGGAGTGTAAATTAGTTCAACCGTTGTGGGAGACAGTGTGGAGATTCCTCAAGGACCTAGAAATAGAAATTCCATTTGACCCAGTAATCCAATTACTGGGTATATATATATCCAAAGGATTATAAATTGTTCTACTATAAGGACACATGTACACAAATGTTCATTGCAGCACTGTTTACAATAGCAAAGACCTGGAACCAACCCAAATGCCCATCGATGATAGACTGGACAGGGAAAATGTGGCATATATACACCATGGAATATTATGCAGCCATCAAAAACATGAGTTAATGTCCTTTGTAGGGACATGGATGAACCTGGAGACCATCATTCTCAGCAAACTGACACAAGAGCAGAAAATCAAACACTGCATGTTCTCACTCATAGGTGGCTGTTGAACAATGAGAACACATGGACACAGGGAGGGGAGCACTACACACTGGGGTCTGGTGGGGGGAATAGGGGAGGGACAGTGGGGGTGGGGAGTTGGGGAGAGATAGCATAGGGAGAAATGCCAGATAAGTGAAGGGAAGGAAGGCAGCAAATTACACTGGCATGTGTGTACCTATGAACAATCTTCCATGTTCTTCACATGTACCCCAAAACTTAAAATGCAATTTAAAACAAAAGGCCTCATCAGGAGGTTATGGTGAGTGAAAGCCATGCCACTGCACTCCAACCTGGGCAACAGAGCAATGCTCTGTTTCAAAAAAAAAAAAAAAAAAAAGGTCCTCATCATCATCAATTACCAGAGAAATGCAACTCAAAACCACAATGAGATAACAATTTACCCTAGTTAGAATGGCAATTATTAAAAAGACAACACATAACAGATGTTGGCAAGTATGCAGAGAAAAGGCAGCTTTTATACACCATTGGTGGGAGTGTAAACTAGTATAGTCAGCATGAAAAACAGTATGAAGATTTCTCAAAAACTTAAAAATAGAATTACCATTTGATCTAACAACGCCACTGCTGGGTGTCTTCCCAATTGAAAAGAAATCAACATATAAAAAAGATACCTGGACTCACATGTTTATTGTAGCACTATTTACAGTAGCAAAAATATTAAATCAATCAAAGTGTTCGTGAACACAGGACTAAAGAAAATATAGTATATTACACAATGAAACAGTTTTCAGCCAGAAAAAAATAAAATCACATCATTTGCACCAGCACAGATAAAACTGAAGGTCACTATCTTAACTAAAATAAGGTAGGTACAAAAGACAAATACCACATGTTCTCACTTACATGTAGGAGGTTAAAAAAAAAAAAAAACACCTGATCACATGGAAATAGAGAGTGTAAAGATAGATAACAAAGACTAGAAAGGGTAAGTTGGGGACCAGAGGTAAGAGAGATGATGAAAAGAACTGGGTTAAAAAATAAAAATGGAACCAAAAGAGAGCCCGCATAGCCAAGTCAATTCTAAGCAAAAAGAAAACAGCAGGAGGCATCACACTACCAGACTTCAAACTATACTACAAGGCTACAGTAATCAAAACAGCATGGTACTGGTACCAAAACAGAGATATAGACCAATGGAACAGAACAGAGGCATCAGAGGCAACACAACTTATCTACAACCATGTAATCTTTGATAAACCTGACAAAAACAAGCAATGGGGAAAGGATTCCCTGTTTAATAAATGGTGTTGGGAAAACAGGCTAGCCATATGCAGAAAGCAGAAACTGGACCCCTTCCTGACACCTTACACTAAAATTAACTCCAGATGGATTAAAGACTTAAACGTAAGACCTGACACCATAAAAACCCTAGAAGAAAATCTAGGCAAAACCATTCAGGACATAGGAGTAGGCAAGGACTTCATGAACAAAACACCAAAAGCATTGACAACAAAAGCCAAAATAGACAAATGGGACCTAATCAAACTCCACGGCGTCTGCACGGCAAAAGAAACAGTCACTAAAGTGAATCAGCAACCATCAGAATGGGAAAAAAATCTTTGCAGTTTACGCATCTGACAAAGGGCTGATATCCAGAATTTACAAAGAACTCAAACAGATTTACAAGAAAAAAACAAACAAGCCCATTCAAAAATGGGCAAAGGATATGAACAGACATTTTACAAAAGAAGACATACATGAGGCCAACAAACACATGAAAAAATGCTCATCATCACTGGTCATTAGAGAGATGCAAATCAAAACCACATTGAGATACCATCTCACGCCAGTGAGAATGGTGATCATTAACAAATCTGGAGACAGCAGATGCTGGAGAGGATGTGGAGACATAGGAACACTCTTACACTGTTGGTGGGAGTGTACATTAGTTCAACCATTGTGGAAGACAGTGTGGCAATTCCTCAAGGACCTAGAAATAAAAATTCCATTTGACCCAGCAATCCCATTACTGGGTATATATCCAAAGGACTATAAATCTTTCTACTATAAGGACACATGCACACGAATGTTCATTGCAGCACTGTTTACAATAGCAAAGACCTGTAACCAACCCAAATGCCCATCGATGATAGACTGGACTGGGAAAATGTGGCACATATACACCATGGAATATTATGCAGCAATCAAAAAATGATGAGTTTGTGTCCTTTGTAAGGACATGGATGAATCTGGAGAACATCATTCTCAGCAAACTGACACAAGAACAGAAAAAGAAATACCGCATATTCTCGCTCATAGGCGGGTGAGAAAAATGAGAACACATGGACACAGGGAGGGGGTCTACTACACACTGGGGTCTATTGGGGGGAATGTGTGAGGGACAGCGGAGGGGGCTGTGGAGAGATAGCCTGGGGATAAATGCCAAGTGTGGGTGAAGGGGAGGAAGGCAGCAAAACACACTGCCATGTGTGTACCTATGCAACTACCTTGCACGTTCTGCACATGTACCCCAAAACCTATAATGCAATAAAAATTTAAAAAAATAAATAAAAATAAAAACATAAAGTAAGATAAATAAATTCATTGCTTGATAGCAGAGTAGGGTGCCTATACTTGAAAGTCTATTGCACTCAAGTAACCAACACTCTAAACACTCTGACTAGATTATGATGCCTTATATATATGTAGCAAGATTTCTCACCTATCCTATAAATCTTTACAAATTAAAAAAACAGTAAATATTTTAAAAATAAATACACATATTTTTATATATGAGATAATTACTTAAACATTTCTCTAAGGAAGACACACAAATGGTCAACTGGTATATTAAAAAATGTTTAACATCACTAATTATTAGTAAAATCCAAATTAAAACCATGCTGAGATTTTTACCTAATGCCTGTCAGAAAGGTTATTACCAAAAAAGAAAGAAAAAAAGAGAAGTGTCAGATAGAATGTGGAGAAATTAGAAGGCTTACACTCTGTTTATTTTAGAGAATAAAGAATTGTGTAGCCACTATGAAAAACTATATAGAGATTTCTCAAACAATTAATAATAGTACTAAAATATGATCCTGCAATCTCTCTTTTGAAGATGTCTTGGCCTCCCGAGTAGCTGGAATTACAGGTGCATGTCACCACATCGAGCTATGTTTGTATTTGTAGTAGAGACGGGGTTTCAGCATCCTGGTCAGACTGGTCTTGAACTCTTGACCTCGTGATTCACCTGTCTCGGCCTCACAAAGTGCTGGGATTACAGTTGTGAGCCACTGAGCTTCGGGCTCAGTGAAGCTGAACACGAAAACCAAATAAAACTACACTACTTCCTATTAAAATTAAGTTGTGAAAATCAGTGGTAAAACAACAATGTTGGGAGCTGTCCAAGATGCCTGACAAGAAGCAGCTAGTGTGTGCCACTCTCACAGACAGAAAAAAGAGGGCACAAGTAAATACAGCACCTTTGGCTGAAACATTCAGGTACACACATTGGGATTCATGAAGAAGAAAATTTAACCCATGGAAAATAAAGAAAAGCAAGGCAAAATGAATGCCCACCCAGGAGCAACATGGAGCCAGGGAAGTCAGGGAAGTGATAAGTGATCAAGAACTAATCTTGGAGAGATATTAGTATTCTTTTCACTATTCACAATGGCCAAAGTGTGGAAGAAACCAAAATGTTTGTTGATGGATGAATGGATAAAGAAAATGTGATATATACATAAAAAAATACTAGTCAGCCTTAAAAAATGAAAATTCTGCAACATGCGACAACATGGATGAAACTTAAGAACATTATGCCAAGTTAAATAAGTCAGTCTCAGAAAAATAAATACTACATAATTTCACTTAAATGAGGTACCAAAAAATAAATCCATAGAATAAAATAGTGGAATAGTTGCCAGTGGAGAGAGGGAGGAGAGCTGGGGAACTATTAATCAACCTAAAGTTTCAGCCAATTAAAATGAATATGTTCTAGAGAACTATTGTATGACATTGTACCTATAATTAGCAATAATTATCACAAACTTAAAAATTTACTTTGAAGAGTAGATCTCTTAGGCTGGGTTCAGTGGCTCACAACTGTAATCCCAGCACTTTGTGAGGCCGAGACAGGTGAATCACGAGGTCAGGAGTTCAAGACCAGTCTGACCAAGATGCTGAAACCCCGTCTCTACTACAAATACAAACATTAGCTGGATGTGGTGACATGCACCTGTAATCCCAGCTACTCGGGAGGCCAAGACAGGAGAATTGCTTGAACTCGGGCAGCAGAAGTTGCAGTGACCGAAGATTGCATGACTGCACTCCAGCCTGGGTGACAGAACAGGACTCCATTAAAAAAAGAGTAGATCTCTTGAGGCAAGGGAACTGCTTGAACCTGGGAGGTGGAGGTTGCAGTGAGCTCAGATCAGGCCACTGCACTCCAGCCTGGATGACAGAGTGAAACTCCATCTAATAAAAACAAAACAAAACAAAAACCACTATTTTTTTTTTTAATACAAGATGTACAACATTTTGTAATAAGTGTGTAATATCTACACATTATTAAGTGTTCTGATGAGAGTAAAATAAAATGATTTTTTTTTTTTTTTTTTTTTTTTTTTTTTTTTTTTTTTTTGCCAATCAATGAGAGCTTGTAAGGTTGCTGAGGTTGGTTGGCCTTGAACTCTTGGCCTCGCCTTCGCAAGCGCCACGACATCCGGCCGGAGCCACTTTGGGCCCCGAATAAAATGATTTTTTAAAATCAACCATTAAAAGAAGCAAAAACTGAACTAATAAGAAAAAAATTAAGTGAAATAACACAGATGATAGAATAGGTAAAGATATTAAAAGAGTTATTACAGCTGTTTTCCTTATGTTTGAGAAGATAAAGAAAAATTGAACTTAATATATATAAAAGATATTAAAAATATCCAAATGAAATTTTAAAGATGAAAATAAGTTGGTTAGAATTTAAGGCTGATTAGATATTATAGAATAAAAAGTCAAACTTGAATATATGGAAATAGAACTACCCAAAATGAAACAAAAAAACAATCTGAACAGAAAACTATCAGTAAGTCAGCAGCAATGGGTCAACTAGGTCTAACATGTATGCAATTAAAGTACCCCAAAGAGAAGGAGAGAGTGACAAGACACATTTAAACAAACAGAAATTTTCCAAATTTAATGAAATTGGTAAACACTGAGCTTCAAAAGCTCAGTGAAGCTGAACACGAAAACCAAATAAAACTACACTACTTCCTATCAAAATTAAGTTGTGAAAATTAGTGGTAAAACGACAATGTTGGGAGCTGTCCAAGATGCCTGACAAGAAGCAGCTAGTGTGTGCCACTCTCACAGACAGAAAAGAGTGCACAAGTAAATACAGCACCTTTGGCTGAAACATTCAGGTACACACATTGGGATTCATGAAGAAGAAAATTTAACCCATGGAAAATAAAGAAAAGCAAGGCAAAATGAATTCCCACCCAGGAGCAACATGGAGCCAGAGGAGTCAGGGAAGTGATAAGTGAGTTAGCAACTCCAAGGACCCACACTTTCCCCATGTATCTTTGCAAGCCTCAGGTCAGGAGATCCCCTCATGAACCCCCTCCAACAGGGTGTGCAGTCTGTCACACAGAGCTACATGCAGTCTTGGCTTAGCAGCCGCTCAGATATGGGTAGAGCCCTGGAAGCCATAGATATCTGGGCTTTTCAGCAAAAGCGGTTGCAACTCCAGCAAAACAGGAGTTTAGACCCCATACACACCCCTAGTAGAGGGTATGAATCCTCGGGGCTGAGCAGTGATGGTCTGCAGGCCCTGCTTTTAGGGCACCTTGCAGGATAAAACTCACTGGCTTGGAACTCCATCCAGTCACCAGTAGCAGGGTTACACCTCTCTGAGATGGAGCTCCCACAGGGAAGGTTCACATCCTTAGCTATTGTTGTCCTGAGGATAGCTGCACTCTGGAAAAGTGGCTAGACTGGGGTCCCTGCCCTTGCTTCTCTTCAATAAGTGGGACCTCCTGACTGGGGTCACTGGCCATCCTTGCTAGTGCTTTTTACCTGTCAATGGTCCCCAGCTTCTCTGAGATGGAGTTCCCAGTGGGAGGGATGGATCATGATCTTTGCTACTTCACAGCCTTAGCTGTTGTTGACTTTGGTCTCTAGGGGGTCTGAGGCCACTAGTGACTGGAGCAGTCCCCTGGCACAATGCAGTAGCTCTGTGGAGAAGTGGCCAGACTGCTTTTTCACACACTTGTTCCTCCTCATTGGGTGGGATCTCTGTACTGAGGTCTACAATCTTCTAGCCATTGGTTCAGGCCAGCAACAGGTTCACACCATTCTGGGATAAGCTTTCCAAGGAAGGGGTAGGCTGCCGTATTTGTTCTTTTGCAGCTTTCAGTGTTGATACCTTTAGGTGCTAGAAAATCTAAGGTTACTAGGGACTAGAGAGGACACGCAGCATATGGCAGCAACCTTAAGGAAAAATGTCCAGACTGTTTGTTACATGGTTCTCTGATCCTGTATCTCCTCACTAGGTGGGTCTTCCTAACCTGGGTCTCAAGCCATCTCCTCCTGGGGATATTAGCAAATAGCAGCTCTGCAACTCTCTGGGACAGAGCTCCCAGTGGGAGGAACAGGTTGCCATCTTTAATTTCTTGCAGCCCTCGCCTTTGCTGTCTCCAGGTTCTGGAGAATACACAAAGTCCAGGGGCTGGTCTGGACCACCAACGCAAAGCACCCACCTCATGAAAAGGTAGACAGACTGTTCTCTGTGTAGGTCCTGGTCCTCACTTCTCACTGGACAGGGCTGCCTGACCTGAGATTCCAGTACAACCACCCTGCCCTTGCTTGACCACTTCAATCAGAGGCAGCCAAGCAATTAAAGGAACACCCACCCACAGAGATGAGAAAGAACCAGTCCAAAAACTCTGGCAAATCAAATGGTCACAGTGTATTATGTTCTCCAAGCAATTCCACTAGTTTTCCAAGGGTTCTTAACCAAGCTGAATGGCTGAAATGACAGAAATAGAACTCAGAACATGAATAGGAACAAAGATCATCAAGATTCTGCAGAATGGCAAACCTAATCCAGGGAAACTAAGAATCACAATAAAATGACACAGGAGCTGAAAGATAAAACACCCAGTATGAAAAAGATCTTAACTGATCTAATAGAGCTGAAAAATATACAAGAATTTCTCAATGCAATGACAAGTATTAACAGCAGTATAAACAGTTGAGGAATGAATCTCAGAACTTGAAGACTGGGTATCTGAAATAATACAGTCAGACAAAGATAAAGAAGAAAAGAATGAAAAGGAATTTAAAAAACCTCCAAGAAATATGGGATTATGTAAAGAGGCCAAATATATGAATTACTGGCCTCCATGAAAGGGACATAGAGAAAGCAAACTACTTGGAAAATGTATTTCAGGATATTGTTCATGAAAACTTCCAGAATCTTGCTAGAGAAGCCAACAATCAAATTCAGGAAATATAGAGAAGCCCTACAAGATTCTATACAAGAAGCAAATCCCCAATACACATAATAATCACATTTTAAAAGGGTGAAATGAAAAATAATGTTAAGGCAATTAGAGCAAAAGGGCAGGTCACCTACAAAGGGAACCCCCTCAGGCTAACATCAGACTGCTCAGCAGAAACCCTATAGGAAAGAAGAGAGTGAGAGCATATATTCAACATTCTTTTTGTTTGTTTATTTATTATACTTTAAGTTCTGGGGTACATGTGCAGATCGTGCAGGTTTGTTACATATGTATATACATGCCATAGGAGTGGTTTGCTGCATCCATCACCCCATCATCTACATTAGGTATTTCTTCTAATGCTATCCCTCCCCAATCGCCTCAACCCTGCTATTCCTTCTGGAATTCCCCAGCCCTCAGGCCACAGTGTGTGATATTCCTCTCCCTGTGTCCCTGTGTTCTCATTGTTCAACACCCACTTATGAGTGAGAACATGTGGTATTTGGTTTTCTGTTCTTGTGTCAAATTGGTGAGAATGATGCTTTCTAGTTTCATCCATTTCCCTGCAAAGGACATGAACTCATCTGTTTTTATGGCTGCATAGTATTCCATGGTGTATATGGAATATAAATTTTCTTTATCCAGTCTATCATTGATGGGCATTTGGGTTGGTTCCAAGTCTTTTGCAATCTACCCATCAGACAACAAACTAATATCCAGAATCTACAGAGAACATAAACAAATTTACAAGAAAAAAAAAAAACAACCCCATCAAAAAGTAAACAAAGAATATGAAGAGATACTTTTCAAAGAAGCCATTTAGGCATCCAATAAATATATGAAAAAATCTCATCACACTGGTCATTAGAGAAATGCAAATCAAAACCACATTGAGATACCATCTCACACCAGTTAGAATGGTGATCATTAAAAAATCAAGAGACAACAGATGCTGAGGAGGATGTGGAGAAATAGGAACACTTTTACACTGTTGGTGGGAGTGTAAATTAATTCAACCATTGTGGAAGACAGTGTGGCAATTCCTCAAGGATCTAGAAATAGATATAACATTTGACCCTGCAATCCCATTACTGGGTATATATCCAAAGGATTATAAATCATTCTATTATAAAGATGCATGCATACATATATTTATTGTGGCACCCTTCAATATATTTTAGAAAAAAATTTTCAACCAAAAATTTCTTATCCAGCCAAATTAAACTTCATTAGTGAAAGAGAAATGAGATCCTTTTCAGATCAGCAAATGCTGAGGGAGTTCATTACCACCAGACCTGCCTTAAAAAAAATCTTGAAAAGAGCACTAAATATGAAAAGGGGAGATTTTTAGCAGCCAATAAAAAAACACACATAATACACAGACCAGTGACACTATCAAGCAATCACAGAAACAGCTGGCATAATAAATAGCTAACAACAAAATAAGAATCATATTGACACATATCAATACTAACCTTGAATATAAATGGGCTAAATGTTCCCATTTAAAAAGGAGACAACGGCAAGCTGTATAAAATAAGCAAGCCAGATGATATGATATCTTCAAAAGACCCATCTAAAGTGCAATGATACCCATAGGCTCAAAATAAAGGAATGGAGAAAAATCTCCAAAGCAAATAAAAATTAGAAAAAAAGCATGGATGGCAATGTGAATTTTAAACATAACAGACTTTAAACCAACAAATATATATATATATATAAATTTATATATATTTTATTTATATATAAATAAAAATTTATATATATTTATATATAAATATATATATAAATAAAAATTTTTATATTTATAAAAAATTATAAATATATATAAAATATTATCTCTCTCTCTATATAAATAATATATATTTATATATATAAATATATATAAATTTTTATATATATTTATAATATATATATTTATATGTATATATATTTATATGTGTATATATGTATATATATTTATATGTGTGTGTGTGTGTGTGTGTGTATATATATATATATATATATATATATATATATATATAGAGAGAGAGAGAGAGAGAGAGAGAGAGAGAGAGAGAGAGAGACAGCCACCTGGGAGGCTGAGGCAGGAGAATTTCTTGAACCCAGGAGGCAGAGATTGCAGTGTGCTGAGATGACAGCACTGTACTCCAGCCTGGGCTACAGAGACTCCATCTCAGAAAAATTAAATACTTCTAAAACACAGCTCCATCTCAACATGAAGAGTTCTCAAATATGCACACAACCATACATGAGTTTGGCATATTCTCCAAGAAACTCTCAGCAGTTGAGAGGAAGAGTGTGTGGGGACGCCATGCAGGACTGCCCGCTGCTTCACAGCCACAACATAGCTCTTTGTTACACACAAGGGTGGTTTGAACAACTTCAGCTGGAAACCAGTCTCAGAAATGAAGTCTCATTATTTTTCCCAGGCTGGACTCAAACTCCTGGGCTCAAGGAATCGCCTACCTCAGTCTCCCCAGTAGCTGGCATTACAGAGGTGCACCACCATACTAAGCTTAATATGTGATGTTTTTATGTGTATTTTAAAAGACTCCTTAACTTCTTCTAAGTGATCTGTGTATGGATGTGCATGCATACGAACTCTGTCCTTAAGTAATCAAAGAACACTCATGACAAACAAACCTCTGTAGTGCCTTATTGAGAGTGGGTGCAGGTCACTAGTACACATCAAACCAATCTGCTATGTCACTCCCATATCTGCACTTGACACGTGCCTAACTTGTACTTCTCATTAACATGCCTAACTTTGGCCAGGCACAGTGGCTCAAGCCTGTAATCCCAGCACTTTGGGAGGCTGGAGCAAAGGGATCACCTGAGGTCAGGAGTTCGAGACCAGCCTGGCCAACATGGGGAAACCCCATCTCTACCAAAAATACAAAAATTAGCTGAGCATGGTGGTGTGCACCTGAAATCCCAGCTACTCGGGAGGCTGAAGCAAGAGAATTGCTTGAACCTGGGAGGCACAGGCTGCAGTGAGCTGAGATCACCCCTTGGCACTCCATCCTGGGTGACATGAAACTCCATCTCAGGGAAAAAAAACAGTCTAACTTTAAAGTTTTCTCCTCGTTTCACCTTTCAAAATTTGCTACTTGGTTGTAAATTGCACAGACTAACACAAAAACTACCTAACTCTGTTAGAAAGATGATGTTTATCACATACTGGGACTTGGGTTGTAGGGGGCTAGGGGAGGAATAGCGGGGGTGGTGGGAGGACAGGGAAGAGATAGCATTAGGAGAAATACCTAATGTAGATGATGGGGCAATGGATGCAGCAAACCACCACCATGGCACATGTAACCTATGTAACAAACCTGCACGATCTGCACATGTAACCCAGAACTTAAAGTATAATAAATAAATTGTTAAAAAAAGACAAAGAAGGGCATTACATAATGGTAAAGGGTTCAATTCAACAAGAACTAAGTATCCCAAATACATATACACTCAACACTAAAGCACCCAGATTCATAAAGCAAGTTCTTAGAGACCTACTAAGGGGTTTAGACTCCAACATATAAATAGTGGGAGATTCAACACTACACGGACAATATTAAACATACCACTGAGGCAGAAAATTAACAATGATATTCAGGAACTTAACTCAACACTGGATTAAATGGATCTGATAGACCTCTACAGAACACTCCACCCCAAAGCAACAAAATATTCATTTTTCTAATCTGCACATGGCACATACTCTAAAATTGACCACATAATCAGACATAAAACAATCCTTAGCAAATACAAAAGAACTGAAATCATACCAATCACGCTCCTGGACCACAGCACAATAGAAATAGAAATCAAGACTAAGAAGTAATTGCTCAAAACTATGCAATTACATGCCAATTAACCTGCTCCTGAATGACTTTTAGGCAAATAATAAAATTAAGGTGGAACTCATGAAATTCTTTGAAACTAGTGAAAGCAAAGAAACAACATATCAATGATATGATTGAAACTTATAGCACTAAAGGCCCACATTAAAAAGTTGGAAAGATCTCAAATTAACAACTTCATATCAAAACTAAAATACCTAAGGAACCAAGAGTAAACTAACCCCAAAGCTAGCAGAAAAAAAAAATCAGACCTGAAATGAAGGGAATTGAGACATGAGAAACGATTGAACAGATGAACCACTGGAGGATTTAGGGTTGTTTTTTTGTTTGTTTTTGTTTTTAAATTGATAAAAAAACACACCACTAGCTGGCTCAATAAAGGAGAAAAGAAGGAAGATTCAAATAAATACCACTAGAAGCAACAAAGGGGACGTTACCACTAAACCCACAGAAACACAACCACTAGAGACTACTATGAACACCTCTATGCAGACAAACTAGAAAATACAGATGAGACGGATAAATTCCTAGACACATACAACCTCCCAAGATTGAACCAGGAAGAAACTGATTTCATAAACAGACCAATAACAAGTTCTGAAATGGAATCAGTAATAAATTACCTACCAACTTAAAAAAAAATTCAAGACCTGATGGATTCATGGCCAAATTCTAACAGATGCACAAAGAAAAGCTGGTATTATTCCTACTGAAACTGTTCCAAAAAATTGAGGAGGAAAACTCTTCCCTAACTCATTGTATAAGGTCAACATCACCCTGATACTAAAACCTTTTGTTTCAACAGCAAAAGTTGAAACCGATATTCTTGATGAACATTGATGCAAAATCCTCAAGAAAATATTTGCAAATGGAATCTAGCACATATCAAAAAATGAATTCACCGTGATCAAGTAGGCTCTATTACTGGAAGGCAGGCTTGGTTCAACACACACAAATCAATAAATGTGACTTACCACATAAATAGAACTGAAAACAAAAGCTACATGATTATCTTAACAGAGGCAGAAAAGGCCTTCAATAAAACTTAACATGGCTTTATGCTAAAAACTCTCAATAAACTATGCATTGAAGGTACATTTCTCAAAAATACATAAGAGCATCCATGACAAAGCCACAGCTGACATCATACAGAATGGGCAAAAACTGGAAGCATCCCCTTGAAAACCTGCACAAGGATACCTTCTCTCACCTCTTCTATTCAACATATTAATAGTATTGGAAGTCCTAGCCAGAATAATCAGGCAAGAGGCTGAAATAAAGGGCATTTAAATAGGAAGTGAGGAAGTCAAACTATCCCTGTTTGCAGACAACATGATTTTGTATCTGTAAAACCCCAAAGTCTCAGCCCCAGCCCCAAAGAGCCTTCAGGTGATAAACAACTTCAGCAAAGTTTCTGGATAAAAAATTCAAGGTACAAAAGTCACTGGCATTCCTATACACCAACAACAGTCAAGCTGAGAGTCAAGTCAGAAATGCAGTCTTTCACAATTGCCACAAAAGGCATAAAATACCTAGGAATACAGCTAACAGAGAGGTAAAAGATGTCTACGATGAGAATTACAAAACACTCATCAAAGAAATCAGACATGACACAAATAAATGGAAAACCTTCCATGCTCATGGATAGGAAGAATCAACATCATTACAATGTACATACTGCCCAAAGCAATTTATAGGTTCATCAGTATTTCTATCAAAATACAATGTTCTTCATGGAAAATGTTTTAAAATTCATGTGGAATGACTAATGAGCTCAAATTGCCAAAGCAATCCTAAGTATAAATAACAAAGCTAGAGGCATCACATGACCCAACTTCAAACTATACTTAAGGAACTACAGTAATCCAAATAGCATGATTCTGGCACAAAAATGGACATATATTCCAATAGAATAGAGAGCCCAGAAAGAAGTCTGCACACCTAGAAACATCTGATCTTTGACAAAGCTGTCAAAATCAAGAAATGGGGAAAGGAGTCCTTATTCAATAAATGGTGCTGGGATAACTGGCTAGCCACAGTCAGATGATTGAAAGTGGACCCCTTCCTTTACCACATACAAAAATCAATTCAAGATGGGATAGAGGCTTAAACATAAAACCCAAAACTATAAAAACTCCATAAAGCAACATAGGCAATCTCATTCTGAACATAGGAATGGGCACAGATTTTATGATGAAGACACCAAAAGCAATTGCAACAAAAGCCAAAATTGACAAATGGGATCTAATTAAAGAGCTCCTGCAAAGCAAAATAAACTATCAACTATAAACAGACAATCTACAGAATGAGAGAAAAGTTTTGTAAACTATGCATCTAACAATGGTCTAATGCCCAGCATCTATAAGGAACTTACACACATTTACAAGAAAAAAAAAAAAACATAAAAATGTGGGTATAGGAGATGGACAGATACTTTTCATAAAGAGACATACATGCTGCCAACAATTATATATAAAATGCTCCATATCACTGATCATTAGAGAAATGCAAATCAAAACACAGTAAGATACCATTTCACAACAGTCAGTATGACTATTAATAAAAAATCAATAAAATAACAGATGCCAGAAAGTGTGCTTAGAAAAGAGAACACTTATACATAGCTGGTGGGGGAGTGAATTATGTCAACCATTGTGGAAAGCAGTGTGGCTATTCCACAAAGAGCTAAAATCAGAACTACCATTTGACCCAACAATCTTATTATCAGGTATACACCCCAAAAAGTATAAGTCATTCTACCATAGAGACACATGCACACATATGATCATTGCAATGCTGTTCTCAATAGCAAAGACATGGAACCAACCAAAATGCCCATCAGTGGCAGATTGGATAAAGGAAAGGTGGTACGTATACACCATAGAATACCATGCAACCATAAAAATGAATAAAATCATGTCCTTTGCAGAAACATGGTTGAAGTTGGAGGCCATTAAACTTGGTAAACTAACACAGGAATGAAAACTAAATATTGCTTGTCTTCACTTGTAAGTGGTAGCTAAATGATGGGCACACAAGGACACGAAGAGTGAAACAACAGACACTGGGGCCTCCTTGAGGGTGGAGAGAGAGGACTGGAAAAAAATAACTATGGGGTACTAGACTTAATACCTCCGTGATGAAATAATCTGTACAACAAATCCCCATGACACAAATTTACCTATTAAAAAAAAACCTACACATGTACTTTTGAACTAAAAGTTAAAAAGTAACAAGTTAAAAGCAGTCAGAGAAAAGAGACATACAAGTCCAGAGCAGCACAATAAGAATGACAGCAGACTTCTGCTAGAAATAATTCAAGATAGTAGGAGAGGCCAGGCGCGGTGGCTCACGCCTGTAATCCCAGCACTTTGGGAGGCCGAGGCGGGTGGATCACGAGGTCAAGAGATCGAGACCATCCTGGTCAACATGGTGAAACCCTGTCTCTAATAAAGATACAAAAATTAGCTGGGCATGGTGGCACATGCCTTTAATCCGAGCTACTCAGGAGGCTGAGGCAGGAGAATTGCTTGAACCCAGGAGGTGGAGGTTGCGGTGAGCCAAGATCCCGCCATTGCACTCCAGCCTGGGTAACAAGAGTGAAACTCTGTCTCAAAAAAAAAAAAAAAAAAAAAAAAAAGATAGTAGGAGAGGGGAGCGACATTTTTCAGCACAGGAAATGGTTAAAAGAGAAAGGTCTATCCAAAGTTATTTAGCCAACGAAAATATTTTTCAAAAACAAAGGCAAAATAAAAAAAAAAAAACAGATGAATATTGAATATATTAACTTGCCTGAAGAGGTAGACAAAAATAAATGTTATAAACTGTCCTTCAGAAAAATTATCCAACCAGAAGTATGAATCAAGACCAAAAAATAAAAATGCAACAGAAAAGATAATTATGTTGGTAGTTATCAAAGTAAATTTATTATTATCTATTCATTTTAACATAGTAATATAATTGATTAGCTTATAGCATAAATGATAGTATTATATTTTTAGGCTTATAATATTCATAGAAGCAAAATGTTTCAAAATAATAGCCTAAAGTCCAGAACTGGAGACATGGATGTATACTTTTGTAAGTTCTTATACTATAAATAAAGTCAGGCAATATTGCTTAAAGATAGATCAAAATAAGTTAATTCCATATTTTATGTTCCCTAAAGCAACTTAAAATAGCACAAAAAGAATTATCTACTTTACCCCTCAAAAAAGATGAAATAGAATGATTAGAAATGGGCAATTAAACCAAACAAAGGCAAAGACAGAGAAAAGGTAGACTAAATGGTAACAATAGAAAAGCTATATTAATATGGTAAATTTGAGGCAACATATCAATAATCACATTGACTATAAGCAATCTAAACACTCATAAAACGCAGAGATTGCCACCTCCTGCCTCAAATAAACTTATTTGTAATAGAAAGACACAAATAAGTTCAAAAGTAAATGTACAGATGATACGTCATGCTAACACTAATTTAAAAAGGCAAATTGACTTTATTAATAGGTAATAAAATGAGTTTCAAAGCAAAGAATATCACCAGGATATAAACGTTTATAACATGTTAAAGAAGTCAATTCCTCAAGACAATAATCCAAAATGTTTATGCACCTAATAACAAAGCTTCCAAACACATGAAGCACAAGTTGATGTAACTATAAGTAAATACAGATAATTTCACAAATACAGTAAGAAATTTAGTCTTTTAATTGATTTTGCCCTTCTCTTTCTACTTGCTTAAACTAAAACTTTAAATTATTGATTTGAGTATTTTCTCTTTTTAAAAACGTTGAATTATAAAACTTTTATTCTAAAAATTGCTTTATATACATAGATAACTTTCAGTATGTATAATTTTATTTTTGTTTATTTCAAAATATTTTCTAATTTTCTTTGAAACTTCCTTGACAGTGCATGGATTACCTAAATATATGTTAGTTTCTAAGTTTTTAGAGATTGTTCTGTTTTCTTTCTGTTATTGATTTTTAGCTTAATTCTATGGTCAGAGACATACTTTGTAAGATTTCCATTAACATTTGTTTGATAACTAATGGTCTATTTCAGTGAATGTTTTTTGGAGCACATGAGAACAATATAAACTCTGCTATTATGGGGGAAGTGTTTTCTTTTTTTATTCTCCCCATTGGTTCCCCTTTTCTGCTTTCTTTTTGTATTTATGTTTTTTTGGTAAGCCATTTCTATGAATCCATTGTGATTTGCATACAATTTCAGTGATTGTCCTAGGAAATAAAGAATATATACTTCATTTTTTAGCATATTTAAAATGAATATTTTACCATTTCACTTTGATCACTGAAATTATATTACCATATAATTCCTTTACGCTCCCCTAAGTGACAGCTGTCTCATATGTTTATGTACATTGAAAATCACAGGAAATATTGTTTTGCTTTAACTGGAAAACATCATTTTAAGGAATTCAGGCTCACAGCATCATTTCACTGCTACTTTGAATTCTTCTGTCTTTCCCTTCTTCACCTATTGATTTTTTTTTTCAGGGCTTTCAATAGGCTGGGCCACACCTCTGGCTAATTTTTACATTTCAGTTCAATGAGAATGGGAGGGGCATTGTTTCTTCCATCTTATCCAGAAATCAGAACTTGTCTGGTAGTCTCTTAATTACAAATTTAATGTTTTATAGCTCTACACATATTTAAATTTTCTGCTTCATTTTGTGATAGCATCAGTAGGCATTTAAAGATAATTTTTTATTTTATATAAGTGCCAAATGTACTAGCATGATGTTTAGAATATTCCTTCATTGTAATTTAAACATTTATTGAAAGTTTAACAATGCCTATTGTACATAAGTGATAATAACAACAGTTGTTCTCTTTTTTCTTCAGAAAAACTTCTTGGGATTTAGAAATTTAATTAACCCGTTCAAAGCATTACATTTTGAATTATTATTTTTTCTTTACTTTGACCAAGTCATTGATTTATTTCCTTCTTTATACTTACTTTAACTAAATGAAATTTTCTAAATCTACACATTTATTTATAAGGAGCACTTTATATGTAAAGCATATAAACAAACTTTGGGATATATATTCATTATCATTCTATTTCAAAAATTTTCTAAGTTATCTAGAATTATATTTATGAGTCCTTCATAAATGCTGTTTAATTTCTAAATATTTGCATTTTTTACATATATTGTTTTTATTGATTAATAATTTAAGCGAAGTTTGATCAAAGAAAATACTCTATTATTTCAGTCCACTGAAATTTATTGAGAGTTATTTATCCACTAGCATGTGTTCTCTTTTTTTTTTTTTTTTGGCTTTTTTTAATTTTTATTGCATTATAGGTTTTGGGGTACATGTGCAGAACGTGCAAGATAGTTGCATAGGTACACACATGGCAGTGTGTTTTGCTGCCTTCCTCCCCTTCACCCACACTTGGCATTTATCCCCAGGCTATCCCTCCCCAGCCCCCCCCGCTGTCCCTCCCCCATTCCCCCCAATAGACCCCAGTGTGTAGTAGACCCCCTCTCTGTGTCCATGTGTTCTCATTTTTCTCACCCACCTATGAGTGAGTATATGCGGTATTTCTTTTTCTGTTCTTGTGTCAGTTTGCTGAGAATGATGTTCTATTTTGGTATATATTCCACATACAACTGACAAAAATATTTATTATGCAATCATTAAATATAGTGGTCAGTAAATGTAAATAAACATAAATTAAGACTGTTTATTGGTGATTTTTTAACTTTCCTATATTCCAACTTAATTTTTTGGTCTTTTTTAGTCAATTACTTAGAGGACTATTATATTTTCCAAAATATGTGTTTATAAAAAACTGCCCTTTCAAAAAGTAAAATTTAAGCTTAGTATTTAAAATCACCATGCTTAGAGCTTTTAAAATTAAGTGAATTCATTTCTTTTTCTTTTTAAAGTACTATCAGAAAATAAATACTTTTCATCTATATGATTGGCCTCAATATTCTTAATATTCACTAATCAGTTTGTTCAAGTAATATTGGCATCTGACTATGTAATATTATTCAACATAATTTGCCTGATAATATAATTTGAAGAATGAAGTGATAGCATACTTTTATATATCCCTTAATTATGTTAACATATTTCAAATTAAAATGAATATATACACACACATCATGTAAAATATAACATTTGGAACATTTCTCATATAATGGTAAATTGGTTAACATATTATTGCATAGTAATAATCATCATAAACAGGCAGAAACTTATATTCTGATATTCCTTTAGGGCTCATAGTCTAAATGGTTATGATTTTGTGCCATTTCAGAATAATCAAAGGAATTCCCTGAAATAGTGATGGAGTGTCAGCTCATTTCCAGTTAGTTTTATTAGGGTCTGTGTGGAAGGGAAACCAATTCAAAATATGACCATTTGTTTGACCTCAGGGCTAGAGCAAAAATGGTGTTCTAGATGCCTTTATAAATAACAGTACTATTAACTTGGATTCCATACAAATTTATTAATTGGTTAATTTATGGTCTACTAGTCAATAAAAGCTTTGTAATATGGCTTTTAGGTAGTTCAATTCTGTGAAATCCAGATTTCTTAAGCATAATTACAACAATAGCTAATAATATTATATTTAGCAAACCAATTGTTTAAAAAATCTATAGAAAGTGTCAGACATGCTCAGAAAGATAGGAAATTTTTTTATTTTCTTTCAACCCTTGTCATTGCACAATTTCTTGCAAATCTATTCTGGTTCAGTTAAGGTTGTCTTTTCCCATTCTCAATAGAAGAATAAAATGTCAACTTGGCACCTGGCTAGTGACAAGCATGTTATAAAGCATATCTGTATAAGTCATTTCCAAGCACCAATTTACATAGTAATTGTGTTAATGTCAGCATATTCAATTTTCAGTGGCTAGTTTTAGTCACACTGTTTTTCCATTCTAATCTTGCCCAAGTCAGTTAACTTTGATAAGGCATTGATATCTAGTAATTTATTTTACTTTTGACAGGTCTGAAAAATTACTCTGGACTGCCAAGTATCTATGAGCTTGTTTGAATGAGGGGGCCATCACTATTTATTTACCCATGCAGTTAGCCCTTTATTTGGTCACTTATTCTATAGAAACTTATTTGTATATTGACATTTCATTTAGTAATCTAAGTAAAATTTTATGTATTATATGTTATGTCTTTACTAAAGGATAAAATAATTTGTTGTGTTTATACAGCCAGCCATGCATTCATGAAGCATGACAGAAATATAGTCAACATAGAAGGAAGAGCAAGAAGATGACAGCAGAGATGGGCAGGGATCCAAATATGGAGGTTGGTGTTGGTGTTTTCAGAGCTATTAATTTTTCATGGAACGGGGAGTCCATTAGGTATTTTAAACAGATGTAATGTCGTATTGTTCTGCCTTATACTTAAGGCTCACTATTGTTCACTTTGCTGAATGTGTATCAGAGGAGCAAGAGTGTGTGAGGTCCAATTATGAGATTATTCTAGGATTCCAGCTAAGAGATTATTGAGGATATAGTTGAGATTAAGAGGAATGGGTGCATTCAAGATGTATTTTGGCTGTACATTTTAGAAGTAAAACAGGCTGTGGTGGATGAGATAACAAGGAGAGGGTAAATAAAAGGAAGAAACTAGGCTAGTACCAAGCACCAATGAACTTCGAGATACAGCATTAGATCAAGAAGGACCACTTTGCAAAGGAGATTGAAAAGACATAGGAAACAAAGGAAGAACAAGAGGTTTTATTCCTTGAAGCAAAGGCAAGAATGCTAAAAAATATGAGAAAAACCAGAGTGTCAAATGTTTCATTTCTCAAGATAAAGACTATAAAATATATTGGACTTTGGCAACACCGAAGTTATAGTGACTTGGGAAGAAAACATTTTGATGGTATTGTAGAGTTTTGAATCAAATCAGAACTGCTAAAAAGTGAATGGAAGTTGAGGAAATCAATAACTATATAGACTTTGGGACTGATAGCTGGAGGGAAAGATGGATTCAAGAAGGGATTTTACAGAGGAGGAGGTGTTGATGTTACTGTCATATGTGGTTAAATTTAAGGCAGAATAATAACAAATATTTTTAAGTATGTGATTACTAACTAAATTATCCACTTCTGCAGAGAATACCAAACAATCTTTTTCACAGCAGTAGTTTCAGGTTTTTAATAGACTTTTATTAGAAAATTTCATTGATGATACTGTTAAAAGGTTCAAAAATCATAGGCACTACATATCAGTTACAAACCCCTAGTGGTTAATATTTATAACATTGACTCAGATGATGAGGTTTACCAGAAGCAATAATCAGTTAAATTTGATATTTAAAAAAAAAAGTATAATACCATTATTTGATTGGGAGCAAACTGAGAGTGACTTTGCATATAATCTCTCCCTTCTCTCCCTCCCTCTCTCTCTCTTTCTCTTTCTCTTTCTTTTCTTTCCCTTTCTTTTTCTGTTTATTTTTCTTTTCCTTTTGCCTTATTGCCTGAGATATAATCTATATACAGTATATTCTATGTTTAGCAGAAGTAGTGGTCTTTTGTTTTTCCCCAATCTTAGAAGAAAAACTTCCAGTCTTTCACCACTAAGTACAATGTTATTAACAGTTGTGGTTTTCATGGTAGATACCACTTATCACATTCAAAAAGGCCCCTTTCATTTCTAGTACATTCTATATTATGAAAGGTGTTGTGATTTTATTGAATGACTTTTCTGCATCTTTTGAGATAATTATTTGATTTCTGTTCTTTTCTTCTGAATAATATTAAGTATTACATCATTGACTTTTAGAGATTGAGTCAATCTTGCATTCCTCTGACTAATCCCACCTTTTCATAAAACTTAATTATTTTTACATATACTGGATAGGGTTTGCTGGATTTAGTGAGGGTTTTTACATCCTTATTCCTAAAAGGATTTAGTCTATAGTTTTCTTTGCTTGTGACACATTTGACTGTTTTTGTATCCAAAAAATATTAATATCATAAAATTTACCTTATTGAGATTTTTTTAGTTGGTGCTCTAGTATTTGTCATATACAACTTAACTGACCAGAATCAGCTTCAATTTACTTAATTTCAGTTATATAGAAAAAATTACCTGTATATGATTCTGGTTTTTCCTTTTTTTGTGGTATTATTATTTATATTGTGTTTTATTTTATTATTATTATTATTATTTTAATTTTTATTGCATTATAGGTTTGGGGGTACATGTGCAGAACGTGCAAGATAGTTGCATAGGTACACACATGGCAGTGTGCTTTGCTGATTTCCTCCCCTTCACCCACACTTGGTATTCATCCCCAGGCTATTCCCCCCCAGCCCCCCCTGCTGTCCCTCCCCCATTTCCCCCAACAGTCCCCAGTGTATAGTAGACTGCCTCTCTGTGTCAATGTGTTCTCATTTTTCTCACCCACCTATGAGTGAGTGTATGAGGTATTTCTTTTTCTGTTCTTGTGTCAGTTTGCTGAGAATGATGTTCTCCAGATTCATCCATGTCCTTACAAAGGACACAAACTCATCATTTTTGATTGCTGCATAATATTCCATGGTGTATATGTGCCACATTTTCCCAGTCCAGTCTATCATCGTTGGGCATTTGGGTTGGTTCCAGGTCTTTGCTATTGTAAACAGTGCTGCAATGAACATTCGTGTGCATGTGTCCTTATAGTAGAATGATTTATAGTCCTTTGGATAGATACCCAGTAATGGGATTGCTGGGTCAAATGGAATTTCTATTTCTAGGTCCCTGAGGAATCGCCACACTGTCTTCCACAATGGTTGAACTAATTTACACTCCCACCAACAGTGTAAGAGTGTTCCTATTTCTCCACATCCTCTCCAGCATCTGCTGTCTCCAGATTTTTTAATGATCGCCATTCTAACTGGTGTGAGATGGTATCTCAATGTGGTTTTGATTTGCATCTCTCTAATGACCAATGATGATGAGCACTTTTTCATATGTTTTTTGGCCTCATGTATGTCTTCTTTTGTAAAGTTTCTGTTCATATCCTTTGCCCATTTTTGAATGGGCTTGTTTGTTTTTTTCTTGTAAATCTGTTTGAGTTCTTTGTAAATTCTGGATATCAGCCCTTTGTCAGATGCGTAAACTGCAAAGATTTTTTCCCATTCTGATGGTTGTCGATTCACTCTAGTGACTGTTTCTTTTGCCGTGGAGAAGCTGTGGAGTTTGATTAGGTCCCATTTGTCTATTTTGGCTTTTGTTGCCAATGCTTTTGGTGTTTTGTTCATGAAGTCCTTGCCTACTCCTATGTCCTGAATGGTTTTGCCTAGATTTTCTTCTAGGGTTTTTATGGTGTCAGGTCTTACGTTTAAGTCTTGAATCCATCTGGAGTTAATTTTAGTGTAAGGTGTCAGGAACGGATCCAGTTTCTGCTTTCTGCACATGGCTAGCCAGTTTTCCCAACACTATTTATTAAATAGGGAGTCCTTTCCCCATTGCCTGTTTTTGTCTGGTTTATCAAAGATAATATGGTTGTAGATATGTTGTGTTGCCTCCGATGCCTCTGTTCTGTTCCATTGGTCTATATCTCTGTTTTGGTACCAGTACCATGCTGTTTTGATTATTGTAGCCTTGTAGTATAGTTTGAAGTCTGGTAGCGTGATGCCTCCTGCTGTGCTCTTTTTGCTTAGAATTGACTTGGCTATGCGGGCTCTCTTTTGGTTCCATATGAAATTCATGGTGTTTTTTTCCAGTTCTGTGAAGAAATTCAATGGTAGTTTGATGGGGATAGCATTGATTGTGTAAATTACTTTGGGCAGTATAGCCATTTTCACGATATTGATTCTTCCTAACCACGAACATGGAATGTTTCTCCATCTGTTTGTGTCCTCTCTTATTTCGTTGAGCAGTTGTTTGTAGTTTTCCTTAAAGAGGTCCCTTACATTCCTAGTGAGTTGTATTCCTAGGTATTTTATTTCCTTTGTAGCAATTGTGAATGGCAGTTCGTTCTTGATTTGGTTCTCTTTAAGTCTGTTATTGGTGTATAGGAATGCTTGTGATTTTTGAACATTGATTTTATATCCTGAGACTTTGCTGAAGTTGCTTATCAGTTGCCGGAGCTTTTGGGCTGAGGTGATGGGGTCTTCTAGGTATACTATCATGTCGTCTGCAAATAGAGACAATTTGGCTTCCACCTTTCCTATTTGAATACCCTTTATTTCTTTTTCTTGCCTGATTGCTCTGGCTAGAACTTCCAGTACTATGTTGAATAGAAGTGGTGAGAGAGGGCATCCTTGTCTAGTGCCGGATTTCAAAGGGAATGCTTCCAGTTTTTGCCCATTAAGTATGATATTGGCTGTTGGTTTCTCGTAAATAGCTTTTATTACTTTGAGATATGTTCCATCAATACCAAGTTTATTGAGGGTTTTTAGCATAAAGGGCTGTTGAATTTTGTCAAATGCCTTCTCTGCATCAATTGAGATAATCATGTGGTTTTTGTTTTTGCTTCTGTTTATGTGGTGAATTACATTTATAGACTTGCATATGTTGAACCAGCCTTGCATCCCCGGAATGAATCCTACTTGATCATGATGGATAAGTTTTTTAATGTGCTGTTGCTATCGGTTTGCCAGTATTTTATTGAAGATTTTTGCATCTATGTTCATCATGGATATTGGCCTGAAGTTTTCTTTTCTTGTTGAGTCTCTGTCAGGTTTTGGTATCAGGATGATGTTGGTCTCATAAAATGATTTGGGAAGGGTTCCCTCTTTTTGGATTCTTTGGAATAGTTTCAGAAGGAATGGTACCAGATTCTCTTTGTGTGTCTGGTAGAATTCAGCTGTGAACCCATCTGGACCTGGGCTTTTTTTGTGTGGTAGGCTCTTAATTGCTGCCTCAACTTCAGACCTTGTTATTGGTCTATTCATAGTTTCGGCTTCCTCCTGGTTTAGGCTTGGGAGGACATAGGCATCCAGGAATTTATCCATTTCTTCCTGATTTACTAGTTTATGTGCATAGAGTTGTTTGTAGTATTCTCTGATGATGGTTTGAATTTCTGTGGAATCTGTGGTGATTTCCCCATTATCGTTTTTTTATTGCATCTATTTGGTTGTTCTCTCTTTTCTTTTTTATCAGTCTTGCTAGTGGTCTGTCTATTTTGTTGATCTTTATGAAAAACCAGCTCTTAGATTTATTGATTTTTTGAATGGTTTTTCTTGTCTCTATCTCCTTCAGTTCTGCTCTGATCTTAGTTATTTCTTGTCGTTGGCTAGGTTTTGAGCTGTTTTGATCTTGCTCCTCTAGCTCTTTCAATTTTGACAATAGGGTGTCAATTTTGGATCTCTCCACTCTTCTCATGTGGGCACTTATTGCTATATATTTTCCTCTACAGACTGCTTTAAATGTGTCCCAGAGATTCTGGTACGTTGTGTCGTCATTCTCGTTGGTTTCAAAGAACTTTATTTCTGCCTTCATTTCATTGTTTATCCAATCAACATTCAAGAGCCAGTTGTTCAGTTTCCATGAAGCTGTGCAGTTCTGAGTTATTTTCTGAATTCTGAGTTCCAACTTAATTGCACTATGGTCTGAGAGACTGTTTGTTATGATTTCCGTTGTTTTGCATTTGCTGAGGAGTGCTTTACTTCCAATTATGTGGTCAATTTTGGAGTAGGTGTGATGTGGTGCTGAGAAGAATGTATATTCTGTGGATTTGGGGTGGAGAGTTCTGTAAATGTCTATCAGGTTTGCTTGTTCCAGGTCTGAGTTCAAGTCCTGGATATCCTTGTTAATTTTCTGTCTGGTTGATCTGTCTGCAACTGACAGTGGAGTGTTAAAGTCTCCCACTATTATTGTGTGGGAGTCTAAGTCTCCTTGTACGTCATTAAGAACTTGCCTTATATATCTGGGTGCTCCTACATTGGGTCCATATATATTTAGAATCATTATCTCTTCTTGTTGTATTGATCCTTTTACCATTATGTAATGACCTTCTTTGTCCCTTTTGATCTTTGTTGCTTTAAAGTCTATTTTATCAGAGATGAGAATTGCAACTCCTGCTTTTTTTTGCTCTCCATTTGCTTGGTATATCTTCCTCCATCCTTTTATTTTGAGCCTTTGTGTATCTTTGCATGTGAGGTGGGTCCTGGATATAGCACACAGATGGGTTTTGGTTTTTTATCCAATTTGCCAGTCTGTGTTTTGATTGGTGCATTTAGCCCATTTACATTCAGGGTTAATATTGTTATGTGTGAATTTGATACTGCCATTTTGATGCTAGCTGGCTGTTTTGCCCGTTGGTTCATGTACATTCTTCATTTTGTTGATGGTCTTTAGCATTTGGTATGCTTTTAGGACGGCTGGAACTGGTTGTTTCTTTCTATGTGTAGTGCCTCTTTCAGGAGCTCTTGTAAAGCAGGCCTAGTGGTGACAAAATCTCTGAGTACTTGCTTGTTCGTGAAGGATTTTATTTTTTCTTCACTTATGAAGCTCAGTTTCGCTGGATATGAAATTCTGGGTTGAAAGCTCTTTTCTTTAAGGATGTTGAATATTGGCCCCCACTCTCTTCTGGCTTGTAGAGTCTCTGCCGAGAGATCTGCTGTGAGTCTGATGGGCTTCCCTTTGTGGGTTACCTGACCTTTCTCTCTGGCTGCCCTTAGTATTTTCTCCTTCGTTTCAACCCTGGTGAATCTGACGATTATGTGCCTTGGGGTTGCTCTTCTTGCGGAGTATCTTTGTGGTGTTCTCTGTATTTCCTGGAGTTGAGTATTGACCTGTCTTGCTAGGTTGGGGAAATTTTCCTGGATAATATCCTGAAGAGTGTTTTCCAGCTTGGATTCATTCTCTTTGTCACATTCTGGTACACCTATCAAACGTAGGTTGGGTCTCTTCACATAGTCCCACATTTCTTGGAGATTTTGTTCATTCTTTTTTGTGCTTTTTTCTTTAATCTTGGTTTCTCGTTTTATTTCATTGAGTTGATCTTCAACTTCTGATATTCTTTCTTCTGCTTGGTCAATTCGGCTGTTGAAACTTGTGCATGCTTCGCGAAGTTCTCATGTTGTGTTTTTCAGCTCCTTCAATTCATTCATATTCCTCTCTAAGTTGTCCATTCTCGTTATCAATTCCTCGAATCTTTTTTCAAATCTTTTTTCAAGGTTCTTAGTTTCTTTGCACTGGTTTAGAACATGTTCCTTTAGCTCACTGAGGTTTCTCATTATCCACTTTCTGAAGTCTGATTCCGTCATTTCGTCACATTCACTCTCCGTCCAGCTTTGTTCCCTTGCTGGTGAGGAGTTTTGGTCCTTTTTTGGAGGTGAGGTATTTTGGTTTCGGGTGCTTTCCTCCTTTTTGCGCTGGTTCCTTCCCATCTTTATGGATTTATCCACCTGTCGTCTTAGTAGTAGCTGATTTTTCAATTGGGTCTCTGTGTGGACACTGAGATTGTTGATGATGAAGTATTTCTGTTACTTAGTTTTTCCTCTAATGATCTATCCTCTCTGCTGTATGAGTGCTGATGTCCACTCCAGGCCCTGCTTGTCTGGGGTATACCTGCAGCAGCTGCAGAACAGTGAGGGATGATACCAGTTTCTTCTGCTGCTGCCCTTGTTCCAGAATGATGCCAGCCTAATGTCAGTCTGATTAGTCCTTTTCTGGGGTGACTCCTTGGATATACAGGGGTCAGGGAGCTGCTTGAGGAGAGAGTCTGTGCTTTATAGGAGCTCCAGTGCTGAGCTGTGAGCTCCATTGTTCATTCAGGGTTGTTGGGAGGTTGTTTATGTCTGCTGCAATAGAACTCATAAAACACCACTCTTTTTTTTTTTCACCCTTAGATGCTCTGTCTCAGGGAGTTGGGGCTTTCTTTATGAGTATCTGTTGCACTGTCCTGCCCCACTAGGCGGCAGTCTATTCACTATTTGCCTGCCGGGGCTCTGACCTGCTAGCACGGGTCCGCCCTGTTGCTGCCTGGCGGAGTCTCTCTGTTATGGCAGGTTGCCTCGGCAACGGCAGGCTGCGTCAGTCCTGGGCGGTACTTAAGTGGGGGTGCACTTTGTCAGCAATGGTGGACGCCCCTCCCACACCGAGCTGCACCGTCCTAGATGCCGGCAGCAAAACTCTCAGCCCCAAGCGCCTCCAGTCGCCACCCTGCTTGTCCCCGTGAGCGTGGGACCCGCCGAGCCCGATCACTCAGCTCCCTGCCTCAGAGTCTGTCCTCTCTCTCTCTCTCTTCCTCTCCCCAAGCTGAAAGGTTGACTCTCTCACTGGTGCCCCAGGAGCCTGCCGATAGGGCACTGGGATCCGTGCGATCTCCCGTGCCGCTGCCCACTATCCCGGCTCAGATCACGCTTCCCAGGAAACTCCTGGTCTGGCTCATTGTCCAAGTCCTGTTCAATCAGATGGACATGCCAATCTGCCCTTCCAAATCTCAGATTGCCGGTTTAACAGGGCACCCAGACCAGTGAGTTCCGCGCCGGGTCCCGCTGCGGCGCCGGCCGAAGAGGCAGCGGGAGCCAGCTGCATTAGCGGGTGCGCTAGCGTCCCGTGTCTCTCCCACACCTGGGACTTTCAACACTCTATGGGCATAAAAGATCCATCCAAGATTGCGGCTAGGACTCACCCTCTGTGCCTTCACTGAGAGCTGCAATCCTGAGTCACCTCTATGACGCCATCTCTATATTGTGTTTTAAACATTACAAACACAACAATATATTTTTATATATTATCTTACCATCTGTCACCATTTTATTAGCCCAGCTTTTCTGCCACCTACTTCTTCTGCTGTTTTTAGAAAATACATTGCACATGTATTACATTTCTGTATGTTGTAAGCCCAATGTTACATCATATACACCCTATTTTACACAATTGCTTTTCATTTATTTTTATAATTACATACATACTTTCACTGAGTTTCTTTGTTTATTCTTGAGAAAATGAATTACCAATTGAAGTCATTTTCTTTCAGCCTAAAAAAGTTGTGTTAGTTGGTGTTTTTAGGCAGGTCTGCTAGAAACAAATTCCCTCCATTTTTTTTTCAGTTATGAAATTTTTATTTGGATTTCATTTTCACAATGTAGGTTTGCTAGTTATATGATTCTTGATTGATTTTTTTCCCTGATCATTTTGAATATATAACTCTACTGCCTTCTGTCCTCCATCCTTCTGGTAATGAGTCAGATGTGGTTCCTTTTTAAGTGAGAAGTCATTTTTCTCTTGTTGCTTTCATGATATTTTCTTCTATTTTACTTTCATATTTTTTTCTGAGAAAGATTCTCTCTCTGTCACCCTGGCATAATTAAAGTACTTTCAAAATTATTATAATATGTCTATTTATGGATCTCTTAGAATTTATGCAACATGAATTGTATTGAGCTTCCTGGATATGTAAGGTGTTGCTTTTAAAATGAATTTGAAAACATTTCTGCCATTGGTTCTCAGAATAATTTTCTACAATTAACTCTTCTCCCAACCCTCTGATATGCGCTTTATATACATGTTGATTTGCTTGATGTCTTCCTGCATTTATCTAAGTCTGTGTTTATGTTTCTTCATTCTTTTCTTATTCTCCATTGATATGCTTTGGCACTGTGTCACCACCCAAATCTCATGTAGAATTATAATCTCCAATATTGAAGGGGGACTGGTGGGAGGTGACTGGATTATGGGGTGGTTTTTAACAGTTTAGCACCATCTCCCTAGTGCTAGCTCATAGAGTTCTCATGAGATCTGGTTGTTTAAATGTGTGTAGCCCCTCCACCTTCACTTTCTCTCCTGCTCTGCCATGTAAAGAAGGTGCCTGCTTCCCCGTCCACCATGATGTGAGTTTCCTGAGGCCTCCCCAGCCATGCTTCCTGTACCTCCTGCAGAACGATGAGCCAATAAAAACTTTATGAGTTATCCATTCTCAGGTAGTTCTTTACACTAATGCGAGAACAAATTAACACATTCATATTCCATAATCTCTATTTGTCTTCAATGTTGCTGTTACAGGTGGTGAATCTGTATGGGTCTGTAGCAACCATAATTCTTGCCTCCTCAGAAGAAAGAATTCGACCAAGGGGGCATAAGGTAGAGTAAAAGACCAAGGCAAGTTATACAGCAGAAGTGAAAGTTCATTAAAAAGCTTTAGAGTAGGAATGAATAGAAGTGAACTACACAAGGAAGAGGGCCAAGTGCATGACGTGAGTGATCAAGTGAGTGGTTTGACCTTTTAACTTGGGGATTCATATGCTGGCATGTTTCTAGGGTCTTGCATTACTTCTCCCCTGATTCTTCCCTTGGGTGGGCTGTCCACATACAGTGTGTTTATTTAAGGCATTCTTCTCTTGCTAATCTGAATGTTCCTAAAAGGTCATATCCCAGTGAAACTCCACCATTTTGCCTCTTTGTGCGCATGCTTGAGCCCACTTGCCCAGCTCCTGAGATCTTATCAGGAAGCTGCTGATCACCAGTTGCAGATGTTCCTCTCTATTAGCAGAGTGCCTTTCCTTGGTGCCAGCTGTGAACAATTATTATTTTAGAAAGACAGTTTAATAACTGCCTTCCCATTGCCTGATGATTGCCTGTCATTTCTGGCGGTGAGAGACCCTCTCCTGCCCTGCTCATGTCTGCCTGACTACCTACTGTAACATTGCTATTTCTTCCTTCAATCAGTTGCAGCCTTCTCTCAAAATAAAATAAAGCCACTCAAAATAACTTTTTATTTTAGCTATTGCAGCTTTCAACTCTAGAAGTTTTATTTGATTTGTTTTATTGTTTTCTAATTTCTCTCTTTACTGATGTTTTCTATTTAATGAAACATTATCACAGTACCTTTCTTTGTTTATTATATTTCCTTTAGTTCAGTAGAGATATTGATAATGGCTAGTTTGAAGCCTTTTTCTGTTATAGTTAATCTCTAATAGCTCTCACAGTTTGTATTAACTGCCTTTTTTATTTTGGGGGTCACACTTCACTCTTTCTTTGCATAGCTGATAAATTTTTGTTGGAAACAGGATGTTTCAGAGGATGTATTTTAGCAACTCTAAGTACGGATTCTTCTACCTTCTACTTGGACTTGTTGTTGTTATTTGCTTATTTCTTTTTTAGTAACTGGCCTGATTACAGTAGCCCCACCCCCTAACCCTCACATCCATGGGGAATACCTTCAACAATGCCTAGTACATGCCCAAAATGGCAGATAGTATCTACCTCTATTTTACTATTATTTTCTGGTACATACACAGCTATGAAAAAGTTTAATTCATAAATTTGGCAGAGTAAGATATTAACAACAATAATAAAATAGAACAATTATAAAAATTATGTTACTGTTGTCTCTCTCTCCAAATATCTTATTGCACTGAACTCACTTTTTTTCTGACTATGACTGACCATAGGTAAATAAAGCCTCAAAAAGTGAAATCACAGATAAAAGAAAATGACATATTATAGTGAAGTTTACTTTTTATCATCACATGGTTAAGTCTTCAATGTTGCTACTTAGGGAGGTGTGGCTTTGAGTATGCCCACATCCAGCCTGAGAGAAGGTGGTATTGGTAGGGCTTTCTTTCTCTTTTTTCTGACCACATCCCACTGTTAAACACCATTAATTGCTGGTTGATTGCTTTCTTGTTTTTAACAATGCCCTGGAATATAAATTGCTCTAAAAAAATAATCTGTTCAAATTGTGGCTCATTTGAAGAGTTAGTTTTTGAAGTCTCTCTGTGATATTTGTTCTGACACCAGGAGGGATCCTCCCAAGTTCCTCATTCTTTAATTCCCACCTGCAAATGGCTGGTTAACAGTCTGGACTGTATCTTCATAAATACACAGACCACCACCATCCAATTACTTTTCACCATGGTCTTTGCTCTTTTACAGAGTGTCCTTATGCTTGAACTTCTCTATGCAATGTTGCAAATAAGTCAGTTTCTTTGAGAAGATATTTGGTGCTATATGTTTTGTGCCTTGCTTCTTTTTCAGGCAAAATCTCTGAAGCAAAGCTCTGGAGATAAGGGTGGAGACAAGGCCAAGATTCCTTGAAAGACACCCTGCTCTAGAAGCTGAGCCCGCAGGGAGAGGGGACCAGTAGTCTGCGAACCTCTGCTTGCATCACTCATGTGAAACCACCACATCACAAACTGGGCAAAGTACAATAAGGGCCTGAAGTAGTCTCAGCATACTATACCCCACGTAGAGCCTCTGCTTCCTATGTGGTGGCTAAGAGGAAGAAGACGTGCCACTTCTGCACTGTGATTACCCAATATTTTCTAATAGTAACAGAAAACAAGGAGCAGGATAGAAATACTGAAGTCCTGCTCCTCCTGTGTAAAAGGCTCTTTGATTGGGACTTAGGCCAAGAGAATGCCCTGTATTCTTGGTTCAACTTTCTGAAGTAGTCTCACTGACTTGCTGAGCTGGTTGAGAAGAATGGAATGGTCTTCATTCCGATACCACAAATTCTCTCCATTCTTACCAGATATTCATAAATTGTCTTGAATAGATGTCTCTTCCCTTTCTGTTTGCCTTTAGGACCATTTCCAGAGACTTACATATTTTTAAAGAAATAATTTTCACCAGCTTCACCAGGAGCAAGTCAGGAGAGTACCTTATGCTGACATGCCAGAAGTCAACTTTTGGGTGACTTATTTATAAACTCATCTAACTGCTTGTCACTCATATGCTTAATAAATAATTGTCAGATAACTAAAAAGTTCAGGTAAGAGCACATTTGTTATTGAAAAATACTTATCAGAATTTCTAATCTTGATAAAGTATGTTTTAAGATGATTTAAAATAAAATTTATCGAGACTTTTTTATTAAGATGAAGTACAATTACATGCGAAGTGAATATTTGAGAATAAAATTAATAGTTTTTAAGTGTACATTTTAAATATTCAAATCAATAATGTTTATACATGAGATAAATTAAAATTTAAATGATTTTTTTTCTGTACTGTGGCAACATGCACATCGATAGTCCAACCAATTCTGTTCATGATTAAGTTCAAGAGAATATGTGATATATCTACTTTAATCTTTTAATTTGAATGACCATTAGATTTATAAATTATCCTTTGGCCACAATCACATCTATTAATACCACTGTTTGGCCTTACAATCTAATTGCTGGTGATTAACAATATTTTAAGGTTACATGGCTTGATGATTTGGAAAGGAAGCTCCAGCATTCTCTTCAAAATGAAACAGTTTTCTCACTGACTCATATTCTTTGTTATATATAACCTAAAATCTTAAATCACTGCCTCTCCTTTCAGTAAACTTTTGTGGGTAGGAGTAAAATGAGGAAGGGGAAAATTTAGAAATCCAGTTGTTAGATAAACCTTACAGAGCAATGTATATTATTATACCAAATTTTCAGTTTCTTTTCTTTAAAGAGTTAAAATTCTGAATCTATTTCTCAGACTTATGATTTTAGTTTTATTTATTTGATCTTTATCATAAGATTACAATGGCTGTTCTTTTATATTCAATACACATTATTTTGAAGCAGCTACAGTTTATTTTTAGATTTTTTTTTTGCATGTTCACTATTTTCCCATTATTACTCTTTTAGACTCCAGTTCCCTTGTTCTTGTCCTCATTTAGCCTTTCAAAGCCTCAGCCTCATGGTCACTCCAAAAGCTTAATGTCTGACAAGGCTTAAACTGTTATCTCTCCAGATAGATTTTTATTTCAACAGGGACACACCTCTTAGTTACAGTGATAAACTTCTGTCTCTTTCAGGCTTTATTCCAGAATGAGATTTATATCTAAATTTTTTGTTGTTGTTATTTCATTATGGCTTTCTGTAATGACACTTAGAACTTATCTACTAATGTCTGTATTACTGTGCATACAATTGGTTTTTAAAAAATAATGAAGAATACTCACTTAAGCAACAGTTTTGAAAGATGACTTCTACTTGATTCTAGCCATTCCTTCTTTCAATCTGCTGCTTATCATTTAATTGCTTTTTTAAGTAATATTTAGACGTACCTTCAGCTGGAACAGTGTCTAATTTAAAGGATATGTTTCCCATCTCTTTCTCTGTGGCAACATTCACACCTAATTGGAGTGCAGTCATTTTAGTTTGTTTTGCTTCTGAATTCACTGGTAAATTTGTTGAATGAAGGTAATTAACCAAGTTCACAAGGATACCATAATAAAAATGGAAAAGGAAATCAACCAGTGCTATTCACTTTTTTATGTTGCTTTTGAAATTGAGAAATGTAAAAAATTATTCTTGCACATTTTAAAATGGTTAAACTCAAAGCTCAGTTTGTCACTGAGCTCTAGAATTACAGACAAGAGTCAAAGCCGATCACATTTTTCTACTACGTATAAAAATTAAATAAATACTACTCATAGTATATTTACTAAATCTTAGTTGAAAGAAATCGAACACATAATTATTCTTTCTAATAAACTCAGAATTGACTCATAAAATCTAATTATGTATTTACAATTGAAATTTTGAAATTAGAATATACTAGATCTCCTTATATTTTACATCTCCATGATATGATTGGTAAATAAAAAAGAGAATCAGAAGAATCATCATCAGAAGACAAAGAAATAACTGAATAGATCATGCTATCGCTGATTTGGTAAACCTGGTCCCAATTATAATAATCTTAGTACATGGTGAGGAACCTGAAGATACTTGCTTCCCCACTCACAGAAATGGCCACATGAAAATAAAAAATGCAATTTGACTTGTTCAGCATCACAATGCAAGTCATGTAAGTCAATATATTTAGAATCATTATTTAATATGTTTCCTGGAAGGCAGGAGTATTTAGAATATAAGGCACTGAAAAATCAAGAATTTGCTCCAAAGTCCATATATGTTGAGAAATAGCACACAGTGCTTACTTTGTAAGTACTTCATGTAAGTACTGTGTAAGTACTATATACTAGTTATCACAGAAGGAGACTCCTTTTCTCCATAGGTGTTCCCTTATGGCAGGACAGTCATTAGACAAATACTCCTGGCCTTTCTCCACCTTTTCAGACTTTCCAGGAGAAAAAGATTTGTGAGTTTGGATGACAAAGCTTACTCTACTTGTCCAGCTCCTTCTTCGTTTTTTTTTTTTTTTTCTGCTTTGGAACCTGCTTGCCTGCAGAGATCAGTCATCTTATTCTGCCATCCATGACTTACGTTTGACAATTTTGTGTATTTTATCCAGTAACGTCTCTGACTTAAAGGCTAAATGTGCCTCATTCTGAACTTCAGTATTGAGTATAATACTTGGCCTACATCTAAACCATGCTCACCAATAGAATTGCAACAATAATAAAGAGAATGTTTTGATAGCAAATAATTTCTGGGACCATCTCTCAAATGGGTTTTGAAACTACAGGAAACAGGACCATGATACATTAGTCTGATATAACTGCACCACTACTGAAAGCAATCCTATCATCCAAGAGATTGTAAACATTCTCTTAGATAGAAATAGTTTTATTTTCATGACTTTGATAATAAATGGAGTATTGAGTGTTGGGAGAAAACTCTGTGATATCTCATACTCCAGTTACTTTCAAAGGCATGAACCTAAAACTATTTATATATGGGCAATATTAGTGATATAAAAAAGAAATGATAAGTCACAATACAAAGTAAGACTATACTAATTTTAAAGTATCTCAGCTACTCAGCAACCTTAGTAGTCTATCTCAGGTAACATTTATGTGCATAAATATTTATCTACATAAACACAGACCCCTTTTTTTTTTTCGAGACAGAGTCTCACCCTGTCATGCAGGCTGGAGTGCAATGGCATGATCTTGGCTCACTGCAACCTCCGCCTCTCAGGTTCAAATGATTATCCAGCCTCAGCCTCCCAAATAGCTCGGATTACAGGCACCCACCACCATGCCCAGTTACTCTTTGTATTTTTAGTAGAGATAGGATTTCACTATGTTGGCCAGGCTGGTCTCAAACTCCTGACCTCATGATCTGCCTGCCTCAGACTCCCAAAGTGCTGGGATGATTACAGGCATGAGTCATCATGCCCGGCCCACACACATACATTTATAACAGCCCTCTGCAAAATGGAACTCATATCAAGGATGCATTTAACAGAAATTGCTGTGGAGCCTACCTCAACTCTCCTGACAGAATGGTTCTTACGTTTCACAATCTCGATTATTTTCTTTTTTCATAGATATGAATTTTTCCATATGCAGGGAGTAATACTTGCTTAAAAATTCTTCAGTTTTATCTTAGTAATAACATATTCATGCATACATTTATCAGAGCTTCTTTTCTATATAGGCCATTCTTAGTTATCCATTTCCCTGTTTCATATGTGTATTTCAAATAGATGTCTTATGTCTCCCATCCTGAACAATAAGCTAAATAAGGTGTTCCATAGCATGGAAAGAATATATGTGACATCTCAGGTAGGTGACTGAACACAAAGACATGGCAAAAACAATACCCAAGTGGAGAAAAACTTAAAGTGTGGCAAAACCAAGGCAGGCCAGTAAGATGTTCACTAACTGGATATTGTAAATGCTCACTGTAAATCTGTAAAGTGCTCATGGTAAAATTCTTATCAACATTGCATTAAATAAAATATAAAGATAAGATGTTCTAAGGACAGATTCCAGGTTGATCACAGGCACTATGAATAGACATAACATGACATGAACAGAAGAAGGGAGTGAGTATTTAAAATACATCAAGTATATGCTAAGAAAAAAATCAATCAAAAATGAAGGAATAGGAGTATATAAAAAAAGATTAAAAATTTGATATACCAAAGAATAGATAGTGTAAGAAGCCAAAACAGTCTGTAAGACAGAGAGCTGCTAAGAACATTTGGAAAGAATACAAAAAAATTAAAAACAAAAGTGAAAAGCTTGAAATTTATTATTTGGATAAACAAAAGACTGATCAAATTATTGCACACAGGCCAATCATCCTTCATTCATGCCTCCCAATTATGGAAATCTATTACTGATTCTAATAAAGTCAGAAAAGCAGTCTGTTTTTATACTAGTGAAGAAGAAATAAATTGGAAAATGTCTTTAAAATTTCTATGCATTAGGATTTCTGAAATAACTTGTCTTAAATATTCTTCATAGTGAACTAGAATGTGCACTTTATATCAAAACATATAAAACCATGATTTTTTTAATTAAATGTGAGAATATGAGAGAGTACAGAGCACTTAAATATATAGGGAGTGACCAGTAGTGTAGCTCAGTGGCATAAGTCTCGCTAGTGTGGAGAGCGGGAACTTTTTGAATTTATGATTATCACAGAGATTGTAGAAATTATGCTCTAACTGGAAAACAATACTGTATCACCTCCCAAAGAATCGTGGGCTTTTTTTTTTTTTTTTTTTTTTTTTGAATAAAAAGCAAAGCAGACAAAAAAAAAAAAAAGAATAAGGTCAAGTTCAGTTAAATCTCAAGATAGGAGTCCCCATATCTCCCCTTGCAAAATCCTAGAATAAAGAAAAATAAACTCTTCCCTCCTAGCACTCCAAGACTAGTTTCAGTTGACTTACTGAAAAGAAAAAGTTTCTTAGAACTTTTATGTTTTATTTTAAAGGTCATACACAGTTTGCATTCTATTCTATAGATTGTGTTAACATAAAAAACAACTATAGTCCAATAAATACTTTCAGCCTAGTTAAATTGATAATTCCAAAATATGTCACAAGTTGATTTATAATTTTAATGAATTTACATTTACACAGAGCTGCATACTCTTGTTGTTAAATGTACCTGCCTTTGGTGAAGCACAGATGAAGTAAAAAACATAGTACTTTAGAGTGGGAACCTGTAAGACATTCTTTGGCTCTTGGGTTCCTGCACATGGAGCACTGGCAAAATCAGAGGTGACACTGGACTTTTCTTCCAGCATTGCTGAGAGTCAAATGCTGACCTCACCAAGGTGAACCTTATTCCTGGTAGTATCATACTTAACACTTTCTCATTATGCATCTCAAACCTTCTTGAGGTTTTTCTTGTTGTTGTTGTTTATTTGTTTTTGCATTTTTGTCTTTTTTTCTTACTACATGACCACTTGTCCTGTTAAATATCCAGCCTTAGTAACTAAGTTGGAATATTATTACAGATTATATTTTGGCCATATTTTCTTCATTAACATTTACAACAATGCTTTCTTCATACTGTAAATTCAGCAACTCTAATAAAAATTTCAAAAATTTTTCTTACTTCTTTCCATTTTTCCCATTATTCCATGAGATATCTTTTCTTAAAAGGTGGTGGCTACACTAAAAACACAGGTTTTGGGAAGAACGGGAATAACCACCTTCTTTTGGCTTCAGTGATTGTCTGCACTCTTTCTAAACTTGTTATTCTTTCCACTTGAATAATACACATTAAGAGACTGAGATTAGAAGTGTGGGGAGGGAAAGAAGTAGATAGATAGAAATCATTCTCTGAGCATATTTATTATGCCAACAATGCAATTTAATGCATCTTTGATTATGTGCAATTAGGTATTAAAATTTCTCATAACTAGAAATGTTATTTGTCAGTGGGAATTGCTGTAGATAATTTCAGGTAACCTGGGGATAATTTGGCTGGTTAAAAGGCTTGGGTCAATATTTAAAGCCCTCAATTTAGGAAAAAATTGATTTGATCTTCACATTAATCTTCTGCTTAACTATATTGGGAAATGCAAATTCACATAAAACCTGAGGAGAAAAACAGTAACTATTTCATAATTTTCAATACATTTCTAAAGATAGAGTATTACAAGTGGAAAATAGTCCTTCACGTCATAATGTTCTGATATGTTTTTCTAAAGGGTCAATTATCTTTGCACAAAGGTATGGAGGTTTATTTACATTAAATTACTGGTTTAATTTAAATTCCTAATTCTTATTTTAATTAGTTGCCCTGATTTTTTTTTCCCCCCGTTTTCTCTCTCTCACACTGGTGTTTCCAAAGGGAAGTTGTTGGGTTGTTGTGGGTAGAAGGATAGCTGTACTAACACAGTTGGACAGATTTACCAAATACATGTGCCAATACTACATTCCTAATTCTGATCACATTCCATGTTCTTGGTATCCTTTGGTGTTTTGATGCTATTAAGAATACCATAACACATTAAAATGAAAAGTACAGTAAGTGATGTTAGAGGTAGTTGGGTGTGAGTAAAGAGAGGATGGATTTTGGGTAAGTATATATAATACTATCATTTAAACTATAACACATAGCTGCAATTCAATACAAACTGTACTCACTGTCAACAGACAAGCCACAAGCAGTTCATAAAGTGACAAGAAACTGAACCAGCAATCATTACCTTTGGATTACGGATGCATTCATTTAGGGCATTCTTTATGGAAATGCAACAACCATGGCACTAAATATAGCTGGGGTGAGAATGGAGTTCATCGAAGACACGCACATGTAGACAGCCCTGGTAGCCCGAATAAACAGTGAAAAATGCTTGCTTTGTAATTTACAGGATCAAAAGTTAAACGTATGGATATTGTCTTAAAATATTTCATTGTAATGAGTTAATACAGTCAACAAAAATATGTACTGAATGTTTAGAGATTCGGTATTGTTTTGAAATTTTAATGGTGACTCCAATTTAGAGCAAGTATATTTAAGATGATGTACTATGAGTTTTTTATCAACATGATTATGATAAAATATTTGGTTACATATCTCACAGTGACAAACATTTAAAAAAAAATCAAAGGACAAAATAAACCAAAAAACCGCACCCTGATTACTGATGTGCTGATACTCACTTAGCATGACGAATATCTGGCAGAGACCTCTCTAGAGCAATATTGTTGCTGACGAAAATATTGAAACCATTTTCCCTATAGGCTGAGTCATCGTGGTCCTCTTCGGTAAGGGGGTAAGGTTTCCCATGTTCACCTTTTCCTAGTAGAATAAAACAGAATGAGATTACTGTCTCTATAAAAGCCATTTTATCTTCCAGAACAGATATGAAGACTGAAATGTGTATCATCACCTATTGCTGTGCTCTGCAGAAGGAGCTAGTACTAAGACTTTATTACATTATTTTAATTGCCTTTAAGTAAATAAAATATACTCAATATAAAAAGCAAACAACACAACAGTAGAAAGTGTAATCTCACATTGCAGAGAGAACCACTGCCAAGATTTTTAGTGTATGTTTAGTAATATTTGTATGCAGATTCTAATACACATATTGATTTGCAATTTGACTTTTTCCAGAATAATTGTATATTTTTTATTTAATTCCAATAATTGATGTTATTTGATTGTATTCCAATTTATACCATTCCACTGAAAATATACTATAAAGTTATTTCTAATTTTCCCATTACAAACAATGAGCATCTTTGCTTTCCACAGTTACACAATTTTGAAGGGGAAGTAGAAATTTATAGAAATGGAATTACTGAGATACCTTGAGATACCTTTAACATATGCCTAACAGTTATCACACATCCTGAGAAACACTGTATATTTCCAGCTTCATCAGTAAAATATATGTTCCTCATATTTTAATTTGGTATTTCTTGATTATTACAAATTAATAATTTTTTATATTTTATCTTTTCTGTTTCTTTTATTGTAAAATGATTGTTCAAGCATTTTAAAAAACAATTTGTGTTTTTTATGTACTATATTCATTTTATATATATATATATATATATATATATATTTTTTTTTTTTTTTTTTTTTGAGACAGAGTTTCACTCTTGTTACCCAGGCAGGAGTGCAATGGCGCGATCTTGGCTCACCGCAACCTCTGCCTCCTGGGTTCGGGCAATTCTCCTGCCTCAGCCTCCTGTATATTCATTATATTTTTATTCACTACCTATGTTGCAAATATTTTATTAACTCTAATTAAGATTTTCATCCAGATTTTATTTTTTCTTTCAAAATTTCTCATTTTATATTTTATATATTTACAAAGAAGGCCATCCCTAGTCAAATATTATTTTTGAAATCCATTTATACATTCAGAGTTTTAGTAACAGTCTATTTTTATTTTACCTATTAGAATTTTTGAAACATCTGTAATATGTTTTGGTGTGAGAAGTGAGATATATATAATTTTCATTTTTTTTCAAAACAAACATTTGGGCAGTTATAAAAATACTATTTATTGAGCCTGGTCACAGTGGCTCAGGTCTGTAATCCCAGCATTTTGGGAGGCCAAGGTAAGCTGATCACTTGAGACCAGGAATTCAAGAGCAGCCTGGCTAAACAGGCAAAACACCATCTCTACTACAAATACAAAAATGGCCAGGCATGGTGGCACACAGCTGTAATCCCAGCTACTGGGAAGGCTGAGGAACAAAAATCGCTTGAACCTGGAAGCCAGAAGTTGCAGTTAGCCAAGACTGGGCCACTGCACTCCAGCCTGGATGAAAGAATGAGACCTTGTCATAAATAAAACAAAACAAAAACAAATAAAAAACATGTATTAAGTGATTTGCTTTTTTCTTCCCTGCTTTCAAAGGTTATGTCCAAAACTTTGCATACTTGCTTGTGCATATTTAAAAATCACCAGGGGATTTCACTGTTATACCAATCCTTGCATTGGAAACATCATAGTAGTAACACATTTTAACACATGTGAACCCTTTTCTTATCATATTCTTTTTCCAACTAATAACATGTTTATTTTTCAATGTGAACTGTTTAATAAAATGGCCTTCCTGAACTTTGTTTTTCAGATTACATTAGATTTTCCGTTCATCCTTATATAATTAATATTTTCATATATATTGGCTATTTTTCAAATGTTCTGCCCTGGGACCTCAGTAGCATTTAATGCAGTTTTCATTCTTTTAGTCCCATGCAATTTTTGGTAAATTTTAATAGGTGATTTTTGTCTTCACTGTATTGTGTGTAGTATTCTCTCTTTCATTACATTTTTCTAAATAAAACACATTCAAGATATTTATTTTTATACTTCTTATTTAGTCACCATACTGAACTATTTTTTAAATAATTTAAAAAATCTGTAATGTTTTACAGATACACAATATGTTTATTTCAAATAATAATTTTTTGCCTCCTCTTTTTTTTTATAACTCATATGATTTCTCATCTAATTAGACAGTTAACAATAAATATTAACTGTCATTTATTCTGGTATTCATTTTAATACAACTGCTATTAAATATTACAGATTTAAGCTTAGTAATTTATATGTATTTCTCTGTGTATGTGTGTAATAATATTTATAATTCATCATTTAAGAAAGTATTTCTAGTGCTCTTAAAAATAAGAATATTTCTAGTACCCTTTTAAATAAGGTAGTTATAATAGACTATGAAAGTTTAAAAACAAATTTAATAATATTTAGAGATTTTAATATTTTTCACTTTAGTAACCTTGATTACAAATATGTTTATTTTTTTATTACTAGAATTCAAGATTTTGGTTGAAAATTTGGTTTCTATATCAGTGATTCCTCAGAAAAGAAAAAACATCTTCTTTGTCTTAGTTTCCTGCTACTACTGCCCTTAAATTCAGTAGCACTGACAGCCAAGATCAAATGTCTGGGGATTCATTAGAAATTAAATTCTCAAAAAGCAGACGAAAACCTCTCCAATTAAAGGAAGAGAAACAAAAATGTTTAAATGTGTCACATTTGGTGTCGAAAGCAAAAACGAAAACAAAACTACTTTTTATTTGCTTCCCTGTTTGATTTCTTAGGAGAAAATGTCACTTACTACTTTCCAACCAAAATGGAAAATAAACATTCAGTGAGAAATTTCATGTATATAACAGCTAGTTACTGAGCATTCACGATGTACAAAGTATTGTGTTAAATTACTTTATATATATTATTTAACTCAACACACTTATGCCATAAATAAGCATTGTTCTATCTAGTTACATGTAACTAAATAAAAGAGAGACTAATGTTCACTAGGCACTTGCATAGTTAGAAATTAACCATATAATATGGGGAAATGCTTGAAAGGTGTAAATCTTTCTCCCATTAATGACAAAATTATCTATAAGTTCTACTGACCTTATATAGTCTCTTGTATTAATTACATCTATGCCATTCCATAAATCATATTTTAAAAAAAATTGTATGCTGGGTGCAAGTCAATAAATGTGATATACCACACACACAGAATGAAAAAAAAAATCATATTATTACGTCAATAGATGTAGAAAAAGCATCTGACAAAATCCAGCCTCCCTTTATGATGAAAACCTTCAGTAAAATTGTCATAGAAGAGATATAACTCAAGGTAATAAAACACATTTATGACAAACCCACAGCCAACATTATACTGAAAGGAGTCAGTGAAGTTGAAAGCATTCTCCTGAGAACTGGAACAAGACAAGGATGCCCACTTTCACCACTTCTGTTCAACCTAGTACTGGAAGTCCTAGCCAGAGTAATCACACAAGGGAAAGAAATACAGGGTATCCAAATTGGTAAAGAGGAAGTCAAACTGTCATGGTTCACCAATGATATAATGATGTACCATGAAAACCCCACAGACTCATCCAAAAAGCTTCTAGTTTACTAGTTTACTGAATTCATTTATCAGTAAATGAAGTTTCAGTATACAAAATCAATGAAAACAAATCAGTAACACTGCTAGGCACCAACAGTGACCAAGCTGAGAATCAAATCAACAACTTAACCACTGTTACAACAGTTGCAAAAAAAAAAAAAAGCCAACTTAGAAATGTATCTAATCAAGGAAGTGAAATTTCTACAAGGAAAACTACAAAACATTGCTGAAAGAAATTACTGATGACACAAACAAATGAAAACACATCCCATGCTCACGGATGGATAGAATCAATATTGTAAAAATGACCATACTACCAAAAGCAATCTATACATTTGATGCAATTTCCATTAAAATGCCATCATAATTTTTCACAGAACTAGAAAAAGCAATCCTAAAATTCATATGGAACCAAAAAAGATCCCACATAACCAAAGCAAGACTAAGAAAAAAGAATAAATCTGGAGGCATCACATTACCTGACTTCAAAGTATACTACAAGGCTATAGTTACCAAAACACCATGATACCAGTATAAAAACAGGCAGGTACACCAGTGGAACACAATAGAGAAACCAGAAATAAAGGTAAATACTTATAGCCAACTGATTTTTGATAAAGCAAACAAAAACACAAAGTGTAGAAAAGATATCCCATTCAAGAAATAGTGTTGAAATAATTGGTGAGTTACAAACAGAAGGAAAAAACTGGAACCTCATCTCTCACTTTATACAAAAATCAACTCAAGGTGGATCAAATACTTAAATCTAAGACCTGAAATCTTAAAAATTCTAGAAGATAAAATCAGAAAAACTCTTCTAGACATTGGCTTAGGCAATGACTTCATGACCAAGAATCACTAAGCAAATGCAACAAAAACAAAGAGAAATAGATGGGACATAATTAAATTCAAAAGTTACTGTGCATCTAAAGAAATAACCAGAAAACAGACAATGCATGAAGTGGGAGAACATCTTCATGAACGATGCATCTGACAAAGTACTAACATCCAGAATCTACAAGGACTCAAACAAATCAGCCAGAAAAAATAAATAAATAATTCCATAAAAAAGTGGACTAAGGACATGAATAGACAATTCTCTAATGAAGATATACAAATGGACAATAAACATATGAAAAATGCTAAACATCAATAATTACTAAAGGAATCTGAATAAAAACCACAACATGATACCATCTTACTCCTGCAAGAATGGCCACAATTTAAATATTAAAAAATAGTTGATGTTCATGTGAATGTGATTAAAAAGGAACACTTTTACACTGCTGGTGGTAATGTAAACTAGTGTAACCACCATGGAAAACAGTATGAAGATTTTTCTTTCACTATACTTTAAGTTCTGGGGTACATGTGCAGAATGTGCAGGTTTGTTACATAGATATATACACGTGCCATGGTGGTTTGCTGCATCCATCACCCCGTCATCTACATTAGGTATTTCTCCTAATATTAACCCTCCCCAATTCCCTGTGCTATCCCTCCCCTATCACCACATCCTTCAACAGGCCCCAGTGTGTGATGTTCCCCTCTCTGTGTCCACATGTTCTCATTTTCAACACCCACTTATGAGTGAGAACATACCGTGTTTGGTTTTCTGTTCTTGTGTCAGTTTGCTGAGAATGATGGTTTCTGGCTTCACCCATGTCCCTGTAAAGGACATAAACTCATCCTTTTTTATGGCTGCATAGTATTCCATGGTATATATGTACCACATTTTCTTTATCCAGTCTATCATTGATGGGTATTTGGGTTGGTTCCAAGTCTTTGCTATTGTGAACAGTACTGTAATAAACATACATGTGCAAATGACTTTATAGTTGAATGTTTTATACTCCTTTGGGTATATATATATCCAGTAATGAGAAAATAACTAAAAATAGTTCTTTTCTAAAAAGAGAGCTATGATATGAGGACACAAAGGCATAATAATATCATGGTCTCTGGGCACTCAGCGGGAAGGGGAAGGGATAAAAGACTACACCCTGGGTTCAGTGTACGCTGCTCATGTGATGGGACACCCAAATCTCAGAAGTCACCACTAAACAATTTAAGCATAAACAGCAATTCTAATAACTAAAAATAGTTCTTTTCTCATTATTGGATATATATAGAACTAAAATAACTAAAAAAAGAACTCCCATTTGATTCACAAGCCCACTACGAGGCACACACTCAGAGGAAAATAAGTCATTAAGTGAAAAAACACTCACATGTACATGTTTACAGCAACACAATTTGCAATTGCAAACATATGGAACCAGCCTAAATTCCCATTAATCAATGAGTGGCTAAAGAAAATATGGCATATATATACACACACACACCACAGAATACTACTCAGCCATAAAGAGAAATGAAATAATGGTATTTGCAGAAACCTTAATGGAGCTTCAGACCACCATTTTAAGTGAAGTGACACAGAAATGGAAAAGCAAACATCATATGTTTTCAGTTATAAGTGAGAGCTATGATATGAGGACACAAAGGCATAATAATATCATGGTCTCTGGGCACTCAGCGGGAAGGGGAAGGGATAAAAGACTACACCCTGGGTTCAGTGTACGCTGCTCATGTGATGGGACACCCAAATCTCAGAAGTCACCACTAAACAATTTAAGCATAAACAGCAATCCCATTACTGGGTATATAACCAAAGGATTATAAATCATTCTATTATAAAGACACATGCATACATATGTTTATTGCAGCACTGTTTACAATAGCAAAAACTTGGAATCAACTCAAAAGCCCATCAATGATAGACTGGATGAGGAAAATGTGGCACATATACATCATGGAATACTATGCAGCCATAAAAATGATGAATTTGTGTTCTTTGTAGGGACATGGATGAATCTGGAAACCATCATTCCTAGCAAACTGACACAAGAACAGAAAACCAAATACCGCATGTTCTCACTCACAGGTGGGTGTTGAACAATGAAAACACAAGGACACAGGGAGATGAGCATCCACACTGGGGTCTGTTGGCAGTGGCAGGGGGGCAAGGGAGGAACAGTGAGGGGTTGGGGAGGTCGGGGAGAGATAATATGGGGAGAAATGCCGGGTGTAGTTGACAGGGAAATGGAGGCAGCAAACCACACTGCTACGTGTGTACTTACACAACAATCCTGCATGATCTGCACATGTATTGCAGAACCTAAAGTACAATTACAAAAAAAAAAAAAAAAAAGATGAGTTTATGTCTTTTGCAGGGACATGGATGAAGCTGGAAACCATCATTCTCAGCAAACTGACACAAGAACAGAAAACTAAATAATGCATGTTCTCACTCATAAGTGGGAGTTGAACAATGAGAACATGTGGACACAGAGAGGGGAACATCACACACCAGGGTCTGTTGAAGGGTGGGAGAGCTAGGGGAGAGATAGCAAGGGGTGGGGAATTGGGGAGGGCTAACATTAGGAAAAATAGCTAATATAGATGACAGGGGGATGGATGCAGCAAACCACCATGGCATGTGTTTACCTATGTAACAATCTTGCACCATCTGAACATGTATCCCAGAACTTAAAGTGTAATACAAAAAAAAAAAAAAAAAAAAAAATTATACATGTAAGCAACCACCACCGGTTTTCCCAAAACAATTGAAATAATAAAAAAAGAAAATGATACTGTAAAGTAGCCTTTCCTTTTTTCAACTTATTTATTTATTTATGTTATTTTAGAGACCGAGTTTTGCTTTTGTTGCCCAGGCTGGAATGCAATGGCAGATCTTGGCTCACTGCAACCTCCCCCTTTCAGGTTCAAGAGATTTTCCTGCCACAGCCTCTAGAGTAGCTGGGATTACAGGCGCCTACCAAACGTGCCCAGCTAATTTTTGTTTTTTTTGTAGAGATGGGGTTTCATCCCATTGGCCAGGCTGTTCTTGAACTCCTTACCTTGGGTAATCCTCCTGCCTTGGTCTCCCAAAGTGCTGGGATTACAGGCATGAGCCACTGCACCCGGCCAACATATTTTTATATTTAAATTCATATGCCCTAAGTAAAATGCATATATCCACATGAAGCTTGTTTTTAAAAATATTGTACAGATATTTTTGGTGCTGAGCCTTTAGATTCAGTCACTTCTACAACTACAAAATAAACATTTAAAGCTATACATTCATTAGAATATCTGTCAATTAAAAGGAAATTTATTTTATTTGTACATCCATTTGGTGTTCAGAGTGATGAATCTCATGAGATAAAGCTTTTTAAATGAATGAATGATTCACTAAAGTTATAAAACAAAATTGTGAGCCACTAATTATGGCACACTAGACATTTCTTTGCAGTTGTTGGAATAGGATTTAAAATGGCATTTTTTATACATGGAGCAAGCAATTTTTACTGCAAATGTTATCAATTCATCTTAAGTTCTAATAGGTAGAGCCTCATGGTCTATATTGTCTCATACAGTTTTGCATTACTTTTGCAAACAACTAAACAAAAATAAAGCAGAAGACTCTAAACAAAAAGAAATTTTATTTTTGAATATTTATAATATTCAGAGCTTTTAACAGTGGTTATTTCTCTATTGCTATTCTTATTTCAACATCAAAATTTATAGCATAATTTACTATTATCAAATATAAATCAATTCAGCATCCTTTCTTTAAATATGAAAATTAGTATACCATTTGCTTTGTTCAAAATAGTATAAAAGGTATGTGAGATGTTTTAAATAATCAAAATATACAAATTAAATATATATTCAAATGTATGAGTATTAAGCAGAAAAATTGCTAGGTCTTACAAATATGTCTTTGACACTATGTATACTCAAGGCAGATAGTAGATACTTAAGATTAAATTTATGTTAATTTTCTCATCACCCACCTGGCATTCTTCCCCCAGCTAACTGACATATTTAGTATGGCAGTTTTGTATATTGGCATGACTACCAATTTTTGATATGTTTATTGATTGTCTGTTATATGTACCCAGTGGGTAGGGAAATTGAAAATATGAATAGGATAACCCCAGGCCTGAAAGAGCTAGAAATATTCTATGACTGAGAAAGATATAGGGAAAACTTATAAACCAGCAATTGTGGGGAGGTAACGTACTTGTGGAATTGAATGAACTACACAATTAGGCCTAGAAGAGTTTCAAAATTGTGGCAAATTAATGAAATTTGTATGGATTGGAAGCTGGAACTAGAGAAAGTGAGATTTCAGCTCAAATTGGAAGAAGAATAGAGAATTAAAATAGTTTTTGTTTTAAGTATGGGGCTAGGGAGACTTTACATAAGAAGAAATGTGGGTGAATGAATTTATACAGACAGGAATTTTGAAAATTCTGTTTGGAACTTAATAAATCTATCTAAAAATAGATCTCATAAGACGAATACTGAGAAAGTAGATTTATGTCAGAGAGAAAAAAAAATCCCTGCTAGTGACACTTTGAAGTATTTTATCTATTTTTTACAAGTAACTAGAATACAAGAAAAACATAAATCAGTGTTTTTATACTTTCTCTGAGGATTCTTGAGCATAAGCAGTTGAAACATTCAAGAATTTTTACTCAGACCTCTGCTCAAATACAATTTTTTGGAGAGATTTTTCATAATTAACACAAACCAGCATCCCAGACATCATGACCTATTTCCCAAATTTGCTTTTCCCCCCCATGTATTACTTACTATTCTACACTTATGTTTTCACCTATGAACTGACTAACATTCCCATTGGGATGTAAGCTCTGTAGAAGCAGGAACGTTTTGATTTTCACTGTAATGTCTCCAGCAGCTAGAAGAGTGACTGCCACATAACAGGTACACCATACATATTTTATGAGTGCCATACAAAAATGAGGTGCTAAGAATTTGGGCTAATGACTCAGGGGAAATGAAGCAAGATATTCATTTATTTATTCAAAAGCACATACTAAGCATCTACTCTGTGATAGGATCTGGGGATTAAATGATGAATATCATCTTTATTAACTTTGACATCAAGTTTGAGAGGAAAAAAACACCAGAATAGTGTGATTTAAAATACATTTTAATAATCTATAAGAGCATTGAGAGCTGGGACTGTTATCTATGTCTTTGGGTGAGGAATTATTAGCATAGTGATTTGTTCCCCTGCGAAATGAATGAAGAAATGAATTAATGCACTTTGTACTGTAAGACAGACAAAGGTTGTATCACAATGAGATGGACCCATAAACCGACAATAACTACTGTTTCATTCTTGGGCAGGGGCAGGGGAGTGGGGTGGGTAGGAAATGGGGAGATGTTAGTCAAAGGATATCAAACAGCATGTATGTAGGATAAACAAGTTTAGAGCTCTAATGTACATAGGAACTAAAGTTAATAAAATAGTATTGGATTAGGGAGTTTTGTTAAATAAGTAGATTTTATTTGCTGTTGTCACACAAAGAAAAGCAACTGAGATAATCCATATGCTAATCTGTTTCACTTTAGTAATCATTTATTATCTATGTGTAACCCATAACATCATGTTGTGAGCCTTAAACATACACAATACAATTTATTTTTTTAAGGGATCAGGTAAGCAGGACAAACAAGTATCACAGACATGGTGCTGAAAGGTGAGTGCATATAAGGAAGGTGAGTGCATATAAAGGTGAGTGATTAGGAATCCCAGTGAGGGTTTGGTATGGCAAGAGTGTGGCTTTTTATAAGGTGGAGCAGTAAGAGACATAACCAAAAAGGTAGTAAATTGTTGGTTTTGCCTTATTCTGGAAGTAGTACACCTTAATTGAAGTGAAGTGTAATAAGTTAATAATCCATACTGAAATCTCTAGGGTAATGACTACAAACAGCACAAGAATGTTTAATATAAAACCTAACAATAAAGAGAAAAGAAGCAATAAAAATCCTTTCTGTAACAAAAACGCAGAAAAAGGATGAATCAAGGATTATATAACAAATGAGACATATGGAAAACAAACAGCCAAACTTAAATGAATATGTTCCTTCTTTAAAAAGTTACCAAGATTAACAAGAAGAAATTTAATATCAAGAGGAGAGAAGACGGCGCTGTAGGACCAACTCAGGATTGCAGCTCACAGTGAAAGCACAGATGGTGAGTGGACGCTGCATTTCCAAATGGATCTTAATTGCCCACAGACCAGGAGATTCCCAGGTGTAAGAGCCCCACAGACTGCCAGAGCGGCTGTTTGGGCTGATGCGGCTGTTTGGGCCAGGGTCGCAGAGCAGCAGCACTCCATACAAAATACACTGGTTTGGTTGCTCTGTTAAACTGGCAATTGGAGATTTCGGAAGGCAGATTAGCACATTCATCTGATTAAATGGGACTTAAACAGAAACCAGGCCAGGAGGTTCCCGGGCAGCAACGTTGTTTCAGCTGGCACAGTGGGTTGCTGCATGGGAAATCACAAAGATCCCAGCACCCTTTCAGCAGGTGACTGGAACACCTGGGAGAGAGTTAACCATTCAACTTTAAAAAAAGAAAAGGGCTCTGAGGCAGGGAGTCAGGTGATCAAACACGGCGGGTCCCACCCCCACAAAAACAAACAAAACAGCAATTGGAAAGGCTCAGGGTTGAGAGTTTGACCGCAAGCACAGCTGAACCCAGAACAGTGCAGCTCGGAGGGGGAGGGGTGTCTGCCATTACTGAGGCACTCGACCCCTACAGAGGTACTCTGCCATTGCTGATGCAGTCTGCCATTGCTGAGGCAACCTGCCATAACAGAGAGAGTTTGACACTACAGAGGTGGGCCACCATCACCACGGCAGCTCTAACCACACCCATATAAACAGGACTACAGGGAATTACACACAGCAGCAGGGCAGAGCCCATGACAACAGGGCGGGGCCCACAGCAGCAGGGCAGAGCCCGCAGCAACAGGGCAGAGCCATGGCAGCTCAGCATAGCCACTACAGGCACTCAGTGATTAGACTGCCTCCTTGCTGGACAGGACAGTGCAACGGATACTCATAAATAAAGCCCTAACTCCCTGAGACAGAGCACCTGGGAAAAAAAAGGGGGGCTTTATGAGTTCTGCTGCAGCAGACCTAAACGTACCTGCCTAGCAGCCCAGAATGAACAATGGAGCTCACAGCTCAGCAGTTGAGCTCCTATGAAGTACAGACTGTCTCCTCAAGTATAAAGTACAGACAGTCTCCTCAAGCAGCTCCCTGACCCACGTACATCCAAAGAGTCACCTCACAAAAAACTGATCAGACTGACATTTGGTGGGCATCATTCAGGGACAAAGATAGCAGAAGAAGAAACTGGTAGCAACCCACACGGTTCTGCAGCTGCTACAGGTGTACCCCAGGCAAGCAGGGCCTGGAATGGACCTCAGTAGTCCTACAGCAGAGGGGCCAGACTGTTAGAAGACAAACTAAGAAACAGAAATTCTTCATCATCAACAATCTGGGCGTCCACTCAGAGACCCAATCAAAAAATTAGCAACTACTCAGACAACACGTGGATAAATCCACAACGATGGGAAAAAAACAGCACAAAAAGGAGAAAAACACCCGAAACCAGAACACCTTGCCTTCTACTAGGGAGCACAACTCCTCACCAGCAAGGAAACAAAGCTGGACGGAGAATGAGTGTGATGAAATGACAGAATCAGACTTCAGAAGGTGAGTAATGAGAAACTTCCATAAGCTAAAAGAACATGTTCCAACTCAATGCAAAGAAACTAAGAACCTTGAAAAAAGATTTGAGGAAATGATAACAAGAATGGACAACTTGGAGAGGAATATGAGTGAATTGAAGGAGCTGAAAAACCCTACACGAGAACTTCGCAAAGCATGCACAAGTTTCAACAGCTGAATTGACCAAGCAGAAGAAAGAATATCAGAAGTTGAAGATGAACTCAATGAAATAAAACGAGAAACCATAATTAGACAAAAAATCACAAAAAGGAATGAACAAAGTCTCCAAGAAATGTGGGACTATGTGAAGAGACCTAATCTACGTTTGATAGGCGTACCTGAATGTGACGAAGAGAAGGAATCCAAGCTGGAAAATACTCTTCAGGATATTATCCAGGAATATTTCCCCAACCTAGCAAGGCAGGACAATACTCAACTCCAGGAAATACAGAGAACACCACAAAGATATTCCGCAAGAAGAGCAACCCCAAGGCACATAATCGGCAGATTCACCAGGGTTGAAATGAAGGAGAAAATGCTAAGGGCAGCCAGAGAGAAAGGTCGGTTCACCCACAAGGGGAAGCCCATCAGACTCATAGCATGTCTCTCGACAGAAACCCTACAAGCCAGAAGAGAGTGGGGTCAATATTCAACATCCTTAAAAAAAAGAATTTTCAACCCAGAATTTCACATCCAGCCAAACTGAGCTTCATAAGTGAAGAAAAAATAAAATCCTTTGCGAATAAGCAAGTACTCAGAGATTTTGTCACTACCAGGCCTGCTTTACAAGAGCTCCTGAAAGAGGCACGAGACATAGAAAGGAACAACCAGTACCAGCCATTCCAAAAACATACCAAACACTAAAGAGCATCAACAAAATGAAGAATCTGCATCAACTAATGGGAAAAACAGCCGCTAGCATCAAAATGGCAGTATCAAATTCACACATAACAATATTAACCCTAAATGTAAATGGGCTAAATGTATCAATCAAAAGACACATACTGGCAAATTGGATAAAAAGCCAAAACCCATCAGTGTGCTGTATCCAGGAAACCCATCTCACATGCAAGGATACACAAACTCTCAAAATAAAGGGATGGAGGAAGATTTACCAAGCAAATGGAGAGAAAAAAAAAAAGCAGGAGTTGCAATTCTCATCTCTGACAAAACAGACTTTAAAGCAACAAAGATCAAAAGAGACAAAGAAGGACATTACATAATGGTAAAAGGATTGATACAACAAGAAGAGCTAATGATCCTAAATATATATGGACCCAATACAGGAGCACCCAGATATATAAGGCAAGTTCTTAATGACTTACAAAGAGACTTAGACTCCCACACAATTATAGTGGGAGACTTTAACACTCCACTGACAATATTAGACAGATCAACCAGACAGAAAGTTGACAAGGATATCCAGGACTTGAACTCAGACCTGGAACAAGCAAACCTGATAGACATTTACAGAACTCTCCACCCAAAATCCAAAGAATATACATTCTTCTCAGCATCACATCAAACCTACCCTAAAATTGACCATATAATTGGAAGTAAAGCACTCCTCAGCAAATGCAAAACAACTGAAATCATAACAAAGAGTCTCTCAGACCATAGTACAATCAAGTTAGAACTCAGAACTCAGAAACTAACTCAGAACTGCACAGCTTCATGGAAACTGAACAGCTGGCTCTTGAATGTTGAGTGGATAAACAATGAAATGAAGGCAGAAATCAAGAAGTTCTTCAAAACCAATGAGAACGAAGACACAACATACCAGAATCTCTGGGACACATTTAAAGCAGTCTCTAGAGGAAAATATATGGCAATAAGTGCCCACATGACAAGAGTGGAGAGATCCAAAATTGACATGCTAATGTCAAAATTCAAAGAGCTGGAGGAGCATGATAAAAAAAAAACTCAAAACCTAGCAGAAGACAAGAAATAACTAAGATCAGAGCAGAACTGAAGGAGACAGAGACACACACAAAAAAAAAACCCTTCAAAAAATCAATAAATCCAAGAGCTGTTTTTTTAAAAGATCAACAAAATAGACAGACAACTAGCCAGATTGATAAAAAAGAAATAGAGAATAACCAAATAGATGCAATAAAAAATGATAAAGGGGAAATCACCACAGATTCCACAGAAATTCAAACCATCATCAGAGAATACTACAAACAACTCTATGCACATAAACCAGTAAACCTGGAAGAAATGGATAAATTCCTGGACACTTGTGTCCTCCCAAGCCTAAACCAGGAGGAAGCTGAAACTATGAATAGACCAATAACAAGGTCTGAAGTTGATGCAGCAATTAAGAGCCTATCACACAAAAAAAGCCCAGGTTCAGACGGGTTCACAGCCGAATTCTACCAGACACACAAAGAGGAACTGTTACCATTTTTTCTGAAACTATTCCAAATAATTCAAAAAGAGGGAATCCTTCCCAAATCATTTTATGAGACCAACATCATCCTGATCCCAAAACCTGGCAGAGACTCAACAAGAAAAGAAAACTTCAGGCCAATATCCATGATGAACATAGAAGCAAAAATCTTCAATAAAATACTGGCAAGCCAATTGCAACAACACATCAAAAAGCTTATCCACCATGATCAAGTAGGATTCATCCCAGGGATGCAAGGCTGATTCAGCATACACAAGTCTATAAACGTAATTCACCACATAAACAGAACCAAAAACAAAAACTACATGATTTATCTCAATTGACACAGAGAAGGCCTTTGACAAAATTCAACAGCCCTTTATGCTAAAAACCCTCAATAAACTCATTATTAATGGAATGTATCTCAAAATAATAAAAGCTATTTATGACAAACCAACAGCCAATATCATAATGAATGGGCAAAAACTGGAAGCATTCCCTTTGAAATCCTGCACTAGACAAGGATGCCCTCTCTCACCACTCCTATTCAATTTAGCACTGGAAGTTCTAGCTAGAACAATCAGGCAAGAAAAAGAAATAAAGGGTATTCAAATAGGAAAGGTGGAAGCCAAATTGTCTCTATTTGCAGACGACATAATATTATATCTACAAGACCCCATCATCTCAGCCCCAAAACTCCTGAAACTGATAAGCAACTTCAGCAAAGGCTCAGGATATAAAATCAATGTGTAAAAATCACAAGCATTCCTATTACAGACTTAAAGAGAACCAAATCAAGAACGAACTGCCATTCACAGTTGTTACAAAGACAATAAAATACCTAGGAATACAACTAACAAGGAACGTAAAGGACCTCTTCAAGGAGAACTACAAACCACTGCTCAATGAAATGAGAGAGGATACAAACAGATGGAGAAACATTCCATGTTCATGGTTAGGAAGAATCAATTATCATGAAAATGGCCACACTGCCCAAAGTAATATACAGACTCAATGCTATCCCCATCAAGCTACCATTGAATTTCTTCACAGAACTGGACAAAACCACCTTGAACTTCATATGGAACGAAAAGAGAGCCCGCATAGCCAAGTCAATTCTAAGCAAAAAGAACACAGCAGGAGGCATCACACTACCAGACTTCAAACTATACTACAAGGCTACAGTAATCAAAACAGCATGATACAGATACCAAAACAGAGATATAGACCAATGGAACAGAACGGAGGCATTGGAGGCAACACAGCATATCTACAAGCATACAATCTTTGATAAACCTGACTAAAACAAGCAATGGGGAAAGGATTCCCTGTTTAATAAATGGTGTTGGAAAAACTGGCTAGCCATGTGCAGAAAGCAGAAACTGGACCCCCTTCCTGACAACTTAAACTAAAATTAACTCCAGATGGATTAAAGACTTAAACATAAGACCTGGCACCATAAAAACCCTAGAAGAAAATCTAGGCAAAACCATTTAGGACATAGGAGTAGGCAAGGACTTCATGACCAAAACACCAAAAGCATCAGAAACAAAAGCCAAAATACACAAATGGGACCTAATCAAACTCCACAGCTTCTGCATGGCAAAAGAAACAGTCACTAGAGTGAATTGGCAACCAACAGAATGGGAAAAAATTTTGCAGTTTACCCAACTGACAAACGGCTGATATCCAGAATTTACAAAGAACTCAAACAGATTTAGAATAAAAAAAACAAACAAGCCCATTCAAAAATGGGCAAAGAATATGAACAGACACTTTACAAAAGAAGACATATGTAAGGCCAACAAACATATGAAAAAATGCTTATTATCACTGGTCATCAGAGAAATGCAAATCAAAACTACATTGAGATAGCATCTCACACCAGTTAGAATGGTGATCATTAAAAAATCTGGAGATGACAAATGCTGGAGAGGATGTGGAAAAATAGGAACACTTTTACACTGTTGGTGGGAGTGTACATTAGTTCAACCATTGTGGAAGACAGTGTGGCGATTCCTCAAGGACCTAAAAATAGAAATTCCATTTGACCCAGCAATCCCATTACTGGGTATATATCCAAAGGACTATAAATCATTCTACTATAAGGACACATGCACATGAATGTTCATTGCAGCACTGTTTACAATAGCAAAGACCTGGAACCAACCCAAATGCCCATCGATGATAGACTGGACCGGGAAAATGTGGTACATATACACCATGGAATATTATGCAGAAATAAAAAACGATGAGTTTGTATTCTTTGTAGGGACATAGATGAATCTGGAGAACATCATTCTCAGCAAACTAACTCAAGAACCGAAAATGAAATACCACATATTCTCACTCATAGGTGGGTGATGAACAAGGAGAACACATGGACACATGGAGGGGAGCACTACACACTGGGGTGTATTGGGGGGAATTGGTGAGGGACAGTGGGGCGGGGGAGCTGGGGAGGGATATCATGGGGAGAAATGCCAGATGTGGGTGAAGGGGAGGAATACAGCAAATCACACTGCCTAGTATCTGCACATGTACCCCAAAACATAAAATGCAATAAAAAAAAGAAAAAACTTAATATCAAAATAGTCCTATATCCATTTTTAAAAGTTGTAAACTCCAGGCCCAGGTGAACTCTCTGTAAATTTTTCTGACATTAAAGTAAGAAATAGTAATAGTTTTACACAATTCTTTTTTTTTAGAAAACAGAGGAACTTGTTTTTATTTTCTTACCGGCATATATCTGATATCAAAGTTAAATAAGAGCATTATGAGAAAGGAATGTTACAGATTTATGTCTCTCATGAAGATAGATGGAGAAATCCTTAACGAAATATTAGCAAATTTAATCCAGCAATATTTTAAAATATAATACATCATGACCAAAAGAGATGCATTCCAGAAATACAATGTTGGCCTAACATTCAAAATCAATCAATGTATAGTTCACCACACTAACATAATAAAAGATAAGTCTTAAGGTTATCTCAATATAGGTAAAATATGCATTTGAGAAGCAGTCAATACACATCATAATGAACGTTTTCAGAAACCTAGGAATAGAAGGGAACTTTCATGAATATGACAAAGGATATCACAATGAACATATAGCCAATGTCATACATCATTGATGAAATAGTGGACACTTTCCTCCTGAGGTTAGAAACATAATAATGTCAAGCATTAGTACTTCTATCCAACTGGACCTCCCCATCGATACTATCTATTGATACTGTCAAGTGATATAAAGCATGAAAAAAATAATAGTAAAGGAAAAATAAAAACATTATTTTAGATAACATAAATGTGTTGAAAACTTCTAACAAAATTTTAAAGTATAAAAATTAACTTACTAGTTAATCTGCCAGGGTTGTTGCTAATGAAGGTCAATATATTTCTGTTTATTTCTGTTATTGCTGCTGTTTGTGGTGGTGGTGGTAATGGTGGTGGGCAGATCTGTGTGTGTGTTTAGGGTGGGGAGTGCTGTGCATAGTGAGATTGAGGAGATGAATTAAAAAACATATTTGAAAAATGCACAGTACCTACAAGTCTAAAGCAGCATTAAAGAATAAGAACATAGCTGAAGAAAATTAAAACTACACATATTTGGTTATAGAGTAAAGCAAAACTAGCTAGCTCCAAAAATAATAGTGCAACAATGTGGGGGAAAACTTTCAATTTTCTGTTCGTGGCACTTGTTTCTCTCTCTCTTTTTTTTTTTTTTTTTTTTTTAATGGAGCCTCACTCTGTTACCCAGGCTAGAGGCAGTGGTGCAATCCTGGCTCACTGCAACCTTCACCTCCAAGGTTCAAGCAATTATCCAGCCTCAGCCTCCAAAGTATCTGGGATTACAGGGACCCACTCCCATGCCTGGATAATTTTTTTGTATTTTTAGCAGAGACAGGGTTTCTCCATGTTGGGCAGGCTGGTCTCGAACTCCTGACCTCAATTGGTCTGCCTGTCTCGGCCTCCCAGAGTGCTGGGATTACAGACGTGAGCCACCATGCCTGGCCCTTTATTTTTAGATATAGTTTGCTAATATTCTAATATCTGGAGATAGCTCACATTTTCATATTAAACAAAAGCATTTTTTAATATTTATTTAGAATATGAGTTAAACTGTTTGTATTCATGCTGAGTCTATATCTTTTAAAAAGATAACATAAATCTATGTGTACAAATTGATGTTAAAATTTGCTATTAATGAAATTCATAATTAACTATGTTTAACATATACATGTTGTATAGAAATTTTAGTATTCTACTATTTTTCAGCTTTCCATATGGGTTTCTGAAAAGCTTTTATTTCCTACCTTTCCAAATTATTATTAAAAATATTTCTTGCTTGAGACAATGCAGGAGAAATCATGTTAAGAAATATTACACATTAACACTTCAATTATTTTAAATTTTTGTTTCATTCATCATTAGCAAATATGAGTTCTGCTTATACTGATAAAATTACAAAGATTTTACAGTCATTTAGGACTCATGATAAAACGTGTGTTGTTGAGTCTGTTAAAAATATCTGTAATTATGTACTATAGAATTTCTATGTTTTCTCTCTCCCCTCCTATCCTCATTTATTCCAAGAAGTGCTTGATTTAGTTCCCATGCATTTCCTCAGAAAGTGATACCTCTGCCCCCACCCTTGTTTTATGAACTCAAACTAAATGGAACACTACTGCCAAATGTGTCTCACTTGTTAGCTTCTTCCTTTGAGTAAAAATCACAAACCGTCAGAATGTCATGGACTGAACGTTTTTAACCATGCCTAAGAAAGTAGGCAATACAATAATGAATGAAATATTTTGGATGTCATTTGAAGCATGAGAAGTTGATACTAAAAGCTATCAAAGAAATTAAAAAGAACTATAAAGAAAATAAGCCATTGGTGAAGTGGCAAAATAGATTAAGAACGGCAAAATAAAAAAGATCAGAAGGGAAAACTCGATGAAAGACAACATTTTGAGATATACTCCTTTTGATCAATTTGTCCCTTTCAATGAAGACAAATGAAAGTTATTTTTATAATCTCTTGCAGCATTCTAAGAAGACAAATGAAACTGTTTTACTGTATAATAAGGAAAATATAGAGGCTGTGATCCGAAATGAGTTCAAGAAAAAAAAAAAAAAAGACCATAGTTAAGTATTAACAGAGGCCCTGGAATGATCATGCGTTTTAGATATCACAAATGTTGAAGGTAAGTTTAAGGAAATATATTATGCTGTGATTACTATGTGCATTCTTGTGTTTAATCTATTTCAGTTTAATTTATGCAAAATGTTTTGCATAATAATATATTTATATTTTTAATTTATGCAGGTGTCTTGCTAGTATTTTATGTCCTGTGGAAGTAGGAACGGGAATAAGTAGGCATCTGGATCTCTTTCCCACATAGGCAATATGACCAGCTCAGCACAGTGACTACACAGAACAGAGGTCAGAGCTAGTGTTTCCTGTGGTTTAACTAGGTCATTCCTATTAGTTCTAGTTAGATCTTTTATGACATAATTATTGGTGTTTGCTTGAGAAGAAATTTACCTAAACTGAATTATGTATTCTTCTCTCAAACTTGAGGTTTTTCATTGTATTGAGTCATTAATGCATATATATTCAGTTTTAAAAGTTTATATAACAATTGCCATCTTATTTTCATCATGAGTGACCACAAATGCCTTATAAGAACATATGACATTTATGATGTAATTGTACATGATGAACAATTAAAGGTGAATTCTTATTCACTAGGGATCACAAAAAAAGGGTGAGGGCATGAGAAAAAGTGATAGGACAGAAAAGATGTCACTTATTCACTTGGTATCACAAAAAAAAAAGGGTGGGGACATGAGGAAAAATGAGAGGATAGAAAAGATGTCGCTTGCTATTGTCATTCAAGGATAGAAACATAAACATATTCTTCATCAGCGCCAATGTGGTTGGAGGTGGGGTGGAGAGTGGGATGACTTAGAATATCAAACGAATAAAAAAAGGCAACTCATGAAAGGCTTATAATAAGAAGTATAAGTGATATGTAATTTTTGTTTTAAATATAATTGAATTTACAATTCTATGAAACCAGAAAAGACTTTCAACCTTCCCACCGAGGCATAAACATCTTTCTCTCTCATATCAATAGAAATGGAATGAAAAATTATCAGGGATCTATGTCTCACAAACCTTCAGTTGTACCAGAAAATGTAGCATACAGAGAGTACAGACAAATGAAATATGCAAACTATTATTCTAGTCAAGTTTTTGAGTGAAGAGGTCTTCCTGGGATGTAGAAGGCCTTCAATGAGAGTAATTTCTTTTCTTTTCTTTTTTTTTGTTACCCAGGCTGGAGTGCAATGGTGCCATCTCAGCTCACTGCAACCTCCGCCTCCTGGGTTCAGGCAATTCTCCTGCCTCAGCCTCCTGAGTAGCTGGGATTACAGGCACGCACCACCATGCCCAGCTACTTTTTTGTATTTTTAGTAGAGACGGGGTTTCACCATGTTGACCAGGATGGTCTCGATCTCTTGACCTCGTGATCCACCCGCCTCAGCCTCCCAAAGTGCTGGGATTACAGGCTTGAGCCACCGCGCGCAGCCGAGAGTAATTTCTTAAAGGATAACTAAACAAATCCAAATTCACCAACATTAGAAATATCTATATTTTACATTAACCAAATAGCTTTTCTACATTTATACCAACATTTTCTACTTTTGGCTATGTTTTATAAAATTTTCTTCATTCCTTTGGGTATCTAATAACTATAGGTAATCAGCGGTATGATTTATAAAGGAAGTAAGCAACCATCATGCCAGTACACTTCCTGGTATGTAATCTGATCAGGCTTAGTCCCAGTTTCATGCTTCACTCACAGAATTCTCCTTGTCTGAATCTTCCCTTAATTATAACTGAATATCAGTTTTACAGAAATTGTGGATGGTATCAGTATAAATATCAATAAAAATATTCCTGCAATATTGTATTATTCTCTTGGAAATCTTGGAAGTCATTCGTTTTTAAAAGTGTCAGTGAACTGCCACTAAATTTGCCTTCAATAATTTTCTTATTTTTTGCTTCAAGAACAGACTTCTTTGTAGATGTCAGGAAGTTCTTTTTTTTATGCTTCAATTTCTCATTATATTAGTTGTTCTTTCTCCGAAAAATAACATTATCAGATCTCTCCAAAATCACATTTTAAAAAATATAGTATATATGAAAGTACCTGAGTATACCTAAAAGGTATAGTGATTGTGATGAACACTGTGCCCATTAGAAACTATACACTCGATACACAATACATGCTTGATACATGTTTGTAAAAGTTAGAGAACTGATCACCATTATTTTAAACAAGGTTTTAATTTATACAATAAATGTATAATGAGTGAGTGTTGAACTCCAACAGATAAAACTACTATTCTAAAATTTTGTTCTAAAATAGTTGGCTTTATATATGGCAACAGGTTTAGAAATCATTATTAACTATGATTATTTTTAATATAATTATATTTTAAGTGCATATCTTAAATTGTTTTACTAAAACTTCCTCTCCTAAAATAACCATTGCTTTTACTAAAATATAATTTTGGCGGAATTTTTTAGCCTCTTGTATATTACAGCTTTGAATGGGGATGCCAGAAAAAAAAATATACATAAAAGAGGAGCGAAATGTACATAAAATTCTCACAAAGACTTATTTGGGGGGCTGGATAAGTGTGATATGGCCTGCAAACTTGTGCCTGCCTAATTACCCCTCATCAATTGTCTTTTGTTTTAGATTCCATAGAAAAACGCTACATGAATCTTATGAATACATATTTCTAGGCATAAAATTCTAACTGAATTTAAGAATTTGAAAAACTAGATCTACATACTGAAAGAAATTGAGCTAACTTCTCTATAATAATCTGGTTGATTCAGATATGATTTTTAGTATCATCCTAGCAATTATAGTGTGAAGAATATAGTCTTTAAAAAATCTTTAAAGTATTATAATTAAAATCTTTAAGTATTATAAACAAAATATTGATGTGAGACGGAGAAGGAATCCATGTGTAATTTATAAAGTACCAAAAGACTTGGTTTTTGGCTCCTATTCTTTTATTTGTAATGTATATTATCTTGTCACATATTTTAATCCCAAAAAGTCAGTTTCTTAATATTTAAGTGGAACATTTATGGTTTTGGGCTACTGTTAGACTTTTACAATAAAATTATATAAAAATATGAAAGTAATAGAAATCTCCCAAAACAAAGAATGTGATATTCATGGCTTTTAGCCTTATATATTACATTAGAAACAACTGGAAATCCTGGAATGCTTTTCACACTCTCGTAGATTTGTTTTTTTGAATGTTTTGAATAGTCTGATAAGCTTCTATTATTCCTTTTTTGTGTGTGTGTGTGGGAGTATTGAAAGTGGATGATGTTGCAATTTCAGATTGGTCTTGTGTAAACAAGCAGTGTGGCTCTCCTCCTCATTCTCCTATTTCACAAGCAGTGTGGCCCTCCTCCTCATTCTCCTATTTCTCTTTTTCCCTCTTTCTCTTTTTCTTTCTTCTTCTTGTTCTTGGTTGTTTCTCATGTGGGTTTTAGGTCTTTGTTTTTTACATGGGTTTAAAAGGTCTTTGTGTTAAAAATTAAATAATAATTCATAGTATTTGTTAAAAATAACATGAGTTTCTATCTTGTCTCTCCTTTTTTATATAGAATCCGCTTTCCAAATTAGCAGATATGTATATAAATTATTACATGTATATAAACTATGATGAATATCTTATATCATGTTACATTGTATTATGTTATATCCCACCAAATGCTACATTCTATTAGACATATACACATTTAAAAGCTAAAGTTTAAAAATATTATTTGAAGTTCTAGTACTTTAAAATAGTAATTACTTCAATGTAATTATCAATATTTTCAAAGGAAATACTATATAACATAGAGCCAATCGATTAGAATAAATGGGGGTTCACTGTGGAGCTAAGCTATAAGATCATTAAGGGCAAACCAAAGGGCTAGGTGGGATTCAATTCATATTTATTGCCTCCTACTTAGGATAAGAAATATAACTAAAGTTAAGGAAACAGGGATAAACTATATTAAAGTGTAATGGGTTCTTTACAGAGCTAGCCACAAAAATGTTGATACTCTTTTTTGTTGTTATTGAAATCTATGCAGCTAGAGCAAATATGGTTCTGTCTCATACTGAGCTAAAGAAAATACTCCTAGTAGGAACCAAATACAACTGAAAGTTTCCTCATAAAAGTTACAGTTCAATTAAAATTATTTCTATTCCTCAATCTCAGAGGAACTCATTAAAATTACTCTCTTCAGTTAAAGCAGACTAATCCCAAAGCAGAGATGAAAGAGAAAGCCACTAGACCCAAAGTTACAATAGTTTTCTTTCCCAAATAAAGCAGATAAAATAATTAAGGATAATTCATTATAAAGGGCCAAATAGGAAAAAGAAAATTTTGATGAAATAACCTGAATCCTAGGAAAATAACTCAATGTTTTCCAGTTTGATTTAGATAAGGCAGGCCAGCCCCTATGAGTAATAATGATCAGATGGTGCTCTTCTAACTACAGGAGTAATAACCAAGAATTCTAGAGAATAGATTAAGTCTTTTTCCAAAAGCACGATAAGCATCTGTGAAAGGAGGCATTCCCTTCCAGAAGAGTTGTGGAACCACACACTACTTCCTTACTGAGCTTTTAGCTGTTCGGAGCATGAGGGATTCTGAGTTCATGGTCTCAGTTCTATTTTGATTAATAACTTATGCCAGTAGCAAATAGGTGACTTTTGTTGCAGTAGATCTTTTGAGAGTGAGTCTTTGCCAGGATCCTGCCAGCCCATAGGAGCTCTCGCTCCTCAGGTCATTTTAAATGACAATTAATTTTGAAAATACCAAAAGAATAGGTTTTGGAAAGATCTAAGTTCTGTTTTTCTCACATATATGTTCATTCCAAAATAATTGTTGTCATTAAGAAAATAAATGTAATATGATAAAAATACCATTTTATTATGCTGGTTGGAAAGGTACATTGTTATAATTATCAGATAACATGAAATAGAAAAATAATAATGAAAACACTATGATATTTTCAAATGTGAGGAGGAACTAATCCTTGAAAGAGAAACTCATTATAGAAGGTCACTTGGAGTGTAGTTAGAATACAATTAAATAATGATGAGGTGTTGATCATAATACTACTGCATAATAAGAATGAGTGTTCAGAAAAACGCTGCAAAACAGAGTGGCAAAATGTCTTAATTTTTCTTCAGTAACAAACTTCATTCCTTCACAAATAATTTAGATTTTTGAATTTTAGAGGTTGGAAGTAAAAGCATCAAAAACGATGAAACTAAGCACATAAAGAAGCATTCATTCTTTTCAGAGCATGTTACACAAAGCAGTATTTCCCACAAATAAGCTGATTCAAATATTTATCAAAGACAACAATGGAGTTAATATAGGATAGCTGTAGCCATTGCTTTCTAGGACATCTTAAATGTCACATGCCAAGCTATCCTCCTATCAGGTGGCAAACAGAATAGAGGAGAGAAAAGAAAATTTAAATAGTAGTTGAAATTGGCATTTTAGTTATTACTAATGTAATCCCTGTATTTTTATAAATTGCTCAATTAATGCTGGAGTGACAAAAAAAATTTATGTAAACTCTGTGTCCAGTTCAGCCAATAGTTGAGTTATAATTAACAGTTAAAAATAAACCACCATTGAGATAGGATCCAAGATGGACAATTAGAAGCAGCTCTGGATTGCAGCTCCCAATGAGAGCACAGAGGGTGAATGGACGCTGCATTTCCAGATGGATTTTTATTGCCCACAGACCAGGAGATTCCCAGGCAGAGGAGCCCCATGAGTTGCCATCTTGGATGTTTTGGCTGGTGGGGCAGGTCTCTGCTCAAAATACTCACATGGGTCCTGGCGCCATTTCAGCTGGTGACTGAAGGGCCTGGGATAGTCACCTGTTCAGCTGTTAAAAAGGACTGAAACAGGGAGACGGGCCAGGAGATTCCCAGTCAAAAAACACCATGAATCTCCACACGCCACTTTCCTTAGTGGGTCGCCACGTGGGAAGTCACACAAATCTGGGCGCCTTTTCAACTGGTGACTGGAAAGCCTGGGAATTGCCCATTCAACTGATAAAAAGGGGGCTGAAATGGAGACAGGCTAGGAGATTCCTGGGCGGAAAAGTGCCACAAGTCCCCAGTGCGGCTGTTTCATCTGCACAAAATCTCACACAAATCCGGGTGGCTTTTCAACCAGTGACTAGAACACCCAGGAGACAGATCGCCCATTCATCTCCTCCCTCTCTGAGTCAGGGAGCCACGTGATCAGGCTTGGCCAGTCCCACCCCCACAAAGGCGAGCAATCTGAAACGCTCTGGATTGAGAGTTTCACATTAAGCACAGCTGAACCCAGGACGGTCCAGCTCTGAGGGTGAGGTGTGTCTGCCATTACTGAGGCAGTCCACCCCTACTGAGGTAGTCTGCTATTGCCGAGGCAGTCCACCATTACAGAGAGAGTCTGCCGTTACAGAGGTGCGCTGCCATTGCCGAGGCAGTTCTAATTACACCAGTATAAACAGGACTGCAGGGAAGTTCACAGGGCAGCTGGGTGGAGCCCACAGCAGCTCAGCAAAGCCTCTGCAGGCAGACAGTGACTAGGCTGTCTCCTCGCTGGGCAGAGCAGCCCTGAAAAAAGGCAGCAACATGACTGAAACTTATAAATAAAGCCCCGCCTTTCCAGGACAGAGAACCTGGGGGAAAAAAAAGGCGGTTATGAGTTCAGCTGCAGCAGATTTAAATATACCTGCCCAGCAGCTCTAAATGGAAAAAAGGAACTCACAGGTCAGCACCTGAGCTCCTATAAAGCACAGACTGTCTGCTCAAGCATCTCCCTGGCCCCCCTATATCCAAAGAGTCACCTCATAAAGGAGAGCTCAGACTAACATTTGGTGGGTATCCTTCTGGGACAAAGATAGCAGAAGAAGAAACTGGCAGCAACCCTTACAGTTCTGCAGTCACTGTAGGTGATCCCAAAGCAAGTAGGGCCTGGAGTGAACCTCCAGCAGTCCTACAGCAGAGGGGCCTGACTGTTAGAAGGTAAACTAAGAAACAGAAAGAAATAACTTCATCATCAACAAACTGGATGTCCACTCAGAGACCCCATCTGAAAATCACCAACTACAAAGATAACAGGTAAATAAATCCACAAAGATGGGAAGAAACCAGTGCAGAAAGGATGAAAACACCCAAAATCGGAATGCCTCTATTCCTCCAAGGGATCACACCTCCTCACCAACAAGGGAACAAGGCTGGATGGAGAATGAGTCTGAGGAATTGACTGAAAGAGACGTCAGAAGGTGGGTAATAAAAAACTTCTCTGAGCTAAACGAACATGTTCTAACACAAGGCAAAGAAACTAAGAACCTTGAAAAACGGTTTGATGAAATGCTAATAAGAATACACAGCTTAGAGAGGAATATAAATGAATTGATAGATCTGAAAAAAACAACACGAGAACTTCATGAAGCATACACAAGTTTCAATAGTCAAATTGATGAAGCAGAAGAAAGGATATCAGAGGTCAAAGATCAACTCAATGAAATAAAATAAGAAGGCAAGATTAGAGAAAAAAGCACAAAAAGGAATGAACAAAGTCTCCAAGAAATATGGGACTATGAGAAAAGACCTAATCTTCGTTTGATAGGTGTACCTGAATGTGATGGAGAGAATGAATCCAAGCTGGAAAACACTATTCAGGATATTATCCAGGAGAACTTCCCCAGCCTAGCAAAGCAGGCCAATATTCAAGTCCAGGAAATACAGAGAACACCACAAAGATATTCCTCAAGAAGAGCAACCCCAAGGCACATAATTGTTAGATTCACCAGGGTTGAAACGAAGGAGAAAATACTAAGGGCAGCCAGAGAGAAAGGTTGGGTTCTGCACAAAGGGAAGCCCATCAGACTCACAGTGGATCTCTCAGCAGAAACCCTACAAGCCAGAAGAGAGTGGGAGCCAACATTCAACATCCTTAAAGAAAAAAACTTTCAACCTAGAATTTCATATCCAGCCAAACTAAGCTTCATAAGTGAAGGAGCAATAAAATTCTTTATGAACAAGCAATTGCTCAGAGATTTTGGGACCACCAAGGCTGCCTTACAAGAGCTCCTGAAAGAAGCACTAAACATAGAAAGGAACAACCAGTACCGGTCACTCCCAAAACACACCAAATGGTAAAGAGCATTGACACAATGAAGAAACTGCATCAACTAATGGGCAAAACAACCACCTAGCATCAAAATGGCAGGATCAAATTCATATCCCTTATCATTGCTTGATAAATTGTCTTTGTTCTGCACTTGCAAGCCTGCTTTTGCGCCACTGTATACTTCATGTATAAAAAATCAAGACCTGTCTTTGTTCAGGGCTCAGGTTTTCTACGCCACTGAGCTGGTGCATCTAAATAACATCCTCCTGTTTCACTCATTGGTCTCTCTGTTTCCTGAATTCCCACAACAAACGTACCACCTGAATGTAGTTTTTAAAAATTGTCCTTCTTTGGCCCTTTGCCTCACAATTTTCCTAGACCCACTTATAAATAATTTCATAGTTGAACAACTGTTTACTATCAGAGTCTCTTCAGTGGCCTTCCAGAACTTAATAGTGTGCATCCTCCTACCCCAACCACCATCCCTGCCTTCCTCTGTCCTGTATGCTCCACTAAGTTATCTTTACAAAATACTACTCTGGTTTCATCAAACTCTTTATATAGTTCCTGAGTCCTTCAGTGACATTTCTCCAAAATCATTAGTCCACCATTTGAACTGCTTAACTCAATCTATAAGGCTTTATCATTAGTCCATAACCTGAATTCCTCAACTTGATCTTATTAGGCTTTTGGAGATTTGCTGTCTCGGACTTTTAATTGTTAATAAGGCCCATGTCTTGGACTTTGAATTTATGCCTTCCTCTCCTTTCATCTCACTGTCTCTCCATCCTCCCTCCCCATCCTATTTACTTGCATGACTCTAACAGTTTCTCCAGTTCTCAGTTTGGATTCTTTTCTTCAAGTAGCCAATGTGTTTCCTCCCATAGCATCATCACACAGGGATAAAGACCTTGCTCATCACACTCACTGTGTAGCAGCTGGCCGATGCTTATTTAAAACAAAAATTAATAGAAGACATGCTGAACTATTATGTAGACAATCTTGATAGTCTTGGGTGAACAGCCAGATATTAGATATCATCAGCAGGTCTTCCCTCAGTTATAAGCTTGCAAGAAAATGAAAACTAGCTAGAATAATATTGTGATACCCTGCTTTTTGCCAGCTAAAACTAACTCTCCCTTTCCCAGACTAAAAGTTGTTCAGGCTTTATGTTAGCTTCTTGAGCTGGACAAACTCCATCTTGTCTTCTTCATTTTAGTAATTTTCTCCTCATTAAGTATGTAACTATAGTATAAAGAAAGGTCAAGCTGACACTGGGCACCCAGGAATGCCTTTGTTGATAAGAGGCTGAGTTAAGTGGTATCAACAGAGCCTAGAAATGCAGGTGCAGTGAACGCCCAGAGCCCCATTATCTATCAATTGCACCTCTTTCATGACAGCTGCACTCCTCACAACTGGCACTGTTTTATTTCTCAGGTATCAGTTTTTCTTTTAACTTTTTGCTTACTCTCCTTCTGTAAAAACTTTCTTTCAACCAGGTTCCCCACTTCCTGTTAAAACTAGTGTATAAAAGACCACCTAACTTTTTCTTCAGGGCTGAAGGATTTTGAGCATTAGCCACTCTCAATCGCCGGCTTAATAAAAAACTCATAAATCAATCTCAGAATGTGGAGCATTCCTTAACTTGCTTGGGTACAACAATATTCTCTATAATACTCTCAGAACAGGCACTGATTGAGGATATAAAATTTACAAAATGACAGAGTAAAAAAAATATTGAATTTGGATTCAGGAAGCTAAGGTTCCAATGCTTTAGACTCATAGCATCACATGTAGTTTATCTAGTTTTTATTCTCAGCAAAATAATTTTGAGGTGTTAATTTTGTATCAGCCTTTTGTATTTTCCATGCAAGCACTCAGTCTCTTTGAATTTCCTGCCTCAGGGACTTGGACACCTGTTAAGAGCAATGTCTGCTAGACATCTTTGTAACTGTTGCTAAAGCTTTAGGACAGGAAACAAAGTAACGTCAGTTGGGTGCAGAGGCTCAGAACTGTAATTCCAGCACTTTGGGAGGGGGAGGGGGGTGGATCACGAGGTCAGGAGTTCAAGACCAGCCTGACCAACACGAAGAAACCCTGTCTCTACTAAAATACAAAAATTAGCCAGGCTTGGTGGTGCACACCTGTAATCCCAGCTACTCACGAGGCTGAGGCAGGAGAATCACTTGAATCCAGGAGGCAGAGTTTGCAGTGAGCTGAGATTGTGCCACTGCACTCCAGCCTGGGCAAAGAAGGAAGACTCCATCTCAAAAAATAAAATAAAATAGAAAGAATGTAAAATCTATTTGGCAATAAGAGAGAAAGAAGAGAGTGTCTACAATCACAAATGAAAGGAAAAGGAATAGATTTGCAAAGAGACAGGACAGAGCTTGGCTTGTCCATTCAGTGTCAGAGAAATGGCAAAGGTGTAGAAACTGCAGAGGCAGGGTGACTCAGGGATTCTCCCTGAGGGGGCAGGAGCTCCCATCTTACCAAATAGTCCTGTCATTTAGCACAGCAGGGAGTCTTCTGAGCAATGGACTTGAGAGACTTACAAGACTCTGTCAGTTGGAGCCCAGGGAACAATTTCCAAAGTATGGATAATAGAACAAAAGGAGCCTTCTATAATTTATTAGTCTGCATGAGACATCATACTTTCTTTTTTTTTTTTTTTGAGACAGAGTCTCACTCTGTCACCCAGACTTGACTGCAGTGGCAAGATCTCGGCTCACTATGACTTCTGCCTCCCAGTTTCAAGCGATTTCCCTGCCTCCTCAGCCTTCTAAATAGCTGGGAATACAGATGCGTACCACCATGCCCAGCTAATTTTTGTATTTTTAGTAGAGACGGGGTTTCACCATGTTGGTCAGGCTGGTCTCGAACTCCAGACCTAGTGATCTCCTGCCTCAGCCTCCCAAAATGCTGGGATTACAGGCCTGAGCCACTGTGCCTGACAGAGACATCATACTTTTGCTAGATTCCTGGTTATGCTGTGAAAAGAGAAAACATGAACTATAATTGACTTTCCTACCTAGTGGGATGGGGATTAGGTATCCATATAATTTATTTTAGGCCAGGATATATATCTCATGCATATCAGAATCTGATCTAATAGTCAAATTATGTGTATATTTTTAAATTTTATCAGCCATAAATTCAGAGTATGAAAAGCTTCTATAAATTCCCAAACAGACTTGTGAGAATTTACTAGCATGTAAACAGAAATTTGCAGTGAGAAATCCCTTCAACGAATGCAAGGTAATAGTTCTCTAACTGAGGAAGTGAAAGATCTAAGGAGAACTGCAAAACACTGATGAAAGAAATGTAGATGGCACAAACAAATTGAAAAATATCACATGATCATGGATCAGAAGAATTAATATCATTACACTGACCATACTGTACAAAGCAATTTCAGATCAAATCATAATTCCTATAAAAATGCCAACATCATTTTTCATAGAATTAGAATAAGCAATCCTAAAATTCATATGGAACCAAAAAGAGACCAAATAACCAAAGCAATCCTAAGCCGAAAGCACAAAACTGGAGGCATCACATTACCTGACTTCAAATTATACAAGGCTGTGGGGGGCAGACCCCGTGGGAGACCCCGCAAGGGCCGAGGCAAGGGTCTGAAGCCTCAGCCTGTTCCAATATGAATACAGAACTAGAAAAGAATTAGAGATATAGTTACATAGTTATTCCTATATATATAATCATACATAATCACAGTTATTCATATTAATCACAGAAATATATATACCCAACATAACCTTTTAATTTTACTAATGATCATCATGTTCTGAAGCATGGAACTGAGGTGACATTGTGAACAAAGTGATCCTAAGGCAAGATGCCCTACGCCCTCTGTCACGCCTGCATAAAGGCTGCTGGCAGACACCTTGGCTGCGCGGCAGCAGCAGTGCTGGGAAAGCACCTGCTGTTTAGGCAGCTATGGCAGGAAACATCCTAGAAGCCTGAGACATCTCTTTTCTCAGGGGAGTTAGGAGAAAACTCCGCTCATCCAAGCTCTTGCGGTAGGCCTGACAGCTGTCAGAGAGGCCTGCAGATATATGGGAGCTTAACTATCTCTATGTGATGCTGTCCTTCAGTGGTCACGTTCCATGTCTACTTTCAAGTTCTGCTTCTGCATCTGATTCCTCTTTTTCTTAGAAGATAAGAATTAGTCATAGTAACATAAATCTTAATGTCTTTGTTCTTTCTTGACAAGTATAGAAAAGTGCTGATGCAGTAGGTTTTCTCCTCACCTTGGCTACTTGAAAGACCTGAGTCCCTATCTCCAAGTCACGTGATTTACCTGACCTATAACTGACCACCATCACCTCACCCTACCCACCCTGCCCGCTGCTTTGTACTCAATAAAAGTCAGAGTGTCCAGGCACTCGGGGCCACGGCCGGACTCCATGCTTTGGTTGGCAGTAGACCCCGGGGCCCAAACTGTTTTCTCTTTCTTGGCGTCTTGTGTCTGTTACTTCCACAGTTTCTCATATCTGCACCAGTAGAGAGGGGTTCACAGAACTCTGTAGGGCTGGACCTACACAAGGCTATAATAACCAAGACAGTGTGGTACTAGCATAAAAGCAGATACATAGATCAATGGAACAGAATAGAGAACCAAGAAACACAGCCACATATCTACAGCCAGCTGATCCTTGGCAAAGTCAGCAAGAACATACCCTGGGGAAAGGAAATCCTTTTCAGTAAGTGGTGCTGTGAAAATTAGATAGCCACATGTAAAAGAATGAAAACAGACCCAAATCTCTCACTGTATACAAAATCGACACAAAATGGATTAAAGACTTAAGTGTAAGACCTAAAAATATAAAAATGCTAGAAGAAACCCTAGAAAAAGCCTGATGAAGACTCAATAGGCAAAGATTTATGACTAAGACTATAAAAGCTTAAGCAACAAAAAACAGTGGTGGATAAACAGGATTTGGACATAGAATGTGAAGCAATAAACAACGGGGACTCAGAAGGTAGGTGTAGGGTATGCACATGGTGTTTGTGGGGGGTGGAAGGTACAAAATTCAGATGATGGATATACAAAACTCAGACTTCACCACCATGTAACATATCCATGTGACAAAATTGAGCTTGCACTCCTTAAACATATACAAAAAGGTAAGAAATCATTAAAATCTCTACTTTCTGCCTTAACTATTGCAAAAATAGGGGTGAGGCAGTTGTAAAAGATTCATTGCACTGATATAAATTCCTAGCCTTTTTTTTTCTCTTTTACCTTAATAATAGTTAGAAGTAAAGCAAAGTGCCTAGAATGCTTCCTTTTAAAGAATAATCCCAGAGGATAGGTGAATAACATTTTTACAGCAAATTTAGCATTTCAAGTTCCACTTTAGTCATATTTTCCAAAGTTTGATTCAGATTGTGAAAGAGCCAAGAAAAGGGGGCTGGTGAGAACCAAAATTAGATTTCAGTTTATATGTTGATTTATTTAGATTTTCTGCTGATTTGAAAAATCAGAATTTTCATTCATTTTAATTGCTATAAATTGTAAAAATGAAGTGCAGACATTCTCCTGAAGGTAATGAATGGTCTAAAATATTGTAACAAAATGTCCAACAGGTGAAAGCTAACATTTCTTTTGTAATTAACTTGGAAGTCGTAATCCAAATTATTTACATTGAATATTTTTCCTGTATTTTTAATACATTTCCATTAGAAATATGGCATTATATTCAGTCTGTTTTTAATATTAATTACCATTAACATTAAATTGATCTGCCATATTATCCTAACCAAATATTTTTGAGCATAGCAAATAAAATTCAAGAGATATTAAATAAAACAATATATTGCTTTGTGCTAGTTTCTATTTTTGTTAAAATCACTAATGTAGCATCCTTTCGTTTAGGAAAGTGAGACAATTAACAGTGTACATTTCCCAAATAGACTATGAAGACAATTATTGTCTCAACAGACAAAGTGAAAGCCACTGGAATAATTTACTGCTATTTTCTCATATGACATATTACTTATTTCCTAACAAATTGGTACATTTCACATTAAACCTATTAGTGCATACAAATTTTTCCTGAACAATTCACTTAAAGCACAAATTAATTAAAAATCCAAAGCAAAATCTTTATTACCAGTATTATACAGTTTGATTTTTTTCTAACGTCCTTACTATTCTTCTACAATACACTTCCTCATGAGGTAATTAGCATAGGTTGTATATTGATAAAGTCAAATAAACATGAAGGATATTTTATGTGTTTATTTCAAGTACACATTTGGAATTTCTTTCAATGACTAAATACTTGGAAATTCAAGGATTGCTTTAAAAATACCTTAAATGTTTGCTTTTAATTTAAAATCATAAAAATAAGGTTCATTTTCACTTGTATTCAATAAATACAAAAAAAAAGTTTTTATTTTTTATTTTTATTGCATTTTAGGTTTTGGGGTACATGTGCAGAATGTGTGAATATTATGCAGCAATAAAAAATGATGAGTTTTTGTCCTTTGCAAGGACATGGATGAATCTGGAGAACATCATTCTCAGCAAACTGACAAAAGAACAGAAAACAAAATACCACATATTCTCACTTATAGGCAGGTGAGAAAAATGAGAACATATGGACACAGGGAGGGGGGTACTACACACTGGGGTCTATTGGGGGGAATACGGGAGGGACAGTGCGGGGGGAGCAGGGGAGGGATAGCCTGGGGACAAAAAAAGTTTTAATGCTGTATTATTAAAAGTCTGTCATGCCTGAGAAATAAAAGTAAAATCCTAATGACTAAAGTAAAATTAACAGACTCCCTATTGGCCAAGGGGACCCCAGATAAACCTTGAAAACTGAGTTCCCAAACATGACAGGAATGGGATGGGGTGGTGGACATACCTCTTTATGCCCTCATCCCTTACTAACTGCCATTAAGCTTTCTCTCCTATGAGTTAAGAAACACAAACAGGCCCTTGGAAAGACTTGTTCCACTGCTCCTTTACACAACAACTGACTAATATTTCTTCCTGATAAGTGACCACTGACCATGGATTGATTCTGGTGGTTTACAGAGGCTGCACACAGTATTTATCTGTTTCACCTTTTGACATATGAACCTAGTTTTAATGCATTTAAGTGTTAAGTATTCAACCCAAGCTAACATGGGATGGACGTAACATGCATGTTTGTTTACTATGCATGTGCACACTTCTCCAGGAATAGTCATAACAGTTCCTATAACTGAATATGTATACTTGGCCAATCTGTTCAGCCTAAGTTCCAATCTTATTCTTCCCCCACTTAAAGTGCCTGTTTCTGGTTTCTGCCAGAGGCTACACTTTCCAGTCTGGAACAACCAACCAGCAGGGTGCAACCCTTTATACTAAATAAAGCTCTCCACTCTAAATTTATAAACCTCATGATTTTAGCTGGCAATCCAATGTCTGTGTTTAAAAAATAACCCTAAATATTTCTTTCTTGAAGCTGTTTAATTGAAGTTATTATGTTTCAGAGGAATAAAAGAGCACATAATGAATTTAAGTGATAAAATAACACCCTTTAGGAATATATCTCAAATTCTTATATTTTCAGAGAAACAAAGATATCCATATATGAATAATGTGTTCAGTACTTGATGCTTTGTCTAATATCTAGAGAAAAAGAACCCTTATTTTAATTGTTATTTTAATTGACCAATGTTGATTATAAAACATTTTGATCTAATGATGCAAACACTTACATTTTAAAGCCAGGAAATTGTTGAATAGTAACTTTAAAATACATACATACATATATATACATATGTGTGTGTATATATATATATATATACACACACATTTTTATATGTATAATGAAATAATTATTTAAAATCTAGAACTCTGGATTGTTCAAAGGTCTGGATGTGACTTCTTTAAGATCAAAGAAATAATTAAAATTTTTAAAAAATTCTCTATTCCATACCAACTGTATAATTAAAAAGGCAAGATTCAATCTATATGCACATTTGAAAAATAAAAGAAATGGAGATACTAAAGAGTCCTATGTCTGTAGTGATTTGGAAATAACATTAGGCCCACTGAGTGAATGCTTCCTCCTGGGACTGGGGAAAGTTCCTCCATTGGTCTCTGTCTCAGCAACCTAAACATTGTCTTCAGAATTTTGTTTTCATTAAAACAAATTACTTGTGGTAAAATACATATACTGTAAAATTTACCATCTTAATGATTTTAAGAATACAGCTCTACCGAGTGTAGTGGCTCATGCCTATAATCCCAGCACTTTGGGAGGCAGAGGCATGCAGATCATGAGGTCAGAAGATTGAGACCATCCTGGCCAACATGGTGAAAGCCCATCTCTACTGAAATACAAAAAATGAGCTGGGCATGGTAGAGTGCACCTGTAGTCCCAGCTGCTTGTAAGGCTGAAGCAGGGGAATTGCTTGAACCTGGGAAACGGAGGTTGCAGTGAGCCAAGATGACACCATTACACTCCAGCCTGGTGACAGAGTGAGACTCTATCTCAAAAAACAAAGAAACAAACAGAAAAAGAATACAGCTCATTAGTGTTAAATGTGTTCATGTTGTTCTGCAACAGAGCTCAAGAGCTTTTCCTTCTTGTAAAACAAAAACTCTGTACGTGTTAAATAATAACTCTCCATTTCTTTCTCCCTCGGTGCCTTACAACTACTATTCTGCTTTCTGTTTTTATGAATTTAACTACTCCAGATACATCATATAGGTGTAGTGGATTCCTACAGTATTTGTCTTTTTGTGACTTGCTTATTTCACTTAGCAAAATATACTCAAACTATATCCGTGATGTAGCATGTGACAGAATGTGGGTTCCTCATAAGGATGAATAGTATTCTATTGTATGGATATACTACAATTTTTAAATACATGTATCCTTTCGTGGATATTTTTGTTGCTTTTACCTCTTGCCTATTGTGAATAATGCTACTATGAACATGAGTAAACAAATATCTTTTCAAGATCCTGCTTTCAATTCTTTTGTTTATATTCAGAAATGGTATTACTAGATTATATAGCAATCCCATTCTATTTTTTTATTTTGTTAAGTTACTGAAATACTGTTTTGCATAGTGACTATACCATTTTGCATTCCCAGCAACAGTACAATGCACAAGAATCCAATGTATCTTCATCTTCACTAACACCTGTCTTTTTTTCTGTTTTATTTTGTTAATAGTAGTCATCCTAATGGGTGTAAGATGGTATTTCATTGTAGTTTTGGTTTGTATTACCCTGATGATTAGTGATGTAGGACATATTTTTGTATGCTTATTGACACTTTGTATATCTGCTTTAGAAAAGACATGTCTATCTAAGTTGTTCATTCATTTTTAACGAGGCTATTTCATGGTTGCTGTTGAGTTGTAAGAATTCTATGTTCTAGGTATTAGCACCTTATCAGATATTTGATTGGGAAAGATTTTCCCCCATTTCAATAGTTTGCCTTTTCACTTTGATGGTGTCTTTTGACCCAGAGAAGTTTATAATTTTGATGTAGTCCAATTTATCTATTTTTTCTTTTGTTGCCTTTGCTTTTGGTGTCAAATCCAAGAAATTATTGCAAAATTCAGTATCATGAAACATTTCCCCTGTTGTCTTCTAAGAGTTTTATAGTTTTAGGGCTTACATTTAAGTCTTTGATATATTTTGAGTTAATTTTTATATATGGTGTAAAGTATGAGTTCAACTTCATTCTTTTGTAATGGATCTCCAGTTTTCTCAAAACCATTTGTTAAAAAGATTGTCCTTTTCTCCATTGAATAGTCTTGGCACCCTCACTGAAAATCATTTCACCATATATGTGATGGTATATTTCTGGACTTTTTATTCTAGTCCATTGGCCTGTGTCTGTCTTTATGCCAATACCACACTGTCTGATTATTGCAGATTTGTGATAAGTTTTGAAATTAGGAAAAGTAAAACCTTCAATTTTGTCTCTTTCAAATCGTTTCAGATATGTGGAGTTTTTAATTTTTTTTTAACATGGAATTCTATATCTAGAATCATTATCAATCAATATGAATATTGAAAAATACATTTTGGGGGGTAAAACTTTAAAATGTATTTTTTATATGCTCCTTCTCAGGAATTTACTGGAAAATTTCTCTAAGCAAAATATGGGAGTAGATCCAAAAGGATAACACAGGGTCCAGATATCACAGGACCTAACAGATGATACAGGGAAAGGGAAGCCCAGGATGGTGACCAGGAGGAGACCAATGAAACAGTGGGTTTAGAAGATAATCAGATCAAATTGGCATGGGAGGCCCCAGTAAGGAAAATGGTAGGAACAAATAATTTATCATACAGGATAGATATTTGAAAGTTGTTTTCATCGGCAATTTATAGTTATTGGAATGGATATGTGAAGACTTAGCCAGAGATGCAAAGAAAACTATGCAAATTAAAAACACATAATGTTCTTACTAAGCCCAAGTCAAATGTAAAGGTTCATAAACAAAGAATATCTTATTAAATCTGTTGGCTCAACTTAAAAAATTAAATAAGTACAATAATGGGAAACTATAATTAAAAACAAAGTAGAAATGTTGAGAAAATGGGAAGAAAGGACATAAAATATAAAATTCTCAACTTCAATAATAGGAAGTTAATAGGTGATAATATAAATCAATGAATGAGATAGAAGTACTCACTATTTTTTGTTAAATATAGAAAGAAATTGCAGTAGCAATAAAGAGAAGAGTGTCACCTATGGCAAACTGAGACAGAGAGAAAGTGGTATTAAGTTATATGTTTTAGTGTCATTAATCTACTACTCTTCTTCGTATTTTAATTATGTACATATATCCCATTTACAATTCGAAAAGCTTAACATATTCCGGATTTGCATTTCTATAATGAAATATGTTTAAAATTAATGAAGGCTGTTAAAAGCACCATGCATAAATAGGGTTTAACAAAACCACGACCTTCTAGGGTAGAATTCCATTTTTTTTTTTCACTTTCAGAAAATAAGAGATTACCAAAGAAACAAACATCATGCTGACTTTGCTCTAGGCTGGTGCAGCCATACAGAGCAAACATTAACATATGTCAGGGTGGAAAATTATGCAAAGTGACTTGGCTGAATTAATTGTTCATAATGTTATTATGAACATAAAAGTTAACAATTTTTGACTTTTCATTTCTCCTCCAAGGTTGAATTATGTGAAACAAATCGTGCTTACCTACTGACTCTAGATTATTCCAAAGTTTGTTTTTCATTTACTGGTTATAATTTTTCCCCAACATTCAGGAAAAAATCAGGTAAAACAATTTTGGGGGCTGCCAAGTGTTGCTAAGATTGGACTTGCTTCCATAACAACAGATCTAGTATTAGGAGAGCTCCTGGGCACAGGCAAAACAGCATCAACCCATTAAATGGGATCCTGCAGTCAGGATGTCATAGAAACTTCCACTGTTGCGGAGTATTATTTTTTTCTTTTGCATTGTTTTATTTTCAAGCCTTAGAAACTATGAATCTACGTTCTTCTTCCACTCCTCACTGAGTATGAAATACTGGTCCTTTTACTTTGTATAAATACTCTGAGGAAGAATAGTGAGCAACAGTCACCAGGTAAAGAAAATAAAATTTAAAGGAAAGATGACTAAGTAGTATTAACATATAAGAGAGAGCCAAAGAGGTGTGAAAATGGAGACTCAGAGTGAGCAAAAGAAAGAGAAAATCCAAGTATGTTAATGTAGGAAAAAGGAGCATTTCAAGATGTAATGATCAAAACTTTTAAACCCAGCTGAACTCAATTAAGATGAGGCTACAGTCCATTAAATAAAATAGTCTATTAAGTTAATAAAATGGCATGTTTTAAAAAATAAACTTAATGTATATTTTAAATACATTTTACTGTCTAAATTAATCAATAAGGTGACTGGTACCACTTGAAGTATACTATACAATAATATCTTACCACCTGAATAAAAAGGCTCTATAGTCTCTCTAAAAAAACCCTACAATTCATTTTGCTTCAAAATCAGCATATAGTGTAACACAGGCAAATACCTAGTTGGTAGTGTGATTGAGAAAAAAAGTTAAAGTGGTCATGGCAGCAATAATTATAGTGGTAACTTTTCATTTCCTCTTTATCACCAAATTGGGGTGCTGGTGGCATTATACCCTCTCCACTACAAGAGAACTTCAGTTCTTGTAGGTTGAGTGATTTTTTTTTTTTAAATTACAGGGTTAGCAACATGGCATCATATCATTTATAAATGTGCCAGGCAGTAAAATGAATTTTCAAATAGTTCACTCTTCAAGTACTAAAAATGCAATAGATAGTTAGATAATCCTTGGCATTGATCCAGGTCCTTATAATGCTACCAAGATCTCAGTCATGCTGGCATTATTTAGTGTTTTATTGATCTATTTACTACCTTCTTGTCTTCATGCTGGTCACCTCATGGTAACAGTGACTGCCACTGCTCCAGGATACATGTCCACATTCATGTAAGAAATATACAAAACAATTAGATGTTTCCTCTTCTGATATGAAAATCTTTTCTGTGAAGATTTCACCAGGCTTAACTTTTCAGTTCAGTGGCCATAACTTTCCATTGCCATGCCTAGCTGCAAGACAATCTTGGAAATGATTATCTTACTTTTTGAGGATTCACAGTGTGATTTAAAGAAGATGAAGTTTAAAAATATTATAACTATTACATTAAGCAATCAGCATCTCTACCAAAGTGGAAACCATGTGAAGCAGAACTATGACTATAGCATAGTAATTTAATTTGTGCCTGGGGAGACAGAGTCTCATTGTGTTGCCCCGGCTACAGTGCAGTGGAAAAACTGATCTGGGCTCACTGCAACATCTGCACCCTGGGTTCAAGAGATTCTCCTGCCTCAGCCACCCAAGTAGCTAGAATTACAGACGTGCACCACCACACATGGGTAATTTCTGTATTTTTAGTAGAGGTGACGTTTCACCATGTTGCCCAGGCTGGTCTTCAACTTTTGATCTCAAGTGATCTCCTGCCTCAGTCTCCCAAAGCGCTGGGATTACAGGCATGAGCCACCATGCCCGGCCAGTGATCTTAACTAGGATCTCTTCCTTCTGTTCTTCTCTGTTGTCTACTAATAAAGAAAGCTTTTGAATTGTGAGAAATTATAATTGTTAAAAGCTAACATGTATTGAGCATGTATTAGATGCCAACTTTAGTGCTTTATATGTATTAATGGATTGGATTTTATATAAACCCCTAAGGTAGGTACTATCATTATTTCTATTTTTCATTCTTAGAAACTGAAGTGCAGGTGTTAAGTAATTTTCTCAAGTTCACCCAATTAATAAGTGGATGAATCAGAATTCAAGCTGGGTAGTCCAGCTACAAAGTACATGTTCTTAACAAATATTCTACAATATGATTTTATCTGCTAAGAATATTTACCCACATGACACCACAGAGTTAAGATTTCAGTGAATATCAAAGACATAATTCATTAATCTGTTATCTGATTTCATTTAATATAACTTCTTATTGTCAAAACATCCACATTTCTTTTGTCCCTAGGTTTACAGGTCAGGACTTACCTGTAACTCTCAAAAGGTAGAGAAAAAAGAAATGCAGAAAATATAGCTTCTAGTCTAACTAGATTTCTTAGTTTAATAGATCTGTTCTGGGAAAATGTCATAACCAGATCTTTCGCACACTTTCCAGGAAGAAATAATTCAATCAATACTTTAATTAGCTTGTGAAAAAATACAATAGGACATCCAAGTAATCTCAGTTTTACTATGGTTTTTACACAAATGTAAAACATTCCACGTTATTATTTCTAGCCTCTTTTACTGAAAAATGGCACTAGGCCGCATTTCAAAACCTTTGATCTGACATGAAAATGTAAGGCATTAAGAAGATTTCTGCCTTGGAAAAGTAATTCACTTTTATTCTTGAGAAACAGTAATGACTATGAATTCTGAAAATTCTTAAGAAACAATCTCTTGCAAATAACAATAAACAAAAGTCCATGAATCTGTAGCTACCCTTGTATTCTTTCCTTTCATCTTCCAAGCAAGGTCATCTCAGACACATTATTATTTTTGAGCCTGTTTCAATCACTTCATTCTCTATGAGAGCTTAGAGGAAAAAGATCAAACACTCTGATGCTCTGGGATGGGTAGAGACAAAGATATGAATAACCACTCATTTACTATCTTGTCTTAACTTACACTTAGATAACAAACATGGACTTTGAAGTCAAACAGATGCTCTAATGATTGCCTGATTCCAGATGTCTGCTGTGGGCAACTTACTTAAATTCTTCAAGTTTTTATTTTTATTTTTTAAGCTGTCAGATAGAAGTAACTGTAACTACCTTAGCAACTTGCTGTTAAGTATGAAATAAATATATATATATATATATATATATATATATATATATATATATATATATATAAATCATTTAAATAGGCATAAGCTCTCAAGACAGAGTCTGTTCTAGGTTTACAAGGTCTTATCCAATATTGTAAGCACTTAAAGTTTCACGGTTAGGTGTTGTCTTTTTGTCTCTTTTCTATACTTTAAAATTTTAGTGCAGGTTATTGTGAATTAAGTTAACACTCTCAAATTGTTCCAAGGAATCATCAATTCCATGACAGGATATATTAATATGTTTAAAAGAAAAAATTTCTACATAATGAGGAAAATAAAAAGTATAAATTGATTCATGTATATATCAGGTCAGTGACAAAAATTTTTTGGTTTTCAGACCATTTTGGGTTTTGGAGTTCTGGATAAAAGAAGGAGTCCTGAGTATCGTCACCATGTGTACAGTCTCCTGATGCTTCTCTGGTTTCTGAAACAAGTCTGCCTAAAATGCAAATTGGACCCCATCAGCCAACTGCTGAAAGGTCCCCAATGCCTTCTTTTCTTTGCCTGCAGGAGAAGCTCAAGCTGCTTAAACCATACACCTCTTCAGCGTCTTGTTGACCTGCTAAGGCTCAAATCCGTCCATCCTACTGTTTGCTTTACAGCTCTCTACACAGGTCACTCATTTCATACCTCCAGTGACTCTGCTTTGCTGTTCTTTCTTTATAATTTATTCACTTTCTCCTCCCTGTCACAACTCCTCCTAGTTAACTCTACCTATCCGTTGAAGAAGCTCTCATTCAGATCCTCAAGGAAGTCTCTCTCTCTGCCTTTCCTACCCTGCTTCTCTGTGTTTCCATTGGATCATGTGCACTAGTGTTTCTCAGTATCTTCTGTTGTCTTGCCCCAAAAGAGACTTTAACATTTTCTTTTTCCGACTGCCCCTCCACCAATAAAATATGAGTGCTACAGAAGTTCTGTATATCTGGTCATGGCGCTGCATGCATATTTGTACAAAAAATGTGTCAGATCTTTGACCCACTTTCCCAACCAATTTTGTGGTACGGCCCCCATTGAGAATGCATGATGCACACACTATTGTATCTGCGGCTTGCACAGCTACTTAGTATAGCTTCAAGCATATATTGTATTTTTTAAAACAATTTGTTGAAATGCATGGACTTGCCTTTTTGTTCTAAGGTGCAAACAGGATTTATAACGTGTTTTTTTCCTTTCCTATCCATAGGTTCTTGCCTTCAATAATTATATGTGTTTGGGGACAAGGAATATTAGTTTAAACAGTTTCTTGGAGGGATCTATGTTATTACATTAAAAAAAATAAAGAAGAAAAGCAAAAAGTTCTTAGATATTCTGTGTTCCTAAAAAGTGTTTTAGTTCTTAATAAGCTTATGCAGCAAATACCTCTTCAACTTATTTGCATTGACAAATCTGTCTCTCCTCTTTTCCTTCCTTTTCTCTCACCTCCTCCCTTCTTTCTTTCTTCCATTATAGAAGAACATATGGAAATTTACCTCAGGAGGAACGTACAAATAATATTACTTTCACATGCTCTTTTGATATTTCTTACATACACTGGTTTTCTCTACTGTGAAGCACCTTTTTTCTATTTAAAATATGTATTTTTGAAGAAATATTTTTCTTCTAGAACATAAAGGTTAGAGGTATCATTTTACACACATTTATTTACAAATGAGACAGTATCAGGAAATGAAACATATTGAAGGAGATGCAGTCAGTCACCACATAACATTTTGGACTACACACTGCACAGACAACAGTGGTCCCATGAGATTATCATATCATATTTTACTGAACCTTTTCTGTATTTGAATGTGTTTAGATCCACAAACACCATCATGTTACAGTTGCCTACAGTATTCAGTACAGTAACTTTCTGTACAGGTTTGTAACCTAGCAGCAATAGGCTATACCATATGGCCTACGTGTGTAGCACACCATACCGTCTAGATTTGTGAAGACACTCTACTGTGTTCTCAAAACAAAATTGCCTAATAACACATTTTTCAGAACATACCTCCATAGCTAAGCAAAGCACGACTGTACTAATAAATAGTATCCTCATTAAAATATGATGACCCCTATCTTCTCTAATACAGTATTTCAAAAAAGCAAACACAAATTTTAAAAGTATTAAATTATGCAATAGTTCATAAATAGTTAATGTACTTTGTTTATTACATTTTCCTCTTAGAGGATAGTTTCTTTCCTCATGCCTATCTGTGGGTTATCTCTGTATGTATGACTATATATGTTTTTGTGTGTATATATGCATATATGCGTATTTATATATAATTACACATATGTATTTCATGTGTATGCATAACATGCATATGTATTTCAATATGTGTATTATATAAATACATATACACATATAGACCTATCTATAGGTGTGTATATATAACCTATAAATATATACATATGCATAGGTGGGCTCAGAAGTTGGTACACATACATGCACATCACATGTTTGCATATATAAGTATGCATGTAGGCAAAGATCAAACTATACAATGTATATGTATGCATGTTTGTATATATGTGTACATATCCATGTGTGTATGAAATGCATCTTTATGTGTTTGTCTATATGTGGACATAAACACATATATAAAGAATGGATATTTCTTGAATTTCCCTATATTCCTCTAACTATAGTGGCTAATACATTTGATCACAATGACATTTTATATTTCTAACCCCTTAAGCATCAGAATAATTTCTGATGAGACAATGTATATATGTCAAAATAGCATTTTATAACATGTAAAGATATTTTAACAATTGAAAGTCCATTATGACAATTTCTTATATTTGATGTATTCATTTCATGGGATCATAGATAAAATGAAAACACTTCATATGTATCCTAGTCAAATCTTCCCTGAAACATGAGAAATTCTTTAAAACATGCTTCAGATTGTCTGGGTTTTTAATCTGTGTAGCATCTATATTAGTGTAGAGAAATATTTTTAAAAAAATATATTTTATTTCAATGAAATCTCAAATGGTAAACAATTCTTTGAATATTTAGTTATATGTTTTGTTTCATTTATCTTGGAGGAAATAAAGTAAATAATCTGATTATCCTGTTTTAATTCTGAGTTTTTAACCTTTAAAATAACATCTATAAATAGCTCTATATGTAAAGATTATCTAATATCTGTCTGTCTTATCTATCTACCTGCCTATCTATCATCTACCTACCTATCAAGAAAGTATAGGCCTCATAGCAGCATAGCTAGTTTAACTGTCTTTGGTAGGATTCCAAGCACTATATGAGTAATTGAACCTTGTCCTATTCCCACAGCTCTGAGTCTAGGAAAGTGCTTGTCCCAGGATCTGTCAGGGCAGAGAAGCTGTAGGTGATAAATGAGGATTGTGTGTATGCCTACACACACTGTATGGTACAGTCTGTAGCCCTCATGTGTATTGAACAAGCCAAGATTGATGAGACATACCTGGCTTAGGTCCCCAGCACACACACACACACAAACACACTAGCCTAGGTTGAAAAACCAGTCTCCTTTATGAATATAAGACTGGGCTAAAAGAGGACTGTATTGCTTCTTGAATCTTAGTTTCCAGAAAGGTCTATGAAACTTTTTAAGAAATGAATTGGACTTAAATATTTTTAATATATTACTGAATGAAAAAAAGCATATAATTGGTAGAAATAAAATGGGAGTGTTTCAAGAATATGGATGCATTAGAACCTGTAACACACACACACACACACACACACACACACACACACACTCACACACACACAGTGGATACAGAAGTAAAAGAGGAGTGGCAATCAGTAGACGCTAATATGGATAGAAAAATAATGGTGAGAGAATGTGGTAATTTATTCTTTTTTTTTCACTTTTGTAAGTCTTTAAAATCTGAAATAAGAGAAATATGTAGGCTGGACATGGCAGCTCATGCCTATAATCCCAGCACTTTGGGAGGCCAAGGTGGGCGGATTACTTGAGCTCAGGAGTTTGAGATCAGCCTGCCCAACATAGCAAAACCCACCTCTATTAAAAATAAGTCAAAAAATTAGCCTGGTATGGTGGCCGGTGACTATAATCCCAGCTACTCAAGAGGCTGGGGCAGGAGAATCTCTTGAAACCTGGAGGTAGTGGTGGCAGTGAGCTGAGATTATGCCTCTGCACACCTGCCTGGGTGACAGAGTGAGACTCCATCTCAAAAAAAAAAAGAGGTATGTAATACATAAAAACAAGACTCATATTTGTAAAAATGTAACATTGGTTATTTTTGTTTAAATGAACTTATGTATTCCAAACATTTACTTCCTCTACAATGGAAAAGAGTCTTTCTAAATCAAGGGACTTCCATTTGGAAGCTGTATCTTCTGGATAAACTCTGTTAACTTCCAGGCTTTTCTCCTGTGCTCTTTCCCAGGAGGATGTAGGCTCTTAATTGCTTCCATATCTTCCAGACATTGGAGGGAAAGGTAGTGTCTGGAACCCCTATTTGCTGTGGTCACTGCTGGAATAACTTGCCATCTTTTCTCTCAGTGTTGGTGAATTGCAGAAGTGCAGTGGTTTTTCTGGCAAGCTCATTCTGTGCTGTGCATCCCATCACTCCATATTCCTTATCCTTTAAGGATGCCATATACTGATTTTTACCTAACCTCTGAATTTTTTTTTATTCTCTCCATATTCCAGAGGATTCAAGGAAGGATAGTGGAGTGGACATGAATCTCAAGACATTTCTCTGCTTAGACTTGCTCTGTTGTAATATATAATCCAAAGCAGTGACTCCGTGTAGGCGAGCAGACAATTTATTCTTACTGGTCAGGCTCCAGATTTAGTACTGAATCTGGCGACGGGAGAGCACCCACCAGTTGTTGCTCAGAGGAGAAAATGTGTGACTACCACAGAGAGTATGATGGGCCCCGCTGATCCCCCTTCCTGACTAAAGGACCACCTCTTAGTCTACTTGGGGGCTGCCATTACAAAATACCATAGACTGGTTGGCTTACAAAACAGGAATTTATTTCTCACAGTTCTAGAGACTGAAGATTAAGATTGAACTGCTACCCTATTTGGTTTCTTGGTGAGGACCCTTTTCCTGTTTTGTAGAAGTTGCCTTTTCGCTGTGTTCTCACATGGAAGAGAGAGTAAGCTCCTGTTTCTTTTCTTACAAAGGTTCTAATTCCCAACCCTCCTCACTTCATCTAAATCTAATTACTCCCCGAGCATCTCTCCTCAAGAGACTTTCACATTGGGTGTTAGGGCTTCCACATGTGAGTTTTGGTAGGATGTAAGTGTTCAGATTTATTTCCCCATTTGCAGAAGGTATTTGCTACAGAGAGCACTTAGCTCTCAGCCCACACTGGGAATTGCCTTTGTTGAAGGGAAGTGCTTTGCTCAGGTAAAAAGCCTCAGTGGAGGCAACTAGCATCCAACTACTGGTACACCTGTGACATAATAGCCCAATTCCCTTGCTTCAGCAAGTAACAACGTTGAAGGATTACCTCAGTTGCCCTGCGTGAATCTTTTGCTGAGATTACATAGCAGCCCAGCTTTCTGCTCTTCCCAATCCTGTTTCTTTTCCTTCTTATTCACATGTGGTGATCCCAAGAGCATTCCATAATAAACCTCCTTAATGCCAATCTTTCAGTCAGCTTCCCAGATGAACCAACTTGTGATAGGTTCCAAAGGATTAAATAGAATGTAGGATTTGATACATTTGGCAATAGCATAGCAGACTTATTGTGTAGTACAATTTGAAGATTTAAGAGTAAATTCTTTTATTCTAATTGTTTTCTCACATGGAATTCATTGACGCATAAATCTTTAGAATTGCATATCCAGATATTTGGATTCTGCTAGTTTTCTAATTCCTAAGAACAGGTTATTAGGAAATTACCAGAAGGTAATATGACACTTAAAGACTCAGCAACTGCATTTGTTGGTGTCAGCACAGTTACAGAAATGGAAAAGTAACATCTTGCTCTTCTGTATCCTTTATTACTTTGCATTAGAGTTCCATTCTTTTTCCCAAATGCCTTTCTTTTTGTTCTTTTCTTTTCTTTTGAGACAAAGTTTCACTCTTGTTGCCCAGGCTGGAGTGCAATGGCATGGTTTCGGCACACTGCAGCCTCCACCACCCGTGTTGAAGCAATTCTCCTACCTCAACCTCTTGAGTAGCTGAGATTACAGGCATGTGTCACCACATCCAGCTAATTTTTTTTTTTATTGTTAGTAGATACGGGGTTTCGCCATGTTGGCCAGGCTGGTCTTGAACTCCTGACCTCAGATGATCCACCCACCTCTCAAAGTGCTGGGATTACAGGTGTGAGCCACCACGCCCAGCTCTCCAAATGCATTTCAATAACTCATTTTATTCATCCACTAGTGTTTAGATGTAGTTTTGCTTGGAACTCATATACTTCCAGGAACAAGACTACCCATAGGAGAAAACAAATAATAAATACTCCACTGTCTTAATTTCTTTTTGGACAAAGGGGAGAAATATGAGTGGTAGGTTGTTGATTTAAATGTCTTAAGATGTAGAGTCTTTCAAGGAGCACATGAAAGGAGCCCAGTCTGGGGTAGTATTAGATACTTTTTTCATTTGTTAACCTTATTCACAGTGTTTCTTTGGCAGGTAGGAAAGAAAGAAATTCTAGCTCCCTTGCGCTAGAGATACCACTACATCAACAGATGCTTCCATGATTCTCTGAGAAAAAAATAGATTTAAACAGTTAAGTTATTCCAGAGTCCTAAAAGAACCAATAAAAATTATTGAAAATTGGGCCCCTACACTGGTAACGCTTGTTTAATAAAACCTATGCACCATTTCCTCTACAGACTCTGGATAGTCTTGTGCCTGAGCCTGTGCTCTTATTGTTTCATTTACCTAGAACCCTCTCTTTCAATCTTCTTCACTCCTCATGACTGTACACAAATGATTCTTCCTAGAAGAATCCTTATTCAATCTCATTACATTCCCCTAGAAATGTATGTGTAGCTCTGTTACAGCATTTTCAATCATCAATCATACTAAATGAACAAGTCTATTTAAATTCAGGGTCCATTTCTGATCTATGTTTGTATTTTAAACCATATTACACAACACAGAACCTAAAAAAGGCTTATTATCTGAAACAATAAATATCACATTTTTTTAAAGTGTCATCCAAGGGCCAACTGAATTGAAATTATCTGGAGTACTGTTAAAATAAAAATTCCCCAAACTCAATTAAAATTTCTGGAACCAATCTTGAGGAATGTGCATTTTAACAGGTATCTGAGACAACATTGCTTATGATTTGGGGATTGCTGACTCAGTTGATGAGAAGAGAGAAACAGAGGCAGAAAGAGATACAGAAAGAGAGCCCAAGATTATAATGTTCCCTATATATGAATTTATATTAACAGATAACTTCAGAAATGGAAAATATTTAAAAATCTCAAAATGCCATAAAAATGAAAATAACTAATTAACCATTAAAAATATCTGTAGGGAAAGAGATAAAAATGAAATCATTTTGATATTTATGGTGATAATATTTTTGCTGGTGTTAGGAAGCAGGGAATACTTGATAACAGGTAAACTAGTACTTTACGGATTTTAGTGTATTTTAATAAATGTTTTATAGCTATAATGTTTTATAGTTATAAAAATTAAAATGCATAATAATTATTTAACCTAGTTATAAATATTCTTTACTTTGTAATCAATTTTTAATTTTCTGAAATATAAGTGGAATCAATTTACTGTATAAACTGCACCTTCAGTTGCTTCTTAGCAGTAAACCTGAGGGAATTCAAAACCAATGTAACTGTAACTTGAAGCATTAATTACCTCAGGGCAAATCTTCCAAAATGCTTTGTAAAGAACCAACAAGCTACATGTATGCCCTAAGCATTCTTCCTCCAGCTACATGTATTCTCCAACAGCCTTCCCCTCAGCTTGCAATGATATGATAAACTCCCTCCTTTCACTGATCCTGCTCAGGCTTCAGAGCTCTGCTGTCCAGCTCATAACCACAGCAAGTTCTCCATAGTCCTTAATCTAGTTACACAGTAAAATTATCTAATGGAACATTTATAATCATTCCTATGCTTGGGCCCCACTCTCCGATGTTCTGGTTTAACACTGGAGTGAACGCAGAACACAATTTTTCACTATTTTATAAGTTCTCGCAAATGATCATAAAGTGTAGCCACTAATGAGAAACAGCAGAAAAGAAATTTTAATGTGGAGAATAATATGCAAGAACATATAAGGTTTAGTTTTTTTAATGTATCAAACTTTTTTTTTTTCATTTTTGAGCTGTTAATCACAACAGAGTCTCTAATATACCATATTATCCTCTTATCTGGAGGACAAGAGATTAATATACCATGTTTCATTAATCCATATAACAGTTGTTATTTATAAACAAAAGGGGAAATTTCCTATTTTATTCTAAGATATCTGCTTTTGTATGCTATTATGATTATCAAAAGCTTCTGAACAGTAAAAGAAATAATCAGCAGAGTAAAAAGGTAATGCACAGTGTAGGAGAAATTATTCACAAACTATGTATCTGACAAAAAAACTAATATCCAGAATCCACAAGGAACTCAAACAAATCAGCAAGAAAAAAAAATCCCATCAAAAAGTGGGTAAAAGACATGAATAGAAAATTATCTAAAGAAGATATACAAATGGCAGACAAATATAAAAAAAAATTCAACATCATTTATTGTTAGGGTAATGCAAATTAAACCTACAATGACATAACACTTTACTCTTACAAGAATGGCATAATTAAAAATTAAAAATAATAGATGTTGGCATGAATGTGGTGATAAGAGAACACTTTTAGACTGCTGGTGGGAATGTAAATTAATACAACCACTATGGAAAACAGCACAGAGATTCATTAAAGTACTAATAGTAGAACTACCATTTGAGCCAGTAATTGACTTCTCAGTACCTTCCAGAAGAAAAGTAGTAGTTATATGTAACAGACATTTAAACATGAATCTTTATAGTAGCACATGTCAAAATTTCAAAAATATGGAACCAGTGTAAATGCCTATCAGCCAACAAGTAGATAAAGAATATGTACTGCATATATATAATACATAAATATATATATATATATATATATATATGCATACACACATATATTGTATTCAATCGTGTGTGTGTGTGTGTGTGTGTATGTATGTGTGTATATATATATATATATATATATATATATATATATATATATATATATGATGGAATACTACCTAGTCATAAAAGGGAATGAAAATGAAATAAAGGCATTCGCAGCAACCTGGATGGAGCTGGAGATCATTATTCTAAGTGAAGTAACTCAGAAATGGAAAATCAAATGTTGCATGTTCTCGCTTAGAAGTGAGAGCTAAGCTATTAGGACTCAGAGGCATAAGAATGATATAATGGACTCTGGGGACACAAAATAAATGATGGGTTAGAGATGAGAGATAAAGGGCTACATATTGAGTTCCACATACACTGGTCAGGTGATGGTGCACCAAAATCTCAGAAATCACTACTAAATAACTTATTTGTGTAAACAAAAACCACCCGTTCTCCAAAAACTATTGAAATAAAAGAAAATTTTAAAGCAGATTTCAAACAGCTTATAATTCTCTATGCGAGACCTCATATATGGAAACCGGAATTCCAGAAGGAAAGAGTGGAGGACAATAGTAATTGAAGTGATGATGTAGGAGGGCTTCCCAGAATTGATGAAAAACGAATTCTCACATCGATTAATGAAAAACATTGTCTCACATGGGAACACAAGCTAATCTGAAGACCAGATAAAACCCTTTCTAGACCTAAACATGTTATTGTGCAACTTCAGAATGCAAAAACAACAAATAACCTACAAAAATAACATACTAATGAAAAATCAGGGAGTGAAGGCAGCACTCCTCAAAGCAACAGTATAAAGAGAAGACACATTTTGCATTTGGCATCACAAATAATTGCAGACTTAGCGTCAAATAAGTCTTTCCAATGAAGATGTACTAAGTGGCTATATATCAAGTCAGTAAGATGTTTAAGAAGTGCTTTCTGTCCAGTATATTCCTGAGGCAAGGGAAATGCATTGATTCAGAGCTAAAATGATTATAGAATTTCAGCTTTAAAGCTCCTTAAAGGTAAGAATTGTCTTATTTGTGAATAAATCCTGAGATTGTTACACAGGGCCTGGATCTGGGGTTAGGGTGGTGGTGGTGATCGGTAAGTATTTACTGAATAAATGAATATGAACGGATGGAGTATAAACTATATGAAGAAACCTTATGTTAGGCATGATCTTATTAGGAAATCAACAGTACATATATTACTAAAGGATATCAGATAGGCTTCCCTGCATATCTTTAGTATGTAGTAATATTCTAAAAGGTAAAGCCTTCTACTAAGTTACGTATTTCAGGCTGAAAGAGACAGATGAAAGACCAAATTTCCTTTTTTATTATTTTTCTTTTTCATATACCTGTACTGAACTTCCAACATAGTCAATCTTGCACAAATGAGCACTTATTAAGTTCAAGTATTTCTGCTGAAATGCCAAACATATATTACCAAAAACCTCTGCTTTCTACAAACCTACTCCTTAAATATAGGAAAAAGCAGGACTGTGAAAGACCACTTAAAACCTATGGAATTTTGTAGCTGGGGCACAAACCAAAGAATCACATTCTTAATAAAAATCCTGCCACGGTTAAATTGCTGTCACCATTTCACGTAGCAACAATCAATCATCGGCTGACTGAAGTCTTGTAGCCCATTCTTCCCTCTTCAAAATGTACAAGCTTAGAGATGTTTACTCTTAATAAAGACCAATTTCATAAAAGGTAAAAATCTGAGTAGGACTGTAGACTTTTCAGTCAATCATTTTTTAAGTTTGGAGGGAGACAGTGATATGTTTATAGCTATGTCATTTATATTCTTTCAGATAGCCAGTGATGGCAAAGTGTAGCAATCTTTGATGCCACGACACAAAGATTCTATGAAATAAAGGAAGATATCACTTTAGTATTATATTTTCAAATTAAGAACTGCACACATTTCTGGACTTTATCTTTAATTTTTGTAAGCTTGCCCAATTCACTTAAAATATAAATCTTCTAGATAAAAACTGTGAACAGACAGACATTACTTCTGCATTATGCTGATGTCATTTCCTTACTTAGCAATTGCATGTGAGCTGGCAGTGCCAAGGAAAACAGAACTGTAACTTTGCAGCACAGTAGAACAGAGTGTGCTTTAGAATGTTTTCTGAACCTTACCACGAGAAGAGCAGTTTTATTCCTTTGGGAATATAGAGGTGAATGAAGCAAATGCATCACTGCTTTCACAAAGAGTATGTTCTAGTGTGAGGAAAGCAACGTTCTATCTAAAATCTATTAATTAATGTCTATTAGAAGAGTGTCTGGTGGCAACAAGTGCTCTGAAGAGAAATAGCATGAGAGTGACAGTTTGGCTAGAAGCTGGATAACAAGATAGGACAGATAGGAAGACTGGGGAAAATATTTTGGGTAGAGAAGAGAATTAGTGGAAAGACAAAAATTGGGAAAGAACAGAGTTTGAGGAAATGGCACAAGTCTATGCCACTAGAATTTAATGTTCCTGGGTGGGAGAGAAGAGAAAGAACAGAGGTAATACTTATTTAGAGCATTTAGAGGTTACCAGTTATTAATTGGAATAAAGGCCCGAGTTATGGTATATTTGGAAGTCAGGGGCACTGATTTTCCATAATCAAAAATAGCATACATTTAAACATAGTTGCCTTCTATAGTTGATATTTTGGGAAACTATTATTATATTTAGCTTCTTCAAATAAATGAACAAGCTCTACTAATGATATTTCTGTCTAATTAGCAGGACAGTGATTTAAAAACAAATGTCAATGAAACCTACAAACCAAATTGTGGTAACTGTAGTGATTTGAAGCACTGGAGGGCTATCAAGTAAGTAAAGACCAAATTAAGCAGTATTCTAAGCATTTTTGTCAGAGATAGCATAATTGTACATTTGCAGAATTTTTGCAATTCAAATACCAACTGTCTGTGAAAAATGAATATTGTAGTCCTTTGTGACATTAAAATATTGCCTAAAATATAAAATTATCTCTTAAGGACATAATCCCCTACAGCACAGCTGTTTGGGGATGTCTTATAACAACAAATTACTTTATATTATGTTTGAATTTGTATCATCCATTTTAGTTGTAATTTAGTTTAATAAATTTTAGGAAATGACCAAATAACTTTCAAAGTTGATCAAGAAAATGAACACATAAATAAATACACAAGGACCCTATTATCCCATCTGAAACAGGGCAAAGGTTTAGAATGGAAGTTGAAGGTTAGAAAATAGTGTAAATTAGTTCAACCATTGTGGAAGACAGTGTGGCGATTCCTCAGGGACCTTGAAATAGAAATTCCATTTGACCCAGCAATCCCATTACTGGGTATCTATCCAAAAGACTGTGAATCGTTCTACTATAAGGACACATGCACACGAATGTTCATTGCAGCACTGTTTACAATAGCAAAGACCTGGAACCAACCCAAATGCCCATCGATGATAGACTGGACTGGGAAAATGTGGCACATATACACCATGGAATATTATGCAGCAATCAGAAATGATGAGTTTGTGTCCTTTGTAGGGACATGGATGAATCTGGAGAACATCATTCTCAGCAAACTGACACAAGAACAGAAAAAGAAATACCGCATATACTCACTCATAGGCGGGTGAGAAAAATGAGAACACATGGACACAGAGAGGCGGTCTACTGGGGACTGTTGGGGGAAATGGGGGAGGGACAGCGGGGGGGGCTGGGGGGGATAGCCTGGGGATGAATGCCAAGTGTGGGTGAGGGGGAGGAAGGCAGCAAAACACACTGCCATGTGTGTACCTATGCAACTATCTTGCACGTTCTGCACATGTACCCCAAAACCTATAATGCAATAAAAATTTAAAAAAAATAAAAATAAAAAAAATAAATGAGCACAAGCTATTACTAAAAAAAAAAAAAAGAAAATATCTTAGTTAATAATTATTAAGACTATGAATAATTTAAGAGATGCCATACTTACGTGGAGTTGATAATATTTATGTTTTCTCTTGTAGAATGAAAAACGAGTACACTCTAAGATGTATGTCTGTTTAAAAGCAAGCTTGTAGAACAAATTGGCTATAAACCCTTTATACTCTTGTTATTTCTCTTTGGCTTTCTTTGATATTCTCCTGTTCTATACATAAAAAAAGATGTGACACTTTTGGAAAGAGGGGACAATGTTAAGTGCGTAATGAAAAGCAGAGATTTCCAGGTCCCCTGTATGAGTGTGTGGGCTTGGATGTGTAATATATGGAAGTGGAGTGTGTGTGTTTAAACTTCTAAAAGCAGAGAGAAAAAAAGTTTTCTGTAGCAGGACAAAAAGCAAGTGCAGAAAACAAAGCAAAACGACTTGTATCATTAGAATTTCAAAGGCAGAACTGAGTTAAAAAATGGCTTCCCTCTTTATTAATATCTGTTTTTCATATCCACTAACTTTCTGTTTCAGTTATACTGAGAGGTACATATTCATTTTCCATTAGTGTAAGTTGTTCTAATTTTGGCACTTCTCATTCTTGAAAATTTTCAGCACAAATGAAAGGTTTCTCATTAAGGGGTAGCATTCCTTTTTGTGTGAATGTAGCTATGATCCTATGTAAATTAATAGCTATTTTTTAGCAGAATGTTAATTTCTTATCAAAAACCCTAGACTATCATTAGTAGTAAGATTCCTCAATTAACCTGTATTTTGCTGTTACACTTGTTGACTCTCTTTGGCTGATAGGCTGTTTAGAATTTTCAGTTAGGTGGTCTGCAGATGTAACCGTATTTTAGTGTCCATCATTGTTTTGCTCCTGAGTTCATTAAACAGAAACTCATTCAAATAATTAAAGTGCTGTTCACCAATAAAACACATCTTCATTTTAATGCCTATAGGAAATATCTCAGCTAGCTTCTAAAACAAATGAACAAACAATTTAAAGAAAGCCAGAAAATAATCTTGTTTAGTGACATATATTTTATTGATAACTATGCTTCATGAAAATGACACATGTGAAATATATTTGATGTGCTGATTATATTATATTCTTGGAGTCCCAGAGAAAAGAAATTGATATGAACATCTATTATGATCACAGAGTGACCTTCTAGTCACATACAAGCTTGCAGAATGACATGAGATGTCTCATTTCAGAAATGCCTCCCATTATACTGGCTGATATTCAGTACTAGCTATATGTAAAATAATGACAGGGCTTATGCATTATTGTCATTTCTTCTTTTTAGACTGCCTAAATGATTGTCATTGTGAAATGGACTGTCTCAATCTAAAGCAGACTCTCATATGGGAGTCCAATGTCTTACTAGTCTATGACATTACCCATCTTTATATTGGTCATGACATTCTGATGACAATCCGTCTCAACATTTAAAAGAGGTTTCTCCTTCTTTTTGCTTAGGCCTTTCTCACTCCCAGTCCATGAATGTATTTCTTCTTCCAGTCATCTTTCTAGGCTTAATTTAATTCCCCACTGGAACGCTTTCTCTGACTACACTACTCCACATTTATCTCTTCATCTTTCCAACTTCTATGACATGTCTGATGAGTTTACATTTTTACTGCCATTTTTAAATTAAAATTTAAAATACAACGTCTTTATTCTGATTATATATAATAAATAAAATAATGCTTATCATTTTATTAACAACCTTTTTTTCATCTCATTTTGAGACTTTTATGATCATACAAAGCATAAATATTAGGTTGAACTTTAGAAAAGTGCAGCTTTTGGAGATCAAAAATTGTTAGATTTTACCAACTTCATGTGGTTTCAAAATCATATGAAGTGTTATGTTTTCCTTTATTAGTAGTAATGCCCCTCCTTATATTATTTAGTGTTTTTTTCCTCAATCTTTCATTGCTATACTATTCCTGGCACTCTTAACCATATGCCATTTCTCTACTATTACATGAACACAAGATAACAAGCACTTTCTTCCACCGTGGTGCTGACTCTAAGATGTTACATTGAGAAACCTTCTTTTTCATACTTCATCCTTGTCTCACAAGAGACCATTAAAACATTCTTACTCTAGAAACCTCTTCAGCCTTGATAACATGTTATTTTAAACTCTTAATATTACTATGTTTTTCTTTAACATATAACTTTTACTTAAAAACTGCCTATCTGTAGAAAACATAAAGCTTTTTCCATTCTCTCTTTATCTAAATTTATCTTTAGCTATATAAAGCCCACAATTTAAAAAAACTTCCCTATCTTGCAGATTTTTATTCTCACTTATTTTTTCATTTGTTAAAATTTTTTTCACACTATTTTATTCAGAAGAGGTAAGTGGATAATATATTCTGTCTCTCAACCTTGGATATGCTGAATGGTATATATATATATATATTCTCTCCTAATTCCCAGAGTTGTAGATGAAGATTTTAATGCCAGAATTAATTACTTTTCCTTTACACATAATTTATTTCTTCCAAGAGCCTTGAAAAAGATGATTTTATCCTAAAAATTTAATTATCATCTGCTTAGCTGTGTCTTTTTAAAATCAATATTTCCTGACATGCTTTCAATCTTTGGGCTGACATATTTCTGGCAACCCATGCAACTTTCTTTTTATATTTAATTATTTTCTCTTTTTCATTTTATTTTAGATTCATGCATCTATTCAGTTTTAACTTCTCTGTCCATAATTTCTGTCTTTAAATTTCTGCCTCGATTTGACATATTGCTACCCTTAATCTTTCTGTTCACTAAGTTGTTTTTAAATTCTATAAATCGAAAGCCACAGTTCTGGGGAGCCTCTTTTTATAGTTTCACTGATACCTGTAGAATGCTTTTTGGCTGTTGTTGTTAGGGTGGCTATTAGGGCTGTCTTAATGATGCTTCTGAAGTTCTATTTCATCAGGTTTAAACTCTCCTGAGCACCCGTCTAGTATTCCTCTCTCTGGCTGTTGGCCGCAGGAGGTGAGTATTCTGTTCCTTTTTGTTTTTGGTTTTGCTTTCTCATACCTGAATTGGTGAGAGGTCATTAAGTCATCTGTGCCTTATTGGATATCAGTAGAAAGCCCCTATGTCCCTAGAATTGATCACTTCAAAGACTAATGATCTCTTAGGACCAGATGTAGGAAGGAGTTAGCTGACTTATTCAGGATTTTCCAGCCTGGTATGCAGGGTTTCCCTGGCACATAAAGAATTAACTTCTGGATGTGTTCTGGTTTGACTGAGACCGTGATAGTACATTGTATTAACCAATGGTCAACTTGGCTGAGCCCTAGTGCTAAAATGTATGCTTAAACATTATTCTGGATATTTTTGTGAAAGAGTTCCTTTTCATGAGATTGACATTTAAATTGGTGGATTTTAGGTAAAGCAAATTACTCCTGGCCCACCCCAATGTGGGTGGGTTTTATCTAATCAATTGAAGGCTTTAATATAAGAAAGACTAACCTCCCCACGCAAAAAGGAATTCTTCCATCAAACTACCTTTAAATGCAAGCTGTAACTCTTCCCTGGGTCTCCTTCCTGCTGATCTCCACCATCAGATTTTTGACTTAACCAAACCCTCACAATCATGTAAGCCAATTTCTTACGATAACTCTCTGTATATACATATATACACATCCGGTTGGTTTTATTTTTTGGGACAACCCTGACTAATACAAACATTAGTCACAACATCCTGGGCCCAACATCCTGGGCCCAACATGTCTGTATTTCAAAAGAGGTACTTGGTATTTAGAATAATCAGAAGGCAATAAAAACTGACTAAGGTGTGCAGTGTGCTCCAGGTGTATGCTATGTTTATCAATCCCTTCCGAATAATGATCAACAGTGATACATAAAATAAGACTTGCTCTATTTTGTATCAAGGTCTCATTTTACTCTGGCCAAGGTTTTTAAACCATGGCTATATTATTCAGATCTCATGCTGCTATGAGAAAATAATTAATTTACTCGAACTTCTGGAGGGCTGAGGAGGCCTCAGGAGACTTAAAATCATGGTGGAAGGGAAAGCAAACATGTCCTGCTTCACATGGTGGCAGGAGAGAGAAGAATGAGCACTGAGTAAAGGGGGACGCCTCTTATAAAACCATCAGATCTTGTGGAGTCCCTTCCACAACATGTGGGGATTATGAACATTTTTATAATTCAAAGGAGATTTGGGTGGGGGCATAGCAAAGCCATATCATTCTGCTCCTGGCCCCTCCCAAATCTCATGTCTTCACATTTTAAAAGACAATCATACATTTTCAACAGTTCCCCAAAGTCAACTGATTCTCACATTAACCCAAAAGTCCAAGTCCAAGGTCTTATCTGAGACAAAGCAAGTCCTTTCTGCCTATGAGCCTATAAAGTCAAATGCAAGTTAGTTACTTCTTAGATACAATGGGGATACAGGCACTGAGCAAATACCCCCATTCCAAATGGGAGAAATTGGCCAAAACAGAGGGGACACAGGCCCCATGTAAGTCAGAAATCCAAGAGGGCAGCCATTAGACCTTAAAGTTCCAAAATGATCTCTGATTCTATGACTCACATGGAGTCACACAGATGTAAGATCATGCTGACAAAAGAGGTGGGTTCCCACAGCCTTGGGCTGGACCCTGTAGCTTTGCAGGGAACAGCCCCACTCCTCACTGCTTTCACAGGCTGGTGTTGAGTGCCTCTGGCTTTTCCAGGTGCACAGCACAAAGTTGTCAGTGGATCTACCATTCTAGGTTCTGGAAGATGGTGGCCTTCTCACAGCTCCATTTGGCAGAGCCCTAGTGGGGACCCTGTGTGGGGGCTCCAACCCTATATTTCCCATCTGAACTGTCCTAGCAAAGGTTATCAATGAGGGCTCCACTCACACAGCAAACTTCTGCCTGAATGTCCAGGCATTAGCATACATCCTCTGAAATCTAGGTGTACAATCCCAATTTTTGTCTTCTGTGCATCCATAGGACCAGCACCACCTGGAAGCTGCCAAGGCTTGGGGCTTGCACCCTCTGAAGCTAGATCTTAGCCTCTTTTAGCTACAGCTGGAGCTAAACAGCTGAAAGACAGGGCACCATGTCCTGGGGCTATGCAGAGCAGGGGAGGCCCTGGTCCTTGTCGGGGAAGCATTTTTTTTTCCCTAGGACTCCGGGTCTGTGATGGGAGGGGCTGCACTGAAGTTCTCTGACATGCCCTGGAGACATTTTCCCTATTGTCCTGGTGATTAACATTCACCCTCTTGTTACTTATGAAAATGTCTACACTGGGCTTGGATTTCTCTCCAGAAAATGGATTTTTCTTTTCTATCACATCATCAGGTTGCAAATTTTCCAATTTTGTATGCTTTGCTTCTTCTTGAATGCTTTGCCACTTAGAAATTTCTTCCACCAGATACCCTAAATCATTTCTCTCAAGTTCAAAGTTCCATAGCTCTCCGGGTCAGGGGCAAAATACTGCCAGTATCTTTGCATAGCAAGAGTGACCTTTACTATAGTTCCTGACAAGTTCCTCATCTCCATCTGGGACAACCTCAGCCTGGACTTGATTGTCCATATAACTATCAGCATTTCAGTCAAAGCCATTCAACAATCCCCTAGAAAGTTCCAAACTTTTCCACATTTTTCTGTCTTCTTCTGAGCCCTCCAAACTGTTCCAACCTCTGCCTATTACCCAGTTCCAAAATCACTTTCATATTATCTTTACAGCAGCTCCGCAATCTCTGTGCTACCAATTTACTGAAATAGTTTGTTCTCATGCTGCTATGAAGAAATACCTGAGACATTTACAAAGGAAATAGGTTTAATTGACTCACAGTTCCACAGGGATAGAGAGGCCTCAGAAAACTTATAATCACGGTAGAAGGAAAGCAAACACATCCTTCTTCACATAGTGGCAGGAAAGAGAATGAGAACTGAGTGAAGGGGAAGCCCCTTTTAAATCATCAGATCTCATGAGAACTTACTATCACAAGAATATCACGGGAGAAACCACCCCAGTGATTCAATGACTTTTCACTGGGTCCCTTTCAGGACAATTGGGGATTATGAGAACTACAATTCAACATGAGTGTTGGATGTGGACATAGCCAAACCATATCAATGGCTTATTATTAGAACCAAATGGGGTTGACCAATAGCAATCTGTTCTGCTGCTTTCCAGGGAGCCTGGCATGAGGACTTTACCTTCCTATGATAACTGAAAATATTGGTGACCGTTCTAGACAGTCATATGCTCACATCTAGTGTCTTTTTTGCCTAGAGATAAAATGAGAGTTAGTCATTAGGAAAAGGGAGAACAGAAGCAGTAGAAACATTCTAAGACAGAAAAGAGCTACCTTCATGCTAGACAGAGTTCTGCTAAGGGGTGGTCCCTTACTGTGCATCTACAAAGCTGCTATGAGGTTACTAATACTCCAATTTCTAAAGTCCTAGAAAGTTGCTAATGAAAGTATTTTCTTTTTAGTATTTTCATGATCATCGTTAAAATAAAGTTTCATTAGCTAACTGAGGTAATGTGACTGTATATTCATTCCTTTGAATATTCAGGAACTAATATATTGTTAATGTTTAAAAATATTTGAAGGGATCTTAAACAGTTTGAAAACTTTATGGACACTATTTTATTTTAAAAGTACTGCATTTTTCTTTGTTAAATATATTTTGTTCTTTGTAAAAAGTGACTACAAATTTCTTGCATATATAGAAATAGCATTTCCCTTTTACAGCAGTTAAAAGTGGTATTTTTCATGCAGTCATGTATGAACTTGAAAAATATCATTCAATAAGCATTTATTACTTTTACAATTCCATGATTTTGATTAAAAATAAATATAATTTATAATGATTTAAATTGCTTAAGAGGAATTTATGCATGACTACTTATTTTAACAAAGTATATATTGAAAAAGAAAAAAATAATTATCTGTATCTACTGGGGTGGGGTGGAGGATCCTAGCTTGGGTCTGTTTACCTTTACTGGTGAGATTTAACTCCTCTAATGAACAAGCTTAAAGGCATCTGCTGGTTTAAATTTACTTTCCTGTGGGTTTTCACAGCTTTGTATTGTTCCCAGGGAACTAGTGGATTAGAGAAAGCAAGATGTAGAAGCCCATTCGTGTCTACTGGGCATTGGTTTCCAGTCTGATTTGAGAATCTTACAGCTGAGTTCTTTTAAGATAACTGTTGGAAGGAGCTGTTTTATATGAAGCTCTCTGTGTGAGAGAGAACTGCAAGCTTTGCATTAGTTGTATTAGTTCCTCGATGATGAAGTACAACACAAGGTAGAGGAGAGAGGCATTCTCCCACTTCTCTAAGAAACCATCAAGCATTAAAGAAGGCTGTGAAAAATATGGGATAATGCTTTAGTGACGTGATGATATGTGGCTTCAGGAGTCCTGAAGATAGGGTCCCAGTGCTTGTGGTAGACAGATGCTGAATTTGGGTGTCTGTCAAATATCAATTGTCAGTGCAGCAGCCAGAGTAAAAGAATACTGACATTAGTATTTAGCAAACTTATATGTGACTTCCAAAGGGCTCAGAAATATGGTGAGACTTTATAGAGAAGAGACTAGGGGGATTATATGTGGTAGAGAGCAGAAGTCAGATTAATTGAATTATCATTTTTGATATGGTCTTATTACACCCATTATATAGATATATAATCACTGGCTTCATATATATTTAATATAAAACATGACTTTTCTGAATTTGTTCTCATGTTAAAATAGGATTAATATGGCTGGGCGTAGTGGCTCACACCTATAATCTCATCACTTTGGGAGGCCAAGGTGGGTGGATCACGAGGTCAAGAGATCGAGACCATCCTGGTCAACATGGTGAAACCCCATCTCTACTAAAAATACAAAAATTAGCTGGGCATGGTGGCGCACACCTGTAGTCCCAGCTACTCGGAAGGCTGAGGCAGGAGAATTGCTTGAACCCCGGAAGTGGAGATTGTAGTAAGCCAAGATCATGCCATTGCACTCCAGCCTGGGTAATGAGCGATACTCCGTCCCTGCCCCCCAAAACAATAGGATTAATTTTTGACCATTTTCACCTTATAGAGATTTTGTGAAGAACATGGGAGCAGTGTGTAAGAAATTACTGTACCCGTGTGAAATCATTTCACCCATGTTTAAAGCAGCATGCATGTGAAAAGATTAAAATTAGATAAATTGTAGAAGAAAGCAAAGAATAAAGGATTTGCAGTAAAGCATACAAGGTCTTTGTTGTTAAGTGTGACACTAAAATCCCAAGTTTGGATAATGCATTTAGTGCCTTTCTTTAGATTATAAAAATATTTGTGATGTATTTGTCAGAAGGTTTATAAAGTATTTTATTGTTGCATACATAAATTTTCATTATAAAACATAATCACTAAAATTAAATATCAATCCAATAATTTCTTTGTAAACCTTAGCCACAATTTCAAGTTATTTTTAAATGATTATTTCTCAAAGCAAGAAAATTTTATATGCATAAATAGATACTACTCACAATATTGATATCCCAATTAATATCTATGACCAAATACTATTAGATTGATATGTAGGTCAATGTCTATTAAATTAATCTAGTCATTTTAGTCCAATAATAGATTTGGATCCCTAAGGCTCAGTTGGTCATAATGGAAATGGAAATCATTATTAAATGAAATGTCTAGTAATGCTAATTCTGTTGTGCTCTCCTGATCATTTCACATCAGTACATCAAATACTGTATTAAATTCTTTATCCATTACATCTCATTTTCTCATCTGATTATAGCATCCATATTTTATAAATAATACAAGTCTGTAGTGCATACTTTTTGGCAGAGAAATTTTCCTTTAAAATAGTATGATCTCAGTTCTGAGTTTCTAGCATTCTAGAGGACCCTCTATGTTATGTTTTTGTGATTACAAAGTCTCAGAAGGAACAGTTGTTTTTGCCTGGCATGAAAACTGCTCACAACCGACCACTACTCAGTCACAGCGCATCAAGTCAAACTGGCATTTGTGGTTCTGAAGTCAGCCTCTGGAAATTGTTGCTCTCAGGCTCCGGAGATGGCACTTTTCTTTCTCCAGTGGGTAAACACACACGTTTCCTCTACAGCACTCATTAGGCAATGGAGCCAAGAAGGCCCATAACTCATCACTGACAAATTTGTGCAAGATCTTGGATATTAATTTTGGAGGATGTTCAAGTACTCACTTGGATCTCTACAAAGTTATATCTAAAATGCAATGCTTTGCTTGAATGATAATCGAGGCTTGAGTGAATCACAGTCCCTCAAATCGTGGGAGACTGTCTGTAAATACAGCATTAACAAGTTGCAAAACTTTGTTAATGTCATAATGAGGACATCACAGTCCCAGTCATCAAAAATTTGTTATCTAGTTTTAGACCTTAGTTTTCTTCCCAGAACATGTTTATACACATGCCACATTAGTATGTAAACTATAATTCTAAATATAAGGATAACTTTACTCCTCCTATTAGGTCCATGGCAAATCCAACTTCATGGAATTTCAAGAGCAGAGCTACTATTAGCAGAAAGATTAGCATTTGAGTTGAGGTAAAAACATTAGATACAGTGGGTATTAGAGTTTTCTGTGTGGCAAATTGCTAGAAAATACAAATTTACATTTTGGCCTTATGTAACAGCTATGCAGGAAAGAGCTAAACTAGGAAAAATACAACTGGGTAAAAGACTTCAGGAAAATAAATGGCAGGCACAAAATCAATTTAATCTTAGTGTACTCAATCATTTAGATTCCAATCCTTTGCTTTACTAGATGTTTCTCATCTTTTTCTTCTTGACTCTTACCAGATACTATGTTCCTTCAGCAGAATATTTTCTTGTTTCTTCGTGATCAAGGGTTATAATATACCCCTATGACTCCTCACAAAGGTAGGGCATTTACAGAGTAATCACAACTATCACCATGTGAAAGGGAGTTTTGCAAAAGCATAAATAAAATACTAAGAGGAAAAAGGGTTTAGGGCAGAAGCCCCCAAAATGTTTGTCTTATAATATAAATCCTGAAGCAAAGCGAGATAGCTCTACTTGAAACACATTTATATATACCCTCCTACTGAAATTTTTTTTTTTCGAGAAAGTTTGTATCAATTGAATAAATTTGAAGGCATGAGAAAACTTATATGATAGTTGATTCAAGTTATAGTCATAGGCACAACAATCAGGGTTATGTGACTATATAAATATCCTTCATACTATATATGCTCAACAAACACTAAAGCCCAAGTAGTTTAATTAACAAATAAGTCTGTGATAGTTGCTATCATTCAACCACATTTTCACTAATAGGAAAAATAAGGCTAAATAATCTTATGCATATTTGCCCACGGGAAGTCAATATTTCTAAAGAGAGATATTACAAGTTTTGTAACAAATTATTAAATTTAATTCTGTGTAAAAGCTGGCATTATTTATATCCTTTCACATAAACAGATTAGAGTTTAATACATCTCCTGAGATACTTCTACACTGCTACTTCTTATTCTAAGACTGAAGGGAGTTTTCCTCTAGATAATTGTCTTTCAACTTAGTTTCAGCTACGTTGTGTTCTAATTTTAGACAGCTAAATGATGCATCTCAACAGAACGCTTACAGTCTCTTTTCGCATCCATTTTACATTTTCATTATTATGTAATGACTGACATAGGAAATATTTCATTAAAAGTTAATTGTAACCTTATGAATAATAATGAATATTGTTTTGGTAATACCTCCCAAAGTTGACCACTTCCCAACAAATCTCACTATGACATTTACTGAGAGCACGTCCTAGAGGCTTAAATTACAGTGAACTATTAGCAGTAAACAATGTGACATTGTTGATAGTAATAAAAAGGGTGACAGAAAATATTTTTAAGAGACATGAGGCTTCAATAAAAGATCACCAGAGACCCACTGCAGCAATGGTGGCTATTTCTAGTTTCTGAAAGCAACGTAGTTCGTCTCACCCAAATGATATACATTTCTGTTTCTCATTCTGTTTAGTTTGCAATCTTGTTCAGTTATGGAGAATAAAGACATTCAGGGGAAAAACAGGTCCCTGATCAGCACTAAAATGAAATGTTGTTTAAAGGAACTTAAGAAAGCCTACCATTAATCATTTAAAGCATGGTAAATTCCCACTTCTCAAATGGGGTTTCCAAGCATATTCTTTAAATGTTTTGCCATGGCAATTTGCAGCAATTAGTAAAACTCCTTAGTGACTTTGATCATGAGATTTAAGAGGAAATGAGGAACGTCTCCAAAAGAGAAAACAGTAACCATGTTATACAGGTTTTCAGGATACTTCCCTAATGTAGGAGTGCTGTTATTCTACAAGTCCAATTCAAATGATTCAACATTATGTTGTGACTTAGAGCCCTTGGGTGAGTGGTTATATGTCATGAAATTATATTTTTAAACTCATTGAACATAAATACATGTGTGTAAATACAGAGAGGAAGATACTTGCTAGAAAGAAAATGTAAGCAGAGTAAAAGGATAGAGAGTAAATAAAAGTAACTATATCCACATTTGATAATATGGTGATTGGCAGATCTTTCTAAACTGGGGACATATAATCTGGGGACCTCAAGGAAGGGGAAAGTAGGTTTGTGAAGACATGTATGAAAAGTATGCAAAGCAGCAAGAGCAGCAAGTGAAAATTTGCTGGAACATGTTTAGTATATTTGAGGGAGTACAAGGAGGCCATTGTGGCCAGTGGAGAGACTGAATACCAATCAGTAAGAGCTGAGGTCAGAGACATGGGTCAGACATACATCATGTTGGGCCTTATGGGTTGTAGAACAAACTTGGATTTGAATATGATTAATACGCTTTGAAGGTATGTGAGCTGAGGATTGAAATGATCTGATTATATATTCAGAAGATCATTCTGGCTTTTATTTGAAGAGCTCTGGAGAAAGATCAGGTAAGAGACTTTTTGAAATAGTTCAGGCAGGTGACATTGGTGGTTTGCGCCAGAATGGCCAAGGGCTTCTCTTACGATATCTCATGGTTTTTCAAGAACCACTGTAGTTAATGTTTTTTCTCAAATTTCCTTCCAGAGCTTGGTGCAATATTTGGCATTTAAAAGTATTTCTTGAATTAGTAAATGAATAAAATGACAGAAGACTCAATAAAACCTTGGATATTCAAACTTACCAGTATGACTAATTAAGACAAATTGTAGAAGTGAAAAGTTTGACATAATTTCATAGAATTCCTGAGGCTTAGAGTGGAACACACACACGGATTAGATGAGAGTATAAAGTGTTTCAACAAAACAGATCACATCAAAGGGTCAAAACCAGCTGTTTATAAACGTTGAGTTCACTCGTATTTTAATCCAAAAACAAGTGGCAAATGCAGTGAAAATATTTTGAGTTAAAATAAAAAGAAAAAATGTTAAAGTTCCAAACTAAAAACAAGTGCTTTCTAGAAATATATACCAGTGATATAATGATTTCATAAAACACACACACACACACACACACACACACACACACACACACACACACCTCTGAATGGATTATTTAAAATGTATGTTTTTACCACTTATGAAAGGAAGTTATGATAAATAGGAAACATCATATATTTAAAAAACAGTTATCTAAACAAATTGCATTTTCCTCCTCAACTCTCAGAATAGTTTGTTAGATCTATAGTTCCATAAAATGCCAGAGGCAGAGTTTTATTTCAGAAATGTATTAGTTAAAAAACTTATATATGGAGAAATGTCAACTAGATGGCTCTTTAGCTACTATAATTATACTCAATGTATATTGAATAATGAATCAATATCAAATTGTACATTCATTCTCATAATGTATCAAAGGAATTTGTATTGAAATTCTTTCATTAAACTTTTATTAATAATTTAAACGATTAAAAAACATGCTAATCAATTTTGTGATAATGTACAACTGAGAGGTATAGCTAAAGTGTTAAAAGAAAAAAATATAGTGTTATTAAATTCTCACAAAATATCAAACTAGTTAAATGAACTGTAATGGTATCACACATAGAAAATGTAAGACAGAAAAAATAATAATGCCTAAAATATGACTAGGTTAGTGGCTACTCATAAGAATGAGAAATCAGAATTAATTGGATAAAAGCATAACTCTTAACTAATGTTAGCATATGCCTTAATCCCTTAACATTTAGCTTGCCTCTCTTCGGAAGCCTTCGAGACCCTGCAAAGCTGGGTTGGATACCCTTCTTCTACCTGTAAATTGTTTGGCCAATGCTATCACCAAAATAATAAGGTGTAAGATTATGAAATAATAAAAACTCTGAGTTTCTTTGAACATTAACAAATGTGAATAATCTTTATGGTGTGGATTAATTCTAAGGGCACAGATATGACAGAAGAGAATCCTGATGCTACTCATAAGGTCCTAAGGTCTGTCCTTCAATTGCCCCTTTTATATTTCTTTTTCTTAATTCAAGAAATCTCCATTTCCTCAAAGGTGGAAATAATATACTTTCCTTATTATTCACCTCTAGTGTTTAACAACATGTCTCCCACTGCATATGCCACCTATTTATTAAAAACAATTATTTAAAGTAAATGAAGGGGACTAATATGGCTACAAGTGTGGGAAATACAGAAGAGCCTCAAGGCAGAACAAGAGCCTACCTACCAGCCTACGGGCCATTACACTTAAGCGCCATCTACTGGATTACAGACAAGACTTCAAGACCAAAAACATTTTGCTAACACACACCCTGTGAAACCAAGGACAAGAATTCAGCTACACAAAATCTAGATCCTCTGAAAACGTCCAGAAATGAAATCAAGTGATTATACTCAAATTACACTACAGTTAAAGAAAGGTAAGTCCACACAGACGAAAAAGAAGCAGCACAAGAACTTTGGCAAACTCAAAAAGCCAGTGTGTCTTTTTTTATTTCCTCCAAATGTCTACAGTAGTTCCCCAGCAAGGGTTCTTCACCAGCTAAAATGGCTGAAATGACAGAATTCAGAATATGGATAGGAATGAAGATTATCGAAATTAAGGAGAAACTCAGAACTCAATCCAAGGAATCTAAGGATTACAATAAAATAGAACAGGAACTGATAGGCAAATTAGCCATTTAATGAAAGAATCGAACTGATCTGATAGAGCTGAAAGACATACTATAAAAATTTTATAATACAACTGCAAATATTAACAGCAGAATAGACCAAACTGAGGAAGGAATCTCAGAGCTGTAAGACTGGTCCTCTGAACTAAGACAAAAATAAATTTAAAAATAATAATAATAATAAAAACTTTAAAAAACATGGGATTTTGGTGTTTGGTGAAAACACCAAATCTATGACTTACTGGTGTACCAGAAAGAAAGGGAGAGAAAGCATGCAACTTGAAAAACATATTTGAGGATGTTATCCATGAAAACTTCCCCAACCTCACATAAGAGGTCAACATTCAAATTGAGGAAATGCAGAGAACTCTAAGATACATACTCATTAGATTCTCCAAGGTCAACATAAAAGCAAAAATATTAAAGGCAGCTAAAGAGAAGGAGCAGGTCACCTACAAGTGAAGCCCCAGCAGGCTAACAGTCGACCTTTCAGCAGAAACCTTTTAAGACAGAGGAGATTGGTTGCCTATTTTCAGCATTCTGAATTCAACATTTGATCAAATGGATCTAACAGATATTTATAAAACTCACCTCTCAAAACCAAAGTAATATACATTCTTGACAGCACATGGCATATATTCTAAAATTAACCACACTAAGCAGCATAAGAGGAAAGTTTATAGCACTAAACAACCACATAAAAAATATCTCAAATTAACAACTTAACATCACACCTTGAGGAAGTAGAAAAACAAAAGCAAGTGAACCCCAAAGCTAGCAAAATACAAGAAATAACTAAAATCAGAGCAAAACTGAATGAAGTTGAGACATAAAAAAACATACAAAAGGTCAATGAAAGCAGAAACTGGTTATTTGAAAGAATAAATAAGATAGATTGGCCACTAGCAAGATTAATAAAGATAAAAAGATAATACCCAAATAAACATTCAGAAATGGCACAGCTGACATTACAAACAATCTCACAGGAATACAAACAAAACTTCAGACACTACTACAAAGACCACTATGCACACAAATTAAAAAACTTAGAAGAAGTGGATAAATTTCTGGAAACATACAACCTCTTAAAACTGAACCAGGAACAAATTGAAATTATGAATAGACCAATAATTAATTCTAAAATGGAATAAGAAAAAAGGCTACCAACCAGGAAAAGCCCATGTCCAGCTGGATTGACAGCCAAATTTGACCAGACATATAAAGAAGAATGGGTACCATTCTTACTAAAACTTCCAAAAAATTGAGGAGGAGAGATTCTTCCTTAATTCATTCTATAAGATAAGCATCATCCTGATACCAAAACTGTCAGAGAGACACAATAAAAAAGAAAATTATAGGCTAATATATTTGATGAACATAAATACAAAAATTCTTAATAAAATACTAGCAAATCAAAATGTTAATCTATGATGATCAAGTAAGTTTTATCCTTGGGATACAAGTTTGGTTCAACATATGCAAATCAATAAATGTGATTAATGAAATAAACAGAACTATAAACAAAACCCATATACCAAAATCAATAAATCCAGAATGCTTCCAATAAAATTCAGCATTCCTTTGTATTAAATACCCTCAAGAAATGAGGCACTGAAATGACATACCTCAAAATAATAAGAGCCATCTGTGTCAAACCCACAACCAATATCATACAGAACAGGGATAAACTGAAAGCATTACCCTTGAAACCTAGCACAAGACAAGGATAACTGCTCTCACCACTCCTATTCAATGTAATACTGAAAGTCCTAACCAGAGAAATCAGGCAAGAGAAAGAAAAACAACAACAACAAAAACCATCTGAATAGAAAGAAAGTCAGAATATTCCTGTTTGCAGTCAATATAACTAGAAAACCCCTTATTCTCTGCTCAATGGCTCCTAGATCTTACAAACAACTTTAGCAAAGTTTCAGGACAAAAACTCAATGTAGAAAAATTAGTAGCATTTCTATACACCAACAATATCGAAGCTGAGAGCCAAATCAAGAATGCAGTCCTATCCACAATAGCCACAACAAAGATAAAATATCTGGGAATACAGCTAACCAGGAAGGTGAAAATCTCTACAATGAGAGTTACAAAATGTTGCTCAAAGAAATCAGAGATGAAATATGCAAATGGAAAACACTCCATGCTTATAAAGAGGCGGAATGGATATTGTTAAAATGCCATACTGCCCAAAGCAGTTTACAGATTCAATGCTATTTCTATCAAACTACCAATGACATTCTCACAGAACTAAAAAATGCTATTTTAAAATTCATGTGAAACCAAAAAAGAGCCTGAATAGTCAAAGCAATTCTAAGCAAAAACAACAAAGCTGGAGGCATCACAGTATCTGACTTCAAACAATATTACAAGTGTACAGTGATCAAAACAGCATGGTACTAATACAAAATAGATACTTAGACCAATGGAACAGTCTAGACAGCCCAGAAATAAAGACATATACCTACAACCATCTTATCTTTGACAAAGCTGACAAAAACAAGCAATGGGGAAAGGCCTCCCTATTCAATAAATGGTGCTGTAAAAGTAGACCCTTTCCTTACATCATATACAAAAATCAACTCAAGATGGATTAAAGGCTGAAATGTAAAACCTGAAGTTATAAAATCCTTGAAGAAAACCTAGGAAATATCATTTTAGACATAAGCTCTGGCAAATATTTCCTGATGAAGACATCAACAACAACAGCAACAAAACAAAAATTGACAAATGGGACCGAATCAAGCAAAAGAGCTTCTCACAGCAAAGAAAACTATTAACACAGTAAATGGACAACACACACAACGGGAGAAAATATTTGTAAACTATGCATCTGACAAAGGTCTAATATCCAGAATCTATAAGGAACCTAACAATTTAACAAGCAAAAAATGAACAAATCTATTAAAAAGTGGGCAAAGGATATGAACACTTTTCAAAAGAAGATATATACATGGCCAAAAAGCAAATGAAAAAATGTCCAACATCACTAATCATTAGTGATCACTAATCATTGCTGGTGGGGATATAAATTAGTTCAGCCATGTGAAAAGAAGTTTGGAGATTTCTCAAATAACCTAAAATTGAACTGCCACTCAACCCAGTGATCCTGCTATTGGGTATATACCCAAAAGAATATCAATCATTCTACCATAAAGACACATGCATGTGTATGCTCATTGCGGCACTATTCACAATAACAAAGACATGGAATCAACTTAGGTGCCAATAAATATTAGAGCGGATAAATAAAATGTGGTACATATATACCATGGAATACTATGCAGCCATAAAAAAGAATGAAATCATGTTTTCGCCGCAGCATGAATGGCACTGGAGACCATTATCCTAAGCAAACTAACTCAGGAACAGGCAACCAAACAGCACATGTTCTTATTATAAGTGAGAACTAAATGTTGAGTACACATAGACAAAGAAGGGAACAATAGACACTAGGACCTACATGAGGATGGAGGGTAGGAGGAGGTTGAGAATAAAAAAAAATACCTATTGAGTACCATGCTTATTATCTAGGTAATGAAAAAACATGTACACCAAACCCCCGTAACTTGCAATTTATCTACACAATTAACCAGTAAATGTATTCTTAAAATTAAAAGTAAAAATAAAATGCTTGATATCTCAAAAATCACCAAATATTCCACAAGGATGTAATTACCAGAACAAAACATAAATGTAACAATATTAATGAAAACACTAACAAGGTATTTAATGAAATACATGCTGCCTATCATGCTAATATACTTTTGTCAAGATTAGTGAGATTTCACTGGGAAGGAGTTTCTGGATTTTCTTACTTTAAGATAATTTTAGTGGTTGTTGAGTGGGCTAGATATTTTAAAACATATTGAAAGAAAAGCAAATAAATATGAATCATTGGATCTCAGAGCAGTGCAATGTAGTTAAAGTAATATTTAGAGGGGAATTTTGTTTCCCAAATGCTTATTCTACAATAGGAAATTGACTGAGATTAGGAGGTATTAAATTTATTTTTAAATATACCATGAAGTACTATGCAGCCATATATATGAATGAAATAATGCCCTTTGCAGCAACATGATGCACCTAGAGGACATTATCTATGCCAATTAAACCAGAAACAGAAAACGAAATATCACATGGTCTTACTTCTAAATGGGAATTAACCCATTTTGTGTTAACACTGGGTACACTTGGACAAAAAGACAAGAAGAGTAGACACTGGGACTACAAGGCAGAGGAGTGAAGGAGGCAGGTGTTGAAAAACTACCTACTGGATACTATGCTCATTACCTGAGTAACAGGTTCAATTGTACCACAGACCTCAGCATCCTGCAATATACCCTTGAAACAAAACTGCATATGTATCCCCTGAATCTAAAATAAAAGTTGAAATTTTAAAAATAAAAAATAAGTTAGTGCAAACGAATGTTTTTAAGTTGAAAATAATTTAGAGAAAAATAAAATAGGTGAACAGAGTCAAAAACTGGCCTTTGAAATGATTCATAAAAGTGACAATTTTTGGCCAGGTGCGAATGCGATGGTTCATTCCTGTAATCCCAGCACTTTAGGAAGCCAAGGTGGGTGGATCACCTGAAGTCTGAGACTAGCCTGGCCAACATGGTGAAACCCATCTCTACTAAAAATACAAAAATTTACCACAGGCTGAGGCCAGAGAATCGCTTGAACCCAGGAGATGGAGGTTGCAGTGAGCTGAGATCACACCACTCCACTCCAGCCCAGGTAACAAAAGAAGACTCCATCTCAAAAAAAATAAATAAATAAATAAAGTGACAAATTTTTGTATAAATAGATTATGAAGCAAAACAACTAATCATATTAGAAAAAGTAATACAAATTTAAGCATTGCAGGCACAAAAATCCTATGAGGACATAAAAATATATGAATAAATTGGTGTCAATATATATAAATATTTAGATATAATGGACAAATTACTAGAAGAATACCATTCATTCAGAAGAAACAGATAATCAACTACTATTGTAACTACATAAAATATTAGCGAAGTGGTTAAAAATCTATGCTCCAAGAAAAATTCAGGTCAACAAAACTTCATTCACAAAGAAATCCATAATGATCACAAAAGAAATAATTTTAGTATACAACAAACAATTATGATGTATAAAAACTAGCAAGTATTAAACAAGTCATTTTATGAAGCTGTCATTATACTGTTACCAAAACGTGACAAAGACTTCGTAAGAATAGAAAAATTTTGACCAATATTAACTCATAAAGATTTGAAAATGCCAAATAAAATATTAACAAATCAAATATAGTTATCAATAAAAAGGCAGATTTAGTTCAGAATAACAAATTTGGTTTTCCTTAGAAAAGCAATAGATATAATTTACCCAAATAACAGATTAAAGGAGAAAATTTATCTTATCTATCTTAAGAAATGCAAATAAACAAAAGTATTTTAATAAAATCAACACTCCTTCAGGTTAAAAGAAAGTCACAAACTCTCAGCAAAACAGATTCAGAAGTAAAATAAGTGTATTTGTTAAAGTGCATAGTGTATTTGTATTGTGTTAATAAACATGATAAAATGTATTTACATTAGGTAAATTGATCTAACAATATGCAAGCAGACAAAATCTCAAAATGAGCATTTAAATTAATATTGTGAGAATCATAAAAATGCCAAGAGTAGCCATTATTACCAACTATTCAATGTTACACTGCTGCTCTCAGCAATTATAATAATAGCAGAAAACTAAAACTAAAATTGGAAGATCTAGAATAGAATAAAACATTTTTAAAATCACTGTCATTACTAGCAAATAAGAGTGTCTATATACTGAAAATCCAAAATAAACTATTAGTAAATGATTTTAATTAATAGAAAACCTCAGAACGTTTTCTAAAGTCTTGTAAATGTTGAAAGTTATTAACATTTCTATATTACAACTATAAACAATGAGGAATTTCAATATAATCATGTGAAAAAAAATCAATATAAAGTTAGGATTTATATTTTCTAGGATTAATATTAAACATAATCTGAGAACAAAATCACAAAGCCATCCCTAAATATAATAAAGAAGTAGCAAATAAATATAATGATGTACCATAAAATAGACTATTGTATGTTGGAAAATATCAATTATCCCCTACTTTATCCATAGGCTCAATATAATTTAAAAATTCCCATTTTTTTGGTGCATATCTGTGTCTGTTAATATGAAATTTAAAACTGAATGTAAAATTTTAAGGAAGAGTACAATGTAAGAATGGCAACAAAAAGAAAGGCAAGAATGTAGCTCTTTTTTTGGTGAGCTGTACCAGATATTAATATTTGTAATAAAGATATAGTACATTAGCTATTATGGTATTAGCACAGGGATTTTTACTCACAGAATAAGGTTGAGACCCCAGAAAGAACACCCAAATATGGAAACTTAATTCATAATAGAATCAATAGTTCAGAGCAATGAAGGAAAAGACAAATTTCTTAATAAATGTTCTTGAGAATTTGTTAAGTGAATAAAAACTAAATAAATATTGGATTCCTAACTCACATTATATAAAAATGAAGACTAGGTGGATTTAAGCCCCAAATGTAGAATGAAAAATTATCAAGCTTATTTATTTATTTATTTAATTTAGACATAGGGTCTCCAGCTCAGGTTGAATAACTCACTGCAGCCTCGAATTCCCAGGCTCAAGTGATCCTCCTGCCTCACCCTTCAATGTATCTGAGACCACAGGTACACGCCACCACACCTGGCTAATTTGTTTTTTTTTTGGAGAGATGAGGTATCACTTTGTTTCCCAGGCTGCTCCAAACTCCTGGGCTCAAGCGATTCTCCCTCCACTGCCTCCCAGTATGCTGGGATTACAGGTGTAAGACACTGCACCCAGCCAAAATTATCAAACTTTTAAAAGACAATGCAGAACATCAGTATGATCTATTTTTAAAAAATGATTGCTGAATTTGGCTACCTTAAAATTGAAAACTATTCAGTAAACCACACATAGATGTTTTTAAACTATCTACAAGATGTAGGGTAAGTTGTTGTCACGTTATACAACCACCAAAGGTTATCATTCAAAATAAATTAATAACACTATGTGGATCAATGGAGAAGAAAAAAAAATTAAAAGGTGGAAATAGAAATGAATAGGACTTTTACGAAAAAATACAGAACAAATGGCCCCAAAGCATAAAAAGATATCAACCACATTTTAATGTTTTTATACTAATAAAATGCAAATCTAGGTGACAGTGAGAGACTATTTCATATCACCAAATAGGGGGAAATAGTCAGACAATTTCAAATATTCACCATGATGTACTGCTACCACAATGAGAATTTCATCTATTCTTGATCGAAATGAAACTGGTGTTATCAATTTTGGCAGCTTGTCATGACCTAATGAAGTTCAACTGTGCATTCTCTAGACATACAAATCTACTATTAAATATGTGCTTTAATAAAATATTGTCTCTACCCTAGAACCATGCACAAGAATACTTGTAGAAGCATTATATGCAAGAACTAAAACTATTCAAAGGCCAACCAAAAGGAGAATGTTACAGAAAATTAAACAACAGTAAAAATGAACCAACTATCATTGCACACATTGACCTAGATGAATCTCAAAAATATTTTTTAGTGAAAGAAGAAAGTCATGCAATAAGATGAAATTTTTTGATAAAGTTCAAACACTGGCAAAACTTAACAGTATTTTATTCAGGATAAATACACTGGCAGTAAAAAATACAGAGAAAAAGTGAGTAAACACAAAATTAAAGTTGTGGAAGGACACAATGGCAGAAATAATCCTTTTTCTTGGCCTGTATATGAAGTACACAGATATTTGATTTCAGTTCTGTACCCGAATGGGTATGTACACATGTGTGTTTTAATACACTTTTATATTTCATTGTATAAAAATAAAATTTAGTGTATGCATTTATCATATATCCTCCAGTGAATAAAAAAAAATCTAGCATTTAAAACTTTCAAATTACACAAAGAATTTGTAGTTAAAAATCTGTGATATTACCAATGTCTTTTGCAGATCAACTTTCCCTTGGTCCAAGCAAAGATGAAGATAGAAAAGGCAAATTTACTCAGGAGGTGGAAAGGGTGGTATGGAGTAGATATGAATGTGAAGCACTGGATTTTTTATTCAAAACTCGTTGGTACAAGCAAAGGATAGGCACACCAATTCATGTAAAAGTAACTTAGATGGATTAATAATTACGGTTATCATTAGTTGAGTTTCCAATATGTCCGAATAATTGGAAAATTACTGTAGTTATATTATCTTTAATCCTTAAATAAATTCTACAAAGTAGAATATCAGAAACAGAAATTGATTTGACACAGCTCATGTATGAAAATGCTAGGATTTGAGCCTAGCTGTGTCTTTCTCCTGCTATGTCCTTGCCATTACTCCATACCAAATATTTATTATTAGTTGACAGTGGGGTATAATGAACCACGATAAGACCTGGTTTTTAATCCAAATTATTATCTGCTTGAACTTGGATAAAAATTATAAATTTGTAGGAACTCAATTTTATTTTAATTTGGGATAATAATACCTATCAGAGTTCTTCTGGGGTTTAAATAAAATACATATGTTAAGCACTTAGTACAAAACATCCATTCAATACATTTGGGCTATTTTATTATTATTATTAATGTGTGGAAGACTCAGTTGGTAAAATTATGAAAACATTTCCAAAAAACTTCAGCATCCTGGGGTCATAAGGAGAAAGGAGTGATTGGAATAATAAAGAGTTAAGCAAATAGAGGAAAAAGAAAGTACGAGAAAAGTGAGGATGCTGGTAAGAAACTCACTTTCACAACTATTCATGGGGACACTGCCAAGGTGGAAAGATGATAGAACCTGGAAGAAGTTCATTCTCTGAAAACAGGGAACATCTTTAGAATAAGCTGCTTTAATGAAGTTGGGGCTGGGGCGAGGGGCAGGCCTTTATTTGAAGAAAAGAAATGGAAAAATGAAAGACTGTAATTAAGTCAGCCATACCTGACACAGAGCTAAAAACATTTCACAGCCGAGAACAATTTTGTTACTAACCCTAGCTACCTTGTAAGAATGAGTTATGGGGGAAATTGAGCAAGAGGACCTCACACCACGGCTAGTCACAATCCTGCTGCTGATTTGATCTGGAATGAAGTGTCTCCGAGCTTCTGAGATTTCTTTACCAAACTGTAGCTGCTCTATTTCTGTGACATCCTCACAGTGAAAATAACTTATTTGGCTGAATAACAGAAAATGGGCTTCCTATCAGGAGTTACTCAATTTCACTGGATTTCTACTTTCTGAATTCCTACTTATATACCCTTCCTGCCATTTTGTCCTTTAACTCTAGCACAAAACTGGAACTCTGCTACACATAAACAGACCTACTTGATTCCATTTAACTGCCTGATTGCTTTTCCAACTATTGCCAACCTTAGATCCCCAGCTGCTTGACCTGCTGGCTTGCTGTACATCCTGCCAGTGTCTAGAAACATTGGCAGAAATTAAATACTTTGCATTGCCAGTTACATATACTTCAGCTCTAATGAGTGAATCTTGCTCAAGATGCATATCTATCAGGTCAAGTCCAGTTGATAAATCCCAGGATACCCCTAGAAATTATTAAGCAGTTTGGGAATAAACAGCACTATATATTTCTCAAATTTTAATAACTTTTACTGCTGCTAATATTAGAGGGACTATTCATTATTTGTTTCCTCTCTGAAATTTGAAATCATTTAGGTTCTGTCCAGTATTCACCTCCAATATCCCCATGAAACATACTTTACTGTGTGCAGAAGAAATACTAATTAGAGATCCTTTACATGACAAATGAGACACTGCTGTGAGTGAAGTAGCACTTTGGCATACACTGGGCTTCATACCTGAGCGCATAGCCTCTTTCTGAATGCTTTCATAGTCATGCCAGTCCTTTCTTCTCAAACCATCTGTCCATGAATAGAATTGCCCATCTCCTAGGCCCAGTGGAAATGTCTGTGGAAAAGGAAAGTATTCAAGCATAAAAAGGAGGTATTTCCTTTTGCATGGTAGGTAAACACAGTCGGGCACATAATAGGCAATCAAAGAATATCTGTTGAATAAGTGAATTCTCTGAGTATAGTGAAAAGAAAGCTATTTCTAGTGACCAGATGTATACACATTTTAAATCTGTTTTTTTAACCTTTAAAATGAGAGCATGCCTCTCCTGCACCACCTACCGTTTCCTATCTTATTTCATCCAGAGACATTAACATTTAGTGTCTTGCCTGTAAGCATAAATGCCTAGCTGTTTTTATTTGCCCAAAGTGGAAATATTGGTAACACTACCAATCCTGGTGTTACATTGAATAAATTTTGCTTGTACAGTTTTATTCATTTTGATCAAACATATCTAAACGGCTTTGTAGCAACATTGGCAACCATTCATTGAATGCTCACTATGTGCCAAGTTCTATGTTAAATACTATGTGTATAGGTACGTTTAATCTTTATCACAGCCTCGGGTTGTAAATCCCCATTTTTCTGCTGAGTGAACTGAGGCTCAGAAAACTAAAATAACTTGAAGTAAATCACAGTGGCAGAGTCAGGACTTGGACCAGTTCTGTTAAAACCAAAATTGTGATCTTAAAAACGATTCAATATTCTCTCTAATTTAGATTTCTGGAAACAGTGCATGTTTACACTTAGAGTTTAAATTATCACCCATTCATCAACTGTAGTCACAAAATTATAGTTTACGCTTTTCCAAAGTCCAATATGTTGTAATGTCAACTTGAAAATTATTTCTGTGTACATTGCTGAAGCTACTTCTTTATGGTGTTTACTTTTGGTAATAAGAAATAATAATCATTTTGAATAAAATTTATCTTCACAATCTTATAGTCAAAATAATATAAAATAAATGTTTTCTCATTTACATACTATTTTTTCTTTTGTTCTTTTTTGGAAATAAGTAATACGTCTACTGAATGAAGAAAATAAAATTCTAGAAAGCAAAAAGAAAGTCAATTTAGCCAATAGATGACTAATTTCAGTGAGGTAATGTTATTCTAAGAGCCTTTTCAAGACATAAAATGTCTTACTTCTTAGCTTTAGATAATGCAGCCATTGTGCTTACGAAAAATTATCTACCTTTAGCCCATCTTCACAGCTTATAAAAGATATACTTGTTTTGAAAAGATACAAATGAGGCATAATATTCTTTTTTTTAAAAAAAATGATAGTTAAAATCAGAGAGATTTTCCCTATCAGGTGACTATAATCTACATAGTTCAAAAAAATTGTTGCTTTTAATAGTGATGAGTTCAGAAAAAAAGAGGGACAAACATACAAAGACTATGGTGAGTCTATATAAAGTATTAGGAATAATAATTTTTTAAAGGAAGATGAAACACAAGTTATGGAAAATGACATAGAAAAAAAGTACAAGAAAATGGAAAAGTACAGTTTTGGGGATACATAGCAACATTTTTAAAAGCCAAGCATTTTTTTCTAATTGACGTTCACCTTGTAATTAGAAAGTTTAAAACTCATTTATGCATAGAAACTATTAAAGAATAAAATGAATATGAAATACATAACCCATGTTTTTTCTCAGCCATGCATTTACAGTGATAAATACTGAGCACTAATGAAAATCTCCTATACTGATTTAGATAATACTAATTTACAAACATAACTTTCAGATCAAAATAGACAATTTTAAAATAAATTTTTACATGAAACATGGAGGTATTCTTGTGTAAATTCCAGTGTGCAGACTCTCTCTGGTTATCAGGGATTCTCTATATTCCTTATTTTGAAATATGTAAGAGAATTCTTAATAAGTGAAAATATAATACAGATTGAACAAAAGTTAATTGAACACAAAAGTTAAAGTTTACTCTCTCCAGAAGCCAAATGAAAATGACAATAAAGAACCACATACATGAAGAAAGCAGATAGAGCAAGATGGCCTAATAGGAACAGCTCTGGAGTGCAGTTCCCAGTGAGAACTGTGCAGAGTGTGAGTTATCTCTGCATTTCCAAATGAGGTACCAGCTGCATCTCAATGGGACTGTGGCACAGTGGGTGTAGCCCAGTAAGGGTCAGCTGAGGCAAGGTGAGGCACTGCCTCACCTGGGAAGTGCAATCCCCAGAGTACCCTCCTCCCTACCCAGTGGAAGCCATCCGGGGCTTTTCCATCCACTCCAGCACTTTGGTTCAGATACAGCACCTCTCCCACAGTTTTCACTGCCCACAGACCAGGAGATTCCTGGGCCGAAAAGCCACATGAGTTTCCAGTAGGGCTGTTTCAGTTGGCACAGGTTTCTGCACAAAAACTCACACAACTCTGGGCAGCTGTTTCAACTTTCACCTGGAAGGCCTGGGAGCTGCCCATTCAACTAAAAAAGAGGGGGCTGAAAGCAGGGAGCTAGGTGATCTGGCTTGGCAGGTCCCACCCCCACAAAGAACAGCAATCTGAAATGCTCTGACTCAAGAGTTTCACAGCAAGTGCAGCTGGACCGAGACAGTTGAGCTCTGTGGGAGGAAGGGCATCTGCCATTCCTGAGGCAATCCACTACTACTGAGGCAGTTCTAACAGTACCTCTATAAACAAAACCACAAGGAAGTTCACACAGCAACTAAGCAGGGCCATCAGCAGCTCAGCAATGCCTCTGCTGGCAGACTGTGACTAGACTACCTACTTGCTGGGCAGGGCAGCTCCGAGAAAAGGCAGCAACACATCAGGAACTTATAAATAAAGCCCCACCTTCCCAGAACAGAGCACCTGGGGAAAAAAGGTGGTTATGAGTTCCACTGCAGCAGACTTAAACGTATCTGCCCAGCAGCTCTGAACAGAACAATGGAGCTCACAACTCAGCACTTGAGCTTCTATAAGGGACAGACTGTCTCCTCAAGCAGCTCTCAGACCCTCGTATATCTGAAGAGTTACCTCATAAAGGAGAGCTCCGGCATCTGACAGGAACCCTTCTGGGACAAAGATAACAGAAGAAACTGGCAGCAATCCTTGCTTTCCTGCAGCCCCCATGGGTGATTCCCAGGCAAGCGGGGTCTGGAGTGGACCTCCAGCACTCCTGCTGCAAAGTGGCCTGTCTGTTAGAAGGAAAACTAAAAAACAGAAAGAAATAGCTTCAACATCAACAAAAAGAACATCCACTCAGAGATCCCCATCAGAAAGTCACCAAGTACAAAGAAAACAGGTAGATAAATCCACAAAGATGGGAAGAAACCAGCACAAAAAGGGTGAAAACACCAGAATGGCTTTCCTCCCCCAAGGGATCACATCTTCTTGCCAGCAAGGGGACAAAGCTGGATGGAGAATGAATTGGAAGAATTGACAAAAACAGGCTTCAGAAGGTGGGTAATAACAAACTTCTCTGAGCTAAAAGAACATGTTCTAATCTGTTGCAAAGAAACTAAGAACCTAGAAAAAAGGTTAGATGGAATGCTAACTAGAATAACCAGCTGAGAGAAGAATGTAAACAACTTGATGGGGCTGAAAAACACAAAACGAGAACTTTGTGAAGCATACACAAGTTTCAATAGCTGAATCAACCAAGCAGAAGAAAGGATATCAGAGGTTGAAAATCAACTCAGTGAAATAAAATAAGAAGGCAAGATTAGAGAAAACAGAGTGAAAAGAAATGAACAAAGCCTCCAAGAAATATGGGATTATGTGAAAAGACCTAATCTACACTTGATCAGTGTACTTGAATGTGACAGGGAGAATGAATCCAAGCTAGAAAACACTCTTCAGGATATCATCCAGGAGAACTTCCCCAAATTAGCAAGGCAGGCCAACATTCAAGTCCAGGAAATACTGAGACCACCACAAAGACATTCCTCAAGAAGAGCAACCCCAAGGCACACAATCTTGATATTCACCAGGGTTGAAATGAAGGAAAAAATGCTAAGAGCAGCCAGAGAGACAGGTTGGGTTACCCACAAAGGGAAGCCCATCAGACTCACAGCAGATCTCTTGGCATAAACCCTACAAGCAAGAAGAGAGTGGGGGCCAATGTTCAATGTCCTTAAAGAAAATAACTTTACCAGAATTTCATATCCAGCAAAACTAAGCTTTATAAGTAAAAGAGAAATAAAATCCTTTACAGACAAGCAAATGCTGAGAGATTTTGTCACCACCAGGCCTGCCTTACAAGAGCTACTGAAAGAACCTCTAAACATGGAAAGGAACAACCAGTACCAGCCACTCCAAAAATGTACCAAATGGTAAAGACCACGGACACAATGAAGAAACTGTGTCAACTAATGAGAAAAACAACCAGCTAGCATCAAAATGGCAGGATCAAATTGATGCTAGCTGGTTGTTTTGCCAGGTAGCAGTATTAATCTTAAATGTAAATGAACTAAATGCCCCAATCAAAAGACACAGACTGGCAAATTGGAAATAAAGTGAAGACCCATCAGTGTGCTGTATTCAGAAAACCCATCTCATGTGCAAGGACACACATAGGCTCAAAATAAATGGATGGAAGAGGATTTACCAAGCAAATGGAGAGCAAAAAAGTCAGGAGTCACAATCCTAGTTTCTGATAAAGTGGACTTTAAACCAACAAAGATCAAAAGAGACAAAGAAGGACATTACATAATGGTAAAAGGATCAATGCAACAAGAAGAGCTAATGATCCTAAATATATACACACCCAATACAGGAGCACCCAGATACATAAAGTAAGTTCTTAATGATGGACAAAGAGACTTAGACTCCCACACAATAATAGTGGGAGACTTTAACACTCCACTCTCAATGTTAGACAGATCAATGAGACAGAAAATTAACAAGGATATCCAGGACTTGAAATCGAATCTGAACCAACAGAACCTAATAGACATCTACATAGTTCTCTACCCCAAATTCACAGAATATACATTCTTCTCAGCACATCACACCTACTCTAATATTGACCACATAATTGGAAGTAAGCCACTCCTCAGCAAATGCAAAAGAACAGAAATCATAATAAACGGTCTCTCAGACCATGGTGCAATCAAATTAGAAGTCGTGATTAAGAAATTCACTTGGAATCACGCAACTTCATGGAAACTAAACAACTGGCTCCTGAATGTCAACTGGATAAACAATGAAATGAAGGCAGAATTAAAGATGTTCTTTGAAACCAATTAGAACAAATACACAATGTACCAGAATCTCTGGGACACATTTAAAGCAGTGTCTAGAGGGAAATTTATAGCAATAAATACCAACATGAGAAGCAAGGAAAGATCAAAAATCGACACCCTATCTTCAAAATTGAAGGAGCTAGAGGAGCAAGACAAAAAAAAAAAAAAAAAAAAAAAAAAAAAAAAAAAAAAAGCTAGCAGAAGACAAAAAGTAAGATCAGAGCAGAACTGAAGGAGATAGAGACACAAAAACCCCTTCAAAAAGTCAATAAATCCAGGAGCTGGTTTTTTGAAAAGATGAGTAAAATAGACAAACCACTAGCCATATTAACAAAAAAGAAAAGAGAGAACAATCAAATAGATGCAATAAAAAACCGTAAAGGGGATATCACCACCAAGTCCACAGAAATACAAACTACCATCAGAGATTATTATAAACAATTCTATACAGATAAACCAGTAAAGCTAAAAAAATGGATAAATTCCTGAACACTTACACCCTCCCAAGTCTAAATCAGAAAGAAGTTGAAACCATGAATAGACCAGTAACAAGGGCTAAAGTTGAGGCAGCAATTAGTACCCTACCAACCAAAGAAAGCCTAGGTCCAGATGGATTCACAGCCGAATTCTACCAGATATGCAAAGAGGAGCTAGTACCACTTATTTTGAAACTATTCCAAATAATACAAAAAGAAGGAATCCTTCCCAAATCATTTTACGAGGCCAACATCATCCTGATACCAAAACCCAGCAGAGATTCAGCAAGAAAAGAAAACTTCAGGCCAATATCCATGATGAACACAGATGAAAAAGTCTTCAATAAAATACTGGCAAACCAATTGCAACAGCACATCAAAAAGCTTATCCATCATGATCAAGTAGGCTTCTTACTGGGGATGCAAGGCTGGTTCAACATACGCAAGTCAATAAACGTAATCCACCACAAAAACAGAAGCAAAGATAAAAACCACATGATTATCTCAATAGATGCAGAGAAGGCCTTAGACAAAATTCAACAGCACTTATGGTAAAAACTCTCAATAAACTATGTATTGACGGAATGTATCTCAAATAATAAAAGCTATTTATGACAAACCCACAGCCAATATCATACTGAATGGGCAAAAACTGGAAGCATTCCCTTTGAAATCTGGCACTAGGCAAGGATGCCCTCTCTCAATACTCCTATGCAATATAGTATTCGGAGTTCTAGCCAGAGAAATCAGGCAAGAAATAGAAATAAAAGGTATTCAATTAGGAAAGGAGGAAGTTAAATTGACTCTACTGCAGACAACATGATTGTATATTTAGAAGACCCCATTATCTCAGTCCAAAATATGCTTAAACTGATAATCAACTTCAGCAAAGTATCAGCATACAAAATCAATGTGCAGAAATCACAAGCTTTCCTAAACACCAATAACAGACTAACAGAGAGCCAAACCAAGAGGGAAGTCCCATTGAAAATTGCTACAAAGAGAATAAAATACCTAGGAATACAGCTAACAAGGGATGTAAAGGATCTCTTCAAGGAGAACTACAAACCACTGCTCAAGGAAATAAGAGAAGACACAAACAGATGGAAAAAACATTCCATGCTTATGGTTAGGAGGAATCAGTAATGTGAAAATGGCCATACTGCCCAAAGTAATTTATAGATTCAACACTATCCCCATCAAGCTACCAATGACCTTCTTCACAGAACTGGAAAAAAACACCTTAAACTTCATATAGAACCAAAAGAGAGCCTGAATAGCCAAGACAATCCTAAATAAAAAGAACAAAGCTGGAGGCAACACACTACCTGACTTCAAATTATACTATAAGTCTACAGTAATCAAAACAGCATGGTACTGGTATCAAAACAGAGATATAGACCAATGGAACAGAACAGAGGCCTTGGAGGCAATACCACACATCTACAACCATCTGATCTTTGACAAACCTCACAAAAGCAATGAGGAAAGGATTCCCTGTTTAATAAATGGTGTTGGCAAAACTGGCTAGCCATGGGCAGAAAGTAGAAGCTGGACCCCTTCCTGACACTTTACACTAAAATTAACTTCAGATGGATTAAAGACTTAAACATAAGACCTAGAAGAAAGCCTAGGTCAAACCATTCAGGACATAGGCATAGGCAAGGACCTCATGACTAAAACACCAAAAGCATTGACAAAAAAATCCAAAATAGACAAATGGGACCTTATTAAATTCCAGAGCTTCTGTATAGCAAAATAAACAATCATTAGAGTGAACTGGCAAGTAATGGAATGGGGAAAAGGTTTTGCAATCTACCCATCTGACAAAGAGCTAATACCCAGCATCTACTAAAAAGATTTACAAGAAAGAACTAAAACAGATTTACAAGAAAAAACAACCACATTCAAAAGTAGGTGAAGGATTTGAACACATACTTTTCAAAAGAAGACATACGAGGCCAACAAACATAAAAAATGCTCATCACTGGTCATTACAGAAATGCAAATTGAAACCACATTGAGATACCATGTTATACCAGTTAGAATGGTGATCATCAAAAATATCTGGAGACAACAGATGCTGGAGAGGATGTGGAGAAATAGGAACACTCTTACACAGTTGGTGGGAGTGTAAATTAGTTCAACCATTGTGGAAGACAGTGTGGTGATACCTCAAGGATCTAGAAATAGAAATTCCATTTGACCCAGCAATCCCATTACTTGGTATATACCCAAAGCATTATAAATCATTTTATTATAAAGACACATGCACACGTATGTTCATTGCTGTACTGTTTACAATAATAATGACCTGGAACCAACTCAAATGCCCATCAATAATAGACTGGACAAGGAAAATGTGGCACACATACACCATGAAATAGTACGCAGTCATAAGAAACGATGAGTTTGTGTCCTTTGTAGGGACATGGATGAATCTGGAAACCATCATTCTCAGCAAACTGATACAAGAACAGAAAATCAAACACCACATGTTCTCACTCATAGGTGAGTGTTGAACATTGAGAACACATGGACACAGGGAGAGGAGCATCACACACTGGGGTCTGTTGGATGGGTAGGGGAGAGACAGTGGGGGTGAGGAAGTTGGAAAGGGATAACATGGGGAGAAAGGCCAGATATAGGTGATGGGGGGATGGAAGCAGCAAACCACCTTCCATGTAATTACCTATGCAACAATCCTGCATGATTTACACATGTATCCCAGAACCTAAAGTACAATAAAAAAAATGTTGAATGGGGAAAAAAAAAGGAAGCAGATATTAGAATTCACATAAACTTTTGGTAATTTGATGGGAATTACTGGGAAGGAATTATTTTTTATGGCATGAATTTTCAAAATGTGTTAAAACTGGGGACATTATATATATATCCGAGTGTCAGGTTAAAGGTGAAAAGATAAAGATTGACAGTTTTTAATAAGGGGCAGTTAGACTCTTCTGGCTTGTCTCTTCAACATAAACAAGACAGTGATTTCTGAGGGCCAACCACTGTACTCTCCACCCACAGAAGACTGCAGTGTGAATGGTATGTTCTCAGTCATTAGAAACAGTTGAATACAAAGTTGTCAAGCCACAGTGAGAATCAAGGTTTTTTAGCCTATGTATCAAACATTGTTAATGAGGATATCTTCCCTCGCTAGACTTCCAGAAAGCTGCCAGCCCACACCTTACATCCTTAGATAAGAGATGGAGGAATTCCTACCTGGAGAACTGACATTAACTGGAAGAGATGCAAGTACTGGCTCCGAGGTCCACACCCAGTAACCATGTGGGAAATCACCTCATTAGCAAGCCCTTCTCTATGCAGAGAAGTTCACGTCACTAATTTCACTACTTTGCTCATGAATATGAATAGGCAGCTAAGGATTTCCAGGCAATTTGGAGAGCCTTTAACATATGATTTAGAGGCCAAGAAACAAAGGCATACGGAACTTAAAGGAAACACAGGCAATGTAAGGTGCAGATAAAAGCTTCAAAAACTCTAAATTTAATTTCCTCAAAGAACTTTAAGTTTCTTCAGTTATACAGATATTTAAAAAGAAGCATTTAGAGAGTCACAGAGAGTTCTTGAAATGTAAAAATGTGATATCAGGGAAAGAAAAATGAAGAGACAATTTGGAAAATGAAGGTCAAAGGATCCCTACTGAGAAACAGAAAAACAACAACAACAAAAATGAGAGACAGAGGGCAAAAGATGCAACATTGCAGAGAGGAGGCAAAATGGCAGCCAGTCCAGAGATCCTCCAGTCCCAAGGGAATGGAAAGAAGCCCAGAGATGCCTCTGTGTGGGGGAATGGGGAGTGAACACACAAATTTAACTTCTTTCTTTTTTAAAAAAAAACATATTGAGAGTTACACTTCTTCCAAAGAGATTAGAGTAAATTAATGATATCTATAAACTAAGAAAATGAAAAGTGGGCCAATTGATAAAGCTACAAGAAACAAAAACAACGTCTAGAAAAAGAAGCCTAGTTGGATTGTTGGATTCAGATATGAATAATCTAACTGGAATATTGGCTTAACTAATATAACTACACTGGAGGTTGAGGGAAAGACTGGAATAAGACAGTTAAATACATATTTTCTATAATAGGAAAGCAGTAGATAAAAGTAAAATAGGAAAAACAGAGAACAGTAATAAACATGTTATCTGTAAGTATGGAGTCATATGACAAAATAAAATTAAAAGACTGACATAGTTGACCCTGAGTATCAGAAACTCCAAGTAGGGGAGGTGGGAGTTTTTACTTTATTTTTTACTTGCAAATAATTTTTAAAATGCAATCATACTATGAAGAGTATGGTGGTGACCAGCCATCCTCTTGCTTACCACCATACTCTTTATAGTATGATTGCATTTTAAAAATTATTTGCAAGTAAAAAATAAATCTCAAATAAAAATTCTTAGGCATTCTCAGCCACTATTAGTGCTCCAGCAAGGTGTGTTAGCATCATGAGAACACTTAATAATGGTAGGGAAATCAGGTTCAATCAGACCATCTGAAACTGCTTTAATAAAGGCCATCTGGGGATTTGCTACACTAATACCTCTTTATCTCTATCAATGCTACCCTTAGACCAGCAGCATCAGTATCACCTGGGAACTAGTTTTGTTTTGTTTTTAATGACTTTATTTTTATTTATTTATTTTTTGAGACAAGATCTCACCCTGTGGCCCAAACTGAAGTGCAGTGGGGCAATCTTGGCTCACTGCAACCTCCACCTCCTGCACTCAAGCAATTCTCATGCCTCAGCCATCTGAATGGCTAGGATTGCAGGTGTGAGCACCTGGCCAACCTGGGATCTTGTAAGAAATATAATTCCTTGTTTCCAACTCAGGTCTAGTAAATCAGAACCTTAAGAGAGAGACAGAAGTCTGTGTATTAACAAGTTCACCAAATAATTCCGAGGCTTACTATGGGCTGAGAACCTCTAATCCACATGAACTGGAAAATGACACAATGGTCACCTTAAAAAAAAAAAGGTCAAATTCATTAACATATAATGTACCACAATGTACTGAAGAATCTTCTTCATATTGAGAGTTGATGACCAATATAAAGACTAGGTATGCTTGCATACCTAATAAATACATTGAAATCAATCCCAGTGCATTTGTATATAGTTACATCGGTTTTGAAAGCTGAACCATCCAGTAGATGGTCCATAAGTATTCTGACCTTTCCTTTCACATGAGCAATCCCGTGCCCAGACCCATTTGCTGATTCTTAAGATTATGTCATGTGTCCTCTGTTTGATTACAATAGTGCAGATCCATTATCTATGACCTCATAAAATTATTATAAACAGTATTGTACCTTCACGAGGCATATATTTCAGACCCATCATTAGGTTGGCCATTTATCTGTGAGCAGTATTCCTGTTTTTCAACTTGAGGACTTTCTATTCATTGTGATATTGCTACAAATAATTAACTTGAAAAATATCAGGGATGAAAGAGACAGAATCCATTAAGTAGAAATCACATGTAATAGTGACAGCTGGGATCCCAGAGCGCATTGAAACTAAACATCCTTTCAGATGGGTCGTAAGAAAACATTTCAAAGGATAAAACATTACTCACGGGCAATGTATTTACCAGAGGCAACAAATTTAAAAACTTTTTGGAGTCAGGGATATGACACAAGCACCTTCTGGGGTCAGAAATGTGATACAAAATCTTCACAGGGATGTGAAAACCAGAGTGTACTATTCTAGGGAATGAAGCCCATTGGTGGTGCCTGATACTGTTAGAAACTTTTAGTAATCTTAAAGCACCTCCCAAGGACTGTCGTTTTGGAAACCCCTTGTGAATAAAAAAAAAAAGAAAACCTTGTTTTTTATCTCTAAATTAGGGCAATCTTATTTATTATAACTACCAATGGGGATGACAGTAAAAATACACATTTGTGAAACTCTGTGAAGAAAAGATTATCTGTATTCTAAAACCTATCTTAGGTTTTATAAATCAATCAATAAACTTTTATTGTCATAATCAACCATATACCTATGATTCTATTTGTTCCTTGGAAGAAAATTCTAGGTAGTAGAAAAACTCTATATTCAAGGCCAGAAAATATAAATTAGGGTTACTAACTATAGGTAAAAACGAACATGTCCTCTAGGTCTCTCAGCTCACATATGAAATTAGGGTAAGAAGAATGAAACCTACCTTATCCACCTCACAAGGCTTTTTGAGTAGTCAATCTTATATATCATAAAATATATGAAAGCCCTTGTTTAATCAAAACTTGATATATAAATGTCAATTATTTCCATCATCTCTGCTATTTTTATAGATATTTGAGTTACTTCTATTGCCCTTGAAAAATCTTAACATAGTCACAGAGAAAAAAACTTAAATCATTAAACAAATTATAAATTATGTGGGTAAAACTCTGTTACAGTAGATGTTAACAATATTGTGATGGGCGTGATTCTTACATCAGGTATCATTAGCTTTTATATAATGAAGACAGCTAGGAATGTTTTAAGCAAATGGAACATTACCAAAAAGAACTAACATAGTGGGAGGGTTGGATGGGAAAAAGGAGAAAACAAACATGTATTCTTATGTGATTTTATCCACGTGAGAACTTAGAACCAGATGATAAACTAGAGTTTAGAAAGGTTTGGGTCATATCATTAATAAGTTCTTCAAGATCATGTAACTAATTACATGGCAACCTAAAATTTGATCCAAGTATGTTTGACTTTCAATCTTATGAATAAAACCAAACAAACATGGAGACTTTTTCTGATTCTCTCATTATTCATTTATTCAAAATTTGTTTTATAAAGTCACTTAGAAAAATGTTAGGAAATGAACCAAGAAAGATAAGGTGAAGCCACAGCAAAATATCCATACACAGGCCTCTGAACTCTATGCACTCGGCCATGGGAAGTCATGGAAGTCTCTCTAAGAGAGTAATGAAATGAAATGCTATGCAGAAGTTAAGGTTTTTCTGTTATTTTAATTTTTATTTATTTATTTATTTTTTTGAGACGGAGTTTCACGGTTGTTACCCAGGCTGGAGTGCAATGGCGCAAACTCGGCTCACCGCAACCTCCGCCTCCTGGGTTCAGGCAATTCTCCTGCCTCAGCCTCCTGAGTAGCTGGGATTACAGGCACGTGCCACCAGGCCCAGCTAATTTTTTGTATTTTTAGTGGAGATGGGGTTTCACCATGTTGACCAGGATGGTCTCGATCTCTTGACCTCGTGATCCACCCGCCTCGGCCTCCCAAAGTGCTGGGATTACAGGCCTGAGCCACCGCGGTTTTTCTGTTATTGTTCTAATATCTCTTTCCTTCCTGACTTTGAACTCGATGCAGAAAATGCAATGGCTCACAAATAATGTACAGAGAATTTCTGCATTTTTGTATATGTACAAACATTGATGTTAGTGTCAGAACATAAATTTTGGTTTTGGTGGAAAGAATTATCTTGTTACTTACATTCTGAATAAATTCTCAGATGTGTCATTGTTAATAACTTTAAGATACTGACACAATAAAATAAGCCTTGAACTGATATCCATTGCTAAAACTTCTAGTCAGTCCATACTCTTGACTTTGTAAACTTATTGTCTGAAACAGGATCAGGATCTCAGATGTGTGAAGCAGAAAGAGTGCAGTTCTTATATGTAGATCTTAACATTTTTCAATAGAATCTGAAAATAGGTGTTATGTAAAATCTTGACTTAAAAATTTTAAATTCATTAAAGTATTTGCAAAACATGTTGCGCTGGATTATGTCCTGGGGACATATCAAACCTTTGTTTACTAATCTGAAAAATTGTGCCAGGCTTATGTTACAGTCTTAATAATGACCCCCACTCACTGTGCCGATGAAATTGATGGCATTGTCTTTTACTGGTATGAACTTGATGAAGCTGACAAGACCTGAAACTCACAAATGTATCCTTTGTATTTATATCAGCATCTGAATAACCTGAGAGCACAGAATGATTTTCATATACCCTTTTCATGACACTTGTATAGTAATTCCCCAAGGTGGTTATGTAGATCATTATAGCTAGAGAAAAACAAACTCTGACAACACAGGCTGGTAAAGAGAGTTGCAAAAGTAAAAAAGTCGGAGTCAGTTCTGGTAAACGGTAGTTTAATAATGCTTTTATTTAGAGGATAAAAAAGAAAACTGAATGCCTTAAACTTCAGCATCCCGGATGAGATCATTCATCCAGATGACACATCTTTTACATTGACCACACATATTACACGGTGACATTTTATCATATAGTGATGTTTACTTTTAGTATACATATTTCCTTATGGGATTTATTTGCAAGAAAGGGTTGCTATCACACTCACACTAACACTAACATTTGTTATTAAATAACTATATTAATGTCAATAAAGAACACACAATTTGAGATTTCTGACATCTCTTGCTTCCTGCTTCCATCACCCTGAAATTATTTTTAATGATATTTTCATTCTTTGGTCAGTGGGGAGATTAAGCATTACTTGTTTGCATAGGCAGAGGTTAGATCACCCTCATTTTATGATTTTTTTTTTTTTTTGGTGTGCTTGTGAGAAATTTCTGAAGATGCCACCCTGCCCTATTTAGTCTTGGTAGCTGTAAAGGAAAGAAAAAGCATTTTGTGTTGACTCCCTTTTCTACTACATCATTGCTTCTTAAGTTTCAATAACATAGCCAGAATTAACTGTTAATAATCTTTTGTTAGTAAGAAGCCAGAGAGATGAGCAACAAACTATTCTCATGTAAATAAAGCATAACATTAATAAGAGTAATTTTATTAGAGGAAAGAAACTGAAAGTAGCTGGTAAAATACTCCTTGATATTAAGTAGGGTTAAGAACTCAGCAGTAGTTATAATACAGCTGAAATACAAAATTTCCATCTAAGCATATGATGTAGGATAGTTGTGTTACTGACCCTCAAAATTAGTATAAGTTTTACTTTTTTCCATCACAACAGAAACCTGTTAACTCAGCAGGAATGCCCTCTGTATCCGTGCTTGCTATGCAGCTGCATATCTTGTAGAAATAGTAAAGGGATCAGCATCGTACAAAAAGGACAAATTTTCTGAGAACATTTTTTTTCAAAGTATTCTCTTTATGATTCCTAAGGGTGAAGAAAAAAAATACAAGGGAAAAACAGAACCCAAAATCTCTACAAGTTAGTATGAATGTGGGTAGCATTTCTGGGGAAATGTAAAAGCAAATAAAGATTGTGTCAAAAAAGGCATATATTATAATCAACCTTCCAGAGTCATCCATTCTATCGATGGTGAAGCGAACATTTGCGGATTTCTGGGGGTATTAAGCCTGGGTTTTATAACCTGTTGAATTTTTCTTAGAAGGATATTTTCTTTGCTATTGGAGGGTGGGGAGGGATAACATGGGGAGAAATGCCAGATATAGTATGCAGCTAAAGTAAAAAATAATAATAATAATAAATTAATAAATAAATAAAAATCATCCCCTTTAACAAAACACTTTAGGTAAAAAAAAAAAAAAAGAAGGATATTGTATGGTGCCTCTAGAATTCTATCCTAACAATTAATCAAGGAAAATACAAACATTGTGGATTGTTCTTTAGAATCAGTATTATCTTAAACTGTGACTCTATTTTCTTATTAGTCGGAGTTGACTGTGTTGTGACTAAAGGGAAACAGGTAACACAGAAGGACAAAATGGGGATTAGTAGAAAAAGCTGTGACCTCGTTTCACAACAAGACTAATAGTGACAAAGAAACCAAGAAAGAGTGAGTTTTCTCCAACTTGTAGATTACTCAGGTGCTTTCATATATCTACTAACAAAAAGACTGCTTGATAGCAGGAGACCCAGAATCACAACTGATTATATAAAATTATCTTGCAATTAAGAAATGATTGTATAATAGCATGGCTACGTTATTTATGTCATATTCCTAAAATATGACTATATAAATATGTTTAATTTGACTACAGTTATCATCACAGTCAGAATAACAAAATCATTATTGCATCAAACACATGTACAAATGTAGATAAGACCTCGACATTGTCGTCAATTAGTTCCCTTCTACTTTTAGTTTTGTTGCAATTTTAAATGGCTTTTAAAGTGAAGAATTTAAATTGTTATCTGAAGAAATTGTCCTTAATGGTGAAGACAATTGAAATATGCAAACTTTGTACTTGAACATCTCAGAGCAAACATCTTTTTGCCTGTCTGTCCTAATAGCTGAGTTGCTGTTTTAAACTCATTCAATCTTTAGAAAAATTTAATGAAAATATAAAACCATTGTAAATCATAAAAAATTGAACAAACCTTTTTTTTCAGGAGTATCATAACCCAACATGAAAATAAATCATTGGTAAGTCAAATATGTTGCCTAGAGATATAGCGCAGAGGATATTTATACCACGTTTCCCTTCCAGTGCCATTATTTTAGTGCTAGTATAATTTTATTCAATCCACCATTCAGCTGGTCAGTCAACAAATATTTACAGAATGCCTGCTCCTGTACTAGAGATATAGTTGTTAGTCAAATGAAATTGCAGCCCTGAGGGGCAGAATATTCGAGTAGAAGGAGGCACTCATTCATACAACCAATATTAATTGAGTACCTCCTATGCGTCTGGCACTGGTTAGGCACTTGAAATTTATCAGTGACTGAAGCCCAGTGTCATGCCCTTGAAGATCTCACATTCTACAGGCATGCTATTAAAAACAAATAAACAGGGAAACTATACAACATTACCTTCAATGAGATCTTCTTATGTTATTTAATCATTGTGAAGGGAGAGAGGACAACAGAGTTGTACTGAGTTTGAGAGACAATAAATTTAAGATATCTAAGGAGAGATTTCTAACAGAGAATTGGATTTACTGGCAGATTGAATAACATAATATTTTCCATTGAAAAATTTCATTCTAAAGAAGTATTACACAAATTATTTTACTTAAACATAGTTATCAGTTTTTACTTGGGTAAACAAACATCTTTTTTAGGCAGAAGTGCCAATACTTTTAAATATCTAAACCAGGTTGATTTCCATTATATTGGGTATCTAGCATAATTTGTCTACAGTGTTTGGAGGAGGAAATAATCTCCATTTCCTTAAATACCAAATGATAAACTGTCAAGACTTGACAAGTAGAAGAAAAAGCACTTAAAATCTAAATCTTAAAAGGGTCTTGGACCGTGACTTTCACAGCTAATTATTTCAAATACCAGCAAAGATGGTTTTCAAGCTTTAATTTAGAGTATCTTGTTCAACAAATCGTAGACATGAGAGACAATAGATCATTGTGTTTTCCTGGTATCTATTCTGTACTCCAAAAATAATTTACTTACGGGAAAGCAACTTCGATTATTATAATTATAGCTTGCAGTCAAAAAGTTTTTTAAATTTAAATCACTCTGTTTTACAGAACATGGATATGGGAATTGAATAGCATATTAATATATGTTGAAAATGATTTATCTGCATTTGGCATAAAACAAAACAAAAATCTACATAGCATTTATCATTTCTGTGTTAAGGGTGTCATCTTTATAACAATGCCATTTGTTCTACTTTCTTGCCTTTGATGTCTTGAAAATATCAACAAGTGAAATAATTTATATTAATAATGAGAAACATAGATACCAAGGAATAATTTTTTAAACAAAATTACTTAAAATAAGGGTCATTCTATTACCTGTATTTTTTAGAAGGATGATATATATATTTGCTTAATCTGAGATATCATATTTTCTGATTGAAAAGTGATCTAGTTGATCTATCAATTTTAATTTGGCTAACTTTTTAAAACATATATTTATCTGCCATCCCAAATGTCTGAAATGGATGGAAATTTCATATTATTTTAGGAGGTAAAATAATTAGTGGTTAAGAACAAAAATTCTGGTCTCACTCTGTTAATCTATAAATGGAAATTTAAAAATTTAACTCATGTAGTATTAAGATGAGAATTTGATTTGCTTGTAAAATATCCATTATAATTCTCTACTTATTACTTAATAAACTGTTAATGTACATGAATATATATATTCATATTCAATTGATGGAGAGTTTTATTATATATGTAATTTGAGTGTAATTTAACAATTATATATATATTTTAAGCTAATACTTTGCTAAATATGGTAAACTAAAATTAAAGAATTAGATGCATGACAATTATAACCCTATATACCTAGGCAAATATATCACCATTCAAAATCCTGAACATTCTTATTTTTCCCATTGTTATTAACATTCAGATCTTTGAAATTCTTTAATATAACTACTCTAGAAACAAAGTATAAAAAATGACTATAAAGAATTTCTGGTTTCAGTTCCATCTTATATAAAGTTTGAAGGTTGTCATTCCTGTCCTTAGAAGAATAAAGCTGAACAAATTGAAAATCCATAACTTTTCTTGGACCCATTAGAAAACTGAGATTTCAGAGCAAACCACTGTTCCAAATTTTAGAGAGGTATGAAAACCTACAGAGTCCAAACCAAAGTCTCTTATCTTAGAGTAGACACCACAGGACCCATAAACAGGTAAAAACACTTAAATTATAATTTTAATGAATTGATGGAAACTATGGGTCAGAAACTCCTGGCACTATACTCTCTGGGAGCCTCCATTCATTGCTGGGTTTTACCTACAGTAAGTATACTAGGTCATCTTGAAGAAAATCCAAGAAAGACCTCCTTTGATTCTGGCATAGGGAGAGAAAAAGTAACTTGTGTAAATTATGCTTAGAGAGTTCTTCAGAACAAAGGTCTACTGTCAAGAGGAAAAGACTTTACTGGAATCTTATCTAAGTTGTGGAAAGGGCATTTGCCTAAGGATTTCAATCTACTCCAGCTTATGTGTCTCACCTAAGGGAGCTGGGATGGGCAAAGAGGGGAGGCTTAAAAACACTTATGAAGGTTACATTCCAGGAACAAAGCCCACTAAAACACTAAGATTTAATCTTAAAAGTATATAATGCCTCTTCAACATCTCTTGCCATCATAGCAATAGGGTTCCAGTATAAAAACTGGATTAGAGCTGAAAGAGTTGAAAGTCATAGACTCTATAAAGAAGAGTCCTTAGAGAATCCCACATACAAAGGGGACATGAAAACCAAGAGACATTAGCACTTAGTTTTTGATGCCTATACCTACAGTAAACATTCAATACAGACCAATTCCCCCAGATAAATAAAACCTTATACAAAGATCTAATTATTATTTAGTCAGTTCCTGTTACCTGATATATCCTAACTGGCTTTCAAAAAATTATAAAGCATGTTAGAAAAACGCAGTCTGAAGAGACAAATCAAGCATCAGAACTATATTCATATAGGAAAAAATTTTACAATTATTAGACAGTGAATTTAAAGTAACTATAGCAGGATAAGGGCTCGAATGAGTCAACATAGGTAAAAAAATGGAGCATGTAAATACAGCAGTGGAAGTTTCACAATGAATTAAAGGGAAATGCTAGAAATTCTAAAATATTTATAACAGAAATGAAGAATTATTTTGATGGCTTTATCAATAGAACAAACATGGCTCAGAAAAGAATCACTGGGCTTGAAGATTTGTCAACAAGAACTTCTGAAGCTAAAATTAAAGTTAGAAGAAATTGAAGACTAAGCTCTGATTCTTCTTTTATCTTGAACAAATTTCTAACTGGTCTGGAGAGTCATGCCTTACATTCTCATCATGCCATAAATTCTCATCAGACGGGTTTACTGAACTCTATATATTGTGACTTACTTTCCAATGTGACTCCTGCCTAACATTATGTAACAAAGAATATAGAAAAAGGTTTTACCCGAAAACATATTTCTTTGCCATATTTTGAAATGGCCTTGCAAAGCTGTCCTTTGTGGGGGCTAATTTGCTGTAAAGATCTCTATTAACATTGCTATTTTTCTTCCCAGCCCTCCCAGTCCTGATGAGATTAAGAGTCCAGCACCTTGTAAGGTCTAATTAGAAAACACTTGCCATATACTGTGTCTAAGGGCAGCCACTATAATATTTTAAAAGAACCTTGGTCTCCTGGTCTCCAGAATTTTTTCTTAACCTGAACATTTCCTTATTTTTTTTTTTTTTTACTTTCTAGAAAAGTTTTATTTTTTATTTTTATTTTATTTTTTTTTTTAATTTTTATTGCATTATAGGTTTTGGGGTACATGTGCAGAACGTGCAAGATAGTTGCATAGGTACACACATGGCAGTGTGTTTTGCTGCCTTCCTCACCTTCACCCACACTTGGCATTTATCCCCAGGCTATCCCTCCCCAGCCCCCCCCGCTGTCCCTCCCCCATTCCTCCCAATAGACCCAAGTGTATAGTAGACCGCCTCTCTGTGTCCTTGTGTTCTTATTTTTCTCACCCACCTATGAGTGAGTATATGCAGTATTTCTTTTTCTGTTCTTCTGTCAGTTTGCTGAGAATGATGTTCTCCAGATTCATCCATGTCCTTACAAAGGACACAAACTCATCATTTTTGATTGCTGCATAATATTCCATGGTGTATATATGCCACATTTACCCAGTCCAGCCTATCATCGATGGGCATTTGGGTTGGTTCCAGGTCTTTGCTATTGTAAACAGTGCTGCAATGAACATTCGTGTGCATGTGTCCTTATAGTAGAACGATTTATAGTCCTTTGGATAGATACCCAGTAATGGGATTGCTGGGTCAAATGGAATTTCTATTTCTAGGTCTCTGAGGAATTGCCACACTGTCTTCCACAATGGTGGGACTAACTTACACTCCCATCAACAGTGTAAGAGTGTTCCTATTTCTCCACATCCTCTCCAGCATCTGCTGTCTCCAGATTTTTTAATGATTGCCATTCTAACTGGCGTGAGATGGTATCTCAATGTGGTTTTGATTTGCATCTCTCTAATGACCAGTGATGATGAGCATTTTTTCATATGTTTGTTGGCCTCATGTATGTCTTCTTTTGTAAAGTTTCTGTTCATATCCTTTGCCCATTTTTGAATGGGCTTGTTTGTTTTTTTCTTGTAAATCTGTTTGAGTTCTTTGTAAATTCTGGATATCAGCCCTTTGCCAGATGTGTAAACTGCAAAGATTTTTTCCCATTCTGATGGTTGCCGATTCACTCTAGTGACTGTTTCTTTTGCCGTGCAGAAGCCGTGGAGTTTGATTAGGTCCCATTTGTCTATTTTGGCTTTTGTTGCCAATGCTTTTGGTGTTTTATTCATGAAGTCCTTGCCTACTCCTATGTCCTGAATGGTTTTGCCTAGATTTTCTTCCAGGGTTTTTATGGTGTCAGGTCTTATGTTTAAGTCTTTAATCCATCTGGAGTTAATTTTAGTGTAAGGTGTCAGGAAGGGGTCCAGTTTCTGCTTTCTGCACATGGCTAGCCAGTTTTCCCAACACCATTTATTAAATAGGGAATCCTTTCCCCATTGCTTGTTTTTGTCTGGTTTATCAAAGATAATATGGCCGTAGATAGGTTGTGTTGACTGCAATGCCTCTGTTCTGTTCCATTGGTCTATATCTCTGTTTTGGTACCAGTACCATGCTGTTTTGATTACTGTAGCATTGTAGTATAGTTTAAAGTCTGGTAGTGTGATGCCTCCCGCTGTGTTCTTTTTGCTTAGAATTGACTTGGCTATGCGGGCTCTTTTTTGGTTCCATATGAAATTCATGGTGGTTTTTTCCAGTTCTGTGAAGAAATTCAATGGTAGTTTGATGGGGATAGCATTGATTGTGTAAATTACTTTGGGCAGTATAGCCATTTTCACGATATTGATTCTTCCTAACCATGAACATGGAATGTTTCTCCATCTGTTTGTGTCCTCTCTGATTTTGTTGAGCAGTGCTTTGTAGTTTTCCTTAAAGAGGTCCCTTACATTCCTTGTGAGTTGTATTCCTAGGTGTTTTATTTTCTTTGTAGCAATTGTGAATGGCAGTTCGTTCTTGATTTGGTTCTCTTTAAGTCTGTTATTGGTATATAGGAATGCTTGTGATTTTTGAACATTGATTTTATATCCTGAGACTTTGCTGAAGTTGCTTATCAGTTTCAGGAGCTTTTGGGCTGAGATGATGGGGTCTTCTAGGTATACTATCATGTCGTCTGCAAATAGAGACAATTTGGCTTCCACCTTTCCTATCTGAATACCCTTTATTTCTTTTTCTTGCCTGATTTCTCTGGCTAGAACTTCCAGTACTATGTTTAATAGGAGTGGTGAGAGAGGGCATCCTTGTCTAGTGCCAGATTTCAAAGGGAATGCTTCCAGTTTTTGCCCAATAAGTATGATATTGGCTGTTGGTTTGTCGTAAATCGCTTTTATTACTTTGAGATATGTTCCATCAATACCAAGTTTATTGAGGGTTTTTAGCATAAAGGGCTGTTGAATTTTGTCAAATGCCTTCTCTGCATCAATTGAGATAATCATGTGGTTTTTGTTTTTGCTTCTGTTTATGTGATGAATTACATTTATAGACTTGCGTATGTTGAACCAGCCTTGCATCCCCGGGATGAATCCTACTTGATCATGATGGATAAGTTTTTTAATGTGCTGTTGCAATCGGTTTGCCAGTATTTTATTGAAGATTTTTGCATCTATGTTCATCATGGATATTGGCCTGAAGTATTCTTTTCTTGTTGAGTCTCTGTCAGGTTTTGGTATCAGGATGATGTTGGTCTCATAAAATGATTTGGGAAGGGTTCCCTCTTTTTGGATTCTTTGGAATAGTTTCAGAAGGAATGGTACCAGATCCTCTTTGTGTGTCTGGTAGAATTCAGCTGTGAACCCATCTGGACCTGGGCTTTTTTTGTGTGGTAGGCTCTTAACTGCTGCCTCAACTTCAGACCTTGTTATTGGTCTATTCATAGTTTCGGCTTCCTCTTGGTTTAGGCTTGGGAGGACACAGGCATCCAGGAATTTATCCATTTCTTCCTGATTTACTAGTTTATGTGCATAGAGTTGTTTGTAGTATTCTCTGATGATGGTTTGAATTTCTGTGGAATCTGTGGTGATTTCCCCATTATCGTTTTTTATTGCATCTATTTGGTTGTTCTCTCTTTTCTTTTTTATCAGTCTGGCTAGTGGTCTGTCTATTTTGTTGATCTTTTCAAAAAACCAGCTCTTAGATTTATTGATTTTTTGAAGGGTTTTTTTTGTCTCTATCTCCTTCAGTTCTGCTCTGATCTTAGTTATTTCTTGTCTTCCGCTAGGTTTTGAGTTTTTCTGATCTTCCTCCTCCAGCTCTTTCAATTTTGATGATAGGGTGTCAATTTTGGATCTCTCCACTCTTCTCATGTGGGCACTTATTGCTATATATTTTCCTCTACAGACTGCTTTAAATGTGTCCCAGAGATTCTGGTACGTTGTGTCTTCATTTTCGTTGGTTTCAAAGAACTTCTTTATTTCTGCCTTCATTTCATTGTTTATCCAATCAACATTCAAGAGCCAGTTGTTCAGTTTCCATGAAGCTGTGCGGTTCTTAGTTATTTTCTGAATTCTGAGTTCCAACTTGATTGCACTATGGTCTGAGAGACTGTTTGTTATGATTTCAGCTGTTTTGCATTTGCTGAGGAGTGCTTTACTTCCAATTATGTGGTCAATTTTGGAGTAGGTGTGATGTGGTGCTGAGAAGAATGTATATTCTGTGGATTTGGGGTGGAGAGTTCTGTAAATGTCTATCAGGTTTGCTTGTTCTAGGTCTGAGTTCAAGTCCTGGATATCCTTGTTAATTTTCTGTCTGGTTGATCTTTCTGCTATTGACAGTGGAGTGTTAAAGTCTCCCACTATTATTGTGTGGGAGTCCAAGTCTCTTTGTAAGTCATTAAGAACTTGCCTTATATATCTTGGTGCTCCTGCATTGGGTCCATATATATTTAGAATTGTTAGCTCTTCTTGTTGTATCGATCCTTTTACCATTATGTAATGACCCTCCTTGTCCCTTTTGATCTTTGTTGCTTTAAAGTCTACCTTATCAGAGATGAGAATTGCAACTCCTGCTTTTTTTTTTGCTCTCCATTTGCTTGGTAAATCTTCCTCCATCCTTTTATTTTGAGCCTTTGTGTATCTTTGCGTGTGAGGTGGGTTTCCTGGATACAGCACACCGATGAGTTTTGGTTTTTTATCCAATTTGCCAGTCTGTGTCTTTTGATTGGTGCATTTAGCCCATTTACATTTAGGGTTCATATTGTTATGTGTGAGTTTGATACTGCCATTTTGATGCTAGCTGGCTGTTTTGCCCGTTGGTTCATGTAGATTCTTCATTTTGTTGATGGTCTTTAGCATTTGGTATGCTTTTAGGATGGCTGGTACTTGTTGTTTCATTCTATGTGTAGTGCCTCTTTCAGGAGCTCTTGTAAAGCAGGCCTAGTGGTGACAAAATCTCTGAGTACTTGCTTGTTCATGAAGGATTTTATTTTTCCTTCACTTATGAAGCTCAGTTTGGCTGGATATGAAATTCTGGGTTGAAAGTTCTTGTCTTTAAGGATGTTGAATATTGGCCCCCACTCTCTTCTGGCTTGTAGAGTCTCTGCCGAGAGATCTGCTGTGAGTCTGATGGGCTTCCCTTTGTGGGTGACCTGACCTTTCTCTCTGGCTACCCTTAGTATTTTCTCCTTCATTTCAACCCTGGTGAATCTGACGATTATGTGCCTTGGGGTTGCTCTTCTTGCGGAGTATCTTTGTGGTGTTCTCTGTATTTCCTGGAGTTGAGTATTGACCTGTCTTGCTAGGTTGGGGAAATTTTCCTGGATAATATCCTGAAGAGTGTTTTCCAGCTTGGATTCATTCTCTTTGTCACATTCTGGTACACCTATCAAACGTAGGTTGGGTCTCTTCACATAGTCCCACATTTCTTGGAGATTTTGTTCATTCCTTTTTGTGCTTTTTTCTTTAATCTTGGTTTCACGTTTTATTTCATTGAGTTGATCTTCAACTTCTGATATTCTTTCTTCTGCTTGGTCAATTCGGCTGTTGAAACTTGTGCATACTTCACGAAGTTCTTGTGTTGTGTTTTTCAGCTCCTTCAATTCATTCATATTCCCCTCTAAGTTGTCCATTCTTGTTATCAATTCCTCGAATCTTTTTTCAAGATTCTTAGTTTCTTTGCACTGATTTAGAACATTGAACATTTCCTTTTTATGAGTCCCAGGCCTTTAGACAAACTCAGTTGTCAACCAGAAAATGTTTAAATCTACCTATAGTCTGGAAGGCCCCCTCCCCTACTTCCCACTCCCTTCTTTGACTTGCCTCACCTTTCTGGACCAAACCAATGTATTTCTTAAATGTATTTGATTGATGTCTCATGCTTTCTTAAAACGTATATAATCAAGCTGCCCTCCGACCACCTTGGGAACACGTTCTCAGGATCTCCTAAGGGTTGTGTCATGCATGGGCCATGGTCACTCATATTTGGCTCAAAATAAGTCTCTTCAAATATTTTACAGTGTTTGACTCTTTTTCTGTTGGTAAAATAATGGGGAAAAATATGCAAAACTGTGAGAGATTAAATATTTGAATTAATAACTACAAATTTTTCAAAATTAATGACTGATACTCAACCAATGATCCAAGAAAAACAGAGAATACCAATGGGAATAAACATCAAAAAAAAAAAAAAAAGAAAAAAAACTACATTTAAGCACATCATATCAAACTGCAGAAAACAGAAGACAAGGAGAAAATCTCGAAAGAAGCTAAGGTGGGTCGGAAAGATTTTGATAATACTTTACCAGTAGATAAACAGAGTAATGCTTGGAGAGGAAATTCTTTTAGAAACTACTAGTAAAAAGAGTGTGGAATAAAATATTGAACATATTAAAAGGAAAAAAAAACTAAACAAAACACTGTTAACAGAGTTCTATACTCAGTAAAATTATTTTTCAGAAGTGAAGAAATCATAAAGACTTTCACAAACAAAAACTAAGAGAATTTATCTTCAGGAGACCTTTCCAACAATAAATATTAAAAGAAGATCTTCAGGGACAAGGATAATGACACAGTATAGTTCAAAAACTCAGATTTATGAAAGTAAAGGAAGATCACTGGAGCACAAATAAATGAAGATAAAATATTATTTTATTTTTCTTATTCTCAATTAAACCTAAGAAATAATGGTTTGTTTAAAGTTGTATTAATAACAACATGTTGGGTGGATATAACATATGAATAGATAAAATGAATGGCAACAATGTTGTACGTGACTGAAGGAATAACTGGTACATAGAAAGTAAGGTACCGTTATTTACTTTGGACTTGCATTAATCAGAAATGTATAACACAAACTCTAGAGTAACTGTTGAAAATTTAAAAGGAAGTGTAATTGATGCCTATGAAAGAAGGCAATTTAAATTACATAAAATAATTAAAACTATACAAGGCCAAACAATAGTAATGAAGCAAAAAACTGCAACAGATATAAAACAGTTACAGATACAGTGGATATATTAATATATTTTAAATATGAATGGTCTTAATACAACAGTTAAATGACAGAGATTTTTAGAGATTTAGAAAAACATAATTCTCAACTAAATTTTGTTTACACACCTACTTTAAATATAAAGACTAGTATAGAAGTAAAAAGATGGAGAAAGGTACTCCATAGTAACACTAATCAAGAAAAATGAAGTAGGTAAATTAATTTCAGACAAGTCAGACTTCAGGAGAAGAGAGGAAGATTAAAATGATAAAGTGGTTAGTTCTCCAAGAAGAGACAGTATCCTTAATGTGTATGCACCTAAAACAGAGTATCAAAAACTGATAGAATCACAAGAAAATATAGACAAATCCATTGTTACAGTTGGAAACCTCAAAACCTCTCTTTCATTAACTGAAAACATCAAGTAGGCAGAACATTAGTAAAGATAGAGTTGAAATGAACCACACTGTTAATCAACATAATCTAACTGATATTTTTAGAATATTCAATCCCCAAACAATGGAATATTCATTCCTTTCAAAAACAGTCATCAAGGTAAACCACATCATAAGCCACAAAACACACCAAGTTTAAATAATAAATAAATATCATACAAAGAATTTTCTTGGGCCATAGTGGAATTCAACTAGAAATGAATAAGGGAAAGACAGATGTAAAATCTCCAAATACTTCAGAGATTATATAACACATTTTTGTATTATACATGACTCCATAAATATCTCAGAGAAATTTGAACTAAATGAAAATAAAACATCAAAAATTGTGGTATGCTCTGGAGGTAAATTAATAGCAATTAATTCATACATTAGAAAAGAAACTTAGATTATATATAAAGTTAATAATCTAAGTTTCCACCTCAGGAAACAGAGAAGAACAATTAAAGCCTAAAGCAAGCAGAAGTAAATATATAAAAACAGAACAGAAATTAATGAAATCAAAAATAAAATTAATAGGATTAATGAAATTTAAAATCAATTAAATCAAAAGCTAGTTCTTTGAAAAATGATGAAATTGATAAATCTCCAGTGAGGCTATTCAAGAAAAAAATAGAGTAGACTATATAATCCCACTCAAAATCCTGACAAGTTATTTTGTAAATATTAACAAACTGTTTCTCATGTTTATATGGAAAGACAATAGACCTAGAATAAGTAACACAGGAAGAAAAGGAACAGTCAGAGGATTCAAACTACCCCATTTCAAGACTTAAGATGTTACAATCATTAAGGCACATGGTATTGTCACAAAGTAGACACATAGATCAACAGAACAGAATATAGATGCCAGAAATAAACATGCACAAGCATAGTCCACTGCTCTCTACAAGTAAGCAATGAAAGGATAGTCTTTACAACAAATGGTATCTGTTATATTAATACATGCAGCAATATGAAACCGTATCAACATCTAGACACAAGTTTCATATCTTTCACAAAATTAATCCAAAATAAATCAAACACCTAAATGTAAAATACAAAAACTTATAAAAACCCCTAGAAGAAATCATAGGGTACTATCTAGGTGACCTTAGTTTTGGTGGTTAGTTTTTAGATACAAAAGCACAGTCCATAAAATAAAATGTTGTTAAGGAGGTCTTTATTTAAATTAAAAACAACTGCTTTACCAAAGACAACATTTTAAAAAATGGAAAGACAAGCTACAGACCGAGATAAAATGTTTACAAAATATATATCTGATAAGAGATTGTTCTCTAAAATATACGAAGAACTCTTAAAGTTTAATAATAAGAAAACAAGCAAGTCAATTTATAAATAGGCTGATCAACTGAAAAGACATCTCATAATAGAAGATAAACAAATATAAAATAAGCATATGCAATGATCCTTAATTTCATATGCCATTAGAAAATGGCAAGTTTCAATTTTAATAAAAAACTATATACATGTATTAGAATAGTTAAAATTTCTAAAATTGACAATACAATTGCTAGGCAGGATGTAAAGTAACAGGAATTCTCCTTTATTGCTGATAGGGATGAAAAAACGATATGGCCACTTTGGAAGTTTCGTAGAATTCAGTAACTGTAATCTTAGCTATTTACCTAACTAGTTTAAAAATTTATGTCCACACATAAAATTCAGTGCAAATGTTTATAGCAGCTTTATTTACAATCCCCAGAAATTTCAAGCAACCAAGATGTCCTTCAATAGCAAGTAGATAAATGAATTGGAACATCTATACAATGGAACATTATCTAGTAATTAATAAAAATGAACTATCAAACCACAAAAAACATGAATGAAACTTAAATGTATTCTTTTCTGGTGTGAGAAGCCAACTTGAAAAGGCTGTGTAGTGCTATGTAATTCCGACTACGTGATATTCTTGGATATGCAAGACTATGGTAGTGATAAAAGAGCAGTGGTTGCCAGGGGTTCATGAAGGGGCAAGGAAGGGCTGAATAGGTAAAGCACAGGTAATTTCTTTTATGGCGATGAAATTATCCCATATTATACCGTAATCGTGGATACCTGTCAGTCTGCATTTCTTAAAATCCATTGTATTTTACATCAAAAAGAGTGAACCTTAATGTATGCTAATTAGAAAGATAATCATTGAGGAGGTCAGGGGAATTCCAGAATGGAATATGAAGAAATCCAACTAAACATATTAAGGTATTAAACAACCTCACTGAAGGGTGTGGGGGAGGAAGGTGCTAACCTAAGAACTTTGGAAATGAGTGGAGTAAACTAAAACAAAACAAAACAAATTTGACATAAGCACTTGCTATGGTCTCTGAAAGTTGCTTTCCCCCAAAAATTTGCATGTTGGCACCTAATACCAATGTGATAGTATTGAGAAATAGGTCCTTTGGGGAATGATTAAGTCATGAGGATTCCACCCTTGGGAATGACATTAGCACCCTTATAAAAAAGGCTTGGGCAACCTCTCCTGCCCTTTCTGCTACATGAGGACAAGAGAAGACATTGTCTATGAGCAATGACGTTTCAACTGACACTAAATCTGCTGGCACCTTGATCTCAGACTTCACAGCCCCTAGAATATGAGAAATAAAATTCTGTTGTTCATACATTACCCAGTGTAAGGCATTTTGTTATAGCAGCCCATAGAGATAAAGACAGCACTCTACTCTAGTTGATAAGGGTGTAGCCCATAGATATATGGCTTAACAAATCTGATGCTTCTATACATATATACTGGAATTTCACAATATTAATATAAGTAAATGGATAGTTGATGGTGGAAACCAGGTGTGTCATAATTAGTGTGGAAGCTTACAGATAAGGAAAGGAGGGAAGCTAGAATGATCCTTCTGATATGAATTAGACACCTAAGTATGAACTCATGTTTAACTTAATATAGCAACAGATGATTACATATAGAAATATTTATAGATATGTGTAAATACATGGTTAGTACACAAATAAACTTCCTGAAAGGGCCTAGGAGCAAGGACATTCCAGAAGTAGTGAACATATCTAGATCCCACATCAGTTTTTCAAAATATTTGTCCAATAAAAGAAATCAGGGCTCCTTGGAGAAATGATTGATTATATGACTGAACTAGAAATGTGCAAGATGAAACTGGAGCATCTCATAATGTTGGAATGCAAGGAAGTGCTCAAACAACAAATAAATACAACTCAAAATTAAATGTACAAATGAAAAATAACATCAATACCTACAAGGATGGGAATGATTCAAAGGAATGAAAAAGCCAACTGAAAGAGATTTCAAATGGCTAAACATGGAATACATAGTGAAGAACATTTAGATTACAAATCTGGAATTTGAACAAGACAATTAAAAATATCTGGTAATAAACATATTAAATATATGTCTGTGAGACTACACTGATATGAATAAATGGTTGAGTAAATAAAGTGGGAAGAGACATAAATATTTCTTGCAGAAGAATTCCAATTAATTACATATATATTCCACCCTCAGTAGGTGGAACGTAACTCTTTATTTCTTGAGTGTCAGCATCGTGGCTGCTCTCCAATGGGTACAGTATGACCGAGTGGGGCTGGCAATGAAAATAACTTTACAGTGGACAAACGAGATCAAGGTCAACATCGATACGGATAAGTTACAGTGATATGTACCCTGGATATGATGTAATGAAAACAGCACTTTACCTCAGTAGTCTTTCTCTCCCAAACACAAATCCAATCTAATCATCAGAAAAGCAGCAAACAAATCCTAATAGAGGGACATTTTACAAAACACCTAACCAGTATTCCTAAAACCTGTCAAGGTTATCAGTAACAAGGAATAGGATAAACTGTAGTAGCTAAGGAAACCCTATGGAGATACGATTAAATGTAATGTGGTATCCTAGAAGTCATGTAAGAATAGAAAAAGGACACGAGGTAAAAACTAAAGACATATGAATACTATGGACTTTAGTTGAGAACACTATATCGATATTGCTTCATTATTTGTAATATATGTATCCTGCTAAGGTAAGATATTAATAATAGAAAGTGCTGGGTTTTGGGTTTACAAGGACAATATTTCTGTAAATCTAAAACTAATTAAGATAAGGTGTTTTAAAAATGACTACAAGTCTTTTTAGAAATAATCTTGGAATTTTAACAATAGTTACACTTTTTTATATGATTAAATATATCCATATCCTGAAACATGTACTCATCTTTGTAATTCATATCTTGTTGTCAACATTACTCATTCTTTACTATGATATGCATTAGCATAATTAATAACTGTTAAATAAATAATGGGGAAAGATGGCACAGACTTTCTCTATGCTGTACTAGTTTGCATTTAGATGATGATAAAGTATTCAATTATTTTTATTTACTGACTTGTCTTGTTACTATTTAAAATTCTAATGCACCAAGAATTCTTTTTGCCAGCTTGGCTGGGAAATAGAAATCTATTCAGCAAAATGAGTTTGTGGAAGGGCAAATATAAATTTTGATAAAAGGAAAATTAAAACAACAAGGTCTAGCCTCAGTTTATTAAACCTGTGAGTAAGTATATGAGGCAGTCTTACTAAAATAATTATTTTGATCCTCTGTTATACCTATAAAAAATGAGAAAGTAAAATATACTGATTTCAATTGAGTTACAGTGGTGGACATCTGTTACAAGATTGGAGGCTAATGTCAGTTTGCCTGTCTTTCCTTGTTTGTATGTACTTGTTATGATTCAATAAAATATAGCATTAAAATGAATAAGTATATATTATTTTGTAAATTGTTGGTCTTTTAGAAGTACATCTTTTTTTAACCAATGACCCCAGATCCTCTTTTCTTAGAAAGATAGAATTCATAATACTTCAAATAGAGTCTTAAGTTATAATACATAAATGCCTTTTGTGGAGGGAAATATTAAATAACATCTATCTCTCAGTGAACATAGATACCACTTACATACTCTAAGCTTGTCATAGATAATTTCCAGAATGCTAAAATATCTCATAGAACCTTTGGGAGGAATTGTTTTCACCAGAATTTTTCTATGTAGTTTTATGACATTAATACTATGAAATTATTTGTGGGTTTTGACACATGTAATGAAGAGCATGACATCAGTTTAACATCTTGAGCAAATATTATTCTTTGCAATTAGATGTTCTTTTAATGTGGCTTTTCTTCTAGAATAGAGAGTAGAATCAAGAACAAAAGCACCTGAGAACTGAAAACCATAAAGAATTTGAGAATTCCTGTAGTTCAACCTTCCTCATACATTTTGTGCAATTATTTAAGCTTTAAAAACCTTTTTGTGTTTTCCTATAATTTTTGCCCAAAGATAAAAAGAATAAATACTTTCATCTACATAATAGCCCTTTAATTATTTGAAGATAATGGTTCTTCAGTTTCTCACACAGACATGATTAAAGGAGACTTCAACATTCTTGTCAGGCTCAGCGGGTTAACCACCATCCTCATGTGTAATGTTCAGGTGGAATTTGACTAAACCAGGAAAAGGCAATCTTAGCTTTCTTGGTTTGTAACCAATACTTCTATTTAAAAATCACCAAAAATAGTGTAGGTTTTTATTTATAAAATGAATTCATATTTGTTTTTAAATATATAATTCTGTTTTGTGGCCTTAGGAGTAAAATAATACACAAAGCCTCTCAGCTTTGTAGATTAGTAACAATATGCCATCAAAATCCTCATTTATGCTCTTTAGAAAAATATCAATTGATACAAATGTGAGAAGGCCTTCAGCAGGTTTGCCTCTGTTGAATTCAGATATGTCTGGTTTATAATATTTTTCTAATGTTTTCAGGTTCATAGTTAAATGATTTTCTCGTATTTAATTATGTTTTAAGAACTCGATATACTTAGTAATGCATTTGTTATACACCTATTTTTATATTCAATAATTCTAGTTCTGCTATGTAATTGTCTGACTTCACATTTACAGTAATAATTGATTTAGTAAGAGAATTAAAATGAAAAGACAAAAAATAATGCAGAGGCATGCTTTCAATAACTTTAAAGCTGCTGGGGGAAAAAAGACAGTATCATTTGGATATCAGATGACAGCTCAACTTCCAACAGGTACAGGTCACAGGTTTCAATTTGCAGTGCTCTGGAGCTCACTGTATGACCTCCACATGACACCAATAAGGATTCGACAAAGAACTAAAATATCACAATTCTACTGGCTAAATATAGCCTCCCACCAACACATGGTTCCTCACTTGTCTTCTTTCATTGACTTAAACAGTGATTGCCCCTTTAAGAATTGAAGAATAATCTTAACAAACATGGAGTACAGGAAAGATACTATAAGTAATATAGAATAAAAATATATTCTAATCAATTTTAGTAGAATACACTGTAGTTTAAGATTAACTGTAAGAAACAATGTGTTTCATGTACCTACTGTACACACGTTATGAAGGCTTTACATTTATTAACTTATTTAGTCCTTAAAAACTCCATTAGATAGAATTTGTAATTACTATTCTCCACAGTTGAAGAAATTGAGGCACAGAGAATTCAAGTAAGTACTAAAGGTCACATAGCTAGTAACAGGGAGAGCCAAGGGTTTATATGTCATAATCTGCTTCAGATCTAATTTTAACAACTACCACCATGCAGCATCTCAGAAAGAGGTGTTGTATTGGCTCTAAGGGTTTATTTAGAAAAATTTTATTTATTTGTTTAAATCTTCAGAAAAGGCTGCCCGAATAGTGACTGAAGCTTAACACTTCAAAACAACTCTTGATGCTTCCTCTACTTGCTTGCATCAACTTCCTGTTCTTCTCTCAGGAAAGCATACCACCATCCCTCTCCTCCTTTAGCATCTCTCTCCTGGCAATTATAAAAACATCCTATCTTGTTCCCCGGTATTTTCTTTTGTCTTCCTATAATCCATTCTCCACAAAAATCCAAAGTAGGCTTTTCAAAACATAACTTGGATTGTGCACTTTTTACTTGAAGATATTTAATGAATTCATTTGTAATTAGAATAAAATCCAAGGTGCTTACCAAGGCTTAGGAGACCTTAGATGATTTGACTTTGCCCACCTCTATGACCTAACCTTGTAAGACTCTCCCATTTATTAAAACATGTTTCATCTGTCCAGACATGTATTCTGTTCCAAAATTTTGTTCCCAGACTCAGGAACCTTGCATCTGCTCTCTCCTCTGCCTAGAATGTTCTTTCCCCTACTGCGCATATGATGGGCTCTTTCTCATCAATCAGGTCTCTCTTCAATGTCATTGATTCATAAATGCCTACAACAATCTTCTCCAAAGTAGGTGCCCTCTGTCACTATCTATTGCATCACTGTTTTATTTTCTTTGTATCACCTATCATTATCTGAAACAGCTTATCTTACTGGCATGAACAGTGTCAATACAAATTACTAATGCAGTTATTTTCAAAAAGATACAATCACTCATCAAGGACTACCAAGAACATTCATTATAAGGAAATATGCTTTCTCATTAAGCACGATGAGCATCTGGGGAGCATCTCTTCTTGTCTCTTCTTCCCTGTGTCCTTTTTTTCTTTATGTTTTATGATCTCCTACCAGCTCCCTGTATTCACATAATTTGGGAAATTTTTTCTCAGATCATCAGTGTTGATGAGCTGAACAAATACAGATATTCTTATGGGGGTTAGAGTATTTAGAAGGATTTGTCCAGGAGAATTAGGATGTACTTCTGCTGAGTCCCAGCTGGAAGAGTGAAGGATATTTAAATGTTCTCTCACTAGAAATTAGGTCATTATTTTTCTCTTTGTATAATAGATCTCCAGATAAATGTCCATCCATCCATACATCTATGACACGCCATATGTTCATATTATTTCCCTGCTCTACAAACACCAGCTAGACCTCTATGTTGGTAGTGGAATAACATCGAATTCATTTTTCATCTAGTTTATAATTTTAATCCATTGATGGGAGACTTGATGGAGATGCTAAAATATCAAGGCATAGAACTTACTGCTGAGAGCTCAGAAAGGAAAGAAAAATCAGATGAGCTATCCAGAACAAAGACTTCAAAGTAAAGAGCAAACATTACAGTAGTGTCACTGGTAACATTGCCTATGCACTTCAGAGTGTACTTCTGCCTGTAAGAATTGGACTGCAAATAGCAAGAGATTATGGAACAAAAGGATGAGAATGTTTCCTTTGTTAGAATTGTCTTTTAACCTAGCTTTCGACATCCTGGATCTAACAATACTGTGGTTTGCTAAGATGTCATTTCAAAGACCGTGTGGTCTGGATTGGCCTCAGTCAGCTTTTAAGTTGCTTAGGACACCAAAAGGCCATAACTCTTCCAAAGAAGTGGACCCTAGCACACGTCCCAGTCTGTGTAAAGTTCACTTTTGTGTCCATGTTGTTACATCTCACTGAGCTCAGGCTTTCATTTGGAGACTTTTCTATATCAACTATTAATGGAATTTTTCCTGATTAATTTTGCAAATATTTGTTTAATTGATTTTATTGTTTATGGATCTATTTATCCATTTGTCAAACTTTTCAGATGTGTTTCCTTTATATTCGGTGCCAAAGATGCAAAGAATAATATAATCTGTGTAATTAAGAAGTTCAAATTCTAATGTTGGGGAAAACACATAAAGCAACAATGCAGTGTATCTAGGGGGTCTTACCTAGCTGAATGTGCAAATTTGGTTTAGGAAAAAGAATAAATCTTAACTTTTAGAGAACTGAAAATTAGCATTTTCTTCAAAATAAATGCAGACCATAAGCTACATTAGAATGACTAATACCTGGGACTTCTTCATCAATAAAAATTGTAAATACTGTTACCTCACATTATAGTTGATACAATTGTATAGAAATATACATTTGTTCATCTCTTCTTTAAATAAAGATAGTTATTAACTATCCACATATCTTGTTATTTAATTAGTTGGCAAAGAATCACAATGATTACTGCATCACAAATTTGAGTTTTTAAAGTATTTTGATAACTCTATTATGTTTTCATCTCTTTGTAATCACAAAACATTATCCTCAAAAGGGTTTATACATTTCACCAGATTGTCATGTCTCTGTCCAAGAACTTCTGGTTTAAGGTGACAATCTAATTTATCATGCAAACTAAGACACTTTTGAAAATGAAAGGAAATACCCTTAATAATTATAGAACATAAGAGATTATTAAAGTCCGTTTTGGAGTTTACCTACTTTAGCTCCAAATTAAAATTATAATTGAAATAAAAAACATTATGTTTTTTAGCATGGTTTTTAATGAATAAACATGAGCAATAAGAAAAAGTGATAATGTGTGAACGGAAGGATACCACTGCACTCTCTCTGCACCCAGACTGCCATCTGCCCCTTTTCTCAGTATCAGACAGGTTGCATCAATGTGAACATATTGACTCTTTAATGCTAGAAGAGAGGCTTACACTGTCACAATGCACTGCAAACTTGAGCCAACCCCTTTCAGTTATTATACTGGTGCAATTTTTAAAAAGAACTATCTTATATGGACATATTTTGAAATTCTCTTATTTTGATGTGTTTTGGGTTTATATTTTAGTACCTATTTCACTACAGATACTAAACAACCTAGTAAACTTCACAATTTCTGAATTTAAATAATATTAGGTCTCACATAAGTTTTAATAGATAGATGAATATATTGCAGAATCTTCACATTAACTTAGTTTAAAAAAATCTGTCAAGATGCCAAACAATTACAGCTTCACAGAGAAGGAAAAGATCACCAATTTTAGAGTAGATGGGTATTGGGATCAATTGCCAATGAGGCCGCATATTAGCAATAAAGTCTTGGCAAAATGATGTAATATATTTAAACCTGATTCCTGCCTTGCCTCCCAGGTTAAAGGTGGAGGAAGAGTTGGAAGGATTGAATGACATGCTATAGAAAAATTCCTTAGAAATGTGTACATCTTTTGTGAGATTGAGACCCTATAACAAAGATCTGTAATATTTATAAAATACCAGCATTTCTTAGATCTTCATGCTAAAAACCATAGAGATATAGTTTTTAAGTTTCCTCTGCCAAATTTGACAAGTATTTTTACCCCTTTCTTGAAAAAGCTTACATATTCTTTTCTTTCTTTGAATTTTCTCAACAATAACTCAAATACAAGTGCTCATGTCTTATAAATTATTGCAAACAATTCCTAATTTATCTTCTCCCATAACATAATACAGCTATATGCTCATATTTTTATGTCCTCATTCTATCATGTTAAAAAATGTTTACCCTTAATAATGCTGCTTAGTCTGAACTTCAAATCTCAAGATGAACACTGCCTATGTTTTATTTAGCCAAATGTACATATTTCAATATTGGCCAACTACATTGTCAAAGTAGACACAGGACTTTGTTTTGCTTCTAAACTCTATTACTTGTAATTGAATTCAACTTAAACATACTGTTTTCCTCTCAGCCTAATTTTGATTTTGCTATCCAAAGTCAATTAAAATATTTTTCCTTTAGCCTTATTTAAATCACTTTCATGTAGAAATCATCCATTTTGTAAAAATCTGTTTACAATACATAGGGATGTAGTTGTTGGTGTTATATAATAATTCATTACATCAAGAAAATGGGTTGAGTTGGCCAAAGAAACCCCTTTGGGTTTCTTACTTGCACTGAGTATTTGCAATTCAAGGATTTTACCACTAGATGGTAATCACAGACCACACTGATCTCACAGGTATTATCTAGATACCTATTTGGGGGATAATGCCCCACATGAAGCTATTTTTTAAATCTTTCTAACCAAAATAATTATCTATATATTCATCTCATCTACCTATATTTAAGTATGTATGTCAATATTTGTGTGTATATACACACACACACACACACACATGTTTAAACATATGAAATTATTTCAATACTAATATACTCTTTAAAAATTTAAGGAACAAACATATTGAGATATTCCTAATTTTTATTTTTTCTTTATTTACTTACCCAACAAAAAATTTAATTTTGAAGACATTAATGTTCATCACACTAGTTTCAGTTTTTTTTCTGTTAGAAAGTATCATTTGCTTTAATCTCAGGTTATAGTTTCAAAGTACTGTGCTTATCATACCTAGAGATTCAGCAAAGTCCCTGCAATTACAGACACTGGCAAATTTTAAACCACCAGTCTTGTTACAATTATGCTTTGAGGATTGTGAGTATAGGAAGCACAACCTCTTTAAGTAAGTAAGCAAGATATCTACACTTATATGAGACTATATTTTTCATTAACGCCTCACTCCTTTCCCTCATGGTTTGAACTAAATGAGGGTGCTCTTCCATATAACTGCTGACATGCTTTTAAATTCTGGGAAGAGTGGCAAGGCATCAAGGAGCAGGGCAAGTCTCTTCACTTCTGCACTATTTCCCCACCCATTTCTTGGTGTTATTTCAAGCCTAGGTTAAATTGGCATCAAATGAGAACCTGCCACACCCCTATATTTCTGCAGGAGAGTGCTGGTTGACAGTCAGAAAGCCAGTCTGATATAGCAGCTGATTATTACTGCCCTTTGATAATTACCAGTACAATTAAGGCACCTAATGCCAAAGTTTTCTCTTTTTTTTTCTGTAATTGCCATTTCATGCGCACTATTTTATTGCCTCAACTAGTTTGCAAATTCCACAACAAATAGTCTATCTTCCAGCTCCTATAGCAACTAGGGCAGTACTACAAAAATATTTTAACAAATCTGAAAATAACACGGTTTATCTGTGTTTTGTTTAATAACAATACCAATAGAGACTTTTATAAGTGCCATCCAATTATTTGTATTTTAGAAAAGTAAACTAAACAATTAGGGAATAATTTTGTCCACTTCATTTCATAAAACCTGTTTTGTTTCCAATCGTTTCAGTGTTTAACAAATAGTTTTATCCTTATGTATTGTTTTTGAGGGAATGAATGTGATGAGATAAAGTGAGCACTTTTCAGCTTCTCTTTCATAAAGTATACTATTAACTAACAACAATAAAGCTTGCTTTCCATTGGTAAATTTTGTTAAATTATCAGTTCATGAGTAAGTACTCAGCATGGCATTAAGCCCTTTTTAAAGTGATAGTTTATTTTTGCAACACTTTGAAGTCTATATTATAATGTAATTACCAAATTATCTGATTAAGAAAGTATTTTGTAAAGTATACTTCACCCAGTAACAATTCACCTGTTACTACTTAAATTATTCTTCTCTAACAGAAAAACAAAAGTGAAGGACAATCACTTACTGGCTATGGTTGACTGGTTACTTCTGTGCTTGCTTATTCAGATATAGTATTCAGAAATAAAATGTAGCAAAATAAAATTATATTATCTACTACATCAAGTCCAAACTCTATGTAACCATCTGCATCAGTGTGCAGTTTCAAATAGCATTTGGTTATAAAGAACACAATGGATTATGCAGGCAACTGCAAAACATTTTCTGGTGCCCCTTGTTTGTTTGTTCCATTTTACAACTTGCTTTTCATATTGCTGACATTTGCATTCATAGAAATAATTAGTCCCGAACATCAGAAAAGCACCATTCGTGATTTACAAATATATATAAATGATTCAAGGTAATAGAATTTGCTTAATGCAAGTAAAATCAATGTGCAGCCATGAGCAGCAGTCTTAAAGCTCCAACTTTAAATTAAAGATAATTAAACTAGAGTCTTTTAACAACAAGGGAAAAAGATTCAAGTTTGAGGGCAACTTTGTTATGTTCATTGTAACACGTATTAGTGAAATATCAATAAAATGTGATATAATTCAAGCGGACTTTCAATTAAACCCATACTGCATCTAGAATATATTGAATTGACAGTTTTGTCTAAATTACTGATGTTTTTGATGACATTAACTATTGGGATAAATAGCTAGTGATTGCATTTCCCCACATCTTTTATTGCCAATTAGAATTTCAAAGTTACTTAGTGTAATTCCTCATTTGTAAAATTAAAGAATTTGGACTGATGTTTTTTAAGGGTTCTTAGATTCCCCCAAATCTACTGTCATCTGAATTACTTAAAAATAATAATTCAAACAAGGTATATGGCTAGTTGCTTGCATTAGAAATTGAAGGAAAGTTTCTGGAGTGTGTCAAAACTCTAAAATACTATTTTATTTTTGAATGCCTTAGCACTTCCCACTATTTAAAACAAGCAAACAACAACAATAATGAACAGTCTTTCAGAGTAAATATGATCTATTTACCAGGAGTCGAAAAGAAAAGTCATTGTCCACTTCCTCTTGCAATGAGAAACCTCACAATTATAGTTCTTCAGTCTTTAAATTTTCTTTAAATGTAAGACATTCCAGTGATGTTTTACTCAATGCTTGTGTTGTGTCAGTCATTGGAAAGCCACAGTGAATGAGACGAGTCTGTTATCAAGGAAGTCACAACTTACTGGGAAAGACAGATTTTTTTCCACTAATTACAAGTCAAATGGTGAGAGAATGATCTAAAACAGAAGCACAAAAATTGTGAGAGAAAATAGATCTGACTGAAAATGAGGAGGAAAAAAATTTGCAAAAAGATCATATTATGGATTGATCTAAGCATGAGGAATAATAATTGCTAAAATTTATTGAGATTGTCTTTTTATCAGATAATCACTAAGCACTTTTTCTGTATCTTGTACTACAAAAATCCTATTAAATAGGCACAATTCTTATTTTACCCGTTTAATAATGAAGAACACAAAGAGAAGTGACAAGAAGAAAATATACTTGTTTATTTGCTCAGCAATACTGAATAAATGCTTGTTTTACGGGACCTCTTTTTCCAGGAGTGGAGGATAAAATGGTGGCTACCATATTCTGCTCTCAAGGAATCCGGCAGGGGTCAGGGGTGGGAGCATGCATAGAAACAAACTTTGGTTACAGCACAGTGTAATCAGTGAACCAAAGGGTAGAATGCCATCAGTAGGAAAAGCAGGGTTTTCCTGGAGGAAGTGACATCTAACGGACTGAAAGGTGATTAGGAGTTGGCTTTCATTAGTGAGAAGGCAAGTACCAAATACCCCAAATTAAAAAAAATACATTTTGAGAATTATGGTAGTACATTATGGTTGGCTAGTACACGCACTAATTTAGGAAATTAGTGCACTGTGGTTTGGGTTTTTTGCTGGGAGAGACAAGTAGGCACTGGATTTTAAAGCATCTTTAAGAAGAAGGATTAGATGTTGTCTTGGTTGCCCAGAACAGTCCTAACATAATTATTGATAGTGCTTCTTGTCCCCAGATAATCACTTAAAGGTACCACTTTTAACTTTCAAAATTTTCCTGCTAGATGCTAAAGATTATGTTTAGGTGATTTGACCTTTTTGTGAGGGCAGTGGAACACATTGACAGCATCTCATTGTGGTTTTGACTTGCATTTCTCTAATGATCAGGGATCTTGGACTTTCATATGTTTGTTGGCCACATAAATGTCTTCTTTTGAGAAGTGTCTTTTCATACCCTTTGTCCACTTTTTAATGGGGTTGGGTTTTGTTTTCTTGTAAATTTGTTTAATTTCTTTGTAGATTCTGGACATTAGACCTTGTCAGATGAATAAATTGCAAAATTTTCTTCCATCATGTAGGTTTTCTGTTCACTCTGATGATACATTTTTGTTTATATGCAGATCTTTGGTCTAATTAGATACCATTTGTTAATTTCTGCTTTTGTTGCAATTGCTTTTGACATTTTTGTGACAAAATTTTTGCCTGTGCCTGTATCTTGAATGGCATTACCTAAATTTTCTCTTAGGGTTTTTATAATTTTAGGTTTCTGTTTAAGTCTTTAATCCATCTTGGCTTAATTTTTGTATAAGGTGTAAAGAAGGGTCTCTGTTTCAATTTTCTGTAATGGCTAGCCAGATCTTCCAGAACCATTTATTAAATAGAGAATATTTTCCCCATTTTTTGTTTCTGTCAGGTTTGTTGAAGATCAGATGGGTGTAGATATGCAATCTTACTTCTGACTTCTCTATTCTGTCCCACTGATCTATGTGTCTATTTTGTACCAGTACCATGCTGTTTCAGTTACTAGCTTTATAGCTTAGTTTGAAGTCAGGTGGCATGATGCCTCTAGCTTTGTTCTGTTTGTTTAGGATTTCCTGGCTATATGGACTCTTTTTTGGTTCTGTATGAATTTCAATGTTTTTTCTAATTCTGTGAAGAATGTCAATGGTAGCTTAATGGCAATAGCATTGAATCTATGAATTATTTTGAGCAGTTTGGCCATTTTCATGATATTGACACTTCCTATCCATGGAAGCATGGAATGTGTTTCCACTTGTGTTTGTCTTCTATCTTTGAGCAGTGGTTTGTAGTTCCTCTTCAAGTAGTGAAGGGATCCTTTACTTTCCTTGTTACATGCATTCTTAGGTATTTTATTCTTTTTGTAGCAATTGTAAATGGAATTCCATTCATGATTTGGCTCTCTGCTTGTTGATTGTGGGTGTATAAGAATGCTTGTGAGTTTTGCACATTCATTTTGTATCCTAAGATTTTGATGAAGATGCTTATCAGCTTAAGAAGCTTTTGGGATGAGATGATGGGGCTTTCTAGATATAGAATCATGTCATCTGCAAACAAAAACAATTTGCTTACAGTCTTCCTATATGAATACTTTTTATTTCTTTCTCTTGCCTGATTCCCCTGTCCAGAACTTACAATATTATGTTAAATAGAGTGGTGAGAGAGGACATTCTTGTCTTGTGCCTGTTTTCAAAGGGAATGCTTCTAGCTTTTGCCCATTCAGTATGATATTGGCTGTGGGTTTATCATAAATGGCTCTTATTATTTTGAAGTATATTCCTTCAAAATCTAGTTTTTTAAGAATTCTTAATATAAAGGGATGTTGAATTTTATTGAAGGCTTTTTTCTGCATCTATTGAGATAATAATGTGGTTTTTGTCTTGAGTTCTGTTTGTATGATGACTTAACGTTTACTGATTTAAGTTGAACCAGCTTTGCATCAAGGATAAAGCTGACTTGATCATGGTGGACAAACTTTTTAATGTGCTGCTGGATTCAGTTTGCCAGTACTTTATTAAGGATATTTGCATCAATATCCATCAGAGATATTGGCCTGAAGTTTTCTTTTTTTTTTTTGTTACATCTCTGCCAGGTGTTGGTATCAAGATGATTCTGGCCCCATAAAATGAATTAGGGAGGAGTCCCTCATAATCAGTAATTTACAATAGTTTCAGAAGAAATGGTACCAGCTCTTCTTTTTACCTCTTGTAGAATTCAGCTGTAAATCTCTGGTCCTGGGATTTTTTTGGTTGGTGGCTATTTGTTACAGCCTCAATTTCAGAATTTATTATTTGTCTATTCAGAGATTGAGCTTCTTCCTATTTGTCTTGGAAGGGTGTATATGTTCAGGAATTTTTCCATTTCTTCTAGATTGTGTAGTTTATTTGCATAATGTTTATAGTATTCTCAGTTGTATTTCTGTGGAATGAATGGTGATATCACCTTTATTACTTTTTATTGTGTCTGGTTCTCTCTTTTTTTTTTTAACTAGTCTAGCTAGTGGTCTATTTTATTATTATTATTTTTTCAAAAAACAGCTCCTGGATTCATTAATTTGTTAAACAGTTTTTTTGTGCCTCTGTTTCCTTCAGTTCTGATCTGATCTTAATTATTTCTTGTCTTCTGCTAGCTTTGGGGTTTGTTTGCTCTTGCTTCTCTAGTTCTTTAAGTTGTGATATTAGGATGTTGATTTGAGATCTTCTAGCTTTTTGATGTGGGGATTTCATACTATAAATTTTCCTGTTAACACTGCTTTAGCTGTGTTCCAGAGATTCTGGTATGTTGTCTCTTTGTTCTAATTAGTTTCAAGTAACGTCTTGATTTCAGCCTTAATTTCATTATTCAACCAGGAGTCATTTAGGAGCAGGTTGTTCAGTTTCCATGTAGTTGGGTGGTTCTGAGTGAGTTCCTTAATCTTGAGTTCTAATTTGATTGTGATTTGTTCTGCTTGACTATTATGCTTTCAGTTCTTTTGCATTTGCTAAGGAATGTTTTACTTCCAATTATGTGATCAATTTTAAAGTACCATGTGGAACCAAGAAGAATTTATATGTTGTTGTTTTGGGTGGAGAGTTATGTAGATATCTATTAGGTCCACTTGATCCAGAACTGAGTTCAAGTTCTGAATATATTTGTTGATTTTCTGTCTCAGTGATGATCTAATATTGATAGTGAGCCTTAAAGTCTCCCACTATTGTTGTATGGGAGTATAAGTCTTTTTGTAGGTCTCTAAGAACTTGTTTTATGAGCTCGGTCCCAGAGGGGCACCGACCTGATGATGGCAGGAACATTCCTGTATAGGGTGTCTTGCAATCCCTGTTGTGGGGGGGTCTCACCCAGTCAGGAGGCACGGGATCAGTGACCCACTTAATAAAGCACTCTGGCTAGCTCTTGGCAGTGCATGTTCACTGCGCTGAGGGGAGTCCCTTTTGCAGGGACTGTCTGGACTCTTCAGAGCTAGCATGCAGGAAAGATTAATTCTCCAACTCCTGATCTCAAGTGATCCTCTTGCTTTGGCCTCCCAAAGTGCTGAGATTACAGGCGTGACCCACTGCACCAAGCCAGGAAAGACTAATTCTAAAGAACTTCAGAGACTGCCACTGCCCTTCCACCCAGGGGTTTCATTCCAGGGAGATCAGAGTTTTATCCATAAACCCCTTTCTGGAGTTTCTGAAATTCCCATAAGGAGGCCCCGCCTGCTGAGGAGAAGTATATCTGGGTCCCACCTCAAGAGACAGTCTGCCCACTGTCTGCCACAGCCGCTGTGCCTTGCTTATCCTGGGCACCAGCAGGGAAAAATGGCCGATTGGAGCCGCAGTGGGTGCAGGCTTCTATTCCCCTGAAGTCGTTCATCCTAAGCAGTGTCCGGCCTGCTGCTGCTGGCTGCAACCGGAGCAGCCGCCAAGCGTCTGCACGACTCTGTGCTTGGAACCCAAGGCGCTGGTGGCATGAGCTCACGAGTGGATCTCCAGATTGGTTGGTTACACAGATCCATGAAAACGTCATAGTTTCCTAGTTGAGGTAGCACAATCACTCACTACCCCTCTTGGCTGGAGTGGGAGTTCCTTTTGTCCTGTGCTGCTCCCAGGGACATTGCTCTAGACTGCTTTTCCTTACTGTGGGTCACTCCAGCTGCCTGGTGGTCCCCATGAGAGATACCTGGATACCGCAGCTGAAGGTTGAGAATTCACTCACTATTTTCATTCTTCTCAGTGGGAGCCACTGACTGAAGCTGCTTCTAGTCAGGCATCTGACTAGAATGAGTCCCCCTTGAATTTCTTCTTAAAACTTTTGTAATTTGAAGTTGGTAATTATTTCAGGCACTTAAAATTGTTTTACATTGTCCATTAAAGTCTTTGCACATTGAAACCATTGGATACAGTTTTTTGAGTTTAGTCCTCAAAACTTTTTGTTTTATCACTTCATTAAGAAGTTATGATAACTCAGAGAATTGTAAGTTTATAAAATAAGTTATTTATAGATGAAATAATAAATAACATTTACCATAGCTTCTTTAGTAATTACAATGAACAGTATTACACCACTTTTAAATTTGAAAACCAATATTTTCAATTTAATAAGCATTTTATGAACCCTTATTAATTGCTCAGCTCTATGCTAAGAAATAAACATTTTAAAATATATTGTATAAGTAATGCACTTTTAAAAATCAGAAGTGGGTAATGTGAATTTTTAATTATGAAAATATTTCATGCATACCTTTATGTGCTAGGTATTTGTGAAAAGCAGAGTTGATACAATGCTGAATAATATAGACAGCCTCAATAGTCTATGGCTTATGACCTCTGATTTCACTTAAATATAAGTGAAAAAATGAAGTCCATGCTGAGGCAAGTTGCAATTTCAAGCATTAAGAAGGAAAACCTCATTTCTGAGGACAGAAGTGGGAATGAAGTCTTCATAGAATCCTGAAAATTGAATTTAGCTCTCTCAAGAGGTAAGTTTTGGAAGAGTGTAATAAACAGTGAGTATAGTTGGTACCAAAATTTGAAAGTCTATGTGAAGATCTGAAAGAGCACCATATATTTGGGGACATTGAGTCATGCATTTCAGTCTGACTGAAATGAATCCGAAGTGTAGAATTCAGGTGGCAAGAAATGTGAGTGAAGAGGTCATGAGGGCCCTTAAGAGAGGCTGAGGAGTTTGGGCTTTATGCAAGGGAAGTTGTCTAATGCTTTACCCAGAGAAGAGCTGATGACCACCTTGCTCTACATAGATCCCTATGGCTACCATTTGCACAGCAGCTTCCAGGGAGCCAGCTGTAGAGAATAGAATACTATTTAATTATGTGAACAGAAAGCTGATGATAAACCAAAATAGTTACCTACAGAGACTGAAGTCAGTAAAAGACTTTGAGAGAGAATTATGGGCAGAAATGGATGACACCAGTGTTCGATTAGGTAAGTGGGACCATACTGGTTTCAAGAATAATCCTAGTTTACATGAATGAAGAAGTCATTCATAGATAAATAAATCAGAAAAAGCATTGAAATGGAAGGTAATCATACAGTTCAGTTTTGAACATACTGCATTTGAAGTGCCTTGGAGAAGTCAACTCTTCTGAGTTATATGTTTCACAGTCATCAACACATGGGGTGGGGAGGGAGAGATGAAGCCACCAGGTAAGTGAAATCCGTGAGAGGGTGAGTAATGTGACAGTGGAAGCAGACCTACGAAAAAATCATGAGGAAGACAAATGTGCTCCGGCAAGATTGAGAATAAAACCTTTCCTTTGAGTTTAGTTGGTAAAGAGAAGTAGTCAGCGCCCTAGACAGGAGCAGTTGCAGTACAGTGACAGGATGTGCCACCCTGCACGCCAAGTGTTTCTTCTTCACAGTGTAGACAACGTTAGTGCTTCAAAATGCTATTCTGATCATTCTTTGCACCACCTTAAAACGAAATAAACATGCCTTTTTATTGCTTTGGGGAATAAAACAAAGCTTATTAACCTGGACTTTGAGGCCTGTCTGGTCTGGTTCTAACATCCTTCTATAGACCACGTTCCCTCCATGCCTCTCAGGGTTAGCTATGCCCATCTTTTCTGTGTACTCCCTCCGTTTACTTCTGCCATTGGTCTCTTCTTAAAATGCACCTTCCTCTTCTCTCTGCTAGGTTAACTTACATATTTTGTTTTCTTAATGTATTTCTTCATTGATGACATCTTAAACTTCTCATAGGTCAAATCCCACTATTATAGTTGAAAACATATGTACTCTCCTTTATAATGCATGTTTGGTATCCACTGACCCAAGCAGATGGAGTTTAATGGCAAGAGGTTCAAAATATGACCTGATTTGCAATTGAATATTCAGTATGCTATAAATTATAGGGTTTCAGTTAATATATTTTAAAATAAATAGATGAGCTTCAATAGGTACTAAAAGAATAAGATGTGAGGAATTAAATCTTCCTCTTTAATCTGTTTTTATTTTTAAAGAAATATAGCTATAATGGGGAAGACAAAGAAAGGGAGATAGGAGGGAGGGACTTGCAAAATGTTTCCAAACATAATCTTTAAGTCTCCCTTTTCTTACTTGTATTCTTTTAAAAATACTGGATTTATTTTAACATTGTTGCATTGACTATAAATTGTCCCGAACTCTATATGCATAATATCTATTTAGTGTGCTGTCTTTTGTACCCTTTCAAAAGGTACAAAATGATGGTTTGTTGCTCTTGAGATAATAGTTTAAAAAATCATACAAGCTGTTGGAATATTTGCATAGTGATTATATGCTGAACAGCAGCTTGGATTTTCTATTTCCATCTGCTTCAACTTAGTACGTGTAAGAGGTATTATTATTATCATTATTATTATTATCATTGTAATTGTCTGAATTTAAAATTAGAAAACAGACAAACTGCATAGAATCTTTAGATGGACAAAAATAATTTTGCAGAAAGCAAATTTTTGTTTTATGTAAGAAAGTCCTTTGAATTTAATTCCCTTCTCAATTTTAAAAGGCTAAGTTTATTCAAGTGTAAATAATATGCTCATGTCTGTGACTAATGAAACAATTTAAAATAATAAATTAGTCTGCAAAGCTTTTAGCATGTATTCTTTTTAACATTTTACCCTTCAGTCTCCTTGAACAATGAAGGTAACCCCGTCACTGCTTGTAATCACCATTTATTTCTAAGAATAGAAATACTTCCCCGATCTGAAACTCTTCAGTTTGTTACAGAACTACAAACCAGGAGTAACCAGGGGTTCTGAGAATCCAAAAGGGACTTAATAAAATCCAAGAAATTGGCCTTATTGATTCACAGTGCTTTTTAGTTTCCCATGGAGTCTACATAATATTAAATTATCTATTACTTTGTATAATTAGTACTTATTATTCATTCTGTTTCAATAGAACTATATAGATACTGTAGGTAATCACTGGTTGATCTCTGACTTAAATTTAGTTCAGGGATATTTGTAGAGAGCCGCCTCCCCTATCTCTAAGGCATTCATAAAAGGTTAGATTTTTTCATATTATAGCCTTTTATATGGTAAAGTGTCATTTTTTTTCCCAAATGGATAAAATTATAAAGTATTATTATTATTATTATTATTATTTATTTATTTTTGAGACGGAGTTTCGTTCTTGTTACCCAGGCTGGAGTGCAATGGCGCGATCTCGGCTCACGGCAACCTCCACCTCCTGGGTTCAGGCAATTCTCCTGCCTCGGCCTCCTGAGTAGCTGGGATTACAGGCACGCGCCACCATGCCCAGCTAACTTTTTGTATTTTTAGTAGAGACGGGGTTTCACCATGTTGACCACGATGGTTTCGATCTCTTGACCTCATGATCCACCCACCTTGGTCCCCCAAAGTGCTGGGATTACAGGCGTGAGCCACCGTGCCAGGCCCATAAAGTATTTTTAAATGAGAAAACCCTCAGCCATCCAAAAACACAGTTAACAGGAAGGATGTTGACGTGTGCTTTTGGCACTAATGGTGTTAACTAGAATATGTGCATGTAAGTCAATCTTTTAATGAAATTTAAGGATATTCCCACAAATATTAAAATGTACTTTTCAGAGGTCTGGTACCTTCTAACTTGGTCAGTTACTTTCAATGCTTGTGCCCTGTTCTGTGTTGCTCACTATACTCTAGCAAACTTGCTTTCTGTCATTTCCTTGAGAGGATTCTGAGTCCCCACACTCTTCCCTCAGCAGAGTTTCCTAATGCTTCTCCTCACAAAGCCTCTGGGAAATGCTCCACCCACCACCCTTCACCCAGGAGGCTCCTCTTTACCCTTTGGTGATTGCCTCACTATTGTTTGCTTAGAGATTGTTTCCCAGGCAGTGTAATCTAAATTAGATCTCCTAAGACACTGTTTTAGCACACCGTGTAATTTGCCTTCGGACTACTTCACACATTTTATATTTACTTATCTGTTATCAATATGCAATACTGGTGGCATGCCCATGACTCTCTCCTTACTTCACCTTAACATCCAGGAGAGCAGATGCCATGTCACTCTTGCTCTGCACTGGGTCCCGCGGTTTAGTACTGTGCCTGTGGCCTGGTAGTTGCTCAATATATACTCACTGAACAAATAAATGATCAAATATGAATATGAAAGCTTTTCATTGTGGAAATTTCTGTACAGATATACAAATATTAGTGACCCTGCCTTTTGCAAATATTTTCCCTTTTTCTATTTTTTTTTCTTTTTTATTTTTAAACTTGCATTTAGGTGGGATTTATTAGCCTAGAATATTTCTTTTGTTCTTTTTTTAAAAAATTTTATTGCATTATAGGTTTTGGGGTACATGTGCAGAACGTGCAAGATAGTTGCATAGGTACACACATGGCAGTGTGTTTTGTTGCCTTCCTCCCCTTAACCCACAATTGGCATTTATCCCCAGGCTATCCCTCCCCAACCCCCCCACCGCTGTCCCTCCCCCATTCCCCACAATAGACCCCAGTGTGTAGTAGACCCACTCCCTGTGTCCATGTGTTCTCATTTTTCTCACCTGCCTATGAGTGAGAATATGCGGTATTTCGTTTTCTGTTCTTGTGTCAGTTTGCTGAGAATGATGTTCTCCAGATTCATCCATGTCCTTACAAAGGACACAAACTCATCATTTTTGATTACTGCATAATTTTCCATGGTGTATATGTGCCACATTTTCCCAGTCCAGTCTATCATCGATGGGCATTTGGGTTGGTTCCAGGTCTTTGCTATTGTAAACAGTGCTGCAATGAACATTCGTGTGCATGTGTCCTTATAGTAGAATGATTTATAGTCCTTTGGATATATACCCAGTAATGGGATTGCTGGGTCAAATGGAATTTCTATTTCTAGGTCCTTGAGGAATCGCCACACTGTCTTCCACAATGGTTGAACTAATTTACACTCCCACCAACAGTGTAAGAGTGTTCCTATTTCTCCACATCCTCTCCAGCATGTGCTGTCTCCAGATTTTTTAATGATCGCCATTCTAACTGGCATGAGATGGTATCTCAATGTGGTTTTGATTTGCATCTCTCTAATGACCAGTGATGATGAGCATTTTTTCATGTGTTTGTTGGCCTCATGTATGTCTTCTTTTGTAAAATGTCTTTTCATATCCTTTGCCCATTTTTGAATGGGCTTGTTTTTTTCCTGTAAATCTGTTTGAGTTCTTTGTAAATTCTGGGTATCAGCCCTTTGTCAGATGCGTAAACTGCAAAGACTTTTTCCCATTCTGATGGTTGCTGATTCACTCTAGTGACTGTTTCTTTTGCCGTGCAGAAGCTGTGGAGTTTGATTAGGTCCCATTTGTCTATTTTGGCTTTTGTTGCCAATGCTTTTGATGTTTTGGTCATGAAGTCCTTCAACTCCTATGTCCTGAATGGTTTTGCCTAGATTTTCTTCTAGGGTTTTTATGGTGTCAGGTCTTATGTTTAAGTCTTTAATCCATCTGGAGTTAATTTTAGTGTAAGGTGTCAGGAAGGGGTCCAGTTTCTGCTTTCTGCACATGGCTAGCCAGTTTTTCCAACACCATTTATTAAACAGGGAATCCTTTCCCCATTGCTTGTTTTTGTCTGGTTTATCAAAGATGATACAGTTGTAGATACGTTGTGTTGCCTCCGATGCCTCTGTTCTGTTCCATTGGTCTATATCTCTGTTTTGGTACCAGTACCATGCTGTTTTGATTACTGTAGCCTTGTAGTATAGTTTGAAGTCTGGTAGTGTGATGCCTCCCGCTGTGTTCTTTTTGCTTATAATTGACTTGGCTATGCAGGCTCTCTTTTGGTTCCATATGAAGTTCATGGTGGTTTTTTCCAGTTCTGTGAAGAAATTCAATGGTAGTTTGATGGGGATAGCATTGATTGTGTAAATTACTTTGGGCAGTATAGCCATTTTCATGATATTGATTCTTCCTAACCATGAACATGGAATACTTCTCCATCTGTTTGTGTCCTCTCTTATTTCGTTGAGCAGTGGTTTGTAGTTTTCCTTAAAGAGGTCCCTTACATTCCTTGTGAGTTGTATTCCTAGGTATTTTATTTTCTTTGTAGCAATTGTGAATGGCAGTTCGTTCTTGATTTGGTTCTCTTTAAGTCTGTTATTGGTGTATAGGAATGCTTGTGATTTTTGCACATTGATTTTATATCGTGAGACTTTACTGAAGTTGCTTATCAGTTTCAGGAGCTTTTGGGCTGAGGTGATGGGGTCTTCTAAGTATACTATCATGTCGTCTGCAAATAGAGACAATTTGGCTTCCACCTTTCCTATTTGGATACCCTTTATTTCTTTTTCTTGCCTGATTGCTCTGGCTAGAACTTCCAGTACTATGTTGAATAGGAGTGGTGAGAGAGGGCATCCTTGTCTAGTGCCGGATTTCAAAGGGAATGCTTCCAGTTTTTGTCCATTCATTATGATATTGGCTGTTGATTTGTTGTAAATAGCTTTTATTACTTTGAGATATGTTCCATCAATACCAAGTTTATTGAGGGTTTTTAGCATAAAGGGCTGTTGAATTTTGTCAAATGCCTTCTCTGCGTCAATTGAGATAATCATGTGGTTTTTGCTTTTGCTTCTGTTTATGTGGTGAATTACATTTATAGACTTGCGTATGTTGAACCAGCCTTGCATCCCTGGGATGAATCCTACTTGATCATGATGGATAAGTTTTTTAATGTGCTGTTGCAATTGGTTTGGCAGTATTTTATTGAAGATTTTTGCATCTATGTTCATCATGGATATTGGCCTGAAGTTTTCTTTTCTTGTTGAGTCTCTGCCGGGTTTTGGTATCAGAATGATGTTGGTCTCATAAAATGATTTGGGAAGGGTTCCCTCTTTTTGAATTATTTGGAATAGTTTCAGAAGGAATGGTACCTGCTCCTCTTTGTCTGTCTGGTAGAATTCTGCTGTGAACCCATCTGGACCTGGGCTTTTTGTGTGTGGTAGGCTCTTAATTGCTGCCTCAACTTCAGACCTTGTTATTGGTCTATTCATAGTTTCGGCTTCCTACTGGTTTAGGGCTTGGGAGGACACAGGCATCCAGGAATTTATCCATTTCTTCCTGGTTTACTAGTTTATGTGCGTAGAGTTCTTTGTAGTATTCTCTGATGATGGTGTGAATTTCTGTGGAATCTGTGGTGATTTCCTCATTAACATTTTTTATTGCATCTATTTGGTTGTTCTCTGTTTTCTTTTTTATCAGTCTGGCTAGTGGTCTATTTTGTTGATCTTTTTGAAAAACCAGCTCTTGGATTTATTGATTTTTTGAAGGGTTTTTCTTGTCTCTATCTCCTTCAGTTCTGCTCTGATCTTAGTTATTTCTTGTCTTTGGCTAGGTTTTGTGCTTTTTTGATCTTGCTCCTCTACCTCTTTCAATTTTGACAATAGGGTGTCAATTTTGGATCTCTCCACTCTTCTCATGTGGGCACTTATTGCTATATATTTTCCTCTACAGACGGCTTTAAATGTGTCCCAGAGATTCTGGTACGTTGTGTCTTCGTTCTCGTTGGTTTCGAAGAACTTCTTTATTTCTGCCTTCATTTCATTGTTTATCCAATCAACATTCAAGAGCCAGTTGTTCAGTTTCCATGAAGCTGTGCAGTTCTGAGTTATTTTCTGAATTCTGAGTTCCAACTTGATTGCACTATGGTCTGAGAGACCACCTTACACGCAAGGATACACAAAGGCTCAAAATAAAGGGATGGAGGAAGATTTACCAAGCAAATGGAAAGAAAAAAAAAGAAAAAAAAAAGCAGGAGTTGCAATTCTCATCTCTGATAAAATAGACTTTAAAGCCACAAAGATCAAAAGGGACAAAGAAGGTCATTACATAATGGTAAAAGGATTGATACAACAAGAAGAGCTAACGATTCTAAATATATATGGACCCAATGCAGGAGCACCCAGATATATAAGGCAAGTTCTTAATGACTTACAAAGAGACTTAGACTCCCACACAATAATAGTGGGAGACTTTAACACTCCACTGTCAATAGCAGACAGATCAACCAGACAGAAAATTAACAAGGATATCCAGGACTTGAACTCAGACCTGGAACAAGCCAACCTGATAGACATTTACACAACTCTCCACCCCAAATCCACAGAATATACATTCTTCTCAGCACCACATCACACCTACTCCAAAATTGACCACATAATTGGAAGTAAAACACTCCTCAGCAAATGCAAAACAACTGAAATTATTTTCCCTTTTTCATTTTGTTTTGGACAACATTAGGGAACTTGAGAACTTTCTTCTTCTCTTGGGAATCATGAAACAATTTGTGAACATTAGACTTCACATTGAATGCCATTTGTATGCATTATATCAAACCCATTCTTTACATCATCAATTCCTGACACGTAATAGGCACATATAACTATTTCCCCCATGATTTAAGATGAATAGATACTGTCAGCCTCAGCAGTCATTACTTATCTCAATGATTATGTAGAGAAAATTGCTTCTTTTCTGAATGGTGAACCATCCTAAGCCACCAGCCCACCTCTGTAATGCCTTTGTTTATGAGGAAGAAAATATAGAATCAGATAATATGTTCTAACAAATAGCAGTGAAGGAAAAGTACTTGACATTATGTCTCGGTGGTAACACAAAATGAGCTTTACGTTGAAAACATTACACTAAATAACCCAAACAGGACAAACACAATCTTTAACACTCAGAAGAGTACTTGGAAGTGAGATTTGTCATCTAAATTTTAAAAAATAGCATCATAGTTTTAAATAATTCATTATGCATATTAAGGCCATATAATCATAATTATCAAAGGCCAACAGAGATATCCATTATCCCTAGTAGGTATGTCGAAAATGAACTCTTGGTCCCTAAAAATGTGCCTGAATAAGACAGATAAAGGTTATTTTATTTTTTTGAAATTGTCACTGCAAAGGTTCATGGGGACAAACAGTACAAACTTTTGATAGCAACTCCTTGTCAAGCAGCAGAATTTCTTGTGAAATAACTGCCCTGTCTTTAAATCAAAAAATGAAATCTTTTGAAATATAGTTGGTGTATATTTAAAAAATAAGTAATGAACACTAATGAATTTGAGCCATTTTGATTGTCTTGAGAGGGAAGTTGGATAATTAAATATTTAATTTTTCCAAAAAGCTGATTTTAAGTAATAGTTCTTCAGCTGAATAGACTAGGTGGTCCTGGAGAATGAGGTTTTAATGTATTTGAAAATGTAAGTCCAATAATTTAAAAATAGACTTTCAAAGAACCTAACAAACAAATATTTACTCTGATAGATGCTAAACTCGTATGTTTCACATTGTATTTTTACAAAATTTCAGTAGCATGATAGAAAATAGAAATATATAAATGTTATGAAACTGTTTTGTTTAATATGAAAGGTTATAAATTAAAAATTACGTTTTACATTCTTATAATCAGCAACTAAGCATTTTACAGACAAAATTATGATATTCATCTGTATTTGATTTGTGACCAATATTTAGGTTGAAATAGACTTTAAGTTATATGTATATTCTAGTGAATATTCTACTTAGTGGGCCATATACCGATTTATAAAAAACAAATATACTTTATTTTGATTAAGGCAAAATTCAAATAACATAACCATTTTAAAGTAAGCAACTCTGTGGCTTTTAGTACATTTTCAATGTTGTACAATCACCATTTCTGCTTCTAAAACATTTTTGTTACCCCAAAAGGAAACAGACACACATTAAGCAATTACTCCACATTCTTTTAACCTCCTAGCCACTGGTAGCCACCTACCTTCCTTTTGTGTCTATTGATTTACTTATTATTCATATTTCTAACGTGATGTAGTATATGACCTTTCATGTTTGGTTTCTATTACTTAGCAAAATTTCCTCGAGGTTCATCCTCCAGGATGATACATACACATTGTAGCGGGTGTCTGTACTTCATTTATTTCTATGGTTGAAAAATATACCATTGTCTGTGTATATCACAATTTGTTTATCCGTTTATCTGATGGTGGACATCAAGCTACTTCCACTCTTTGATTATTGTGATTACTGCAGATGCACAAATAGTTGTTTGATTTCCAATTTTTCATTCTTTCAGGTATACTTTAAAGGGAAATTGCTGGGCCATATGATTATTCTGTATTTACCATCTTGAAGAACTCTTAAACTTTTTCTACAGTGGCTGAAATGATTCACAGCCCTAACAGTGATTTCTCCACATTCTTGACAACACTTATTTCCTACGTTTAAAAATTATATTCAGCTAGAGGCTGTCAAGTAGTATCTCATCATGATTTTCACTTGTATTTCCCTAAGGACCAATATGTTGAACACTTTTTCACATCCTTTTTGGTCATATATATATCTTCTCTGGAGAAGTGTACTAATTTTTAGTAGTTACAAAATTTTTCAATAAATTCTACTCTTGCCCTTGTATCATGTAGTAATTTTAATTCTCTAAATAGCCTTTCACTTAAAACACCTTATGCCATTCAGAAAAGAAGATTAAAAATTGATAGTTTCATATCTTCATTTCATCTATTTTATGTATCTTTATTCATAAAAAGTACTTTGTTCCTTTTTCTGGGAAATTTCAATTTTTGTCATGCCTATTTTGCATTAGTGTAGGTGAGATATTTCTGTAACTCTGTGACCAACATGTTAACCACTCTCTACAATGCTATATTACTTTCCTGAAATACTAAATTTATATGTCAAGTGCCATGTTAATTCTCGAAACTCTCAATAAAATTCTCTGGTGTTAAAGTCAGAAATGTAACAGAAATGGAGGATATGACTTAGAAATTAGTAAACACATGAAAATTGTGAAATTCATTTTTTGTATACATTTCTTAATATTTACTGATAAGGCACAAAAACTAATTATCTCAAATTATACTTAAGAATGACTGCAAATCCAGTTATAAAAATGATTTATCAAAAAGAACTTATCTGCCTCTTTTTAATTCTAATAATTGAAGAGAATTTTCATTGTTTCTTCTGTCAGTGGCAAAATCATAAAAATAAATTAGGAATTACCTTTAAAAACGGAGATATACAGACAAATTGTGATATATGTGTTGCAGATCTTATACTACCAAGATTGAGAGTTGCTGTGTAATGAAAATTTAGCATATCTCCTTAAAACAGGTCCTGCTGACTTTAGCTAAAATACAAAAGGGAACATTCTTTTAGGAGTGTAGCCCCACCGTCCATATTACTCTTATCATTAAAAAAAAAAAAAAAAAGCTATAATCTCTATGTTTTTCTTGTACAAAAAATCTTTCTAGAAGCCGTATATTGGGTATAGAATTTTTGCTTGATATTTTGAGTCTTCAAATTTAATTCCACTCTTCTATATAATGAGTAACGGCACTATAGTCTGTGAATTGGGTTCAGCTCAAGGCACAGGGCTGTCTCTTCTAACTATGGTCGATTCTTATTGCTGACTCAACTGTGGTTTAGGAACAACATCCAGCTCAACTGCTATGGTTTGAAGTGTTCCCCCGAAACGCATGTGTTGGAAACTTCATTCCCAATACAACAGTGTTAGGAGGTGAAGCCTAAAATGAGGTGATAAGGGAGGAATTAATGGATTAATCCCCTTATTGCGGGACTGGCTTCACTTTAAAATGGGCAGCTCGGCTCCCTTTAAAATATGCTCTCTCACTCCAGGCTCCTTGCCCCTCTACTTTTTGCCATTCTTAAACAATGCTAACCCCTTGATTTTGACCTGTGGGGAAATGAGTCTCTGTTCTTTATAAGTTATCCACTCCACAGCATTCTGTTATAGCAGCACAAAATGGGCTAAGACAAAAATGTTGTCTAATTTCATGGGAAAAGAGACTTGTTAGAAGTGTTTTTAGAAACTGATAAGAACTAGAAAATCATTTCCTGTGTATGCAGACATTTTTAATATTTACTACAGAGGCTCAGAAACTGATCATCTCAAATTATACTTAAGCATTACTATAAATCCAGTTATAAAAATGATTTATCAAAAAGGTTTACTTTACTTTCAAAATAAAGATTAGCCTGTCTCTTTAAGTTTTTTTCTGCCAGAAGACATAGAGACCCCAGGTTTAGAGACAAAATAATTTATTACTGAAAATACACACAATACATCAGAGAGCACGAGCTTCACACCAATATTCCTACCCCAAATCCCACAGGATGATGTGGGAGTGAGCTAAGGTGAATGCTACATACACTGTCATACACAGCGGGTCTGTGTCACAGCACAGAAATGCTGAGCTTAGGAAACACCCACTCTTAGACAGGGAGCACTACCAATGTTTGCAATGGGAGACATAATCTTTGTTGTCCTTGTCAGAAAAACATGCAGCCCTTTTCTCAGAGAAGGGCACAATCTCCATCTTTCAAGAACGTTTGCTGTACAAACAGCATCAAAAAATAGTCTGCAACAGTAACAGCAAAACTCTTAATGTCTTTGTTCAGAAGATACACAAAAACACAAGGGGCTCATGAAAAATTTTCTCTCAAGAAATGTTTATTCCTCATAAGAAAAATAGGTAATCTCACATTACCATGGGATTTAATGAAAGGTGAGGATAGTCCTGACATGTCTTTAAAGTCATCTTATGGCAATAAGAGAAGCCAAAATGAAGTTGACACTGTGGATCACAGAACAGAGTCAGAAATGGTCTAAGTCCTTGCTTGCATTGTTGAATTGATGAATCTTTCAACTCTGAAGCCCACATTTAATGTGGACTCCTACTACACAAATAATTAATTTTATATTATTCAATACAGTTTGAATTTGTCATTTCAGAAAACATCCTCATAGATTGATTCTGACAGCGAAGTTGACTCCCTTTCTTCTAAGCTTCCTTCTCTAAGTCTAAGCTTCCTTCTCTAAGATATCCCTATACCCACAACTAACTCCTTAGGGATAGCTTTGAAAAAAATGGAAACATGATGGAACAATAATGTTATTCATTACTTCTTATGCATTCTGTTGCCTTTTAAAATTTGAAATAAAAAGTTGGTAGAACAGATGTGTTGGAAACTTTCTAAAGCAATCTTAGTTTTCTTTGATAAATAGTCACAGATTGAATAAAATAATTTTTAGAATATTCTTCTACAGACATATTGGTTGTCATAAAGCAAAGCAAATGTGTACTAAATGCATATTGGGACTCAAAGAACTAGGTTGTATAGCAAATCAGCTTTGAATATACAAATCAGAATATACAACTAGGTTGTATATTCTCATCTATCAGTGAGAATCAATAAAACAGACCAGTCTTCTAGTGTGAATTTTTGGAAAGCAAGATGTCAACTTCCCAAAGGCCTTGAAAAAATATTTTATTTGAATTACATAATGTCCTACCTAATCTATTATAAAATGCAATATTGAAAGTAAAGAGGCCTAATGATATATCTGGTTTTATAAAGTCTTGATGAGTGTATTTTTCTTGAAAATCTGATATATGAATTTATGGTTTGTCACAATACATGTTTTCACATTTTAAAAAATGTACATTTTAAAAGTGTACTTATATCAATCAACAGGTATTAAATTTTTGTGGAACTTCCTTTGACTTAATTTTTACTTACCAAGAAATGGTTGCTTTGGTCTACTGGTGGATACTCCCTCAGGAGATAGAATATCCTGTCCATAAAGCCAGCCCTGTTTAGCACTTTTTTTTGGTATTTCATAATTGAGAATTATTTAATTTATATATTTTGTTAATATTAATCAGTCCCTTGCAGATACATTAGAACAGAGTCTTTGGACTGAAATATCTGAGAGGTTTACTCTCTGTATGAACTGTACCAAATTACAAGATTCCCATGTGGCTTTACTTGAAGTAGCTTACAAAGCTCTTTACCAAATTGTTCTGTAACTTACAGTTTTCAAAACTCTCCTAGATCAAAAAATTTTGAGTCTATTTGATAAAGTCATTCCCTAGACACATCTAATGAAAATACAACTCCATTTGTTTGTGTCCTCTCTTATTTCCTTGAGCAGTGGTTTGTCATTCTCCTTAAAGGGGTCCTTTACATCCCTAGTAAGTTGTATTCCTAGGTATTTTATTCTCTTTGTAGCAATTGTGAATGGGATTTCACTCATGAGTTGGATATTGGTCTATTATTGGTGTATAGGAATGCTTGCAATTTTTGCACATTTATTTTGTATCCTGAGACTTTGCTGAAGTTGCTTATCAGCTTAAGGAGATTTTGAGCTGAGTTGATGGGGTTTTCTAAATATACAATCATGCCATCTGCAAACAGAGACCATTGACTTCCTCTTTTCCTATTTGAATACCCCTTATTTTCTTTCTCTTGCCTGATTACGCTGGCCAGAACTTCCAATACTATGCTGAATAGGAGTGGTGAGAGTGGGAATCTTTGTCTTGTGCTGGTTTTCAAAGGGAACGCTTTCAGCTCTTGTCCATTCAGTATCATATTGGCTGTGTGTTTGTCTTAAATAGCTCTTATTATTTTGAGATACATTCCATCAATACCTAGTTTATTGAGAATTTTAGCATAAAGGGCTGTTGAAGTTTGTCAAAGGCCTTCTCTGCATCTATTGAGATAATCATGTGGTTTTCGTCTTTATTTCTGTTTATGTGATGGATTACATTTACAGATTTGTGGATGTTGAACCAGCCTTGCATCCTAGGTATAAAGCCAAGTTGATCATGGTAGATAAGTTTTTTGATGTGCTGCTGGATTTGGTTTGCCAGTATTTTATTGAGAATTTTCACATGGATGTTCATCAGGAATACTGGCCTGAAATTGTCTCTTTTTGTTGTGTGTCTGCCATGTTTTGGTATCAGAATGATGCTGTCCTCATAAAATGAGTTATGGAGGAGTCCTTCTCATGGATATAAAGAATCAATATTGTAAAAATGGCCATACTGCCCAAAGTAATTTATAGATTTAATGTTATCCCCATCAAGCTATCATTGACATCTTAGAATTAGAAAAAAAAAAACTACCTTAATTTTCATATGGAACCAAAAAAGCCTGTAGAGCCAAGAAACTCCTAAGGAAAAAGAACAAAGCTGGAGGCATCACACTACCTGACTTCAAACTATGTGATAAGGTTACAGTAACAAAAACAGTTTAGTGCTGGTACCAAAACAGATATATAGACCAATGGAACAGAACAGAGGCCTCAGAAATAATGCCATACATCTACAAACATCTGTTCTTTGACAAGCCTTACAAAAGCAAGCAATGGGGAAAGGATTTCCAATTTAATAAATGGTGTTGGGAAAACTGCTGCCATATGCAGAAAACTGAAACTGGACCCCTTCCTTACACCTTATACAAAAATTAAAAATTAATGGATTAAAGACTTAAACATAAGACCTAAAACCACAACTACTCTACAAGAAAACCTTGGCAATACCATTCAGAACATAGGCATGGGCAAAGACTTCATGATTAAAACACTAAAAGCAATGATAACAAAAGCCAAAATAGACAAATGGGATCTAATTAAACTAAAGAGCTTCTGCACAGCAAGAGAAACTATCATCAGAGTGAACAAGCAACCTACAGAATAGGAGAAAAATTTTGCACTCTATCTGACAAAATATCCAGAATCTATGAAGAACTTAAACAAATTTACAAGATAGAAACAAACAACCCTATCAAAAAGTGAGCAAAGGATATGAACAGGTAGTTTTCAAAAGAAAACATTTATGCAGCAACAAACAGATGAAGAAAAGCTTATCATCACTGATCATTGGAGAAATGCAAACCAAAACCACAATGAGATACAATTTTATGCCAGTTAGAATGGTGATCATTAAAAAGTCAGGTAACAACAGATGCTGGAGAGGATGTGGAGAAATGGAATGCTTTTACACTGTTGGTGGGAGTGTAAATTAGTTCAACCATTGTAGAAGACAGTGTGGTGATTCCTCAAGGATCTAGAACCAGAAATACCATTTGGCCCAGTAATCCCATTACTGGTTCTATACCTAAAGGATTATAAATCATTCTACTATAAGGACACATGCACACAGGTTTACAGCACTGTTCACAATAGCAAAGACGTGGAACTAACCCAAATGTCCATCAATAATAGACTGAATAAAGAAAACGTGGCTCATATACACCATGGAATATTATGAAACCATAAAAAGCATCAGTTCATGTCCTTTGCAGAGACATGGAGGAATCTGGAAACCATCATTCTCAGCAAACTGACACAGAAACAGAAAATCAAATACCACATGTTCTCACTCATAAGTGGGAGTTGAACAATGAGAATACATGGACACAGGGAGGGGAACATTGCACACCAGGGCCTGTCAGGGGATGGTGGGCTAGAAGAGGGATAGCATTAGGAGAAATACTTAATATAGATCATGGGTTGATGGGTGCAGCAAACCACCACGGCATGTGTATACCTATGTAACAAACTGCACTCTCTTCACATGTATCCCAGAACTTAAAGTATAATAATAATAAATAGAACTCAAATAGCAAGTTGTTGAGTGCTTATGATAGATTTGTCAGGCACTGTTCAAGGAGCTATTATCTGTAATCCTTATGACAATTTTATAAGTTAAATCCTACTTTTCTCATTAGCAGATGAGAAAACCAAGGCTTGGAGTCAAGTGCCACAGTGCTTATAAGTCACAGTGCCAGATTAAGTCTTTTTGCTTCAAAGCCCATTCACTTCCCATTATACCATGTAACATCTCAAAAGAGATCAGTTTTAAAAATAATCAGCTTCAGGATTTTTTAGTATTAATAGTCAATGGTATCATTGAATGACATATTCATGACGACTTCAAAGGGCAACCCTGAAGAACATACAAGTGACTATGAAAGTCATATGACAGAAGTAACATTTTCTTCATGATTAGCATGCCTACTTCATATGTATACACATATACATACTAATTAAATATATATTTACTATTAGCTTGGTGTTACATGAATATAAAAATATTTGTGTCTAGTCAAGAATATAAAATGATATCTATTTGTACTCTTTCTTTGCTGAATGGAGCTGGTAGACAAGATAAGAGAACAGTAATCAAATGTGTCATTCAAGTAAGAAAGACAAGTAAATATTCTCATTCTGTTCGAATAATGTGCTGCCAGTGTCAAAGAGACAGAAACAGCTGTGAGTTTTGGGGGGATAAAATAATATTGTAAAATATCTAGACAAACTCCTATAATATTTCTCCAAAATGGGTTAAATTACTTTGTCTATTTGGAGGTAATATCTATTCATTATCCAAGGAAAATTTTAAAGATGTTCCAATATGATTTTCTTTCTTTTACCATTACTCAATTATTTCATATATGACACTACACATCTCAGTAACTGAATTTTTATTAAATTTTCATTTCAAAGTGGCATATTTGCTTAAGAACTACAAAAGCAATATAAAGTTATAGCCTATTAGACAAAAAGCAAACTTCTCAGGCCATGTGTGTATTGTGATTTTCATTTTTACGAATTCTCCTTCTATATGCTGACTACTTTCCTCTTGTTGTCTTTGGAATTACTCTCAAACAACAGAGGTGGGAATATAAAAATTGAATTCTAACCTGGGGAGTCTGGACCATATGTTGATTCTAGAAGTTGCTAAATGACTGCACATAAGATTTAACCCAGAATTTTCAGATTGAGATCAGAAATGGAAATGTATCATCAACTCATCAGTAGGGTATTAAAAATCCATAAGAAAAGATATAATTAGTAAGATGTACAACAATTATTAAAACAGGATCAGACAGTAAAAGAAAGAAGAGATCCAACTAGATTTCATAACAACATGAAAATGGTTACTTGTTTATTTCTTTAGAGACAGGATCTTTCTTTGTTGCCCAGGCCAGAGTGCCATGGTGCAATGAAAACTCACTGTAACCTCCGATTCCTGAACTCCAGTGATCTTCCCACCTCAGCCTGTATAACCATGCCCAACTAATTTTTAAGTTTTTATTGAGGCAGAGTCTTACTATGTTTCCCAGGCTTATCTGAAAATCCCAACCTCAAGCAATTCTGCTGCCTTAGCCTTTAAAAGCACTAGTATAAAGCCTCGCCCAAAATGGCTACATTCTATTACCTGCTTTCCTCTTACAGTATTTAAAGTATTTACTTATTTTTCAAATAATCCATTTACTAAGTTCACTGGTTATGTTTTTTCATTTCTAATTATTCAATGAATATGGTAAATACACTCTTATATTTGTCCTTTGTAGTATGCTGCATATTCTATTAACTGATTTGAGTTTCATAGTTGCTATATTAAAAAGTCAATCCATCATTTATTCATATTGATTTTTATATCATCTTTAATTATTCAATTACATTGATCTTTATATCACCTGTAATCTTTTATCCTGAAGTATATATGTGAAAGAAACACAGAGCGAAAGAAAGTGAGATAAGAGAGAGAGGACATAAAGTAAAAAGAGAATAAATTACAGAATGATGGTTAAAACAATAGAAAATTGCAAGATAGAAAATATATACAAGAGGTACAAAACAAAAAGTACCCATTTAAAATGTATAACCATGGAAAAATACTTTAAAAAATGTTTGAAATGCATAAATATCTTCAATGAGTCTTTGCTGCATGCAGCATAATGCCAAAATTTTTAGCATTGTTAGTGTCCTTCATGCCTATGCAAAATTCTTCCCTAAAATCACTATGGCTCAGCCAAACTGGAATACTTGTAATCTGAACATAAGATTTATTTTTAAAAATTTTGGCTCATCACTCGTTTTGATCCTCTTGCCTCTGTTTTCTCTTATCACCACCTCACAATCCCACAAATCCTTTATACGCTCCTTCGAATGCTAACCTCTCTATTAAAACATCTAGTGTAGGCTGGGAATGGTGGCTCAAACCTCTAATCCCAGCACTTTTTGGAGGCCGAGGCAGGTGGATCACCTGAGGTCAGGGGATCGAGACCAGCTTGGTCAACATGGTGAAACCCCATCTTTACTAAAAATACCAAAAAATTAGCCAGGTGTAGTGGTGCATGCCTGTGGTCCCAGCTACTTAGGAGGCTGAGGCAGGAGAATCACCTGAACCCCAGAGGTAGAGGTTGCAGCGACCTGAGATTGCACCACTGCACTCCAGCCTGGGTGACAGAGTGAGATTCCATCTCAAAATAAATAAGTAAAAAATGAACAAAAAAATCTAGTCTGTCTCTTTTTCTATTACTTTACACATCAATGCCAGTTTGCAGTCTCATAGGGTATATGCAGTGTGTGTTAAGTATATGCAAATATTTGCAGTGGGTGTTAAGTACTAACAAAATATATACAGTATTTCTGTACATACCAACTATTGAATCTACATACAATATTTGGGTATGTGTCATCTAAATATATATGCAATATTTGTGTACATATCATATATATACTGTATATATTTTGCATGTTATTTATTTTGTGTATGTAACATCTTTATCTAGGTATGTTTCCCAGTGTACAAGAACTCTGTCTCCTTAGTCTAAGCCTTCCATAGAATATTCAAGGATCCATACATGTTTACGAAACTTAGTTGCTTTATGATTATGCAATGTATCTATGTAAATTCCATCCAATAAAATATGACGTAGCAGTGCTTTGAGTAATGTCAGATCTCTTTTTATCAATAGTTATCAAGTTGGCAGCACTATCCTACAAATAAAGTTTTTCATATCATCCTATAGTTAATATATAGGATATATGTTATTATAAATTTCGCATCACATAATTTGGAAAGCGGAGGGAGAACACACACAGGGTACCCAGTGAAGCCAGAATCACGCAGTGCACATCAAGGATTTTCACAACTACTAAAACAACAACAACAACAAAGGGAAAGATGAAAAGATAAAGATCTGTGCTTCATGAAAGCAGGCCCATTTCAGTAAAGGACACCATTATACATAGATTGTTCAAAGAAGGAAATTGAAAGTAAACACTTCTCTTTTTTCTTCACCTCACATTTTCTTCATAGCATGGTACCTTCTGATTATTCTAAATCCTAATATGTCTCAAATCTGTCCACTTTTTTCCATCTCTACGGCTGCAATCAGAGTTCAAGCTGCCATTCTTTCTCAGTGGACAACTTAGCAGTCTCTTAGCTGATCTCAAGTGTCAGCTTGAAAAACTTTCAATCCATTTTCTATGTTTCAGCTAGACTGATCTTTTTAAAAGCAAGGGGAAGAAAAGAACCAAGTTATTTTCCTGCTTAAAATCCTTCAATGACCCTCTTGAAATAAAATCCAAATAAATACAATTTGTATTTATTTACAAATAAAATCCATATACAAATCCAAATAAAATCCAAATACAATATGTACACAAATACTGCATATATTTTGTTAATACTTAATATGGACTGCAGATATTTGCATATACTTAACGTGCTGGATGAGAACTTGACCTCCAGTTAACACTTTGCATTATTTTCCCAGAAACCAGAAACAAATTACACTATTAAACAATGTCAATGTTCAACATTGCTTATTAAAAACAATATTTAAAAAGACCGCAGATTAGTAAATTGCATTTAGACTCAGGAAGATCTGTAAATGGGTAGTCAGATGGGACAGTCAGTCAAAAGGGCCTGACCTGACTGGGGATGGTGGCTTTTGTAACTCTGCATGTTCTTTGTGGAGATGTTGAATACAAGATGTGTTTGCTTGCTCTGCTGTAAGAGAACTACTATAATTTATTTTCTCCCAGCTCTGGAGGCCAGAAGTCTGAGATCATAATGTTGAAAAGGTTGTTTCTTCTTGAAGCCTCTGTCTTTGGCATCTAGATAGCTGTCTTCTCCTCCTTATGTTTTCACGTGGTCTTTGTGTGTTTGTGTGTGTGTTTCCTAATCTCCTCTAAAAGTGCTAGTTATATTGAATTAGGGTCCATCCATGTGACCTCACCTTATGTACTCTTTAAAGGGTATATCAATACATACAGTCACATTCTGGGGTACTGGGGATTCAGAGGTCTTTAACAAATGAGTTTTGGGGATGCAGTTATGTTCATAAAACTAGACCTACAGACATACTGGCTGCTTCAAGATGTGAGGCTTCTAAGCCAGCATATCTGACAGTACCCAGTGATGGTGTTTCTTCTGAGCTGTGCTACATAATGGCTACAAACTTTTGGGGATGAGCAGGAACTTCCAATACTGCCTGGTTCAGAAGCTTCGTTTCCTGTCCTACATATTTTCTGTTTGAGACGGTCTCACTTTGACACACAGGCTGGAGTGCATTGGTGTAACCTAGGCTCACTGCAACCTCTGCCTTCCAGGCTCAAGTGATCCTCTCAGCTTCCCACATAGCTAGAACCACAACTCTGGCTATTTTTTTTTTTTTTTTGTATTTTTGGTAGAGATGAAGTTTTACCATGTTGCCCGGGTTGCTCTTGGATTCCTGAGCTCTACCAATCACTCTGCCTCAGCCTCCTAAATTGCCGGCATTATAGGCATAAGCCTCAGCAGCCAGCCTCCTACCCTGCCTCTTTTGAGTTGACTGGTGCATAGCAGTGTTGTTCATGAAATACCTTCCATTAGAACTATATCCAGAATGTACAAAGAGCTAAAACAGATTTACAAGAAAAAAAACAAACAAACCTATTCAAAAGTCAGTGAAGGACATGAACAGACACTTTTCAAAAGAAGATGTATATGAGGCCAACAAACATATGAAAAAATGCTCATCATCACTGGTCATTAGAGAAATGCAAATCAAAACCACACTGAGATACCATCTCACACCAGTTAGAATGGCAGTCATTAAAAAGTCTGGAGATAACAGATGCTGGAGAGGATGTGGAGAAATAACACTTTTACACTGTTGGTGGAAGTGCAAATTAGTTCAACCACTGTGGAACACAGTGTGGTGATTCCTCAAGGACTTAGAAATAGAAATGCCATTTGACCTAGCAATCCCATTACTGGGTTTATACCCAAAGGATTATAAATCATTCTATTATAAAGACACATGCACACACTTGTTCATTGAGGCACTGTTTACAATAGCAAAGACCTGGAACCAACCCAAATGCCCATCAATGATAGACTGGACAAGGAAAATGTGGCACATATACACCATGGAATACTATGCAGCCATAACAAATGATGAGTTGTATCCTTTGTAGTGACATGGATGAATCTGGAAACCATCATTCTCAGCAAACTGACATAAGAACAGAAAATCAAACACCACACCTTCTCACTCACAGCAGGTGTTGAACAATGAGAACACATGTACACAGGGAGGGGAGCATCACACACTGGGGTCTGTTGTGGGGGAATAGGGTAGGGACAGCAGGGGGTAGGAGGTTGAGGAAAGTTAACATGGGGAGAAATGCCAGATATAGGTGATGGGGCGATGGAGGCAGCAAACCAGATTGCCATGTAGGTACCTATGCAACAATCTTGCATGTTCTGCACATATACCCCAGAATGTAAAGTGTAATATGTCTAAAAAATAAATAAATAAATGAACTATTATTTCTGCAAGTCATTAAGAAGAATTGAATAGCCTGCATGTACTTATACATTAGCCTTCCTGAAAACATTCTCCCTCCCAGTTTATGTCACATGAAATTATATTTTTTAATTCCTGCCAATAGTCACTAAAAAGTGGCAGGAATAGTCACTACAATTTTATGTAATTAATATTCCTATTAGGATATTATAGGTTCTTAACCAGACTGAAAAAAAAAAAAAAAAAAAGCATTCATGTGAACATTCAGCCATAAGGTGCACTTTGAAGATTTGAGGTTATGCTTCTTCCGTGAGATTTTACGTCTGAAAACACTGAAGTCCTGACTTGAACAGGACTTCAGATATTTATGGCAACAGCATATTTTGGCTATGAGTTTTTGTTGTTGTCACTTCCTTTAGTTAATGTATCTTTACCACATAAACACCAAATTAATTGTTTTATGTCTTAATAAATGATGAGAGAAACTGAGGCAAGGCCTGGTACTAATGTGTTGTTGGTTTTCATAATTGGATGATTAAGAAATGAATCTGAATAAAGGAGTAGAGAAGTTATTTAATAATCACGATGCACTTATATAAAAATATAGTTTAATTGGTAGCCAGAGATGCCTCATTCCCAGTGCATGTACTAGTCAATTTTCATACTGATATAAACAATTCCCAGCAGGGAGTGGTGGCTCATGCCTTTAATCCCAGCATTTTGGGAGGCCCAGGTGGACGGATCACTTGAAGTCAGGAGTTCATGACCAGCCTGGCCAACATGGTGCAATTCTGTCTGTACAAAAATAGAAAAATTAGCTGGGCTTGGTGGCGTGCCAGTAGTCCCAGCTACTCTGGAGGTTGAAGCACCAGAATTGCTTAAACCCAGGAGGCAGAGGTTGCAGTGAGCGGAGATCACTCCACTGCACTCTAGCCTGGTTGACAGAGCAAGACTCTGCCTCAAAAACACAAAAACCAAACCAAACCAAACAAAACAAAAAAACAGAAACTTCCAAGGACTGGGTAATTTATAAAGCAAAGAGGTTTAACTGACTCATAGTTTCATACAGCTGGGGAAGCTTCAGAAAATTTAGTCACAAAAAAAGGTGATGGGAAACAGGCAACACCTTCACAAGGTGGCAGGAGAGAGAACGATCAGAAGAGGCACTGTCAAAAACTTATAAAGCCATCAGATATCACAAAAACTCATTCATTATCATGAGAACGGCATGGGGAAACTGCCCCTATGATCTAATTACCTCCATCTGGTCTTTCTCTTGACACGTGGGGATTATTATAATTCAAGATGAGATTTTGGGTGGGGAAGCAGCCAAACTGTATCAGTGTATATCAGTGTAATTCTAGTTACAGAGTAACTAGAGAGGTATGAATGCAGGAATGGGAGCTGCAACTTAGGCAGTGGATTGAGGCAGAAGAGGTGCTGATGATGAAGGCTGACTTCCCGGGTTCCAAATCCTGCTTTGTTATTCAGAGTAATGTGATATTGGTTGAGATACTTATTAACTCTAACTATCAGTTTCCTTTTCTATCAAATAAATATAATAGAATAGAAAGTTGCTGTGATGACCAAATAACATAATGCCTGCAAAGCAGTTCCTCAGACTCCTTAAATATAGTCATTATTCTTACCACCACTTCTGAAATTAACCTCTGAAAATATTGTGATTATTATCAGAGAGGGTGTTCTGGTATCTCCTAAATTAATGGACATTTCTCCTTTATAAATCAATTGCCCTTTCTAGCCCCAATATTTAGCCACATCACAATAACCAAAATCTTAGTTGGATTTTGGTGATGAGATTGCCATATGAGTTGTGTATGTATTAGTCAATATGACTAATATCTGCCTAGGTATCTTTCTATCTTAAAATATTATCAAGGACTTTGAACAAAACACCACAAAGTAAAACCTAAGGCTCTGTTCCATCTTCCAACATCAAACACAAAGTATTAAAAAAAAAAAAAGAGATGTCAGTTATTGCAATATACCCAAAAAAGTGTCAAACTATATCACTATGACATTTATTTTTATATAATTGAAGCATCTTACTCAAAAGATGAGGCTTCTATCATTAACCACAGATTATAGAAATGAAAGAGACCTTAGAAGTTGCCTAAAATAACTTTTCAGCTGTGGTAGGAATCTCTTTAAACACCACAAATAAGTGAAGCCTCTGGTTGAATGTCCCTGGTAACAGTGCTTTTCCTCCAGCTAACTTTAGACTGAGGTTCTTGGACTGGGAGAATATTCTCTCTTATGACAAATCCCAGTTACTGTGTCTTTTGAATCCAGTCTCAGTGTTTATTGCTTTAGTCCTACATGACAAGTCAACTACTTCCCATTTACTTACCCTCCCAGTATTAGGCTAAAGCTGGGCTAGGAATAACATGCTAAAATAACGCTGACACAATTCCCAGACATACACTGACTTAAGAGAAGAACATTTTCACTGATTTCTTAAGTTTATACATGCCATTCTGTTTGCTAAGTTGTTATCCTCAAGGAATATTTCCAAAGAGATGTGTTCACTTCATAGTGTTTTGGAGTATGATATACTATCATATCCTCAATACAAAAGTGAAGTTTTACACGTTTAAAAACATCGCAAATGTTACATGAAATAAAAAATATTTGTAACCATAACTAGGTTTACTGTTTTTGCAACTGATATGTTTCTTTTTATGTTCTGACCTGTAACTAACAAGGTAAAAGAGGCATCATCTTCTTAACCATCATATTGTCATTATCATCACTATCATCATTATCCTATCACCATTACCACCATCACCATTTTCATTCAACATCCCCATCACCAATGTCACTATTGTTACCACCACCACCGCCACCACCACCACCACCACCACCGTCATCCTCTGCACATGGATACTTAGGCTCAAGTGTGTGTATGCCAATCTATATGCAAAAGAAATGGCCAAATGATTTTTTAAAACTTTAGCAAGAGCATCCTGGTGTTCGGAACTTTTAGTCTTTTTATACATCTTCAAATAGTACCTGGAATCATTTCATGGATCTCACCAAATTAAAAATAAGGCTCAGAGGCTTAAAACTAATTAGGGTTGGCTTGTATATTACAGATACTTTGCAGACAGTTGCTAACAGAGTTCTCATCAAATGTGAAAAACTGTATTTCAGGAAGTATAAGGAGGTATTTACTGGAAAAGTACCAGTAAAGCAGAATCATTGGATTTGGCCTCAAAAATGTTTCTTACTTCATATAATATGTCATGACAGCAATTTGTAAAATTTACTAAAAATAAATGTTTTGTTTCATTTACAGGCCACGTATGGTCATAAATAGATTGTTATTTCTACATATGATAATTCTATTTCCAAACTGAATTCTTCATATTTACAAGGATTTTATCACAGATTTTATAATGACACGTTAAAATGATTTCTTTATTCTCAGCAGGTAAGCAAAAACTTTCCCTAAATTCTGTTTTAACAAGACATCTTTTGTCTGGAGTGTGCCATACATGACAACATTTTTGCCCATATGCATTCCATCTTCTAAATTGTTATTTATGCCTTTGGTACTCAGAAGTCCTGTGGGCCTGGTTAAACCTCATTAAAGACCCCAACAGCTAATGGGTCTCTGTATCTAAAAATAGTGGTTCTTAATCAATTCTGCACATAGAATCAACTAAGACCTTAAAAAATATCATTGCGCTACTCTCTCATATTCTGATTTAATATATGTGGAACAGGGACTATGTACTAGGAGGATTTAAAAGTTTGTTAGATAATTATACAGCCAGAATTGAGAGCAACTTATGTAATCCTTAGGAGATTGGCTTTAGAGACAAGAAAAATAAGGCACAATGAGATGGAATATCTTTCTGGGACATAGACTATTGGTAGAGCCATGTCTGGAACCCAAGAGTTCTGATTCCGATTCCAATGCTCAGTTCAGAATGGCATGTCCCCTTCTCTAACATGGTAAAGTAGATACAGAGATCCAATGTACTACAATCAAACATCCAACCAGCCATGATAGAGGCATGAATTTCATTAACTGAAGAAATTCATCTCATTTGTATTCAAATGTAAAAAAAAATTTAATGCAGATAATGTACACATTCAGTAAATGTAACACACCATCTTGGAGACAAAGACATAAACAAGCAATTGGTTTTTAAAATCTTTTTTTTTTTTTTTTTTTTTTTTGCCAATCATTGAGAGCTTGTAAGGTTGCTGAGGAGGTTGGTTGGCCTTGAACTCTTGGCCTCGCCTTCGCAAGCGCCACGACATCCGGCCAGAGCCACTTTGGGCCCCTAAAATCTTTTTTTAAAAAAGCTCAGATTTCAAGGAAGATCAACATCAATACTTGCTTCGTAGGACGCAATAAAAACACTAGTAGGAAGGTGAATCTGATTTTATCAAAATAGATGAATACTGACATTAAAAATTATTGACTAAGAGCTTTATTTCAGATCAGATGATTTGACTCATTCTTCTTATGTGTCTGCTTACCAAGCTTTAATTGCTAGGATAATATTATTTATTAATGGGAGAATATTATTTAATAATATCATATATAATTTTTAAAGGTCATTTTTACCTTTTACCACAATCTTCTATTTTTATGCTCAAGCCATATTATGAACTCGTAGTGTTTGTATTTATAAGGAAACTGCATTTTGGATCTTTTGTGATGACCTGGACTATTTAATTTTGGTTATTTTATTCTAGTTTGTGAATGTTTAACAGAATTTATTGTTTTTTAATGCGGTGGGTTCTTCTTTGTATAGGTGCTATTTTGTTTTTACTTCTCTTTCTCTGAAGCTTTATGTTGTTCTTGGATCCCGCTGATTTACCTGCTGTTGTGTGTGACATACTGATCATTACCATGGAGCAGCATGTGCTCATCAGCAAAACAAAACTAGTGGAATATATCTGTGTTAGCACTATTTTTTGATAATGATTTATTTTCTCAAGAGATTAAAAAAATTGTATCATTAGGAGACGACGTGTGTGCTCATGGATGTTTCAATTTTTCCTTTTAGACATGAGTATCACAATTAGTAGCCTTGACATACCTTTAGGCACCAGGATTCCAATTCCCCCATTCATAATATACATCTCATAAAACAGTAAAACAGTACTACTATTCTCTACTTAAATTACGTTTGTGAAGGAAAATATATTTGCATTTTTAACGTGTTATATGGGTCATTCTCTCATTCCCAAAATTACATAGTAAGTGATTCAATTTGTTTCTCTCCCAAAGACGCTGAGAAGTCTTCTGAGAACAGCTATGATGTGGTGGGAAAAGGGGAGGCATTGGAATTAAAATAAAATAAAATAGCTGGTTTCTGCTTCTAGTTTACTTCTTATTAATTGTGTGGCAATGGACAATTAACTTTCTACTTCTCTGAGCTTCACTTTCCACTTTCATAAAGTTGTAAGAGCTATTCCTTGATGATAGATTTATCTATCATCTCATAATATCATAATTGGTTGCTGGGGGAATTAACTGAGAGGAAGTATATAAAATATACATTGGCCAGTAAAATCCAACACAAATTAAGCATAAAATAAAGATGGCACAATCAGTGAAGAGATGATCAAAGGTTATAGAAAATTTAGAAACACAAATCATTATGCCTTAAAATGTAAAAGTTGTTTGGAACTGTATTTTTAAAAACTCTGAAAACATGTAGTTTAGATTGTCCTTAACATCTTTGGAATTCTCTTGGGCTGCAAGAGCTGCCATCTCCGCTCAGATTGATAAGGTGAGCACCTGAATATTAATGAACTATCTAGATGAAGCTCAATATAAGTCATGTTCCTTGATGACCTATCCATATGAACTAGAGCATATATATTTCATCTTTTCCTGGAAGATGCCTTCTGGAAAAGCCTAACTAATAATAGTAGCTAACATTTGCATAATACTCTACAGTTTACAGAAAAATTATATAGTAATTATGAGAAGAATAAAAACTCAATCATTTGGAAACCTATAAATATTCCTAGCCATTTCTCCAAGTACTTGAACGGAATTTAATTGTTGGAACATGTAACTGAAAACAGAAATGCCCATCTCATCTATTTTAAAGGGAACTGAGGATCAAATGAGGAAAAGTCTATTATTAGTATAGAAATAGGGTAAGGTAATGCTCCAAATTTGTATTCAGTTCTAGCTTTTGGTAGTAAACTTGAAAAGGTAACTAATAAGGCATATTAAAATTTTTATTATAAAGCATAATTTTCAATTTCAGAATATTTTTACTTTCTGGATTATGAACACTTTAAAAATCCATAAAATACATTCTAATAAAAATGTACCATTATTTCTACTTATCTTAAGTATGACTATATCTAACTGAGATTTGGTCCTATAAATATGTTTATTAAATATATGAGCAAGTAATTTTAGAGATGAGAAAATCTAAATAGTGGATTACCCCATTAACTTTATTTTTACCATTCATCATACCTCATAGCTCCAGGTGGTCTGTTTTTTGTTTGAAACAGAAATTCAAAAGGAAGGAACACGAGTAAAAATATTTTTATACTTCTCAAGAGTGGTCAGTCCCATTTGAAAAGTTATTCCTTGGCCATATGTGCATCATCTTGTTTTATGCTCCAGATAATCAACTCTCTGTTGATCCTTCATTATCATGAGATCCTCTCATAAACTTTCTTTCCCTGAAGTTCATTATGCTGTGTAAAGTTAAATTCCCTAAGCAATTTCAGTGAGTGAAATTCTCTCTAATAATTAATATGACTAGATCAGGTATACATATGTAATTTTTGTAACTGAAAAAAAAATGACTTCTATATTTTCTAATTTATACCCTGTTTTTAAATAGATACATGTACCTGTGTCTGTTTGTGTGTGTGCCTGTATGTTGTTTGCCATTAACCAAAGATCTTTGGAATTTTTTAAATGAGCAATTTCCATTGGGGCTTACATTTCTGAATTTATAGCTACAGATGGCTTTCAACAGATGCTTGTTAACCTGAAGATTCTGCTTGATTGGTTTTTAAAGTTTAATATAAAGAAACCTTTTCTTTCTATGAACTTTACATAATAAACACATGTGTATACTTCCTAGAAACATACAAGCATAATAAACACGTGTATACTTCCTAGAAATATGCAAGCATATACAAATATGTTAAAGTACTGAAGACTTGTAGGGAAATAAACTTTAGGTTTCCTCAAAGAAACCATTTCTGAGAAAAGGAACTATAATTCAAGCTTTGTTAAGTGCCATTTGCTTGTTTTTTCAGAGCCTTATCTAACAGATTACTTTTATTTACCTACTATCTATACAGTAGGATGAAAGTAAACTTTAATTTACAGATTTATCTATGTTTATATAGTATATCATAAAAATTATGGAAGGAATCACAAAATAATAAACCACATTGCTATGTATATCTAAAATAATGTTAATTGATTTTGTTGCACTTAAGGCAAGAGAGGACAGAGTAATTTCTAAAAAGTTAAGAAATTTTGAGGAACTTTTTTTATAATTATATAAAGTTATAAATTCACTTGAATAGATCTAAATAAATAATCCTGCAATTTATGTGAAATCTACAATGTTAGTAAAGCCAGAACTGTGCATATAGTTCACCAGAGCAAGGTGGGAAATGTAGATAAAAGTGTTGCCAGGATAGTTTCACTCTCCTGCCACAAGTGATTTATCCGGCTCTGTGCTGCCAGACACGTCTTCTAAATGGCATGACTACGTTATTCTCCATGGTCACCTATCCCAGTAATGCACAAAATATAGTGTTCAACATTGATTATCTTTAATGTGTTCCTCTATGTAGAGTTTTGTCTAGAGCCAGCAGAATTTAAACACAGTCATGCTTAATTACTCAGCATAGCTTAAAAATCTATGCTTGACATCTCAATATTTACTATTTATTTTTGAAGGATTATGTCAGAAGTATGAAAATCTGATGTACTTGATTACTTGTTAGCCACTGCTTTAAAACATTTTAAATGAAAAGAAAAACAGCCAGAAAATATATTCAAATGAGAATGTTTATAAGATCTTTTTAAACTAATCTTTCTGCCTTCTGATCTTGTTTGAAGCTTGATTTTTTTTTCTCTCTCTCTCTGCAGCTATTTTTCTTTTTTTTTCCTAGTGAATGACCATTATTGGAGGTTTCCTTGTGAGCCCCTTAGACAACTGACATTCCCTTAGTTTATAAATGAGTGAATAAATAATTGCCCTCTTTTTTATTCTTTAATAATTGTTTCAGAAATGCACCAGGAAGCAATGCTACTCGAGTACCATCCTTATATTAATGCTTTAGAAGTTTCCAGCATCTTATGAAGATCTATAGATCTCCTGTCACCCCATCACTACTAATTTCATAGATAATATCAATTTCCCTTTGGGCAATCAGTCTAACCACTTGGTTCTTCAGTTTTGTCATCCTCTTATCTCAGGCAATTCTCACCCATTCTGTCACTCCCTTCCATACCCAGAGTGGCATGCTAGATATTATGAAGAGGATAAGAAAAACTAATAAATGGTCATATATATGTATATATACCTATTACAGGAATATATTAATTTATATAATATAAATACATTTAATCATAAATAGATATGTCTACATATACATATGTATCTATAAACAGAGGACACATAGATTCAATGGGAACAAAGGTAGGAAAGTTAGATCCAAGATCTTAGAAGAGTCAAGAAAGGTATATAATAGGTATTGAGGGAAACCAAGATCACATGTTAACTGGTAAAAGTAGATAACACTGACAGGCAATGTAGGATGCCCCACAGAAGCTGGTAATCCTCAATTTAAAGATAAGTCTGGATGCGGTGACTCACACCTATAATCCCAACACTTTGGGAGGCCAAGGTGGGGAAATCACCTAAGATCGGGAGTTTGAGACCAGACTGACCAACATGGAGAAGTCCTGTCTCTACTAAAAATACAAAATTAGCCAGGCGTGATGGCACATACCTGTAATCCCAGCTAATTGGGAGGCTGAGACAAGAGAATCGCTTGAACCCAGGAGGTGGAGGTTGCGGTGACCAGAGATTGTGCCATTGCACTCCAGCCTGGGCAACAAGACTGAAATTCTGTCTCAAAATAATAATAATAATAATAATAATAATAATAATAATAGATAAATTGATTGCTTAGTAAGTTTGAAGGATACCAGAATATGATCATGGTGCTACATTGCCTGTCAGTGTTACCTATTTTATCAGTTAACATGTGTTCTTAGCTTCCCTCAATACCTATTATATACTTTTCTTGACTCTTCTAAGATCTTGGATTTAACCTCCCAACATTAATTCCCATTGAATCATGTTGCTTCATTTCATCAGCACAGTAGTCTTTCCTTGTACTGCCAACGAGTATTCACCACCAACCACCGCTTATAAGTGCCCTCTCTTTCTTTCTTCCACTAAAACAAAGCCTAAGTACCTCTCCGTTTTTTATAATTTTCCAGAATATATTTTAAGTTTGGAAAAACCATGCTAAAGTTTCAGAGATGAAGAGTCATGATTTCTGCAACCTAATTCCATGTGGATTAAGAAGAAATATACATAAAGGTATTCACATATATGTGCATCTATATAAACGAGATGTGGCAAAATGCTAATTGGTAAATATCTATGGTGGTTATAAGAGACCATTGCTCTATTTTTCATCTATTCTCAATTTCAAAAATTTCAAAATAAAAATAAAAAAACAGAAGAAGCCTTTGTGATAAAAGCCTGGCTTTTCATATTGTCTCTAAATCTTCCTTTATCAAAGATTCAAGGATGTCCCTCAATTGATTATCACACCTTTCGCCTGCATTTAAACATACCTCTCAATACTAGATCCTTCCCCTCAATGTTCAAATATGCATTAAGGCATTCACTATATATAGATGAAGTCAAATATATCTATATATATCTCTCTATATAATCTCCAATACTTTGGACAAACAGTAAAACTTAAAATACTGCTCCCCAGCCTATGTACCCTGTTTATTTATATATATGTATATATATGTATACCTATTTATGACTATAAGTGTATTTATATTATATAAATTTATCTAGACCTATTACAGATATATATACACACATATATATGATCTTGGTATTAGTTTTTCTAATCCTCTTGAGGATAACATTTCTCTTAGCAGGAGCAGTTGCTAATACCACCTGTTTTCTTTTCCATTCTCTTAGTTTTTTTCCAATGCAACAAAACTTTTCTTGCTACATTGCATTTCAGAGTTACCTACAATTACCAGTAAACATGTGCTCTTAGTTTCCTTCAATACCTATTATATCTGTTTCTTCAGTCTTGTAAGATCTTCTAAGACCCACAATCGGCAATGTGATCAACTTTTATGTGACTCCACAGCTGCATTCAAAGCAAGGGATGTGTTGAAGCCTGTTTTTGCTCCTGGGCTCTGTGCTATCACTCTCTGCTATTTTATTTTTTCTTTCAGTCCTTTCAGATTATTACTTTTCAGCCTTTCTCTCGATTTTCTTTTGGCTTACTACTATATGATAGGTACTTTCATTCATGCCCATAACTTGGAATTTCATACAGTAGTTAACAACATCCACTCTAATATCCCTAGTGAAAGCCCTCTCCCAAAGCCTAGACACACACACACACACACACACGCACACGCGCGCGCGTGCACACACACACACACACACCTGCTTATAGATATATCTTTTTTTTCTTGAGATGGAGTCTCCTTCTTGTCACCCAGGTTAGAGTGCAATGGTGCGATCTTGGCTGACTAGAACCGCTGCCTCCTGGGTTCAAGCAATTCTCCCACCTCAGCCTCCCTATTAGCTGGGATTACAGGCACCCATCACCATACCTGACTAATTTTTTGTAGTTTTAGTAGAGAGAGGGTTTCTCCATATTGGCCAGTCCGCCTCGCTCTTGAACTCCTGACCTCAGGTGATCCACCCACCTTGGCCTCCCAAAGTGCTGGGATTACAGGCATGAGCCACCGCACCCGGCCTGATGCATCTTTAAGCACATCTCACACACATCTCCACGAAGAGAACACCTGTTATCCAAATCATCCCCTCCTTCAGTAAATCATTTCTCCTTAAGTGATAACCTTTACTCATCCAGCTGCCAATAATTCACATTGGGGCATCTACCATGACAACTCCAATCCATCCCAAAGTCAATGGAGTCCATTTCTAACACCTATCCATCACTCCTGCCAACTTCTTAGACCAATCACCATCATTTCTCACCTGTACTACTTCAAAATCTCTTCACTGTCTCCTTGCATGCCTTCTTTCCTTCCTCCAATCCACCTTCCACATACAAGCCAGTGAGATTTTATTTCAATGCATGTATGATTGTATTACTTCCTCCCTACCACCCTTCAGTGTCTGGCTTTTGATTTTAGGTAAAATCTAAAGTTCTGATTTGACCTTGCTTGAAAACTCCAGCCTTGTTCATTATGCTCCAGGTACTGAAGCTTCCTTTAAGTTCCTGCAGTATGGGAAAGTTTTTGACCTAAAGGCCATTAACAGGCTGTTCCCTCTTTTTACAACATTCTCCTCTCTAAGCTTGACTCCTATTCATGCTTAAAATGTGAGCTTAAGCATCACATCGTCAGAGAAGACTACCTTGATAGTTGATCATAAATGAAACTTTTCTAGTAACATTCTCCAAGCATATTTCCTTTTAAAGCATCTAACACATCTTTGTAATTGCGTGTTTATTTGTATAATTATTTCTTTAATGCGTATCTTTTTACACATCTGCATGTCCTCACAAGGCTTGGACAATAACCGGTTTGCTTACCATTAACCTTCCAGTGCCTAGATTCAGCAGGTACCAAGGAGCATCTCATACATTGTACCAGTTGTTCAGTGAAAAGAGTATCTCTTCAAGAGGGTGAATGAAGGTTGAATTCCAGCATATGCACTGCTTGCAAGCACTGCTTCCTGGCGTGGGACTGTGTTTTCCTGGAGCAGCACCTTCATCTAGCTTCCACAAAGACACCACAGGGACAAAAGCTGGCCCTGATATGTACTCAATGGTGGATAAAGAATGAACTTGTATGGCAATTTCCAAAAATAATTGCTTTCTAAATTAAACCAGGTTATAAGAATCTTTGTTTTAAACAACTACTCAAATAGTTTACTGAAGGTGATCAAATAATTTCAGTTGCATTTACATTGTCATTCTCATTCTATAAAGTTTTTCTTCTTAATTGTAGAATTTTTTAGTAGTATATAAAGCTAAATTCTTTGCCTGACTTAGAGATAATTCTACGTTTCACAGCCTTTGCACAGAAAAAAAATTCCAGTGAAAAAAACTGCTCATAAAATAGTTAATTGCCCATTTGACACATTACCCCATCTACTCAAGTTATCTACTTGGCACAAATTAGACTTCATAAATTCCATTATATAAATAGACCCTGTTTAACTTTGCCACTTGGTCTGGGCATCTGTCTCATAAAATTCTGTTCATGATCATGAGAATAAGAGAAAGTCTCTGTTGGATCAGTGACTGTAAATTAAAAATACAGCTCATAATATATTGCTCACTACCAGATTGGCAGCACTATTATATTTAAATAAAAGGACAGTGAAATATCATCACTTAATATAGCCTAAAACTACAGTTTCATATGGAAAAGTCAGGGGTAAGTTTGCTAGCTTTTTTTTTTTTTTTTTTTTTTACTGTGAATAAAATCTAAATAGCCAGGGGAAAATTATGTACTGCAGGTAAGAAGTTCAGCACAAAGAGAAGGGGATTACCTTTGATTAACTTATACTTCAAAACCTAGAATTTCGTTAGAAATTTCTTGAAAACAATTTTCATAATGCAAAAGCAAGCCTAATCGGGGAATTACAGGGCCTAGATCTTTATTTTACAATCATAACTTGAGGGGAAGTGGTGCCACATAAAGATATCAAATATTTGATAGTAGCGGCAGATTTTTAATTGCCTAGGAAAGTGAACCGAGAGGGGTCCATCTGCTGGTGCTGATTACTTTCTCAGTAGAACCATGCACCTGAGGTGAATCAAATCTGGCCAACAGCATATTGAGGTCAATTTTAAACGCACTTCAGTTTTTCCTAGATGAACCTGAGGTTGCCACAAATGGCCAAGATCATTCCTCCATCTGTTTCTGGTGAAAGTTTGCTGTTCACTGTGGTTGGGACGCAACATGAATCATTTACTAGCAAAACATCACGCTGCAAAGGCCACAATATGCTCAATTAATTTAATGTACCTGAGGAGAAGAGCTAGCAAAAATAGCTTAGGATCTGATAGTATGTTGACGCAAAATCTAATCATAAAAAACATCGAAAATCTTATGAGATGCATTTTGAGATGATGAAACTAGATTTAGAAAATTTTTAGAAGATACCTTTTTAAAAGATAAAATGTAGGTTCATCCTACTAAAAATCAAACCTATCTTTAAAATATTGTTCCTTTTAATAAAAGTACCTTGAATACAAAGCAGCTTTATGATAATGGCACTTAAGTGTGAGTCTATAATAATGGATGCACTCTTTCCGGTGGATTACAGGAAAACAAATATTTTGAGGTAAACTGACTTTTTTTCCTAATCTTGTATTAATAGATTACTGTAACTTTAAAATGCTACTCTTCAGCACAGCCTGACATTTATTAACAAATAATATAGAGAAAACAATTGGAAAGAGGTAGGGCTCACAGTTTGGGAAATGCATTCTATTTCACAATGCCAGTAATAGAAACAAATCTCTAGTCACTACCGAATCATAGGTAGGCTGCATTCCTCCTTCTTTTGAGACTTGATATCATTTTCTATCTTGCCATAGGCACATTACCTACAGATGAGCAATGAGGGTAACTATTCTACTTGTCCAAGTTAAAATTGGGCTGTGATGATTTTCAATTGCTGGGATATGCACGGTTGGGAAGAAACAGAAGATATTTAGGCTGGGGAATTAGTTATAATAGAAAAGTTATAATAATTTACAAAAAATCAAACCCATCTTATAAACATTGTTCCTAGTAATAAAACTATTTTGAACAGCTTTATGATAATAGCACTTAAGAGTGAGTCTATGGGATTGGACATACTCTCTCCGGTTGATCACAGAAAAACAAGTATATTTTTATACACATATGTATGTATATACACACACACACATATACACACACACATATGTGTATATCTCACAAGTATATATAGCAAGTATATAATAGTTATAATAGGAAACTTCAGAGTTTGTCCAATCCCAGGTCGTGATCCTTAATGCTAGCTAGAACAACTGAGGCTTTCTCCCGCCCCATGGCACACACTTCCTAAAGTGTCCTTTCCTTTTCATTGCGTATCAGTCATGACATTAAAGGGTCATAGCTCCCCAACTTGATTGTGTTTTCCTAGAAGATACAAATAATTGCCTGCCTTTCATTTACACATCATTTCACAGTTAATAAACTACAGAGTAGACTTATGGAAAGAAAAAGAGAAGTATCATTCATATACTACATATATGTACACATATATAGTATATTTAAAGTCAAATCTGCCTAGGTGGAAAGAGCGTTTGATCTAAACGCCAACAGCTTCCTGTTTCAGAGTGGAATCAAATCACAAACCACACAGAAAATGTTTAAATCCATAAAATTTTTCCCTCAGGCCTTTCAAAGGTAAAATAAACTTTTGAAGTCTCTAAATATTAACTTTGTAAGTGTATATGATCATTTGTCTAGTTGGGGCTTGTTATTTCATTTCGAAAGCTTACTACTAGATAAGAGCAAAAGGAGAATGGAAAGATTAGAAAGATTAGAAAATGGAGAATTCTGTGGTCAGAATTCTGTTTACATTTTATAGTATTCAAAAAATAAGCAAAGAATATCTCAATAAACTCTTTGATCTAATGAGTCATATTAATTTGTCAGAATTACATAATATATCAAGATTAAATGCTGCCTGAAGATTAAAATATACTTAAACATTCATTGCATAAATAGTAACTAATATTGACCAACATTTCATAATGCTAATTTGCATTTTCAAGTTAGTGGCATTAAAATCTGATAGAAAATATGCTGTGCATATAGATGATTATGTATTGTCTTAAGGTCTGTTCTGGTTACTATAACAAAATACCATAAACTCAGTAGCTTATAAACAACAAAATGTATTTCTCAGTCAGTTCTGGAGGCTGAACCTCAAAAAATCTGATTTTATGTCTAGTGAGGGCCTCTTGTTTCATTCATGGACCTCACCATGTAACTGCTTCCTCACTTGGTGGAAGCAATGAACAAGCTCTGCTGGGCCTATTTTAAAAGGGTACAATTTTCATTTTTATTTGTATTTATTTATTTATTATACTTTATGTTTTGGCATACATGTGCACATTGTGCAGATTCGTTACAAAAGTCTACACGGGCCATGGCGGTGGTTTGCTGCATCCATTGCCCTGTCATCTACATTAAGTATTTCTCCTAATGTTATCCCTCCCCAATCCCCCACCCCCTGCTAACCCTCCTCTAACCCCCTACCCTCCAGACCCAGGTGTGTGATGCTCCCCTCCCTGTGTCTGTGTGTTCTCATTGTTCAACACCCACTTATAAGTGAGAACATAAGGTGTTTAGTTTTCTGTTCTTGTGTCAGTTTGCTGAGAAGTATCATTTCTGGTTTCATCCATATCCCTGAAGAGGACATGAACTCATCCTTTTTTATGGCTGCATAGTATTCCATGGTGTATATGTACCACATTTTCTTTATCCAGTCTGTCATTGATGGGCATTTGGGTTGGTTCCAAGTCTTTGCCATTGTTAACAGTGCCTCAATAAACATACCTGTGCATGTGTCTTTATAATAGAATGATTTCTAATCCTTTGGGTATATACCCAGCAATGAGATTGCTGAGTCAAATGGTATTTCTATTTCTAGATCCTTGAGAAATTGCCACACTTTGTTCCACAATGGTTGAACTAATTTACACTCCCACCAGCAGTGCAAAAGTGTTCCTATTTCTCCATATCCTCTCTAGCATCTGTTGTCTTCTGATTTTTTAATGATCGCCATTCTAACTGGCATGAGATGGTATGTAAATGTGGTTTTGATTTGCATTTCTCTAATGATCAGTGATGATGAGCATTTTTTTTTCATGTTTGCTGGCCTCATGTGTGTCTTCTTTTGAGAAGTGTCTGTTCATATCCTTTGCCTACTTTTTATGAGTTTTTTTTCTTGTAAATTTGTTTATCCCTTTGTCAGATTAGTAGATTGCAAAATTTTTTTCCCATTTTGTTGGTTGCCAGTTCACTCTATTGATAGTTTCTTTTGCTGTGCAGAAGCTCTTAAGTTTGCTTAGATCCCATTCATCTATTCTGGCTTTTGTTGCCATTCCTTTTGGGGTTTTAGCCATGAAGTCCTTGCCCGTGCCTATGTCCTGAATGGTATTGCCTAGGTTTTCTTACAGAGTTTTTACGGTTGTAGGCCTCATGTTTAAATCTTTAATCCATCTAGAATTAATTTTTGTATCAGGTGTAAGGAAGGGATCCAGTTTCAGCTTTCTGCATATGACTATCCAGTTTTCCCAACAATTTATTAAATAGCTAATCCTTTCCCCATTGCTTGTTTTGTCTGATTTGTCAAAGATTAGATGATTGTAGTCCTATGGCATTCTTTCTGAGTGATCTACTCTGTTCCATTGGTCTATATCTGTTTTGGTACCAGTACCATGCTGTTTTGGTCACAGTAGCCTTTAAATATATAGTTTGAAGTCAGGTACGATGATGCTTCCAGCTTTGTTTTCTTTTTCTTTTTTTCTTTTTTTTTTTTTTTTTGCTTAGGATTATCTTGGCAATGCAGCTTATTTTGGTTTCATATGAAGTTTAGGTTTTTTTTTTTTTTCAATTATCTGAAGAAAGTCATTGGTAGTTTGATGGGGACAGCACTGAATCTATAAATTACTTTGGGCAGTATGGTCATTTTCATAATATTGATTAATCCTAACCATGAGCAACGAATGCTTTTCAATCTGTTTGTGTCCTCTCTTATTTCAAGGGTGGGATTTTCTTATTAATCTAATGATCTGATTACTTTCCCAAAGGTGCGACCTCCTGATATCATCACCATGGGTTTAGGATTTTGACATATTAATTTTAGGAGCACACAAACTTTCAGACTACAGCATGTATCAGAATTATATCAAACATATACTGACTTAGAGAAATAATTTTCCAAGAATGTTTCTTCCTCAAGATTCCAGCTTTCCACCAGATTCTTGAAGGATGTATGATATTTCATGTGTGTGCCTGGAGAATGGAAGTTGCAGAGTCTCCATGCTTGGCACTAGTGAAGTATGCCTACCAGTTCTCAGTACTGACTATATGAGAGGAAGCATATTCACTTCATGTACCATGGCTTTGAGACCCAGCAGAAAGAAAATTTCCTTTAAAGAAGCAAAATACCTCATAAATGAGCAAGTCATCATTCCACAGATTATATTAAAATGAAGTTAGGGTTGACTCCCTTTAGAATGGTTCATTTTAGCTATGGAAAATGAAAAAAAAAAAACCTCTTATTCTCTGTGATTTTTTATGTAAAAATGAGAACGATTTTTACTTAACACACAAGAAGCAGTGAGTAGTAATTTTCTAATGGTAATAAAGTACTCTGAAAATTAAAAAAGAAACCTCAAAACCACAACAGAATTGCTTTGTGCCAGAGAATAAAGAAATAATCTCCTAACATTAGGTTCAATCTTCTTCACAATCTTCATTTAAATGTTCCCTGGCAGCCTCAGCCATCTTTTGGCAATGCCTCCTTGAAAGGTCAAGAGGCCTGGTGGCAGAATATTGTACCTTGATGAGTCTGCAAGCATTGTTTGATGATTAGGTTTAATTCCCAGGTCATGAAATATTCTCAGGAGCTTTTTTGTCAGCATTTGCTACATCTGAATTCAGTTACTGTGAATGTGTGTCCACATGTTTTATATTGTACAAGATGATAAAATTTACCAATATATCAGCCTCTATGGTCTGTGAGAACAATATCTAGTAGACAAATGTTCACAGCACCATGACAAACCAGCGTGGCAATTTATGCAAAATTCAGAGTAAACACATCATTATAAATTAAATCTTAATAATAGTTTTTTATGTAAAATGATTTTAAACATGGCATTTTACTAATGCTTGCTCTTCAGTGAGAGAACACAGACTTCATCTTTTTTGGGTACTAAATAAAAACAAAAAACAGAAGTTGCAAATATTTACTGAAGAATATTTTTAAAATATTAAAAAGATATCTGCAGATTAATTTAAATTAAAATCCCTAATACTTAGGCCTTTGGTTTAGGAATATCATTGACTCTAATTTTTGGTTTGTGACTACAATTTTGATTTCTATCAAATCATTTACTGTGAGCACAGAGACAAAATATCATTGTTCATATAAAGACTTGTGAGAAGCCTTCTTAAAAGTGAAGAGGTAAAACAGTAAGCCCTGTTATTGTGAGTTTTCTCTCTTCTTTCCAAAATCTCTTCAAATGTCAAAGCTGTATATTAAAATTTTAAAATGAAGTCTCTACACGATGATGAAACTGGTCTGCACAGAGGTTGTCAACAAGAGGATGTGAACTCTAGCTATAACTTGAAGGCAATTTTTAAATATAACTTTGAGAATCCATTTCTGTGTGAACAAATTATGGTGATTTATAACATTCTCTCATTCATTATATTGTCTTAATTCTCTAATCCTTACTACAAGTAATCATTTGACTGCTTCCCCAAGATACTTTATAAAGAGTTGCATTTCCGGCTGGGTGCAGTGGCTCAAAATTATTAAGTGCATGTAATCCCACCACTTTGGGAGGCTGATGCAGGCAGATTGCTTGAGGCCAAGAGTTCGAGACCAGCCTGGGCAACATGGCAAAACTCCGTCTCTACAAAAAAAAAAAACCCAATAGAAAAGCTAGCTGGGCATCATGGTGGGCACCTGTAATCCCAGCTACTTGGGAGGCTGAGGTGGGAGGAGCACTCCAGCTCAAGGGGCAGAGGTTGCAGTGAGCTGACATCTCGTCACTGAAGTATGCAGCCAGTTTTATTCATTTCATGTACCATGGCTTTGAGACGCAGCAATGGAATGACTTGCTCATTTGTGAGCAAGTCCAGCCTCAACATCAGAGCTTGACCCTGTCTCAAAAAATAAAAATAAATTAAAAAAATAAAAAGAATGTTGCATTTCTGAAACTTCTGAGCTATCTTTTCTTCATTACACATAAATGACAGTGAACTCAAATGATGAAACATCAACAAGGCAAATGGCTTCTCATTCATGAATGCAGTTGTCTTCAGGGAGAGGCTCACATATGAGTGTGGGCAAAACAGCTATGCCATCGTCACAGACGCCACCTGGGGAAAGCTCCATCTACATTTACGAATGCCATGGCAATGGTTTTATTAGTTCAAAACAAAACAACATCTTTGACTCATATTCCCCTGTCTGAGAAAAATAAAACTTCAGTTATTATCTTCAATTAAAAAATACAAGGAAATGGGCTGAACATTGTGATTCATGCCTCTAATCCCAGGACTTTGGGAGGCCGAGGCGGGCAGATCATTTGAGGTCATGAGTTTGAGACCAGCCTGGTCAACATGGTGAAACCCCGTCTCTACTGAAAATACAAAAAATTAGCTAGGCCTGATGGTACATGCCTGTAGTCCCAGCTATTGAGGAGGCTGAGACAGAAGAATCACTTGAATCCCAGAGGTGCTGGTTGCAATTAGCCAAAATTGCACTACCACACTCCAGCCTGGATGACAGAGAAAGTCTTAGTCTAAAATATAAACATATATACATATGTGCATATAAATTTATGTTATATAGATAGGTATGTATTTAAATACATATATATATTTATGTATATGGATATAAATATACAAATTTCATATGTGTGTGTGTGTATGTGTGTGTATATATGTATATATGGAAATGGCATGTAGGCATAAAAGATAGCATCATAGCCCTCCCCTACCAAGAGTACTACCAAGTATAGGGAGAACCAACAGCAGCTTTACCTGGAAGCTTGTTAGAGACTCTCAGACCCCGTCCAAACCTATTGAATCAGAATCTGCCTTTTAACAAGATTTCAAGGTGATTCTGAGGCACTTTCAAGTTTCACAAACACTGTCCTGGAGTCTTGAACTGTTTCAAGTCCCTATCTACTTCACTTTTCCTTTCTTCCAAAACTGTTTATAAATGTCCAAAACACTCCTCAAGACATTGATAGCTAATCTGAAGGGACCTATATAATGAAAGTCTTTATGTGTAAATCTATGAATGCATTTTGTTTTTATCTTGCGTAAATAATGTTGGAAAATATATTTTAATGATTCTTGCTATGTATTGTGAACTAGCTGCCTTAAAATGGTTTAGCAATTTACAATTCATTAGGATATGAGTGTTCCTCTAATCCTGTCATGATGGAAAAATATCTTTTTAAAACTTGTTTTTTAAAATAAACATCTCATGTTTTTTTTCTTTACTGATGAGTTTGAGCTATTTGAAACAAGCTTAGAATATATATTTTATTTTTCATGAGTCATCTTTCTCTTAGCCATTTTCTACTAAGGTATTAACTTTTTTTATTATTTTGTATTATCAATCTATATCATCTATATAGACAGAATGGTAACTAGATGTCAAACTCTTATTGGCATAATCACCTAAAATTCATGCTAATGTGAGATAACTGTCTTTAAAATCACTGGATGTGTTCTTTAGGTAGTTTACAAATTTAAATAATGGTTCCAGTAAACAAATATTTAGTGTCATAGGCTAAATAGTAGATTGAGAAGGACATAATGCAATTATGGAATCAGAACTTCATTTATTTTATAACATACCTTAAGCATACACAACTGCAACTCCTTTTCTTAGCTCTTTCTTCCCTAAATAATGTACATGTTTTACATTATACTATATTACTAATATTTCTTAAATTATTAGGTAAGTAGGCTTAAAAATATGGCTCCATTCCTTCTGAAACTGTATCAAACAATACAAAAGGAGGGAATCCTCCCTAACTGATTTTTAGACCAACATCATCCTGATACCAAAACCAGGCAGAGACTCAACTAAAAAAGAAAACTTCAGGCCAATATCCATGACGAACATCGATGCCAAAATCCTCAATAAAATATTGGCAAACGGACTGCAACAGCACCTCAAGAAGCTTATCCATCACAACCAAGTAGGCTTCATCCCGGGGATGCAAGGGTGGTTCAATATATGCAAGTCTATAAACCTAATTTACCACATACACAGAACCAAAGACAAAAACCACATGATTATCTCAATAGATGCAGAGAAGGCCTCTGATAAAATTCAACAGTCTTTCATGCTAAAAACTCTCAATAAATGAGGTACTGATAGAATGTATCATAAAATGATAAAAGCTATATATGACAAACCTACAGCCAATATCATACTAAACAAGCAAAAGCTGCAAGAATTCCCTTTAAAATTAAGCACTAGACAAGGATGCCCTCTCTCACCACTCCTATTCAACATAGTATTGGAACTTCTAGCCAGATCAATTTGGCAAGAAAAAGAAATAAAGCATATTCAATTAGGAAAGGAGGAAGTCAAACTGTCTTTATTTGCAGATGACATGATTGTATATCTAGAAGACCCCATCGTCTCAGCCCAAAATCTTCTCAAACTGATATGCAACTTCAGCACAGCCTCAGGATACAAAATCAATGTGCAAAAACACAAGCATCCCTATATACCAATAACAGACAAACAGCCAAATCAAGAGTGAACTTCCATTCACAATTGATACAAAGAGAATAAAATACCTAGGAATACAACTAATAAAGGATGTAAAGGACCTCTTCAAGGAGAACTACAAACCACTGCTCAATGAACTAAGAGAGGACACAAACAGAAGGAGAAACATTACATGCTCATGGATAGGAAGAATCAATATCTTGAAAATGGCCATACTGTCCCATACTGCCCAAAGTAATCTATAGATTCAATGCTATCCCCATCAAGCTACCAATGACCTTCTTCACAGAACTGGAAAAAACACTTTAAACTTCATATTGAATCACAAAGGCCCTGCATAGCCAAGACAATCTTAAGCAAAAAGTACAAAGCCGGAGGCATCACACTGCTGGACTTCAAACTATACTACAAGGCTACAGTAATCAAAACAGCATGGTACTGATACCAAAACAGAGACATAGACCAATGGAATAGAACAGACACCCCAGAAGAAACACCACACATCTACAACCATCTGATCATTGACAAACTCAGCAAAAACAAGCAATGGGGAAAGGACTCCATGTTTAATAAATGTTGTTGGGAAAACTGGCTAGCCATGTGCAGAAAGCAGAAACTGGACCCCTACCTGTCACCTTACACTAACATTATCTCCAGAAGGATCAAAGATTTAAACATAAAACCTAACACCATAAAAACACTAGAAGAAAATGTAGGCAAAACCATCCAGGACATAGGCATAGGCGAGGACTTCATGACTAAAACACCAAAAGCAACGGCAATAAAAGCCAGGATAGACAAATGGGATCTAATTAAACTCCATAGCTTCTGTACGGCAAAAGAAACCATCATTAGAGTAAGCTGGCAACCAACAGAATGGAAAAAAATTTTTTCAGTCTACCCATCTGACAAAGGGCTGATACCCAGAATCTACAAAGAAAACAGATATACAAGAAAAAAACAACCCAATTCAAAAGTGGACAAAGAATATGAACAGATACTTTTCAAAATAGGACATATATGAGGCCAATAAACATGAAAAAATGCTCATCATCCCTGGTCATTAGAGAAATGCAAATCAAAACTACACTGAGATATCATCTCACTCCAGTCACAACGGCAATCATTAAAAAATCTGGAGACAACAGATGCTGGAGAGGATGTGGAGAAATAGGAACACTCTTACACAGTTGGTGGGGGTGTAAATTAGTTCAACCATTGTGGAAGACAGTATGGCGATTTCTCAAGGATCTAGAAATAGAAATTCCATTTGACCCAGCAATCCCACTACTGGGTATATACCCAAAGAACTATAAATCGTTCTACTATAAAGATACATGCACATGTATGTTCATGCAGCCCTGTGTACAATAGCAAAGACCTGGAACCAACCCAAATGTCCATCAGTGATAGACTGGACAAAGAAAATGTGGTACATATACACCATGGAATACTACCAGCCATAAAAAATGATGAGTTTGTATCCTTTGTAGGGACTTGGATGAATCTGGAAACCATCATTCTCAGCAAACTGACACAAGAACAGAAAGTTGAACACCACATGTTCTCAGTCACACGTGGGTGTTGAACAATGAGAACACATGGACTCAGGGAGAGGAGCATCACATACTGGGGACGGTTGTCAGGGGGTAGGGGAGAGACAGTGGGGGTGGGGAGGGAGGAGAAGGTTGGGAGGAATAACATGGGGAGAAATGCCAGATATACACCTAAATTTATATAAAATATAAATATATAATTCTTCCCTTTACAATGTATCTTTTATTATGTTTTATACCTCCACTGATCCTCTTCTCCCTACTTCCCAGAGACCATCTTCATCCTGTTCCCTTGTGACCTGTTATTAATTTTGTTTTAGCTACTTATCTGTCATTTTAATTCCTTGAATGGGCCAAGGGTTGTTTTATATTCACAAATATTCACTTATTCTTTCTTTTCTATGCAACATATTTGCTGCACTCTTTACTGACTGACTAAAGGGGACTTGGCTAAAAAGACACTCTCTCAAAAGGATTTCTGTCCCTGCCCAAATCTAAAGTAGCCCCTTCACTACCATTCTACTCATGTAACTCAGTTCTCTTCTATCTCAGCATTTACTAGAATTTACTTCTAAAATCTTTTTACCTCACAGTGGTAATCTTTATAGGTTATTCTCTGGTTTATTCAGTTTGAAAAATCCACATCTCAGAAAGTACATGTCAACTACGCATGACTACAATAATTATGACCTTATAAAAGTAATTATATTTATAGCAGACACTGAGTAGGCAAGGCTGGCACTACATCTCTTCAAAATCAGTTTCCACTGAATTACATGGAGACTGAAGAAAAGCCTTCAAGAAATACTCCAAGAGAGCTATTAGCAGGCTTCATCCCTCATCGACACAAATGAGGATGTGCTCAGTAGGCTTGTATTGATGGTGTGTCCAGTAAAGGTGTGGAAGTTAGGTCTTCAGGATATCTGCATGAAAATCCCTAGGAAGAAAAGACTCCTGCATAACAAATTAGCTAGTCACAGGACCAGAATCTGAGAGCCTCAAGCAACAAATCATTCTGAGCATAGTTTGTGGCAGTCACTTGCTTTGTTCTGCCCAACCATTCTCATAGAGTGTGCGTGTGTGTGTGTGTGTGTGTGTGTGTGTGTGTGTTAAGCAAAAGAGGGATTGTGTGTTTTAAATCTCAACGGTGTGACATTTGTGGTCCATAAGAATAGTACGGACCCTGGTATTCTGTCAGATAATGGAGTGAACACTGAATTCTTGGAGCAACAAGTGTTTGCTGGTGATCTGCGGCAAGCTGCATCCTGTGGAATAATGCAGAGGTGATTTCATGAGCAGTTTTAAGAGGAAGATCTCCGGTTTCTGGAATAAAACTCCAGCAGTAAAATTAGAATTAGAAATGGTGACTAGAAGCATTCCTGGGTGACTCGTGTGAAAGCCAGGGCTTGGTGGTAATAGCAGCTTTAAGATGATGACATAAAAACGGAAGCCCAGAGATCAGTGAGAGTAATGTAGAAAAGCAGCTGAAGATGGCAAACGGGAGTAGATTGGGAGTGCAGTGACACACCTCTAGGAGCCCCAGGAAACCAGAGGAGAAAAGGGACTAGAGAGAGAGAGAGAATATATGTTCCATAGGTCATGGCTGGGATATTTTGGACAAAAAGCAGCACATACAATGTAACACTCTCATTGAACTTATTTTTAACTAGTTGTAGGCTGAGGAGTCCTGTGTGTAGGCGTATTACATGAACATAAATTAAAAAAATAATATTTAGGGAGAAAAGTACTAGTCTTACATAGATTATACTGAAAATGGATATTATATGTCTATGTATTTTTGTTATTTTTGAAATTATGCATGTCTTACAAAAAATTTCTATTCTGCAGTTTAAAAATGCAGAATAACATAAACTGATGCTTTTTGCTATCTAACAAACAAGCTTTATAGCATATGTAGGAGCTGGGGTGAATGGTAAATTTGATACATGAGCTGTCAACTATCAATGGACAAGGTTTAGCTGTGGAGACCTCATTGTGTAAATTAGCAATCATATTGTGGCCACAGAAGCAAAAAATTTATATAGAAGGAAACATCTACTATAACACCCTCCTGCAGGGCTGTTTTATGTCCATCTAGATTATTACTATATAAAGTAATTCTAAAATGATAAGAAAGAATCAGAAGTACATCTTGATTGGATAGAAGAGTCAAGATAACTCAGAACAAGCATTATGCTCACATTTCTATTACCTAATACTGGTGTGAAATGCAAGAGCACTCGAGCTGGCAGCTAAGGTCTTCAAATGATTGATAATTCATAGTTTCAAACACTTAGGAATGGTGAGAAGGGCAAGGATATGTCGTTTAAGACAGGTGAGATATCACATGCATAGGAAATTTATATTAAAAAAACATATAAATATTTGACATACCTAGGTAATTAGGCTTGTAAAATTCTTAGGATCCAAGATTTTGCTGGGAAGATCACGTGCCTTACACTCTCATTTATTCAGTACCATTTGGATTGCCAGATAAAATTCTGGCTAACAATACGTTTTTAGTTACTATCAATTTCCTAATCTGATTTATAAGTTTGAGAGTCTGAGTAACAACTCAATCTGTCAAATTGAGTGCTGTTTTGAAAACAGATGAAACAAATACTTAATAGATCTTTAGTGTGTAATACCACAACTGCGTATAAAAACAATCAAGTAGAGATTACCTTTCTACATGTTAGCAAATTTAAAAATTTCTCAATGGCCAAATGAAATACATTGTTTTAAGAACTATTCAGAATTGTGCTTAATCATGATAGTAAAATTAATGGCTTTCAAGAACAATATAAATTGTCAGCTTGATTTAGACTGTAATGTAACAATATTGTTTTCAAAATGTTTTTTGGTGATTCTTTGAGTCATATTGTGTTATGATTTAAAGGAAGTACATTATTCCTTTAGTTAACCATAACTTCATCATGAAAAAAGGATGCCTACAGACATACAAATAAATTCACAGTTTTATAACTAATAAAGATCAAAATTTGACCTTCAGCCAGTAGATGGAGAAGTTGATTCACAGTGCTATTAAAAGTCTCTGTTATTTGCAGAAGCATGGAGTAAAATTGCTGCTGATTCAGGTATTTGAGGATTGTTTACATGGTTATTTTCTGGCTGCTCTGCGAAAACAGCTCTTAGAGTTACTCTCTCGCATCACCCAAGGGATCAGTATTATTTCTTAGAGATCTCCCCTGCAATGCTTATATGCTTTGTTTATAGGCATACTTTTTTTTTACTGTCTATTCTATTTTCCAGCAAGCTGAAAATGTTTCTTTTCTTCATAAATTACGGTTTAAGTTTGTATAGTATAATTTTTTTCGAAAGCACAAAATGTTTAAAGACACTGAATGATATAGAATTGGCACCTTTCAGGGACGTATGAAAATAAAAGCTCCTCATAGGCTAACTGGTTTTCTAAAAAAAAGTAACACGCATTATGTACTTCACACATACTTTCAGAATTTATGTGTACCCACACACATCAGGGACGAACTCATAAATAAAGAAGTCAATTGAACAAATTGCCTTGAACAAATTTCATGGTCAATCCCATGATAATTTGTTTAGCACACTGACATTTTATTCTATATCTTAAGTGATAATGAGAATCCTCAACATTTCACATAATGGGGTATTGTTCCTTTATGTTGGAATTTTGCTTGCAAAAATAGTCATGTTTAGAAGTGTAAACTTGTATGATGAAGCAAATAAATACATTAAAATGCAAGAAAACTACATGGGATTGTAGCTAAGCTTTATATTCAGAAAGGTGGGCTAACATCTTAAGAAAGTTGACAGTAGCAAATATATATAAAGATAATAATCAAAATTGGAAATACAGGACATGGGAACCTAATGAAATTTACTTTCCATAAAGCAAATGACAATATGAAAACACCTGTCCTCTATTATGGATGTCAAAAGAGCTGTTATCTGTAACTTTGACAGTCCACTTCAACAATCCCTGGTACCTAAAAATACATAATTCTGCTATTAATAAATGTGTTAACAAAATTCTATATGAGCACAACTAGAGTTTTTCTTCTGGGGATTGTAGCTAATATGTGCTTATTGATTAAAAACATAGTTCCCCTTTTACTTCAGAAAACTTGGTTAAATCCCAAATTATCCTAATATATCAGTCATGTTATTTAACTAAACAATTATTTATTGAGAGCCCACAATTTGCCAGCAGTTTATCAATGCTGCTCTGGGTCCCTGCCCTCTAAGAACTTACATTTTAACAGGTGAGACAGACAATAGACAAAAAATAGTAAACTGTACAGATCATCGTAGATCTTAATAGGAGATACAGTTATAATGCAGAAGTGGGAAACCATCTCAGGCTATTAATAAAAAAAAGAGGAGCTTCTGAATAATACATTTACTATGATGCCATTTAAGAAATAATTACGCAGAAAACCAGTAGATGTGTAAAGCCAAAATGCAAGATACGACCAAAGTGAATGTGGTAATCTCTGGACATAAAGTTTACAGGTGATTTTTTTGTTGTTCTGGCCTTTGTTTCTTATTTTGCCTTCTTGTAGTTCACACTTCCAAAACTGACACATATTTAAATATTTATGTTAAAAAAAATCATATATTTTTTGTCATTAAGAAAGCAGAAGCATTGACTGACCTGGAGTAGGTAAAAGGATATTGAAGCATGGCAGAATATCCCCCTAAAATATGCCACATTGCAGTGGGGATTATTTTGAGCTAAGGACACTTGTTAAACAGCTGATGTAATAAGGGAATTATATTCTTCCCTCTTTCTTCTTGAAAACAGGAGATAAAAACTCCTATGGAAAGATGTCTTCCTTGTATTAGAAATATTTCTCGACTTGGAGTCATAGGCAAGAACATTGTGTACAAAGAGATCTTGTTAAAAATAATTCTTACTTTCCTTTAGCCTCCCTACATAAAACAGTTCCTTGTCCAAAATTGCCTCTGTTTGTTCAACATAATATGAAACATTGTATTTTATTTTTTCATTGGGTCTTCATGTCATTATGGGGACTTCTATGTCACATAAAACTTATATTAATTTTGTATGCTCTTCTTCTGTTAATTGACTATCATATGTTAATTTAAGTTGTAGGCCAAGTCAAGACCCTAAAAATGAGGAGAGAGAGTTTGCCTGACCTGCAGTATTATTCCCTGTAGCCACTTGAATATAGTTAATTAATACGATCTAAGAAGTAAAATGTCGTAGCACAAAGTAATAAAAAGTGTTTTTATTTTTCTTTGTGATTTTAGATGGATACTAGTAAACAGGTAACCTTTTAAAGAACGCTTAAGACTGAGATACAAGAAGATAGAGAAGCTAGATTCAGAAATACTCATGTCATATACATGTTTGTAATCCCAGAACACTGGGAGGCCAAGGTAGATGGATTGCTTGAACCTAGAAGTTTGAGACCAGCCTGGGCAACATGATCTCTTAAAAAAAATTTAAAAATTAACTGGGTGTGGTGACTCCCACCTATGGTCCCAGTTACTCATGAGGCTGAGGTAGGAGGATCTCCTGAGCCTGGGAGGTTGAGACTGCAATGAGCTGTGATCACACCACTGTACTACAGCCCGGGTGACAGAGCAAGACCCTATTTCAAAAAAAAAATGCTCAAAATATTTCTACAAGACTTAAATCTACTAAGGAAATGCATATAGAATTGTAGAGTTTCATTTAACACAAATTGAAATACATAATTCATACAGGGAATTAGAATGTTACTGAATATAATTTGCATAGTAGGTATCTATAAGCATGCATGCATTTACAAAACAATTTAGGTGTTAGCTCTAGAGGGAAAAATATTGCTCAATGAATGTTTGACATTATAATTTTGTACACAATGATTTGTCTTTAAAATGGGAAACCAGAGTACAGAGAAAAGACTACCATATTGATTTACAAAAGATAAAATGCTAGTCCTGACTTTTTCACTAACATTTGAGCAGATGGTTCAGCTTCATAGAACTTCACTGTATTCATCTACTAAATAAAATACTTTCACAAGATGACCTCTAGCTCCCTCTCATATAAAACTCTAAAATAATATAATTTTCTTATGTAGCTATATCAGACTGGGGAAAGTTTCTCCATTTTTTTCCTGAATTTTTGATACAATTTTTATTTCTTAGAAATGGTGCTCAGAAACAGTGAGTAACTTAATCAAGTTTTCAGAGTAACATAGTGGAATAAATAAAACTTGAACCGAGGTTTAGCAAATTATCAGTGTGTAAATTTAGTACAATTCTACTACAGGGACAACTGAAACCAGATGCCATTATTTATTTTATTTCTATTTACAGCAAACTTTAAGACAGAATACTTCCAGCAACCAACTTACTTCAGAAAACTGATAATGCAATTAATATTTAACAACAACAGGCTTATAATCCCTGCAAGAGAAATTATCAGGAGCAAGGAGCTCCTGATAATTGGAAGGAAAGACCTTTATGTACTGGCTTGCATTTCCCAGAGGTCATGGAGAAATAACCGCCATCCTAGAGTTATAAATAACGATGTGTGTAGAGAGACTGCACCAAAGTGATAGTGCAAAGTTGGGGGTCAGAGTTGTTCTGGTTATTGCCATCAACTCTTGAGAAACTTAACCAATAAGTTTATTTATAACAGATAAATTCTAGGTCTTCCAGAAAGGGCAAATTATAAACTACTATAGGGATAAATCCCCAACCTTAGCCATATGGAAGCTTCAAGGAAAACAAAGAAGATAACAAAAATGATGCCCCACTTGAAGACATGAACTACTATGAGGAAAATGTTATATCTAAATAAGTATTGACTGTAAAAATGGGATGATTTATGGTAACCAGAAACAAAAAAGGAATTAAAACACTGGATAGAATTTCATGGATGAGGGCAGGCAATAGTTACAATAGTCAATGTGGCTCTAAGTTTTAAGTGTAGGGAAGTCAGATAGCAATATTTATTACTTTAGGTATTTTAGATACAGATTCAAATAATACAAGAGTGAGCACTGCAATAAAAATAGAAATCAACTTCAAAGTTACTATGGTACAAAAAAGGTAAAACACAAAACAAAACAAAACCCTCAAACCTACCAAAAGTCCAGATGACAAAAAAGATACAACGAGGGAAATCTAGTAGGGAAAAATAATAAAGAGCAATCAAAGACAAAGAAACCAAATAAAAAGTTTAAAATATAATTTAAAAATTCAAATGTTTAAATATGATGAAATTTAAAATAGAATTTTATTTAAAAGTAATAGACAAATCAAAAGACAGATTTCCTATATAAACACAAAACCCATACAGCTTATAAGAGATAACCTTAATTTAAAATTACTTAGGAAAAATAAATGAAAAAGGAAGAAAAGCAAATATATCAGTGAAATAGTAACAACAGTCACTAATCAACCACCTAAATAGTTTTGGGCACCCTCATAAATCACCCTAAATATGGGGACTTGATTTTCTTGCTATTTTTCCAGTATTCAATATGAAATAAGCAGCCAGTAAATGTTTGTTAAATGAATTGACATCTATTTATCTTTCAATTAATCAGTTATCTATCTACACAACATATATTAAATATGAGAATATCTGAAATGGATATGGTCACAACCAGTTCATAAAAACAGTTGTCTCTAAAAATGTAGAATAGTGCAACAGGAGAAAAAGAAAACTGTACATAATATTCAATGTCTTTTCTAATAATAAATACAAAAATCCACTCTGTTTAATGAATTCTTGTCTATTCAAATAATTATTTCTGAGAGTAATAAGGAATTTGAACTCGTAACCTCCTTTATTACGTTCTCTAATGCCTTAGAATTCTGGAAATTCTAAGGCAGGCAGAATTACTTTTTCGAATGTATTACTCATTGGTATGAGTAATGCAAGAAATGCTTGGAAAATCACGTCCCTGAAAATAGTTCATCAGACAAGTTATCTTCAAGGGAGTTTTAATTCTGGTATAGTTTAGCATCAACTGTGTAATTCAGATTCCAATTGAACATAAAAGGAGTTAAAATTTATGTTCAATGGGCTAGTGACCACAGATGCAGCACAGAACTATGCTAGAAAAGCTGATGAAACATTTGACGTTTTATAATTAGACTGTGGCTGTAACATGCTGATTGCAATCAAGTGCAATATGGTGGAGGAAGCAGTGACTTTTATGTTTATTTAATCCTTCATATACTATGATATGCATGTAGACCTCTGCAAGATCAGAAAGTCTGAATGTTTAAGGACTAAACAGACTTGCAAATTATAACAGCATGACGTGTGTGCAAAGAAGCTATGTGCTTAGGTTTTTTTCTAGTCATAAGAGGTTTTACATATTTTTTAAAATGAACCATGCTTTTCATAAGCCATGTGGATAAGTTATTTCTTATGACAATATTTCTTTCTATAATTTAGCATATAAACAAAATAATGGTGTACCAAAGACTATAAAAAATCCTTCTAGTTTTTCTGAAAGATAAATCTAGGAAATATATATATTTTTGCATGTACACTGGAATATTTCAGCAAATCTATCACATTTTATTTCTATAAGCTTTGCTTTGTTTATCCTGTCCTTATTTCAGGAATGACTGTGTGTGTGTGTGTGTGTGTGTGTGTGTGTGTGTGTGTGTGTGTTATTTGTCCTATCAGTCACAGTTTATTATCAGCTATCTGATAGAAGTGTTAAATAGCAAATTATTACTTCTTGGCTATGAACTCCCAATGTCACTATTCAGATATTTTGGCTCACTTAGTTTTGTTTGTCATCTTTCTCATTTTTAAGTTTTTTTCCTTCAATTTCAACTGACATCTGATAAGCTGTAGGACTTCAATTCTGCCATTCTCTTCTGTTGTCCTTTTATATTGGCAGAATTAATTTTTTAGCTAAGCATTTTGTTAAAAAATTGACGAGGAGTTTAAAATATTAAAATGAGAAGTAATCTTACTTAGTTCAACAGCTAGTTGCTTATTTTTACCTTGACTCGACTTAATTACTCATTAGATGCTTAAAATAATCAATGTTGTTAAAATAACATATGAATCAAACTAAACTTTTGTCTGAATTTGTACTAGTACCATCTGACAAGTGGCGGATTGGGTGCAGAATGTATATCACATTGTATTGTGAATGTTATTTTTGCATGTTGCCTGCCTTCCTCAACAGATTGAGAGATTCTTGAAAGAAACAGGTTGTGTTTAATTTATGTCTGTTTCTCAACAACTAATAGGGTGCTCGCTTCAAATTGATAGAAAACTCTGAGAACCAGGATGTGTGTTTTTGCTGACACTTAAACACTTATTATACAGACACACTGGAAAAGCTTTTCTGCCCGCTCTCTAGTACTTCCATCCACACCTTGTCTCAGTTGTAAGGCATCGAAGTAACACTACATGAAATCATTTTTCTTTGGTTCCCCAAAGCTAATTTAATTTGCATAAAGGGCAAAGATTAATCAAATTAAAATTATGAATAGGTTTGTAATAAATGTTACATAATTGATACAGAAGCCAGAAGCACTTTCCACACCTTTATCCTTTCACACCATTAACAGGAGATTGCTAGGTTTCTTTCATATTTTTGGTAATAACATAGAATATTCATACATTACATTTTACCTTTCCTTCTGTTAATCCTGAGTGCCAATGCAACTTGATAGAAAACAGGCCGGGCACGGTGGCTCACACCTGTAATCCCAGCACTTTGGGAGGCCGAGGCGGGTGGATCACGAGGTCAAGAGATCGAGACCATCCTGGTCAACATGGTGAAACCCCGTCTCCACTAAAAATACAAAAAATTAGCTGGGCATGGTGGCGTGTACCTGTAATCCCAGCTACTCAGGAGTCTGAGGTAGGAGAATTGCCTGAACCCAGGAGGCGGAGGTTGAGGTGAGCCTTGATCGCGCCATTGCACTCCAGCCTGGGTAAACAAGAGTGAAACTTTGCCTCAAAAAAAAAAAAAAAAAAAAAAAAAAAAAAAAGAAAGAAAAAGGAAAGAAAGAAAATATATATATTTCTCTTGCCAAACCAAATCCTGTCTATTCAGGCTTTAATCTCTTATGGTCTTTGCTCTCGATTCAATTTCTTGCTCTTATGCATTAAATATTCAATCTAGTGAATACATGCAAAATTTGAAGGCAGGCTCCTCTTGGTACAGATATAGTTAGTGAGACTAGCATAACAGTTGAGGACATTTCTTGGGGCAGCTTTCCTGACCTTAAATCCTAGACTGTTATTTACTAGTTGTGACCATGAGAAAATTTCCTCTCTTCAATTCAATGTTCTTGCGTGGAAAATGGAGAAAACAGTGATACTTATATCAGAAGAGACATGTGGATTAAATGAGTTGATACTTATGAAACCCTTAAAAAAATGACTGGCACAAAGTAAAAGCTATATAGATTATATAGATGATTGTTAAATAAAAATAACAAGGCTTTTGTAGGCTACTATGGTTCCTGGTATTATCCGTGAGAGGAATTTAATAGCATGCTAAATTTTTGGATCTCTTATAAATATCGTACATCTGTTCTCCTGAGCACTATATTTTATAAACTCTTTTTTTTTTTGGCTGAATGTAGCCTGAAGGTAAAACCTGACCTTGTGCATGACACATTTTTCTGCAACATGTAGCTGCAAAAAGGCTAGGTAATATTAAGAATGGAAATATTTGGGCATAAAGAAATGTAACACATTTTCTGAGATTAATTTTATTGTGATATAACAAGTTAGTATGAGGTTTGTTGGGATTATGAGAGCAGAAATGTGTGCTAAACATTCTCAGAGTACATACAATAGATCTATTGCCCTGTTTTCAGAGTTCATAATTTGGAAGTTGCAAGTACCAAAAAAAAAAAAACAAAAACGACTAAGCAATTTGTTGAACACAAAATATATATGAAGTTCAATATACACATTTTAGGAAATCTTGATAGTAAAGTTTTTTTGGTATTCACATAGTAAAAAAATGCAATATTCTGAGTAATCAGAATGACAACAAAATGACAACCTAATTTAAAAATCATGTCTTAGAAATGTTTTAAAAAAATAAGTGAAAATATATTTGTGGATAGAACAGGGTAGTTGCTCCCCATGATGGGGACATGATCTAGTTTTAAAAGGGTGGAATTCAATCCTTTGAAGAAATACACTTACTAAAATTTTCAAATTTGCCCGGAAGGTACAAGTATGTTAGAAAAAAGCAGTGCTGCAGACTGCCCAACTGTCAGGAAAAACGTTCATCAGTTTCACACTTGAACAACTATATTTTAGAATATAGAGGATTTTATCCCAGACTTGGGATTATATTAATGACATCTATCAATAACTAAGGTTATATCAATATAATACCCCACTTTAGGGCTCATTATTTACCACGCTTGGTTGAGGTGTTATTCTCTCTCTAAGCTAACTGACTTAAGCCTTGGGTTTTTCAACAGTTCTGCTGAAATTCCAGAATTCTGTAAACATCTAGATGTTTGTCAAGTTATTCTAAAATATTTACTTAGAAAACCTATTCATGTGTTTGAAATTTTATTTTTGATCAAACAATTATAAAAAGTACATTCAATGTACTTTTCCTCTTCAAAGAAAGCACTTTAAAATTTTAAGGGCATAAATAGGGAGCAATCACTATATTTAGAATAAAATTCAAATTGCCATGTAAGATCCTAGAGGTCCAGGATAATTTTCAAAACTTATGTACTTTCCTCCACTTGCTCCAGAAGGTCTAGCACAATGGCCTTATGGAATTCCTGAAACACAGCAAGCCAGTTCCCATGAAGAAGCAGTTAAGTTTTCTGTCCCTTTTGTCTGCCACTTTTCCCTTCCAAATCATTGTTGATGCTGTTAGTTACTGATTTATCTCTTTGGTCAGACACAGATAGATTTATTTTTTAAAATGTATGTTAGAGGAAAGATTGGTTCTCAGAACTGTATATAATTACCTTAGTAGAGGAAGAAATAATTTGTAAAATTTTCTTATTACAAGAAAATGAGAGACAACTTAGAAATTAAGTATAAAATAACACAGGGTAGCCAGGAATAAAGATAACAAGTATTTAAAATATAGGAAGTTCAAGTAAATTAATACAATCTGGACATCAAATTTGACTCTGAGATAGTTGATAAAAAAAAAGCAAAAACAAAGACAAGCATTAGACTAATGAATCTAATAAAACAAAATGTGAAGGACAAGAATGCAAAAAGGAGTAATATAATAACATATAATATCTAAAATATCAAGTGTGATAAAATCATGGAGAGACAGGATTCGAATATTCCTGTGGGTCTGCATAATTCATAATAATCTGTGTAGTTTATCATTTAGCTTCATTTTACAAATAAAATACAAAGATAACTGAACTGAAAGAGATTTAAGGGTTTTCAACCAATCATAATTCAGTTCATTTGGAAGGTTTTAGAATGGTTTGTGCTGCTAAAGCAGATATTTTTCAATGCTTTTGGAACCTATTTCATCAATATAATATTGCAAAATATGTACTCAACTTTATCAGGACTCCACAGCAGCTCATATTGCTCATGCCAACACCCCTAAATCACTGCAGGTTGGCATTTTCTCAGTTGCCAAGACTTTCAGCAATCACTACTTCTTACAAAATGCAGCTGGCTTACTATTTGGTAGCCTAAAGAAAGACAATTCAAGCCTTTGTAAAATCACCGGATTTCCTATTCTATGGCATTGCAATTTCAGAGACCAGAATTTTTTCGTAACTTGCACTTGCCTCTCTGCTCTTGCAGTTGCTCAAAGTTATAATAAATTTGAATTGTAGATTCTCATCAAACTAGGGAGAAAATTCAGAGAAAGAGCTAATATATCACAGAACACATAGACTCCATTGTGGTTTCTTAACTACCCTTCATCTGTCTGCCTGGAATTTTTTTTTTTTTTCTGGTTTTTAAAGTCTGTTAGCAAGTCTTTTACTAACATGTTCACTATGCCCCTTTCATTCTGTGGATTCTCTCCCTTCAGGTCATGGATTTTACTCTTCTGATTTATTCTCTAAATAGAGGTCATTTGTTGGACTCAGGCAAAATACCTGCAAAGAAACTTTCAGTCAATTTATCTGTTAACTGAAGAAGAAACGATTACCATATTTCAATCTTGTACATCTATGTAAGATTAAATTTATATACAATGTTTTTGAAAATATTCTTAAATAGCATTTTCCCTGCGTTCATGTACAGTGTAAAGTCTACGTATAGCTTCAATATAGAACTGAAAATACTAAAACTACTTTCCTTCTCTCAGAGTCAGTATTTTCCTTTTATAAGTTAAAAAGAAGAAAATATAAGAGCAATCATAGATGTATTAAATTTATGTAAGTATTAATTTTTTCTAATACGTCAATAACAAAAAAGGTCAATAATGACTTCTATGAATTATTACTCCCAAATTTAATTATTTTGGTGTCTAAGACTAAAAGCTAAGAACAAGAGATCTATATGGATCAAATAAAGACTTCTGCTAATACATTCATAGTAAAATTTTGTGTCTATTAAATAGGGGTAGATGGGAGTTAGTTAATACAGAAAAAATATAAAGGCAATTCCATGGCTAATAGGAAAAGAAAGAATAAGCAGACCTTGTTTTCAGGGACTATTTACTTTTAATTTCTATGTGGTCTTTGTTTAACATAATAAAAATTGTACTTTGACTTTTTCCTTTCATTATTATTATTATTTTTTTTTTTTTGAGATGGAGTTTTGCTCTTATAACCCAGGCTGGAGTGCAATGGCGTGATCTCAGCTTATGGCAACCTCCACCTCCTGGGTTCAAGCAATTCTCCTGCTTCAGCCTTCCGAGTAGCTGGGACTACAGGCGTGAGCCACCATGCCCAGCTAATTTTTGTATTTTTAGTAGAAGCGAGGTTTCACCATGTTGACCAGGATGGTCTCAATCTTTTGTCCTCGTGATCCACACTCCTTGACCTCCCAAAGTGCTGGGAATGATTGGTATTTCTTAGTAAATTATTTTATTGAGTGAAAATGACTTAAACTATTATGAAAATGATCTTAATAATTCTATAGTTATTTAACTTGTGCAGTCTATATATATGGAGCTGTGCATAATTATATGCAAGTTTTCTATATAGTCATATATCTCCACAATTATAAAATAATATCACATGTAAAATAAACTAAATTAACATTTTTAATTTAAATAGGTATATTACCATAAAATCTGATGCCATCAAGCTGGAACTTTGGAAAAAAAAAACATGTTTTAAACATTTTCCAGTCTTTAGATCACTTTCAAGTCATGGAGTAAATTAAATATTAAATTATGGATTTGTGGGATTAAAGGGGTTCACTGAGACCACATAGGCCAGGCTATATTTTTTCTTTTCTTTTTTTGAGACAGAGTTTCACTCTTGTTGCCCAGGCTGGAGTGCAATCTCAGTTCACTGCAACCTCCGCCTCCTGGGTTCAAGTGATTCCCCTGCCTCAGCCTCCCAAGTAGCTGGGACCACAGGCATGCACTGCCATGTCCAGTTAAATGTTTTGTATTTAGTAGAGATGGGTTTTCACCATGTTGGTCAGACTAGTCTAGAACTCCTGACCTCAGGTGATCCATCTGCCTCAGCCTCCCAAAGTGCTGGGATTAGAGGCATGAGCTACCATGTCCAGATGGCCAGACTATATTTTCTTTTACGTATGAGGAGACTAATGCCCAGGTATGTTTTTTAAAAATTGAACAGTTTTATAACCAATAAATAATTTACATAGAAAAAATAAAAGAAGAAAAAAGATAAATCACTTAATGTTTGTATTTTTAATAGAAGGCATTTTTTCAGTATGATCTAGACTTAATCAAATTTTACAAAGTCCCATACCAGTCTGAAATATCAAATAGTTTCAGATTAACAAGTTGAAGGTAATATAGAGTCTACTGGTTTCAGTAATGTGAGGCTTTTTTGAATCATAAAAGTGTGAAGCTAACCTATGAAACTTATCTCTCATTCACAGTGTTGAATGAATTACTGAAACTTTTGTTTCAGTCTGGGAATAGAACACACAACTAAGCATTAGACATTTACATTATTTCCTAACTTAAACAAGAAACGGTCTTTGAGAGATCCCCAACGCATTTGAGGTTACTTAATTATTTTTAAAACAGTAAGTGGCATGTCTGCCTTTTAAAAAATTTTGAAGAAAAACAGAATTTTTGAAGAAAAACAGAATTAATGACTTTAACTTATACAATTAAAACTAGTGTTTCAACTTCTAAAATGCATTTACTCAGTGTGAGATGAATGTGATATTTAGAGTGCTTAAGAAGTTTGCACATCATTAACAAATATCATTAATTTTTTTTCCACATATTGTATTTTTACTATTTTGTAATGTATCTCATTCTTCAGTCAACCAATATTTTGAAGACTTGTCAGATATTTTTTCATACAAACACTGAATATGTGATTACTTTCTTTACCATTGCTCATTTTCTCTGTTTTCTTCCAGAAAAATCTGCATCTGCTAGTAGAGAATAAGATACTTTATCAGGTGATCTTTGAGACTTTGTCCAAATACATTGCTCCTCCAAATGATTTGTTCCTCAAGTTTAGAAACTGTGATTTAAATTTTCAAAGTGACTGTCATAGAATACCTTGATATTTGCAAAATCTATGTGAGAAAGCATTAACATATATAAAATGGTAAAATTATTGCAGTAGCCAACTGAAACCCTGAAGGATGCTAGCTATGAACTGGTAGAAGTTTGCTGACTTCAATTAGTAGAAGATAATTTGTTATTGATTTTTATTAAAAGCTTAAGAGCAAAGGTTATATGGTGTGTGTGTGTGTGTGTGTGTTTCTCTCTCTCTCTCTCTCTCTCTCTCTCTCTCTCTCTCTCTCTCCCCTTAAGTATAGAGTTCCTTTTATGGGTCCTGGATGTGCCATCGGTGTCTTCAAGACAAATCTAGTACAGCATCCAGGGCTTGGGACACCATGGATTTTAAGGGACTTCAGTGTTCTGCACAATTCATTCATTTAATTTTCAAGAATACATAATTTCCTGGAAAATTTCATTAATCAGAAAATTGATTTGTTTAAAAATAAAAACTAATACATTAAAATTAGAAGTATAGCTTATAATATTTCACTTATATTTGCTGTTATAAAAGCTCCCCAATATCCATGTTTTTCTGTTTAGAAAAGCTGGCACTTAAGATGACTGATAAGAAGCCATGGCTGGTAAATTTGGAAGAGTCCATTGAGGTCCCAACATAGATGATTTCACTCTTTAGAAAGAAAGTAGGCGTGCACCTAGAACTCATTTTCCAGCCCTCTTTGTAGTTAGGCATAGCCATGGCACTGGATTTTGGACAGGAAATGTGTGGATATCATTTATCAACATGCCATTTGTGATATTTTTCTTCATTTACAAGCTGAAGACTCCAAGACCTCGAGGAAGGACAAGCTACGTAATGGAAGAAATCTTTGTTTATTTAATGCTTTGAGTAGGAATGTCTCTGCTGTGTTATTGTATGAGCAGAAAATAAACTTTACTGTGTTACATTACTCAAATATGGCAGCTATTTGTTACAACAATTAGTCTCTCTTGACTAAAACAATTGATGAATATCTGACTAATCACCCTGACTCCAAACTCCAGATTTCAACTTTTCTTAATTATGTCATACATTTCAACTGCAGCATGTCCAAAATTTAATTTATCATTGCCTCCAAAGCTCCCTTGCGATCATGTTTCTCATTTTATGAGACACCCTTTTCTATCCAGTTGTTTAATATAAAGGTTGAAATCATCCTACAATCCTATTTTTCTTACATTTTTATCCAGTAGGTCATTCAGACTAATAAACCATGTTTTCCTAATCCAGTTCATTTTCTCACATCCACTGTCACCATCTTAATCCATATCCTCATTAGAATGTGTGACTACCTTCTTTAACATTACTCATTTTCTCTATATTTTTTTTTCCAGGAAAATCTGCATCTGCTAATAGAGAATTAGATAATTTATCATGTGATCTTTGAGACTCTGTCCAAATACACTGCTCTCCACTTTTCAGCAGTCACCTGTGTATGGCCATTTTGCAGTTTTTATTATATACCCTGCCTTTTTGTGCTCCTGCAACTTTGAACAAAGTACATGAACTAGAATCCTGCTTCTCTATCCATGATATCTACTACAGAAGCCCTGGTTTATCCAAACGTCAGTTCAGTTGGTCACTAGTGCTATATACTTTCCCATGCTTATCTTAACCCCATACAAATCAGGCTTCAGCACAGGAGATGCTTTTGCATTCACTGGTATCCAGCATAGTTTCAACACAAACATAACAGTGTTTCATAGTATTTGTTTACCTGTCATTTTGTTGTTCACTGCACAATAGACTACTTGACAGCCAGCTATGCTTCAAACCAATTTTCCTCACTCAATTTAGATGCTCAATAAATGTGTTGAAATGAATCGACAATGAATAATCTATTTATTACTTCCAAACCCTGATAATCTAATTTTCTACATAGATGGAACAACTTGAAATGTGCAACTGCATAGGTTGCTTTACACTAATGTACACAGAACCAGTTCTGTGGATTCTCTATTCACAGTTCCTAGATCATGACCTCATTATCTTACCCAAATAGCAAGTTAGCCACATACTTAAGGGAGAAAAACTGGAGTTCAGGCAGTTTTATATTTGTATGTGTTGCTGTACTAAACCAACAATCTAGTGGACAGCCCAGGATTGCTGAAGATTTGAGAATACGTACATTGCAGTTCTTCCTGCTATTTGTTTGCTTGGTTCATTAGCCACTTGAAAGTGCATTTCTCAATTAAGTTATTCATTTGTAATTTTCAGTGGGAAATCCTGTAAGTAGTTTCTCTCATGCACACACAAAATTAGATGAGTTAAAGCATATACTAAGGAGACACTGACATATAAATATTTATAAATGAAGGCAGAAAACGTCCCAGTTTCTATATTTCAAAAGTGCCAACCTGACTTTTGAAGCTTAAGAAAAAAAGATACTTAAAGGATCAGATGGCAATATTATGAGTGATAGATTCATAAGAGCAAGCTTTTTTTCTTCAAATCTCAAAGAGGAGTAACATTTTTAGAGGTTTAGCTGTTTTAAACACTGCATTCATTAAAACACAGAAAGGTTCCTACATGACTCATCTAAAGAATATGGCTTATAACTAGTAAATACAGAATTATACCTTTATGGCTTTGTTTATAAGACAAATTTTTGTTTATCAAACAAATTCAACATGAAATAACCTATATTTTAGTAATGGTCCTGGGAGAATAGAAAAACACACATGCAGACACAGGTGCATGCATGCATGTACACAGATACACACACACACACACATCCCACACAATATTTAAGGTTCCTGAAATTAACAAAGAAATAACTCTATTGGGAAAAATGACAAAGAGTCAAAATTGGCAATGATGAGGCTTAAAGTCTTTCCAGTCTCAGAGATTAACTGCTGTTGGCAAAGATGATTTTTTGATGAAAGAAACAAAATGTCTTAATCACATTGGAAATACAAAATTCATGAGTCCAAAAAATAAAAATATATGACAAATAAAGATATTATTATATTTAGTGTTTTCAAATACTACACCACTGATATAAAGAAAATTCAATCACAGTCAAGGAAATGAGATATCAACATTTGGCACTGTGCAGACAGAGATAAAGCAAATTCTGGATACCTCAAAATTTCAAACTTAAGAAACTGTCTTTTTCTATAACCAGATGGGCTGAGTTAATCTTGTATGCATTAGGATCAAAATAAAATATCTCTTCCAAGATTTTTGAGTTATTCCCTTAAAAGCATCTTTTGCTTTATTTTTTCGATCCATTTCAAAGAAAAAAATTCAAGTGCTCAATAAATACTCTCAAGAATAACATATACTATTTTATAAGAGCTTTGCTCAACAAAACAGGAGAGCTGTCTCAGTGATTTTGTGCCATGAGAAGAACAGTACTTATCCATCAATCATAACATCTGATGTCAATTTTACATGGTTGACCAGTGTTAAAGTAAACATAAATCCAAGCATCTAGTGTGTGCAATGAACAGTGTAGTAGACATCAGCACTGCAAACAATCTCTACTCCCAAGGAATTTATCATCTACTCTGCAAGAAAACACGCTAAAAGAATCTACAGTTAAATATAAATTACATGCTTCCTAGATGAAATCTGAGGTTCTGTGCAGAAAATGAAGCAGATTTTTTGCATTCAGACAGTTAGGACAACACTGAAGAGAAGTGTACAGGAAAGAAGCTGACAGGGTATTCCAGCACGAATATCTCTTTGTGGCTTCAGCTCCCTGCTTTTAAAGAGACCTGCCTAGATTTGGGGGGACAATAGCAAAAAAGTGGACACAGAATGGTGGCTTTAATACTCAACTGAGCAGCAGACTGAATGTAATTTGATAGATAACTTTTAAGACCAGCAGATGAACTGTGCCAAATGATACACGATGACTGAAAACATGGGGTTCTGATTAAAGACTGTGATCTAAGTAGTAGGGAGAATAGCTGATAAGACTTACTGGCCATTGAGGATTCCTGGAGTAAGGAAATACCTGCAGATACTGAGTACCTGCTGTGTGCCAGCCACCAGGTCAGACCTTGACTCAGAGAAGCACCATCACAAAGTAAACAGCTAAGAGAACTGGGAGCTACGGAGAATAAATGGATATCCCAAAGTGGAAGGGGACACTGTAATCGGTATCAAGAGGACTAACAGATTCCTTGGGATGTGATTCTGGACGCTTGGCGAAAAGGAAATTCAGATACAAACAGAATGTAAATAATAATACTTGAGACCTAAATATAGATGTACTACAGACACCTGGGATCACAAGAAATGTATACCAGCCATCTGTAAAATTTCTATTGGATCAGTTTATCTCTAATTTGAACAAAATATCCACCTCCCCTTACTTTGCAAAGCAGAATAATAAACTAAAATACACACTGTCATGTTCTAAAATAGACCAAACAATCCTTGCTGAAAAATATTTATTATAGTAACAGTTTTTCTAATAACACACACACACACACACACACACACAAACACACACATACATTTTAAAAGTCATGGTGGACCAGGGAGGAGAAATTACTTCACTCATTCATTAAACAAAATGAATAAGTAAATCCCAGTTCTTTCATTTTAAATATCATCCTCATCTTTTCTTTCAATCAGTTGAATAAATCTTTTACTATACTAGTTATATTTATACAAATGAAAAGATTTCTTGTTTGTTTTAAATGATGTCTCAGTACTTTCATATATTTTCTTTAAATTAAACCTTTGACAAAAGCCCAAAGGTTGTAAAAATATGTTTTTTCATATAGAGCAATAGAACATTTTTAAGATTGGCTAAAAATAACAAATTTAAAAATCTGCTCATCTTCAAGATCTCCAGATAAAATAAAAAATGTAGTTTCAACTGAAAATATTAAATGAGGCATACTCACGAAACAGAGTACATAGGGCATGAAAATACAGATAGTGGCCAAAAACTCATAAAGGATATATGGTTGCCTAATATGTAATGAAACATCTCTTTGTGGAGTTCAATACCTTGCATTTTAAAAAACATAATTATGTTATCTATTATTATTATTATTATTATTTTTGAAAAGGAGTTTCGCCCGTTACCCAGGCTGGAGTGCAATGGCGCGATCTCGGCTCACCGCAGCCTCCGCCTCCTGGGTTCAAGCAATTCTCCTGCCTCAGCCTCCCGTGTAGCTGGGACTACAGGCGCGCGCCACCATGCCCAGCTAATTTTTGTATTTTTAATAGAGACGGGGTTTCACCTTGTTGACCAGGATGGTCTCGATTCTTGACTTCGTGATCCACCCGCCTTGGCCTCCCAAAGTGCTGGGATTATCGGTGTGAGCCGCCACGCCAGGCCATGTTATCTTTATATTTGAGAATGATTTGTTTTAGAAATAGAGAACCAAATGCATTCACTTCATATTCAATTTCTATTATATAAAACTACAGTAATTTTGACGTTAACAATGATATGTGATTAAATTTATTTTAAAAGCTAACAGTTTCTAATAAGAAATGGCACAATTTATGCTTATATTGTCAGTTCATGCGTTGAGAAAAGATTGTTATTATACGTTAACTTTAAAACTATTTTCTGTTAAGTTTGTTTTGTTTTGAAACCTCAGTGTAGAGAGAAAATGTTTTACAACTAGAAACTCATACCCCATAAATCTTGCTTCTATATATACTTTTTTATATACTTCAGAGTTACAACTTTTTCACTGATCAATTTTATAGATGCTACCACTGAACAAAACTATAGGCACTTTTAATTATCTTCTTACAGATTAACTAGAAAATTAAGAAATATTTCTTGGCCTGAATCCTGGAATAAAGAAATTAAACTTAAATTATAAAGAATTCCATATTTGTAAGCCATAGTTAAATGCTATGTTATATCAATATTACAAAAGCCTGGAAACCACAACTGTGCACAAAGGCCATCACAATCTTATGAAAAAAGCAAAAAAAAAAAACAAAAAAAAAACGAAATAAAAAAACCCTCTGTAATTACATCTACCCAGCAACTGCCGGTCCAACCTGACTGGCACCCGCCTTGTTATTGATCCTTGTAACTAAGAATAGTTACCTCAAAACAATTGCATAATTCTCATTATTTTCCCTTAAAATCTTCTGTCTTCCCTTAGTTTCCTGAACACACACATAGTTTATTTCGGTATGTGTATTCCAGTGGCAATGCCTGTCCTTGAATAAACATAATTTTCTCCTAGAGCGTCTTCCTCTTTGTGGTTTAGGTTGGCATAATGCAACCAAAGGCAGGACCAAAATGAGATTCCTCTCAAACTAGTAGCCCCTGGAACCAAGTGTGGTATAAACTGAGCCCACTGTGCATTCCTTCTTGGATTCTAGGACTCCTTCACTTTGGCAAGTTCTTTTTTATTTACGTTGAGACTAAAGACAAATGTTCTTCTGGTTTGAGTATTCCGTTTCCTACAGAATCTACATGCTCTCTGTGAGGCAAGTCTCCTGCCAAATTTAAGTTTGGGTCTCCATACCTGTTTAATATTTTGTTTGATCTGCATGCTTAGGTTAAAATTTTGGGGAGCACTCTGATTTTATATGGATTGGTTATGTGTATCTCTAAACAATTTGGCTTTTTTTTCTTTAAATCTTGCTTGTTTCTGATCACATTCTGAGAGAAAAAACTACCCAACGTTTTAAATGGTGGGCATGATCTTGAAAAATTAAAAAAAAAAAATAGGATTCTCAAACTCTAGGGCATGCCAAACTGTTTGGGATTCTAGCCACCAACATGGAGTTTCCTCACGCACATTTTAAATCAATGCCATCATGGCGTTTGTTTGCACTCCCCAAACTTGTTTTTCTCTTAGAACTAAATTAGAAAGTGCAATCAACTATACAGTTAACACATAGAGCTGTCTAAGTTTCTGTCTGTCTATATGTTTTCTACTCACTCTGAATTACTGACTTTTTTATTTCTATGAAGATAATATAATGCCGCTAATTTCAAAAGCCACTTATAAGTTTTTCTTAGGGCATTTCAAACCAAAATAAGAGTATTAAAGGGCTTTCAAATTAATGACTACGAATTACAACAGCTCCTTAACGACCAACAATCTAGACACCTTTGGAAATGTGAACTTAAATTAGGCTAGACTAACAATTGCTTAACATGATGAAACAATTAATCAAAGGATTAATTCTCAAAGGAAATAACTAAATAAAAGTTTATGAAGCTTAGGCCTTCAAATCAAACAGGCCAAAATCTTGAGCTCAGAGCCATAACATAAGCTATTCCTGTTGGGCATAAAAAATAGCTTTTCTTACCACATAGAAGAGGTTAAGAAAACACTTGCAACTATTTATCGAAAATGCATCCCAGCCTCCGTTGAAACTAGTTAAACAACTAGGCTGGCAAACAAACAAAAACGATTGGTTATTAAAAATCCAAGGTCACTTGGATGCTTTGTTTTTCTTATAACAAAAGAAAAATAGCCAGTCCCAACTAAAGTGTAAATATTTAGAGATTTAACCCTTAAACTCATTAAAAAATAAAAACCCAAAACAGAGGGTAAAAGGTACAATAATAAACCCAAAGGCCTTTTAAAATGTGACTGAAGCATCTTTGATCAGTAAGCTGTTTCAAAATTTGACAATGAAATGAAAATGGAAATGTCTTCGGAATTGTCAATGTTCATTTTTGCCTGGGTTTACTGTTTAGACACTTTTTTTTTTTCCGAGATGAAGTCTTGGTCTTTCACCCAGGCTGGAGTGCAATAGTGTGATCTCCTCTCACTGCAACCTCTGGCCCCCAGGTTCAATCTATTCTCCTGACTCACCCTCCCCAGGAGCTGGGATTACAGATGCCCACCAACATGCCCAAGTTCATTTTTTTTTTAATTATTTTCTTAGTAGATATGGAGTTTCACCATGTTGGTCAGGCTGGTCTTGAACTCCTGACCTCAGGTGATCCACCTGCTTCAGCCTCCCAAAGTGCTGGGATTAGAAGCATGAGCCACTGTGCCTGGCCCCTAGATGCTTTTACAGATGTCTCTGATATATGTTTTAAAATCATAAAACTATCAACCAAGCCTAAAAACGGGGTGATTTTGGTTTGTGTAGCACTTCGATAAATAAGACCACCAATTTCATAGTATAGGTTTAATTAAAAACAGTTGTATCTTACGAGTTATTGGCAAAATATCCATATACTTCAGATTCTTACTTAGGTGATCACCTGACAATCATAAACTAGAGAAAAGGTTATCAGAGAAACAACTTGAAATGATGACTAGCTTAGCCTAATATCTCAGTTTTAATAAGTCATATAAGTATAATGGTTAAAGCTAAATTAGGTTCGTGTAAAATACCCTCTGAGTCCCAAGTGGTTTGTGCTGGTGTTGGCAGTGGCTGTAATGGGCTGAATGTGCCGGTCCCCGTCTTGCAGTCGCTGCGTGTGGGGTGTGGCTGCTATGGTGGCAGTGGCAGGCTGGGTGGGCCCAACCTTGGATCCCAGTAGGAAAACGCAGGTGTCAACAATGGTGGACTGAGCTGGTTAGTTCAGCTCAGTGGTGGCTCTACCCCTCTGAAATACATGGATATTTCACTAATAACTCATAAGATATAGCTGTTTTTATATGTTGGTCTTATTTATAAAAGTGTTACACAAACAAAAATCCTATTTTTAGGCTTGTTGTATAGTTTTGCGATTTTAAAACATTTATCAAAGATATATACATAAAAGTGTCTAGGTATCTGGGGTAGTGGTTCACGACTGTAAGCCCAACAATTTGGGAGGCAGAGGCGGGTGGATCAGCCTGACCAACACGGTGAAAACCCGTCTCCACTTAAAAAAACACAAAAATTAGGGCCGGGCGCGGTGGCTCAAGCCTGTAATCCCAGCTACTCGGGAGGCTGAGGCAGGAGAATTGCTTGAACCCGGGAGTCGGAGGTTGCAGTGCGCTGAGATCCCACCATTGCACTCCAGCCTGGGCGACAGAGCAAGACACTGTCTCAAAACAAAACAAACAAAAACAAAAAACCAAAAAACGCAAGTGTCTAAACAGTGCCCGGGCACTGAGCGGTAGAGCCAGGCCAGGAAAGCCTGACTTCAGGCCCCCACGTGCCGTGAACAGGCACTGGCTGTGGGAGGTAGGGGGCAGGTGACCTGGGAGTATGTACTTCAGTCACATTTCAGCCCGGGCTGGGGCGGCCCACAGTGGCACCTTCTTTCTGTGGGCAGATAAGCTTGTCCTCGAGGCAAGTGAAAATGGGTCCTGGCTTCCCTGCTAAGGACAGCTGGGTCGTTGCCAATGGCTCACATTTTAGAACTGGAGGTAGCAGTCAGCCAGCTGTGGTGGTGGCTGTAGGTAGGGAATGTCAACGGGGCTTCACAAACATGGAGATGCAGGGACTGTTGGGACAGGAGATAAGGTACCTTCTGGTGGGGGCTGGGCTTTCAATAGGCCTTGCTGTCTGGAGCTGCTTAGGGCCGAGGTTGTGTGAGACCCAGTGTGAGCTCACTCTCTTGAGCAATGCCTTTGTGTGGTCGCCAAGCAGCTTCCTATGTTAGTCTCAGGGCCTCTGAGGGTCTAGGGGCTTTTCCATGGCTGGGATGGGAGAGTCTGTGGTAGGAATGTGAACCACTGGGATCACTCACTTACCCTTTCCCATACTGGGGAGCGGCTCCAGGCTGAGGTCTGACTCCTGCTGAGCAAGCTGCATTGTGCTCCTGGCCTCCCTCACACTCCAGGTGTTTCCTGTCACTTCTCTATTGAAGTCCGGTGTTCCCCATTGATCTATTCTCTACTGAAGTCCGGTGTAGATCTATTCAGAGTGTGGTTAATGTTTGCTATTTCGGTTCTTTTTTGAGGAGGAGGCAAGTACCAGATGCCTGTAGTCACTCATCTTGAATCCCTTAATTGAATTTTGAAATTCTAAAGTTACATTATTTTACATTAAGTGATAGACTCATTAAATGTCTGAGTCACTTCTAAATAAGAAAAAAATGCTAAAACAAACATTTCTAAATATAACTATATATTTATTATTGGCTCCTTAAGTTTTATAGAAAAACTATATATTTAAGTCTATTAATTTACCTAACAATTATGTTACAGGGAAGCATGTTCCTAAAAAGTTATAAAATGGTTCTTTTCTAGATAATATTGATAAGTGGTGGACAGTGCAAAATGTATTTCTTCCTAGGTTTTCTCTAGAAAATAAGTTTTTAACAGTTAAAAATTCTAATTAAAATATATAATTCTGTGTAGAAAGTAACTAAAAACAGATGTGTTTTGATAAGAAAAAGTATAAGAAAGAAATAATGCATTCCTTACTGAACAGAAGAATAATTTTATCTATATTCAGAGGTTATTGAAAATTTATATCAAAATATGGACTTATGAAGGAAGTTGAAACATGATGGAAAAGAACCAGTTAGAACAGAGCGATATGAAGAAAATTATACATATGAAGATGTATTTTTGGTAAGGTAGGTTAAAAAATAATAATCATTTTTTTTTTCATGACTAAGAATCTTATGTGGTAATTTTTGTCCTAAATTCAAATGACTGGTTATATAAGAAAGAGGAAGTGCAGGACAAAGCTGAAGTTCTGATCACGTCATGGAATGTCTGAGTAAGTAATGGAAGGTTTGTGAAAGACGAAAGGGGTTATAATGGAAATTTTGTGTTTGATCAGGTTGGCTATAAGAGAATTATTTGTGTGTATTTCAAAAGACTGAGCTCTGATATTAAAAATACAGTAATACAAAACTAACCATTTGGTTCCCTGTGTTAAAGCAACAAGTTTTCTTGAAGTGTTGATGTGCTCTTAGTAAAATTTGCTAGGTTTTGATTTAATTTCAAAATGTGTTTTAAAACAATTTCAACCATTCAACAACCATCTTCTAAACTGTGGCTTCTTCCTGTTTAACGGTTTCTATTTACCCTGCAGTTCTTTCTGAGATACATTTAATTTCTCTAGATTTAGATTGAAAATGCAGAAAATGCTGTCTTTAGATTATTTTATTTCTCCAGGTAGATTTTTCCTCTTGAAGATTTTCAAGTTTCTATCTCAGGAGTTCAACTGTTGCTTTATCTAACTTGATGTGAATTGCAGGTCATACATCATTGCCTTCTGTTCTTCCTCTTTCTCCCCTTGAGAAGGTACATCTTTTTGCTCGACTGTGCTCATAACTCTTTCCTTCAACTTTTTCATCAGCTCCCATAATTTTTTCTTTAGTTTTAACTCTGCTGCTATGGCCTGATGCTGAAATGTTCTTTTTTGAAGGCCTAGCAAAGCAAAGTTTTCCTCCAGCCTAACTTCATTCTGTACTCTTGGCATTTCTTGATGTGTCTAATTCTTTTTTTTTTTTTTTTTCATGTAACCAGGAGACTTCTCATGTTACTAAGAGTCAGGTATTCCCTTGCTCAAGGTCCTATTTTTCTTGTTTACATTCCTCTGTATTATGTTGTACAGTCATAACCCTAGACACTCTCTTACTATGTCTGATTAAATTTAAGTACTAGGTTTACCTTTCAGTTTACCTAAATGAGTTTTCTTTAAGGAGAAGCAATCACTCTTCAGTAGGTTTGTTTTTCTCTTTTTGGTAACTGGCATAAGAAACAAGGATTTTATGTTTTATGAAGATAATTTTCTTATTGCCTTTATTAGATTTTTTGATAACTTAGGAAAGCTGAACTTTGAAAAGATTAAATTTATTTTGCTTTTTGTTTTTACAGTCATATACTTTCTGTATTGTTTTTGAAGTCTTTGATTATTACTCTAGTTAAATAAATACTATTATTTCATAGTTACCTGCAATTCTGTTTGATGAAGTGTTTTGAACATTTTGGCATCTTTGATGGGCTTTCTCAGCATCAAAATTCTAAATTAATTATTTTTGATCTAGAAGTAACTTTGGAATTTTTCGGTTGGGCCTTCAGAGAGCCTCAAAAATGTAACTCTTATCCTATAGCGATATTAAATCATTACATTAATTTGATACATAAGAAATATTATCAAATGATAAGTGATACTAGATACTCTTTCAATTACATTTATGGGTATGTTATTTATATAAATAATCCAAAATTGTATAAAAAGTTTAGAAACCTAATATGGCATCAGACATAATTCTGGTTATTATGTTGTATATTACAAAAATAACCAAACGTTCTTGTCAATTGCCAATTATAACAAACTTTCATCAGATTTTTAACTATGGCTCATTTGTCTCTGTCATCTACAGTTCTGATGTTTCTCTAAAAGTATTTGTATTGCATTCAGATCCATGGAAAAGACTAAAAGTACTTTTTTTTTTTTTTTTTTTTTTAGACCAGTCTCACACTGTCCCCTGGGCTGGGGTGCAGTGGCGTGATCTCAGCTCACTGCAACCTCCACCTCCGGGGTTCAAGTGATTCTCTTGCCTCAGCCTCCCAAGTAACTGGGATTACAGGCCCCCATCACCACACCCAGCTAATTTTTTTTGTATTTTTAGTAGATACGGGGTTTCACTATGTTGGCCAGGCTGGTCTCAAACACCTGACTTCCTAAACCACCCACCTTGGTCTCCCAAAGTTCTGGGATTACAGGCATGAGCCACTGTGCCCAGCCAGAAGTACTCTTAAGTATAGGTTTCTAAAACTTTAATATCAAAAGACAATATAAAGATTTCTTAGAACTCTAAAAATTTCTGTAATGATGAAACTAACAAATTTGAGAAACTTCCAAACAATATCAAGCAGAACAAAAATTAGAGATTAATTAACTGATGAAGATAAAAATCATATGACTTTTTTGAAATGGTTGATTCTTTACTTAAATGTTTTATTTTCCAAATTTAAGGAAACTTTTTCTTGTAAGCTATCTGTAGCTTATACAGCAATTTGGTAAAATCTGTTTTTGTGAATAAAGGTGGAAACATTTACTTTTCTATTTGATCCCTCTGAAATTTGTAAACTATGTGTGGGTATTCTTGTGGCAATCTGGTTATTTGTGTGAGTTTAATACAATTTTGGTATCTCTTTATAAAATAATAGAATTGGAAGTATTAGTTATAATACAAAGCCTTAACTGGGATATACTGGGATATCTTTTTTGAGAACTGGCATAGAATGCCCAGCTTTAAGGGTTCCAAGCCTTACTGTGAGTGGGTAAAAACTGTTACTTCTTGACAGTCCTGGAAACTTCAAGATTGAAGGTAAAATCTGAAATCTGTCTTGGTTTGGCTTCCAAGCCTCAAATGATTTTTCCATCTGAGATTCTTATGTGATCAACGTACAGAGAAAAATGTTTCTAAAGAAAAGCTAGAATACAGCTGTTATCAGACCTCAGCCCTGGGCATTGTTTTAGAGTTCTTATTTTCTACTATAAGCTGACTAGATCCTGAATTCCTCTAGATTTCTCCAATCCTACTTTTTTGTGTTAGAATAGGCAAGTAGCCATGAGCAGGTAAACAGTTCCCTGAAAAAAGAAATCTTAGAAATGCAGCCCTTTGATAGAATCCTTGGAGATGCTGACAGTCAGCAAAACGAGAACCATGGCCACAGTGTGGCTGGGCTCCTCTGACCTACAAGAGACTTATTCAGTCCTAACCGGAGGTAAATGAGGTAGGGACTTTTCCCAATTAGTGAGCATGATGTATACTCCTGTAATAAGTTGCCCAGGAATAGCCTTTTGCTCATTATAATACTCCATTCCCCTCCCAGGAACACTTCCATAGTATTACTAAAAATGGGAACTGCTCCACACTGAAGCTGTATAAGCTGAAGCCAGCTGAATTCTAAGAGATAGGTCTCATGCCTGATGTATGGGTCACACAGAAAGTTCACCAAACTGCCTGGTGCCATAACCAGAAACATTCAAACCGCAAACTAGGATGATAAGTTGATAGCTTCACGCTGTAGATAGCTTTTTTCCAAGACATTGGAACAAGACTCCATATAGTAATGAGACTCTTTCCCCTTTTAATGCCTACTTTTTACACTTGGCAGGATAATGGTGTAATTGAAATTTCACATTCAGTAGCTTCTGCCGGTAACTTGACAGAACCTGATCTATGAGATGCTTTAGTCTACCTAGTGGGTGAGTATGGGAATATTTCTTATACAGACATTGCTCACTCTATGCTTGAATACAACCTAGTCATGGGATACTAGATGATAAAATTGCTTTATGTAATCTATTGGTTAAACAAGAAAATGTCTGTGCTATTACTAACACTATATGCTGTATCTGGACAAATTCTTCTAGGAAAAATCAGGTCTACATATAAAAAAATAAGAAAATAGGCCACATGATTTTTAAAAAAACTTCTCACCTAATTTCCCACAATTATTTGATTTATTTAATTGGTAGACCTTAAGCCCAGGTTTACAGCTCAAACTATTATGTAAACTGAGATTATTATATTATTATTAATTTTTCTTTGCATTTTTCATTTTAATTTTTGTTCTTATTACTTGTTAAATTTTTTCAGAGGTACAATCCCTAAGGGAATAATGCGGGCCTAGTGCTTTGAGATGATAATAAATACCTATGAAACAGACATATTGAACTTACCATGGACCCAGCTAGCCTTAGCCTGAGAACCACTGCCTCCAAACCTCCTTTGTGGCTCAAAGGTAGATAGAAAAGTTTTGACACTGACTTATTCATCAATTATTGTCTCTGATGTGAGACCAGACCAGACCAAACCAGGACAGGTTCATCCCAGCACCAAGGGACAAAATTAAATACAGGAAAATTGATCAGCAGTGCATTTGGGTAAAGATCTTGATCAAATGGAAGACATGTCTGAAAGCTGTAAGAATCAAAATGGAGTCACCTGTGCTAAAACCCTGACAAACAGACCTAGGGGAGGCCAGGAAGTTCTCATATATGAATGACTGATAACAAAAACTATCACAGAAGACTGTAAAAAACACAATCTCATGCAAATGCCTTTACAAACTTACACACACACACACACACACACACACACTGCTTCTTGAGAACATCTGCCAAGCAACTGCCTGCCCAACTTTGAACTGGTGCCACCTTGTTATTAACCTTTGTAGCCAACTATAATTATTTCAAAATGATTATGTAATTTTTTCATTTTTTCTTTAAAATCCTTTGTCTTCTTTAACCTTCCTGAATATGCTCATAGTTTACTATGGCCTGTGTATTTCCATTGCCATATCTATTCTCAAATACATACCATTTTCTTTTAGAGAGTCTCCCTCTCTGTGTGTTATTGAGGTTGACACAATCCACCTAAACACAAAGGGCTGAAGGGCTTAGAGGACTTGGCTTAGGGAAAAAGGTGCTGAAATGTTCATTAGTCCATTTTCAGTTTTCTAGACAACCTAGGCCTTCCTATCATCGATACCATGAACTGTCCAAATTAGTTAGGCTTATCTTTCCCTGCTTTTGGTTCAGATTTGGGCAAAGCCTCCTCTTAAAGGACACCTTATCCTCTCTGCTCTATCTAGGACTCTAAACATTGGTAACTCTGACAAGAAAGTTGCAGAATTCTATGTCTTGTCCATTACCAATCTCTTTCCATGGAAAACCCAATTCCCCATCCCCACCCCCAACTTTACTTTTACCTTGTTAATACTCTTGTGTGTTAGGGTGAATAACAGTCCTCCCAAAATATCCATGTCCTAGGTCCCAGAACACGTTAACTTACAGGGTAAAAAGAACTTTGCAGATGTGGTCAAGTCAAGGATATGGAGATGAAGAGGTGATTCTGAATTACCCAAGTGGGCCCAATGTAATTGCAAGGGTCCTTACAAAAGAAAGGTATATGAGAAAAAATAAAGGGGATAAAAGGTGATGTGATATGAGGCCCTGAGTCAAAGAATGAGGACAGCCTCTAATGTTGGAAAAGGCAAGGAATGGGTACCACTATGGAAATTCCAGAAGGAATCTCTTCTGCTAACACCTTGGTGTTAATCCCATAAGATTCATTTTAGACTTCTGACCCCCAGAACTGTGAGGGGAACAATTTGTGTTGTTTGAAGCTCCTCAGTTTGTGATAATCTGTTACAGCAATAATTGGAAACTAATATCTTAACATGTTCTTGGAAACTATGAAATAAGGGTATTTGAAGTAGAATAGACTCTATTATGGCTCTAATATGACTTACACCATTGAGATTCTGGTATACAGAACTGGGAAAAAATACATAGTCAAGTGGGAAGAAATTCTCAATAAATTGTCTTAATAATGCTTATTTCTTACTCTGTATGCTACTTATTAAATTTTACATATATTAGTCTGCTCAATTTTTACAAAATGTGTTGAGTAGGTAGGGAAGAAACTCTTGAGTTCTTTTCACAGCTATAGAAAATGAGGTGCATAATGTTTAAGTCATGTAGCTTAAATCATACAGAAAATTAGTTCAAAACTCAAATTCTTGGGCTTCTCACCAAACCTACTGAATGAGAATCTTTGTAGGAGATTTTTATGCACACTGAAATTTGTTATGCACAGGTCTAGAGCAGAGGTTGGCAGACGGCAGCTGGCAGGTTAAGTTTGTAAATAAAGATTTAAAAGAACACAGCTATGTCCTTTCCTTTTATTGTTTATGAATACTTTTGTTACAATGACTGAGTTGAATCAACAGAGAATTTATTATCTGCAAAGCTTAAAACATTTACTCTCTGATCCTGCACAGCAAAAGTTTGCTGACCTCTAGTTAAGACAGCACAGTCTAAAATGAGGTGTTAAATGGATGATTCTGTGAATTTTTTCAGAGTGTTATGACATGTAGCCAAGAAAATAGTTGTAAAATATCCAACACATTAGCCAAACTGCTTTGGGATAAATATATCCTTTCTCCGTTTCTGAATATACTAGAGTGCATTGCTTGAAAACCCATAGGGATTCAGAATTAGAAACTGTTAATAACTAAATAATGAGTCCATTCAGTTTTTTCAAATGTGTTAGAATAAATGGCATTTCTGTTGCTATAATTAATCCACTGAAATAAATCTGAATTGCAATGTTAGAATGAGATAAGCTTTTTAATGGAGAAAAATAAACCTTTTTTAGCTGTAAACTGATATGAGCCATGGATGCACAATAAAGATGACCCCACACATTATTTTAGCCCTTATATAAATGCATGGCAAATTACATTTTCTCTAGCATTATCAAGAAATACAATAGTGTAATACTGAAATCAATATTCACACTACTTATACAACCCACTTTATGCTTTCATAACACAGTTTTTATTAAGACCGTGTACTCGGCATGGAAATAACTTTATTGTGAATAGGAGATTTGATGAGATAGTTGCAAAAAAAAAAAAAAAAAAAAAAAAAAAAAAAAAAAAAAGCTTTATCTATGTATCTCACACACACAGGAAATTACTGTCCAAGTAAAAGTCTAAAAGTTTGGAAAATCTAGAAACATTGTCTATTTTTCATTTCAGGAGTAGGTTCAGTTCGGGGAAAAGAAATCACTGCTTATTAGAAATTTACAAATCAAGGAAAGCAATTCTCCTCCCAACTTCTTTCCCTTTCCCCTTCCCTCCTTCCCTCCTTCCCTCCTTCTTTCCTTCCTACCTTCCTTCCTTTCTTTTCTCTCTTTTTTTTATTTTTTTATTTTTTTGACAGTTTTGCTCTGTTGCCCAGGTTGGAGTGCAATGGTACCGTCTTGGCTCACTGCAACCACTGACTCCCATGTTCAGGCAATTTCCGTGCCTCAGCCTCCCAAGTAGCTGGGATTACAGGCACACACCAACACACCCTCCTAATTTTTATATTGTTAGTAGACATGGGGTTTCACAACGTTGGCCAGGCTGGTCTCGAACTCCTGATTTCAAGTGATCCACCCTCCTCAGCCTCCCCAAATGCTGGAATTACAGGTGTGAGCCACCGCACCTTGCCCCTCTTTTCTTAAAATATTGTCTAGAGCTAGTTTTATCTTAGTATAAATTTTCTTCTTGAATTTCCTATTATTATCCAATACTTTATGTTTGTGAATATTATAAAACATTATGTCCCTCTTAACCAAGTATTGATGACAATGACCTAAAGCCTTTAGGGAAAACACTTTTAATGGCTTTTAAAAAATTTTATATTTTAAATTAAAAATTTCACATATATAAAATAAAGCAATAGTAAAATAGAGGCCCATGTATTCATCAACTCAACTTTCATCAACATTTTCCATTCATGTACCACATATACCTCTGTCTACTCTCAACATCTCAATCACTACTATAATTACTCTATTTACAGTTGTTTATCCTGAAGGTAAAATATCACATATGCTAATGCACAAAGCTCAGCCTAACAGTTTTGAAAAAAGGATACACCCAGATAACCCATAACCCTAGGTTGTCATAGAATTTTTTCTCACAAAAATGTTTCCATATTTCCATTCCAGTCAACTTTCACCATTTCCCCTTAAATCTCCAGAAATGCAATTGTTCTGATTTTTTTTTTTTTTCATTTTGGTTTAGTTTTCCTATTTGGGAACTCTTTAAATAATGGAAGTCTACAATTTGGTCTCTTTCTATGTCGGACTTCTTTTGCTCTCAGCAACGTTGTTGAGATTCATTCATGTTGATGCGTTTAATTTGTGACTTTTCATTGCTCAGTTCCATTCTAGTGCATGAATAGGTCACAATTTGTTTTTACATCCTCCTGTTGATAGACATTTGAGTTATTTCAGAATATAATTTTTGAAACCAAAAATTTGCATTGATTGTATTCAGGAATTATTCTGTAAAGTTGGCAAAATAAGCAATAATAATAAAATAAATTCATGGCATTCTGAAACAAAGTGTATTATAAAACAAATGTAGCTGTCCTGAGACTTCTCATCTTGATAGACTCCTATCTAATAGGGGAAGACTTAGTTTTAAGTATTAAAAAAGTTAATACCTATAAAGTTTTTATAAGTACGCCTGTCACATAATAAAGGCACAGTGGGTTTTAGCTTTCATTATTTTTATTATTTGTAACAGGAAAATATAATGAAATATTCTAAAATGACTCAATTAGAATGAAATTTTAGGCAATATGTGATTACCATAGCATATAATACTGTCTATTTAATTTGCTATCATTTTCACCTAGAAGATAAAACACAACTGAGAAATAGCAATTGCAGGTCAGGTATCTCTGTGGATATGAGGGTTAGAATTATGTTGGTGTGATATTTTATTACATTGTTTTTGTTCTCATAAATCTTGCTTTAAAGTTAAAAATTTACTCAATTTTTATTATTCTGTCTGTAATAATAATGGTTTGGTGGCAGCACAATAATAGAAATAATTTTGCTAGAACAAGTAAATTATATAATACATTACACACATACATCTATGCTAATTCAATTTAGAATAATATAAACAGATGAATCCACTTGAAATTAAAAAAAGCAATAAAGTTACTGCTTTAAAATTATGTTGGGTTATATTTCTTTCTTTTTAAATTATTTCAGCAAAATAACATGAAAAGTTTATATTTGCTCCATTGGTATAACCTCAACATCAAAGTAAGAATATCACATTAAATTTTCTAATTATTTTCACTTTTAACTTTATTTAGAATTAAAAACTATAATGCACTGGCAGTTTAAAAAAGTGTGCTTTGAAATAGCATTGTAACTCGGAGTTATTTTCAGAATAATTTTTTGTATTTTCCTAATGTTGATCTGAAACATTGTTTTTTTATTACCTATTTGATCCTTACCATTATCAAGCTATCAGAGGAAAAATACAGAGAATACCAATGTAGTTAAAAATCTCAGCCTGGGGCAGTGGCCTTTGCCTGTAATTCCAGCACTTTGGGAAGCTGAGGTGGGTGGATGATTGAGCTAAGGAGTTTGAGACCATCCTGGATAATAATCATCTAAAAACCATCTTAGGATAATAGTTAATAATAAAAGTCATCTTGAGATAATAGTCATCCAAAAACCTCAGATTTTTACACAGACTGCTGTTTTGCCAAGTTTCCTTATGTTGTAGGATTTTTCAGAAATATATTACAGAACAATATGTTCTTTGATACTGTTAACTAAGTTATCTTCTTTTAATTTTGGATGATAATTGATCCTTTGAAAACCTAACAAATATTGACATAGGTATCTAATGCATTAGCTGTTTGTTTCAGCATTTTTACCCAAAAATTTACTAAATATACTTTTATATGATAAATAAGATAATCATGGAATAAATAATATAATATCCATGGAAAAATCACATATAATACCTACATATTTAGCATTTATATTCTCTCTAGGTAGATATCAACTCACTTTTAAAAACAGTTGATACATTCTCTCTTAAAACTATTCTCTTAAAACTATTCTCTCTAGATAGATTCAACTCATTTTTAAAAATAGATCTTTTTAATACTTTTTCAATAAATTAACACTGACTATCATATAATTTGTATACTTTATTCAGTTTTGTCTGTAAGAGCTAAATACGTAGAGGCTTACCTGATATACCATACTTTATTTGGCATTGATTTAAAGCAACGTTCAAGAAAACATTTGACAGAAAGAAAATAATATTAATCATGTATTAATGTTCCTTGCAAGACATTATTATTTCTCACTATAATTTCTTATTTTCTTAGTATTCAAATTTATTTTACTTACAATATATAAAAAAATTTTCTAAGATATTTACTCCAGGCTTACTGTTCTTTGATTCATTTGTCTTTTCTACCATTTTGAAATGCCACATAAATGCAATGTCATTCCCATAATTGCTCAAAGATTAATATTAGTGACTCTGTCCTAACAATTAAAAGTCCATTTGGAGTCATGAAATGGAAATAATCCAGACCTGGAGACATATTCCTGTTTATATATATCATTAGTTTCTTATTATCTCTCATGAAACCAATATTTTGGAATTCTTAAACAATTTTGCACTAAAAATGTTTGAGTTTGAGAAAACGGAAGAAGATTAAGACATGTACTTTCTTTGCTCTTTAAAATCTACCAATTTTACATCATCTTCACTAAGATATTCTATATAAACTTTCAACTAAGAACAATTTGTCAAAATTATTTCAATAACATTTAGCTCTATACCTTCCTGAAGCAATTCTAAAAGTTTTCTTCAGGATATTTAAATACCCTATTTTATATCTTATTAACAGCTATCATCAGTACTACACTTAGAGAACTATAATTGATGGGGGTAAATACTGGACAAGGTCTTCAGTACTGAATGTGAGACATCAAGGATTTTCAATGTTTCTTTGTAATGTAAAGTAATAAATAATATGTTGATCCTCAAAAGGAAGAAGAATAAAGGATAGTAGAAACGAAGAATATAGAGCCCTTAAAAATAGTTCAAGATGAAATCTCACTATCCAAAGCACATATACCTGTAAGCCATTAGTAAAGTTACTAAGTTCACAAACAGGCTGATGGGAGTGGGATGGGGGATTTTTTTTTTTTTTTTTTTTTTTTAGCAGGGAGAGGATGTTTGGGAGTGAGATTGAGCCCCTTAAACAAAAAGAAGCATGACTTTATGGAGGTTTTGAGACAGTCCCTCAACTCTCATTTGTCATAAAATTTGGAGGTTCAATCAAAGTTTATCTCTGTGTCTGGCAGGCAGATCTTATGTAACACCTCAGTTTTATGCTGGTTGTATAATAAAAAGAATCATAAATCTAAACAGTAAAGTTGTCATGCTCATTTTTTGTTTAAACTTCCAAGGAAATTATCTAGGCATTCATTTTTTCTTTTTAAAACAATTACCCTAATTGTTTTAAAACATTTAATTAAATTTAATTAACATTAATCCTAATTAAATTTTCAATCTCTGGGCCTCAGAGCGCTGACATATAATTTGTTCTGACATTTTTCTTGTGAAACCCAAAAGCTCTGGGTTCTTTATTGTTCCAATAATTGAAGCATGATACAGTAGAGCTTGCTGAGTTTCTGATTAGAAGTACTGTCAAAGCTGTAAGTTGACAACTTGTTAAATCCCTTTGTTGTTTCTATAGATACATACCTGCGGGCATGGTTCAGGTAACTTAAGGCAAGTAGATTTTGATGATGAGGAGAGAAAGACTTATACCCTTCTGATGACAGCATTTTTTTTTCGGGAAGGGTGATTGTATTTCCAAATTGACTCCCAATTTCTCTTTCTCTCTGAGAACCCTGGCCATGACTACTTACTTATTTGGCTTTCATGTGTAAACAAGTTTATTAGTCAAAGGAATGTTGCTCTTTCATTACTTTAAACACTTGTAGGTATTTTCTGGATTTAAATTATAAAGAGAAGCTTTAATTGCACAAACAACGTCCATGCTCACATTTGCCATTTCTTTGATTTAGGTATGAAATTATTTGGCATGTTTCTAATTACTTTCTCTTCAGCTAAATCTTCAATTATGTTGTTTTACCTTTGTTTGTCTTGTTTCAACAAGTAAGTGATTGAGTAGTTGTAATTTTGTAGGTAAAACAAGTAAACAAATAAAAAGTTAGACATTTAACAAGGAAAAATACCACCCAGCAAGTTAAGCTCAACAAAGGGGAACAGCTGATTATAAGAGAGCATTGTGCTAGAACACTTCAATAAATAGAGGGTTCTAGAGGATCTTGTCTGCTTTGGTTACCTGCTTTTCTGAAGGGAGCTTTAAATCTCAATCCATTTCTTGAAGAGTTTAGGCAAAATATGTATACCATTATTTCTTTGCAAGATAATTTGTAAGGCAAACTGTTGCTGCTCAAGCTGTATAAACATATCTTGGATTTCTACTGAAACATTTAAGTCAAAGCAGCATTCACAGTGTCAGTGGAAATGACAAAATGTTTATAAATAAAAACAATAGACATTGCTTAACTCAGAGTCATCCACGCATCATAACATTTTATATAGTCACTGTACTGTCTATAGGAAAAGAAGTAGAAATAAAGATGTCTGATTTTAAGAAATGTTTTTCTCTAATACTATACTTACTTCATAGTATATATGTTTATACTGCTCAAATTGCTCCTAATGTTATGATTTTGTATGTAATTTTCAGGTGTTTATATTCTGTGCTACTATGTAATATCATCTAAATAAGAAAAATGCTAATCACTGATAGATTAAGTAATATCTTACCCATATAATGCTATAGCATAAATTCATTAAGTGAGAAAAATGGGATCAGAATGTGAGGCTAGTGAAATAAAGCCTTCCTTGCTAACTCTTAAAAAATGTTGAATGCAGTGCATAACAGATCCACTATTAGACAAATAAAACAGAAGGCATTCTGAAAAATGCTAAGACCCTTAAGAAGAAATTACCTACATATACATTATAGGTGAAAAGTGCATCAAAATAAAGAACTAAAAAATGCACTGTCCTATTCTGTTTTTTCTGCTATAATAGAAAAGCTCAGACTAGGTAGCTTACAAACAATAGAAGTTAATTTATCATCGTTCCATAGGGTGGGTAGTCCAAGATCAAAGATGCCAGAAAATTCGGTGTCTGGTGAGGGTCCATTTCCTAGTTCATACACAGTATGTTTTAGCTATAACCTCTTATGTTTGAAAGGGTAAGAAATCTCTGTGGGGCCTCTTTTATAAGAGCATTTATCTCATTAATAAAGGCTCCAGCCTTATAACTAATTATGTCTTAAAGGTCCTATTCCTAATACCATCTCCATGGGTGTTAGAATTTCAACACATGGATTTTGTGAGAACACAAATATTTATAGCACGTAGAGCATTATGTCATTAGGGAAATGCAAAGGAAAATAACATGAACATACAACTGTACACCTATTAGAATGGCCAAATTCCAGAACACTGAAAATACCAAATGCTGATGAGAATGTGGAGAAACAGGAATTCTCATTCATTGTTGATGGTAATCAAAAATGATACAGCCTCTTTGGAAGACATGTTGGCAATTTCTTACAAAACTATGCAGATTGTTACCATAAGATTTAGCATTTGCACTCCTTGGTATTAACGCAAATAAGTTGAAAACTTATGTCCACAAAAATGCCTACACATGAACATTTATATCAGATTTATGCATAATTGCCAAAATTGAAAGCAACCAACATGTCTTTCAGTAGATGACTGGATAAATATACTCTGGAACATGCAGACAATGGAATATTATTGAGCTGAAAAGAGATGCGCTATTAAGACATGAAATGATATGGAGAGGCCATAAACGCATATTGCTAAGTGAACGAAGCCTATCTGAAAAGGCTAAATACTGGGTGTAATACGACATCTTAGAAAAAAACATAACTCAGGAGACAGTTAAAAGATTATTGGTTTCCAGAGGCTACAGAAAGAGGATGAATGGATGACACAGAAGATTTTTAGGACAGTGAAAATAGTCTGATCCTATAATAGCGTGTGCATGTCATTGTACATTTGTGAAATACTATAATACATAAAACACAGAGTGAATCCTAATGTGAACCAAGGAATTTGATTAATTATAATGTGTTATTGTCGGCTTATCAAATATGACAAATGTCCCAAGATGGTGAAGAATGATGATAATGTAAGAGCTGAGTCTAGGCAGGTGCAGGGCAGCAGGTATGTACGCAATCTCTGTGCCTTTTACTCAATATTGCTGTGAACCTAAAACTCTCCAAAAAAAAAAAAAGTCTTACAAAAAAGAAAATGTATGTAAGCAATAGTACTGAAAACGAACAGTTAGCAGAAATCCTAAAATAGAAAATTACTCCCAAGTATCTCACTGTAGTTGTAAAAAGGCAATTTCAAAAAATAATCATTAAATTAAAATTCAAAATTTTTATAGTGAGTATTTTAGGAATGCAAATCTAAAATCTCAGATTTTAAATTATAGTAAAAGTCAGGACAAAAGTGGGGATAAAGTGCTAAGTTTCTCATATTAGACAGAAAAATGTCAGTAAAATTATTTCATTCAATTAACTGAAGCCCATGTTTTCTCTACTGATTATCTAATGTTTCACAAAACTTCAAAATAAAATAAAACTAAAAATAATATATCAGCAATCTAAAAGAAAACAATATTCTGATTTCTAAAGACATTTATGTTATTTAATCCTGTGGTACTGACATAAACATAGATGGTGTTTGCATTATTTCTCTCCATCATTGATAGCATACATTTTTAAGATCAGGCTAGGTTTTCTGTATTATTGCTAAAAAGTGAAAGTTCTTATAAATATATTTTTAGAAAAATTAAAATGTGACACAACCTCAATTTATTTTATTCCAGAGGTCTCAAAGTAATTTTCTTTGGAAATTTTCTTTTGCTGCTGAAACAAAATTCCTTGAGTGATTATCTTATGATGCCTATTGCCTGTGAGAAGAGGGCTCTTAGAAGATCCAAAGGGGACTTCCAGCCACCAAGAGGAAAACACGGTACAGGAATATATCCTGCACAAAATTAAGTGAGATTACAATTCCTAATTTTTTTTTTTAATGTTTCCTTAAAAGTGTCAAGGCAAGAAAACAAATGAACAGTTAGCTCCGTTTTCTTTTTTTCTTGGGTGGGTTCTACCCAGAACATAAGAATTGCTTCATAATGAACAGCAGTTCTATGTTTTCTTTTAGGAGTTATGAGTGTCAGTATATATATACAGAAATTCAAATGTATCATCCAAATTTGCAACATTTAACAGGAAGATATCTTTTCTATCGTTATGCAGCAATCCACAAAAAGTGTGTCTAATTCCTTCGATCAAATAGGGAATTCAACATAGAAAGCATTTATTAATTGTAATCTGGAATCTGTTCTGTACAATCAAGATACCCTTTCGGTTTAAGCCACTGTTTTATAAATAACTGGCAGCTCTTGTGAGGTTGGATTTCTGTGACAACTCTCTAGGAAGATTCTTGGCAGAAAATGCTTGTTGGCTAATATAGCACATTTTAAAATAGATGCAATTTTTTCTTTAATTTTTAAAATATGCTAGTGACTAACTAAATATTGTGAAAGTACTATTATCACTTTCTCCAAACAATTTTTTCCACAGTTCATCTCACCTTCTCTAAAAGATGTTTGATGCAACATCAGATGTAATGATAGCTATACTGATGCCCTCCAATAATTTTTTAACCACTTTTTATTTCCTTATCTCATACCATCATCTGTTGAGCACAATTTTCAGTAAATTATTCAAAAAAGAGGAAAAATAATCTAACGTTTTTATTCTTGCCTTAGCTGTATTCAGCATTCAACGTCTCATAATATAGCTTAAAAAAGGATTTATATTCTTATAAGCCTTGCCTTCCAAAATACTCAAAAAAGAAAAGATAAAAGGGAACCTCTAAAAGTCCTAGAGTCCACAATAAGTCATAAAAGAAAGAGAACATTGTTTTACCTTCCCAGAGACAGGAACGTCTCACCAATCAATGGTCAAATTTTAGCTGTTAAGTTTCATCACTCCCTTCATTTGACAAGTTCTTTCTTTCAGAAGTCTTTTATAAAAGTTCAAGTTGTTTTAATCAAGTGACATGGCTATAAGCATTTTATTATTCTTTTGGCTACTTCCTTGACATCTTACCAAGGTTTGTATACTTTATTTTAACCAGTGAAGCCAATGGATGAATATCTATCATGTCTCTTAAGAGGCCCTTTGTGCTGGGCCTGCAAACTTCATCTGCTTTGGGATGCTCCAAGCAAGAAACACATGGGAACTTTACTTTCTGTTTCTCAGCTGTGTGGTTAATTTCAGTTTACAGCCATTTGAATTTTTATTTATTTATTTATTTATCACACTTTAAGTTCTGGGGCACATGTGCAGATCGTGCAGATTTGTTACATAGATATACCTGTGCCATGGTAGTGGTTTGCTCCATCCATTGCCCTGTCATCTACATTAGATATTTCTCCTAATGCTCTCTCTCCCCAATCCCCCCGCCCCCTGCTATACCTCCACTAGCCTCCCAACCCCCAGGCCTCAGTGTGTGATGATCCCCCCTCCCTGTGTTCTCATTGTTCAACACCCACTTTTATTCTTCATTATTGAAAGGCAATTGCTGAGAGTTTGATATTTGTCTTTTTTAAGTGGTTTGTCTGTGGGAAGGCAAAAATTTTGGTTGACAGTTATTCACAGCTTTATAACTGGGTCATTTAGACTGCTGTTTATATGATTTTAAAATGGCCTAGTGTCATATTCTGTGCTATGATATTATCTTGATTCATCTGTTGAAAAGGCATCCTCATATTTTCATCTTTCTGTCTGTCAACTCTTATTCAACTCTGAGGACAACCAATTCTAGGACCATTCCTAGTCTCTGCTGTGAACCTTGTCATTTCATATACACTCATGTCAATTACAATACTTGCTAAATTTGACTGAGTACAACTCTTTTATCCAAAAAATTAAATTTATAATGACCCACATTGGTATTTTTGACTTTAACAAAATTCTTCATTTATGGAGAGCCTTAGAACTAAAAGAGACAAAATCTCTGATACTTTCATTGATTGATTCAGTGAATTGTCAGAAATTAATGAGAATTTCAAATGTCCTTTAAAATTTATTTCCTGAAAAAATTAAATGACGTAATATGAGAAAAACCCAAAGTTTCCAAATTCAGATTTATTTTTTCTTTTTCTTTCTTTCTTTTCTTTCTTTCCTTTATTTATTTTTTTTTGATGGAGTCTTGCTCTGTCACCCAGGCTGGAGTGCAGTGGCGTGATCTTGGCTCCTGGGTTCAAGCAATTCTCTTGACTCAGCCTCTTGAGTAGCTGGGATTACAGGCACCCACCACCAGGCTCAGCTAATTTTTTCTTTTGTAGTAGAAAGGGGCTTCACCATGTTGGTCAGGCTGGTCTCAAACTACTGACCTCAGGTGATCCATCTGCCTTGGCCTCCCAAAGTGCTGAGATTACAGGCGTGAGCCACAGTGCCCAGCCGCAAATTCAGATTTCTATTGCACCTCTGATTTCCTTTTCTACCTGAATACTTGTAAAGTTTCATTTTATGTGTCAACTTGATTGAATGACCATGTACCCAGATATTTGATCCAAAATTGTGGAGTGTATCTGTGAGGGTGTTTCTGGGTGAGATTAGCATTTTACTATGTGGTCAGAGGAAAGCAGAACATCCTGCTTTACTCACCCAATAAATTGAAAAACTCAATAGGAGAAAAAGGCTGAGTAAGAAGGAATTTTGACTTGCCAACTGGTGAAGCTTAAAAACATCAGTCTTCTCTTATCTTCAAACTGGAACAAAACTGTTGGCTCTTCTGACCTGATTCTGGTAGTTCTCAGACTCCACAATCATGTGAGCCAACTCTTTATACCTATTGGTTATTATTATAGAGAGAATCCTACCTAGTGCAAGACTCTTCTCTTTCTTACTCTGCACAACTTGTAAAAACTGGCATGAGGGGCTCATACAGGACCTCAGTAGTGGTTGCAATGACACTCATGTTTTATTTTTCTAAACACACAAAATGAACTATCTAAAGTTTGTAAATTCAAATATAGGTGCTACTATTTCAAACACATACCCTGACAGTCTACATTAACTTTTCCTAGAGTAATAAAGCACATGAATGAATAGGAATATTTTGTAGCCACTTGTAGTTGTTGGACTTTGAATACTTATTTAACTACTAGATCCTTGACTAAAAAACCAACTTTTCTTCTTTGAGACAGTATCCATGTCACTACTCTGAGAAAGATTTAGTAGGCAGATAGTGTTGAGAAGTCAATATAATTTACTTAGAAATGACTAATGCACCAAACAAACATCTTTTTACACTAACTTACTATTACCAATCTTTATTAGAACCATTGGCCAGTTAATTCACAGACACATGTAGAATAGGTGTCACAGTTCAGATAGTCCTTTCTAAACATTACTACCAAATTTCCCAATGTTTGTGAGGACCAATATTTTTCACAGGAACTGGAGGAATAATAAATCACCTTTTTTTATTTGAAAATATTTATACCACATACAAGTCTTTGTGTTAACTCTTCCAGGTAAAGAAGTCAAAACACAAAGGATATTAGGATTTTGATTTGTATAAGATCTGAGAAACAATAACCATATAGTTGTTCAAAATGACAAGGGATATTTAACAAAATTATATTCTTCTATCCACCCTGTGATAAATTATTCACCATAGATGGTTCCTTATTTTGTTCACTATTGAACAATATTGAACCATATTGGCCTGTGGTCTGCCTTTTTTAGAGGTATCTTTTTGATTTTAGTTAGAGAGGTCAACAATATACTACACTTTAATTATACTACTACAAGAACTTACAGAATCTTACAGAATCTCATGTTATTTATGTTAGTATGTAATATTGCTGGAGGGTCAGCACTTATCCAGGAAATAGATGATTTCCTGTCATATTCAACAGATTTTGTTAGTTCTCAGGAGTGTTCTATATTTCCTTTGACATGTTAGTACCAATGTAGCACAAAATCTACAAAACAAAATAGAATTCTTACAGAAAAAAAATCTATTACCTCGGATATCAATTCCAATCTGATGGATGGACATGTTTATGACATAAAGAGTTTCAGAAATATCTAATACCTATTACAAAGATATCTTAACGGATTCTCTACCTAACAGGATTTTACAGGCAACCTTGATGCAAAATAACTAAATCCTGTATTCTAGAGCTTCTCCCCTGGAAACTTGAAGTCGAGTTTACAATTTTTACACTTAAAATTTTGTATGCCTAGAGTAGGGACTTTCTGCAAAATATTACCAAATTTTATTTTATTGGTGAATACAAAATTAAAAAGTGAGCTTGACTCCTGCCTCAGAAAACAAGAACTCATTACTTACTATTGCTTATCTAAGTCATTCTTTGAACCCTTTTGCTGTCGTTTTCTTTTGTCTGCATTATGTAGCAGTTTCTTAGTCACATCTGTGCTTAACATCCAAATAGACCAGGAAATGACACTGTGAGTTTGAAAGATATATTAATCTTTAATTTTTCTATTGCTATAGAAAAATTTTCTATTCTATTTTCTATAGAAAAATAGAAATTTTTCTATTTCTATTTAATTTTTCTCCAAAGCATCAGTGTCGTTTCATTTTTTACAAACAATTCCCTATCATAATATATTGAAACCTTTAGCCTCTTTAAAAAGAATGTATGATTTATATTTGAGTTTACCAAATAGCAAATAATTTAAGAATTATTTTGCTCACTCTTTTCTTGTTATTCTCTATTGAACCATGTAGATTCAATTGCATGTTGCTTATTTCAACATGTAGCATTTATGCTTTTGTTGTCTCAAAAAATTCCTTATATCATATCTGCTCTTGAATGAGTTTATCTCATATAGTTGACACTTCTTTGGTTGAGCATTTTAAAGGTATTACTTCATCATTATTAAGAACCTATTGTTTACTAATCAAAAAATGATACCCCTTTGTAACTTTTTGTAGATAATCTGTGTTTTCTCTTTAGAAGTTCCTAATGTTTTTTGGATTATTATCAGTGCAATGTGATTGCACCATAAGGTGCGAACACATGGCTTTGCTTGTATTTATCCTTTTTGGGATAGAGTGTTTTTCCTAAATATGAGAGCCTAACAGTTTCTATAGTTAAAGAAATACTTTATGTTATCTCTGTCAATAATTTCTCACTCTTATTTGCTCTATTCTCTTCTTTACTAATTCTCACTAGTGGGATTTTGTAGCATTTCATTTACTTCTCTTTTACTTTGAACTTCTAATTCCTGTCTTCCATGTCTTTATATCTTTATTTTATACTTCTTTAGATCTGTCTTCCAATTCATTAATTATGTCATTTACTCTATTGAGTCTCATGCGGAACCCTTCATGTTGAACCCTTCTTTTTTATTTTAAAGATTATATATTTATTTCTATAATTCCTATTTGATTGTTTTTATTAACTGGTTTTCTGTTTAATTATCTGATATTCGCATTGGTTTTTCCTTCTTTTTTTTCTCTTTGAACATTTAAATCTCATTAACTGGCCATCAATTTGCATTTTCTATTGTATAATTCATATGGCAATATATGACTGCTTTTGCATTTGTTGACTTTTTCAAGGCAACTTGTTTCTATATGAGCTTTGTAATTTTAGAATACCTATAGCAGTTTTTTAAGTGGAATTCATCAGTTGTGGAGGTATATCCAGAAACAATTTCACATTCATATCTACCAGAATCTTTTAGGTTTCACTGTTCTGGACCTATTTTCAGCATGAGTTTTCTACATTTCAAGGTAGTGTGAATTTGCATGCCACAAATATGCAATACATGGGCTTAGCATTTTGATTTGTCATGAGGGAGTTATTCTACTCATTAGCCATAACTCTCAACCCACTCTTAGGACTGATATGGGCCAATATTTATAGGACATAGTCAGAGTCTCCTGCTAGATATGGTTAAAACTCATAGATCAAAAGTATACATGACATAGAAGATTGTATGCCGATACAGACACAGATTATTCAAATTCCACTTATTTGGAGTTGTCTGAACAACACCTATAATATGAAACAAGGCTATAGAGGTCTGAGTTGAATTTCTTATAAGATATGTATAAGGAGTATGTCCTTCTTGACAATCACAATGTGTGCTGTCTCTTGCTGCTTTATAATTCATTCTCCAATTACTGTACTACTTTTGTTTCCTAGCCTCCAATTTACTACAACCTTGTTTCCCTCTAATTTTCCAGATGCTGATTTATCTCTTCATCTTTCAGTAAGCATTTTTTCCCTTTAATTTAGATCAATGTTTCTTGAGCTGACTACCAAATCCTCTTACCTTACCTCTCTGTCTTGGTAAACTTTCACATTAAACTCTGAATTAACAACCATTCACAGGGATTTTTTTCCACCAATGGGTCTGAATGAATTTCAGTAAAACCTGTCCTAGTTTCTTGATGTAGCCCCAAAGTATCTGCTTTTGGATAACTGGACTATGGAGGCCTAAGAGAGAATCAGGCTAATGCGAACTGGCTAGGAATGTCAGGCAAGTCTCCCTTTTGAAAATGAGACTCCAGATCATTTCTCTGTAACTCTGTGTATGACTTCTTTCTAGAAAGAAGATTTCTTTTCCTCTAGCACAGATATTCCTCTGTAGCAGCAGGCTACAGAGGAACTCTCAAGCCTACATAAAGCATATATAAATCCTGCTGTTCTCAAGATGAAACCACAATTGTACATGTTTCTCTAGTAGGCTGCAGGGAAAAGTAGAGTTGTCTACATGTAGATTGTGTGTATATCTTAAATTACTGGAATAGGATTTATTCAGGGCAAGGGCTGATATAGGAGAATAGGAAAGAATGAATGTAGATCCCTTTGTAACTACAAAATACTATAAAATATATATTTATAGTTCCATTAAGATAACATTAAACACAGTAAGCCTATGTTTTATGAATGCCTTTAGACTCACATAGTGTCTGGTAGCAATTCATCATTAACATGAACACAAATGATTCAAATCAGTTTTTAGATTAATACAAAATAAAATCATCTGCTTTAGCATGTAAGAGAAGTAGCTATTTTCTAAAAATTCTGGCTTCTGGTTAAAAACCTCCATGTGGATTTTCAGGCCTGATCGTTGGCAACGTTAAGGGATTTACCCAGCAGGTCTCGTGAGGGAAAGCTACCCTCCCCACATCACACTGGGTGCATAGCCTGCAGGTTCATTGCAGTCTCTCTGGAAGGAGTTGCAATAAGGATGCAGTGTCCCTGGCCAGCCATGCTTTCATGTATATTTGTTTTTCTAGCCCAGACACCTTTATTCTGAGGTCTCCTTATCCTATGCCTTGATCAGAGGTCTTCTTCAGGTTCTTCTGCTGAGGAGAGGGAAACTTTGAAGATACTTTCTCCATCACTCTGACTTAGTAATCAGTAATTTTCCACTCCTAACCCTATATCTCTCTCTCCTCTTAGGCCCCAGGTCCACTAAACTGCAGGAGCCTTGTGTTCAGAGTTCCCTTGACTGAGATGTCTTCCCCCTGATCTATCTAACCCTTTATGGGAGCATCATTCTCTGGTGGGGAGTGTGGGAGTAAGAATGAAATAGAGGGAATCAGCACTTTCTCCAGTGTTAAACTCTTGAATATGTTCTTGCATTAAGCAATGCTTATGGACTTCACTGTTTACTCTTTTGGCTCCTTGTTGCTTTAACCCATACATGGCAGCTCAGCTCTGTCTGCAGCTCAGGTGCCTGACACCTCTGGTGTTGAATCCTTGGCCTTGTTATTAGGTGCGGAAATAGCTCTCAATTCTTCCTAAGAGCCAACTACTCTTGATAAAACACCTGACATCATCCACACTAAATACAAAATGTTATGGCTCAAATTAAGATGAACATCAGAGTAACTTCTTTGAGGGGTAACAACATTTGACCTAAAAGACCAACTAGACAGTCCTCTTTTCATTTGAATGGCTCTCATGTATAGTTATATCAACTGAATTTTTCATGTTGAGCTATCCTGATGTGTCATTGAAACTGTTGTTATCTGGGTATGAAATAAGGGAGTTAATAAGCTTCTCTAGCATTGAGAAGCTGCTAGTGAAGACATATTCTAACTTTCTATTTTTAAATAAATTACATTAGAACAAATTTAGTAAATCTCTGCTGGGTTATATATTCCCCAAGAACATGTAGAAACTTTTCTTTAATTATTTTTCAAACTACTGATTACAACTGGAGTTTTCACAAAGAAGATATTTTATTAATATTTTCCAAAGTCAGGACTTTTTTCACCTTTTATAAAACAGATATATTTCCTTTAATTAAGCAAGAACTGTATAGTTTATAATGCTTTTTTTTTTTTTTTTTTTTTTTTTTTTTTTTTTTTTTTTTTTTTTTTTTTTTAACCATGGCTTCTCAGAAACTCAAGACTAGGATTTGTTCAATATTTTCTATTCTTTTTAATTAGACTTTTAATTTTAACCCTTATTTTGATTTTTATGTCTTATTTCAACTCACTTTAAAATACCTTCTCAGAAGGTATAAAAACAAATAAATAATGAAGTAAATTACTGATGTTTAATCATCAGTCAATATATAATTGATAATTTAATTTAAAATTAAGTAAAATAAGTTAAAATAAATTTAATGTAAATTGTTTTAAAATAAAATCTCAGCCAGGCACGGTGGCTCATGCCTGTAATCCCAGCACTTTGGGAGGCCAAGGCGGGCGGATCATGAGGTCAAGAGATTGAGACCATCCTGGCCATGGTGAAACCCCGTCTCTACTAAAAATGCAAAAATTAGCCGGGCATGGTGGCACGGGCCTGTGGTCCCAGCTACTCAGGAGGCTGAGGTGGAAGAGTCGCTTGAACCCAGGAAGAGGTTGTGGTGAGTCAAGATTACACCACTGCACTCCAGCTTGGCGACAGAGTAAGACTCTGTCCCAAAATAAAATAAAATAAAATAAAATAAAATAAAAAAATACAATCTCAAAATATTCAAAGAACATATTAAATTGCAAAGTTAAACAAAGACTTCTCAAAATAATACCAAAGTAACTACAAAGAAGAGGCAAATTAGATGGTTTTATGAAGTAGCAGATTTTTATTGATTAAGTTTGAATGGCATATCTGTGATTGACCAGGGAGAAATATAGGTGATATTGAATAAGTGCAAAATATGATACCAGTGAGCACTTATTTTTTGCATCAGCAGAATCTAAATCTCCTGAGTGAGAATTAGAATACTAATGCAGTAATGCAAATAAAGGTATAGGTGAGTTTCAGTATTAGGCTCCCCAATGAGTGTTTGCATTTAAAACAGTAGGCTATGAGAAAAGCAGAATTTATAGTCTACTTTATAGCTATGGATTGGAAAGAGCATAGAAAGCAGTTAAAATATCCAGGCAGAAGTCCTGGATCCTAGAGGAAGGTAACCTGGGTTAGAATCTACAAACCACTGCTCAACAAAATAAGAGAGGACACAAACAGATGGAGAACCATTCTATGCTCATGGTTAGAAGAACGAATATCATGAAAATGGCCATACTGTCCAAAATAATCTATAGATTTAATACTATCCCCATCAAGCTACCAAGGACCTTCTTCACAGAACTGGAAAAAAAACACCTTACACTTCATATGGAACCACAAGAGGGCCTGCATAACCAAGTCAATTCTAAGCAAAAGGAACAAAGCTAGAGGCAAAACACTACCTGACTTCAAACTATTCTACAAGGCTACAATAATCAAAACAGCATGATACTGGTACCAACACAGAAATATAGACCAATGGAATAGAACAGAGGCCTCGGAGGCAATGCTACACATCTACAACCATCAGATCTTTGACAAACCTGACAAAAACAAGCAATGGGGAAAGGATTCCCTGTTTAATAAATGGTGTTGGGAAAACTGGCTAGCCATGGGCAGAACAGAACTAGACCACTTCCTGACACCTTACACTAAAATTAACTCCAGATGGATTAAAGACTTAAACATAAGACCTAACACCATAAAAACCCTAGAAGTAAACTTAGGCAAAACCATCCAGGACATAGGCATAGGCAAGGACTTCATGACTAAAACACCAAAAGCATTGGCAAAAAAAGCCAAAATAGACAAATGGGACCTAATTAAACTCCAGAGCTTCTGCACAGCAAAAGAAACAATCATTAGAGTGAACTGGCAACCAACAGCATGGGAAAAAACTTTCCAATCTACCCATCTGACAAAGGGCTGATATCCAGAATATACAAAGAACTAAAACAGATTTACAAGAAAAAAACAAACAAACCCATCTAAAAGTGGGTGAAGGATATGAACAGACACTTTTCAAGAAGGCATATATGAGGCCAACAAACATGAAAAAATGCTCATCATCCCTGGTCATTAGAGAGATGCAAATCAAAACCACATTGAGATACCATCTCACACCAGTTAGAATGGTGATCATTAAAAAATCTGGAGACAACAGAGGCTGGAGAGGATGTGGAGAATTAGGAACACTTTTACACTGTTGGTTGGAGTGTAAGTTAATTCAACCATTGTGGAAGACAGTGTGGCAATTCCTCAGGGACCTAGAAATAGAAATTCCATTTGACCTGGCAATCCCATTACTGGGTATATATCCAAGGAATTACAAATCATTCTATTATAAGGACACATGCACACGTGTGTCCACTGCAGCACTGTTTACAATAGCAAAGACCTGGAATCAACCCAAATGCCTATTGATGATAGACTGGACAGAAAAAATGTAGCACATATATACCATGGAATACTATTCAGCCATAAAAAATGATGAGTTGTGTCCTTAGAAGGGACATGGATGAACCCGGAAACCATCATTCTCAGCAAACTGACACAAGAACAGAAAATCAACCACTGCATGTTCTCACTCATAGGTGGGTGTTGAACAGTGAGAACACATGGACACAGGGAGGGGAACATCACACACTGGGGGGAACTAGAGGCGGGACAGCAAAGGGTATGGAGTTGGGGAGGGATAACATGGGGAGAAATGTCAGATATAGGTGATGGGGAGGAAGGCAGCAAATCACATTGCTATGAATGCACCTGTGCAACAATCTTGCATGTTCTTCACATATACCCCAAAACCTAAAACACAATTTTTTATATATATATATTAAAAAAAGAGAAACGAAAAGGCAGCATCTTCGGGAGATTGGGAAGAGTGTGGAGAAAAGAGAAACAAAGTGCTAGTCTGAGGAATTCATAAGGTCAACAGAGACTGCAGAACATTCATTCAGGAAGACAGGTTACAATGTGAAAACCATGTCCTCCTTTTCCAATGAGCCTATCAATATCTTTAACTGAGGTGCTGAATTGGCTGTTTTTTAGCAAAAGCTGCCTGGTCATCTTGCTTTGGTCGTCTAACTTAAGGGTATGCATTTGTGCACTGAGATTTTAATGAATCCCTTCTAACTGCCCTGAATTTCCACCTTCCTACTTTCATACTATGAGCTAAGACTCAAAAGTTCTCAGAAAAAGAGATTAGAGTCTTTGAATCATTGAGAAGTGTTAATACAGAAGAAAACACCGAGTTATTGAACTTAAAAATGACCTGGACATCAAAAAACTTATTTTCTTTCTGTACAAAGTTTAACCTTTTCAGTGTATTTTCTCATTTGTAAAACTGAGATAATAATGCCAGCCTGGAATATAATTGTGAGGGTTTCAGTTATGTAAATCACATTACACTATGCCTGGAACATGATAAACATTCAATTAATAATAGCTAATAATTATTTTTGCTTAATAGATTTTTCATACAGCTTTACCTTTTCCTTTTGGCATCATAATTATATTTTTCATTTTAAAATTATTCTTTATTTAAAAATGGTAATCTGAACTGTTCTATATATGTATGTTTATGTCTGTGTCTTCAAATATTAGCTATTATTTTTTATTTGTGTATTCCATCACTCAATTATGTATTGAGCATCTACTATGCAATTGAAACTGAGTTAACAGGAAATAAAAGAGGCAGAAATCTCTGCACACTGAAGCTTGGACCCATAATAATATTATAATCATTAAGGGCCAGCTATGTATTAGCTACCACCTTGCACATAGATTCTTATCAAATAAATAACAATGTTTGGGATAAAACAGAATATATAAATGGAAAGAAATAATTTATTAATGTAACTACATGATAATAAGAAGCCAAGTAACCAATGTTTTTCTTAGCTAGTGTAAACCACCACTCGACTACTTTTGATACGTAATAATTGATGGTGAAGTTGAGTATGCTAGCACAGTATCTCCTTTGTGTGGCTGCAATGTTATTGAGTCAAAATGAGAATGGCTGACAATATGAATTGCATCTCAGCGGTGGCAGTAGTATTTGCACCAAACCAACACTCTTAGTGACTCCTTGTTATCGTCATCAGGGCATATGTCAGCAGTGCAGAGGGAGACCAGAAAATGATCATGGTTTCATACAAAGACCAAACCTGAAACTTCTCATATTTAAGCATCATGTTCTGGCCCAATTTAACTGTTAACCATAAATAAGAGATTTTAATTCCTAGATATGTTTAGCATGCAATGAACATTCATTTTTCATTCAAAAATGATTTGAAATTTATATCCACTAGATAAATGTAGTGCTTGATGAAAGCCAGAAGTAAATTTAAAGACAGTTGGGAACACAAAGGATCCTTTTATTTTAGTGCTGTTGCCCTTGCAATCCCTCTCCCTGGAATGACAGAAACTCACATAGTTTCTTCTTCCAATGATTTCTGGTCTTTGTTGGAAAAGGGCACTCTTTTTGCAGTTAATAATGTAAAAAATATACACTGACATGGCTAAATTCCCAGGACCTTCAGTTCTTTAGGGATAAACTAAATGGCTGTTGGTATCATCACTTACAAAACTGTCTTGATCTAAAGTCAGAGATAACAGAACTCTTCCCAATAAGACTGCCTACTGAACTTACTTTAAGGCAAATCATTGGTCAGTTCAAAGTTCACCAACCTAATGAGAATATATAGCATGCTTTTTCATCTCTCTAGTGTTTGAGGCAGTATTTTTTTTTTTGAGAAGTCTGTTATTTTTTATTTCCCCATCTTGTTCTTTCTTGATATTCCCACTACTGTCCTCCTTTGGCAATGCATATTTAGGTTTGGTATCCTGGACTCCATCTTTGACCAAACTCCCTCAATAAACACACTGTCTGTGATTTTCTTCACTGTCAGATCATTATCTATTATTTTCTCTGACTATCACATTGCCTATGTCAGGATTTTCCTTTTACTGGGCAGAGCTCTATTATGTCTGTCCATCCTCAGTTGCCAAGGCCATAGCAGGAAAGGATTTCTGGTTGCATCCTGGGTGAGGTCTAGAAATGCATTTCTAACATTTGAAAAGCCTCTAGGAGAATATTGAGAGGTAACACTTTGTGGATATTTGTCTACATTGAAAACCAGTCCAGAAGTTTATAGTGAACATAAAAGCTGATTTTTCCAGTAATGCTTCCCAACAACTCCAAACAGAGATTACAAAAAAAGAAAAGAAATGAGTTTTTAGTCCACCAGTCTTTTAGTCCTATTGGACCAAAACCAGGAAGGTTATCTGAAAAAATGCTTGTAAAGAAATGTCCCAGTAGGGACTAGTCTTCTACATACTGCTCTCCAAAACTTAGTTGTTGAGAGTGATTGGAAACCTGGCATATATACAGAACAAAAAACAGATGGTGCTTTTCTAAAAAAGCGTGATGATCTGCCTGGGAATAGCTGAGGTTTTTAGTGTTGATGTTGGCATGCAAGAATATCATTCTCTACAGACTGGCATTTAGTGGGAGAGGTCCTAGCCTACTTTCTACACACATACTAAAGACAAGTGTATGGGTTCCCAGAGCGTTATCCTTTTATGGAAGAAGATAATTAGGATATGAAGTGAAATTACAACAGGATATTTATATCAGTTACTTATGTTAATTGACTTAGTTCTTTATTTTTAAATATAAATGGCTAAATAAGTATCACCAGACATTTTAGGAGCATTAAGAATAAAAAAGAAATGGCTAACATGAATAAACAGAAAAATTCAAAAAGAAAAATGTGATAATTTGTGGATCAACCAAAACGTGAAAATACTGAGCATCACCTGAAAGAAATTAAAGATGATAAGATAAACAAAAACAAGCAAATAGTAATAATAATAAAAAAAACAGAGGGTGCTAGTAAATATAAGCAATCAGAAAACAAGGAAAAATTATGTGATTGGATGGGAATCAAATATTCTGAGGGGGTCCTAGAATATTTGATTCCCACCAGTCAATTTAAAGGTTAAATTGAAGAAAATCCAGAATGTGCACCCTGTCAAGAAGAAACAGAGGCCCAGCCTAGCAGTGGTTCATGCCTGTCATCCCAAAATTTTAGGAAGCTGAGATAGAACTATGACTTAAAGCCAGGATCTTGAGATCAGCCTGGGCAGCACAGTGAGACTCCTCTCTTTAAAAATTAGCCAGGCATTGGGACGTGCACTGGTAGTCTTAACTATTTGAGAGGCTGAGATGGGAGGATTATTAGTTGTGCCCTTGCACTGCAGCCTGGGCAACAGAATAAGACCTTGTCTCTTAAATACACACACACACACACACACACACACACACACACACACACACAGAGAGAGAGAGAGAGAGAGAGAGAGAGAGAGAGAGAGAGAGAGAGAGAGAGAGAGAGAGAAGAGAAAGAGAAAGAGAGAGAGAAACTGAAAATATGACAGAAAAATAAACAAAACACATCAATCCAGGATGGATGATATTTAGCTAATAGAAATGAGAGAAAAGGGAACAGAGAAAAGAAAAATGGAAAAAATAAATGATCCATAAATTCTAAAACTTTTCAATTTCAAAATAACATGAGAATTCTTCTACATTTTATTATAAATTTAAATATAAATTTTAGAATATTTAGGAAAAGAAAAAAATAATTGCAGATAGGGAAAATGAGATTTCACTGGCATTATTTCTTACCATGAGAGGCTGCAATAGCCTTTTAAAATTCTGCAGAAACCTACAGTTTCTTGTTTCAAATTCTATGCTGTGCTTTATGATGTTGGGACAAGGACTTGCAAATCATATTCCTCCCTTGCCACCTGGCTTCTTTGTTAATCTCTCACAATACAGGATGCTAGAGGGAGATTCACCTGCCAAAAACAACAGCAACATACAAATATATAGCAAAGGGTACTGCTTTTTCCTGTTTGATTAATGTTCCTAGCTACATATCCCTAATGGTGCTTTTTCTCCCTGTAGCATAGCTTTTTGTTTGCATTTTTCCACCACTTCCAGAACCAGTTTTACTGCATCCTCTCATCCACATCCTTACTCACAGACTGGACCTCTCTGAGGTTCCTGAGGTCTGGCACTAGCTCTATGAGGCTCCTCAGAGTTCCTGAGCTGCCTGTTGAGCATCCTTTGCTACCTCAGAGTCCTAGAGATGATATCTCCTTACTGACATTACTACTTCCATCACCTCTCTCTCACACTTTTTTTTTTTTTTGGCCTTTTCAGTAATGCACATCAATTTTTGACATTGTTTTATTTTTTTGAATAGCTGGAATGATTTTTCTTTCCTTTTTGGACACTTCCTAACACAGCCCCCACCCCAATCTTAAAGTATGTGGGCAAAATATTAAAATTTTAAATGAGCAAAGCTCTGAAAAGTGTACTTCCCATGTGATTCTTTTTAAACATAAAAAGATGGGAGAAGTGGTCCAGAAAATTCAAGTAAAAAAAAAATTATGGGATTTAAGAAACAGTGAAATTAATCCAGGAATGTGAAAAAAATCAAGATATAGCTGTATAGTAAACAGAATGAATAATAGCTGTAGAGTTAAGCAGGAAGCTGGAAGATTCTTGAAAGCAGCTCTTCAAGAAAAAAAGTGGATTAAACGTGATAAATATGATTAAGAGGTTAATAATCTTAGTGTAATAGTGAAAACATAAGCTAAAATAGTGGCAATAAAATTCTTTAGAAAATAAAGAGAATAAGATCTATACAAATCATCCATGGTTCAAAATGGGTAGGAAATTAATAGCATAATTTTGAAAGACATTTATGAATATCTTAAAGAATGTAATTGATTTGGATTGTTATCTGAAACTTAGATGGTGGAATAGTTAACTAGGTTTGATTATATATCCCTTTCTTTACGAGTGTTATCACTAACTACCTTGTCCTGAAATGAACATTATTCATACACTTTTAATAAGTTTTATTTTTTACCAATTTTTGAGATTTATCTAGAGTAGAAGACTTTATAAGAAATTATTTGATTGATCAAGTAAGTTAAAATACTAAAACTTTATTATACATAAGTTTCAGTTTATATATCTTGTACTCATTTCAGAGGAAGAAAATATCTGGGCTTGTTAGTAAATGTGTACTGTTCTACATTGAAAAACTGTTTTACAAAAACAATTTTAAAAACTAAAAATTAAAACAAAATTTTTAAAACTAAAAATTAAAACAAAATTTTTAAAACTAAAAATTAAAATTATTTACTTCCGAGGTTTTCATCAGAAATTAAAGCTACTATGAATGAAAATTTTGACTAATCTATATTAGCGGTCCCCAACCTTTATGGCACCAGGGACCGGTTTTGTGGAAGACAACTTTTCCACAGACTGGGGCAGTGGGGGATGATTTTCCAATGATTCAAGTACATTATATTTATTGTGTACTTTATTTCTATTATTATTTCATTGTAATATATAACCAAATAATTATACAACTCACCATACTGCAGAATCAGGGGGAGTCCTGAGCTTGTTTTTCTGCAACTAGACAGTCTCATCTGAGGATAATGGGAGAAGTGATAGATGAGGAGGTATGATCTTCTCACAAGGAGGGTGCAACCTAAATTCTTCACATGCGCAATTCACAATAGTTTTCACCGCTCCTATGAGAATCTAATGCTGGTGCTGCTCTGACAGGAGGCGGAGCTGAGGCGGAGCTCAGTGGATAATACGAGTGATGGGAGTGGCTGTAAGTACAGATGAAGCTTTGCTCCCTTGCCCGAAACTCACCTCCTGCTCCGCAGCGGGGATCCTGACTATCCATGGTCCCAGTCCGTGGCCTAGGGTTTGAAGACCTCTGATCTACATAATTAAAACTACTATTTAAGGAAGGCAGCAAAACACACTGCCATGTGTGTACCTATGCAACTATCTTGCACGTTCTGCACATGTACCCCAAAACCTATAATGCAATAAAAATTAAAAAAAAAGAAAAAAGAAAAAAGAAAAAGAAACAGTTCTGTATACAGTGTGTATGAGAAAAGTAAAATGTTACAAGGTATGAGGATGTGGTTTTTGTTAAATAACAGTAATTTTGTCTAGGTTAAAAGGTATCTAAAAGTTATCTCTAAATAAAAAAAATTACAAAATGGTATAGATAAAATTAGATGATTATAAACAGTTGAGGGAAAAGATAATTAAAGAATTTAAGAGGCTACAAAAGGTTGTTGAAAATATGTGTGTAGTCAAAACTGATATAAAACTAGAATTTGGTTTTCTCTTTTAGACAAAATTTTAATATTATAAAAGACAGTAAAAAGTTTTGTAAACTTCAAAAAAAGGTGGAGGAGAAAAAGATTTTGTGTGTCTCATGCTGTTTTTATTAGGTCTTTTGATTATTTTCGAAACTGAGTCCACTCTATTAAAGAGTATATGTTTTTGCTTTTTGAAATCTTTTATTTTTATTTTTATCTAAATGAATATTATTTTATAATGATCTGTGATTCTATTTTAATCAAATGCACTGAACCTTTGACAGTTTTGACAGTCTTCCCAAAATCAAATTCAAAATCAAAATTAAGTCTTTTTGACATCAACCTAGTTTTAGCCTGATCCAGAGGTCCTGGAAGCATGTGAGGCAGAGATAAGAAACATGCTTATTTTGTGTATAAAATTATATAGGAAGTGTCAAATAAGAAATAATGTTTACTCCTCTTTGAGTTATGTTTATATGCATGTTTATTAATATGTGTTCCAAATTTGTTAGAGATTCTTAAAATTGTGATATGTCTTGGCATTTGTCATTAGTCATAATTATTATCTAAATTTGTGGTAAGACACCTAAAATAACAAAAGTTTCTTTTTAATTGTGTGTTTAACCATGGCCATTTTGGGCCTTGTCCATGATTAATTGCTTTATTGTGTTGCCTTCTTTTTTTCTGAATGCTTTTTAAAGTATTTTGTCTTCAAGGTTCATAGTAAGGATAGAAAAAAAAATTGTAACCAATAAAGAAATACAGCTTTCTGAGAATTATGAAGTTATGTCATTAGACTGGGTCAAAAATTTCTAGAATGCTAATTTTAAGAACCTAAACTCATAAAAACACTAACCCAATGTCAATCAAAACAATAATTAACAAAATAGAACTAAACTGATAAAGTACTGAAGTGGTATTTATGACTTTTTTGTTTAAAACATTGCCGATTCTTTTTTCTCTCTCTCTCACACTCTCTCTCCTCAGCTATCTATAGCTTTACAGCAAGTTGGTAAAATATGCTTTTGTGAGCAAAGTTAAAACACTGACCTTTCACTCAACCTGATCCCTCCAGAGGCAGAAACTGTGAGTATTCTTATTTCATGGAAATACGCTATTTGCACAAGTTTAATAAGAATCTGTTTTATTTTATAACAGGACATGATTGAAAACACTGGTTATTTTACCAAGGCTCTGACTGGAATGTCATAATATCACATATGACCAGACTGTCAGAAATTGAAGTTAAATTTATGGAGCCACTAAAAATCTCCTCAGAAAAAAACTGGACTGATGCCTTAAATGTATGATTCACATGGTTGTCTTAGAGTTAGACCAAGAATGTCACTTCCTGGCAGGCCCAGGAATCTGAGGACAATTTGGGGAATCTCAAGAAGAGAGATATTCACCCAATTTATAAAGGTATTACGAAGTCTGAGAGCAAGTCAAATTCTTGGCTTGGCTTTCCAGCTTTGAGAGTTTCAGAAGTCTAATCTGAAATTCCTGATGAATAAGTTCCAGCAATGCCAGCTTTAAAAGACTACACAATCATCATTCTTGCAAGATGGAAGCAAATAATTAGGGCAAAGATGAAACATTTTGTAAATAAATTTGTTTACAAATAATTTATCTATGGTAAAAATGGGGAAATCAGATAAATAATAATTGTTTCAGAAAAAAGAAAGGAAACCATAAGGCACTTGTTACTAAATTCCAGTCTGGTTCACTTGCTTTTGAGTTTTTTTTTCCTTTTAAATTATCTGGACTTAATTCTGAATATTCAGTTTCCTCCAATATTAGGCTATGAATCTCCAAACATTTTCAATTTTTCCCCAACCCTCAGACTTGGGAATCACTAAAATTAAAATGGCATTTTTCCTAAAGCCTTGCAAACTGAAACTAGTCACCTACTTAATAAATAGACTCCAGAGAAATCATCATGATGGCTTGTATATGGACAAACTTTGTGCTAAGAAAATCTGTCAGATTGCTGCTGTCTGCCCCTCTCCAACTGAAGATGCTTCAGCTCAGATAAAAAAAATCTTTGCATCTGACTGCCCTCCAGACTCTTGAAAAAACTAGTTTATAGATGACTCCAGACATTAGCTTTTTTTTTCTGTTTCCATAGAAATGCCTCTTATTAAAGATTTGTTTGCCTGAATCCTATATAGAGACCTAGCTTTGAGAACCCATCTGCACCACTATCTCCTAAGATGAGACTCAACTGTTTAATTGGAATAGTCTATTCTCAGAAATAAAACTGACTTAATTGAGTGTGGAGAAAAGTGCTTAGATGAGTTCTTTTCTATGTACTCATTCTAATCTATGTTCTTTCTTTGCAGGTCTCTCACCACTTAATTACTACCCTGATTTCTTTATCCATCACTACCAACCCTACTTTCATACGTGGAACTTTCTGAAAATAAGTTTTTAAACGGGTGACTGAAGGAAACCAGACTATTTCACTCAGAAATATGGCTAAACTAAAGAAACATTCACCAGATCTCTCTGGCCTCTCTGCTACCCTGCTATTGTCTTTCAATCCCCTGTATCTCTGGAGCACAGGATTAATCTGTTCTCTGAAGTTCCCTTACTTTCCTAGAAACCAGATATGCTAAAGAGGAAGAGAGTTGCCTTCTCTGAAATTTCATTAACCAGAAAAGATGAAAACTCATATTACAGGGGAGGTGACTGAAAATTCAACACCACATTTAAAGCCCAAACTCTGTCCCAAACCAGACTCTCTGTTCTATTTATTTTCCAAAGAAATATTTATTAACCATTTTCTGAGCATTACATCCATTCATTTCTCCAATAAAAAGCATTTACTGTCCCTCAAGCTGCCACATCTCCCCTAACTCTTCTTCCCTCTGTAAAGAAGTCTATATACATAACCGTACCTCACTGAGTTATTGGATAATCATTTTTCTGTGATTTCCCCAAGGTATGCATACGAAAATAAATTTGTGTACCTTTTCCTATTAATTTTCTTTTTGTCTATTCAGTTTCAGTGAACCTTCACCCCTACACATGTAATAAATATGATAAATATGGTTAATAATCTTAGAGTAATTGTGAAAGCATAAAGCTAAAATAATGGCAATAATATTCTTTAAGAAAAAGTAAAGATCTGCAAAAGAAAACTGTTGTTCAAAAAAATAGCAAATTATCATGTAGCTGATTTTGAAAAATTCATGAAAATAAAAGTGGAATTTATTTTGATTGTTATCATAGACTTTTGGAAGAATGATGGGCAATTAGATAGGATTTAATATCTCTTTCTGTACAACCGGTAACTACTTTATTCTGCAGTAAATATTATCCATATAGTTTGGTAAGGTAACTTTTATTTCTTCCCAACTTTTGGGATCAGCCTATAGTTGGAACCTTATAAGAAAGTATTTGATTAAATTATTTAACAATGTTTTAACTATAGCTAATTAGCTAATTACTGATTTATACTAATTTTCAGATATCAGTATATTTGTATGGTTCAGAACATATACATAAAGATTTCCAACAACAAACAAAAACCTCACTGGCAACTTTCTTTCCACTGCTTTTTTTTTTCTTCTATTATTTGTAGGTAATCACTCTTTGTTTTGAGGGTGATCTTCACAGGAAATGGATTTTTTTTTTTTGTAAAAAAATCAAATATATATTATTGCCTTTTTCCATGAGATAATAAAATATATTTGCTTTAAAAAAACAATAATGTAGATTTGCTTATTTTAAAAAGGCAATAATATATATTTGCTTATTTTCCTCATAATGATGACATATGGCACACAATTTACTGCACCTTGCTTTCTTTCACTTAGCAATGTATCGTGGAACATGGAACATTATTACTATATACATTTGTATCTTGTTTTAAAAATAAGCTTAGTGTTCTATTTTGTATAAGTATCACAGTTTATTTCACCTTTGAGAGAGCCACCTCAGTTGTTTCTAGGGTTTTATCATTACAGCTGATAACTTCAATGAATAACCTTGAATCTTCTTGTCATTTCCCACCAATACATGGTAGAACTGCAGGGGAGCAGGAGACAGAAAAGGGACTCTCATGTGCACACCTTACATAACGGACAGGATGTGTATATTCCATATGAAGAATGTTCAGTTTATCAATATTTAAGAAGTAAAATTTCTGCATATTATTTTAAGCTAAATAAATACTCATAATATGTCTGTCAAAATTTTGTTAAGTAAATAGGAAAGTGAAATAGGTAAACTATGCATGGTGCTAGAATGGTATTAGGAATAAAGTTTGTAACAATAAAATAATTAAACCTGCTTTAAAATCAAGTTTAAAGTCCATATATAGATATTATATATATATATACACACACACAACAAAATGGCTTGCACAGAAATAATTGACTCTGTAAGTGATACTTCACTCTTAAAAGTAGTTATTTTTGATCATAGAGGAAGTTAGTCTTAGTGAAATAATTAGAAAACTAATGCTTCAGACAGGATATTTCCCTTAACATGCAAAATATGAACATATTGCAAATAGATCTTCAAGCATAATTATAGTACTCATTAAAAAATTGTAGTGTTAATTTTCTCCAGTTTAATTATAGCTAATGTGTACACCTAATCATAAAGGTTAATAAATTATTATCTCTACCATTTGACCTTACTAAATCCCTCAGGACAGTTACTTCAGAAAACAATGCCAGCCGAGAGGACATGAATGCTTTTTTTCAATTAGAACTGACAGAATTTTGGTTTATATAAACAAAGACAAACTAAAGCCACAGTGTTTGCAAAGTACCCATTAAATTGGTCTAAAAGTATTTATTAAGGATTACAGAGTGCAAAGCACTAATCTAGATACTTGAGTATGACATCAGGTAGAGGTTATTAAATAAGATTATGACTACAAAATTGTAAAGCTGAATGTGCCTTTAGAAGATGCTTTAGACTACTTCCTGGAAGAAATTAAATTTTATATAAAAAGACAATATCTTTGCTATTTAGAACATTTAATGTTATACAAACATTTACAAAATACATTTAGATTTTGAAATACATTTATATTTTAAAATAATTTAAATATATAATTCAGATGTTCTTGCCATGCAAATTAAAATACCTTATTTAAAATACTGTTAATATATGTTTCTGCCTTAAACCAGTAGCTATTTCATGCTTAGTGTATAATTCTGTTCAGGTTTTTTCATTTTCATATGAAATATATATATATATAAAGTATATATATATTAGAGACAGGCTTTCGCCATGTTGCCCAAGCTGGTCTTGAACTCCTGGGCTCAAGTGATCCTCCCACCTTGGCCCCGCAAAGTGCTAGGATTACAGGCATAAACCACCGTACCCATAATATATATTTTTAATCACATAATAGAAATGTGTGATTCTTACATGGATTCCCAACCATTTACATTGCTTCAGAATGTTACAGTGTTATCAGGTTGCCTCTATTTTTTTCCCTTCCTTAAAAAGTCACCAATTTATACCTTTCTTACATATGTCTCTCCAATCTTGTGTTCAGGAGACTTCAACAAAATATCTGTATTTTGAATAACTAAATGTACTAAAATTAGGTATTCCTATGATTTTTACTTTATCACCGTTGCTGTTATCACTGGTAACTAGTTAGATTTTTTCCTATAACCATTTGTATGTATTATTTTTTGTTTACAATGTCTTTTATTACAATTATCTACTAAAAATACTTTAACCTTTTTTAGGGACACCCTCTAGTGCTTCTCATCTTTAAGAAACTCAGTTCTCCCTGATATCTTGTTAAGATTTAAATGACAGATTTTCAAATTGCTGACTGAATTTTCAGGAAGTACTTTAGTAAATAATTTTACATGAGAACATCATATATATCATGACAGTGCTTCCTGGTTATGTTTATTCTCCTTCTTATGCTCATAATTTTAGTAAATATAGATTTTACCTGATAATCATCACCTGTATATGACTCATTATACTGATAAAATATTAGGAGCTACTGATGAAGAAATGCAACATATGATAGGCCAAATTGGCTGATCCAAATTTGATACATTCAGTGGCCCATTTAACAAATGACATTTCTAGACACATCTTAGGCTAAACTGCAAAAATAAAAAATAAAGACAAAAACAACAAAAAAATCTTTCATTATAAATTCACCTAAAATTAAAACGATGCAGCCCTCTTCAGTCAAGAGCAGTTTGTGATTACACCATTGCACTATAAAAATAATAACGTTTTGTCTTGCACTGCAATCGCTTTGCTGACCTGCTGTTATAGGGTTTTTTTTTTAATATAGGTTTGTTTTATGGAAAAACAAGTAGTTGGTTATAATATGGTCATCATTTTCTTGTTTCAGTTATATTTTTCAGTTCCTATCTAGGAGGAAAAATAAATTATAAAATTTAAAATCTTCCTTTCACCACAAATTTCCCTCTTACCAGCACTCTCGTCTTTTCTACATTCACTTCTTCATTTTCTCATAGCTACTGCAAACCTAGTTCTCTCACATATATTTTACCCATCTTCTTCATAAGAAGTCAATTTCAATGTCATCAATCACCTCTCATTAGAAAAACTCCCCAGTGTTTATTCAGTTTCCGTTTTGTTTAATTTTTCACAGCCTTTGTCATAGAAAACAACTCTGTACTCTCCTTCATACTTCCTCTCTTGTTTCCTATGACATCCATCTCTGCAGGTATTCCTTCTGCCTTGTGTATACTTCCTGACTTTTTCGGAATCCTATTCTCCAGCCACTGCTTAAATAATGCAGTTCCATGGGAACTTACACATAGCTTCACACTCTCACTCTGCCTTCCTCTTTAGAGTATGTCCATCCCCACAGCTTTGCTTTTCATGAAATAGTAAATGAGCACCTACAGTACATGAGGTATTGTTCTGGTCATTAGAACTAGAACGGTTGTAAGATTAGTCAGTAATTTCTGCCCTAATGTAGCTTATGCTCTAAGGGAGAGAGACACTACATAAAAAAACAAATGAATACATAAAATCTATAATACATTAAATGATATGTGACATGAAGGAAGAAAAGGAGAAAAGGGATAAAGAATGTCATGGGGTTGGAGAGAAGGGATTAAAGTTTGCTATTATTGAGTAATATTTAGCAAGGTGTCACTGATAAGACATTTGAGCAGAAAGAGATAAGAGTTGGAACTTCAGAAATATCTAAGGGAAATCTGTTTCTCAAAGAAAATCCAGTTAACGCAAAGGCCCTGGGCCAGGAATATTCTTGGAGTATGATATTGTGTTTGAGAAACAGCAAGGAGAACAATGAATCTTGAGCTGAATCAGCAATTCTTGAGGATCTAGATGTCATTGTAAAGGCTTTACCATTTAAGTGAGCTAGGATGTCACTCGCTCATGTTTAATTGGAGTGTCTTGTGCATGTAAATGACAGGATATAATATGTATAAAAAGGATCAATCTCTTGAAAACTGACTTGAAGTGGGGCAAAAATAGAGTAGAAATATAACTTAGGGTGATTGTACAGTGACAATTATTCAGATAAAGTAAGAGAAAGTCTTAAACCAGATTTCTGTGGAGGTGATAAAAATACTCATATTCTGAAAATATTTTTAAGACAGAGCCAACAGGATTTACTCACAAAGTGTTGTGGAGCATGAAATTGAGAGGTGAGTTAAAGATAACACTAAGGTTTTTGTCCTGAGCACTTGGAAAAATGAAACTACTGTGAGCTAAGATGAAGAAGATTCCAGAAGGATCAACTTTTGGGAAATATTTTAGTTCTAAACATTAACTCTTAAAGAAGTACAAACAGTGAAGAGAAGAGGTTAAAGTCTCAAAAAGAATTCAGCAAATAAAATCAACCCCTGTCCTCCCACTTATAATGAAACATTTTAAAGCACCATCAATACTCATAATTGTCTCTTTTTTCTCATTTTTCATTCCACCCTCAACCCAAGCTAGTCCAGGTTCATTCAGCTTCATGACTCCTCTGGCATGATTCTTACTGAAATATGTGACCTCCGTTAAAGCAAAATGTTTTCTGTATTCTCCTATTTAACATTTTATCAAAACTCAAGAATGATGACTGGTCTCTGGTTCTCGTGCCATTTTTTCATTGGCTTCTCTGGTATAATCTTTCTTGTTTTTCTTCTCCCCTTTAGTTTTGAGGCTCATTGTCTTTCTCCTTGGCAGGTACATTCTCCTCCATACAGTTATTTAAGTTCAAATCTTAGCCCCTATTCTATTCCTTCGCTCTCTCCTTTGGTAATCCCATCTGTAACCACAGGTTCAATGGCCACCTCACATATTTCATTTTGTGCCCCATCATGTTTTCCATGCTTTAATTGCCTACTCGATTTTCCCTTTTAGACTTGTGAAAGGCATCTCATATTCAATCTGTTTTGCCATATATTTCCTTCCCTCCCTTAAACCTAGGTTTCTGCTATTCATTTGTACAACAGATTTTTTTTTTAGTTTCTCCAGGTTACTTCCCTTTTATTCCTTCCCCATAGCTAATAATTCATGAATATGATGACTTTACTTAGAAAATATTACTTGCACATAAACAGCACTTTGGGAGGCCTAGGTGAGTAGATCACCTGAGGCCAGGAGTTTGAAACCAGCTTGGACAACATGGTGAAACCCCGTCTCTACTAAAAATACAAAAATTACCCAGGCATGGTGGTGGATGCTTGTAATCCCAGCTACTCAGGAGCCTGAGGCAGGAGAATCACTTGAGCCCCAGAGGCCGAGTTTGCAGTGAACCGAAATCCCACCATTGTACTTCAGCATGGGCAACAGAGCAAGACTCTAAGAAAGAAAGAGAGACAGAGAGAGAAAAGAAAAGAAAAGAAAAGAAAAGAAAAGAAAAGAAAAGAGAAAAGAAAAGAAAAGAAAAGAGAAAAGAAAAGAAAAGAAAAGAAAAGAAAAGAAAAAAGAAAAGAAAAGAAAGAAAAGAAAAAAGAAAAGAAAGGGAGGGAGGAAGAAATGAAAGCAGGGAGGGGAAGGAAGGGAGGGAGGGAGGAAGGAAGGAAGGAAGGAAGGAAAGTAGGGAGGGAGGGAGGGAGGAAGGAAGGGAAGGAGGAAGGGAGGGAGAGGGGGGGACGGAGGTGAAATTATTACTTGATTCTCTCTACTTCTCATTAACTCCTGCCAGGGCTCCTGCAGTAAGGCTGTTGTATATGCCTCAGCACTACCTTCTCCCACATTCACCTTGTATCCTACTTCCTGCTCCAAGAATTTTAGCAACACTTCTTTCACAGAGGTTGTCAACTTTCAGACTCAGCCTTAGTAGCGTTGCAGTTGGGGTGAGAGAATTGCATAAAGCCAGGTGTTCAAGATGGGCCTGGGAAATATACAAACACTCTTGCCTCAACAACTTTTTTAAAATTAGCTAAAGGTAGTACCATGTGCCTGTAACTCTTAACTACTCAGGAGGCTGAGGTGGGAGGACTGCTTAAGCCCAGGAGTGTAAAACTGCAGTGAGTTATGATCTTACCACTGCACTCCAGCAAGGGTAACAAAGCAAGACCTTGTCTCTAAGAAAACTTTTAAATAAGAAATAAACAAGTAAATGTGGTAAATCAAAGCTGTGGAAGGGAAGATTTATTTGAAAAATTATGTTAGCACTGTTGGTGAGACATTGGGGAAAATGTCATACCTGAAACGAAATTGTTATAGATATTTTACAACATGTAAAGATAATACATAAAATATAAGTTGATGATAGGCAGCAAAGATGTTTCTAAATATGAAACTAGGACTAGAAATCATTAAAAAATGGCTAGATTTAACCACATAAACATTGTTTCCATGAGAAAACTACTTTCAATTAATTTTTTAAAAAAGCATAAAGTTAAACAACAAAATTTTGTAAAAAAAAATGTGTTGTGTTCATAAGGAGCAATAGGTAAATATCCCTATTATATTAAAAGTTATTACAATTAAAAAAGAATTAGTAATTATTTTGGTAGAAAAATAAGAAATTAATTCAAAATACACAGAAGGACATGAAGAGAGAAGCCATTATTCAAATCAAAAGAGGCACTACTAAGAAAAGGAAAAGGAAAACAATAAGGAGATACCAAGATTTAACTTATTAGAGTGGCAAAATTTTAGTTATAATGATAATATTTATAAAATTTTGGTAAGTGTGTAAAGTGGTACATTTCTGGAGATAATTGAGTACTAAGTGGAAACATTTTAAATGTGAATATTTATGATTGATCAATAAATTGAAATTACAGAAAGAGAATTAGGAAAATAACAAGTCAATTAATCAAAGATATACATAAAGGCATTGTATATAATAGTAAAATGTCTAAAATAATCTACATAATCAATAATACAGGCTTGGTTAAATAAGCATGAAATGACATACTGGAAAATATAACTAATAAAATAATTATCTAAATCTACATATCTATAATGTATTTTACTCACAGATATATATGCATTTTGCCAATCTAATGACAAAAAAATACCTATGACATATTGTTTAGTGAAAAAAGTGAGTATAAACTTTACTACAAGCAGAATCTTATTTTCAATAGGTATATAATCAGATATAGATGGTGATATAGCTAGGGATATAGATATGGACTTAGATGCAGATAAAAACATAATGATTCACATTTGAATATGTTTGGTTATATATTTACATGCACATGTGTGTATAAACATACATTTGCAGGTAAGAACTCTCAAAACCAGAAATAATACTGTTGAAACAGTAATTGATCATGCTTGCCTTATTATGATAAGTGAATCTGAATGAAGTATCTTTGAATAAGGTATCTATTCATTAAATGTGTGATTAAATAAAACCTCATTTATGTTATAAAGTTTTTAAAAATTTAGATTCCTGTATGAAAACATTCTAAAGATTCAATCTAAAATGCACTCATAATTGGAATTTAATTCAGTTCCCTATAAAAAAGATATAAATACACCCTTTTCCCTCAAAGACAAGAAAGTGACCATGAATCAACATCAACTCTATTAGTTTACTATTACAACACAGTACCACATTAAAATATGTATCAAGTTCCTCATCTTGACTCTAATCAACTTGATGCAGCCTTTTAATTTTTACTTCCCTTTCAATATTAACATATATCCATGTACATTGTTAATACCTAATAACAGCTGGTTAAATTTAATTTTTTAACTGCTGACATACATATAATTAAGTTAAATTCTGGCTGCATCAGTCCATTTTCACGCTGCTATATAGGAGTACCTGAGACTGTGTAATCTATGAAAAAAAAAGGTTTAATTGACTCACAGTTCCACAGGCTTAATAGCATGGCTGGGAGGCCTTAGGAAACTTACAATCATAGCCAAAGGGGAAGGAGAAGCAAGCACCTTTTCATGTGGTGACAGGAGGGAGAGTCAGCAAAGCAGGAAGTTCCATATACTTTTAAAACATCATATCTCATAAGAAATCACTATCATGAGAAAAGCAAGGGGTAAATTTGTCCTCATGATCCAATCATCTCCACATTTCCCCTCTGCACTGCCCACCCTAATAGAGGTTCTCCACGAGGACTCCACCCATGAAACAGACTTCTGCTTGGACATCCAGGCATTTCTTTACATCCTCTGAAATCTAGGTGGAGGTTCTCAAACCTCAACTCTGGCCTTTTCTGCACCCTCAGGCCCAACAGAACGTGGGCCTTAGGCTTGCAAGTTGTGGGCCTGTACACTCTGAAGCCATGGCCTCAGCTGTCTCTTGGTTCCTTAGTCATGGGAACTGGAGCAGCTGAGATTCAGGATGCCCTGTTCTGAGGTTGCACAGAACAGCTGAGCCATGAGCCTGGCCCACTTTCCTCCTTGGCCTCCAGGCCTGTTATGGGAGGGGCTGCTGTGAAGTTCTCTAAAATGCCCTACAGAGATTTTCCCCTTTCTCTTGGCTATTAGCATTCAACTCCTCTTAACTTATGCAAATTTCCACAGCAGGCTTGAATTTCTCCCCAGAAAATGAGTTATTCTTTTCTACTCTATGGCTAGGTTCAATTTTTTTCAAATGTCTATGCTCTGTTTCCCTTTTAAATATAAGTTCTAGTTTCAAATAATCTCTTTGTTCACGCATATAAATGTACTCTTTTAGAAACATCTGGGTCACCTCATGAATGCTTTGCTGCTTAGAAATTTATTCTGTTAGATACCCTAAACCATCTCTCTCAAGTTCAAAGTTCCAGAGATCTCTAGTGAAGGGACAAAATGCTGCCAGTCTCTTTGCTAGCACAGGAAGAGTGACCTTTATTTCCGTTCCCAGTAAGTTCCTAATTTCCATCCAAGATCACCTCAGCCTGTAGTTCACTGTCCATATTACTAGCAGCATTTTGGTCATAATCATGCAACAATTCTCTAGACAGTTCCAAGCTTTCTATATCTTTCTGTCCTCTTCTGAGGCCTCCAAACTGTTCCAAACTCTGCTCATTACCCAGTTCCAAAAGCTGCTACCACATTTTCAGGTATCTTTATAGCAACACCACTTTCCTAGTATCAATTTTCTGTATTTGTTCATTTCACATTGCTATAAAGAACTACCAAAAACTAGTAATTTATGAAGAAAAAAAGTTTAATTGACTCACAGTTCTATAAGCTTAACAGGAAGCATGACCAGGAAACATACAATCATGGCAGAAAGCAAAGGGGAAGTAGGCACATTCACATGGTGGCAGAAGAGAGAAAGAGCAAAGGGGTAAGTGCTATACACTATTAAACCATCTTGTGAGAACTCATTCACTATCATGAGAACAGCAATTCACCCTCATGATCAAATCACCTCCCAGCAGGTCCCTCATCCAATTCAACATGAAATTTGGGTGGGGATACCATACAACTGGCACTATGTTGTAATCCCTCAACATTATCCTATGTAAAACTTGATATTTTCTCAAATAACTGAGATACTATGTAGACATTTTGGGAATATACCTTAAAATATCTTTATGAGCTTTACTTAAATGAGACACAAATGAGGGAAAATATATGAATATAAAATACATAGCAAGAATTTGAGTATTTTGTGGACTGGTTTATAAGAAGCATGCTATTTGTCTCAAATGTCTTGCAATTATTTTTAGTGATAGTACAGATGTGCTTTTCTGCAATACAAATTTTTTTTCAAAATTTTATTTGACAACTAACTTGAATCTTATGTTTGCTTGTCTGGATAAATTCATATCTTCCCTTTGTTTCATTTGTACTTCCAGCAAGACAATTCAGTATACCTATTACTGAAATAATAAAATTATAAAATTGAAAGATGTTATTATCACGTCAGTGTTATGAAGGTTGGTGTATGAAATGAAAGCAAGAGTACAACATCTTTACCCTCTTGATGTGCTAGATGCAGAAATCATGCTATTTTCTAATTATGTAGATTGCGTTCTGTGAAAAGAGATGCTGAATAAGACCAGCAGCAATAAAGTGACATTAGTTATCTATGTTTAATATGCAGCAGAGGCTAATTTAGCAAATCAAAGCCATCAGAGAAACATAAATTCTCAATAATGAGGACTTTCTTGGGCATCTAGGTCAATTCCCAAAATTGTAGTGCTATTAGAGGAAAAACACACAACCTGGTACATGACACTTACAAAGGTTCATTTTTACCCAAAGGAATGTTTCCCTTTACCAAACATGCCTCTCTGCAAAAAAGCCAAAATAATTAATTAAGCCAAACTCAATGATCTGTGTTAATAGATTAAAGAGCTCTATCAATGTCAAGTATCTCGGAAATTTAAGGACACATAATATATACTTAAAGGATTCATTACTTACTAGGATAAAAAATAATTTAGAGATAAATAACTTGCTCAGTCTGGTGACTTCTGTATTCTATATGATTGCCCACTTTTCTAACGCAGTGACTGCTTCTCTCTCTCTCTCTTTCTCTCTCTCTCTCTCTCTGTCTCTCTCTCTCAGTTCTGGCAGGGTAGTAGAGCTGAAGGGAGATTCTATGACTATTTTGACTGTTTCAGAACTATTGGCAAACTTTACCAGAACACTTCTTTTTCTAAGATACTTGTTGGGTTTGAAAATGTATTTGTAAGGAAAAAGAAAGAAATAACTTCAATTCAGAAAAAAGAATTGTAACATTTAAATAGGGAAAATTAGAATTTAGATGGATAGGTAACTCATACCTTATTTGAAATATTTGTTCATAAGTCACAGAAAAAAATAATGAAATAATAAATACAAGATTTTCTAAACATAAACATAGAATTATAACATGATGATTAGAAATAACAATACATAATACTCCTAAAATGCCAAAACTAACTGAAATTTTGTGTTAATTGATAGTGAAAGAGAAGACAGAAAACATGCAGGATTGTCTATAATATGAACATCAATTTTATAAACAAAATGTTTTAAAAGTAATAAAAATGGAAAAGCAAGGTTTCCAAAGTACCATTACATATTTTAAACTTTAGACTCTTTAGCATATTTAAAAGGTAGCAGGCAAGGTAAAACTCCTCCCACATCTTCCCAATCAAGAAATCATCTCCCTAGTACACCTGGTTTTAAGAGATAGCTTCTTATTTGGTGCATTTGCCACATATGATATTGCCGTTTTTGCAATTTGAAAATGTCATTTCCTTAATTAAAGCCCTGCTTTTCATATTATGTTGTACACTTTTATAAGAAGGGTAGGGACAGTGTTTGTTTTTCTTGTAGCAGAAGAGGCCATGAGAAACAAAGCTCTCAAACACTGAATGGATAAGGGAGGGGTTTATTACGGCCGGGAGCCAGGCGATGAGTTGTCCAAATCCAGCTCGTCTAACTAAGGTTCTGTCTTTATATAGGCTTACACTCTGGGTAATACACATGTAAGAATTTTAGGTTTACAGCCTTAGAAATCATGATTGAAAGGTTTTGGATTTACAGCTTTAGGAATCACATGTGAAAAGGTTTCTAGGTTTGCAGTTTTAGGAATCACATGTGAAAATGTTCTGGTCTCCAGATGGAGATTTTATCTTCTTTTAAGTAAAAACAGTGTCTTCCGACAGTTTCCCCAATACCAAGCCTGTCATCTACAGGAACGGGATTCAGGAGGGGCTAGTCGGCCAGCCTTTCCTTCTATTCAAATGTAGTGTGGAAGTCGAGGGGGAGATGACTCCACATGCCTGGGTCCCCTCCCTCATTCTCAGAACACTATCTTCCGACGGCCATTGCATAGTGCCTGGATGCATGATTTGATTTACCTATATTTCATCATAGTTTATATGACCATCTGTCACCAATGTTTAAGAAAAAAAAAGGAAAAACACAGTTTGTAAAGTATGCATATATATGACTGACGACAACTTAAAGAGTATCCCACAAAGGCAATTGCAGATAGCAATTTTGGATAATGGAACAACGCTCTTGATATTGTAACATGAGATGTCCCTGAATTGCTTCAAACAACCCAAATGTTTTGGGCTTTTTTGTTTGATTTGCTTCATTAATCCCTTCTCCTCACAAGTTTTCATGCATTTACAAGATAATGGAATCACCTTTTGATGCCAGTTTTACATTTTTGATTGTAAAACTCAATGATAGCTGATTTTTAAATAATAAAGTTAGATGGAGAATATAGGATTAAGAATGAACATTGTTAAGAAAGCTAAATTTTCTTCATGTCATGTAATCTACAATTAATTGTCAACAAATGTCTTATTTGAAGCAGTAATATGTAAATATTTAGGGCTTAGTCCTAAAATTCGTATAGTTGTTCTATGGTTCTTAAACACTTTCACATTCCTAAGCTTGGTCACAATCAACTATGAGACAGTTGTTTCTATCCTAGTTCTACAGGTGAGGGAGTAGAGACGAGGGGAAGTTAAGGGTCTAACTTACTGAAGAAGTGATAACTTGAGACAAAATCTGATCTCTGGATGACAAGATCAAAGCTATTACAATTCCATCAAAGCCACCGCCTTAACATAAGGCCTGATTTTGTTGGTAGTTGCTTCAACTTACAGAGTCCCTACCTGTCCCAGTAGTTATTGTATCTTCAAAGAGCTTAGCCTTCAGCTAAATTGTAGTACTCTTTAAACACACTTTGTAGTTGAGAGCTGTAGTGCTTCTCAGCAATCTCCAGCCCTGCTGCTGTCTCTAGCTGCAGGCAATGGATTATCCTGTACTTAAGTTTTAGTTCCCTGATTAATTATTGCTGTTTCAGAACACCTAGTCACTGGCAGAATCAATCAAAATTCTTTGACCTTTGTTTATTTCTCCAGGTAAAATTCTAGAGGGAAAAAGGTGTTCATAGTAATTTCTTTTTCCCTGGTGACCCATGAATGTTTTATGGGCAATCAAAATCATGCAGCCAGCTGTTATCTCCAGAAGGCACCCTACTCTTCCATATTCCCAAAAAAAACTGAACACTGCTTCTCTTCCGCCATTTAATTCTGGTAGCACAACTCCAGTTATAGTTTCTTTTAATCAATCAACAAATATTTATTCAGTATCTGCCATATGTCTATTACTGTTCTAAGAACTATTCCTGTCAGTGAATCAGAAAAATAGTTAAATGGCTTCAAGGAACTTATACAGAAGGGAGAAATTGTTTCAAGGGATTACAAGTGCTTTTATTATCAATATTTAACATGGTAATGTGGTGGAGAATGTCTGTGAATCTCTTACTGTTGTAAACATTCTCTCTGAAAAGATGATATTTGAGTATAAACTGAAGAAAGAAAAGTTAGTAGCTTTGTTGAAATCTGGAAAAAGATGACTTCAAGCAAAAACAGCAAGCTCCATGTTACTGAGACAGAAATCTTTAATCTAATGTTAAGAATTGTATTTCATGAAAAACAAAAAGGAGAGAGGATAGTCAATGTGTGAGAATTAGGCAGGAGTAAGGTGGTGTAGGTTCTTGCAGGCCATGTGAGCAATCATGATTTATCATGTGAAATGGAATTGGAAAAGCTGATATTTTATAGTTTAAAGAAGAAAATAAAACCTTCAATGCTGTATAAAATACAGACCACATAGGAGAAAGAACAAAGGAAGGCAGATTATTTAGGAGACTACTGGTAGTCAGGAAATTATACAGGCTTGGAATAGGATGTTAGTGACAGAAATGTTGAGATTTGCTAAAGAATGAAATATATTTTGGAGACAAATCTGATAGGACTTACTGGATATAGGTGAGAGGAATCAAGGACCCTAAGTTTTGGCCTGAGCAACAAAGTCAATGGAAGTGTCATTTACTGGGAAGCATATGGTTTGGGAGTGGACAGCACATTGTGAGGTAGATCTGAATAGTTCTGTGAATTCCTAGAAGTTTGAGATGACTTCTAGGACTCAAACTTTATTCAGTACAGATGTCAAGTAATCTGTTATCTTTTACATATGTGTAGTTCAATATGAGGTGTTATTTGAAGCCATAATTTTGAGTAATCAGCATAAAGAATGTATACGAAGATATTAAACTGCATGAAATTATTTGGAAGAAAATTTAAAGAAAACAGTATTAAAAAGATTAAAAGAAAAAAAAAAACAACGAAGGACCAAATCTTAGTCATTGAAAATTTAGACGTTCAGCAGAAGATGGATCAGAAAAGAGAAGTGAGCAAAAGTCACCAGTTGGGTAGGAATGAAACCAGACAAATACAATATCAAGGAGGTCAAGCCTTTTTAAGTATGAAGGAGTGGTGTGATTTTTCCATTCTGCCATAATGATGATATAGATTATCTGAGCAAACCATCTACTACAAAGATTCAAAAATATTGGCTAAAAGAAAAAAATCAATCAATAAACAAGTGAGAGACAATATATAAACAGGTAGGCAGAAATAAGATCACATAGGGCTTCTCAGGCCTTATGAAGGATTATAATTTACTATGTGAAGTGGGAAGCAGGGGAAGTATATAATCTGTGGATCTGATCCACAATCTGAAGCAACCTGCCCAGGAAACCTCTTATCTACAATAAACAACCCAGAAAGCTGGCCAGTTATAAATCAGACTTGTAGGGGTCAGACTGCTATCTCTGGTAACCATCCTGGAAGCCAAACAAAAGCTTCTGTAACAATTGACCCCAAATGACCAAGACTTATTAACAGATAACTTCCCTAGGCCCAACCAGAGGAAGCCAAAACAGGCATTCCTATCCAGTCATATAGCACACCCTACTTCAAGTTAACCTGCCTTTAGTTTTCCTATGCCAACAGTCCTCAGTCAAAGCATTCCTGAAGTCTTTCCTTTTCTCCAATAACAAATCTTTACCACTCTTCTGGCTGCATTTGAGTCCCTGCCAAACTGCAAGAGACTATCGCTGACTTCCTTTCTCTAGCAGGCTCTGAATAAATAGCTTTTTCTTGTTCTCATTTGAGTTTATTTTTACACAACAAACACTACCTTACATGCATTGATGGGCTGGCCAGAAATAAGAAAAAAACAAAACACACTAAATGTGAAATCCAATGAGAAAAGCAGAACACCAAATGGGTTTTACAGCTGAAGGGAATTTGCCATACTTGATCTTGGCCTTTATTTTTTGTGACATTGTAGGGTACAAGGAACATGAGACAAGCTAAGGTAAGGCAAAGGAGTTCTAATAGGATAATCTCTTAATAAAGATGGCTCATCTTTCATTAGTGTAGAAGTGAACAATAATTAAGCTCATATTTCAGGACACAGCAAAGAAAAATGCTGGTGTTGAATGTTGATGAGGCTCAGCTGAGAGGTTTTGAGGACTAGAGTGATCCTTGAAATCTATATGTTGATGAGTGAGCCAACCAATCTCTACCCTCAACCATCCACTTCCCATGCTAGCCTTGGTACCTGGATAACTTCATGTCATTGAATCTACATATATCTCATTATATTTAAACCACTGCACTTGAAGCATTTTTTTAACTATAGTACAATTTGCACCTTTATTAGTCAGCCTTCACCTCACTAGATCAGATCTGACTCTTACCTCTGAGGCAATTGTTTTCAAAACATATTACATGAATAAACCTTCTGTGATTAAATACGTTTCTGTGATTCTGGGATCAACACCCTATTTTTTATATAAGTATTTATTTTTACACCTCTCACATGCCTGGATATATTGTAAAATAATATTATTCTATAGTCACCATGGCAAAGCATATATCAAACTTAATTTTCAGTCAATGATTTTGTAAAGACATCATTATAGAACTAGTACCTTCAGTAATATACTTTTAGAAGTACATTCTGTCCTCTCTAGAAGCTAAATTAACAGAGATATTTTTATTATTTGTCTTACTTTGTTTTCTGTTGCTATAACAGAATATCACAGACAGGGTAATTTATTTTTGTAAAAGTTTATTCAGCTCATAGTTCTAGGGACTGGGAAGTCCAAGACCATGGTGTTGGCATCTTGTGAAAGCCTTTGTGCTGTGGCATAACATGGTGTGGGGGATTACATGGCATGCAGGCAAGAGAAAGAGAGCCAGATAGAGGTGGCTTATGCAAAAAACTCACTCCTGTGACAGTGACATTAATCCATTAATTCATTCTTGAAGGCAGAGCTGACATCAATCCATTCATAAGGGTAGAACTGACATTAATCCATTCATAAGAGCAGAGGGATTAAGTTGCCAACACATTAATTTTTGGGGGACACATTCAAACCATAACACTATTAAATTATCTTCCTCTGTTTCGTTTTGTTCTTTGTTGAACCCTATTTCTTCCTCTTGTTTCTTGTCCTTGATTTCCCATCTGTTTTTAATGAAGTAACCCACAAACTCCCAAGTCTGATATGCCAATAAACAATAGTATGATTGGAAAACAAAATTGTTATTTCATTTCTTTGTTTTAGCCACAACGCATTCTTTTTAGTTTTAGAACATACCACTTCTAGTAAAACTGTGACATTACTATTTCGCCTGCCAGGAATGTTCTTCACGAGATGACCCATAGCTCACATTTTCCTATACCACCTTTTTGAAGAAGTGGAGAGGCAACAAATTGAGTATATAATAATTCTCTGCTCACCCTTTTTCTAACATCTTCTTACCCAGCTGATTTTCTTCATAAGGCTTAGCATGACATAATGAATATAAATGTACTGGTTCATTTCCCTATTATACTTTTCCCCAAACAACTAGGAAAGCAGGTGTGTTTTCTTGTCTGTTCATATTAGATTCTGGCAGCCAGAACAATGCCTACAATACAGTAGATGTTCAACTACTATGGAATGATTAAATAACTCAAGGCAAATATGAAATCTTATATGTGGAATTTTGTGGATGAGGTGTCCTAGATATAGCACCATTTATGGCTTATTTTTTCTTGCAAAAATTATACATTTGCTGTCAGATTCTATATATGGGGAAATTTAGGATATATATATATATATATATATATATATATATATACACACACACACACACACACTCATATAAGTACACATATATACACATACTACATATGTTTATGATTAATTTGTTAATTTTAAAGGATATCTTTTATGCTGAATGCTAAATGAATTTTAGTGCCACAGTTAACTAATTTTAAGAATTAAATGCTGGTAGAATATGGCAGACATTAAACATGTTTAATGACCTAGGTTATCAATACACAGGAAAAAAACGTATATTCAGGATATAAGTTCAACTATCTTGTAATAACATTGTCAGAGATTTTTCTCCTCATGTTTAAGCCAGTGTTCTTCAGTCGCCAGCTAGAAGAGAGAATTTCTGCTGAGTCTCTTTAGGAGGCCCATTAGCCCATCTGTGTGTGCTGGAATAAATAAAAATCTGTGGATGGCAACCAAACCAAACCTGACATTTCTGCAGGAGGAGGCAAGGGAGCCCTTGTCCCTGATTTGTGCTGCCAAAAGAGATGAATGAACAAAGTCAGAACAAGAATTCAGGCACCAAACTGCTTACAAAGCCTGCTAAAAGATGCTCCTTGTGAAATGTCTATGTTAGGGAATAAAGTTAGAAGACTTCAATAAGGTCTACATGTTCAAGGATAATAAAATATCATTTATTCTTTCACAAAAGTGTCTTTACCAACTGCTGTGGGTACAGTGGTGAGGAAGACTAACAAAGCCACAGCTGAAATGGAACTGATAATCTAAAGGATAGGGCTGGACAGATTATTAATCAAATTTATATTGTGTCTATTAATAAGTAAATAGGAAAAAATAGAGTGACGGAATAAACAGTGAGTGCAGAAAGTGAGCTATTGAGAATTAAAATAGGGGAAAGTCCTTTCACAGGAGGAGACAGACATTCACAGGACTCATAAGGTACAAAAGAACATTCTAATCTAGAGAGTGGAAACAGTGAGTACAGAGGTCTGAATGCAGGAACAAGATCAGCATGTTCTGTAAAGTGGAGATGAGAACATGGTACTTGAGAAAAAGAACATTATGTGGTAACATTAGACAGCAGCCAGAAGGCAGATCATACAGGAAGCATGGTGCTTAGATTTTATTCTGAGACTAAAAACATGTTTGGAACACAAAAAGCAGGGAAGCTACTGCAGTTCATTAAGAAGCTGTTAGAGAAGACCAAGTAATAGAGGTAGCTTGAGCCAGGGCATGGAGAGTGAGGAGGCAGAAAAGTAGACTTTTCAGAAAGTGTTTCAGAGGTGGTGTGGGTGAGGTGACGCAGGGTCCCTGGGTTTTCAGGTACACCCTGATAAACATACCCACTTGTAGTAGTCGCACCCTGAGATTTTGTAGTTTCAAAAGTTCCAGGAAGAACAGTCCAGGAAAAACAAACAAAAAAACAAAAAACGTTGGGTCCATGGATTTCAGAGTTGGAGATAAACTTTGGTTAACTCAGCATTACCATACTAACACCCCCACCCCAACACAAGCTTATTCATTGTTTTCTATATATGCAACATATGATGAAGCATGACTGGCGACTATGCCTCTGCTGCCTTTACTCCACCTCTAAATACAAGGACTCAGTAAGTGGTCCAATGAAAGCTCTGTTTCCACCTTTGGTCAGGTAACCTGGGTATTCTCCTTACTTGTCGCAAATAGTAAAATCTCCTTGTTAAATATTCCTTGGTTGTGATTATTGGATCATTAGACTGTCACTCACCAAGGGATAGAACCCATCCATTGTGTGGGTAACAGTGAAAGTTAAAGTTGAATATTTAGGTAATAGATATATGAAATATGGAAATTAAGCATGATTCCTATATTTTTGGCCTGAACAACTTTGCTAAAGATAAGAGCAGGATGGGGTGGACATCAAGACGTCTGCTTTGACCACTCTAAATTTGACAAATTAGATGTCCAAGTGCAGAGGTCAAGTAGATGGCTATGTACACATCTGTAAATCTGCTGGGAAACCTGAGATACAATTGCAAATTCAGGATTCATTCTGTAAAGATGAGATCTGTAGGTAAAGAATTAGAGAACATTCTGAGGTAGAACATACAGAGATAGAAAAGGAACAGAAAGAAGAAAAGTGAAGGAAAGAAGAGAGTAGAGGACAGATGCCAAGAATAAAGTTTTGGGTCTCTTCAATATTTAGAATTCAGACCTAAAAAGATGGACCAGTAAAGAAGATGGAGCCCTGTAATTGTGTATACTAGCAAAAAAATAATTCTTTGTTTTATTCTGCCTTTCAAGGTGGGAAATATTGGAGATGGAAAGAGTCTGAAATGTATTCTCTAATTGATCAAGTGGGAGAGGAAGAGACTAATTATAAGAGCAAAATCCTCAAGCAGAAAAGATGGAATAAGAACCATGGTGAAAGTGGAGGGATTAACCACTGTTAAAATCAGAGACACATCATCCTTCATGGTAAGAAGGAAGGCAGGCAGATAGTTACACCCACAATTTCATGGACAGTTCTGGTAAGGAGAAGTCCAAAAGCTTTCATTGAATTGCTTGTCTTTTCTCTGTGAAGTATGTGGCAGGTTATCAGTTGAAAATATAGGTAAAGGTTAGGGAGAAAGAAGTGGTTCGCATTTATAAGAGCCTGCAAGTGGATTAGAAGACAGCAAAAACATCTAGGTAAAAAAACAAAATGGCAAGGTTGAGTAGGGTCATTAGGCAATGATAAAGGTGCAAATGCCATATTCTGTCAAAATGATAAGTGTACTGTTCAGATGCAATAGGGTGACACTATATATAGACAACTCCAAAGGACTGAGGCTCTGCCATTCCTCAGGAAAATCTTCAGATGAGTTCATGTATCACTAAAACTCAGATTAGCTCTCCACTCATCCTGAGGCCAAGAAACAGGTCCTCCACTCCATAGCAGGAAATTAAAAAAAAATAAAGTCCAGGTCAGACATAATTACAATGTTTAGTAAAGATGTAAGCTATAGTACAGCCTTGAAAGCAAAGAAAGAGAAACTAAACTGCTTTGGGATTTATCTTACTTAAGCAAGGAAAGTCAGGAAAAGACATGGAGGAAATATAAATGCATATTACTAAAAGAAGGCAATCTGAAAAAGTTACATGGTATGTGATTAGGCATTCTGGAAAAAGCAAAACTATGGAGACAGTAAAAAGGTCAGTGGAAGCTCAGGGGTTAAGGGTAGGGAGAAATATGAATAAGCAGACCACTGAGGATTTTTAGGGCAGTGAAACTATTCAGTATAATACTATAATAGTGGATACAAGTCAGTTTTTATTCATCCAGACCCATAGAATGCACAACATTGAGAGAGAACCCTGATGTAAACTATGGACTTTGGGTGATGATGTACCAGTGTAGGCTCACGTAACAAGTGTGCCTTATGGAGGATGTTGGTTATAAAGGATGTTATTGGTGTTGTTTGGCTCTGTGTTCGCACCCAAATCTCACCTTGAATTGTAATAATCCTCACATGTCAAGAGCGAGACCAGGTGGAGATAATTGAATTATGGAGGCAGTTTCACCCATGCTGTTCTTGTGATAGTAAGTTCTCACCAGATCTGATGCTTGTATAATGGGCTTGCCCCTTCAATGGTGCCTTCCACCATGATTGTAAGTTTCCTGAAACCTCCAAGCCATGTGAAACTGTGAATCAATTAAACCTCTTGTCTTTATAAATTAGCCAGCCTCTGGTATTCTTCATAGTAGGATGAGAATAGATGAATACAGTTATGCATGTGTGGAGAAATAAGGGCATGTGGAAAATCTCTGTACTTTCCTCTTAATTTTGCTGTGAATCTAAAACTACTCTAAAAAAAAGTTAGTCTTCATTTTTTTTTTTTAAAGCTCAGTGTTGGAGGGCAAAGGCTACAAAGACTACAAGCAAAATATATTTCCTAAATATGATGTTATATTTCAATTGGAAATTTCAAGTATTTTTCAGTTCAGAGTAATACAGTGCAGGGGTCCCCAACCCCAGGGCTGTGGACTCGTACCAGCCTGTGGCCTGTTAGGAAATGGGCAGCACAGTAGTAGGTGAGTGGTGGACAAGTGAGCACTATGGCCCGAGTGCTGCCTTTAGATCAGTGGTGGCATTAGAGTCTCATAGGAGCACAAGCCCTGTTGTGAACTGCACATGTGAGGGATCTAGGTTGCACCCTTTTACAAGAATCTAATGCCTAATGACCTGAGGTGAAACAGTTTCATTTTGAAATTATCCCCCCAGCCCCCAACCCTATCAAAATTATCTTCTTAGAAACCAGTCCCTGGTACCAAAAAGGTTGGGGACTGCTGATACAGTGAGACTAAAAATAACACCAAGATATTTTAAATTACATTTAATGGTCAAACCTGCTGACTAATGAAACTCAAATAACATTTTTTGATGAACTAGAAATGCTCTTGACTACTTATAACATAACAGCATGAAGATTTGCTAGAAAAAAAAATTGGTAAAACTTACTAAAATATTTTTTCATTTGAGACATTATCTTGAAAAATAGTGGTTATTGTTTTATCACATGGCTATAATCAATAGGCCAAATATGGATGCTAATGGGACTACCTTGAGGTGAAGAAAAGGCCCAAACTTTTATATATTTTCTGAGATTGTTAAATTGATACCTGGGGCAAGAAAAGAGAATAAACCCTTCTGATTTCTAGTCAGATCTCAAAGTTGAAAAGAGGTGAAATCGACTGTGCCCAAACCAAAAGACAAGGAGTGGACAATCCCGTATTCACATGCTACAATTTCCTATTTTAGTTTAGGTCTTCAAAAATCCTGTTTTAAGGATTTCTGAACATCGTACCCATTCTAGGGCAGAACATTGTCCTTGGTATTGATATATATTCAAAGCACCACTAACCTCCCCCTGCCTCTCACATCTCAAGTGTGATACCAGAAAGGTTTGTGCACAAAGTTGTCCCACTGCCTATGACCTAGAATACACTTTTGAAAACAATTTGCCTTAAAGTTCTAAAGAGTCTGACTTCAGGTGTATGCTATTCAGACATTAACTATAATAGTTCATGTCAAAACTGATGCAGCAATATAGGCAGATGACTGACACCAAAGGCCAAATAATCATAATGTTAACTTTGTTGTCACTATCTTTAAATAAATGAGGAAGAAAAACACAAAAAATAAAATCAATTGAGGGCAATGCAATTGGCATAGATGTTCTTGGATGATCTGACTGCAATATCTGTAAAATTTAATATGGCCAATATTTGAATCAAGGGTTTATATTTAGCATGTAATATCATGAAATGTCCTGGGATAGGCTTGGATCAAGAATATGTGTTTCAAAAAAAAGTAAATTTATTTGGAGAGACAGGACTGTTACATAAACTAGTCATTGAAGAAAATGAAATAATCCTACAGGAGAAGGATTTGGATAGTGGGCTGCTCACTTAACATAAATTTGCAATGTAATGCTTCAGGCACTAGGCAAATCGTGTCTCATATGTGAATGTATAGCAGAGATATTACATAAAGGATAAGAGAGATTATATTTTTCAGAAGAACATTACTGTGTGTATTTTTCAAGTATATATTTTTTAAAAGTCTTGTTAAATTCAAGAGAGTCCAAATAAGAAAAATAAAAATAATACAAAGTTTAGAAAACCCAACATATCAGTAAAGCTAACACAACTGTATTTGTACCTCCCAAGATAGACATTAATGGGGTTAAAGAATTGTCTGTAGCACTCAAAGAAACAGACTATTATTGGTATATAGGATTGCTTGTGATTTTTGCACATTGATTTGTATCCTGAGACTTTGCTGAAGTTGCTTATAAGTTTCAGGAGATTTTGGGCTGAGACAATGGGGTCTTGCAAATATACAATCATGTCATCTGCAAATAGAGACAATTTGACTTCCTCCTTTCCTATTTGAATACCCTTTATTTCTTTTTCTTGCCTGATTGCTCTGGCTAGAACTTCCAATACTATATTAAATAGGAGTGGTGAGAGAGGGCATCCTTGTCTAGTGCCGGATTTCAAAGGGAATGCTTCCAGTTTTTGCCCATTCAGTATGATATTGGCTGTTGGTTAGCACACTTAAAGAGGCAAATCAACAACGAACTGCCATTCACAATTGCTACAAAGAGAATAAAATACCTAGAAATACAACTAACAAGGAATGTAAAGGACCTCTTCCAGGAGAACTACAAACCACTGCTCAATGAAATAAGAGAGAACACAAACAGATGGAAAAACATTCCATGTTCATGGTTAGAAAGAATCAGTATTGTGAAAATGGCCATACTGCCCAAAGTAATTTACAGATTCAATGCTATCCCCATCAAGCTACCAATGATCTTCTTCACAGAACTGGAAAAAAAAACACCTTATACTTCATATGGAACCAAAAGAGAGCCTGCATAGCCAAGTCAATTCTAAGCAGAAGGAACAAATTGAGAGGCATCACACTACCAGACTTCAAACTATACTATCAGGCTACAGTAATCAAAACAGCATGGTACTGGTACCAAAACAGAGATACAGACCAATGGAACAGAACAGAGGCCTTGGAGGCAATGTCACACATCTACAACCATCTGATCTTTGACAAACCTGACAAAAACAAGCAATGGGGGAAAGGATTCCCTGTTTAATAAATGGTGTTGGGAAAATCAGCTAGCCATGTGCAGAAAGCAGAAACTGGACTCCTTCCTGACACCTTACACTAAAATTAACTCCAGATGGATTAAAGACTTAAACATCAGATACAACACCATAAAAAAACCCTAGAAGAAAATGTAGACAAAACAGGACACAGGCGTAGGCAAGGACTTCATGACCAAAATACCAAAAGCATTGGCAACAAAAGCCAAAATAGACAAATGAGACCTAATTAAACTCCACAGCTTCTGCAAAGCAAAAGAAACAGTCATTAGAGCAAATTGGCAACCAAGAGAATGGGAAAAAATTTTTGCAATCTACCCATCTGACAAAGGGCTAATATCCAGAATCTACAAAGAACTAAAACAGATTTACAAGGAAAAAAATAAGCCCATTCAAAAATGGGTGAAGGATATGAACAGACACTTTACAAAAGAAGACATACATGAGGCCAACAAACATATAAAAAACTGCTCATCATCACTGGTCATTAGAGAAATGCAAATCAAAACTACACTAAGATACCATCTCATGCCAGTTAGAATGGCAATCTTTAAAAAATCGGGAGACAACAGACGCTGGTGAGAATGTGGAGAAATAAGAACATTTTTACACTGTTGGTGGGAGTGTAAATTATTTCAACCATTGTGGAAGACAGTGTGACAATTCCTCAAGGACCTAGAAATAGAAATTCCATTTGACCCAGCAATCCCATTACTGGGTATATATCCAAAGGATTATAAGTCGTTCTACTATAAGGACACATGCACACGAATGTTCATTGCAGCACTGTTTACAATAGCAAAGACCTGGAACCAATCCAAATGACCATCGATGACAGACTGGACAGGGAAAATGTGGCACATATACACCATGGAATACTATGCAACCATAAAAAACAATGAGTTCATGTCCTTTGTAGGGACATGGATGAACCTGGAAACCATCATTCTCAGCAAACTGATGCAAGAACAGAACATCAACCACCACATGTTCTCACTTATAGGTGAGTGTTCAACAATGAGAACACATGGACACAGGGAGGGGAGCATCACACACTGGGGTCTATCAGGGGGAAACAGGGGAGGGACAGTGTGGGGTGGGGAGTCACGGAAAGATAGCATGGGGAGAAATGCCAGATATAGGTGATGGGGAGGAAGGCAGCAAATCACACTGCCATGTGTGTACCTATGCAACAATCCTGCATGTTCTTCGCATATACCCTAAAACCTAAAATGGAATAAAAAAATATTACCCAAAAACCTAAAATGCAATAAAAAAAGAAAAGGGCTTGGATATAAGGCAGAGTGAAGGACTTGGCCAATTTGCCAACTATCACTTTAGGTTCAGTCACGTGACTAATTTTTCAACAGTAAAAATGAAGAAGTGTTATTCAAATGGGGTAATATCCAAGTTTTGTTGCCTTATGCCAAGGAAAGCAAGGACACAGACAATCAAGGAATGAGTTTAAGAGTGGAGGTTTCATAGATGAGAGAAAGAGAAAAGCTCTCTCTCCAGTGGAGAGAGAGGCGCTCTGGAGTGGGTCTTCCAATTTCATGGTGAAATGCATGGGGTTTTAGAAATGAGCTTGAGGAGGCAGTGTCTGGTTTACACAGGGCCAAAAGATTGGTTGGATCAGATGTACCATTTACGTAGCACAGGAAGAAGCTGGCTGCCCCACCCTAATCTTTTATTATGCAGATGGGTTCTCTACCTGGCTGGACCTTGTTGCCTGTTCCTCTGCTGTACTTGGCAAAAGGGAAGATGGAGCGTCCATACTGAACACACCTGGCCCCCAGGTAGCCTTTTCCTATTAGCACAGGTGCTGGCATACACTCATGCAAGCTTCCAGCTTGCTTATCTACGTCTGCAGCTTGATTTTACAGGCTGCTCTTTCCTAGAAAAGAAATGATTTGGGAGCTGCTTTTTGTTAAAAAGGGAAAACTTACTGAGGACTCTCTTACTCTCACTAACTGCCTAAATAATTTCTTTTTAGCTCCTGTATCAAAATGTCAGCATGTTAGAGGCATTTAAACTAGAGCAACTCCGTCTTGAATAGGGGCTGGGTAAAATAAGGATGAGACCTACGGGGCTGCATTCCCAGAGAGTTGGGCATTCTTAGTCACGGGAGGAGACAGGAGGATGGCACAAAATACACGTAATAAAGACCTTGTCGATAAAATAGGTTGCAGTAAAGAAGCCGGCCAAAACCAAGATGGTGAAGAGAGTGACCTCTGGTCGTCCTCAGTGCTACACTCCCACCAGCACCGCGACAGTTTGCAAATGCCATGGCCATGTCAGGAAGTTACCCTATATGGTCTACAAAGGGGAGGCAAAAATAATCCACCCCTTGTTAGCACATCATCAAGAAATAACCATAAAAATGGGTAACCAGGCCGGGCGCGGTGGCTCAAGCCTGTAATCCCAGCATTTTGGGAGGCCGAGGTGGGTGGATCACGAGGTCAAGAGATCGAGACCATCCTGGTCAACATGGTGAAACCCCGTCTCTACTAAAAATACAAAAAATTAGCTGGACATGGTGGCGCGTGCCTGTAATCCCAGCTACTCAGGAGGCTGAGGCAGGAGAATTGCCTGAACCCAGGAGGCGGAGGTTGCGGTGAGCTGAGATCGCGCCATTGCAGTCCAGCCTGAGTAACAAGAGCAAAACTCTGTCTGGAAAAAAAAAAAAAAAAAAAAAGGGTAACCAGCAGCCCTCAGAGGGGCTCTGTGTATTTAATAGCCATTCTTTTTATTCCTTTACTTTCTTAATAAACTTGCTTTCACTTAAAAAAAAAAAAAAGAACAGACTAAATTGAGGGGAAGAGATCTACTGTAAGTCATCATTTTGTGTCAATAAACAATTGTCTTTAATGACAAAGCAGAAAGAATGTCTTCTTTAATTGTGACAGAGCATTTTGCAAATCACTTTGTCATATACGTTGAGAAAACAAAACAAAACCCAAAATGTAAAAAAATACCGTATAAGAAAAAACTAGAAATAACTCAGTTTTATGTAAAAAAAATCTGTGAAATTCTATAAACATTTAAAATATGAACTTCAGTAAATGAGAAAAAATACAAATCAGTCATGCTTTGGCTAATTATGGTAGCCTGTAATTTTATGAGTCTGATGAGACTCACTATATTAAAACATGAATGTGAGAGATTATACTGAGAAACGATTCTTTCCCTCTAATTTGGGCAAGCTAATTGAAGAAAGTGAAGCAAAGTGCCTGCGTTTGCCCTAGCCCTCACAGACATTTGGCCACATTGTCCTTCCCCTGAAGAGCTTTCCAAGGGTGGAAGGCCCTAAGATGCATAAAAGAACTTCACAGCAGTGGGAAATGAGATGACATTTTGGCTGCTCAAGAAATTCTTAGACTTACTCTGGTGCCAACAGCTGGTAGGCAGGGGTTTGGTATTACATAGCTCCTAATAATCAAAAGTACTTTGCAAGGCACACTGCCAGATTCCATACGGATGGGGGAAAGTAACTTTTATTCAACTTTTTAAAATTTACATTGCTTTTCTCCCAGGTAGCAAAGGAAGCAGAAAGGAGGCAGAGTGATGAATTATGAGGCCAGGCAGGGAAGGGTTATTCATAGTCTCTCTGATAGTGGGACTTGTCAGGCGATTCAGAGGTCTAGAACAGCCATGTATTTTTCCCCTCTGTGTACACATCACTGCTTCGTGGAGCACAAGGCAAAAGGCCAAGTGATTTCAGTCATATGAAGAATGTGGTTATATACTAGAACCGAATTTTTTTAAATGTGTGACATGCTTTGTTGAAATGTGTTTTGGGATGCTGATGTTGGATGTAACCACAACAGGTTATTTATTGCTTTGAAAATTAATCCATAGTCTTAAATTCATAACCAATCTTCTTTCATGATATTTCTTTACTTCTAAGAGAGGTGATTTCTACGAAGGGAGAAAATACATGTCTGTGTGTTTTGGGGGCTCGGGATTGGGGAAAGGTAAGGCAGTAGGAAACAGTAGTCTTATAAAAATATAAAAATTACCATAATTGAGCTTTTTTCATAGCAAAAGAATCCTGATTCATGAATTGGTATTTTGTCATGGTTTACTGGGGAGACAGACATTTGATTCGTATTTGTTCTACTTCTAGGCTGTGTGACATTAGACACATTATTAAATTTCTCTCTCAGTATTCCTACTTATAAAATGTGCATAAAAATACCAAGCTCAAAAGCAGAGAATGAGTGGCAAATAACAGATTACAAAGCATCTACAGTGCCATGTTGGCATATGCTAAGTCCTTAAAAGATGGTGAGTTTTGAGACTGTTCAGGGTGGAGGCATTTGGAAGCAGCAAGTTTGCAGATTCAGGTGTTTAGTGGTCTAAAATCAATCCAGCTATCTCCTAAAGCAAGAGAACTTAAAATCATAGAGCATGTTTATTAGAGAAGTTAACTTAGTATACAATGGTTAAGTAACAGACAAAAAGCCCAAAGGTTAAGAGAAAAATGAAATTCTAGCATTATTTTAAAAAATGAAATAAATAATACAAGCACATATTTGGCCTTTCTGGGACATTTCAAATGCCATTTTTCTAGATTTTCAGGTAACAACAAGACATTTTGAAATGATATAACCAAAATAGTTATATTCCTTCACTAGACAAAGGAGCTTGAGGGGATTTTGCAACATTTGAATGACAGAACTAAAGTGCAATATATGAGTAGGGCTGCTGAGCTCAATACAACAAGAACTGCTGGGGGACTAGACAGTGGCATCTATTCTCATTAAACAACCATCTCCCTTGCCACAGGAGGAGACTGGGTACATTATTTTAAACAAATGTATATTTAAAATATTATCTAGTCAGATAGAGAGGAGGGAAGAGGATGAAGAGAATGAGAAAGAGAAAGAGAGGGAAAGAGAGAGAGAATACAGAGAGAGAAAAAAAAAAAGACCTGAAAACTTCTATTAGTATTACAAATAGTCTTTTGAAGAAAATAGTGAGTTTTCATTCCAATTGTATGAATCTGTAAAATAACTGATTTCTTGGTTTCAGGTAATCACTGTCACCATTATTATTAGTGTGTATGTACATTTTCTTCATGGCTAATTAGAAAGATTGTGGAATTTTTCCACATTAGTGCCAAGAATATTCTAATGATGGCTCTATGCATCTATGCATAGCAAACTGCATTTGTCATTTTTCTTAGAGCCTAGGTAATATAGTATAATTTTTATTTACGTAATGGAATAAGTTTCCGTCAAATTAACTGGAAGACCTTGAAAAGCTTTGCAAAATAAGGCAGTTCCATTGTACATATTAGCAATTCATCCACTCCAGACAAATGTTATTTCCATGTAGTCAAACAAAATAGAATGCCGGGTAGTGACTATTTTTGAATACCAGCCTGAAATGGTAGTGGGTGTGCTCAGAGGGCCTGATACACATAGAAAATACCTCAACTCTGTAATTAAATTGTTCTGTGTGTCTTTCTTCACAAGACAATAAGATGTATTCTTTTATATATATAACTTCTAGTTATTTCTTTTCAAAAGATTTTGCCTTCCTAGAGAATTGAAATGTTTTATTAATGTAGGTTCAGATAATATAGGGTATCATTGACTAGAATAAATCGTCATCTGAACATGTTAAAATTTTTTCAGTTATATGCAAAAATAGAGAGGCAGGAAAGTAGAGCCATTAAAGTATACATATATTTCTAACATATTACATTCATGTGTAGGCATTATCCATGAATGAATACACATATACATCTATGTATATGCACAGGTATATATATTTGTGTGCATGCACATGCAGATATGTATATGTATGTGTAAACATTTATATATGTATGTATATATGGACATGTTTGATTCTATTTTGCACTTACAGAATTGTTTCTGTCTTAAATTTTTAACTACGTCCTCTTTCTCTGAGGCTTATCTATGTTTTGGTAATTCAGGTTAAAGATGGTATTAATTTGGCACAAAGTAACAGATTGTTTTTCTCTCCTGGCAAATCACTTAGATATCTTTAGGAGGAAAAAAGAAAAAGAATATTTTATTTGTAACTGAGCTTTTCCCAATTTAGGAAAATGAATTTACTGCTAGTTAAGCCAAATTTTGTTTAAGTGAAACTGAATTCAAATTCCCTACACTGTTGTCTGTAGAGCCCTCTGCTTCTCCTGGGCTTCCTGGGAGCCTGTGCCCTTCGTATTTCCCTTCCCTCTCATGTCAAAACTAGCAACTGGCTCTCACTTTGATTTTAAATCCAGGGGAGATAATATAATAGAGAAGAGCATGGACGTATGACAATGACAGATGTGTGTTTTAGTTGCTTCTGCCACTTACTAGTGGTTTGACTTTTGACTAGAACTTCCAATAAACATTATAGCATGAGTAAAAATCAAACTTTGTATTACAATCTAAATATAGTCTGATTCCTGACATTTTTAACCAATTCACATTTAAATTTTTTAAAATCTGAGAATTATAACTTTTTAGCTTCAAAATATCTTTTTTGTTCTTTTAAATCTCTTTAAAACTCCTTCTTTATATTTCCTATTTACATTTTCTTACATTCTTGCCCTCATTCATGTGTTTGCATTAGACAGCTATTCAAGTTATTAAATATTTTATTCTCTTTCAAGTCACAAGTTTCTTCCAAACTGACAATTATTTTTTTTTTCTTTGCATCATTGTGAAATGCCACCTACCATTTGAATTATATAGCAAGGTCAAGTACAAGCAGATAACCCTTGGCAGATAGAAATACAATTTTTTCCTTAGCAACCATTCACAATGGAATTGCAAATCTGGGACCTCACTATTAAAAAATGTCCCAGGAGGTCTCTCTCCTCCCAGAAGCAATCCAGGAGAGGTGGGCTTCAACCAATACAATGGCTTCCTCTTATTCTATCTGAACCAGAGCAAACAGCTTCCTTCTCATAGAAAACACGGAGTAAGTGAGCAGGGGCAAACCTCCTTCCTTTTTCCAAAAGATTCTTTCTCCAAGGGGATCATCTCTTCTCCAGGCAACTCAGAAATCTGCTTACTTGCACAAGTGTGTTAGATATACACAGTTCTTTTCAAGTCTTTAGTTTCTTGATCGTCTCTCAAATGCAGCAAAAGATGCCCTGATACCTACACTTTCTCTCAAAGATTCAGATGCAATACATTATCTGTACACATCTCAATAGAACATTTTAATTATTTTAGTGGTTGGTATGCAAAAATAGTAAAATGAAAGAGAGAAATGATCAGAAGCAAATGCTCCAGTCACCAGCTTCTCAATGTTCCCTTTTGCAGGCTTATAAGATACAGTTAAAGCATGCAGCAAAAATAAAATAGGCTCTGGAAACCTGAGAAGAAAAAGGGAAATAAGATTGCCATGTGATCATTATACTATTAAAAAGCAACTACTTGATTAGAGGAAAAATGAAGTACTTTAAATAAACAGAATGACAATAGGCAGTGACAAACTATATGAATAGAAGTATAGGTACCATTTAGCAATTATGTAAAATACATCAGGAGAATAAATCAGAAAAATGTTCTAGAATAAAAAAGGTAAGAATAACAAGCAACATACAGGTATGCAGGTGCGCACACACACACACACACACACACACACACACGTCCTATTTGTATGAAAAAAATTAATGTGAAAATAAAATACAACCAAGGTAACTGCAAAACTTTGTTGAAATGAATGGAAACAAAATGGAATCAAAAAAGACAAGTATTCTGTGTCTCAATGGGCGAGCTTCATATTTGTTGAAATCTTATTTTTCTCAAAATTTATATATGTATTTAATTGGGTCTCAATCAATTTATAAAAATTATCTTAAATACTTTTATAATATTTAGAAGGTGAGACTAAAAAAAATTGCTTTGGAAAAGAAGTGTAGGCTAGCCATGGTGGCTCGCACCTGTTGTCCTACTACTTGGGAGGCGGAGACAGGAAGATCCCTTGAGCCCAGAGGTTTGAGACCAGCCTGGGCACTTAGCACTACAAAAACAAACAAAAACTCAACTTCAGCCTGGGTGACAGAACGTAGAGTAAGACCCTGTCTCAAAAACAAAAAACAAGCAAAAAGCTGCAAAAATGTGTAGTTGGTGATTCATATGGTCATGTAGTATAACATAGAGTAGAAGCACATTAATGAAATCAGTTTGGTACAAATGCTAAAATAAAAACAAGTGCGGCCAGGCGCCATGGCTCACGCCTATAATCCCAGCACTTTGGGAGGCCGAGGCAGGTGGATCATGAGGTCAAGAGATCAAGACCATCCTGGTCAACAAGGTGAAACCCCGTCTCTACTAAAAATACAAAAATTAGCTGGGCATGGTGGCACACGCCTGTAGTCCCAGCTACTTGGGAGGCAGGAGAATTGCTTGAACCCAGGAGGTGGAGGTTGCAGTGAGCCGAGATCGTGCCATTGCACTCCAGTCTGGGTAACAACAGCGAAACTCCGTCTCAAAAAAAAAAAAAATGTGCAGAAAAATGGAAAAGATTTTTTATTTTAGGAAAGAGCTACGTTCATAAGTGTGTATCCACATAATAAATTGTATTACAAATACCACATTAATCAATGGAAAGATGATCACATAAAGAGAACAATTCACATTTTCATTTCATATAATTTCAGATGAATAAAAACTCGATTAAAGTAATCATTTTTTTTTTTTTTGAAAAAGGGTCTCTGTTGCCCAGGCTGGAGTGCAGTGGGGCAGTCTCTCCTCACTGCAGCCTTAACTTCCCAGGCTCAAGTGACCTTCCCACCTCAACCTCTGGAGTAGCTGGGACTACAGGAGTGTGCCACCACACCCATTCATTTTTATTTATTTTTAACTTTTTGTAGAGACAAGCCCTCACTATGTTGCTCAGGATGGTTTTGAATTCCTGGTCTCAAGTGATCCTCCTGTGTTGGCCTGCGAAGTAGTTGGGACCACAGGCATGAGCCACCGTGCTTAGCCTACACTTTTTTTTTTCTTTAAAGCCATTTTTTTTTCTAGTCTCACCTTCTAAATATTCTGCAACCTCTGTCTCCTGGATTTAAGTGATCCTCTCACCCAGCCTGTCGAGTAGCTGGGAGTATAGGCATGCACCACCACAACTGGCTAATTTTTTTGTTGGTATTTTTTTGGGTAGAAACAGGGTTTTACCATGTTGTCCAGGTTAATCTCAAACTGCTCATCTCAAGATATGTGCCTGCCTCAGCCTTCCAAAGTGCTAGAATTACAGGTGTAAGCCACTATGCCCAGCCAAAAAACAATTAATGTTTAAAGTTAACAAGTAATCTACATTAGGCAAAAGGTTATGCGTTATTGAAAAATAGTTCTTTTAAAAGATTGAACTAAAAGTCCAAACCAAAACTATAAAGAAGAAAAAATTTTACTTAATTAAAGTTGTTCATTAAAAATATTATAATATTAAAATAATGTAATATTAAAACCATAATTTAAAATATTTTTAATATTTTTAAAATAAAATCATTATAAAAATGCTATCAAGTAGAATATTTACAATAAGACAAAAATTAATGCAGTTTATCACTGTTTTCATCCTGATAAAATGACCCAGATAAATTATGACAATAAGCAGTTATCTAAAGATAAACCACAAATGGCAAACAAATATGTCCAAATGCTTATTTTATTTATAATTAAATAACTATATCATTAAAAATACTTTTACAATTCTTTTTCTTTGCTTGATGAATCAACATAGATTTATCGACCTGATAATACTTAATTTTAGCAGTTTCACAAGTGGCTGAGGGAAATTAATATGGATACAAACTTTAAAACATTTTATATTCTATATATTGTGTTTTAAAAATGTTCATAGACTCTGATCCAAATTATTTTACTTATAATATGTACTCTAAGAAATGATCTGAAATTAAAAAAAATATTAATATAAACATACTCAGGAAAAAGTTGTTTGTAGCAGCCAAAAAAAAAAAAACAAAAAACAATATTAGCAGCTTAAATAGCCAACACAGTAAATGTTTTAATTCATTATGGTACTTGAATATATGAAAGAGTACTATACAACTATTTACATATAATCCTCAAGGCTTTTCCTGAAAGAAAATTATGCTTTTGGTATGATGTTGAATGATAAAATGCATACTTCAGTATCATGCATAAAATATAAGTTCAAGTATGTAAGCAATATAAGAGATCCTCTCTGTGAAATCTAAAACTGCAGACCAATCTGGCTAAGAAGTACCCTGATAATTGGCCCACATTAACCCAGAAATTGTCAAAGCTACATTCTATCATGAGTGGTATTACTTCATCATGTGTCAGATGGGGCTCTCAAGTCCACCCCACCCCAGAGAAGCTGCTTAGGCAGAGCTCAGCTTACAGCCTAGCAGATTTTCTCATTTGCAATGTCTGGGTGACTAAACGGACTTCAGATTTGCTCTGGACACTTTCCCATCTTGGATTTGGGAAAAGGGTGAGAGACAAAAATTGAAGTCCCAATTCGATTTCTAGGCACAGACCACATTCTCCAATCTAATTTTTACCAAAGAACCCTATTGTGAGATTTTTCAAATGTATAACAACTACAGTGAAATTGTACTTTTTCCAAATTTCCTATTTTTTTATAAAAGAGCTCCATTTACTTCTGAAAATTGTTGGAACAGGGGATGTGCAGCAGTGAAGCATTAGGAGAGTTTTTAGTTCCAGAAAATTACACAATTTTAATACAACCAAATGCCCACTCTCCCTTAAAATAGCCTGATTCTTTCCCTGTGTGTTCACTTTCTGCCTACATCTGAAAGGGGAAGGAGGCTTCTCTGAGAACTGGCCATCTCCAAATAAGAAGGAAAGCAAGGGCAATTTTCTGTACTAGTGGTTTATTTTATTATTATTATTATTATTTAATTTTACCAGAGAGCCACATACAATGAGTTATAAGCCCCTCATTCAGCAAACAATAAAGTAAGATTCTGACTTCCATTTGAGTATGTCTCCATGCATTTTTGTCTTTATTTTTGATTTTTTTATTGTACTTTAGGTTCTGGGGTACATGTGCAGATCATGCAGGGATTGTTGCATAGGTGCCTACATGCCAATGTGCTTTGCTGCCTCTGACTGCCACCTCATCTATATCTGGCATTTCTCCCCATGCTTTCCCTCCCCAACCTCCCTATCCCCTGCTGTCCCTTCCCTAGCCCCTGACAAACCCCAGTGTGTGATGCTCCCCTCCCTGTTTCCATGTGTTCTCATTGTCCAACACCCACCTATGAGTGAGAACATGCAGTGTTTGATTTTCTGTTCTTGTGTCAGTTTGCTGAGAATGATGGTTTCCAGATTCATCCATGTCCCTACAAAGGACATGAAGTCATCATTTTTTATGGCTACATAGTATTCCATGGTGTATATGTGCCACATTTTCTTGATTCAGTCTATCAATGATGGACATTTGGGTTGGTTCCAGGTCTTTGCTAGTGTAAACATGAACACACATGTGCATGTGTCTTTATAATAGAATGATTTATAATCCTTTGGATATATACCCAGTAATGGGATTGCTAGATTAAATGGAATTTCTATTTCTAGGTCCTTGAGGAATCTCCACACTGTCTTCCACAATGGTAGAACTAATTTACACTCCCACCAACAGTGTAAAAGTGTTCTTACTTTTCCACATCCTCTCCAGCATCTGTTGTCTCCAGACTTTTTAATGATTGTCATTCTAACTGGTGTGAGATGGTATCTCAATGTGGTTTTGATTTGCATCTCTCTAATGACCAGTGATGATGAGTACTTTTTCATGTTTGTTGGTCTCATAAATGTCTTCTTTTGAAAAGTGTCTGTTCATATCCTTTGCCCACTTTTGAATGTTTTTTTTTTTTTTCTTGTAAATCTGTTTTAGTTCTTTGTAGATTCTGGATATTAGCCCTTTGTCAGATGGGTAGATTGCAAAAAAATTTTCCCATTCTGGTGCTTGCCAGTTCACTCTAATGATTGTTTCTTTTGCTGTGCAGAGGTCTGGAGTTTAATTAGATCTCATTTGTCTATTTTGGCTTTTGATACCAATGCTTTTGGTGTTTTAATCATGAAGTCCTTGCCTGTTCCTATGTTCTTAAGGATTTTGCCTAGGTTTTCTTCTAGGGTTTTTATGGTGTTAGGTCTTATGATTAAGTCTTTTTTTTTTCAATCTATCTGGAGTTAATTTTAATGTAAGGTGTCAGGAAGGGGTCCAGTTTCTGCTTTCTACACATGGCCAGCCAGTTTTCCCAACACTATTTATTAAACAGTGAATCCTTTCCCCATTGATTGTTTTTGTAAGGTTTGTCAAAGATCAGATGGTTGTAGATTTGTGGCATTTCCTCCGTGGCCTCTTTTCTGTTCCACTGGTCTATCTTTCTGTTTTGGTATTAGTACCATGCTGTTTTTATTACTGTAGCTTTATACTATAGTTTGAATTCAGGTAGTGTGATGCCTCTCCATGATTAACATAGATGTAAAAATCTTCAATAAAAATACTGGCAAACCAGTTGCAACAGCACATGAAAAAAACCTATCCATCATGATTATGTAGGCTTCATCCTGGGGATGCAAGGCTGGTTCAACATATACAAGTCTATAAATGTAATCCACCACATAAACAGAGGCAAAGACAAAAAAAAAAAAACACATGATTATCTCAATAGATGCAGAGAAGGCCTTGGACAAAATTCAATAGCCCTGTATGCTAAAAACTCTCAATAAACTAGATATTGATGGAACATATCTCAAAATAATAAAAGCTATTTATAACAAACCCACAGCCAATATCATACTAAATAAGCAAACACTGGAAACATTACCTTTGAAATCCATCACTAGACAAGGATGCCCTCTCTCACCATTCCTATTCAATATAATATTAGAAGTCGTAGCCAGAGTGATCAGGCAACGAAAAGAAATAAAGGGTATTTAACTAGGAAAGGAGGAAGTCAAATTGTCTACTTGCAGACAACATGATTGCATATTTAGAAGAACCCATCATCTCAGCCCAAAATCTCCTGAAACTGATAAGCAACTTCAGCAACATCTCAGATACAAAATCAATGTGCAGAAATCATAAGCATTCCTATACACCAATAAGAGACTGACAGAGAGCCCAGTCAAGAGCAAACTTCCATTCACAATCGGTACAAAGAGAACAAAATACCCAGGAATACAATGAACAAAGGATGTAAAGGACCTCTTCAAGGAGAACTACAAACCAGTGCTCTAGGAAATAAAAGAGGACACAAATAGATGGAAAAACATTCCATGCTCATGGTTAGAAAGAATCAATATCATGAAAATGGCCATACCACCCAAAGTAATTTATAGATTCAATGCTATCCCCATCAAGCTACCAATGACCTTCTTCACAGAACTGGAAAAAACCAGCTTGAACTTCATGTGGAACCAAAAGAGAGCCCACATAGCAAAGACAATCCTAAGCAAAAAGAACAAAGCTGGAGGCATCCATGCATTTATTTCTAATAGTCTGGACCTATAAGGAGGAAAGCTGAAAACGAAGGTTTGGGTATCTCTTAGTTCCTATTTGAATGCCACATTTAGATTGTCAGTTTGTTCCATAACCTCTTCCACTTTACATTGTAAGAAGTCATTCTCTCTTATCAAAATATTTGGAGCAAGAAACAGAACTAACAACTTTCTTTTTATTACTCATGAAAAGCCATGACTTCTCATTTGTTTCAGAGTTCAGTGGTTGGACAATATGAATTTGATAAGAATCATTATTTAGGTTTCCTTTATACTATTATATATGGTTATTTCTGTACTTGAAACTGAACATTTATGTTCCCTCAAAATTCTTATGTTGAAACGTAATCCCCAATGTCACAGTATTTGGGGATGAAGATTCTGAGATGTGGTTTCACCATGAGGGTGGAGTGCTTGTGAACAAGATAAGTGCCCTTTTAAAAGAGGCCCTTTCCACCATTCGAAAACACAACCAGAAGATCTCTCATCTATGAACCAGGGAGCGGGACTTTACCAGTCACTGAACCTGCTGGCAGCCTTGATTTTAGACTTCCCAGACTCCAGAACTATGACAAGTGTCTGTTGTTTATAAGCCATTCTATTAATTACATTATAGCAACCTAAATAAACTAAGACAGTTTGCATGTTTAATTTATCTAAATAAAGTAGGCAAAACATAAAATGTACTCTTTAAATTATTTTTATTTGAATTGTGATTCTTTGCCCCTTGATTGAAAACCCTGTTGTAAAAGTATGTGTTTGATAAGAATGATTCTAATATCTAATGTTATTGCAATATATTGGTGTTACCATTATCAAACATTAATTATAATATTAATAGAAAAATTAAGTATACATATCAACTTTCTCATGAAATATATCTAAATATGTTAAAGTTTAGAGTTAGAAAGAAATATTTCTAACCTAAAAAGCTTTCTAGACTCCAGAAGCCAACATTTATTTCTCAGCATGAACAAATAACATTTTGCTTAACTATGAAAATATTTTAGAATATTCTTACTAATTTTGGAATTTTTTGTATATGCAATTGTGATTTGATTTTGAAAGTCATAATTTGTGATTATGTTAGTTTTTAATTGGCCCATTGATACATATTATTTGTTATAAAAATTTATATAACATCAAAAGATAAAATTTAAAGATCTTGTTTCCTTTGCTGGAGAACCCATTTTTATAGAAATGGTCCATGTTCACATACACTCAGGTACAGAGACACACAAATGTGTGCATGCATGCATACATATATACCATACACAGACACAGCTCATTTGTTTCACTCTGATTGAAGTGTATAAAAATTTTTATCAGCAGCTATAAAATTATCCCCCAATTGTAGAGGGACAATTTTGATATTAATATAATGCACCAAGTTGGCTTGTAGTGGGATAAATGCTGAGGTACTTTAAAACCCTTTGTTTCTCTGCCAAGAACACATGTTCCTGTCTTTTTCAGCAGTCCCTTTAGAAAAGAATTAATTCCAAACAGCTTTGAGCTATTCATGCCAACACCACAGGCACTAAAGGAAGCAGCTTTCAAGAGAATGGCTACCTCTATCCTCACCTTAATGATTTTTCCTTTGGATCAATGCTCATAGGTTTTGGATGTCTGTGTGCAGAGTATTTATTAAGTTGACTATAATGACTGGGGATAGCACCTGCTTGGTCTGTTGATCCCTGTATTAATGTGTTTTTTTTTTTTTTTTAGAAAATGCCATGTCTGGTTTCAAAGAAGTCTTCAAAAAGCTTTTCACATAAAATGTGATTCAGAAATTACAAAATTCTCATGACCAAAATTTGGTATTCAGATTCTCATTCCAAGTAAAAATATGTTTAGGTATCTAAGGAAAGTGGTAATTAGATCTGAGTTCATTTATCTTAAAATTAGCCTCAGCTGTATTTATTGATATTTTATTTTTGTCCTATTTACATGTTACTGCATAAGCCTTGAATATTATTTTACACAGTAAGTTTTCTTTCATTGTGCTGCCTGGTTTTCATTCCCTTTCCTCTGATGTTCAGGCAGCACCCACACCTTGTAACTATTGTTTTGAAGAGAAAGAATAAGTATAACTTTGTTGTTTTATTGTTGTTTTTGTTTGTTAGTTTTTGTTAAAGGTAAATACAATTGTGTGTGAGAGAGAGAGAGTGGGTGAAGATGTATGTATGTTTATACTAGTAAAGACAGTTATATAGGAAAACTTCATGAGGATAAAGGTTTTCTGAATACCAAAATTTGACTTCAAATGTCAAAGCTTAAAGCTCTGTAAGAAGTCAGGTTAAATTGATTCCAAATACAAACTGATAGCAAAACTAACCTTGTCTACCCTGGGTAAAGATAATCACAAAATAAAGAGATGATGGTGACCCTAAATTTTTCATTCAATAACAAGCATCTATGACACAAACCACTCTATTTTGTCTTGATCTTCACAGCAGACATTTGCCTTTTGTGGGTTACCTGATAAACCAGCTCATGCACTCAGTGCTCTGCACTAAAGCTCAGATTCCTCTGGTGGCTAGCTCCCTCTCTGAACTCAGCTCTCATCTGGCTGGTGAATGGGTTGGGGTCTACAGTCTATCTGGAGCTTGTGGTTAAGCTTAAGGATGTGAAGGTATGCACTGGTCTTCAAGGTGTGTTCAAGCTCATCTCTAAATAAGCTCACAGTGTCCCTGAGATCCTCCCAGGGAAGTGTGGCACATGTCCTACATCCTCTCTGCTTTGGGGCTCTACTGAAATAATATAAAATTGTGAATGCTCCATTTCCATGACTGGGATATAAGACCAGAGCTAGAAACCCTCTAAAGCAGTGTTTCTCAAATAATATGTGAATAACTCCCTTTTCAGAGCCCAGTTTTTTATTTTTTAATATCTAAGTGGTCATGGGTGAATACGCTTGTAAAGTGAGAATGAGCTATTAGTAAAATAAAAGTTTAAAGGCAATTTTCCATGACATAGATGGCTGCAGAGGAGTCAGAATCACCATATTAAGCTATATGACAGTGGTGATAAGGGAGGTGCTGGAGGCAAAGTGTAGCCTCAGAGCCCTAACAGCACTTGAAAGGTTAACGCTATACACCCCTTTGCCCAAAGCCTTTATCTGCTTTATCAATTTCCAAAATGTCATAAAACTAATGATATGAACAGGAGACAGGGAAATACTGGGAACAAGAGGGTAGTTCCCTGGCAAATGCCCCACCTGCAAGCCTGGAAACCCATGGCCCTAAGAGGGAACAGGCATTCCTGTATTCGTGCCCAAAAGTTGCCTTTTGGCCCGCCATACTCCCCTATCCTGTACCCATATAAACCTCAGACCCAAAGCTCCAGAAGCCTGTAAGGAGATGAACAAAAGAGCAGAAGAATGCAGAACAGTGTGGCAGAAAGGGCAAGAGAAAAACGAATGTCTGAATGCTGAAAGGAGTCTGGCTGGGGATGATCAGAGAAGAGATCAGCCACTGGATGGCCAAACTCCAGGGGAAGATCATCTTCCCACTCCATCCCCTTTCCAGCTCCCCATCATGCCATTGAGAGCCACCTGCACCACTTAATAAAATCCCTGTATTCATCCTTCAAGTCCATGTGTGACCTGATTCTTCCTGGATGCCAGACAAGTACATGGGTATCAAGAGGGCACTGAGCTGGTTAACACATAAGCTGTCTGCGGACAGCAAGGCTAAAAGAGCACACTGAAACTTGGGCTTTGGAAATTGCAGGCACTCATCTCAGCTCCTTCACCTGCCCATCTGCATGCTCCCCATTTAGTAAGGGATTTGAGTGCACGGTGCTAAACACACAAGCTGCACCCCATCACGATACAGCCTGTATGAGGGTCAGGGAACTCTCCTGTTGCACTAACACTCTGCTTTTGCCAAGGTTGATGACAGTGTATCATGACTATTCCTACCTTTAGGTTTCAGGAAGAAACTCATGAAGTGCATTGTTACAAATTCCCAGAATATCCCAGCAAGAAGAATTCATTATACACATTAGTGATCCTGACAATAGCCATACTTTCTTAGCTAACATTTCTTCTTATTTCCTCATTGCTTTACCAGTATTTCCTAAGATCAAATTATTTGCCCTTGGATCATTGAGAGGAAGCAGGGACCCCTCTTAGCCTGCGGGCCCTCCCAAACATAGAAAAATCTTGAGTTCCTTCCAGGGATCTAGCTAGCCTGGAGAAGTATATAAGCAACTTGATAAGCAATAAGGTAATAGTGGCTGAAAAGCAATAGGCAAGGATGTTAGAAACTAAAGAAAACAAATGTGCCTGAGTTTTTGCTGAAACCTGGATCCACACCAGTTGAGTCCACTGCCACACAGAACGTAAGATAAGGGTGTGCTAAGGACTAAACTCTGGCCACTTATGTTCTTTATTCTGCATTTTTTTGCTGAAGGGCCTGGAGGAAGCCACATCCAGGAGCCAAAGCTAAAGTTCTTTTCTGCTTACCCCCAATTTTTAAACGAAGCTTCTCTTCCTTAACCAACTGCAAATCAGAAGAACTTTAAATCTACGCATGTCATTAGGTCAAACCATTGTGTATTGATTTATGATTTTGCCTGTAACTTCTAATTTCCTGAAATTTACACTTGCCTTTAAAAAAATCCTTACCTGCAAGCCATTGGGGAAGTTGAGACTAAAGCCTGAGCTGCCTGGTTCTCCTTCCTTGGTGCCCTGCATACAAATGCCTTCCTTTCTCCTGCTGCAAACCTTGGTGTGGGTATTTGGCCTTACTGATCCAGTCAGCATACCCCAGTTTAGCGTGATAACATCACAGGCTTAGGGACTGATTCTGAGGCAACAAAACCTAAGTTCCCACTGCTAAAGTCCAGCCTGCCAGCCGAAAAGTGAGGGAGAGTAAAAGTGGAGCAAATACCTATATTTGATTGAGAATTTACTCCACAGAGCCTGCATTTAAAAAATATATATTTTTATTTTTTTGAGATGGAGTTTTGCTCTTGTCACCCAGGCTGGAGTGCAATGGCAAGATCTTGGCTCACTGTAACCTCTGCCTCCTGGGTTCAAGCAATTCTTCTACCTTAGCCTCCTGAATAGCTGGGATTATAGGCACTGGCCACCACGCTGGGCTAATTTTTGTATTTTTAATAGAGACAGGGTTTCACCACGTTGGCCAGGTTGGTCTCAAACTCCTAGCCTCTGGTGATCCACCTGCCTTGGCCTCCCAAAGTGCTGGGATTACAGGCATGAATGACTGTACCTAGCAGGGCCTGCATTTTTTAATTGCAAATACTTATATTCAACAATGTTACCTTGACTTGACAAGAGTACATTTTCCACAGTTGAGAATAAATCTGGCCTTGAGAAGCCAAGTAAAATAGAATTCAATCTTTCCACCCATGATATTGTAGCTGGTACAACTTCTATGTGCAATTTCATGATTATATAGCTTGTTACTGATAAACTAAGCTTTCTATTTAATAATTTAAACAAGAATATCTGAGATAGATAAATATAAAAGAAAATGTAAAGGAACTGACAATTGCTATTTTATAAAAGGTAAAAAGGATAATCTAATGGCATGTGGGCAGAAGTTTAATAAAGATAAGAAATGGGCAAAAGCTCTCTACTGTTTCTCTTTGTTCACTAATCTCCTTCCAGGCAAGTATATTCAAGGAAAGTTCCTAATAAAGAGAACAAAGTTAACTGAAGTTTACTTCTTTTGAATGCTTTCTAAAAAAAAAAAAAATCTTGTTTCACGAAGTCCCAGTATTTTATAAATCAAATTAGACCCACAAAGAAATATATAACTTACGATTATATGCAGAAAGGTAGAAGAGATACTTCTCCAAAACGATCATTGTAAAACCCACCATTCTTCTTCTGTCCATAAGGAGCACTCCCATCTCTTTAAGAAACAAATTGTGCTATTGCTAGAGCTGATAAAATACCTGTGGAAACAACTCTATCAAGCTTCCTATTATAAACTATCATTCTAGGCTTTATAGCTTGGCTCTTTCAAACTAAAGTATGTTGGGCAGAGACTAAGCATACAAATAGCCAGCCAAAATACATTAAGTCTGGTTGAACTGTCTTTTTCTGGAGGACGCAAACTGGAGCACTGTACTCTGCATGCAGTTAGTGCTTGGCATGGGCCGCAAGAATGCCTCTGATAGTGTGACAATAAAATAAAATAAAAAATGAAAAACTGTTCAGTGGGACATTTTAAAACAGATTGGTTACTATCTCAAAATGTACAGATTTTAAGTAGTTGCATTTAAGATGAATTTTAGTTCATGAAAACAATATTTTAACATCACATAATATAATCTACACAATACTTTTCATCCAAGTTTACGGCAAAATGTCATTTGATGCTGTTATCAATAACTAAACCATTTGAAGGAATCATTGACTCAAAGTAGCATCTATGATTACAGCCTTCTGTGGTGACTGAGAGAAAATGGCTTAGATTAGCAGATATTTTACTCAAAAAGCTGTGCTTATGAGTTTTGCTTCAAAGACACAGGAATAGAATAAAAAATTTAACCTGAAATAGTTCTGGACATATTAGAAAGTATAAGTTTTGGCTTCTGGACATTCTATATCTATAAATTCCTTTTTTTTTTTAAGTTCAGGGAGTTTGGTCTCTTCTTTGCTCTTTTTGCACTGAAACATTAGCATAGTAATGGGATATTATAGCAAAAGGATATTATTCTGAGCCAGTAGTCAGTTCACCCAAGTTATTCCACTCAGTTGATGACTTAGTCCCTTCAAAATCACATTGAAACTTGCTGGTTCTTTATTCAAGAATACTTATTGAGTTTCTATGATATGCCAGGAACAGTGAAGATAAGAGAAAGATAAACAAGGTTCCTGTCATTGTGGACTCTATACAAGGAGTTTGCAGTATCATTAGGAACACTGCTGTTAGGTTGTGAAGAGGCTTCATGAACCTGAAGAGCAATAGAAAATGTAAATTTTTATACTCAAGTGGAAAAAACGTTTTACTAATTCTTGCTTCATTTAAAATTTTATATTAATAGATATAATAACTCTGTTTAAATAAACATGACCCTTTTACACAATCTATACCTTTTCGTGACCATGGAAAACTTTTTTAAAATAACATTGAATATCAATTCTTTGTTTTTTGATATTAGCTGATGAGTATAATGTTTCCTTAAATAGAGAACTACCTTAACTTTCTCCTTCCTTTAACTCTGTATTTTGGAACTTCATGATAAATCTGTTTCTCCACTAGCTAATAATGATATTGACTGCAAAAATCAATAAACATGAAAAGTAATGACCTCTAGCAATTTACTTTTATTAAATCTGCAGAGAGTTTTGATATCATTTACTCTGCAAACTCAGTCTCCAATTTTATTTTATTTTACTTTTTCTAACTAGTACACTGCTTTGTTCTCAGGTAGAAAAGGAAGAGGAAAACACAGCAAAATTCAACTAATGCATCATTTTGACACATTTGTTGTTTGGTCAGTGGTGTGCAGTCTCCCATTTCTGATATAATAAATGTTTATGGTATTTCCAGTTTAATGAATGCCCTAGGCTCCAGGACCTGATCGTACACTTCCATAGCAATCTTCAGTGAGGAGATGGTGTTGTCTGTTTCAACTAATAGAAGGTAAAACTGAATGAAAAAATTAGATTTGAGAGTGGCTGCCTCGATGTTACCTTCCCAGAGAATCAATACAGAGCTGCGAGGAGCATGGGGAGGCCAAAGTGGCATCAGTGGGTCAATTAAAGGAAATGAGTGCAAGGATTCAAAGGAAAGTAGATGTTTATTTTCAGCAGGTTAGTTTGGTTCAATAACCAATCATTTTCTCCTTTATTTCATAAGAGTTAATGGGAGTTTTCTAAAAGAAAATCTCAGAATGTAGAACCTCATTCTCTGGATGTCTCTGAATAAACATCTCTGAAAAAAATGGCAAGATTATCTGTCATGTTTGACAAAGTAAATATGTAACACAAAGACAGTTGGGGTGGCAATAAAAGCAAAAATAGACAATGGAAATCACATTAAACTGAAAAGCTTCTGCACTGCAAAGAAAATCATTAACAGAGTAAAGAGGAAATCTACAGATTGGGAGAAAATATTTTAGGCCTACATTTGATAAGGGGTAAACATACAAAATACATAAGAAACTCAAATTACTCAACAGCAAAGAAATGAGAAACAGAATTTTAAAATGGAAAGGTGCCTGAATAGACATTTCTCACAAGAAGATATAAAAATGGCCAACAGATCTATTTTTAAAATGATCAAGATCATTGACCACTTGAAAAATGCAAATTAAAACCATGAAGAGATAACATCTCACACCTGTCAGAGTGGGTTTTATAAAACAGACAAAAGATAACAAGTGTCAGTGAGAATGTTGAGAAAAGGGAACCCTTGTATACAATTAGTAAAAATGTATATTCATATAGAACTTATGGAAAACAATGGGAAATTTTTTCAAAAGACTAAAATTGGAGTTAGCATACAATCTTAACAATCCCACTTCTGGGTATTTCCTTAAAAGATTGAAAATCAATATATTGAAGAAATATCTGCACTCCCATGTTTATTGAAACATTATCTACAACAGCCAAATTATGGAATAAACTCAATTATGCAACCAATCAATTCTATTGATTGAAATCAACTTAATCAATTATGGAATCAAATGTCCATCAATTAATGAAATGATAATAAAATTGTGGTATATATACACTATGAAATAGTATTCTGTCTTAAAAAAGAAGAGAATTATGTCATTTGCAATGACATGGATGGTATTGGAGAACATACTCTAAGTAAGATAAGCTGGCACAGTAATATAAACACCTCAGTTCTCATCTATATCTAAACAGTCTAAAACAATCGAACTCATAGAAGCAGAGAGAACAATGGTGATTACAGAGACAGAGGAGAGACCGGAGAGTAGGGATACGATGGTCAAAGTGTACCATATCTCAGTTAGATAGGAGGAATTTGTTTAGTTTTTATTTTCTATCTTTGTTTTAGTTCTATTGTACAATGTGGAATAATTGAGCTTGAATGTAAATTTCCAAATGACCTACATTTAGTTTTTGAACTGCCTATACATGCAGAGATACTTTCCTATTGAGGAAAACATTAAATATAAATTTACATCCCCATAAAGGAACAGTAGTTTTGCATCTCACATAATACTTTTTCTATAAATACCTAAGTATGTATGGGGTGTTAGGAAAGCATTTAATACTATGTTGAAGATGAAATTATTTTTAAATCATGTGTTTCACCCCTAAAAAAATGCAAAGTGCCAGAACCTGAATTATAATGTTTATGACATTGTCTTTAAATTAAATTTGCAAAAACTGAGAAGAATTTAGGGACATTTTAGATTGATTTTTAAATATATAAATTCTCAAACACTGCAATTAACAGGTTATATTTTTCCACATAAATATGGACAAATCATATTCCTTTTGCATTAGAATATAGTTCAAATCCATCTGCTCCACTCTACAAAGCCAAAGCTGGCCTTATATAAGCTTGTCTCTTAGGAGCACAGCACTCTACTATATTATAGTGAAGACAAAATAAAGCTGGCAGATTAAACATTGTTTCAAATATATTCTAATCAAACATTGAAAGTTTTTGTATGATATTAAAAACCATATAGTAAATAAAGGTAAAATGTAGACTAATTGGTGTATATCATGAACAACGAAAAGCCAAAATTACATAAAAATAAAATAGTCACATTTAAATTACAGTTGGTGATACACAGCACAGGCTGACTATAGTTGACATGGGTTTTACATTTTTTCATCCAATAACTATCTATGCGCACCCACTGGATTATATTGTATAGAAGAGGTAATTGAAATAATAATTTTATAGATCTTGATACTTTATAGAAAAGAAGGCTTATCTAATTCTGTAACTCAAATAGATTTTCTAAGTCATGCAAATAAAGTTTTCTGAGTCTGCCTTATTATTTGAAGTGATCATAATTTCAAAGGCAAGTGTCTGAGTTTACAATTGTTTAAACTCTATTACAAAGTATTAATAACTTTAGAGAGTCTAATAAATCAATTACAATGAAAAAAGCAAAATTAAACTCATCTCTTTTCCAGTATTATACAATTGTAATACTTCTCAACATTTATAAGCATATAATTAGAATACAACTTGTTGAATATTAGTACAATATAATCATTGTAGAACTTTGGGTTTTAATGAATAATTAATTTAATGGTAGCAAAGTAAAATATATGAGATTTTTTCAAAAGCAACTTCAAAATAAATAGACTGATGTTACTTTCATTTCTATTTGTTACCCTAGTCGGTTGAGTTTTCTTTATGTGAAAGGCATATATCTGAAGATAAAATTTACATTCTCAGGGTAAGCTAGAATTCTGTTTTCTTAATGATTCTCACTACATGCTTGAAATGTAACACCAAAAATATAAACAAATGATAGTACACGTTTTTCAATTTGACTTTAAAGTGCCATATATTCATAATGGTATTAGTAATGACAAAAGCCACAATTACTTTCGCTCCAGCCTAATATTATTTTAATGATCAATGGATAACAGTATTGAATATATGACATTTTATCAACAGTGCCTTTGTATTAATAGGAAGTAGCCAGAGGAATTTTAGGTGACTGAGTAATAAAAATATGGTAGAATGTTACAATCGGAAGAGAGTCGGAACTGACCATTTCTTACCTCTTAATTTTGTGCATGAATAATCTCAATGTTTTGGTCAAGATCCTAGGGCTAAGATGGAAGTTTAACGTTCATCTTTGTATTTTCCTTCCTTACACTGTGTCCTAATAGTTATGCTTCTCTATTTAATAGGCATGCCATAAACTTGTGACATATAAAGCAAAAATTTAAACAGAACTGAAAGTGAAATAAGGGCCTGCTTTTAATCACAGATGGTGGGTATACCTTTCAAAATTGAAGATTTCTTCACATTTAAAATTTTACTAATGTTTGGTAAAAATCTTCAACAAAGAGCAGGTAGAGAACCCTTTGTTTTATGTTAGATAATACTATTTCCAGTATTTCCAGAAATATTCCTGGAATATTTACACAGTAAATAAATGTGTGTGGAAACCTAATGGTCCTATTTAATTAACAATTGTAACCCAACTTCTAATTCTGTAAATAAAACCTTGAAAAGATGAAACACTATAGCTATAGCTATATATTGTTATATATTTATATATACACATGCACATGTGTGTATAAATATGAGCAAATAAATGCATATGATCCATAGCTCACAGTGCTGAGAAATATTATCTTTCTTTAATAAAATCTGGTCTTGCCCATATTAAAAGTTTGTATCATATCTTAGCAGCTTATCCTACCTTTCATTGCTGATTTCCACTTTTCATCCTCTCTGTGCCATGGCCTTAAATAATACAAATCTTAACAATATAAAACACACATACGCGCGCGCACACACACACACACACACACACACACACACACACACTAAAATCCATTTGAATAAAATCCATTTCTTCATGAAACAATAAAATCCAGTTTCATGAAGAAGATACTATATAAAGAGATTAAATTTAAGAGATTCTAATCAAATCTGAGTTTGAGAGAATTCTCCTGAAGAAGTAATGATTGTACAAAAGTCTAAATGATTGGTAATTAACTCAGTGAGAGTGTGTGCAGAAGGAAACAGGCTTTGTAAGGCCCTGATGATGAGAAAGGGCAGGACATATTTTAAATATAGGCCAAAGTGCCGTGTGGCTGAAATGTAATAATCAACAGACAGTGGCTCATTATCAGTCTGGAAAGGGGGCAAAAGCCAGATATTGGAAAGTCTGTAATACTGTGTTTCAAATTTTGAATGGTTTTCTATTGAATTAATGGAATCAGTTTTTTGCTTCACAATGATTACTTTTTTTTTTTTTTTTTTTTTTTTTACTTTTAAACATTGTTCTGATGGAGCAGGGTAAAACTTAGGGCAATGCCAAAAGTTGATGTCGTTAGTGAGCAGAAGTCTGAGTGATATGAGTTGGCTATCAGAATAGTCAGAGAGAGAGAGAGAGAGAGAGAGAGAGAGAGAGAGAGAGAGAGAGAGAGAGAGAGAGAGAGAGGTGAGTTAAGAAAGATGGCAGCAGTGGGAGAAGTGAAAACATTTTTGAGTTGTTTCGAATATACGCGTTTGAAGTGCTATAAAACATTAAGTGGAAATGTTTACTAAGCAATTATATATATGACTATGTCTGTGCCTCATAAGAGAAGTCTAGGCTGGAAACACAAGTTATGGAATTAAACGCTTATTTTTATGTGCCATGTGCAATTTAGAAACATTGAGGTCATTGTCTCATTAGTCATTATAATATAATAGACACTATCATTTTATTTATTTACCATTGTAGGTATACATTGTTTAAATAAAATTTCAAATATCACAAATTAATTGTAGAGTGTCAGAGGTCCAAGTGTGGTGGGTTAAAGATGGCTGCAAATACATCAACACTCTTCTCATTGAGATGTGTAGTTTTTGTATCCACCCCTTGACTCTGGTCTAGCCTGTGAGTATTTCGACCAACGAAAAAATTTTCGTTGTATTTCGACCAACTGTAAAAAAGCCACAAATTTTTTGTAAAAAAGCCACAAATAACACAAATTAAGTTGGTAGCAGAGTTTGCCAAAACTTTTAAAACAAAATTTGTTATTATTATGTTTCATTGTTTGGGGATTAAGAGTGGAAACAGGGCATATGGGAGAAAACGTGTCTTTACTTAAAATTTTCAGAGTATCAGTGCTATTAATTGAATCGCTGAGGATTGGAGCAATTGTAAGTTGGCTGAATACCCCTCGTGTTTACATATAACTTTTTCAAGTGGCTTTCCAAAAGGTCAGTTTTGGCTTTTTAATAGTACAATAGTTACTTAACTGGAGCTGAGTAATCCAAAAGAAAGAGAAAGAATACATCAACAGCCAGTCCTCTGTAAAGCTAAACTTGGAAATGGCACAACCTCAATTTCTGCTACATTTCGTTGGTCGAAATACTCACAGGCTAGACCAGAGTCAAGGGGTGGATACAAAAACAATGAGAAGAGTGTTGATGTATTTGCAGCCATCTTTAACCCACCACACTTAGACCTCTGACACTCTACAATTACTCCTTACTACTATGAATTTAGGCAAAGTACATCTATAGCAAAGGGCCAGGCATGCCATAAGTAACAATAAAGTGTTTATTTAATGAAATAATTCTAGTGTAGGGAATTATAGTTTTGTTAATCATAAAATATCCTTTAAATCATTTTAGATGCTCTATTATTTTGCCTAAAGGGACTAAGACATTTAGGGTGTCATCACAGGGTGGTACTTTTGAATTCCTCTCATAGTGGATTAGAAATGTCTAAAAATTATTTAAGTTAAGGTTCACAAAGAAAGGCCTTTCAGATTCAGCTTAAAATTTCTAATTTTAAATATGTTTTAAAAATATTCTCTATGACTGACTGCATTAGATCAGCATGGAGAACTTTTTAATATAATTGATAGCTTGTTGTTCACTGAATGTTAAAAAACTCAACAGTAAGACGATTTCAAAGAAAAGGTCAAATGCTGCCTTTGAAAAAGACCAAACTCCATGTAAAGAATAACACCATTCTAAGTAAACCACTTTCCTTACAATTCTAAGTGTCAAAGCTCTTATTCATAGGGATGAATAAACCAAATAGAAAATGTTCCCAACTCATGCAATCATCAACATTATGTAAAATTATGAGATGGCTGTGATTAGTAATCTGAAATATAAAAACAATTAGGTATTAGGCTTCAATTTTCCTTTCATCCCTCAGAACTTTTAATACTGCTATTGTGTGCTATTCGGTTAAGTTCTTTATAAATGATTGCATAAATAATGAATATTATTGTGGTATCAGCAAGAGAGTAGGTAATAGCACTCAACCAATTAAGACAAATGATATTGTAGGTATTACAATTGACTTGTACAAAATTATAATGTGCAGTTGCCAGTCACCAATAGATATATAATGACATTAATAATTTAATTATTCTAAGGTATTAACAAATAATTATGATCAAAGTAAGAAAGCAACGCATGTGAAAAATGCATGGGAATCATAGTTGGAATGCTGGCTCTTCCAGTTTGTTACCGAACCTTGGAAAATCACTCAGCCTCTTTAAGTATCAATTTTGTTAGCTGCAAATGGAAGATACTGTTTTCATGTTGAAATGTCATTGTAAGAATTAATCAAAATCATGTATTCAAATAACATATAAGACCATCAATAGTTATTATTTTTATAATTATTAATCATTATTAATGGTGTGGTAGAAGTTGAACCAGTAAGCAAATTGTTTTTCTCACAAATATTTATTTTGGAACATCTGAAAGAGAGGGTAACTCTATTAAATCATTAAAAAATAAAAAGGAACATACGCTATGAAAAGTGAAGTCTTAGGAAAAAGGAAGCAAAAAGTAAAATATCCAAAAGTGGCATAAAAAGAACAAAGTTCTTTGCATGTCACAAAAGAACAAAACTGAGAAGCAAAATAAGAACAAACAAATAGATGAGAATATCTGAGAAAAACCTTTCCAGGGAAATGCCTTTAATATCAGTCTCAAGATGATTTTGTAAGTATTTAAATTGTTGGCTATTCATACAGAAAATATGTCTTTCATAGGGAAGATCCAGAAAGTGCAATGATTATCACTGTGCTTTTTTCTTTGTCTCCATTTTATTCCCACTTCCATTGTGCCCTTGTTATAGAAAACCAGGCACCCCAGGGATCTGAAGGATCTTGTCTGTGTGTTTGTTTCAAAGTGTGTTTCTCACTATAATTGATGAAATTACTATTTCATAAACATATGTTTTCCAAAGGACTGACATTTTTGTTGGTTCATTTAATCAAATATGTACAGCTTGCAAATATTTTTATCATTTAAATACAAAGTAAAATTGTAGCTCTCAAATTGTCTTTCTCACAGTAAGATTAAGCATGCAAATTAACTTCATCTCAATGAAATTACTTTGGAATAAAATATGTTAGCATTAGAGGCAACCAAGTAATTTTAACATAATGAGTTGTCCTGAGATTTATCCCCTTCTAGGTACTGACAATTGCATATTAACTCTATGCAATTGATTAACCTTCTTAACCTTAGTTTAAACATTTTGCCCTCATCTGCTCAGGCAGATTCTCCACTCCCCTTGTCTTCTGCACTTTTGACTGGGAGACTCTAGAGGCTGTTTTACTTTCCAGGTCTCATGTGTTCCTCTTGGAATGTTTTACAGCTGCCCTGTTATGAACTGTCCTTTGTAGACTCCTGCTTTCTCTCCACAACTCCTTCCTAACTGCCCTCTGCTAGAGAAGCTGCATAATGGTGGTAATCTCCCCATGGTGACAGCTGTTAACATAGCCAAAGCTTCTGGCAAAATAAAAAATATATAACTTAGTTTTCTAACTTCACCATTTGTCTGCTGAATACCAAATTATTATTTTTTCACATTATACTTCTGAGAGTTCTTCATTAAAAAGCTTCTCAGCTTCTGCCATTTTTCTTTACTTTCTAGGCTAAAGAACAAAGATCAAGAAGCCTCAAAACGTATAATCGAAAAATTTTGTTCACTTCATTGAAAATAGTTTTGGGGTTACATACAAAAGTTTGCAAGTTACACCAAACAAACTTAATTGCCAGTTAAACAAAAAAGTCAACACTCTTTGGGAAAATATAACAGATTCAACAATACAAAAATTCATTATATCGATGATATTATGCAAAATTAGTTGAGATAAAGAAAGAAATATGACCCATAATCAGTAGACAGGATAATTAGTGGAGGCTGAGATAATGAGATCTTCCTGGTGATCTTGATGAAGATCAAGAGATCTTTTTGGCCAACGCTTTTTCACTTATCCATTTAAAAATCCATTACATGGATTCATAACTAGGTGACAAGGAAGTAACATAAGTGCAGGCTTTGCTGACTGTTTGTGAATTGAATAACAAATGAAGAGAAAAGGATTATAAGGCAGCTCTTATAATCAAGCTCAAAGGCATCAGGGAAAAGTGCTTGTAATAAAGAATAAAAAAGAGTATCTCAGCAGAGAAATATCTAGATTCTCTCGGACAGTGCCAATGCCGATGTTTTCAGAGTCAGTGACTTCTTCTAGGGCTTCATTTTAAGTTCTATTTGAGTTTCATTTCTGGCATTATCACCTTCTATTTCCTTATTGCTCTTTCATCTTTCTTGGCCAACTCTCTGTAACTTAATCATTTAAAAATATGTTACATGGATTCATAACTGAGAGACAAGGAAGTAACATAACTGCAGTCTTTGCTGACTGTGTGTGAATTGAATAACAAATGACCAGTGACCAACCACCAACAGACTTTGAAGAAAGTGATGCTACTGGTTACTGATCACGATGCATACTGATCACGATGCATATTATTTGATGTATTGATTTGTGAACTAAGAAACTAGCAGCAAAGATTTACTTTACATAATCATTCACAGTTAATTACATAATTACTCACAGTGGTAATATCTGAAATTTGAATTTTGTTGTTGGGGTTTGGTATTATTTAACTAAACTATAGTTCCTGAAATCCTCATATGTCAGAACTGAGCAAAGCAAGGACTATGTGTATATATTAAACTGGAAGATAGAATATATAAACTCTCTTTAGCAAATTGACCTTGGGCTGAGAGAAAAGATATTTAAATGAGAAGAAATATACTTAAAATAAAACTCTCACAAATATCAATGTTCAGGATTATATAAAAATGTTAAGTCTGGAATTAAAATGTCAGGAAAAATATGTGTATGTGTGATATCAGAAAAAAAACAGGAGAAAGTGTTTCAAGGGGGATACAAAGAATTTGTAAATAAGGCTGAATAGATGAGTAAGAGAGTACTGAGGAAATTACCTCCAGAATTTTTTAAAGTTAAGTTGCTGATTAATTTCAGAAACTGAAACTAATTTTGAGAATTGAATGGGTAGTAATAGTGTGGATATAGCAATATTGCTCATGATTTCAAGATGGTTTGAGGTTAACTGTTATTTCAGCATAGTCTATCCCATTTGAAAGTCTAGAAGATAAAAAAGATAACTGCAAGAGTTATGACTTTGAGGAAGTGGAATGAGGCAACATTCAGGGCAAAGGCAGAGTTGTTAAGATTTTACAGCATAACGGGAGGACAAGGAAAAGAGGAGTGTAGAGGGCATTTTTTACGTGAGCACATATAGTATCACGGAACCTAGTTTTCCTGTGAAATAGGCATGGCCATCTGCAGAAAGTGGTGGGAAGAAAAAGGACTAGTATTTTTTTTTTTTTTTTTTTTTTTTTTTTTTTTTTTTTTTTTTTTTTTTACTTTTTAAAAATTATTCTTTAAGTTCTGGGGTAAATGTGCAGATCATGCAGAACTGTTACATAGGTATACACGTGCCGTGGTGGTTTGCTGTATCCTTCCCCCCATCGTCTACATTAGGTATTTCTCCTAATGTTATCCCTCCCCAATCCCCCCATCCCCTGCTGTCCCTCCTCAGACCCTCCACCCCCAGACTAGCTATTTTTAAGACAGACCACAAAGATGCCATGGAGAAAGAGAGGAAGATCTGACTAGGGAAATGTAAGAGGATTGCTGTGCAGTGGTGAGGTTTGCAGGATTACTGTTAGTTCCAGTCTCAGAGTTCTAGTCTCAGCAGTTCATTGATTTTTTTAAACTATCCTAAACAACCCATGTATAAACACGGAGAAGATAAACTATTGTACTGATACATGTTAAGTGACAGGGCATGTACTAAAAGAAAGCAAGGGGCATTGGGTTCACTTTCTTAGCAAGATCTAAAAATTAATATTTCAAGCTCTAAAAAATAATACATATATATATATATACACACACACATACATACACATACACAAACACAGTCCATAGCCAAGTGCCAGCCAATAAGAAATGTACAGTCATCTAATGTATGATTGGAACTCAAGACATCATTCCACACTTATCTCTGTTGCCCCTTTGAATACTTGCAATTTAAAGAACAAGAAAAGAAGATTAAAAAGAAGGAAAAGAGATAGCACATCATACTTAATTGCAAAACTTCATGTTATCCCTAGGGTAACTTTCGGTGCTGACAGAATAGTCCCCAGAAGAGTTATTATTTCAAGGCTAAATTCAATGAAGTAAAAATAAGAGTCAATAAGAATAACCTTTGTGCAAGAATGAAACGAATACCACACTAGAGGAAAACATTAACTGGGTCTCACTGTAGTTTATTTAACATCTGACGGTTTAGGGTTTTTGTTGGAGGTCAGGTTGTAGGGTGCCAACCACCTGGCTCTGAATCAATGTTCTAGTGAGGAAATATGGGACAAGTTATTTAATCTGTCTCACCCACAAAAGTGGTTCATTATAGTGCTGAAATTAGTTGAGCTAATACATTTAAAGTTCTTAAAAGAGTGACTGGCATGTATTAACAGTAAATATCGAATAATTGTTACATATTACTCTCAATCCAATGGTACTATACTATTGATTCTTCCAGCTCATAAGACTTTTGGGAGAATACAATGAGATAATGTATATTAAAAATTCTTATGACTTTGTGTGTTTTTATATAATTTATTCAATGTATTACGAGTAACTGACATTGTACGGAAAATTCATAAAGCTTTTAAGATTAACAGCAGTGAACCCTATTTCATGGATAATTATAAATTTTGTTTTTATTTTTATTGGGTGAAAAGTTATTGAGAGACTGAAGACCCAAAATTCAAACCTTTGGGCTAAAGAAAAATGCTGTAATTTTTTTCCCCATGAACTGAACTACTCAATATACTTTAGAATTATGAAAGGGAAAATAAATACAAATTGTTCACATGTATGTGTGATTTATGCTATGATGACTTATTCTTTAGAGAACTTTTGGGATACTTACTGGGCTATGTCCTTTCAAAAGACATTTGTAAAAATAACTCAATTATTAAATGTCTGGGGTTAATATAATTTTCTAAAATGCTAAGTATATCCAAATAAGATTTTAAATGTCTTACTGTTACATAAAAGATTTTATAGCTATGTAATTTTCATAAAAGATAACTATGCAAATAATACCTTTCAAATAGAATGCATATGTGAATGACTACATGAATTGATGTGTGCCGGAAATCAAAAGTTAGATTCTGTCCTGATGAAGTCATTTCTCTAGTTGACAACTGTCAAAGCCATCTCAAAAACCCATGAATATTAAAGCACTGTTCACTGGCACATTTGGCATTTTGAAATCAGGCAAATAGAACTCATGAAATATGAAAGGAGTGCTCCATGTCGCTTTGTAGAAAATGTCGCCATTAAGATGATGTATGAGGAAATTCACACCTTCATCTGCTGGGAGTGCTCAACTGTATTTTCAATCAACTGTATTACTTTGCTTTGATAATGTTAACATTGGATCATATTCTCCTTTTCCTGGCTTTAGGAGGTCTCAAAGCTACGATTAAATGAAAGATTTTAAAATATTTTCACATGTAATGCATATTTAAACACAAATGCTTTGTTTTAACTTTGTTATATTGTAACAATCAGATCCTTAAAGCCTTTTTATTCTAGATATTAGCAATAGGCCAGGAATATTCCTAGGCATAATATCCATTGCCAATTTTTATTCTTATCTTACTGACTTGAGGAGTCCAAATTTATTCAGAACTTGTGATGGTTTCTTTCACATTTTAGCCTCAGGAAACTTTATCCTGCCTACATTTATCTTCATGTTTAGTGATATTATGGACTTGCCTATTTTTCTTGAAAACTTTACTTTTTTTTGAATTAAAAAAAACTTTTTGAGTCATTTTAAAGAAGGTGATTCTTTTTATTTTACCTACTTTATAGTATTTAAAATATCAGGTAATAAGCATTCTTTCTCATTCCAAAAAAGGACAGGCATAAACATACCATAAATACACTGAAAGTCTTAAAAATTATTTTACTATGACAATGGCAAATTATCCTGAATAATAATATAATAGTAATAGTGGTAATATGATTTTCACTGTATCATCAAGATGTTTAATTAGTGCAAGAGTTTAGGAAGTGTATATATTGCAATAAATATATTTTGCATCAATTCCTCTATACTAATTTATTTCCAACTCTTTAAATTTAGCAGTATGAAGACTTAAAATTACTTTTCCTGTAGAATAGAAAACATGTTCTTGACTATCGGTGCACCAAAAGATACCTAAGGCAAGGTACCCAAAATCCAAATTCCATAACTTCTGTAACTCTTATTTTGTATCACATTTTGTAAGACAACTACCCTTTTTTGCATAATTACCATGATATTCTGAATCTAATGTTTTAATGAAGGTACACAAATATAAACATTTCTTAAAATAAGTGACTTGGAAACATTTTGCTTGCTTGTAAATTCATGAGTTTTTGTACTCATATTACTTTGGCAAATGTAAGATGACTAAGTGTGCATATAACATCACTGAGTCCGACTTGCCAAAGAAAATTCATACACAACCACCGTACATATGCTGAAACTTCTCATTTGTGTTTTGAGATTGCATGTTTCTATTTACTCCCAAACTAGACACAACACAACACACACACACTCCCCTTAAGGAATAACAGATACCCAGATCTGTTCCTGAATTATAGGTTACTTGCCTGCCCCTAAGATCCATACAAAATACATAAAAGGGAAATCACAGCCATGGCCCATTCCTCAAGGTATTTGAGTTGGTACACAGCTCGGACAGCAGAGTGGGCTACAGAGCACTTTGAGAACTCTTTCAGGCACAGGGGAGGTTAGTCACAGATGTGGCATTTTGTGATGTGTCATATTAACTTACTACATTAAATATAGATTAAAACGTAGATGGTTTGGAATAAATATCCTTGAAAGAATTATGCCTTGTAGTAATGGTAAAACATCTTGTCTGAGCCCTGAAAACTCACTGAGGAAACCAATTTTAGCAGCAGTATAAAGTTGTGCTGAGAAAACAATTTTTGATGTTCAACTGATAATCATGTATGTTAAAAGTTATTCATCAAGCTGGAAGGCCTGAGCAATTAGTAGTGCAATCAAAATGTTGTTAGAATGTACACAGAAATCAATTCATAAATGTCCAAATCATTGGCTAATAGTTTTTACTTTTTGGAATCCTTCCTTTTGGTCTATCGAAAGGTTGTAGATGTTTCATGTAAAGGGCAGGATTTTACAATCTCTGTCACAATTACACCATTCTGCCACTGTAGCAGAAAGCAGTCACAGCAAACACCTCAATGATATCTGTGGCTGTGTGCGATGCAAATTTATTCATGGACAATTGATGTTTTCTATAATTTCCTCATATCATGATTTGATTTTTTGAACTATTTTAAAATATAAAAATAATTCTTAGTTCATGGACCATAGAAAAACTAGTGAGAAGCCATACTTTGCCAACCCTTGGGATAACCGAGAACTGGGTTTCTAGGGAAGCAGTTGCTCTGCGGATCTTCATAATTTATAAGGCAGGTGACTTCATCTAATATAAAACCTCATACATTCTAAAATTTTAGTGTAGGAATACATAAGCCACAGAAATGCTGAACTGTATTTTCTTAGATATTTATTTTTGAAAAATGTCCTGATAGTTAACTGTCCCTTCTACACTATAGAAAAAAAATCTATAGTATTTATATTTATAGAATATATTCTTGTTATGAAATGTAAGCATTTGACAAGTGTGCTTTTACAGGTCACATATAGTGAATGTTACTTCTAGAAAATAGTAGTTTCTCTCCAAGATCAGAGTTGTCTGATCTCTCTCACTTCCTGTCTCTCTGTGTGTGTGTGTGTGTGTGTGTGTAATAAAGTTGCTTGAAACAACTTCAGTTCCAAAAGAGACAAGATAACCCATTAAAGACAGTAATAGGGAGATTGAAGCAAATTTGCACTAGAGAAAAGTTAACTTGTCATACCCAGATAGTCACTTTACGGGAGGTTCAAGAGTTAACATTTATTCAGTATATACAAGCACTTGGGGTTATTCACAATTTTCATGTACTCTAAGATTACAGTATATGTCTAAGTTTTGGATCTCTCCAATCAGGCTTTAAAGAGAAATTTAAATGGAAATAAGATAGTTGAAGTAAATGGCAGTGATTAAATGATTAAAATTCATACTAACAATAAATCTTTCTACCAGAGGTAGACATTATTTGTTCTCTTCAACATTAATATTATGCATGTAAAAATGTTATCTATTTGTATTTTTTGAAAAAAATTCTAACGCATCATTTCTGAAATTTGTGGTTTGAGGATGACGCCATGATAGCTATGTCAATAACCTGATAAATACAAGCACTAAAAGGCTGCATATTATTAAATACAAGCACTAAAAGGCTGCATATTATTTATGTCCACAGAGCACCTAAGGCAGGTTTTCACGTACGAATGAGTTAGAAAATTTTGCTTTGGGTGTGTTTATCTAGACAAATTTTGTGTTCAGAAACATAGATAAGAATGAAATATCCACTTACACTCACCCATCACCCCATATTATGGTTAATGTTAACATTCTCTTCAGAGCATAAATATATGTGTGTATATATATATATATATATATATATATATATATATATATACACACACACATTTATATATACATAAATATATAAAAATATATTTATACACATATATTTGTACATATAAATATATATACATTTATATTTTATATAAATATATATGTTATATATATAAAATTATTTTATATATGTATATAAATATGTTTTATATATATATAATTATTTTATAGGTTATATTTATATAAAATTATTTTATATATGTATATAAATGTTATATATATGTTATATATATTATTTTATATATGTATATAAATATATATGTGTATATTTATTATATATATAAATATATAAAATATAAATATATTATATATAAATATAGTTATATGTTATACACATATATAAAATTATTAATATATATATAGTACTTTAGGTTCTGGGATACATGTGCAGATCATGCAGGATTGTTGCATTGGTACATACATGGGAAGGTGGTTTGCTGCCTTCATACCCCCATCACCTATATCTAGTATTTTCCCCCTCATTATCCCTCCCCACTCTCCCCATCCCCTGCTGTCCCTCCCCCAGACTCCCTCAACTGACCATGGTGTGTGCTGCTCCCCTCCCTGTGTCCATATGTTCTCATTGTTCAACACCAGCCTATGAGTGATAACATGCAGTGTTTGGTTTTCTGCTCGTGTTTCAATTTGCTGAGAATTATGGTTTCCAGATTCATCCATGTCCCTATGAAACACACGAACTCATCAGAGTATAAATATTAACTATAAGGTAATCCTTTAACATTATTTAATAAAATGTAATTCTTCCCTTTCCTTTTGTTTTCCCTCAAAGACTCTGACAGAACATTTAGTGATTTTTAATTTAATATGAGCAATACTCACAGTGTGATAGGTCTTATGATACACTGACAATTATGACACCTATTAATCTTTTTTTAAATTATAAATGAGAAGATTTTGTTTTACTCCCAAACTTTATTGACCGAATTGACTTTTCTTTGAGTTGTTTTTGCTTAAGCAAATACAATGGATAAAACTGTATGAAACAGAATACCATTAGCTTTCTTCTACATTTGTTTGCATTAGTTCATTAGTAAAAATAATAAGGTATCTTATAATTGACCAGTAGTTGTCAAATATTTTACTCCTTTACTGCTTTGTGTGACAGTCAAAACTTTTTGTGGATGATTTCAGTTGAGAAAGGAGTAATGCCGACTTAAATGCTCCTTCCATAAAAGATGGTGCTTCTCCAGCACTGAAAGATGGGGCTATAACCTTAAATGATTTAGTTCTGTATTTTGGCATTAAGAAGCTCTAATTCCATTTTCAGATAAAGTAAGTCTTAAAGTTATTATATCTAACATAAACATCCATCCGTGGTACTTTATATATAAATTATTACCCTGAAAAGAACTGGAATTAAGATTTCAACTTGCTTGAACAGAATCTCATTTCCTTGAAATACAGTAGGAGCAGTATTTCAAGGAAATTAGTTTCATCTTCAAAATGAGGCAGAGGACTTGAAAGCCAGAGAACTTGGCTGCCTACCGAATGGCAGAGATAGCGCAACAGGTACAATGTACTAAAGGATGGCCATCATTCTTAGAGAAATAATGTTTCTTTAATACTTCCTTGCCACTCAATAAAGATAACCTCAGACTAACTCAATGTGTTAGATTCATCCTGCTAGCCACAAAGCAGTGACAAAGGCCTTTATTAATTTACACAGCACATTCTTAAAATCATATATATACACACACACACTCTCTCTCTCTCTCTCTCTCTCTATATATATATATATATATATATATATATATATATATATATAGGTATATATATATATATATATATATATATATATATATATACACACACACACACACACACACACACACATTTATGTGGCACTAGCAACGATAATTTTTTTAAAGAGCACATCTTGTATGTTTAATCTAAAACCTTTCCATCTTGTATTTCATTGGAGTTTGTTCTCAATTCTTCCCCATAACAATTTTAAAAGTTATGGCAATTTGCACAGGGACCATATTGGAATTTGGTGGAGTTGGAGTAAACACACTTCATTTCATTTTGTTTGGCATTTTCCAGACATCCTGTGGATCCTCTCCCACCAGGTGAAATTCTCCAAGTTGTCATGGTGATACACTTGATCTTAGCCAAAAGGCCAAGAAACAGCTGTCATTATGGTACATGGCTGGGATGATAAAAAGAATCAAGGATCTTGGAAGACAATAGGGCATTTCTATGATAATCTTTGAAAGGATTCCTGCATTTTTCTTTATCCAGTTTGGAGACAGAATGGGGTTGGGGGAGGATCCACATCTCAGACTGCTCAGGTAGGTCTTCTCAGAAACACTCCTTTATAAAGCGATCCCGTTTGTCATCGACAGGAAATTTTATGACAACCAGTTTATTTTATAGAATTCTATAGTGAATTTTATTTCAGGTGCAGTAAAATTATAAAACACATTAAAGTCTTTGTTTATGTATATATGTTTGTATGTGTGTGAGATACAGTAATATTTCACACATACATATATACAATAAAAATAAAATATATAAAATATTTCTCCCATATTTTTATTCTTTTTGAAATAGAGTCTAGCTTTTTGGCCCAGGCTAGAGTACAGTGGGGCAATCTTGGCCCACTGCAACCTCTACCTTCTGGGATCAAGTGATTCTCCTGCCTCAGCCTCCTGAGTAGCTGGAACTACAGGTATGCACCACCACACCCAGCTAATTTTTGTATTTTTAGTAGAGATGGGTTTTGCCATGTTGGTCAGGCTAGTCTCAAACTCCTGACCTCAGGTGATCTGCCTTTGTTAGCTTCCCAACGTGCTGGGATTACGGGAGTGAGCCACTGTGCCTGGCCTACCCCATCTTTGAAACTCTTTTACTAATTTCCTTTGACCCCAGCCAAGAAAGATACTAGGTATCTTCATGATGCCCCTGGTTGTCGGACATGTCACGGGATTAATAAGAATAACACTACCTTTAAGAAAATAAGTATCATATTTATTTTGTAAACTAGAGCTATTGTGTTTTTTCTCGATTGGATTAGAGTAAGTAGGTGAAATATTTGTATTTTATAAAATTTACCTAAATATGTAATATGGCTCAAATCATTTGTTTTTTATGGCAATGTGATAGAATGGTAAGATCAGACAGAAGACTTGAAATTAGTAACATTTAGTTAAAATCTACATTGTTTCTCATTTTTGCTTAGTGACCTTGGAAAGCTATACCTATAAGAGTTTTCTTTTGAGTGAAATGTGAATATTAATATCTATATTACAAGACTGTTGTAGCAAAAGTGAACTGAGTTTAACACACCCATGAACATAGCATACACATATATACCTAATAAGGGTTATTAGTATTCAGTTTTCCCATACTTAATCAGTATAAATTAGCGAACCATCATTGCACTATTACCTATATGGAGCCGTCTTCTAGAATATCACACAAATATTAATTCTGTCAAAATCGTAAAACACCTACTGTGTCCCAGCCACTATGCAAGAGGCCATACAACTAATTACTAAATCACTTATGATTGTTTGAATATCTTTCTTTTCCTCTAGACCTGCTCAATGCCAAATTCTTGCATGTTCTTTTCTTTTAGGGGTCACAATCACTAGGGATAGATGCTAGGGATAAGCATGGTATTTGTTACAGAAGAAAAAATCAAGCACTTTTTGAACAGAGATGTACTATTTAGTTCCATTTAGAGAAATGAGAAAATACTTTCTAGAAACAATTGGCCTAAGACCATCTCAGGGTTACCATAATCGCACACTATCTGGTGTGATTCTGTTTTTAAAATATAGAAAATAAAATAGTGAGGGACTTTGTAGTTTGTACAAGACCATATAGATCAGTATTTAATAGTGTCAGCCACATATGTAATCAATTTTTTATGTAGTCATTTGAGGTTAAAAAGTGAAATCAATATTAAAGATACATTTTAATTAAGCTAGTATATTAAAAAAATAACATTTTAATGTGTAATCACATAAACATGATTAATAAAACATTCAAATAATATTTTCATAGAAAGTCTTTGAAATTTTTAAGTATTTTACACTTAGTTTCATAGCAAATCCTTCAGCTATGTTGACATTTAATAAAGCTCTAAGTTCAAAAAATAGATTTCCTTACATAGATTGTTCCAAACATAGTTAAAAAGATTTTCAGTAACTGAGAAAAGAACATTTCTTCTTATCTTCACCTATATATTGACAGAACCAATTCATTTTTTCTTGATTAGCCATTATTTCAATTAATATCTAATTTAAAATATCACTGTCTAAATTCAAAAGCAACTCTTAAATGTTCAAATATTAGAAAAAGAGACTTCTTAGACATTTTCTTTTAGACTTTGCAACAGATTTATGAAACATTAAGAATTAGAATCTACATGTTGATTCATTTTAGAAATATGTATAAAATTATTGCTTTTATTTTGAAATGTGTCAGCTTTAAAATACTTTTACATTTCTAAGTACTTACAAGCTTTCTTCTTCCTTAGAACTTCAGATTTAGTTCATTCATATGCAGTGAGGTATCAGTGAAAATTATAAACACCTTGCTATTTTTTGTCTTTGATAATTACATGTTTGGCAAACATTTCTTGTGTTTAAAGAAAATCATGAATTGAAGTTGAGTACAGTAAATATTTGTAAAAATCAACCAAAGACCATTAATAAAGAACACAGATATAATTAAAAGTATTGTGTTCTTTTTTCAGTGATTTCATAACAAAATTTCTGTATCAGGAGTAATAATTCATCCTACTATCTCAATTGAAAACTAAATTTTCTTTAGTGTTGGAATCCAAGCTATCTTACATTTGGCCAAATTTACAAACTCAGATTTTGTATAAAATTGTTTACATTTGATTAGGATTCAAGATGGCTGATCGCTAACATCTCAGGATTGTAGGTCCCAGTGAAAGCGCAGAGAATGAGAGGATGCCACACTTTCAGATGAATTTTCGTTGCTCATGGACCAGAAGATTCCCAGTGGAGGGGTCCCACGGGTCACCAGCGCAACTCTTGTGGCCAGTGGGGTTTTGCTGGCACCTTGGCACAGCAGCTCTTCGTGCAGAGTAAATGGGAGGAGATTCCCCGGGCAGAAGAGCACCATCAGTCTTATTGCTGATGTTTTGGCCGGCGCAGTGGGTTGCTCGGATTCCAGCACTGGGAATCAATAAACTGGGCATCCACTCAGAAACCCAACTAGAAAGGTGGTAATTGTAAAGACGACAGATGGATACATTTATAACAAAGGGAAGAAACCAGCCTAAAAAGGCTGAGAATACCCAAAATCAGAACCCCTCTCCCTCTACAGGGGATTACAGTTCCTCATCAGCAATGAAACAAGCCCTGATGGAAAAGGACTGTGTGCCATTATCAGAAGTAGGCTTCTGAAGGTGGATGATAAGAAATTTCTGGGAGTTAAAAGAACTTGTTCTAACCCGATGTAAAGAAACTAAGAACTTTGAAAAAAGGTTTGATGAAATGCTAACAAGAATAGACAATATAGAGAGGAATATAAATGAACTAACGGAGTTGAAAAACACAACACAAAAACTTAGTGAAATATGCACAAGTTTGAATAGCCAAATTGATCAAGCAGAAGAAAGGATATCAGAGGTCGAAGACCAACTTAATGAAATAAAATGAGAAGACAAGAATAGAGAAAAAAGGATAAAAAGGAATGAGCAAAGTCTCCAAGAAATATGGGACTATGTGAAAAGACCTAATTTACGTTTGATAGGTGTACCTGAATACGATGAACAGAATGAATCCAAGTTGGAAAATACTCTTCAGGATATTATTCAGGAAAACTTTCTGAATCTAGCAAAGCAGCACAATATTCAACCCCAGGTAATACAGAGAACACCACAAACATATTCCTCAAGAAGAGCAACCCCAAGGCACATAATAGTTAGATTCACCAGGGTTGAAATGAAGGAGAAAATACTAAGGGCAGCCAGAGAGAAAGGTCAGGTTACCCACAAAGGGAAGCCTATTAGAGTTACAGCAGATCTCTCAGCAGAAACCCTACAAGCCAGAAGAGAGTGGGGGCCAATATTCAACATCCTTAAAGAACAGAACTTTCAGCCCAGAATTTCATATCCTGCCAAACTAAGCTTCACAATTGAAGAAAAAATATAATCCTTTATGAACAAGTAAGTACTCAGAGATTTTATTACCACCAGGCCGGATTTACAAGAGCTCCTGAAAGAAGCATTATACATAGAAAGGAACAACCAGTATTAGCCTTTCTAAAAATATACCAAAAAGTAAAGAGCATCAACATAAAGAAGAATTTACATCAATGAATGGATAAAATAGCCAGTTAACATCAAAGGGCAGTAAACCTAAATTTAAGTTGACTAAATCCCCCAACCTAAAGATACAGCCATAACCTAATGATATGCTACATCCAGACCCATTTCACATTCAAAGATACACAAACACTTAAAACAAAGGGATGGAGAAAGATTTACCAACCAAATGGAGAGCAAAAGTAAATAAATAAATAAAAAGCAGGAGTTGCAATTCTCGCATCTGATAAAATAGATTTCAAAGCAGCAAAGATATAGTGGTAAAAGGATCAATGCAACAATAAGAACTAACGATCCTAACACCCAGATACATAAGACTCATAAAGAGATTTAGACTCAATGAGACAGAAAATTAATAAGGATATCCAGGATTTGAACTCAGATCCAAACAAGTAAACTCAATAAACATTTATAGAGCTCTCCATTTTAAATACACAAAATATACATTCTCCACCTTAAATACACAAAATATTGATTAGCCATTATTAATATCCATTTTTAAAATAAAGGTACATTCCCGTTTTCTTTCCCTCTTTTTCTTCCTCTCCTTCACTCCTTTTTTTCTTTATTTCTTTCTAAAAATAATAATAATAATAATAATAATAATAATAATAGAGAAACCTGGGTACAGAGTATATAGGAACTCTATACTATAAAAAAAAAGTTTACATTTTTGTTAGCGTTTAATTCAGATTCCAGACAATCAATTTTATCAATTCTTTTCTCAAAGGTAACTTCTTATAAAATTCACTCCATATTTACTGAAGATGGCTTCTAATACTGTCAACTTCATTTTTTTTGAAGTTTTCATACATTTTTTTCATTTTGCACTGCCACTGTAAATTGCAATTCATTATGAATATTGTGATGTAATTACTTCCAATCAATTTTTATCTTTATTATTTTGGTAGTTTCTATATTGTCTCTATATTATATATCAGAAGTAAATTCTTGCTAGCTGTGGAAATCTCCTTGCTAGTTGTGAAAATCCTAGATGGCCACTTCTTCCAATACAATGTTGCATCTACATTGAGAATCTGTTTTCAGTGGGGCCACCTTCATCAATTATTTCAGCTAGATCTTCTGGGTAATTTGCCGTAGATTCTACATCAGCACTTCCCGCTATACTTTGCACTTTTCTGTTATGGAGATGGCTTCATTCCTTAAATTTCATGAACCAATCTCTGCTACCTTCATACTTTTGTCCTGCAGCTTCCTCACTCTTCTATCTTGGATCCTGAATCTTCCATCTAGACCATTAAAACTTTCTTCATATTAGCAATAAAGATGTTTTGCTTTTCCAGTATTCATACCTTCATTGGAGTAACACTTTTAATTTCCTTCAATAACTTTTCCTTTGCATTCACTCTTCGGTGAGCTGTTTGGCACAAGTGACCTCACTTTTGGCCCATCTTGGCTTGCAACTTGCCTTCCTCAACTAAGCTTAATCATTTCTAGGTTTTGATTTAAAGTGAAAGAATTGACTCATCTTTTCACTACAGGCCATTGTAGGGGTTATTAATTGTATGAATTTTAACATTGTTGGTCTCAGGGAAGAGGAAGGCCAGAGGAGAGAGACAGAGATATAGGGAATGGCCAGTGGGTGGATTAGTCAGAACACACAGAGCATATATTGATTACATCAACCATCTTACAAGGGCACAGTTCATGGTACCTCGAAACAATTACAATAGTAATATCAAAGATCGCTGATCATGAATCACCATAAAAGATATAATAATGATGAAAACATTTGAAATACTGTGAGGATTATCAAAATGTGACTCGGAAACCTGAAGTGGGCACACGCTGTTGGAATAACTGTGCTGATAGACTTAACTCTACACAGCGTTGCAGCAAACCTTCAACTTGTAACAAGCACAATATCTGTAAAGTGCAATAAAGTGAAGCACAGGCTGGAGTGGTGGCTTTGCACTGATAATCCCAGAAATAATCTGGGAGGTGGAAGTGGGAGGATCACTTGAACCCCAGTATTTGAAACCAGCCTGGGCAACATGGTGAAACCACATTTCTACAAAAATAAAAAATTACCTAGGCATGAGGGCATGCACCTGTAGTCCCATGTACTTGAGAGCCTGAGGTGGGAAAATCACTTGTGCCCTAGGAGGTGGAGGCTGCAGTGAGCTGTGATTATGTCACTGCATGCTAGCCTGGGTGACAGGTGACAGAGTGACACCCTGTCTAAATAAATAAATAAGATAAACAATACAGTGAAGTACAATAAAACAAAGAATGCCTGTATTTGCCAATTATGTTTTATATAGGTAACAGTAACTGTAACTTTTTGCATAAAATTTTCAAATACACACATTGCTATGTTATATAGTACATGTAAAAGTCATTCAAACTTGAGTCAGTCCATGAGTCCCAATAGATCAGTTATGTGTGTATATATATATATATATATATATATATATATATATATATATAACCATAGAAAAGAAACATGTGCCTAACATGTATTATAATGCAACATGAATACTCATGTAATATAAAGTTAAAATAAAACTTAGTCCTTTAATACTACATATGCTTTGAGTTCTTAAATTTAAATTTATTTAATTAAAAATTCAATCCCTCAGTTGAACTAAACGCATTTCAACTGTTCAAGGAGAATATGTGGCTACTGGCTATGTATTGTATAGTGCAGATATAGGTAGGTAATTTGGATCTATGTCTTTCTGATTACAAAAGCTGTTATCTTTCGACTGTGCTGTGTTTGATATCTGTCAATAGATAATCTAGACATTATTGATGGCATCAAAGTAAGAGGCTGGGGAAAAAAATTTCCATGGAAATTTTATAGACTATTTATTCTTTTGAAGGTACAAAAATAGATGACCTTGAAGGTTATAAAATACCTAAATTTAGAATCCTGAGGGTTTAATTCCAACAAATGTAATGTTCACAGGAGGTAACTTGGATATAATATTATGTGAGTGAGCAAATGATATGATTCATGTGTACTTCATTTTTTTAAATCTAGAAAAAGCATTACATAATTTCTTATAATTTTGAATATTGCGTTTACTAAAGATGATGAGATTGAATTGTCTGCTCTCCTTTTTAATATTATTTAAATTTTATATATAATTTCACTCTTTCTGTTTGACTCTGAACATTTTTATCTTGGCTTAGATGATAGCTCTAAGTCAGTATTCTGCTCCAGAAATAAGGTTTTAATTAACACATGAGTAAAATTTATTTATTTTACTGATATTCTCCTGAGAATTTTGAAAGCCTTTCTGAAAACTTCATAAACAGTTTTAAACACACACACACACACACACACATACACACACACACACACACACACGAAAGGGCTGCTTATTTAGCATAGTACTGTAGTGATTCTACATAAATCAAAGTTCCATAGCCCAATAAAAAGGTAATATATAGAAACAGTATTTAGCAATGGGGTTATTAAATTCTTAATGCTTGACTAGTATATTGATTTCAAGCTGACAATAACTAAAAACCAAAATATCCCAACTGCATATTAAAAATTAGTTCGAAAAAGACCCTCATGTGCTGGTTGGGTCTCAACCATTCCCATTGTTTTTTAAATGATAAAATAGTCTATAATAAATATTTTCACATTTCTCTATCTTTTAATATTTCTCTTTGAAAAGCCAACATCAGCTCTAGGCAGTCATGTACCATGATTAATGACAGAGGCAGTGGCCTTTGTGTTACAATGTTGTACTGCTACTAGAAGTTTTCAAGGTCACTGTTTCCTTCTGAAGTTCAAAGGAAGTTAAATATTCATAAAACATGGCCTGATTTTATGCAAGGTCCTGTACTTGTTGCTTTATGACAGCCCATTTTAATGAAAAGAAATGCAAAGAAATTTTCACTCTAAATACTTGACATCCAATTCAGCTGGGAATGTTACTGGAAAGCCTTTTATGATTGAGGAAAATCAGACAGATATTCTTTAGGAGCCCCTTATTTGAAAACATTATTTCCTTTACAGACATTATCGGTAAAAACCCTTTGACCTACCTAAATGAGAGTCTATTAGTGTCTGATGTGCTAATAAAAATTAAGCTGTGAAGCACTGAGGGTCACCTTACTGAATGGCTTTGTTCCCATCCCAGGTTTATGAATCACATTTATCAGAAAGATTTGTCTTGGATGGGGAATATTTTGTTCTTAGACTTTACTTAGTAGCAGTCTAAAGGACACCAAGAGGAAGGGAAAAAAATCCAACAAAGCTAAAATCTGTTAATTTAGACAGGGAGGGAGGAAGAAGGAAGGGCAAAAGGGAACAAAGGAAAGAATGAAGTAAGAAAGACAATAGCACTTCTGTGTTTTTTCATTATACAATTCTATACTGGTGGCTCCACTCTATTTGTTTGGTACTAAAATCTACTTCTGGATACTCTAAAATAATAATCACAGTTTTATGGCAATATGGTATTCTAAATGACATGATGGAAAATTAATAGGTACCAATTACTCAGAATTTGATTAAAATCTACATAAACCAAGAATTTTTCTTTTGTTATATATAAGGATTTGAGAGATGGTTTATGTGATTAATTCCTCTTTAATTGACAATATCTCCTTGAATAGGAAAAATGTGTCTGATTTTCCATTACATAATCTTTCTTCTTCTGTCAAACTATTAGTATTATATATAGAATCCCTTAAATATAATGAAAAAAATTGCTAATTAAATTAAGCCTATTGGCAAGCCTTTTAAATAGTAGTAATATTTTCATCTGATAGGAATATATTATGTATATACGTTAAACAAAGCATAAGAAAGATGAATGAAGCATGATCCTTGCCTTCAAGGAAAATGTACATTTGATATGTACATATGTAAATAATTATAGTAGAAACCAAAGAATATTCTCAGTGCTGTAATAAACTACAACAAAGTTCAATGGAAACATAGAGGAAGAAGAGAACAAAATTAACTCTCTAAAGAAATAAAGAATTCATGATACATTGGCATTTACTCTAGGCACTAAAACCTAAGCAGAATGAGAATTGGTGTTTAGAATTGTGGAAGAATGATAGGCATTTTCAGAGCCACATTTAGCCCAGTAGATTAATTATATATGTTTTTAAAAGAATGAATAGTACCAGTAAAAAGCTAATGAGTGTCTTAGAACAAAAAAATGCTTTGGAATTATAACCACTATTCTAGGGGATTTGATTATTATACTTTTAAGTAATTAGAAGGCACTGAGAGTTTTGAGCAGAGACTGCCATAAATGCATTTGTATTATAATATCAAGAACTTCGTGTATTTACATGTTTCTCCAGAGGAGATAGGTTAGGACTATACAACTTACTGGAATATAAAGAATGACCAAAGCTATAGTTAGAAACATATATTTGTCACATATGAGACTCAGCATCGTTTATATCAAGCATATGTATGCGTATGGTTCTACCTGCCAAAAATACATTGATTTCTACAGGTGAATTTAAAAATCTATAGCTAAGTTGTAGTTAAAGAAAAGAAATGTATTGAGTAAGTCACCTGAAGAATAAAGCATGAAAGAGTTGAAATAAGAAAAGAAATCAACCAGGCGCGGTGGCTCACGCCTGTAATCCCAGCACTTTGGGAGGCTGAAGTGGGCAGATCAAGAGGTTAGGAGATTAAGACATTGGCCAGCATGGTGAAACCCAACTCTACTAAAATACAAAAAAAATAGCCAGGCATGGTGGTGTGTGCCTGTAGTCCCAGCTACACAAAAGGCTGAGGCAGGAGAATCACTTGAACCGGGGAGGCAGAGGTTGCAGTGAGCCTAGATTGTGCCACTGCACTCTAGCCTGGTGACAGAGAGAGACGCCATCTCAAAAAGTAAAAAAGTAATTAATCAATCATTTTACATTTATAAGAAACTTAAACATCATTGAAAGCTAGGGAAACTCAGTTTGATATTTTAGTTCTTTTTGTTTGACTTAAGTAAAGATATCCAATATGTGAAAGATTTTTATTTTTTATACTCGATAATTGCATAGCAATTGTGACTATAGGTAAAAAAAAATTTTCAGTTATGTATTATAGAGCATTAGTTTATATTTGCCAATAACAACGGTCAATATTTATTTGACATACACATACACACACACACACACACACACACACACACACACATATATATTCAATATACTAAACCTACTATATCAGAAGGCATGAATAACGGTGAAACCATTTTTGTTTCATATTTATCATATCCAGCCTATGCAGATACAGGAGGTTCAAGAGATAAAAGGTAAGCTGCAATTTACTGAGTGGTTATTATGTGCTAGTTACGGTGCAATACACTTGACATATATTATGTTAGTTAAATTAATGCATGAGGTTGGCATTTAGTTCATTCATGCCAAAGGTAATTACTGCAAACAAACTTTGTGCTAGTATTGTATTAATTGCTTTTAGCAGAGCAAAGAGTGAGCTGTTAAATGGTCCTTATTTCATGCAGCTTACATTCTAATAAAAAAATAAACATTATATAAGTATAGTAAAATATGATGGGTTTAGAGTACGTCTCAAGGATATTTTGGTCGCAGTCTTTATTTAGTTGACAGCTCAAGAATTCTGAAAGAAGTAATATTCAGTTCATGTGTGAAGGCTGAGTAGGAATATGGCTGGCAAAGGCACATAAGAAGAAGACATTTCATAGAAAGGTAAAGAGATTAGGAAATAGCATTCCTCTAAGTCCACAGAAAGGAAACAAATCCACAGCACCGGAAGCATAGAACTCAATGTAAAGAGTGGCTAAGATTGAGTATAAAGAGTTGAGTGGGAAAAAATAATGGGGATGCCATACATGTCATGTCAAAGACTTTGGACACTGACAAAGATTTAGGGCGTTATTTTAAAAAGTTGACTCTAGTTATATTATGGAAATGGACTAGATAGAGATAACGTAATATTGGGGCTCAGGGGTTCAGGGTGCCCTCAGCTCCCCTGAGAGAATGTTATTCCAGGTTCTTGGTCTCCTGCCCTCTCAAGAATGAGAGAGGGGACTACGGTGCAGTGTGCAGTAAATGCCAGACTCAAAAGTGTTTGTAGAAAGCGATTTATTTAGAGAGAGAAAAAGGAGAAGGAGAGAGAAACAGCTAACTCTCACACTGAGTGAGAGAATCAAGAAAGATGGAATCCAGGAGAGAAAAGCAGCTTCCACTGAGAGAGAGAGAGAGAGAATTTAGGAGGGGAAGACAGGCTTCCATGAGAGTGTGTGGAAGGGGCCCCCGAGGGGATATCTGGGAGAAAGATAGCTTCCATGAAGGGAGTGTTACTGGAAGGGGACCCAAACATGGAATCCAAAGCGGTGTGAAAGAAGGGGACTTTTAACTTGAGAAGAACCCCCACCTTCTTAAGACCCCAGGCCAATGAAAGGAGTTCCTTAGAACTTCCGCTGGAGTGACTGACTCTTAGTTTCTTCCCACACCCACAAAATTCAAACATAAAACCCTTAAATCTCCCAGATGAAGAGAGACGGGAGGCGGGCATGGCACTAGGAAGTTCTTGCCTTTAAAACAACACCCCCTTGTGGACCTGGAAAGGGAACCAGATGATGAGAAACAACTTCAAAGGCTACGGAATAATCTATCAGAAAATGTCCCCTATCTACCAAAAATAGGGTGTGGGCAGCAGAGTTAAGGAGAATCAGGTGGATGTGGCTCTGAATTAAGCTTAATTATTTTTACTGATTACATGTAGAAATTGAGAAAAAAAGGGAGGAGTAAAGCATGGTACTTGAGTTTTTACTGAAAAATCTAGCTATGCCTAGACAGTATATACTAAGATGTGAAAGACTGGAGAAGAACTACATTTTGGGCTTTGGTACCCTATGAGAAGATCGGAGATGATGATGAGTTTGTTTTATGTACGTTGAGTTATGACTGTGGACAGTTAATATAGAGTTTTCAGAAGCCAATTAAATACAAGAGTCCAGAGCTCAAGAGAGAGAATAACATGGAAAACAGAAATCTGCAGTTGCCATATGTAGTTCATAATTGCAGCCAGGAGATTAGATAAAATCTTTTAAAGAAAGTATAGAGGAGAGCCGAAAATGCAGAGTTCATTTTGGAGCATCTACATTTGAGAGATGGATAGAAGAGGAAGAATAGATGGACAGAAAATGATAAGATGAAAACAAGAAAATATGGCTTCATGGAAACTAAGAGAAGAAAAATTTCCTTTAGGAATAAGTGGTTACTAATTTCAAAAGCTGTCAGGAGATTAAGCAAGTTAAAAACTGAAATAATCATTACATCTAGAAACATTAAAGACAGGGAAGAACAGTTTCATTAGAACTTTAGAATTAGAACAATATATAGAATAGTTTTAAGACCAGTGAAAGGTAAGGGAATGTGTTAAAAATTTGATGGTAAAGGAGAAAAGAGATACACCAGGTCTTAAAAGGTTTCATTGTTGTTGTTGTTTGATTTATTGTGTCTTGTTTTCTTTCTTTCAATTGAACGATTAGTTAGTGGGTTATCTGGTTAGTTTTGGGTTGGTTATTTGGTCAGAATGTAGGAGAATTGACCAAATTCAACTGCTCTTTTCATTTCTGGATATATATTTGTGTACGCAATTCAGAGCTAAGTGAGATAAATTATTACATAAGATAAGAAACACCTCTTCAATAGTACTGGAAAAGAAGAATGGTGGGAAGAATAGTACTGAAAAGAAGATGGATTCTTGCATTTCACAGAAGAAATGTAAATATTTTTTTTCTTTTTCTTTTTCATTTTTCTTGAGATGGAGTCTCACTCTTTCATTCAGGCTGGAGTTCAGGGTATGATCTCAGCTCACGGTAACCTCTGCCTCTTGGGCTTAAGCGATTCCACTGCCTCAGCCCCTTGAGTAGCTGGGATTACAGGTGCATGTCACCATGCTGGGATAATTTTTGCATTTTCAGTAAAGACCAGGTGTTGTTCAGTAAAGACCGTATTGTTCAGGCTGGTTTCAAACACCTGACCTTGTGACCTGTCTGCCTCGGCCTCCCAAAGTTCTGGGATTACAGGCATGAGCCACCACACCTGGCCTAAATGACTTTATATGTACAGATTTCTTTATTCTCTGTAGAGTAAAGCTAGCTTAAGTCAGTGAAAGAAAAAACGGAGTCAATGGTTTAATGTGTTCAGAGAAGATTTAGAATAAAATGGTGAAAAACAGGGAAATGTGGTGGCCTATTGTGTTCAGAGAAGATTTAGAATGAAATTGTGAAAAACAGAGAATTGTTGAGCATTGCTAATAAATCTAATTGAGATTTCAGGTTATGAATTTATAATGATGTCAGGCTGTCTGAATTTTGCATGAGTACTGAGCAGCCTGTGACTACACATGAGAGGAGTCAGACTTAAGACTTTCATTTGCCAAAAACTGAAGATTATTTTTCCCAAACAGGGATTCAGAAAGATAATCAGATAAGACATTGTAGGATATTAAAGAGATATCAGATAATATAGTGAATCATGAGATCTAAGGTGAATAGGGATGAAAGGTATGATAGCAGAGATGAATGCTAGGAAAATGCAGATGCATACCAGGGAGCAGAGATTAAAGAAGACAAAGAATTAGTAGAATAATGATACTGAAGCAGTTGTATAAATATTTGGAGTAAGAAAGTAAACTGACCACCTTTGTGATTGCCAGGGGTATAGTTTTTGGAAAAGACAGGATGTAGTCCTGTAAGAACTTAACTGATTTGGTAGGGAGTATTATTTATTGAAAATGAGATGAAGAATATTGATGCAGTGCAAGATGTTGAAAAGGTGAGTGTAGAGGAAGGCTCTAGTCATAAACTAAGGTTGCCAGTTACTATGAGGATGTGACAAATGGCAGTGTAGAAATGGAATAAACAGTGCTACATTCACATGGAAATGATCTTCTGAGCAAATCATAAAAATATCTTGTCAGATAGGTAGTTTGCAAATATTTTCTCCTATTCTGTAGGTTGTCTCTTCACCTCGTTGATTGTTTCCTTAGTTGTTCAGAAGGTTTTTAACTTGATGTGATTCCATTCATCCGTTTTTGCTTTGGTGGCCTGTGCTTGTGGGGTATTAAGAAAGTCTTGCCCACTCCCATGTCCTGGGAGTTTCTCCAATGTTTTATTTTAGTAATGTCATACTTTGAGGTCTTAGATTTAAGTATTTAACTCATTTTGATTTGTGTTTGGCATATGGAAAACATAGGGATCTAGTTTTATTCTTTGGCATATTAATATCAAGTTTTTCCAGGACCATATATTGAACAGACTGTCTTTTCCCCAATGTTTTTGGCACCTTTGTTGAAAATGAGTTTACTGTAGATGTATGGATTTGCTTCTGTATTCTCTATTATATTCCACTGGGACATAATATGTTTTATGCCAGAATCAAGCTCTTTTAGTTGCTATACCTCTGTAGCTGAAGCCAAGTAATGCTATTCCTCCAGGTCTGTACATTTTGCTTAGGATAACTTTGGCTATTCTGGGTTTTTATGGTTCCATATAAAATTTAGGACTGCGTTTTCTATTTCCCTGAAGAATGACCTTGTCATTTTGATATGGTTTACATTGCATCTCTAGATTGCTTTGGATAATATGGACATTTTAATAATATTGATTCTTCCAATCAATAGACATAGAATATTATTCCATTTTTTGTGTCCTCTTCAATTTTTTTCATCAATGTCTTACAGTTTTCATTGTAGATATCTTTCACCTCTTTAAACTTTTCCAAATATAAGATTTTATCCTGTGCAAACAAGCATAAATTCATTTCTTTCTTTCAAATTCGGATGTCCTTTATTTATTTCTCCTGTCTGATTGCTCCACCTAGAACTTCCAGCAATATGTTAAATAACAGCCTTGCCTGTGCCAAATCCCAGATGTAACATAAACACACTATGAAGGATTCCTTAGTGCAGCCTTGTCATGTTCCATATCTTAAAGAAAAGGCTTTCAGCTTTTCTAGGGTTCTGTCATATATAGCTTTCCTTATGTTGAATTATGTTCCTTCTATATCCAGATTTTTGAAAGTTTTTGTCAGAAAGAATGCTGAATTTTACCAAATGCTTCTACAGCATCAATTGAAATGATGATACAGTTTTTGTCCTTCATTCTGCTGATATTATGTATCACCTTGATTTGTATATGTTGAATCAGACTTGCATCCCTCGGATAAATTCCACATGGTCATAATGAATGATTTTTTTTCAATGAGTTGTTGTTGAATTCAGTTTTCTAGTATTTTGTTGAGGACTTTTACCTCAATATTTATAAGGGTATTGGCCTGTAGTTTTTGTTTTTGGATGTGTCTGTGGTTTTAGTATCAGGGTAATAATGCTGGCCTTTGTGAATGAGTTTGGAACTATTTCCTTCACCCTTATTTTTCAGAATAATTGGGGTAGGATTGGTATTACTTCTTAAAATGTTTGGTAGAATGCTGTAGTGAAGCTGTTGCATCCTGGGCTTTTCTTTGCTGGGAGGCTTGTTATTATGGCTTTGATCTTGTCACTTGTTACTGGTCTGTTCAGGTTTTGTATTTCTTCATGGTTTAATCTTGGTAGGTTGTGTGCATTTTGGAAATTATCAATTTATTTTAGATTATCCAGTCTATTAGCAAATAGTTGTTCATAGTAGCCACTAATAATCCTTTCAATTTCTACAGTGCCAATTATAATGACTCCTTTATCACCTTTGACTTTATATACTTGGATCATCTTTCTTTTATTCAGTCTTGCTAAACTTTTTCAATTTCATTTAACTTTTTAAAGAAAAATATTTTGTTTCCTTGATCTTTTGTATTTTTTTCCAATTTCATTTATATCTACTGTAATCTTCATTATTTCTTCTACTAATTTTGGGTTTGGTTTGCTCTTGCTTTTCTAGTTCTTTCAAATTAGGTTATTTATTTGATCTTTCTTCTTTTCTGATTTAGACACTTATAGCTATAAACTTCCATCATAAACTTCCATCTTAGCACTGCTTTTATTGTATCCCATAGGTTTTGGTACATTGTATTTCCATTATCATTTTTTTCAAGAACTTTTTTGATTTTCTTCTTAATTTCTTCGTTGATTCACTGGTTGTTCAGGAGCATATTATTTAATTTCTATGTGTTTTGTATAGTTTCCAAAATTCCTCTTATTATTGATTTCTAGTTTTATTCCATTAGGGTCAGAAAAGATGCTTGATATTATTTCAATTTTTTGAATATTGAAGACTTGTTATATGACCCAACATATGGTCTATCATTGAGAATGATCCAAGTGCTGAGGAAAAGAATGTGTATTCTGCAGTTCTTGGATGAAATGTTCTGTAAATATCTATTAGGTCCACTTGATCTATGATGAAGTCGAAGTCCAATTTTTGTTGTTCCTGTTAATTTTCTTCCTGGAAGATCTGTCCAGTGCTGAAAGTGGGGTGTTGAAATCTCTACTATTTTTGTATCAGAGTCTATCTCTCTTCTTAGCACTAGTAATATTTGCTCATATATCTGGGTGCTCCAGTGTTGGGTAGATATGTATTTAAAACTGTTATATCCTCTTGTTGAGTTGACTGCTTTCTCATTATTTAATGACCTTCTTTGTCTTTTCTTATTGTTTTTTATCTTGAAATATATTTTGTTTCATATAAATATTGTTACTCCTGTACTTTTTTGGTGTTCATTAGCATAAAATATCTTTTTGCATCCCATTATTGTCAGTCTGTTTGTAACTTTATAGGTAAAGTATGTGTCTCATAGACAACAGATAATAGGGTCTTTTTTTAAAAAATCCATTTATCCATAGAGATATCAAATCGCTTTATGGAAAAAAATCTAACATGATTCTTTAAAATGGACAAAAGATGTGAAGAGTCATTGTTCAAAAGAGAACATACAGGAAACAGGAGGAAGATGTTGGATAGGAGTCAGGATTAATGCGCATCTTTCATTTGGAATGAAAGAATGTATGTGGAGAGTCAGACTGTGAACTTTTGTTCCAAAAACCACTGCAGGAGTATATCAGAAAAACAGAGAGAATTCACAGATCTTTTGGAAGAAGTGACATGCTGCTTCAGATTCCATGAGACAGGTGAAAACCTGTGAGTTCCCAAAGTATGAGAGGAGAAAATCCTGCCTCTGAACAAATCCCACTGGGGATTCGGACAATCCAGACCACGGGTGAAGGACTGAAACTTACCTAGAACTGGAATGGATTTAGGAAGTCTCAGAAAATATAACTGTAGAAGTAGCAGCAGGAAGAGCCTTATTGGCACTCCTATTCTCCAGCTTGATCCCAGGGAAGCCATCTCTGACTATATCTCACAGAGGCCCTTGGGAAAGGCAGCCAGCAGAATTAGGGAAGGATCACAGGGTGAAAGCAGCTTCAAACTAAATTTTGTATTAATATTGATTGGGCATGAATTTGCCTGAGCAGAATCCAGGGGTCAAAAGAGAACTGCTACAGATATGAGTGCAGAAGCTGATACTGCTGGCAGATTGGGAGGGGTGTAGCCTGAAAGTCCTGCTTGCTTTCTTAGTGTTAAAGCTCATGGCCTGGGGCAGGTCTGAATTCTATGTGCAGGCTGCCTAGATCTAAATTCAGAGCTGTTAATAAGATACAGAGGGAGCAAGACCAGCCTTGCCAACTGTGTGGGAGCTGGATGATGCCTTTCACTACTGGCTACCCCTCCACTTCTCTAGCAAACTATACTGCACAGCAGAGGTAGCAAGCCCGGCCCAAGGTAAGTCTGAGCTCAAACTGACCTAATCCTTCTCTTCCGTTGACCACCCCTAGAAGCCCCAAGAGTCAAATTAAGATAAAATAAACATTAAAGTCTGGCCAATATAAGACAAGATTATATCCCATTACTACTACCACAGCTGGTACTTTGTTGAAAAGAACACCTCCTGGCTGGAGTCCAACCAATTCAGGCCATTATAGCAATGCATGGCAGAATAACTCTGTTTCCCAGGAAGGAGAAAACAACAGCCAATCTCATTGCCTGCAACATCCTGGCTAATCAGAGGTCCAGAGTCTGTCTGTGTGACTTCACTGCTAATATAACCAGTATTTGAGGAAGTCAGTACACTTAATATACCTACAACCAATGATTCTCACCACAAATTCTCAGAGTCTACAACACTCCCCTGCAATCTCCACCAGAGAAGGTGCCTGAATCCATGGCTTGGAGACTTGAAGATGGTCCCATCACAGGACTCTTTGCAGGCATTCCTCAGTACCAGCCCAGAGCCTAGTAGCCCCAGTGGGTGGTTACATCCAGAAGAGCAATAACAATCCCTGAAGTCTGGCTCTTAGAAAGCTCCATCACTATGGGAAGTGGGAGGACACCACGTGAAGGAATCACCCATGGGACAAAAGAATCTGAACAGCAGGCCTTGAGTTCCACACCTTTCTGCCAGTGGGTAGTTTCTCACAGCAGAAACACACACAGAGTTCTGGGTATAGTAGGGAAAGTCTGCAACTCTACCCCCTCAGGCAGGCAGCCTTTCTGATTGTGAAGGGCTTTGGAGAAGGGGCCCTTGTTCTCCCTTGGCACTCTACTGCAGACACAACTGGGGCTTCCTCCACAGGAACACAGCATGGAAGCATCTCTAGATGGCCTTTCTGGAAAAATCCAGGTTGAGTATAGCCCCACAGGAGGAGCACACTCAAGATTCATGCCTGGAAGAAAGTCAGAGTAATAATTCCACCCTACTCAAAACATGAACATTTCTGTAGATGAAAAGAAGTGCCTGTTTGATCAGGATGGCTGAAACACTAGGACAGGAGTGAGGCTATGGGGTGAGTAGCTTTCTTGTTTACCTGACAGAGGAGCTGAGGCAGCTCCCACTCTTCTCCCTGATAAAACCTCAGCACATCTAAACGAAAGCTCACCTAGCTCACCTTCATCAAGGCTGGGACCTCAGCCTATCATTGGGTATTATATCTACCCACCTGCCTTAGTCACAACTAGTACTTACTCACAAATACCTCACCTATTGGTCTGAAGCCTAAATCATTAACTCAGTAAATAAAACATCAGGAAAAAATTAAATAATAAATAGAGTTTACATTATGAGAGAATGAAATAAGCTTCAAGAGATTACTGTCATTTCAATTCCATAGGAGATAGTGAACTAGCCCACACACCAAGAATATAACTGCTAAACCAAGCATGAGGGCAAGCTAGCACATAAATACTCTCTATAACTAAGAATCTCATACAGAGTCTTCACCCTTAGAAGCCCCAAGAATCAAATTAGGATAAAATAAACATCAAAGTCTGATCCTTGAGGGATAAAAAATTAAATTAAAAGAAAAAACAGTCCATGTCAAAAATAAATTAAACAATTTAAAGAAATAGTCTACCCAAATGAGAAGGAGTCAGAAAAGTAATTCTGGTAATATGACAAAATGGGGTTCTGTAACACCCCCAAAATATCACACTAGCTTCCTAGCAATGGATCCAAACCAAGAATAAATCTCTGAATTGCCAGATAAAGAATTCAGAAGTTTATTGATTATTAATCTGCTCAAGGAGATACCAGAGAAAGGTGAAAACCAACTAAAGAAATTAAAGCAACAATATACTATATGTAATAAATTTTCAGAGAAATAGATAGTATAAAGAAAAAGACAATCACAGCTTCTGTAAATGAACAACACAGTTAGAGAAATGAAAAATGCAGTGAAAAAATTCAATAGACTAGAACAAATAAAGAAATGAACTTCAGCACTTGAAGATAAGACTTTCAAATTAACCCAATAAAACAAAGATAAAGAAAAAAGAATTTTAAAATATGAACAGAGCATCCATGAAATTTGAGATTATGTTAAATGACCAAACATAAGAATAATTGGTATCCCTGAGGAAGAAGAGAAATGCAAATGTTTGGAAAACTTACTTAAGGGAATAATTGAGGAAAACATCCCTGGTTTTTCTAGAGATCTAGACATGGAAATAGAAGAAGCTCAAAGAATTCTTGGGAAATTTATGTCAAAAAGATCATCACTTAGGAACTTAGTCATCAGGTTGTCTAAAGTCAAGACAAAAGAAAGAATCGTAAGAGCTGTGAGACAAAAGCATCAGGTAACCTATAAAAAATATCTATCAGATTATCACCTGATTTATCAGCAGGTACCTTATAAGCCAGAAGGGATTGGGGTCCTATCTTTAGCCTCCTGAAACAAAATAATTGTCAGCCAAGAACTTTATATTCAGCAAAACTGAACTTTATAAATGAAGGAGAGATAAAGTCTTTTTCAGACAAACAAATGCTGAGAGAATTCACCACTACTAAGTAAGCACTACAAAAAATGCTAAAATGAGTTCTAAATCTTGAAACAAAACCTGGAAATATATCAAAATAGAATCTCCTTAAAGAATAAGTCTAACATGGCTTATAAAACAATAACAGAAAAAAATAAGGTATTTAGGCAAAAACTAACATGATGAACAGAACAATACCCCACATCTCAAAAACAACCATTAAATGTAAATGGCTCACATACTTCACTAAAAGATGCAAAATGGATAAAAATTCATTAACCAAGCATCTGCTATCTTCAAGAGACCCACTTAACACACAAGGACTCACACAAATTAAAGGTAGAGGAGTGGAATAAGATATTACACACAAATGGAAACCAAAAGCAAGCACGAGTAGCTATTCTTATATATACATATAAAAAGATACTTTAAAGCAACAAAGACAAAGAGTGACATTATATAATAATAAAAGAAGTAGTCCAACAGAAAAATATCACAATCATATATATATATATATACACACACACACACACACACACACACACACACACACACACACACCTAACACTGGAGCTTCCAAATTTACAAAGCAATTATTACTAGACCTAAGAAATGAGATAGAGGGCAACACAATAATAGTGGGTGACTTCAGTACCCACTGACAGCATTAGACAGGGCATGAAGACAGAAAGTCAACAAAATAAAAATAAACTTAAGCCATAGCCTAGAACAAATGGACTTAACAAATATTTACAGCACATTCTACCCAACAACTGCAGAATATACATTTCTTTCATCAGCACATGGAACATTCTCCAAGATAGATAATATGACAGGTCACCATGTAAGTCTCAATTAATTTTTTAAGAAATCAAAATTATATCAAGTACCCTCTCAGATCACTGTGGAATGAAACTGGAAATTAACTCCAAATGGAACGTTCAACACTATACAAATACATGCAAATTAAATAATTCTGCTCATGAACTATTTTGGGTCAACAATGAAATCAAGATGAAAATTGAAAAAGTTACTGAAATTGAATGATAATAATGACACAACCTCTCAAAACCTCCAGGACACAGCAAAAACAATGTGAAGAGGAAAGTTTATAGCATTAAATGCCTACATTGAAAAGTCTGAAAGAGCACAAATAGACAATCTGATGCCACACCTCAAGATACTAGAGAAACAAGAACAAATCAAACCCAAACCCAGCAGAAGAAAACAAATTCACAAAGATTGGAGCAGAGCTAAATGAAACTGGAATTACAACAAAAAGCAAGAGAAACACAAATGGCAAACATGTATATGAAAAGGTGCTCAACATCATTAATCCTCAGAGAAATGCAAATGAAAACTACAGTGAGACATCATCTCACCTCAGTTAAAATGTCTTTTATCAAAAGGAGAGGTACTAATAAATGCAGGTGACAATGTAGAGAAACAGGAACTCTTGTACACTCTTGGTGGGAATGAAAATTAGTACAACCACTATAGAGAATGGAATGGGGGTTCCTCAAAAAACTAAAAATTGAACTACCAGACAATCCAACAATCACACTGCTTGATGTATACACACACACACACACACACACACACACACACATATCTCCGAAAGAAAGGAAATCAGCATATTGAAGAGGTATCTGCACTCACATGTTTATTGTAGCACTGTTTACAATAGCAAAGGTTTGGAAGCAGCCTGAGTATCCATCAGCAGATGACTGAGTAAAGAGAATGTGGTATAGATGCACAATGGAGTGCTACTGGGTCATAAAAAGAATGGGATCCTGTGATTTGTGACAACATGAATGGAATTGGAGGTCATTACGTGAAGTGAAATAAGCGAGGCACAGAAAGACAAACTTTACATGTTCTCATTTATTTGTAAGAGCTAAAAATTAAAACAAATGAACTCATAGAGTAGAAGGATGGTTACCAGAGGCTGGGAAGGGTAGTTGAGGGCTCAGGGTTTGAGGGGTGGAATTAGGGATGGTTAATAGATACAAAAAATAGTTAGAAAGAATGAATAAGACCTAGTATTTCATGTCACAACATGGTTACTGTAGTCAATAATAATTTAATTGTACATTTATAAATAACTAAAACAATATAATTGGATTGCTTATGACATGAAGGATAAATGTTTAAGGTAATGGATGCCCTTTTTACCTCGATGTGATTATTATGCATGTCTGTATCAAAATGTTTCACGTATCCCACAAATATATATACATACTATGTACCCACAAAAATTAAAAAGAAATAATTTAAAAAGGAAAATGTGAAATATATAAACATTTATGTACCAGTCAACCATAAAAAAAATAATAAAATCCTATTATTTGAGTTGATGTGGATGACCCTGGAGGACACTGTGTTAAGTAAAATAAGTAAAGCACAGAAAGAAAAATACAATATATTTTTATCCATATGTGAGAGCTAAAAAAAGTTGATCTCATAAAAGTAGAGTGAAATAATGGTTACTCAAGGTGAGGAAAGAGATGGGTATATAGCCAAAGCTTGTTTAATGAGGGCAAAGATAGGAGGAGTAAGTACCAGTGTTCCATAGCACTATAGGGTGACTACAATTAACAACAATTTATTGTATATATTTAAATAGCTAAAAAAGAGGGTGTTGAATGTTTCCAACAAAGAGAAATGATAAATGTTTGAGGTGATGGGTTTGCAAATTACCCTGATGTAATCATTACACATTGTATATGTGCATCAAAATATCACACAGTGCCCTGTAAATAAAATATGAACAATTATTCTGTCCATTAAAAATGATTGTAATTTTAAAATACCATATGCAAAGCTATAATGAAAGCCAATCAGTTACTGCCAGAAGTAAGGGAGAGAGTGAGGAGCGTGACAACACAGGGTTGCACAAGAGAACTTTTAGGGGTGAGGGAGAGGTCCTTTGTAATGATTGTGGCAATGGCTATAATGAATGCATCTGTCAAAACTTACCACATTGTACACTTAAAATTTGTGGATTTTATTTATGTAAATTATACTTTATTAAAGCAGAGCCCTCAAAAAATAAACTAAAAAAGAAACAAACTAAAAGCAATAATAATGATGTTAGGAGATTATAGGGGAGTAGGAGAGAAATTATCCAAGTGGAGTCATGGGAAATTGAAAGGACAAAGACTTTTGCCAGCCTCTGCCAGAGATGCAGCATCACAAGGCAGGCAGCTTCCACTGAAGCTGAGAAAACCTCAGGAGAGGGTTTACAGTTCATTCTCGAATGTATTGGCAAATTTCCCTGAATATATTGAAAGTTTAAATAGAAATACCATTTGACCCAGTAATCCCATTACTGGGTATATACCCAAAGAATTACAAATTGTTCTATTATAAAGACATATGCACACGTATGTTCATTGTGGCACTGTTTACAATAGCAAAGACCTGGAAACAACCCAAATGTCCATCATTGATAGACTGGATAAAGAAAATGTGGCACATATACACCATGGAATACTAAGTAGCCATAAAAAACAATGAGTTTGTGTTCTTCATAGGGACATGGATGAATACGGAAACCATCATCCTCAGCAAACTGACGCAAGAACAGAAAACCAAACACCGTATGTTGTCACTCAAAGGCCGATGTTGAACAATTAGAACATGTGGATACACGGAGGGAAGCATCACACACTATGGTCAGTTGGGGAGGGAGCTAGAGGAGGGACCGCAGGGTGGGGAGAGTGGGGAGGGACAATGAGAGGAGAAATACCAGATATAGGTAATGGGGGGATGAAGGCAGCAAACCACCTTGCCATGTTTGTACCTATGCAACAATCCTGCATGATCTGCACATGTACCCCAGAATTTAAAGTACAATTTAAAAAAATTGTTTATTATAGAATAGGGCTTCTGATAACAGAATTCAGTGGCATTAAGACAGAAAAACAATCACAGAAAATTAAGAGTGTGATATTACAAAGGAATGGTAGAACAGGTGGGAAGGTCGTTTCAGCCTAGAAAAACAGTCCTATGAGACACAGTGACTTAGAGAGTAGACCCTGGAAGATGGAATATACTTGGGCTGCTCAGAATTCAGCCATAGTGAAAAGGGAGCTCCCAGGATGTGGTGGGTGGTGAGATGCCATTTTTCTTTTATGGTGACACTGTGATGGTGGAAACCAATCGGTTTTCATCCTATCTTGTGCCTGCCAAAGAAGACAAAAGAGCAAGTCCTATGGTAGGCCTACGGGGATGTCAGAGAGAAGTACCCTTTACGACCCTAAATGGGTGGCAGTTGTACAGCTTAGGAATTTGGAAATTACAGTGTTTATCTAACTTGTTGAAAGCAGCATAGCACCAGTCATGCTTTTATAATGTTTATTGCCTACCTGAAATGACACATCAGTAAGTAGATTTGCACTTTTAAAAACATTCTCCATTACTTAATAAGGTCTTAGTTCACAATTAAGTGAGCATATATCCCTTTCTTACTCTATTGCACTATGAAAAAATCATTCATTCTTTAAAGTGCAACTTAAATTTATCTCTATTCTTGATATTTTCTCTGTTCTCTAAGCTTTAGTTTTTTATTTTTCTTTATTTTTTGAATAATTTTCTTACATATCCATTCAAAATTATATTTTATTTTTTATTTATTATATTTTATTCATAAAATGAACTTTTTCATGAATTCTAACAAAGTTTCCAGGGGTTGTAAAGATTGAATTCTGTAACTAGTGGTTTTAGGGAAAAATAATATAGGAAAGTGATTTTATCATATAGCACATGTTCCAGATTTCAGGAATGGAATGAGTTGAAAAAAAAATGTGCCCTTAAAAATCTATGTTCATCTCAAGAGTTTATGCTAATTTATCCTGTGTCCAGTATAATGCCTACTCTTAAGAATTGCTGAAAAAAAGCAAGACATTCTTTCTAAAGGTTCTTACAGTTGAAAGAACCAGAATATATTTAAATTAAAAAGTCACAGTTTTTTTTTTGTTTTTTTTTTTTTTTTGAAAGAAAGAGAAAGAGAAAGGGGGAGAGAGAACAGGAGTCTTGCTCTATTGCCCAGGCTGGAATGCAATCTAAAAATAGATATTAAAAACCTCTTTTGTGCCAATAATTGTGCTTAACAGTGGAGACAGGAAGGAATAAGGGAAGAAAATAACAAACAGCCAACCAATATTTCATTTAAGTCTGTGAAATGCTATGCAAATGCTGAAGAGTGATTTACTTCCAATTATGTGGTCACTTTCAAAATTGGTGTAATGTGATACTGAGAAAAATGTATGTTCTGTGGACCTGGGGTGAAGAATTCTATAAATATTCACTGAGTTTACTTGTTTCAGTTCTGAATTCTAATCATAGATGTCCCTGTTAATTTTCTATCTTGTTGATCTGTTGAATATTAACAATGTGGTGTCAAAGTCTCCCGCTATTATTGTGCGGGAGTCCAAGTCTCTTTATAAGTCATTAAGAACTTGTCTTATGTATCTGGGTGCTCCTATATTGGGTGCATATATATTTATAAACATTGACTCCTGTTGTTGCATTAATTCTTTTACCATTATGAAATGTCCTTCTTTTTTCTTTTAGTCTTTGTTACTATTAAAGTCTATTTTTCCAGAGACGAAAGTTACAACTCCTGTTTTTCTTTTCTTTTCTTTTCTTTTTTTCTCTCCATTTGATTGGTGAGTCTTCCTCCAATTCTTTGAGTCTTTGTGTGTTCTTGCTTATGAGATGGATCTGGATACAGCATACTGCTGGGTTTTGACTTTTTATTCAATTTGCCTGTCTGTATCTTTGATTGGGGTATTTAATCCATTTAAATTTAGGATTAATATTGGTATTTGTGAGTTTGACATTGTCATTTAATGCTATCTGGCTATTTTGCCCATTAGTTGATAAAGATTCTTCATTACAGAGATTTTTTTTACCTTTTTGTAAGGTTTTGGAATGACTGATACTGGTTGTTCCTTTCTGTGTGTAATTCTTTCAGAAGCTCTTGTAAAGCAGGCCTGGTGGTGATGAAATCTCTGAGTGCTTGCTTGTTCATGAAAAATTTTATTTTTCCTTCATTTATGAAGCTTAGTTTGGCTGGATATGAGATTCTGGGTTGAAAATTCCTTTCTTTGAGGATACTGAATATTGACCCCCACTCTCTTCTAGTTTGTAGGATTTCAGCTGAGATATCTGCTGTGAGTCTGATAGGCTTCTCTTTACAGGTAACCTGATCTTTCTCTCTAGCTGCCCTTAGAATTTTCTCCTTTATTTCAACCCTGGTGAATCTAATGATTATGTGTCTTGGGGATGCTCTACTTGAGGTATCCTTGTGGTGTTCTCTGTATTACCTGGAGTTGAGTATTGTCCTACCTTACTAGGTTAGGAAAGTTTTCCTGAATAATATCCTGAAGAATATTTTCCAGCTTGGATTCATTCTCTTCATGACATTCAGGTACACCTATCAAACGTAAATTAGGTCTTTTCACATAGTCCCATATTTCTTGGAGAGTTTGCTCATTCTTTTATACTCTTTCTTCTCTAATCTTGTCTTCTCATTTCATTTCACTAAGATGGCCTTCGACCTCCGATATCCTTTCTTCTGCTTGATCAATTCAACTATTAAAACCTGTGCATACTTCACAGAGTTCTCGTATTGTATTCTTCTGTTCCATTTAGTTACTTACATTCCTCTCTAAATTGTCTATTCTCATTAGAATTTCGTCAAGCCTTTTTTCAAGGTTCTTAGTTTCTTTAGGTTGGGCTAGAACATGTTCTTTTAACTCACAGAAGTTTCTGATTATCCACCTTCTGAAGCCTAATTCTGTTAATGGAACACACTCGTTTCTATCAGGCCTCGTTCCCCTGTTGATGAGAAACTGTGATTCCCCTGTAGAGGGAGAGGCATTCTGATTTTGGGTATTCTCAGGCTTTTTATGCTGGTTTCTTCCCATCATTGTAAATTTATCCACCTGTCATCTTTGTAATTACCAACTTTCAAATTAGGTCTCTGAGTGGACGTCCAACTTGTTGATTCCCAGCTCCAGAATCTGAGCAACCCACTGCACCAGCTAAAACAGCAGCATTAAGATTCATGGTACTTTTCCGCCCAGGAATTTCTGGTCTGGCTTCCCTCGAGTCCCTTTTTCAATCAGCTGAATGGGTGACTCTGCCTTCCTGGAACTCCAAACGTTGACCAAAAGAGGACCCAGTCCCATTTACTCTGCACCAAGAACCGCCGCTCTGGCCACAAGAGTCACACTGGTGACCCGTGGGGCTCCTCCACTGGGAATCTCCTGGTCTGTGAGTAACAAAAATTCATCTGAAAGTGTGTCGTCCTCTCATTCTCTGCTCTTTTACTGGGAGCCACAATCCTGAGCTGCTAGTAATTGACCATCTTGGATCTCTCCAAAAGTCACAGACTTTTAAGACCCATCCACACTCTCTTACAAACCCACTGCCTTTTTATTATCTATTACTAAACCTTAATTCTTTCAAGCTAACATTAAAGACCTTCAAAACCTGATCCCAAACAACTTTCTTCCTCCACCAGTTCGAGTATCCAGACCAATTCTTGTTCCAAGTTTCACTTAAGCTCACACATAATTCTGTATAATAATTTGGGTTAGAATGTTGTGCTTCAGAGTCTGACTACTCAGGTCTTCTATGATGGAAATTGTCAAGGTCAAGGACACTCTTTAAGCCTTTATTTCTTATCTGTAAGTTGGGGATAGTAATAGTATCGATCTCATATATTTGTTGTGCAAGTTGAAATTTTCTTATTGTAGTATTTATTTGGCCAATATTGGAATTCTTATCACATGGCAGGCTCTGGGTTGCAATGTCTCTATTAATCAAATTTTCCATAATTTTCTTTACAATGTGGGAATATATAATCTCATCTTATAAGAACCATCTCAAATCTTATTCCCTTTCTGAAAAATTACCCTTGAAACCCTTGCCAAATTACCACTGAACTCTTGGAATACCAGTTATGTCCATAGTTTTCACAAGCACTTGTTTGACTTTACTAAGTATAATTTCATATTCTTAAATCCCATTGCTTCAATCAGAATTCTGGCTGGTAGAATGCACTGATAATATTTTCCTTTCCTTGTATGCCATGCCCTAAGCTACTGACTTCTAGACAGTAGCTGCTAGTAAGTGTTAATAAATAAAGCAGTTAATTGATTTGGGAGATTCCCTTGAAAGGCACAGCATCTTTTGGAAAAAGAAAATTATCAAATTTTGATATGTCTATTAGCAAATGCATTCTACAGGCCCTTTTTCTCATTTTATATAGAGGTTGAAAATATAACAACATGTGGAGCAGTGAAAAAAAAACATATGCACTATTGAAGGAAATAAAGGTACTGCCCCCATGCATTTTTGTTGTACTTTATTGTCTCCTATTCTATGCATTAATAGTCTAGGTATTCAAAGGTTTTACCTAACTTGATTTTTCTCTAACCAGTTTAAGGTAGCTTGTCTATAACTATTTATAGTCCCAGTACTGTTTGGGGTTAGGGAAAAACTTAGGTTTTAATGAACACTTTTCTTAGAAAATATTACTATGTACTCATAGTACTCATTGCATAGCTTTAGCTGTCTCAGATGGCAGCTGGTGCTTTTATTAGTGTGTAAAATATCTGACTGCTTTTGTAATAAAGAAACTAAAGATCCCACTGCTCTCTTTCTAGGCAAAGGGAGCAATAAAAGTGCCATTTAGTAAACTCTATCCTTTCTAGTTAATAAAATACACTATGTAGGAAGTTAGAGAATCTGAATTGATTTGGTCCTCAGAGTCTCCTAAAATCCAAGAAAAACTGTATTGTCTCCCTAATTGTGGTGATTATTCTATATGGCTTTCAGAATACAAAATAATTCATACAGAGAATTCTAGTCTTTAACATTTGAAGGTACATGCAACCCTTTTGCTTTATGCTGGAGTAAAACCTACAGGGGTTTATGAAGTTGCCCAGGCTGCAAGGAGGTCCCTAATCATGAAATATCTGAGTCAATGGTAGCCTTATTTAACCCTCTATTTGAACTCTGCATAACATGTACCAAAAAAAAAAAGAACAAAAAAGTCACTAACACTAAGAAATTATGCCACATACTTGCCTGCCCAGGACTTAGAAACAAATCATGGTAAAGCAAAAGAAAACCAATAGTGATTTTAATGAAAGCAGGAATGTAAAATGATGCGATATACCACAACACCGTATTTGTTCAGTCACCATCTACTTAGAATTCATGACAATAAATGTAGGGCTTAGAATGAAGTTTCTTTAGACTCCATTTGAGAAAAGGGCTTGTTAAGTAAATGAGAAGCATTATCAAGGATTCAGACTGGTTTAAGATAGAGTGAGCAATCATATATATCAAAAGTGTCCATATTCATAAAACAAATGTTAAATGCCAGAAACAGACATAGAGAGTCAACCATTTGAAAATCTTCATTACCTAAATTGTATTCCAGGACTTGAAAATATTTTTCCAGCACCATGCCAGGCTAGGAGCAATAGACCACAGGCTATTTAAGCTATGGAAAAGTAGTCATAGGAGCATAATCTAGAGTCAGACCTCCTGGATGCTAATTACCCTCACCAGCAAGGCAAAGTTGAACAATTTCCTTAATTACTTCATCTCTAAAATGGGCATAATAATATAGACTATCTCAAATGTGTTTATGGAAATTAAAGAGAAATAGGTATTTAGGAAATATATAGATCATCTATTTCCTAACAGGACCTTTAAATAAATGGCTTAAATGAAGCAACAACTCAACATAATATAATTTAATATTTCTAGTGAAGATGGAAATACCAGAAATATGCCCAATTTTCTCTCTTTCTCCATCTTTCTCACTTTCTTTTCTTTTTTTTTCCCAGCAAATACTGTAACATGGTAAAAGCCCTATAAAACTGCATACCTCAGCCATACCTTGGCTTTCTGTTAAAACTGCTCTCTGTAACCCAAATGTGACAGGCAAGCAGTCCAAACCCAGGCCATCTTGGCCCCTGCGAGTTGTAATAAGTAATTAAGGACTGTAATTTCCACCCTACCCAGACAATGTGTAAATAAATGCTTATCTCAACTTTTGTGAACCACTTAAGTAACAATCAGAATGTCAAAAGTGTCCCAGCCCTTGGAGTGTCCAGAGCCCCTCACCTTCATCTTTGCCCAGGAGGTGATTTGCAGAATCCACTAGCCCTGGGAATGTCTGAAGCCCCTCACCCCAACCTCCGCCCCTCACCCTGACCCCCAGGTGGTTTTATGGGTATAAAAGGCCTTGACACCCTCTTTTTGGGGCCACAGGTTGGAGAGGCTCGAGTCCTCCATGGCCGCTGGCAATAAAGACCCTGCAATTTGGCATACTTTTGTCTTGGTGTTGACTTTCTATGCTCGCTCCCCTACAACAATAGTTAAAGCGTATTATCAATCTTCATGTAACTTTTTCTTTCTTTTTAACATTTACCACCCTCCCTCCTCTACACACAGACACCTTCTAAGCAGTAGAGGTAGATTTGCAAGATTAAAGATTGGAGGTTGGAGCTGAAACTGGGTTAATTTACTCTGCAGGATAATGTGGAAAGCATCAGTGGAAAAACTAGGAGGGGTCTAGCATCTGAAAAACAAGACAATGAAAAGGAGACATGTAAAGGATCCCCACTTGTGCCTGAAGGCTGGATAGTGACTGTGGAAACAAAATGGTTTTGAGGAAGGTGATTAGCTTGTTCTTAGTGGTTTGGTACAAAATTCTCCCCTATTTCTCTTCTTCAGGATACAGGAAAATCTACATGACTGACTAATATTATTGGTGTCAGTGGGTAATTTTTTGGAAACAGAGAGGTATTCAGTACAGGCAAGGCCAAAATAAATCCTTAATTTAAAAAAAAAGTTGATGCAGAAACAAATCAAACCAAATATTAAAGATTTAATATGGCTGGAGACCTGGAGTCCATGCACGAAACAGTTTCCTCTTTATAAATAATAAAACGATCTGCAGTCCTTGAACAACTTTGTTCATAAAAGCTGCTGCACACTCATGCAAAAACATAAACACTCATTTAAATTTGTTCAGAAAATGTAATTACGTTTCAATTTACACTTTAAATGCTTTAGGTTGCATTAGAAAATTTAAAACATTTTTTTGTCTGTAATTTGTGTGTATATAACTAGTAAGAAAGCCATTTGAACAAACTCCTCTAGAGTATAACTTAAATAAGCAAATGAAAATAAACTTTGATTCTCTTTAGTGGAAACAGCTGACAATTAGTAACAAATGTAATTATTCTGTTTTATAAAGCCTAATTCATGACCACATGGACAAGACAATTTTAAAATGTCTAGACACAGAAGAAAAAAAAGAATCTCAGTTCAGGTATAAGGAAATGGCAGCAGTCCAAAGCACTAGTATATGAAAAAAAATCTAATAAAAAGATCACAGAGTTACAAGTCTAGCTTATTTTATTAAAAAGCTGCTACCTCTGATTCATCTGTAAAAGGGAAGGCTAATTTAATTTAAGGACAGAAAAGGGAAGATATCCTAAAATGATCAAAGGAATGCCAGATGGGCTAGATGTTCATTAAGAATATTTAATAGTCTACATTTAAATGCCTAGAATAGAGGTTTTTATAAGGTTGATGTTTCTCTGAAATGTAATTAAATAATTAGTCCAAATTCTAAAATGAGAACTAAAAAGATGATCTTATTTAAAGAGAATAATTGAGGGCATTCAGTGATTTTTACATTGTTAATTAATTTTCTTTTTCACTTTTTGATCGATTATAGTATATTCATTTGCAGTGATTGTTAATTGCTGCTATTACATGAACAGAATATTCATGAAAATATAAATGTTCTGTTTTCTTTTTTTTGTCATCACTGCTTATAGTTTTTATAATATACATGACTTATTCATGCTGGTCCTGAACAACAGTTGCTACATGTAGACAAAATACATGTCCCCATGTGTCACTATACTTCCTGATCTTCTTGAATCCCACATAGCTTTTGATAGCTAATTTAACAAATCTCAAAAACATGTGAAACATTATTATTCTTGTTAGCAAAGAAAAACGTCGTCTATATGAATATAAAAAAATAGTGAAATGCAAACCATAATGGTTTCTATCAATGCATCAATTACATGTTCTTAGCTTTGCTCTGTGGGATTCTTATCTTCAGTCTGACAGACACAAAATGTGATTGTATTTAAGAAAGTGAAAATAACCACAGTGGCTATTTATTTATCTTTCATTATTGTAAAATGAAAGATTTTCCTTAATAAAGTTTTTTGCACATAGATTGCTTTTCCAGAAAACAGAATTTCATTCCTTTAAATATTAACTTTAAAGTTTGTGGCTATTTTATGGATATTCAAATTAACATGTTTCATCTACTTTCTTGCCGTTTTAACCAGATAATACTGAGCATAATTTAAACATTTTTGTTGATAACTGAGGATCAAAAAATAAATCCAAATTATTTTAACTTCCTGAGATTAAAGAACCTCAGAGGTTAGAAAGTCTTGGTATTATTTATGCTGTGATGAACTCAGCCATAAAGCTACTGGAAATTATTAGCAATCACTATGTCAGAGTTACATAACTGGGGAGTCAGATTTTCCCCTTAAGGACTTCAGTTTTTAATTCAATTGTTGCATCAAGTTATTTTCTCTTTTCTTTTTCTTTTATTTTCTTTCTTTTTGAAACAGAGTCTCACTCTGTCAGGCTGGAGTGTGGGAGCATAAAAAAGGCTCGCTGCAGTCTCAACCTCCTGGGCTCAAACAAGCTTCCCACCTCAGCCTCCTGAGTAGCTGGGACTACAGGTTTATACCACCACACTTGGCTACTATTGCTACTATTTCTATTTTGCTGTTTTTTTGTTGTTGTTTTTTTTTTTTTTTTTTGTAAAGAAAGGGTCTCACTATGTTGCCTAGGCTAGTCTTGAACTCCCGGGCTAAAGCAATCCTCCCACCTCAGCCGCCCCAAGTACTAGGATTACAGGCAAGAGCACCATGCCCAGCCTGCATCAAGTTTTGATTTCGGAAGTCACTAAAGCACAAAGCACTTTAGAGGAATGGCCATTAGCATATAGGAAAAACATACCTTAACTGCCCCTAAAATAGTAGAGGCTTCCAAAGTCCATGCCAGAGCTGAAGTTCTAAGAAGTGCTCAGAGCAAGTCTGCATTTCAATCATGTCCTCTATAGAAGTTCTAATACTGCACAGATTAAAGAAACAGGGAAAGATAATAGCATGACTAGTAGACATGCTGTTGTTAAATTCAAGGTGTTGCAGAAAGCTTCTGAGTCTTTAAGCAATGGCAGCTGGAGGAACTAGAGTCTCTCTGCAATTAAAATATGAGATCTGACACTGGAAAGTTAATAGGTCTTGTGAAAGCAAATCAGTATTTTTCAGAGATCTGCATCTTATGACAAAAAGAACCAAAATAATGAAGAAAAGGTGAACTAAAGTGTTGCTGGCACTTCAATAGTTATTTAAGCTAATGCTTCAACTAGTTCCCTGCAAAAGGGGAATTCAAACAAATCCATAGGGATATAATTCATGTACGTTCATTTATTAACATTCATCCCCTCTCCTAAGTGAACACATGCGTAATCCCAGTTTAAAATTCCTGGAAAAGAAAAAATTGTATTGATTTTAACTATGTAGTAAGATCTTAGGTTAGACCATGTTTCTTATTTTAGAGTTTTAGGATCTTATATGAGCTAGGTATAGGTGTGTATAAATATACAAACACACACACATGTACACAGATCTGTATCATAGTATATGTGGTGGGAGATGGGATATATTGTGAGTGTGTGGTGCTTGTACCATCTGTTAGTAAATGACAATTTCTTCATTCTGTAGTGTGGGGTTTATTCTCATTATATTCTTTTCCTGTTTTTAATATCTCTAGTTAAATTATTTCTTAAAAGCTTTTTACAGCTGTGGGAGGAGGTGGCTCACACCTGTCATCCCAACACTTGGGGAGGCTGAGGCAGGTGGATTCCTTGAGTCCAGGAGTTTGAGACCAGCCTGGGCAATGTAGCAAAACCTTCTCTCTCTCTCTCTCCATATATATATATAAAAGGCAGGTGTGGTGTGCATGCCTGTAGTCCCAGCTATTTGGGAGGCTGAGATGGGAGCATCACCTGAGCCAGGGAGGCAGAGGTTGCAGTGAGCCAGGGTCACGCCACTGAACTCCAGCCTGGGTGACAGAATGAGACCCTAACTCAAAACTAAACAAAATTTAAAAATAAAATAAAAGCTTTTTAAGAGAAGCTATTTCTAAAAGAAGAAACTCCACCTTAAACATTAAAAGTACAATTTTTGGTTGGCATCTCATGTAACTAGGCACATGATTTTGTGAAAAACTTATTCAAATGACTTAAGCAAGAATTATATCTGGTTACAAATACAAATAAGCTATCCAGAAATGATTTAAATCTAAGGTTTCAAACATTTTTGTCATTTTTTTCAAGAAAATACTAAGTAAGTTGCATATAGAGTTGTAACTTTCCAAAAAACAAAAAGAAATTTGGATTAGGAAGAGAGTGATTCCTGAAGGAGACAAAGTCTGCTTTAATAATTTCTTATTGGGCATCTTATTTTTTTTTTCATATCTCCACAAGTGATTGGTAATATTTTGTTATTCCTATAGTTTTAACTAGAGTGTTTTTACCCTAATATATTATTAGGATGTATATTAGAGCATATTTTATAAATTAATCTGAATGCATCTATTTCCCTGCTTTAATTTCCCACTTATGTTTTTATGTGTGCTAAGTTTCATTAGAAGTATTTGCAATATTTTTTTCTCCAATAATATAAATAATTAGTAAAACTGAGCTTGTAAAATAATCAATTCAATGGATCCAAAGTAGATGGTGATAGAATTTGAAAGTATCCAGGAGGTAGAAATAGAGCAGCTTAAAATTTTTTAAGAAAAAAAAAACACCATTGACTAATATATTCACAGAATTCCCACCCTGTATCATTTTGATGCTGTTTATTGGAAGTAAATCCAGAGAGTTGCTGTTGATTTTATCTCTGCAACTGATCCATTGTCACTCTTTCTGAAAGTTTCCCTGTAAATTTATTCCTCTATTCTCACCCATCGGAAAAGGAAGACAAAAGGGAAATTTACGCAAAATCTTTGGTTGGGACCAATTATTACTCTTAACAACTCTCCGCAGTTAGTAACAAGAGGTTTAATTTGGCACCAAAGAATAAATTATTGTAAATCAGATGATGATAAACTTGAAACTAGAACTTGAAAGTTGTCTGCTCATGAATATTACTAGGAAGTAGGTTTGCAAAGAGTTGTATCCTCTCAGCTCTGGAAAGAGCTCCACAAGTGATAACAATTTATGAAAACTTGATTCATATTCTCTGATCACTTTTACTAATTATACTTAAAAGCCAGAAATTGACCAAAAAAAGTTTCATAAATTCAGTGCAGGGGTCATAACCTTAACAAATGCTTATTTAGATTATTTTGTTTTGTATTTTTCTTTTGATGCAGGTACTATAACAGCTAAATAAGTAAGCTCTAAAGACCTTCTTTTGGTTAGTAATACGATATGATGGAAATTGCATAAGTCTCCTAGGTCCAGAAATGAAACGCTGAAGGCACCATGACTGAGACCACTAACCAAGACATATGTAACCATTTTAGAGTCCACATCATCTTTCAAAGGGATGATAAAACTAAAGTGACCAACTGTGAAATTTTAAAGAATTATCTGAGATAGAAAATTGGATTAAAGATTAAATATTTTGTTGATAGCTGTTGAATATATGAAGGCTTAAGAAAAAAGCTTCCCTTGACTAAAGCTAAGAGAATATAAAACTGTATGCACACTACTATTAAAGAATATAATTAAGAGAATGATGTGAGGAATGGACTCATGACTTAGAGTAACAGTCAAAATGGACCAAAGGTACATAATAAAATCTATAAAATAATCAATAATCAAAATCATCATTCTGTTCTAACTATACTTTGACATTTATTTAACTATACTACAAGGCTACAGTAATCAAAACGGCATGGTACTGGTACCAAAACAGAGATATAGACCAATGGAACAGAACAGAAGCATCGGAGGCAACACAACATATCTACAACCATATTATCTTTGATAAACCAGACAAAAACAGGCAATGGGGAAAGGATTCCCTATTTAATAAATGGTGTTGGGAAAACTGGCTAGCCAAGTGCAGAAAGCAGAAACTGGACCCCTTTCTGACACCATACACTAAAATTAACTCCAGATGGATTAAAGACTTAAATGTAAGACCTGACACCATAAAAACCTTAGAAGAAAATCTAGGCAAAACCGTTCAGGACATAGGAGTAGGCAAGGACTTCATGAACAAAACACCAAAAGCATTGGCAACAAAAGCCAAACTAGACAAATGGGACCTAATCAAACCCCACAGCTTCTGCACGGCTAAAGAAACAGTCACTAGAGTGAATCGGCAACCATCAGAATGGGAAAAAATCTTTGCAGTTTACACATTTGACAAAGGGCTGATATCCAGAATTTACAAAGAACTCAAACAGATTTACAGAAAAAAAACAAACAAGCCCATTCAAAAATGGGCAAAGGATATGAACAGAAACTTTACAAAAGAAGACATAAATGAGGCCAACAAACATATGAAAAAGTGCTCATCATCATTGGTCATTAGAGAGATGCAAATCAAAACCACATTGAGATATCATCTCACACCAGTTAGAATGGCGATCATTAAAAAATCTGGAGACAGCAGATGCTGGAGAGGATGTGGAGAAATAGGAACACTCTTACACTGTTGGTGGGAATGTAAATTAGTTCAATCATTGTGGAAGACAGTGTGGCGATTCCTCAGGGACCTAGAAATAGAAATTCCATTTGACCCAGCAATCCCATTACTGGGTATCTATCCAAAAGACTATAAATCGTTCTACTCTAAGGACACATGCACACGAATGTTCATTGCAGCACTGTTTACAATAGCAAAGACCTGGAACCAACCCAAATGCCCATCGATGATAGACTGGACTGGGAAAATGTGGCACATATACACCATGGAATATTATGCACCAATCAAAAATGATGAGTTTGTGTCCTTTGTAAGGACATGGATGAATCTGGAGAACATCATTCTCAGCAAACTGACACAAGAACAGAAAAAGAAATACTGCATATACTCACTCATTGGTGGGTGAGAAAAATGAGAACACATGGACACAGAGAGGCGGTCTACTATACACTGGGGACTGTTGGAGGAAATGGGGGCGGGACAGCGGGGGGGGGCTGGGGGGGATAGCCTGGGGATGAATACCAAGTGTGGGTGAAGGGGAGGAAGGCAGCAAAACACACTGCCATGTGTGTACCTATGCAACTATCTTGCACGTTCTGCACATGTACCCCAAAACCTATAATGCAATAAAAATTAAAAAAAAAGACATTTATTTAAAATAATTGTGTATGACATTCCTTTTTACCCCTTCTTAGAGTGTCCTAGAAAGTTAGACACAGAATGTCCTAAAGAAATAAAATAATGATAGATGTGTGTAATGATTGTCATGGTAATAATTTCAAATACAAGTATTAATCAAAAGAGTTTTCAAATGGTTATAAAAATGCAAAATAGTCTGAATTTTTTATTCAAGCAAATGGTATATAAATCCTAAGAACAAGGCCAAAGCAATTCCCACTGGAAGCCATCAGACAGCCAAAGGCCATGGAATAAGCAACAAAGGATCTTTGCTGATACAGAAGAGAAGTACAATACCACTTCTTGCCACCTTTAATCCCTTAACTAATAATCGATTAATGTGCCAAAATTGTGTTACCTGTAGCTTAAAAAGGCCCTCAATTGCTTCCCTCACTGCCTAGTTCACAATATAAGGTTTTGAAATGGAATCTATTATTTTTGTCACCAGAATGGGAGAACCATCCATTCTCCACCTCTTATAACATGTGCTCTGTGGAAGCTCCATCTTCCAGCTTAGATGTGAAGGGAATCAAAGTATGTTTTCCCTTAGGGATTCAGTATGGACCCATCACTCCATCGGGGTCAAAAAAATATTTTCTGAGATATTAAGAAAATAATTATCACTTTTTTAAGTGGATTTGAACGAAACCCAAGAGTGTGTAGGTCTCTTAAGTGGAAGTTTTGACTAATATCCTAAGGCAAAATTAACCTTTTATTGAAATGTTAATACTTAGTAGAACTCAAATATAATTAGTATTACAGATCATAAAATAACTTGTCCTTGTATGTCTGGACTGCTATAACAAAATACCACAGACTTTGTGGCTTATAAACAACAGGAATGTATTTCTCACAGGTCTTGAGTCTGGCAAGTTCAAGATCAACTCAGGGGAAGATTTTAGCTTTGCTGAGATTCCACTTCCTGGCATATAGACAGCTGTCTTTTCACTCTTTGCTCACTGTTTTTCATGTATCTCTCAGGGGCCTCTTTATAAGGGCACTAATTACAATAGTAAGGGCTCCACCCTTGTGATTTAATTACCTCCAAAACCTCACATTTAAAAATAAACACTCACATTGAGGATTAAGTTTCAACATATGAATTTGGTGGGGACTATGAAAATTCAATCCATGGTAGTCTTAAACCTCATACCCTCTTTGAATATAAGAAGGCCTACCTGCTGAAGTTGGCAGATGATATATAATCTGGTTTTTTTGGATAGTTCTGTGAGAAATACACCTTTCTAAAGAGAAAGTGTAGTGGGTGGTAAGTTCCCCTCCCCAACCATAAGCCTTCTATAGGGACTTCATTTGGACGACTTGGGGAGGTTAAAATGTGTCTGTCACAGTTAAGGAGACACAGTGGGCCAGTGTTTAAATCATATCAGGAAAATCCCAAAGAGCATGGATAGCTATTAATTTAATAATGGGTCTGCACAAAGCAGAGTCCTCTTCCTATCTCTTTCAGGCTTTTTTTTTTTTTTTAGATGGAATCTTGCTTTGTTGCCCAGTCTGGAGTGCAATGGAATGATCTTGGCTCACCACAACCTCTGCTTCCTGAGTTCAAGCAATTCTCCTGCCTCAGCCTCCCAAGTAGCTGAGATTACAGGTGTGTGCCACCATGCTCAGCTAATTCTTTTTTTTTTTTTTTTTTTTTTTTTTGGTAGAGACAGGGTTTCACCATATTAACCAAGCTGGTCTTGAGCTGCTGACCTCAGATGATCTGCCCACCTCAGCCTCCCAAAGTTCTGGATTACAGGTATGAGCCACCACACCTGGCTTCTACTTTAAATACATTTATAAATGAGCCACAGGTGCCTGTGGATGTATTTTTCTTACTATAACTTTGCCTAACTTACAATAGCAGAAACAGTCGGTGTCCTATTCATATCCTCTCTCTGACCCTGGAGTTCTCCTGCAGACTGGTCCCTTATGCACAGGCAGCTTCCTACCTTTCCATGCTTCGGCAAGCTTTGAGACTGCAGGGAGCTGAGGGTGGTGATAAGTGTAGCATACATTCAGGACAATGATTGGACCACAGGCAATGCTTAACCTATAGGGAATGGAAATCTGTGGATAAGCCCCTTAGAACCTTGCTCTTCAGTGGGACGATTCTGAAATATGTTCTGCTCATCTCCTGTAAGATGAACTCAAGTTATCCACATTCAATGGACATTCTTTGCACAATTCAATTTATCTGTGAGCAGGAAGATTCTGACCTAGGAGAGTTTATTTTCCATATTGGTGGACCACATTAGTCATAATTGTTCAATTAGCTCTCACTTATTTATATAATCATGGAACATTTTAACAAAAATTATTTTCTTGTTCTTTGGCTCTTCAAGAACATATTAGTTAAATCACTGAATATTGTTTTATGTTTTCTTCCTGAGATCATAAACACTCATTGGTCTAAACACTCATACTCTGTATATACAGATGCTACCACTGGCACAGAACCATCATGATTTCAACAGTTCTCCAAAAGAAAGCTTTTTCTTTCTCACCATATTCCATAAACAAATTGTCATATTGCTTACATTATGATAAAAATACAATCTCTTACTTATTACAAGTATCAGGATTAGGCTATGTGAGTAATTAGAGAGCTATGAAGACATTCAAATGCAAAATTAAGAGCTGCATCTTTTTGCTTCAAACTACAAAACATTTGCAAAATAATAACCAGTTTATAGCACAATAAAAAAAAAACTAAACTATTTTTAAATAATTTTCAGAGTTCTAAGAACCTGTCATATTTTTTATCAAATGTGTAAGAACCCATAAAGTGAAAATAAAGGTAATATAAATGTTGTCAGAAACTGGAGTTGACATTTCTCAATTTACAATGGTAGTAGAGAGATGAACATTTTAGATGTTTTCAAGGCACTGGAAATGAAATTAAACTACAGTTGCTCTCAGTTAAAATGCATCACTTCACACAATAAACAAACATTCTATAACCTGGGAGCCAATATTAAACCAACTTATTTTCTTGTGGTTTAAAGATATTATAGTCATTGGACCATAATCTAATACAGGAAATAACACAATTATTAGCCCTTCAAAGCCAATCTCTTCAACTTCCCCAGAAATAGCACACATTTACAGAAAACCATTTGCCATTATTTCTATGAAATATATTCTTCATTTAAATGTGTTTGTGCTAAAATTTAAACTGCAAGTTACATTACTTTTTCATAGGCAATTGTAGAGGTCATTATGGTGTTAGCCCCTGAACCAAGTCTACCTCTCCACCACTGTGGTTTCCACAAATCCGAGGGACTGACTAGGTTTTACCTTAAAGTTAATTACAATGTCTCTTTTCTCTTCCTAGTAAATAATGTAGGAATCAGGCTAAGCTTATTGATGGACATGGGGTTGCTTCACGAATGGAAAAATGACCTTAGTCAAGCAAATGAAATACCAAAAGGTGTTTCCTGAGAGATTCAGGGAGGAATTGTCATGCTCAAAGAAAGGCTCAGAGAATATAAATCCTTATTCCTCTGCACATTATCACTTTAGGATGTGACGCTGTATATACTGCCCCAGAAACCGGTCCTAGGACAAAGACTAGACATAGCAGACGGTTGGCCTGACAGAATCACTCAGGATCAGAGCCAGGGTCACTAGCTTAAGTCAACTCTGAAACATCTCTAACCACCATTATTCCAGTTTTGTGAATCTTTACATGTTTTTGCTCCTACATGTTTGTAAGAGTTTTGTTTGTCATTTGGTTACGTGTTTGTTTTTCTAACTTGTGGGTAAAAGTATTTTAGCAGGTACAGAAGTTTTGATTGCATCCTTCATCATGACCTAGAAATAATTCATTATAAAATAATATTACAACAACACATAACAAAATGGAGAAAGAGAAATTTCACTTCTGGAGGGCGACAGGCTCAACTGTGTCCCCCAAGATTTATATATTGAAGTCCTAAGCCCCCAGTACCTAAGAATGTGACTGTATTTGAAGATAGGACCTTTAAAGAGGTAAGTTAAAATGAGATTTTTAGGGTGTGTCATAACCCAATCTAACCGGTGTTTTTATAAGAGGAGTTCAAGACACACAAGGAGACACTGGGGGTGCACTCGCACAGAAGATGACATGGAGAGGCAGCAAGTGGTTGACATTTGCAAGTCCAGGAAACAGGCCTCAAAGGAGGCCAACCTTGCCAGCTCCTTGAGTTTTGACTCACTAGACCTCCACAATCACATGAGCCAATTTCTTAAAATAAATCTCTCTTTCTTTGCATGTAAATACATCCTGTTGGTTCTGTTTTGCTGGAGAACCTTAAGCGATGGACTAAATGACACCTATTACTAAAAATAACTGAGTGGCAATTAAAGTTATAATCAGCCATTACTGAAGCTTAGCATTGCTTATGATTTGTTGTCTATTCAGTCATCCACACACATGTGAAACGACTTCCCTTTTATATTTAATGAGGTAGAAAAGACATAAAACCTGTATTTCACTAAGACGTGGCCAGCCTCTTCACTGCCTCCCCAAACACAGGGAGATATATAAACATAATTAAAACATCATATAAGAATAAGAAGCAGCCAGGTGCAGTGTCTCACACCTATAATCCCAGCACTTTGGGAGCCTGAGGCAAGTGGATTACCTGAGGTCGTGAGTTCAAGACCAGCCTGACCAACATGGAGAAACCCCCATCTCTACTAAAAATACAAACTTTGCTGGATATAGTGGCACAGGGCTGTAATCCCATCTACTCAGGAGGCTGAGGCGGGAGAATCACTTGAACTTGGGAGGCAGTGGTTGTGATGAGCTGAGATAGTGCCATTGTACTGCAGCCTGGGCAGCAAAAGTAAAACTTCGCTTCAAAAAAAAAAAAAAAAAAAAGAATAAGAGGCAACATTGAGCTTTCTTAATGCTCCCGTGGGAGGTGCAGTTAGCATGGATGTTAGTATGGAAACATGTTCCTAACTTCTTCTTGCTGAAGGTCTTGCCCTCTGACAATGCTAAAGAGCCTGGAGAAATGGCTCTGATTTCTCTCTCTTTCTCTTTCTTTTGCCCATTCCCCAATCAGCAACTGCTCCTCTCCCCAGTCTTTGAAGTTCTTTCCTTAAGATATTTATGTGGGCTATTACGTGTTTTTTTTTTTTAATTGTACCTTACGTTCTGGGGTACAGGTGCAGATCATGCAGGGTTGTAGCATAGGTACATACGTGGCAAGGTGGTTTGCTGCCTTCCTCTCCCCACCACCCATATCTGGTATTTCTCCCCATGTTATCCCTCCTCACCCTCCCCACCCCCAGCTGTCCCTCCACTAGTCCCCCAAAACTGACCTCAGTGTGTGATGCTCCCCACCCTGTGTCCACGTGTTCTAAAGTTCAACACCCACCTATGAGTGATACCATGCGATGTTTGATTTTCTGTTCTTGTGTCAGTTTGCTGAGAATGATGGTTTCCAGATTCATCCATGTCCATATGAAGGACATGAACTCACTTGTATTCTTTATGAAAGAAAGTCTACTACAGATGGTCCCCAACTTACGATGATGTGATTTAATGATTTTTTAAAACTTTATGGTGATGCTTTGAGTATCCATATAACCATTTTGTCTTTTACGTTCAATAAATCACACAAGATAGTCAACAATTTACTATAAAATAGGCTTTGTATTAGATGATTATGCCCAACAGTATGCAATATAAGTGCTCCAAATATGTTTAAGGCTAAGCTATGATTCTCAGCAGTTTGGGTATATTAAATTCATTTTTTTACTTACAATAGTGTCAACTTGTGATGGTTTATCAGGACATAACCTCACCATAAATCAAGGAGAATGGCTACTTCTCTTCATAAAATAACTTTGATGGATGATATTTGTTGTTTTCAACAAATTATCGATAGTAGAACTCATGAAATGGTAAAAGCTGAGAGGTATAGAGCTAAGAAAGTTGCCCCCTCTTCTTGGAGTCTTGAATCAGGTCAACAAAGCATGGTTTGCTCTGCCAGGCTGCAAACCCTCTGAAAGTCATTTGCACTCAAGTTCAAAAGCAGACACTTGAATGAAGAAGACAAGACCTATTCCAAGTCTCCTTTCCTTGAAGAGATAATCAAGAGTAGTCTGCAGACAAACACAACGTTCTTTCTGCTGCCTGCCCCAACTCCAACACTTGGATAACAAAGAACTGGGGTTACTTACAGACAGCAAAGAATGTTGCTTATTATGCTTGTGTCTAATCAGAGACCTGTTTCAAAATTCAGATGTAGTTCCATAAACCTCACTGGTAATCATTTGTGAGAAATCTATCTAGGTATTTATTAAGCACAGTGCTATTACTTTAAAGCAAGCTTGTCCAACCCACAGCCCATGAGCTGCATGCAGCCCAGGATAGCTTTGAATGCAGTCCCAAATTCCTAAACTTTCTTAAAACATTGTGAGATTTTTTTTTTTAGCTCATTAGCTGTTGTTAGTGTATATTATGTGTGGCCCAAGACAATGTTTCTTTCTCCAATGTGGCCCAGGGAAGCAAAAAGATTGGACAGCTTGCTTAAAAGAATATAATAAAAATAGCATTATTAATAATCTTTACAGTAACAATGTCTTTTAACATTCTTCTCTGGTGCTGAACACACAGTCTTGCTTTTAATTATAATTTCAGTACCTCTACTACGAAGCTATGATAAACATGTCGCAAATATTACAAAAATTGAGGGTTCTAGTAGTTGACTGGAGGCACTGACATAACTTAGGTCCTAAGTATGTTAGAAATCTGGTTTATACAATAACGGTCCATGAAATAACCCATCAATACAAAGCAATATGGATCAAGGGCAAACAGAATTGTTCTTGCTCAGATTTAAAACTCTGAAAATGGATCTACTGTTTTTGAAACGCACATTACAAAATAATTTATGTATTTGGAAATGGCTTCCACTTTACAGAATTTTCCATATACCAAATAAAGCATAACATTAAATGACAAATATCATCATATTTCCTAATAAACATGTATTTCAGAGAAGCACCCACTTAATGTTAAGTGTACTGATTCAAGAATATGGGCTGTTAAATTTCTGTTTATGTAAGCAAGCTGGGCAGGATGACAGCAGGAATGGGCTTGTAAGAGGCCATTTAAAGGACCTGTATAAAATGAATCATAATAGAAAATAAAAATTTCATGCCCCAATTGTGGGTAATGTGTTATCAGTAGTATTGGCTCTTTATTCTGTACAATGGTCATAAGTGTAATATTATCAATTCTTGTCAGACATTACTAAAGGTACTTTAAAATTGTAATGTGTAGCACATGGTACATGAAATTTTCTAAGTTATTATCCTACTACCAACATGGTATTTTGGGATATATGTTAAATGAATCCATCAGCTTCTGTTTTTACATTTCTATCATAAAAGTAATTTAAGGTTATCCAAAATATTTAAAATTAATAGCAAAGTAATATTCCTTCATAGTTGCATCTGGCAAAAGAAACTGCTCTAATATATGTATATTTCTGTGTTTATTTGTTCTTATATAATATATGCTTTCTACAAGTGGAAAAGACAGTGCATACTCTTTCTTCACTAGTTTTTGCCACATAATAAATAATATATTAAATATCTTTTTGGAGACACCTTCACCTTTTTGTGTGGCAAATTCTCTACAGAATAATTTGTTTTATGTTTTCTTCAGTTTTTTTTTTCTAAAATAAACAATGCTGCATTGAACCTCATCAGGTATGTTTCTAATTTCTAGGGGATGGGTGGATATAAATAAATACTTAAATGATTAGGGTGCACAGTTTTTATCCAGAAGTCACAAATGCTAAGATCTGATTTCAAATGTAGGCAATCTCTCTTTATGGTTGATGTTCTATTTAACACCATCTCATTATAATTGAGTCATATGAACAAAATGTCTCATAAAACATTTTTTCTGGTTACAATCTCATCAGCTTATGTAATAAGCATTTTACTCTTCTTTTAAATAAAAACAGGAATTACAATTTTCTATGATTTTATGAATTTGATAAAAAGTTTCTTAGTCTTTCCAATTTTTATATCTCAGATTTCTAGAGAATTTATTTTTATGTCTTTTTTGATCATTTATCACTTTAATTAAATGATTTATTAGGTTGTTTGTCACTTTTTAAGTGTTTAGTTGGTAATTGGGAATATTTTTCATACAAATTTTTAGTGGCATTGCTGGTGTTATTTTCCTCAAATTTGTTCATTCTACTTATCTCCAATTCTAGTTTCTTGCTTCCAACTATTTATTTTATGGCCTCTGAATTTCTGAAGGGCATGAATACACTATTTTAACTGACTTAGATATTCTTGCTCTTTTTTTTTTTTTAACATTTTTTTGTATCACAGTAGCAATAACACAGCAACAACTGTTTTGATTTGTTTTTCAATAGTTTAGGGAGCACAGGTGGGTTTGGTTACGTGAATAATTTATTCCTGGGTGTTTTCTGAGATTTTTGTGCAACCATTCCTCAAGCAGTATACAATATATCCAGTAGTATTCTCTTATCTCTCACCCTCCTCTCAAACTTCCCCTCTGATTCCCCAAGTCCTTCATACCATCCTTAACAATATGTGTTTTTTTAAACGTGTATAGAGTACCCATGTTCATTAGGACACAGTTCTGATGTAGCTAGTGAATGGGCAGGATGTCCTCACTGCTTGGGAATAAACAACCATTAAATATCTGTCAGACCAATCAGCTTTGGGTACACTTGACCTGACTCATGTAATTTCCAGGCTGGCTCATTTATTTCCCAATTAAGACCACACAGAGCCCTCTGCTCCAGTATTAGCAATGTTTGAGTGGCTGCTCCACCAGTCTAGGTGTGGTTTGAAACCACTGATGTGTTATAGTTGTGTATTACCATTCCATATCCTAGAGTATCGTGAATGATACTAGTAGTCTCAATCATCATACTTTTATAAAAGTTTATTGAGAAAAATGAAGAGATTGTATGTTTTTAAACTTCTACTCAATCCATAAGAGAGTTCTATAACATAACAATATAATGTCGTACATATAGACCATGGAATAATACGCAGCCATAAAAAATGATGAGTTTGTGTCCTTTGTAGGGACTTGGATGAATCTGGAAACCATCATTCTCAGCAAACTGACACAAGAACAGAAAGCCAAACACTGTATGTTCTCACTCATAAGTGGGTGTTGAACAATGAGAACACGTGGACTCAGGGAGAGGAGCATCACACGCTGGGGGCAGTTGGGGGGGTAGGAGAGTGAGAGTGGGGGGTGGGGAGGGAAGGGATAACATGGGGAGAAATGCCAGATACAGTATTCATCTAAAGTAAAATAAATAAATTTAAAAAACAACAATGTAAAGAGATGAAGACACTGCTCTTATTACTTCTTGATCTTTATTAGCATTCTTGAATCCCAGGACCAAAATTTTATTCTCCAACCCCAGCACTTACATTATACAATTTTCTCATCCATCATAAAGTATTTTAGTTTATTTAATATTATGTTCATCAGTCTTTTTTCTGTTGCATTTTTACTCTGTGTGTATGTGTGTGTAATGTCTTTATATTACATGTATACATATATATATATTATATATATGTATATATATATATTATATATATATGTATGTATGTATAATGTCTTTCTCTAAGTTTTCCATGCTTCCAGCACTCTCCTTTTTGTTTCTTTCATATAGCAAGAACCCACTCACATTTTTTTTCGTAATACTAACTACCACTTCTACATGGACAATACTCATATATGCATCACTTCCAAATAATTTGCCTATTTTTCAATCCTCTACTGTAAATTCATTGTTTTATCTAAACTAAATAGATGCTGAATTTATCATTTGGCTAAATAATCATTTGGCAAGAACAAAATTGATCTATTATTAAAAAGCTACTCCTCTATTTCTTAATTGTCCATTGAAAATAGGGTGAATTTCACAGTACTCAGATATTCATTAGCACAACACAGTTCCCTTGTCCTTAGCTAACTCATCCTACTGCCTGGCAGGAAATTCTCCATACAGTTGAACTAACGTGTCCTGCTAGCATTGCCAACATTTTCTAGTTCTGTCTCTTCATCCACAAAAAGAATAGCACTTAACACATAATAAGCCTACAAATATTGGGAGAAGATCCTTGCTTTCCATATACAACACTATTGTATTGTCACAATAGTGCATGTGACAGCACATAAACAATTTTTCTCTTAGATATACTTAATCTGACTCTCATCATCTTATATGTGTTTACCCATTCCATTGTTTGAATTCTGTAGCATAAAAATAATTATGCCTCCTAAAGTTACAATTAAATATGCCATTTTGTTTGGGAGAGAGTTGTCAGAGACAAAAACAGATGACTGCCATTTTAAAGGGGACTTAAAGGGTGTATGTAACATAAAGAATTTCCAGTGGGTCAGAGCAATACAAAATGCCAAGAAGTGACTGAGAAATTTACCACAAGCTTAGAAAAGCAGTGGAATGTAAGAAGTAGATGAAAATTAAAAGAAATGAGTGTCTGAAGGCAGAGTATGAGACTGCTGTGCCTCATCATTTTCTTAAGACACTTCTGCACTTACAGATATTCACCAATATGGTCTGTTAAAAAAGGTCATTTACATTTAGGTCAATTAATTTCAATGTGTGTTCTATGAAACCTTAGGCTACTTAGGTTTTCTAGTTTCTCTAGAATAAGATACATACTGTCTTAGGAATCTTATTTACTGCAAGATTTTATTTAAAAAAGTATAATAGTATCTTTTGAAAGGTCACTTTTATACCTTTTAAGAAATATAAATCTGCATTACAAACTGAATTCTATTTCTCATTTTCACAACTATCAATTTTATCAGATACTAGATAGAGTAAGAGGATTTTCTGAGTGGGGCAATGTAATTACAACTATATGTATCCAAGTATACTTGAAATGTTACCTGTTCTGCCCCAGCTCCATAAGAAATTCATTGACTTGAGACTTCAGAGAGAAATGTCTTTCATTTACATAGGTGTACAGTATATGGGTAACATGAGGGTAATTAACTGAATAGCCTCTGTAATTGGGACCAAATCAATTTTAATTCATTCCTAGTGAAAAGTCTACTCAGGATTAGGGAACATAATTTAGGATGATTAAAAAGAAAAAAAAAGCTAGCAGAATAGATCAGATTCTTTTGTTCGCAAGTTGAATTCAAGTCTTTCAGAATTATTTCAAGAACATGCATGCAGATTGAAATAGCATCAATCTAATTGGCAGCCAATTTACTGCTTTCCACTAAAAAGATATCTGAGTCATAAACTGTAATGAAAATTAAATTTTCTTTCAGAGGCAGAATATCTGATTCAAAAAGTTGTAATGAAAAAAATTATCATTCATTCTCACAAGAGAAAAAACTTTGTAGTAATTTTTTGATTAATCACACTTCATTGTCTACTCAAGAGCTAGTCTTGTATTAATTGTTAATAATGTTCATTTTATGGATTTTTTTAATTTGACAATTATGCAGTTACTTACTGACATAAGATTGAATTTTTATTTTCTTAGATTTTAATTTTTTTTCTCAAATATTCACTAAAAATATAGAGTAGCAAATTTTGTTCCAATGTGTAATACACACACACACACACACACACACACACACACACACATATTTATATAATCATTAATGATTTTTTTACACAAATTCTGTACTCTATTAAATTAGGGAAGCTATGCAAAAAGTGTTGATATTTGTTAGATTGATTCAGTCCTTCTTCTGTTTTTTAGATTTCTTTTGGTTATTTTTGTATGCTTTCTGTTAAGAACACTTCAAATTAAATTTTAAAAATCACCACAGAAATAAATGTTGATATGATTTTTATTGTCACTTCATTGAACTGTGAGATTTGGAAAATATTTTAGAAAATAATTTTGGCATAAATTTTGGAAAATTTATATTCTTGCTTTAACACCTTCCTATTCATACCTTACCTTAACTAAGGTCTTCCTTTAAAACCTTCAGCAATCCATACATATCTTACACATATTTTCTTAAATGTCTATGAGTATCCAATGTGTTTTGCTGATATTATAATATACATCTTTCTTTTAATTACATATCTTAATCCTGTTTTTATTCTTTTGGAAGGTTACTAATTTTTACATGTGGCACTTATGAGTAGCAACATTGCTGAAGTATCTCAGTTCCATGAGTGGAGATGAGAACTTCTTTGATTTTCTACATAGATAGTCATAAGCCTGGCAAAAAAAAATTCTGATGCTTTCTTCTAATCTGCATCTCCTATTTTTTTTTTCATCTTGAATTGCATAGGCCAAGCAAGACAGCCAGATGTTGCTGAATAGAAGCTGTTTAATTAACAAGCTTATTTCAACATCTACAGCAACATTTCATACAATATTTGCTTTAAAATTTCCAATAGATATCATTTGTCAAATGTATTAAGTTCTATCAATGTCCTAAGTTTGTGTAACATTAAATGCTTTATAAAAGATGCATTGTTTCTCTTTTTAAGTCTTACTCCTATGAATCACATTTCTAGATTTTTTTTTAGTTGTATGATCATTGCATTCCATCCACCTTTTACCTAGAATTTTTGTATGCATGCTCATAATTGAAATAACTTTAAAAATGGTTTTTTTACTACTATTGTGTGATAGGGAATGCAAGGATGAATTAAACACACAAGACCATTAGGGTCACTTTCTCTTTTCCTCCATTTTCTGATACAAAGTGTCAGAATAATACAAAGTAGCAGAATAATAAATTGATTAAGAAGGCAGCTCTGAAACTCACTGTTTGAGTTCAAATTCTGTTTCTGCCTTTTAATGTTATGTGACTGGGTAGATTACTTAACTACCCAATTTGTTTCTCTTGAGTTCAATTTCTTCATCTGTAAAACAAGGATGATATGCGAGTATTGAAAAAAATAAATGAAAAATACATATGAAGTACTTAGGAGAGTGCCCAATACATGGTATGCACTTGATAAACTTTGGCTAATTTTTACGCAAATGTCTGTAAATAAAACACATGAAGATCATAAACAAAAGGAAGTAAATTTACAGTCTGGGTAAGAGGTCAAATTCAATGTAGACAGAAGACTTTAGAAAGTTCTATGAAGGCAACATAAGAGTGATGTAATGTAGTCCCTAAAGATAACAATGGGATACCACTGTTGATGTTAACCTTTGTTAAGAGGCAAATGCCAGTAACAACTCATTCATGGGATTTGGCTAGAGGAAGGACAAATGTATTAATTGATCTATATCTGATAGGAATGGATGGTCAGGGAAGGTGTCTCTGTGTCTGGTGTGTGTGTGTGTGTGTGTGTGTGTGTGTGTTAATGAGAAACAATCATAAATGATGCTGGTAAAAACTTTCAGACTGACAGATGGAAAATATAAGACAGAGCATGGGTAGGACAAGAATATGAAATGTGATGTAAAGTAAAAGTAGGCAGGGTGCAGTGGCTCATGCCTGTAATCCCAGCACTTTGGTAGGTCAAAGTGGGAGGATCGTGAGGTCAGGAGTTCAAGACCAGCCTGGCCAATGTGGTGAAACCCCAAATCTACTAAAAATACAAAAATTAACCGGCCATGGTGGTGCATGCCTGTAGTCCCAGGTAGTTGGGAGAATGAGGCAGGAAAATTGCTTGAACCTGGGAGGCGGAGGTTGCAGTGAGCTGAGATCATGTCACTGCACTCCAACCTGGGTGATAGAGCAAGACTTCATCTCAAAAAAAAAAAAAAAAAAAGTAAAGAAATGCATAAATGTCAGGAATGAGGAAAATGATTGAAGAAGATTAAGACAAATTTGCAGATTTGTTTGCAGAAATTTTACGTATATCCTACTAATGCTTCCTTCTTGTAAATCTGTGAAGTATAAGATTGATTGCCAAGAGTGAGGAGAAAGCTGGAGATCTAAGAGTTAGATGAAAATGAAGATACATGGAATACTCATATTTTAAGTATCAAGATTTTTTTTAAACTTTCTGTCAACATTCATCTAATTATACATGGTCTGACTGGATGTTTGGGACTTGTGACAACTGCTTTTTAAACGTGTTTTCAAAACAGAAGTTCATGTTCACTGCTGGCACCAGACATGCACAAAACACAGATAAGATCCCACATTAAAGTGACAAATCAGGGATTTTATTTTAAAGAATTAATCCTTGCATGCTCATTAAAGCCGAGTAAATGGCTTCAAAGTCCTCATTTCTAAGATCAATATCGTTTTTTTGTTTTTGTTTTTGTTTTTTTTTTCTCTAGTGCTCCAACAGATAACATGACTGGTTAATTTGACTGATCAAAGTTCAGCAAGGGAAGCAGACCCCATGAATGGTGCTTTAAATAGGAAATGTAATAAGCAATTTTGACATAGCAAATAAGAGATTGTAAAGGCAACCTGGAACTGGCAGAAAACTGCTACAACTCCCTCACCTGTGGAAAACAAAGGCTGGAGGCAGAATTAGCAGAGCCCAGAGTTGGGACTGACAGTAAGAACTGGATCACAGAGGTCAGAGGTTCAAAAGCTAGAAAACATGCTGCTGATACAGATGCTGTCTAATACAAAGAGAGGAAAAAAAAATACTCCAGTTTTTAGCTTCCTCCTTCTTTCAAATCCCCCATCAACACCTCCAATTGGCCAAAATTAGCTGCAAGGCAATTTGCTGGAGATCCTGAAAAGGGTAATTTCTTGGGCTATTGGATTCAGAGTGAGAAGGACCCAGAACGGATCTGAGAGCAAAGAGGTAAATGGCCAGCATAATAAGCAGGCTCACATATGTTTAAAAAACGAAATAATTTATTTATATGGTTAGGTAGATGCTTGTGTATCTGGCTAAGTGGAACAATGTTCTTATGTTACAAAATTAAGGGTAAGATCTTTAAAAAAAATTCTTGCTAATTATTTGGCAATTCATAAAATCTCATCAAAATTACCCGTCATCAACTAGCTTTATCATTAGCTGAAGTCACTGAAAATTAATTCTTGAAACTATATCTTCCTATCTAGCTAGATTCAGCTAATGTGTGTAAAAATTCAATTGTCAGAAGAATAATATAAAACAATAGGGGAACTATGCATACAGATTTATTCATTAAAAAATAGTTGAAAACCTGTGATGGGTTTGCTGTATTTACCCAGATATGTATATAATTATCTTTTAAACCATACAAGTAACTCTTCAAAAAAAAATCCCAAGCTACTTATGACATTATAATATTTAAAAAGAGAAGAAACTATTTATCACTTGTATTTTCATGATACTAATACATTAAATATAAAACAATAAATTGTTTATAAAAAAGTGATTTTGTTGTTTAAAATATTAGCTGATAGAGAAATTCAATTCTTTTTTTGTTTTCTTTTTAATATAAAACCAGACATTGAATTTGGTCTTATTTTTTGTCATACCAATAGTAGTTTTAAAGTGATGTGAATTTAAGAAATTATTTTCACATTCTACTAGTTATACTGTATTTCCTCTTAACCTCTTGTGACCCTGTAATCTGTTGAATACCTTGAATGAACAATTTTGTACTTATTTACAACTGACATTTTCAGTTTAGAAAATTTATCTTTCTAATATTACCTTGTCAGATTACAGATTAATCTCTGTTTAACATGTAGTTGAATCACACAATTATATGCAACTTATTGTAAAAGTCAGCAAAAAAAGTAGGTCTATTTTTCTTAATGTTAAACAATAGTTACTGCTATTGTGTTTGCCAAAATAATTTGATAGAGAGAGATAAGTATTTTCAGATATTTTTAATTATTTCACACTCCATACTATAATTGCTGGCTTACAGTGGATGCACAAATTTTCAAGGTTATGAATCAAAGCATACACTGCAGATTTTTATTAAAAAAATTGTTTTGGATACTTTGCTCAAAACACATAACATATTTCTACATGTTATGTGGCAATTTAGTCAAAAAAGTTTCAACAAATTTTTTAATCTTTCATAACTTTAAATATTTCTGTTTTCAGTTGTTGAGTGTCAAAAGGAATGTTTATGAAACTTGAAAATAAGTGTATGTTATGCATACATATAATATTTCTATAGTACACTAGATATTTTAAGATCCAAAGATTTACATATATCCTATCGCATATGCCAAAGATACCAGTTTTCTAAATGTACAGAAGTGTTTTTGATGTTTATGATTCTTTGAAAAAGCATATATACTATTTTATAGAGTTACCAAATTTCCCAGATTTTCAGTGACAGCCCTAAGTTTTAAGAGGCTATTTATATCTCTCAAACAAACATCAAAAGGCCTGGAATTCAAATATATAGTGGTTTGTGTTAAGCCAGACATCTTTTAAACACTGTGTAACGTAACAATCCATGGAAGTGTGGTAACGAGATATAGGTAATTGGGAGTAATACAAAGTAATTATAATGGCATTTTTAAACAACATCATCATAAAAGAAACTAGCTAGGTCCCCACCCAAATCTCATCTTTAATTGCCGCTCCCATAATTCCCATGTGTTGTGGGAGGGACCCAGTGGGAGATAATTGAATGATGGGGGTGGTTCCCCCCATACTGTACTCTTGGTAGTGAATAAGTCTCATGAAATTAGATGGCTGTATAAGGGGTTTCCCTTTCACTTGGCTGTCACCCTCTCTGACTTGCCACCATGTCAGACGTGCCTTGCCTTCTGCCATTAGTGTGAAGCCTCCCAACTCATGTGGAACCATGAGCCCATTAATCATATTTTTCTTTATAAATTACTCAATCTCAGGTATCTCTTTATCAGTGGTGTAAAAACGAACTAATACACTCAATACAGGATTTTTTATCAAGCCAGTTACCACAATAAACTTAATTGGGTGGGGAGAACTCTGAGAAACATTGTAAAATTCACATCTTGGAATAATCTCACCTCAGGGCAAGGAAGTTGGGTTATCCTTTCTTTCTTTCTTTTTTTTTTTTTTTTTTTTTTTGAGATGGAATCTCATTCTGTCTATTAGGCTGGAGTGCAGTGGCACAATCTTGGCTCACTGAAGCCTCCACCTCCCAGGTTCAGGCGATTCTCTTGCTTCAGCCTCCCAAGTAGCTGGGATTACAGGTGCACACCGCCACAGCTGGCTAATTTTTGTATTTTCAGTAGAGACAAGGTTTCACCTTTTGTATTTCTATTAGAGGCGGAGTTTCACCATGTTGGTCAGAAGGGTCTTGACTGCCTGACTTTGTTATCCTTTTGCCTTGGCCTTTGAAAGTGCTGGGATGACAGGCATGAGCCGCCATGCCAGGCTGGAAGTTGGGTTATCATAAAGTGATTCACTCAATTACTTCTCATAGCTGATAATTCATGGGATCCAGACTATACTCAAATATCCCCATTATTCTAAGAGATAGTTTAATTAATTTTTCTCTCTTTTCTATTTTCCATTTCCTCCTTTCCCCTACTTCCTACTTAGCTCTTTAGAAATACAATAATAGCCTTTTACCTTCTCTTCAGCAGACACTCCCCACAGGGCAAGTGCATCTAACTATGGACTTAGAAACCCCAGAGTGGAACTCTTACACACCAGGAGGTTGCCTTGAGATATAACATTCAGTTTACAACCCAAAGTCCCGCTACAAAACGCTCCCATCTGAAGAGTTGTTGGCCACTTCTACGACTCTGACTATGAAAATGCCAGCTCACCTGTCTGGTAAATAAGGCACTGAGCTAGCATGCAGACCACCTCCCTGCTCACTTTCTTTCCTACCTTTTAAAAATGGCTTTCTGCTCCAAAAGCAAAGCAGAATCCTTAAGACAGGAAGCCTGTACTGTTTCCTGTAAGCTAGTTTTGAAATAAAAGTCACTTTAAATACCAAACCTCTCTCTCCTGTTATTAGAATCTGCAAGAGGCAAGCAACTGAACCTGCATTCTGTTTCCAGGGCATAATGAAAAGTGGGGGCCAAGGGCAGAAGCAGGAAGTCAAGGTCTCTTTCTCATGGGCCTTCTGCTCAACAGCCTGAAAACCACAATGGACTGCATCCCAGCTAAGACGTGCTCTGTATCTGGATGGAAGTGGTCAAATAGCTTCTAATGAATGCACCATTGAGTTAACAGCCTGGGCTGGGGTTAGGCACTACTTGTCCCGAGATGGTGCTGGGCACCTGTCTCACCCTCCCTGTATGTGTGCTGAGGCCCACAGTAGGGGAAGGGGTGCAAAAAAGTGAAATGCATATGTATACTTTCTTTCCTCCTTCCCTACTCCCCTACTCCACGGCCCTCCCCAACCACCTCCTTTGCTTTCCCCAGGGAGGAGAAAGCAGCATCAATTGCTAGGAGGGGTTGAAGAAAAGGCAGCCAAGAAGCTATCCAGGATAGATCATGCAAGACTCTAACCCCCACATTTCAACCCATCTCTCATGCTTGATGGTCCCAATGACTTAACTTACAAAGCACAAATTCAAATTCAAGGGGAGCATGATTAAGAATTTCAAAAATGATGAGTTTGTGTCCTTTGTAGGGACATGGATGAATCTGGAGAACATCATTATCAGCAAACTGACACAAGAACAGAAAAAGAAATACCGCATATACTCACTCATAGGTGGGTGAGAAAAATGAGAACACGTGGACACAGAGAGGCGGTCTACTATACACTGGGGACTGTTGGGGGGAATGGGGGAGGGACAGCGGGGGGGGGGCTGGGGGGCATAGCCTGGGGATGAATACCAAGTGTGGGTGAAGGGGAGGAAGGCAGCAAAGCACACTGCCATGTGTGTACCTATGCAACTATCTTGCTTGTTCTGCACATGTACCCCCAAACCTATAATGCAATAAAAATTAAAAAAAAAAAAAAAAAAAAAAAAAAAGAATTTCAAGGCCAGGCATGGTAGCTCATACCTGTCATCCCAGCACTTTGAGAGGCTGAGGTGAGAGGATCTTTTGATCCCAGGAGATTGAGGCTCCAGTGAGCCGTGATGGTGCCACTGCTCTCCAGCCTGGAGGACAGAATGAGAGACCCTGTCTCAAATAATTAAATGAATAAAAATCAAGATGTCTCTGAAGCTGCCCTTAACTGATGAGAATCCTCCCACATTTACAGAAAAGTTCTCAGGCAGGTTATGTGGATACTGGAAGGTTTTTGGAACACAACAGGTATGATGGCACCTTTTATGGGAAGAGAGCACATTAGTTTTGGAAGCCCCATGTAAATGTTTTTATTTATCAGAATTTAGAAGAATACCAAGTGAGCAATGTTTGCCCCTCAAAATAGGAGCACTTTAAAACAAAATTGTAGATCATATGTTCATTACCATTCAGACTTTGTACACAGTAATCTAAAACATGACTACGGAAGGCCCAAAACTATATGCATTTATTTAGCCAAGGAGGAGGATGTATCCAGGGGAAAAAAAAATACAAATCAAAGAGCATCTGTCACCTGAGCTTCTTCCAAAAGGGGTTTTCGGAACATCAATATTTAGAGATGAAGCAAGGAGGGACAAAAGGGAGGGAGGATAGGCCATGAAGCAGATGGTTACATTCTTGAAGGCTCTGATAAGCTCCAGTAAATCTACATTTTACATGTCAAAAGAGAAAATGAGGCTATGACACAGGGCTGAGAAATTACAGCTATCTGTGAACAAGAAAAAAAGGCAGTTTCTGCCTGACTCAGTTCCCAAGCTTAGCATTCCCTTTAGCATAGTGAGTATGAGTCCTAAGATTCTATTATTTTCATAACTCAAGTACAGAAAACAGAAAGATGTATGTAAATTTTAAAATTTGCCAAAACTTTGGAAGTCAAATGTTAAAACCTATCAATTATCCTTGATTTAATGTCAAAGGGTTGATGTGGGGACTATGGGTGGAGGACTTCCAACAAACTCATCTGGAAGAAGCAAAGGACCTTTCAAAAGTACTTTCATCTATTAGGTGAATGATAGTCATTTTTATGACCCTTCTGAAGTTAAATGTTACTTTATTTGCCAAAACAAAAATGGGAGAAAAAAAAATCTGCTGATTAGAAATAGTTTTATAGACTTACATATTCTTAATGTCAGGAGATTAACAGTTTTAAAATGAGTACGCGTATAGTTTCACATAATTTAATATGGAAATTAAAAAGAAGATATAAAGCAGTGAGAGATTAGTAGTAGTTTTCGCTCCTCAAAAGACTGACTATAAGATTACACAAAATGATTATTCAAATACATTTAAAATTCAGTTTGACTTCTGAAAAATAGTTAACTCCCTCTTTCAGGAATAGATCTGCAGTATATATATATATTTCTTGTCTTTTTCCTTTTTATTTAAATAGGATAATTAAGGCAGAGAAAGAAATCTTAATCACTGAGATTAATTTGATTTAAGCATATCTCATAACAATATGAATTCATTGCTAAATTTAAAGAGAAAAATGAAACAAAAAATCATATTGAAGGTAGATAAGGATTCTTTGGATTTTATAAGGCCTTCTCACTCAGCCTTATCAGTTGTATAAGGCATTATCAGTTGTGTAATGCAAAATATTGCAGAAGTAATAATGCTTAATTTAGGAATTTCATTTTACATATAAAGATGTTGTGAAAGAATAAAAAAAATCTCAGATCCTGAAATCACTAAGCCAAGGCAAATCCGCCTCCTATTTTATTCCAATGTAAGAGAGCTACAAAGATAAAAAAAGCTACACACCTCCCTCAAATCCTTAGTAAGATACTTACAAAGATAAACAACCTACATAGGGAAATTCACAAGGGAAATTCCTCATGGGCCTCAAGATATTAACCGTAAAATAGTTCTGTTGAATTTCACCCTGGCAATGTAAACTGACAGCTTATCTTCACAGCTGCTGGACAGAAAGTCATCCCTCTGCTCACCTGAGACAAATGCATATTCCATTGCTTCCTCTGCCCTATTGTTTATGTGAAAATGCAGATTCACTGAGCCAGTCTAAATTGTGCATTCAGTGAAAAGCCGATCAAGGACTCAAAATAATGCCTAACCTTTTCTACTTATCTACTTGTGACCTGGAAGCCCCACCAATACCAAATCAATATATATCTTACACATATTTATTGTCTCATGTCGTCATAAAACATGAAAGCAAGTTGTAACCCAATTACCTTGGGCACATATTGTCAAGACCCCTGAGGCTTGTCATGAAGGAATCCTTAACCTTGGCAAAATAAACTCTCTAAATTGATTGAGATCTGTCTCAGATGATTTCTGTTCACAATCTTAAGGCATTTGAAATGTTTCATTTATAACACTTGGTTCTAATCATTTTTCTGAAAAGTTATATAGTTGGTCATTCTAAAGATTCTCTGCAAAATACTGCCTTTTAAAATATATCACTTGTTTATTCATATTACCTAGCAATCATTTATTTATGAATATTTAATTTTAATGAAATCCTTCTTATTTCTTTCAGAGTGGGTCTATGTGTCACAAAAACTTTAAGATTTGTTTGTTCAAAGTGTTCTTTCTTCTTCAAACTCTTGAACCATAGTTCAGGCAGGTGTCAGCTTCAGAGCTGGAAGTGACTTTCTCTTAGTACTGCAACAAACAGTAACACTGCTTCCCATTGTGTGTGAGCCTTGATGAGAAGTTTGACGTCGCCTTCTTCACTGTACTTTTGTAATTTGTATGTCTTTTCTCTCCATTTACATACAAAATATACACACTCTGTAATTTCACAGTGGCACAGGTAGACGTGGATCACATGCAGCCTTTGTGTGCGCTTCAACCCCAAGACCCCAGTGTTGCTTCAATTAAATATATTCAAATCCACTGTCAATTTTTGATAGCTTCATTCCTCCAACTCCTCTTAATCTTTTCCTTGGTATTAGTTTCAAGTCTCTCAGCCAACCCTTCCTGGATATTAACTTCTTTCATATTACATCTCTAGAGACTACGTTCTAAAAAATTTCTTAATGTGATCTTAAACAGAGATATCACTTAAACTGTGATCTCTAGTAATTATTCTACCAGTTCAGGGATTCTTTCCCCCCGTTTACTAATTGAATGGTTTTTAATTTATTTTTTTTGATTTCTAATAATTCTTCATGTTCTTTCTCCTATCCCAGTAAGTGCTTCTGTTTAATAACTCCTGTTTCTTTCTCAAAGCTATTATTATTATTTTATGCGTTTGAGAAAATAAACTTGGGTTTGTTTTAATTGCTAATTAATTTTTTTGCCTTGGATTATAAAGTAACTAATTATTGACTTGCCTTGTGGGTTTTGCAATTTTATACTGCAAAATCTTCTTGAAGAGCTGTTTCCTCTGCCTTGTCACTCTCCTTGTTTCTTTTATTTTTCTCTCTCTCTCTTTGACCCTCTCTATCCAAATGTTCTACAGTTTCTTCCAACTAACAATTTTGTATTCAAATACAAAGTTAGTATTTATGCTGGCAGACTGGGGGTAATATTGGCATTAGAAATATAGTTACATGGCTGCTTGCCAAAGGGAAGCTTGGCTGGGAACCTCTCCACAGACTGTTTCTTCCTAATATTCTCTGCAGACTACTCTCCCTGATATATGCCATAGCCCCTCCTTCTGGAATTAGCTATAGTCTCTCACTCCAGAGACACCCTGAACCTTGGTAACTGCCTTTCTGTTTCGGAAACTCTGCCCCAGGCTGTTTTCTAGCAGTAAATCTGGAATGGGTCTCCAAATTTATAAGAATTAGTTATAATTCTGTTACCCATGGACACCAATTCATGGTTGCCTGAAACTTCTCTTCCCTGGACCCCAGTGGAAACCAACTTCAATCCTAATTGTTGTTTTTGTCCAATTTCTAGCCCTTGGAGATGTCTGTTTTATTTTTGCCTGGACTGTGTCAATATTTTTGCTTTTAAATTTTATCTAGGATTGTTATATATTTTGAAAGGGTCAGGGGATGAAGTAACTATACTCAAAATATGAAATTACAATGCTTTCTGTATTAAAGCCTTGCAGATTATAAAATGAGAAAACACTGAAGGTAAATTCTTTGATATAATTAATGTTAAAGGCATTAATAATGATTGAAAAAACCAAAAACACCACCTTTGTGTGGATGGCCATGCTCCAGTGCCCATTGCTCTGGGTCAATTCAAAGATTATGCCATATGAATCAGATATGAATCTTGTAACACTCCTTATTTATGTCCATTTTATAGGTGAGAAAACAGGTAAAGTAAGCAAAGTGACTTGCATGATGTCAAAAAACTGAGAAGCAATAGAACAGAAATTTGGAGATTCATTTGATTCTAGAAGGGACACATTTTGTATGATACCATGTCATCTCCCTAAGTGTTGATTAAACATTTAAAGATGTATAACTCTATTTCAATGAAGATATATGTATCTATCTACCTACCTACCTACCTACCTAATCTATCTAAAATATTCCAGAAGTTGTTTCCTAAGCCAAGAAGCTCTCCACCATTTTGAAAAATGCAATAGCTGGAAAATGCTTTTAGTTTTACATCTTTTACTTAATGCCTGACAAAAGTCATGTTCATTAAAATCAACTTGAAATTAAAGTGAAATTATCTTTCATTGTCAGAAAGACTAAGGACTCAATTTTTCTTTTCCTAGCTTGGAATAATATAAAACACATTGTAATTAAGAGTATTTAAGAGTTTGGCCAAAACTCATCTGTGAACCCATCTGTAACAGAGACTAACTAATTGCTCAAGAAACTTGTTTCTTTCTCTTGGATGCACAGCTGAACGACCGCAGTTAGCCCCCTCACGTGGAGATGTGCCTTACAGTTGAAACATGAGCTGAGCTGACGGGGTGCTACTGAGGCAGTTTAGAGTAGACACGTCTCCCTTAAACAGCCTCCTCTCCTAATTCCTGCCTGCTTGATATCTGGGTGAATTCAGCCAATTCTTGGAGAAGAGCCACAAAAGAGACTCAACCAACCAGAACACCACAGACTTTACTTAGGCGGGAAGTAAACTTTTTAACCACTGTGATTTTGAAGGATGTTGTAGCAAAGAATGTTACTAATTAGCATCTATAACAAATCACATATTCCTAGAATATTTTTAAATGGTAAATATGTCATGCATTTTCTATATTTTGGTATCTATTTAAATTTTTCATTTCTCCTTGATATTTTTAATATAATTTTGCTATGAAAATCTCCCATTTTCTGTAGATTTTCTAATGCATTGTCACATATTTGCCAACATAATACATGTTAGGATGGCGCAAAAGTAATTGTGGCTTTTGCGATTAAAAGTAACAAAAATCTCTAAAGAATACAAGAAAAATGTTCCTGAGAGAAATACGCAATCACTTTTTGCCATGGCAAAAACTGCAATTACTTTTATGCCAACCTAATATTACAAACCCTAAATAATATATTCAAAACAAAACAATAAGCCAATCTCGCTTGTGAATATAGATTTAAAAATTGTATTAGAATCTAGAAATACATCGTAAGAGCAATTATTCAATAACCAAGCTTGATTAATTTCAGAAAATCAAAAGTAGTTTGGTACATCAGAAAATACATCAATATGCAACAGATGCATTGGATATGACTGGACAAAATTGCAACTTTCTATCTGGCACGGATGAGTTGTGACACCCTCACAAAATTTGTGTGTTGAAGTCTCAATCCCCAGTACATCAGACGGGACTGTACTTATAGCTAGATTCTTTACAGAGGTCATTAAGTTAAAATGAGTGGGGCCATTGCAGGACTGTTTACAATAGCAAAGACCTGGAACCAACCCAAATGCCCATCGATGATAGACTGGACTGGGAAAATGTGGCACATATACACCATGGAATATTATGCAGCAATCAAAAATGATGAGTTCGTGTCCTTTGTAGGGACATGGATGAATCTGGAGAACATCATTCTCAGCAAACTGACACAAGAACAGAAATTGAAATACCACATATTCTCACTCATAGGTGGGTGATGAACAATGAGAACACATGGACACAGAGAAGGGAGCACTACACACTGGGGTCTACTGGGGGAAATAGGGGAGGGACAACGGGGGGGAGCTGGGGAGGGATAACATGGTGAGAAATGCCAGATGTGGGTGAAGGGGAGGAAGACAGCAAATCACACTGCCATGTGTGTACCTATGCAACTATCTTGCATGTTCTTCATATGTACCCCAAAACCTAAAATGCAATAAAATATAAATAAAAATTTTTTAAAAAATGAGTGGGGCCTCATTCAATATGACTGCTGTCCTTATAGGAAGAGGGAAGTCACACAGACACACACAGAAGGAAAACCAGGTGAAGACACAGAGAAAACACAGCCATCTACACTCCAAGGAGTGAGACCACAGAAGAAACCAATCCTGCTGACACCTTAATCTTGGACTTCTAACCTACAAAACTGTGACAAGAAAAAATTCTGTTATTGAAGCTACTCAGTCTGTGGTTGTTATGGCAGTTCTAGCAAACTGAGATACTACTATTCCTTATTTAATATTTACACTTTCAGGGTAATAATTCAGACAAATAATTGAAAATTGGTCGCATCATTAACTGTTCTCTTCGTTTGTGGATAATAAATAGTTGTACAATCACTTTAAGTCACAAACCAAAATCTGGATTAAATAATCATCTATTAATTAATATATTAATACATGAATCAATCCGCTTCAATCCCATTTGAGGCTACAGCTTACTCTCCCTCTTCTGAATTCCAAGAGGCATAGCTGGCAGATATATTAATTAGTAAACGGAAATGCAGCCATCTTCTGCTCCCTCCCTTCCCAACTATTTCCTTAGTTTCTAGCTGCAGTTTTGAACATTACGGGAAGAAAGGAGAGAAAACTGGTAAGGTGATAGAGTACTTCTGACTTGACTAGATACGTTTTATGTTCTTTGGGTCTGGGAAATGGTCAAAACTGATTTTTCTCTCATGAGCATTTTTATCATATTCTATAGATTTTTTTTTTTCCTGAGAACCTTTTACCTGCAACTTTCATGTTATAAATGACATATTCCGTTTTCTAAACCTTTGATTCACTCACGGTCGACATCGCATGCATTCATGAAGGTTAAGACTTTCCTAAACAACCCACAGTTACTTCCTATAATATGTCCACATGTCCCTTTACCCTAAAAACTTGAGAGTGCAGATTTAACCTAACCCACCCACCACACCCTGCTACCAAACTGGTGTGTCTTATAATAATTTTGAGAAATGCTGCACGTTATACTCTTTTTTTAAGTTTTAACAATATCTGTTAGTACATTAAATGTATTCAGTAGATATATCATACAAAATCTATTTAATTTTTGAATACCTCTGAAATGTTTTAATGCATGGAAATTATTATATGCTTATCCTTTATCAATGTCCTTTAGAAGGAGCATTCTCTGGTATAGCAGAGACAATCAACACATGTATATTTAGAAAAACATTGGTTTATAAAATTTGATTTCATTGCATACTCTTTCTTCTATTTTCTAAACTCCTAGGAGCAGTCCATAAATGTAAATTATATAATGATACTAATTTTCCATTAAGCTAATTCTATGTTAGTTAAAACTTTGCTGCTTGTATGTACTTACTCCACATAAATTTTGTGCATAAAGTCAAATGACAGCTTGTGATATTTTTAGTCTCTGAAGAGGAACGATTTTCCAAAAAATACTTGAGGCATACAAGGATGACATGCAAATTTGTGAAGCATTCTATATTTTTAAACAGATGGTGAAACATTCCATGTTCATGGTTAGGAAGAATCAATATTGTGAAAATGGCCATAGTGCCCAAAGTAATATATAGATTCAGTGCTATCCCCATCAAGCTACCTATGACCCTCTTCACAGAACTGGAAAAAAACCACCTTAAACTTCATGTGCTCCTGAAAGAGAGCCCACATAGCCAAGTCAATTCTAAGCAAAAAGAACAAAGCTAGAGGCATCACACTACCTGACTTCGAACTATACTACAATGTGACAGTAATCAAAACAGCATGGTACTGGTACCAAAACAGACATATAGACCAATGGAACAGAACAGAGGCCTCAGAAGCAATGCCACATGCATCTACAACCATTTGATCTTTGACAAACCAGACAAAAACAGGCAATGGGGAAAGGATTCCCTGTTTAATAAATGGTGTTGGGAAAACAGGCTAGCCATGTGCAGAAAGCAGAAACTGGACCCCTTCCTGACACCTTAAACTAAAATTAACTCCAAATGGATTAAAGACTTAAATATAAGACCTAACACCGAAGCATTTCCTTTGAAATCTGGCACTAGACAAGGATGGCCTCTCTCACCACTTCTATTCAACATAGTACTGGAAGTTCTAGCCAGAGCAATCAGGCAAGAAAAAGAAATAAAGGGTATTCAAATAGGAAAGGTGGAAGCCAAATTGTCTCTATTTGCAGACAACATGATAGTATACCTAGAAAACCCATCACCTCAGCCAAAAGCTCCTGAAACTGATAAGCAAATTCAGCAAAGTCTCAGGATATAAAATCAATGTGCAAAAATCACAAGCATTCCTATACACCAATAACAGACTTAAAGAGAAACAAATCAAGAATGAACTGCCATTCACAATTGCTACAAAGAAAATAAAATACCTAGGAATACAACTCACAAGGAACGTAAGGGACCTCTTTAAGAAAAACTACAAACCACTGCTCAATGAAATAAGAGAGGACACAAACAGATGGAGAAACATTCCATGTTCATGGTTAGGAAGAATCAATATCGTGAAAATGGCTATACTGCCCAAAGTAATTTACACAATCAATGCTATCCCCATCAAACTACCATTGAATTTCTTCACAGAACTGGAAAAAAACACCATGAACTTCATACAGAACCAAAAGAGAGCCCGCATAGCCAAGTTAATTCTAAGCAAAAAGAACACAGTTGGAGGCATCACACTACCAGACTTCAAACTATACTACAAGGCTATAGTAATCAAAACAGCATGGTACTGGTACCAAAACAGAGATATAGACCAATGGAACAGAACAGAAGCATCGGAGGCAACACAACATATCTACAACCATATAATCTTTGATAAAGCAGACAAAAACAGGCAATGGGGAAAGGATTCCCTGTTTAATAAATGGTGTTGGGAAAACTGGCTAGCCATGTGCAGAAAGCAGAAACTGGACCCCTTCCTGACACCTTATACTAAAATTAACTCCAGATGGATTAAAGACTTAAACATAAGACCTGACACCATAAAAACCTTAGTAGAAAATCTAGGCAAAACCATTCAAGACATAGGAGTAGGCAAGGACTTCATGACCAAAACACCAAAAGCATTGGCAACAAAAGCCAAAATAGACAAATGGGACCTAATCAAACTGCACAGCTTCTCCACGGCAAAAGAAACCGTCACTAGAGTGAATCGGCAACCATCAGAATGGGAAAAAATCTTTGCAGTTTACACATCTGACAAAGGGCTGATATCCAGAATTTACAAAGAACTCAAACAGATTTACAGGAAAAAAACAAACAAGCCCATTCAAAAATGGGCAAAGGATATGAACAGACACTTTACAAAAGAAGACATACATGAGGCCAACAAACACATGAAAAAATGCTCATCATCACTGGTCATTAGAGAGATGCAAATCAAAACCACATTGAGATACCATCTCACACCAGTTAGAATGGCGATCATTAAAAAATCTGGAGACAGCAGATGCTGGAGAGGATGTGGAGAAATAGGAACACTCTTACACTGTTGGTGGGAGTGTAAATTAGTTCAACCATTGTGGAAGACAGTGTGGCGATTCCTCAAGGACCTAGAAATAGAAATTCCATTTGACCCAGCAATCCCATTACTGGGTATATATCCAAAGGACTATAAATCGTTCTACTATGAGGACACATGCACACGAATGTTCATTGCAGCACTGTTTACAATAGCAAAGACCTGGAACCAACCCAAATGCCCAACGATGATAGACTGGACTGGGAAAATGTGGCACATATACACCATGGAATATTATGCAGCAATCAAAAATGATGAGTTTGTGTCCTTTGTAAGGACATGGATGAATCTGGAGAACATCATTCTCAGCAAACTGACACAAGAACAGAAAAAGAAATACCGCATATTCTCACTCATAGGCGGGTGAGAAAAATGAGAACACATGGACCCAGAGAGGGGGTCTACTACACACTAGGGTCTATTGGGGGGAATGGGGGAGGGACAGCAGGGGGGGCAGGGGAGGGATAGCCTGGGCATGAATGCCAAGTGTGGGTGAAGGGGAGGAAGGCAGCAAAACACACTGCCATGTGTGTACCTATGCAACTATCTTGCACGTTCTGCACATGTACCCCAAAACCTATAATGCAATAAAAATTAAAAAATAAAAAATAAAAAAAGACCTAACACCATATAAACAGTAGAAGAAAACCTAGGCAAACCATTCAGGACATAGGTATTGGCAAAGACTTCTTGACTAAAACACCAAAAGCATTGGCAACAAAAGCCAAAATAGACAAATGGGATCTAATTAAATTCCAGAGCTTCTGTACAGCAAAAGAAACAATCATTAGAGTGAACCAGCAACCAACAGAATGGGAAAAATTTTTTGCAATCTACTCATCTGACAAAGGGCTAATATCCAGAATCTACAAATAACTAAAACAGATTTACAAGAAAAAAACAAACAAATCCATTCAAAAGCGGGTGAAGGATATGAACAGACACTTTTCAAAAGAAGACACATATGAGGCCAACAAACATATGAAAAAATGCTCATCATCACTGGTCATTAGGGAAATGTAAATCAAAACCACATTGAGATCTCATGCCAGTTAGAATAGCGATCATTAAGAAATCTGAAGACAAAAGATGCTGGAGAGGATGTGGAGAAATAGGAACGCTTTTACACTGTTGGTGGGAATGCAAATTAGTTCAACCATTGTGGAAGACAGTTTGGCAATTCCTCAAGGATCTAGAAATAGAATCCATTTGACCCAGCAATCCCATTACTGGGTATATACTCAAAGGATTATAAATTGTTCTATTATAAAGACACATGCACACGTATGTTCATTGCAGCACTGTTTACAATAGCGAAGAGTTGGAACCAACTCAAATGCCCATCGATGATAGCCTGGACAAGGAAAATGTGACACATATTCACCATGGAATACTATGCAGCCATAAAAAATGATGAGTTTGTGTCCTTTGTAGGGACATGGATGAAACTGGAAGCCATCATTCTCAGGAAACTGACACAAGAACAGAAAATCAAACACCGCATGTTCTCGCCCACAGGCAGCTGTTGAACAATGAGAACACATGGACCCAGGGAGGGGAGCATCACACACTGGGGTCTGTTGGGGGAGACTAGGGGAGGGAAAGTGTGGTTAGGGAGTTGGAGAAGGATAACATGAGGAGAAATGCCAGATATAGGTGGTGGGGATTGAGGCAGCAAACCACATTGCCATGTATGTACCTATGCAACAATCCTGCATGTTCTTCACATGTACCCCAGAATCTAACGTGCAATAAAATATATATATTTTTTAAAAATAAATAAATAAAATAACTTTAGTTGCTAATAGTTATGGTCTACTGTGAGCTTCCCATATTTCAAAACTGAAAGGTGACATTCAAAGGTACTACCTAAAATAGAGAAAGTTCTTTGGTAAAGAGTGTCTTTCATATATTGATTTTCAAATGCTGTTTTTATTCTCTTTAGGTCTAGCCCTTGCCCTTTTGTCCACCCAGAGGACCTTTCTTTTGCCTTTCATTTTCTTCAGTGTGTCTTTTAAGTTCCAATTCAATGAAAAGCTAGCCCATGTTCAGCCTAATATCTTGACTACATTTCCAGAACAAGCCTTCACCATGTTATGTACTACTTTTACAATTAACTTCAGTAGTTTCACCTTCGTATGTCTTCCCTACACTAAAGAAAAGGATACCTAATTTTGCTTCTTTTTTGGGCCACTCAGTAATAATCGAGTTGAAGATAAGTATACCGTAGGCACATAATAATTATTTTCTGGCAGAACTGTCACCCTTGGGTAGAGCATCACACATGGGAGGACAGATTCTGGAGCCAGATATCCTGGGTCCTAATCTCAAATATATCTACCAGAGTATGACTTCAAGAAAATTAATTGTTATACTTCTTTGTCCTCAAGAAAATGGGAATACCTATAATAGAGCGTTATTGAGGAAAATAACTAGAATAATTTAAGCACAATACTTAGCAAAGTGCTTAATACCCATGGTTACTATTATTACTATGCATTATAGGTAGAGTTGGTGATTGCTGCTGCCATTTCCCACTCAATATTACATTTCCATAGAATATAAACAAGTTAACTGGTCCCTAGGAAAATGTCAGACATAATAATCGACTCAGGTGATATTATAAACCCAACAAAAATATGTACAGCCAACCTTGCAATGAGAGACTATTAATGTAATTTTTAAAGTGTCCTTAAGGAAGCATCATTGAAAAAACCGCTATTGCGGGTGCGGTGGCTCAAGCTTGTAATCCCAGCAGTTTGGGAGGCTGAGGCAGGCGGATCACAAGGCTGGTTGTTCAAGACCAGTCTGGCCAACATAGTGAGACCCCTTCTCTACTGAAAATACAAAAAATTGGCCAGATATGATGATGGTGTATGCATGAACTCCCAGCTACTTGGGAGGCTGACGCAGGAGAACCATGTGAACCCAGGAGACAGAGGTTGCAGTGAGTCGAGGTCACACTGCTGCACTCCAGCCCACTGACAGCACGAGACTCCATTTAAAAAAAAAAAAAAAGAAAAGGAAAAAAAGAAAAGCCACTATTACAACAATATATCACATAATTGTGTTGCTACTAAAAATGATAAATGAATGATCATTGCAATAATTATGTAATTTATGTAACTTTTCATTCTTTCATTAGGCTATTACAAAATTCAAAAGTAACATATCTCAAACTTAGAAAAAAATATTTTATTAATTACATTGCTTAAATGTATGTTTAAGTAATTATCTTGTATACTTGGGTATTAAAACATGCTTTTAGTTTTATGAGTAAAATTTTAAATATTGATTATAATTTAGCATTCAAAAACTTTTAGTGTTAAGGTAAAAGGAAATTGAGAAATGAGTGACATGCATCCAATATGTGGCAAATCATTCTTTAAATATATCTCATTTACAAATAACCCTATCATTATCTAGAAATGTATTTTTCTATTTTATGTTTATGCTACAGTGAATTAGGAGAAATGTGACAAGGGACCAGTTGTGGTAATATGGTAATGAAGACTTGAACAGATGTCAGCAATAATAAGAGACTCGAATAAAGTGCATGTATAAAAAAATGCTCATCATCACTGGCCATTACAGAAATGCAAATCAAAGCCACATTGAGATACCATCTCATGCCAGTTAGAATGGCGATCATTAAAAAATCTGGAGACAACAGATGCTGGAGAGGATGTGGAGAAATAGGAACACTTTTACACTGTTGGTGGGAGTGTATATTAGTTCAACCATTGTGGAAGACAGTGTGGCGATTCCACAAGGACCTAGAAATAGAAATTCCATTTGATCCAGCAATCCCATTACTGGGTATATATCCAAAGGACTATAAATCGTTCTACTATAAGGACACATGCACATGAATGTTCATGGCAGCACTGTTTACAATAGCAAAGAACTGGAACCAACCCAAATGCCCATCGATGACAGACTGGACAAGGAAAATGTGGCACGTATATACCATCAAATACTATGCAGCCATAAAAAAGGATCAGTTTGTGCGCTTTGAAAGGACATGGATGAATCTGGAAACCATCATTCTCAGCAAACTGACAGAAGAACAGGAACAGAAAATCAAACACCGCACGTTCTCACTAACAGGTGGGTGTCGAACAGTGAGAACACATGGACACAGGGAAGGGAGCATCATACACGGGGGTCTGTTGTGGGGGGCGTTGGGGAGTGACAGTTCGGGGTGGGGTGGTTGGGTAGGGATAACATGGGAGAAATGTCAGATATAGGTGATGTGGGGATGGAGGCCGCAAACCATCTTGCCATGGAAGTACCTATGCAACAACCTGCATGATCTGCACATGTACCCCAGAACCTAAAAGACAATTCAAAAAAACATTCCAAAAACATAAATAAATAAAAATAAAACAAAAAAAATGGCTGACTTCAGCTGCTATGGTGGGCCTGATTTCATTGAAAATGGTGTCTGGAACTGGTTCAGTTCTTAATAATAAACTAAGTTTAAATACACCTACTAAGAAATTGTTAAATCACTGGAATATTTTGCAAGTCAAAACTTCATAGACATCAAAAACTTTTAGAATACGTGGATTATTTAAAACAAAAAACAAAAATGTTAGCTGGGGTTTGGTGGCATATGCCTGTATTCCCAATTACTGGAGAAGCTGACACACGAGAATCCTGCCAGCCTGGGAGGTGGAGGATGCAGTGAGCTGAGATCGCACCACTGCGCTCCAGCCTGAGCGATGGAGCAAGACTCTTTCAAAAAATAAATTACTTAAATAAAACAAATGAAAAATGATAAAATTGCAGAAACAGAATGTCTTTTATAGTCTAAAACAGAAATTGCTCATTTGTATGTTATCACTTCAGGATAAGACCCTTGGCTTCTCACTTCCATTCAATAAAAGAGTAAATGCTTACAAAATGTTTGAAATAAAACTTGGTACCATGTAAGTGCCACACACATTTCTCTATAATATTAGTAACTATTATTATTATTTACTGAACATCTATAGTATCTAATTAATGCAAAAGCACTAAAAGTTTTAGCACTGCTCTTCCTTCAGTCCTGCTGTGGATTGAATTCTGTCTCCCGGAAAAGATACATTGAAGTCTTCACCCCTGGTTCATAGCAGGTACAATCAGAGTAAGAAGAGTTCATGTTGGATTACGATGGGCCTTAGTTCAATATGACTATTGGCTTCAAAAGAGAAAAATCTGGACACAGACAGACACAGAGATGATAGCCGTGTGAAAATACAGACAGAAATTGAAGTGATGCTGCCACAAGCCAAGGAACCCCGAGGCGTGCCAGAAGCTGGAAGAAGCAAGGAGGCATCATCTCATAGAGATATCAGAGGATAATGGCTCTACCATCTTTTTTTATTTTTTTGAGATGGAGTTGCCCAGGCTGGAGTACAGTGGCACGATGTCAGCTCACTGCAAACTCTGCCTCCTGGGTTCAAATGATTCTCCTGCCTCAGCCTCCCGAGTAGCTAGGCCTACAGGCACACGCCACCATGCCCAAGTTCTTTGTATTTTTAGTAGAGATGGGGCTTCACTGTGTTAGCCAGGATGGTCTCCATCTCGTGTCTTCGTGATCTACCTGCCACGGCCTCTCCAAGTGCTAGGATTACAGGCATGAGCCACTGCGCCCGGCCCCTACCATCATTTTAATGTCAGAGTTCTAGCCTGTAGACCACGAGAAAATATGTTTCTATTTTTTTGAGACTTCTAGTTTGTGATACTTCCTTACGGCAGCCCTAGCAAACTGAGGCACACCCTCCCCGACTTTCCTCCAAAAGAAGATATATCATAAAATATATACAAATTAAGGCAAAACAGTATAAAATCAGAAACTTGGAAACACTACGTCTGACACTTCTCACACATACAACTTCGCTTCTTCTGCTGAAAATGTGAAGTAGGTCAGCTTTATCAAAGTGTGTGTATGTTAGGGAAGAGAGTGGATAGAAACTGCATTAACAGTAACATTTGATGAAAACAGAATTCTCTATATTTTGTCAGATTATAGTAATGTATTTCATCATAATTTGTTTTATTATTCTGACACAATTCCTTTTTAAGAACAAATTCAATTGTGCTATTATTCTGCTGTATTTAACAATTCAGATAAATAGTTTCCAGAAAGCCATTGTAGAACATTATTTCACCAAAACAGAAACGATTATCTCTGTATGAAAAAATGAGGATCTAGAATTACATGATTTCCAGCATTTCTAGAATAGTTTATAGGAATATCCTTTGCTGGACATTTTCAATTTAATAGATAGCAATTTTGATGTTATAAGAAGTTAATTCTAAATTAGCTGGACATGGTGGCTGGCACCTGTAATCCCAGCTACTCTAGAGGCTGAGGTAGGAGAATTCCTAGAACCCTGGAGGCAGAGGCCGCAGTGAGCCAAGACCAAGCCAGTGTACTCCAGCCTGGGTGACAGAGCAAAAAAAAAAAAAAAAAAAAAAAATCCTCAAGGATCTAGAAATAGAAATTCCATTTGACCCAGCAATCCCATTACTGAGTATATACCCAAAGGATTATAAATTGTTCTATTACAAAGACACATGCACATGTATGTTCACTGCAACAATGTTTACATTAGCAAAGACCTGGAACCAATCCAAATGCTTATCAGTGATAGATTTGGACAAAGAAAATGTGGCACATATGGAATACTACGCAGCCATAAAAAACTGTGAGTTCGTGTACTTTGTAGGGACATGGTTGAATCTGGAAACCATCATTCTCAGCAAACTGACACAAGAACAGAAAATCAAACACTGCATGTTCTCACTCACAGGTGGGTGTTGAATGATGAGAACACAGTGCCACATGGAGGACAACATCACACACTGGGGTCTGCTGAGGGTGGGCTAGGGGAGGGACAGCGGGGGGCACGGGGAGGATGGAGAGGTATAACATGGGGAGTGATGCAAGATATAGGTGTTGGGGGATGAAGGCAGCAAACCACCTTGCCATGCATGTACCTATGAAGCAGTTGTGCATGATCTGCACATGTATCCCTGAACCTAAAGTACAATTAAAATAAATTAATTCTATAAACTTATACTGCTAGTTCAAGTATATCCCAATCCAAACCACTAATATATTTTCTATCTGCTATTTCACTTTTTAAATTTTCAAACGTTGAAATAAACACATTTAAAAAAAAATATGGTAGATTCTTGTACTTATATGACCAGGTATAATTATCACAGAATTTGATGTGTCAAATGGTCCACAGGATCTCTTTTCTTACCTAAGAGGCAGACAATAAACCTAATTGTCTGAAATACAACTAAATACAAAGCTATAATCCTAGGACAACATAATATTCAAAAGTAATAAACATATTTCTTAGCTAAAGAAATTAATAACAGTACTAAGGTAGAAGAATCATTTAATATTGAAATGATTAAATATTAAATGTGGAAATGATTTATGACATATAGTCATATAGATGCCATATATTGTTATAATCTCAGAAGAAAACATATGAAATATATTTGTGGTTTTAAATACTAATGTACCATATATACCCACATGTATCATATATATATATATATATATATATAAACATATAAACATATATGGCATATATAAGTTACAAAACTGCAAGTAGTAGAGGTGGAGTTTATTTCTGTTTGGCATGTGACTAACTTTAGATAATGGTATATTAACAAACACAACAGAAGCAGAGGCTGAAAAAATGCTCACACATGGGTCTTGCTGCAGAGAACTCTTGCACCACAATGGATTCAAGTCTGGGCAGTATCTTAAAGCATGAGAGACCACGTGTTGTAAGGCCCAAGTCTCTCCCTTAAAGCCTCAGACATGTGGATGAGGCTGCCTAAGGCAACCTAGCTGAACCATCCCAGAAGACACACACACACACACACACACACACACACACACACACACACACACACACACATTACTTGAGGAAAATGTGACTAAATGAATGTTGCTTTAAGGCAACTAAATTTTGGCATAGTTTGTTATCCCACAAAACAATTTTTGCTTACATATCAAGTCTTATATTTTAGGTTTTGGGGTACATGTGTAGAACATGCAAGATAGTTGCATAGGTACACACATGGCAGTGGTTTTTTTGTTTTGTTTTGTTTTTGTTTTGTTTTGTTTTGTTTTTTAATTGACACAGAGTTTCGCCTTTGTTATCCAGGCTGGAGTGCAATGGCGCGATCTGGCTCACCACAACCTCTGCCTCTCGGGTTCAGGCAATTCTCCTGCCTCAGCCTCCTGAGTAGCTAGGATTACAGGCACGTACCACCATGCCCAGCTAATTTTTTGTATTTTTAGTAGAGACGGGGTTTCACCATGTTGACCAGGATGGTCTCGATTTCTTGACCTCGTGATCCACCTGCCTCGGCCTCCCAAAGCGCTGGGATTACAGGCATGAGCCACTGTGCCTGGCTCAAATGTAGGACTTTAAAATAAGACCAGACCCATTGCATTTCAATAAATGCTTTACAGAAACCTATAAATAAACTCAATTTTATTAATATTTTGGCAATTATGTCTTGGAGAGAACTGCATGTCAAATTACATACTTCACAAAGACATGCTCAATAATTCCTCACTAGGTAATAGGTAAGTCTTTTCTGGAACTAAGCCAAATACAATAATGTATTTAATTTTTATTTACTATTAGGAAATGCATAAGGAATCTTCTCCCTGTCCTAAATGTGCCAATTATAAATTCAAAATATATTTTGTGTTCGCCCACCTCAGAGAACAAAGAAACAACAGCTAGAAATGTACTGTTATTGGATTGTCTTCCCTAAGTCTTTAGAACCTTGCAGTCTGTAGCAAGGTCAAGGTCAACACTGAACACTTACCTCAAAGAAGCATTTCTAGGCTTCATTCAGAGGGGATAATTCACTGCCTAGAAACAGGCTTGGGAATGGGAGGAATGGGAATGTTGGTTTCAGGATAATTATGGCATTTTCATTTTTTCTAAAACACAAATAATGCCACATGTTAAAAACCTTTGCATGTTTTGTTCCTGTTAAATCAGAAGCCTAATTACCTAATTCTTTTGCTACCAAGAAGTAAGAGCTGCAGACATCCCCATCTCCTCCATTGAGGAGCTTATTTCAATTGGTTGGTCTTCAGTTTAACCCTCCTACTAATTTCTCAGATAATTATGAAACAGAGGTATAAAATCAGATTTCATCCTTCTTCATCTTTTATCAGTTGAATGAAGTCTAAACATAAAGGATTAGATATGAACTTCAGTAGTGATTGATTTCTTGATCATTGGCTGCCAAACATTTTAAAAATAACTTACTTTGTAAATTTTTTGCTCAGGCCATGTATTAAACCATATTTATATTTTTTAAAGCCCAGGATTACATTTTAGAAATTAAAATCTTATTTTGCATTTTGTGCTTATTTCTAGAATTCTGACTGGATACAGAGTAAGCAAACACATTTTTGAGTTTTTAAGCTTAAGAAATTGTAAAATATGCAAAAGCTTGATTAGCTCACTCAAAACATATAAAGTATTTGGCTAATTAAATTCCCTCGGATTAAGGATGAAGAAACACACATTTTTACCTTGTTTTCCACTAAAAGTTTTTAAGATAAGATTTGTATCTTGAATACTGATATAAAATTTACCAAATGTATATGGAAGGGAAGACATTATGTCCATAGCATCCGGATTTCTGTCATTTTATTGAACACTTAAATGTATTCCAAGAGCAATCACCAGTAATCCTTGAAATCTTTATGATATCATCACTAAAGTACAAAGCTTTTACTTCTGATTTCTAATTAAGGAGAAATTTTCACCAAATGCTTGGTTTAGCCTCAAAGGTGAACATCCTGATGGAGAAGAGTGACTTAAAATTTAAGTCACTCTGGATCCAGTCAGAATTCTAGAAATAAGCACAAAATGCAAAATAAGATTTTAATTTCTAAAATGTAATCCTGGGCTTTAAAAAATATAAATATGGTGAGGGAGTATTTAACTTAGGATTTCTCTCCAGTTCATAGGATCCTCAAATCTGCTGGCCATGGCTAGGGTTGATCATGACCAGTGATTTTGGGTCATTCTATGTGGAGAGGAAATATTTTAGATAAACCAAAAAATTACCTCCTCAATTTATATCCAACGTTAAGTTGAATCCATAATTTTCACTAGTTCTTTAAAGGTTGTTTGGGCCTGGCACCATGGCTCAAGCCTGTAATTCCAGCACTTTCGGAGGTCAAGGCAGGCAGATCACCTGAGGACAGGAGTTCAAGACCAGTCTGGCTAACATGGTGAAACCCCATCTCTACTAAAAATACAAAAGTTTTGCCAGATGTGGTGGCACATGCTTGTAATCCCAGCTATTTGGGAGGCTGAAACATGAGAATCACTTGAACTACGGAGGCAGAGGTTGCAGTGAGTAGAGATTGCACCACTGCCCTCTAGCCTAAACCACACAGCAGGACTCCATCTAAAGAAAAAAAAAAAAAAAGAAAGGTTGTTTGGAGTTGTTATCATATGTAGCTGTGTTCACTTTGTCTCCATTTAGTTTTACAGTCTGGACTATACCAATCATTATTAATAGTTTTAAGGCAAGGCTGATGACTAGTTTTTAAGGGCATTTCTTGAAAACACAGTGCTATCTTTTATAAATGAAAGGTTTTTTAAAAAGCAGACCAAATCAAGAGTAAAACACAAAACAAGTATTTCAATGCGGAATTATTAATGCAACTGCTCCTAAATAATCATGTGTAAATAAATTGGTGAAATACTTCCTATGCTATTTATGAAGGACACCTAAATCTAAGGAGCATTAACTAAGTAATTAATTCATATTGAAGACACAGGTAATGCTTTATCTATACAAGGTGATGTAATCCTTGCCTCAGGCCTTGTGGAATCAAATCCATTTCATTTGCTTTTATATTCCAGTGTTTGCTGTAGTGCCCAGCAGTGACTGACTGTGGAATAAGCACTCTTGCAGTACATTAGAGGAATAGCTGCTCCAAACAGAGCCTTACAGAAGAGTCGAAAAGGTGCTTTTTAACTTCAGACCAGAGATTATAGACAAATGGTAGGAAGAAGGAGAGAGGGTATCATTTGAGAAGTATTTAAGAATAAGGGATGGTGCTTCTGAAGGTGAAACATCATACATAAAAGGAAGTCTGACCCAGAGTTCGCTGCCTGAGAGAGGACACTGGCAAGACAGAAAGCTGCATAAACAAAATAGTTTATCTGAGGCTTTCTCTACCACGAGAAAAGTGTGGACTGCAACTTAAAACAATGAGTGCTATGGTGGATTGAATAGTGTCTCCTCAAAATTCATGTGGTCCTGGAACATTAGAAGGTAACCTTATTTGGAAAGATGGTCTTTGCAGATGTAATAAAGGTAAAGAACTAGATGAGATCATGCTGGATTAGTGTGAGCCCTAGATCTAATGGAAATATCTTTATAGAAAGAGAAAGAAAGGACACAAAGAGAAGAAGAAAGGAAGAAGAAAAGAGGAAGAGAAGAAGCACTGGAAGACAGAGGCAGAGATTGGAGTATTGTGTTTAAAAGACAAGCAATTCCAAGGATGAGTGGCAGTCACCAGAAACTGGGACAGAGGCATTGGGATGGTTCGTCCCTTGGAATCCCCAAAATACACTGACCCTCCCAAGACCTTGATTTTGGACATATGGTCTCCAGATCTAGGAGAAAATACGTTCCTGTGGTGTGACGCCACCAAGTGTGTGATCCTTTGTTAAGGCAGCTCTCGGAGGCTAATCCGGATGCCGCTGAAGTATTTTGCCAAGGGGAGTTGAGGCATTAAATAAAAAAAACACAAAAACAATAAGGTAAGAATCGTGAGAATAAAAAGCAGAGAGGGAAGATAACAGGTAGAAGAAGACTACTATACTGACCTTTACAATAACTAATAATAGGAATTAGAATCAGAAGCTGAGTAAGAGGATGGCACCATGTTCTTTCACCTAGAGAGAATTGGAAATGTGTGGACAGATTACTGTTCTTATAATAACAAGGTTATGCTTCAGGCATCCTAGGACCCAGTATGCTAACAGCCTCCAATTTTTGGGAGATTCTGTATAATTAAGAGCTGTGCCCCCTGTATTCCCACCCACAATGAGAAGCCATGAAGAAAATACTCAAGGGTTTCATTTGTTATTCGTTTGTTACTTTAAATGGGGAAAAAAAAAACAAATAGGTAGTATAAATGTCACAAAATAAGTGTAAATACAAAAGAGTAAAAAATGTTCACGTTCCTTTGTTATTTTTGTATTATATTATAAAATAAGTGCAATGAGAATGTTAATAGAAGCATGTAAGTATTGCCAAATAATAATACATGGTTGTCTAACAGATTATAAATTAGACATGAAATGTACCAGCTTATAATTAAAGAACATGCTTTTCAAAGAACTATGACTTTTTCTAATATATTTTCTCTGAGAATAGCATTTCAAGTAGAACTACATCTGGGGGGAAAAAGCGCAGACAGGGAAGAAAACTACAGTCAGGCTCACAAAGTTGTTATTCTTCTTGATGTTAAAAGCCAATGACTTAAAGTCTCAAGTGGGAAAATAGATGATATATAAGCTGAAAGATTGAGAATTATTTTAAATGGAAGGCCATGATCCAACATTCACTGCAAAACCCACACAAGAAACAAGCATCCCTGTTGACATTCAACACGGTACTCAACATGCCCAAGAGCAAACACTTGTTCATAATCTAGCAGCTACTTTATCAAACTGAAAGCACACTTTACAATATGGTATCAGTTATGTAAAGCTTTCCAGTGCTTAAAAAAGTGATGAGAAAATGTAAGTGGCTATGGAGTAGTTATTGTTGGAATATACTTAAAGGTTTTGTTATCATGGGATTGTTTCTCATATTATCAGCTCTCTTCCAAAACTGCTACTTGAAAATTATTCCTATGTCTATTTCCCTAGAGCTATTTGGAGTATCTTATATTTTTGGCTATTATTTTAAAAGTTCTTAAATTTTCAAGAATAATTTCTCAAGATTTTTTTATTGTTTAATATTAAATTAAAATACAAGAAGAAGAAAAAATAGAAGAAAATAAGCAGGTATGATAAACAAAGATCAGAGGTAGACTTCCCAGTAAGGTGAACACTGCTGGAAATAGTCATAACACAATGGAAAGAGCAACGGACTTGTAATCAAGAATTGGGATGAAGTTTCAGCTCCGTTTGTTTTACCCAGGCAAGAAATAAGATAAAACTTCCAAATTCAACTAGAAAACGGAGATAAAGCCCAGTGAAGAGGCTCTCAAGGATAAGTCCTTTTAAATATGCTTTTTAGGCCCTTTTCCAGACTCCTTCCTCTCCAAGTGCCAGCCAGCCTTCAGCAGACTACAAATGTCAGGTACACATTACATTCCAGGCGTCATTCCACATTATGACTCTCTGGATCACACTTTCTTATCCAGTAAGGCAAATAAGACATCTCTGCCTGAAGCCAACCATTGAGCTCACCATATTAAATTGCCAAAGACCACTTGTAATGACCTCTTTCTGGGGCTATATCCATTCCCACTCTCATTCACCAAATTTGATTCTTACAGAAAAATATTTCTTAATTAACCCCACTTGGCATACTAGAATATCACACTGCACAAATTTCCACAAACACTCTCCACATTAAGAACTAAGTCTTAGCCGGGTGCAGTGGCTCACGCCTGTAATCCCAGCACTTTGAGAGGCTGAGGCGGGTGGATCGCGAGGTCAGGGGTTCAAGACCAGCCTGACCAACATGGTGAAACCAGGTCTTTACTTAAAAATACAAAAATTAGCCAGGCATGGTGGCGCACACCTGTAATCCCAGCTACTTGGGAGGCTGAGGCAGGAGAATTGCTTGAACCCGGGAGGTGGAGGTTGCAGTGAGCCGAGAGCACACCATTGCACTCCAGCCTGGGTGACAGAGCGAGACTCCATCTCAAAAAAAAAAAGAACTAAGTCTTAGCTAAAATTCAGAATGTATATGCTGTGCTAGAAATGTCAGAAGGGTAAACTGTCTTCTCCTTCAGTTTGGGATCTCCCCTATGACTGACAGTATAGGAATCTATAATGAAATGCATGGTGGTGGTGACAACTTACATCTGAGATGATCAGGATTCCCTACTCTCAAAGGTTAAAGAAAGAAATCTATCGTAGAAAGATGATAGATAACACCCTTCTCCCTGCCAACGCTGCATAAAGGAATAATAAACTCAAGATTGCTTTTTGAGAGGATGCTTACAATAGCCCTGACCAATAAGGAAAAGTAAATTTTGAACCATCCTTATTTGGTTTTAAAAATATGAATTCTACCACTCGGTTTAGAACATTAGTCTCACACATGAAAGGAAAGGAAAGGATAAATAAATACATTCCCTCCTTTTCTCTGAATTTATTTCCAAATACCATTCCCTCACTTACGTTAGGGAAATATTATTTCTGTTTAGATAGAAAAAATAAGACTCGTTAAGTCAGCTAGCTTTTTCTAGATGTAAATCATACAGTATTATCCCACTGACTCTTCTTTTGAGTAATAGGTCTTTCTGGATTTTGGATTATAAAATGTATTTATGGCTTCATATTCACTACTGTGTTAGAGAATACTCTCTGGCTCCCTATTCTATATTTATTTTGGATACTAATCATCAAAATGCAAAGATGAGCTTCTTTATCCTACTCAGTTCAATTTGATTCAACAAATATTTATGGAACAACTATTATTAGAGGTGCCTGATACGAGTAGAACAAAAGTAAAATGGAAGCCCTTTCTTAAAAAGATTGCATTCTAAGGCAGAATGGTAACTGCTGTAGTTTGGACTCCCCAGGCATCAAGCATTTACAAAGTGATTTATCTGCAGGAAATTTATTAAAAAGAAAGAGATAAAAGCAGGACTGTGATATAGTCACAACAAAGACATCACTGGAACCCATGAGAAGGTCTGAAACTCAGATGACCATCAGAACTGTCCCAATTTTGGGGGAGAGGATGAACCTTAGTGTCCCTTCTGTGACCAGTCAGTATAGGCTGCCTCTGTGAAAGAGATCTTGGTCAAGGAAGCTTTGTTTGTACAAGGTCGACCTCCAGAACAGACAGTACCACAGCCCCTGCAGGAAATGGAGGAACAAGTCCTTTAGTTCTAAAAGGGGACCTAGGTGCTGCTCCATAGCCACCACTAGACCAAGTGTTCAACTTTATGTAATTAAGTGTTCTTAGAGGATAACAGAAATGGAAGAAAAGACAATATAATCACATGATAGAAAATAAAAGGTGAAAGGTGATGGGAATGTGAAAATGGAGTTTGTTCAAGGGACAAAAAATGCAATTTTTAAAACCAGGCTGGGCTGGGCACAGTGGCTTGCGCCTGCAATCCTAGCACTTTGGGAGGCCAAGGCAGGTGGATCATGAGGTCAGGAGCTCGAGACCAGCCTGACCAACATGGTGAAATCCCGTCTGTACTAAAAAATTAGCGACGCATGGTGGTGCCTGCCTGTAGTCCAAGCTACTCAGGAGGCTAAGGCAAGAGAATCGCTGGAACCTGGGAGGCGGAGGTTGCAGTGAGCCGAGATCATGCCACTGCACTCCAGCCTGGGAGACACAGTGAGACTCCATCTCAAAACTAACAAACAAACAAAACAGGCTAGAGCCATATAATAAAATTTTTTTAATTTCTTGGTGAGAATTTATACTTAATTGGACAAAATGGCATGAAATGAAGTAATTAAAAAGCTTTGGATTCTTTGGTGTCAGTCTACATCCAATTGGAAGGCACCGAAACTTTCTGATGCAAATGTAACAACAGGCTATTTGCTTTGGAAATATTAACCTAATAAAAGTATATAGAATGAACTTCAGAGTAATAAAAAGATGACAATTTCAAGAACTACTAGGAGGATGAGATTTGAGGTTCTATCCTAGTTAGAAACGAACAAGTTATTCTGCCATAGAAAAAGGGCATTCAGTGCTTCTGCTCTCAAGATGTGCAGAGATATAAGAATCCCACAGATAATTCCCTCCTAACATATAGGCCTTTTAGTCTCTCTTCCTATATAGCAATATTGTGGTATTTAGTTTTAAATGTCATTATGTTAATGTGGTTCATTGAATGCCATTGGTCCTGAAGCTGGGTTATCAAGATGAAACCAGATCCTGTGTAAGATATTGACATTTAGGTTACCACCATTCCTTAGGATTCACTGAAGTCATATTTTTAACTTTCTACTTCACATAAGGAACTAAATAATTAGTTTGTAATTGATTTTACCCTATAAAGTTAACTTGGTATATACATAAACAGTTTACCCCATTTACACAACATTTTTAAAAACTATTTTCTTTTTGGAATTAAGCAAACTCTACTCTTTAAATAACTGCATAGCTTTTCTTTATATTCTGAAAATATAACTGAGAAAGGCTCAGACCATTTTCTATAATCTCACTATAAATATATAAATATGTAAATTAACATTGCATTGAAAAATATACAGAACAAAAAGTCCAATGACCTGAGTGTACTCCTAGTTACATCATTTGCTGTGTGGTTGGACATACTGAACATTTATAGGATAAATAAAATGAGAGTTTCACTCCTTTTGATTTTTAAACTCTCTCCCAAATTTGATATACTCCGATCCTAGAAATTGGAACACAGTGCTAAAAATAATGCACTTCTTAGATTGTATTTCCCAATTCTGCTTCTCTATAAAAAAAAAAAGTGAAAGCAAGTTTATTAAGAAAGTAAAGGAATAAACAATGGCTACTCCATAGGCAGAGCAGCTCCAAGAGCTGCTGGTTGGGTTTGCTAAACAAGGGGTGGATTATTCATGAGTTTTCCAGGAAAGGGGTGGGCAACTCCTGGAACTGAGGGTTCCTCCCCCTTTTAGACCAACCAGATAGGGTAACTTCCTGATGTTGCCATGGCATTTGTAAACTGTCACGGTGCTGGCAGGAGTGTCTTTTAGCATGCTGAGAAATTTTAATAGTGGATAATGAGTAGTGAAGATGCCCAGAGGTTACTTTCATTGCCATCTTGATTTTGGCTGGCTTCTTTACCACATCCTGTTTTATCAGCCAGGTCTTTGTGATTTGTATCTCGTGCCAATATCCTCTCTTCTTGTGACTAAGAATGCTTAACCTCCTGGGAATGCAGCCCAGTAGGTCAGCCTGACTTTACCCAGACCTTATTCAAGATGGAGTCGTTCTGGTTCAAATGCCTCTGACATATTTATCCTCTCCCCTTTACAAGGGAACACTTAATCCAAAGGTTTATAGACAAATGACAATCCATCTTCTGTAACTTCTTCAGGTTGAACAGGGCGAGGATATTGCTGCCTAAATAATAGGGTCTTTTGTATTCATAGTAGAGGAACTCAATCAGAAAGCGTGGGTATGTCAAGGGACCCTCATAACTTTGAGTTCTGACAAAAGGTGGTATCTGGAAGATCACTATGTGTTCAATTTAAAAGTACATTGAGCCAGGCGCGGTGGTTCACGCCTGTAACCCCAGCACTTTGGGAGGCCGAGGCAGGTGGATCACGAGGTCAAGAGATTGAGACCATCCTAGTCAAAATGGTGAAACCCCGTCTGTACTAAAAATACAAAAATTAGCTGGACATGGTGGCGTGTGCCTGTAATCCCAGCTACTCGGGAGGCTGAGGCAGAATTGCCTGAACCCAGGAGGCAGAGGTTGCGGTGAGCCGAGATCGCGCCATTGCACTCCAGCCTGGGTAAAGAGCGAAACTCCGTCTCAAAAAAAAAAAAAAAAAAAAAAAAAAGTACATTGAGTAACCTTATCCTTCATCCCTAAGCATAGAATACAACAGCAATATATTCCACAAGAATGAAGCAAAGTAAGTAAATGTATCCTGAGTAAACTAAACAAGGCTTTCTACGAACTGGGCAACTATTAGAACCAAGCTGTGGGTTGCTAGCTGATTCCGCTACGTGTCCAGAAATAGAATACTGATCCAGATATTTACAGCACGTTTATTAAGAAAGAGTAAAGGAATAAAGAATGGCTACTCTAAGGGCAGAGCAGCCTTGTGTTTCTCTTAATAATTTCTCTAGTGACCATGAAAGAGACAAACACAACTAGATTCATGCCAGCTGCTTATTTACCTTCCTAGTAAGGTTTTAAAAATCCTGCTGGTATACAACATTGACTTTTCTTCATCTGAGAAAATAAAAAACTCATTTCTCTGAGTTTTTGGTTACACACACACACACACACACACACACACACACACACACACACACATTTTATTTGTTTTCAAACAGAAGCCACTTACTTGCAATTGCTCATTGAAAAGCTATTCCATTTTTCCTCACTATATCCCTCATTAATTTTTTTTTTGTAAAATTTGACTGGAATATCATGCCCTTGATGTTACAGGCAGTGTTGTAAAGAGTAGCCAAACTCAAAAAATAGAGGATTTAGATTAGAAGGCTGTGACAGCTGAGGAAACGTTCCTACATCTGTTCCTGTAGGTTGCCTTTGCATACACAATGATAAACTCCCCTCACTTTTTAGTTGAACCTAGAATGAGTAGAGTAAGAAAAGCTAAGACAACCAAATTATTCAGAAATGCTCTCCATTGGAAAATAAATATTTTTATTTTGTGGTTGCTTTGTGTGCTTTCTATTGTTTTTAAGCTCTGACTAAAAAAATTATGAAATAATGAAGATCTTCTAAAATGGCCTTTGGTTTTCTCATTGTTGACTGTGAAGAAAGGGAGATTGTTTCCATTTACTTCAGGAAAACATGTCACTCATTTCCACTTACTGGCGTCATCATGAGGAACAACTGCTTTTTTTCAGGGAGATATTTTGACTCCACATTGTCAATTGCTCTATAGGATCCATTCATTCTCATGAACAGTTTTGTCTTTCTTTACATAGGGTCTCCCTATGTTGCTCAGGTTGGTCTGGAACTCCTGGTTCAAGAAAATTTTCTGCCTCAGCCTCCTGAGTAGTGGGACTACAGGCATGTGCTACTATATATTTAGTAATATATAAGTAATATATATACATACTTATTCAGAGTATAAGTATGTGTGTGTATATATACACACACACACACACACACACACACATACACACACACACACACACACACATACACATATATATATACATATTTTTAATCCTAAAATATGTACTTTATTTTAAGACACCTCAGCACCCCTAAAAATACTAATTCTGCAGAGAAGTTATATTCATTAAATTGGTATAACTCTAATGAAACACTAAACAATATAAGAAATATTAGAATTATTCTAAAGATCTTTATTTTAAAGTTCCTCAGTTTTTATTAGTTCTATCTGCTGATAAATCTCTAAGATGATAAGATCTTTTAAATTCCATGGCTCAAGCTTAGTATCTTACCTAAGAGAACATTGCCTAATGATTAATTCATAAAAATGTTTACATTCACATGAGGCAACAATTTCTCAACTGCATTATAATTTTTTCCAAAAAAAAAATTCTGCATCTCAGACTCTAGTTGCCTTAGGATTACATATATTGAAATGGTAAAATGTGAGAGTTTTTCTAATTGGTTAAAGCTAACAGGCCACCAACAATAAAGTTCTTCCTTACTACACATACAAAATTCTGTCTCAAAAAAAAAAAAAGAATATTTGCTCAGAATTTTAGTATTGTACTTTGGTGGTGGAATTACAGACCAAAAAAAGTCTCTTTTGTATGGTTCATTTTTGTTTTTGTTTTCGTTTCTTGCAATGCAAATAAAATTACTTACTCAAATTGTGAACTATTCTTTGACACAAGAGGCTCTTAGCTTTACCTTGACTATCCATGCACTTTATATTCAGTTGTTTACCTCATTAAGTGATCAGATATTTTAAGTCTTCTGTGTTAGTTCATTCACACACTGCTGTAAAGAAATACCTGAGACTGTTTATTTTTTTAAAAAGAGGTATAATTGGTTCATAATGCAGCAGGTTCTATAGGAAGCATGGCTGGGGAGGTCTCAGAACACTTACAACCACAGCAGAAGGCAAAGGGGAAGCAGGCACTTCTTACATGGCCAGAGCAAGAGGAAGACAGACAGCTGGAAGGTGCTACACACTTTTAAACAACCAGATTTTATGAGCATTCACTCACAATCAAGAGAGCAGCCAGGGGGAGGTTTATGCCCATGATTCAATCACCTCCCAGGAGGCCCTTCCACCAACACTGGGAATTACAATTTTACATAGGATTTGGGTGGGGACACAAAGCCAAACCACACCAACTTCTAAAATAATGTTTAATTGATAGTGTAATTTCTCAATACTCATTCAGATCACTTTAATGAATATTTAGAAATATTATTTCACAGATACATATGTACATATCTATAATCTCATCCCCATTTCTCTCGTGTATTTCTTGATTTTGCATATTTTAACTTTACATGAAACAGAAACTTCTGTATTTTGATATAATTTGTAGTATTTGTTGACATTTATGAACAAAATTTAATTTACTTTTATTGCTATGTATAGTTCATTGTATGACTATAGAGCACAATCTAGTCCTTGTTTTCTTATAAGCAGGTATCATGATTATGTCTTTTTATATGTTACAAAAATGTTTCTCTGAAATTTCTTCTGGACTTTTCCTATTATAGTGCAAGAGTTGCTCTGGTGCAGTATATTTCAAAATGTTAATCACAACTGTTCTTTAGCATGAAATCAACTCAGTGAGTTATAAATAGAATTTTTAAACATAACTGATAGAGTACAAAATTACAGAGTACCACTCACAAAATACAGCTACATCATTTTTAATTACACTTTTCTTATTTATTTATTTTTTTAGTGTGTGTGCTTCAATCAAATGAAGTTTGAAAACCACTGCTCATATTTTATTTGTGAGTATATTTTCTGGTTCATAAGGTTTGCACATCAACCTTACTAGACACTGATCACTTTTTGGACATTGTTATGCCAATTAATATATATACCAGAAACTCCTAATATAAGACTTGTTTAAATTTTCCACTGTAATGAATTTTAAAATGTATTACCCATCAGTTGTTAATGAGTTTAACTTCTTATCTTTATTGTCTATTTCTGTTTGATTTTCTCAAAAATAAATCCCCATGCCTTCCTGTCTCTGGCTATTTCACAATTATCTGCAGAATTTAATATATATATATACTCTTGATATTCATTATTTAGCAGTTATTTGTGTCACTGTATTTGTCCTTCATATATGGTGCTTTTTGATATATTTATACTGAATTTTAATATAAGACTGCAAATTCTATTTCTAAGAAAATCTTTCCAAAACTAAAGTGAATGTCTCCTGAAGGTTAAATGTTTATTTAGGTCTGTAACTTTCTTTAAGGGGTTTTAATATATGCTATCAGGTAAAAATAAATTTCTGTATTGATAACTAAAATCCAAGATCCTTTACAGAATGTTTCATCTCTTTTTACCTATTTGCAATACCAATTATGCTCAATGAATTTTCAACACACAAGGGGATCTCTTTCTTAGCTGACTGTTGTATTGATCTGTGGACTGAAAGTAGTAAGTCTTAATATCTATCAGGCAAGTCTTTACATTTCTGATATCTTTCCTTCTGTACCTTGGCTCTTCCTGACTCTTTCTTTTTCTTACAGACATACACACACAAACACACACCATTAAATACTGATTAAAATTCTATTGAATTCTTTTGAATTTATGATTAATTTGGAATAACCAACTAGGCTGTTTCATTATCTATAATTTTTTAACCCTTTTTTAAATTGCCATTCAGTAAAGTATTCTTTTCAAGATTATGTACTTACACCTCTTCAAATAATTTGGCCCCTAGTTAACTTCTGTTTAATTTTCATTGTAAATGCTAATTGTCTAAAAATTTATTTTCTTCGTGGTGCTGTGATTTAAAATAGCTAACTTGCTAAATAATCTTATTAACTCTAGCATTTTTCAGATTTTTTCTCCTTTTTAGAAAATCATATCATTGATGAATGATTTCAAGTTCTTTTCTTCAAAGTTTATGTATTTATAAGTCTAAAGTTAATTAAATCACTATAACCCAAAGTACAGAATTTTGAAAATAGTGGTTATAGTGTACATCATGAATATAAAAAAAATCATCCTAATTTTTAAACACTAAATCAGACATTCACCATAGATTTAGTATAGCTATCTTATGTCAGAATTACAGTTATATTTTTAGTTTGCTGAAAGGTATTATCATAATGAATTTTGAATTTTATCAAATGCTTTTCCTTTCCATTGAAATGATCACATAACATCACTGCTTCAATTTGAATTTATTAAATGATTTTCAGGTGTTAAACAGCATCTTCAAGTAAGTTGAACTTGATAAGTTATTAAAATTTATATACACTACTAAATTCAGAAATGTCAACATATATATGTTTTTGCATTTAATGGTTGAGATTGGTTTATAATTTTTTTCTCATATTTTATCTATCTCATATTTGTAAGAGGCTTTACTATCAAAATAATTGGGAGAATGTTTATTTTTTTCTATTTGCTAAAAGTGTTTGAATAAGAAGAATAAATATCTGTTGCTTGAATATTTAGTGAAATTTTTAAAACACTATTTGGGGAAAATTTTGGATTCACAATTCCATGTACTTTATGCTTATGAGACCATTCTTAGTTTCAATTTTTTTTGACTCTATTTTAATGAGTGATATACTTCCCCAAATCCAGCCTGGTTAATTGCCCTTAAATTTATTGGCATACATGTGTTCAAATATGATTTACCTCCATTAATAATCCCTGCACCATCTACATCAGTTTATCTCCATTCCCATACTTTTACTTAATCAATTTTGCAAAACTCTTTAATTACTTTATTTCAAAGAATGGGTTTTTTGTTACTCTATTATGATTTTTATGTCATTCTCTGCTGCCTTTACATTTATTATTTTTCTCCAAACTCTTTCATTTAAAAAATATTTTACTAGTTTATTGAGCACGTAACTCTGGGATACATTGCTTGATGATGTGCTACTCATTTCTCTAATAATTCAGGTTTTAAACTAGCTTATAAATTATTGCTCTATTTTTATTTCTTGAGTTTTGATATGAGTTATTAGAGTTCTATGTAATTTTATTATTTAACATAATTTCTTATTTGATTCTGTAGTAATTCAATTAAATATGTATTAAATATCAATTAAATATTAAATAATTAAACATTTTCCAGCACTTTTTTCCACAGATTTCTTAATTCATTTTTAAAAATTGAATGTGTTCCGAAAGATATTATCCATTTGACATTTTGAAATTAGTATCCATTTCCTAGTACAAAGTTAATTTTTAAAAATATTCTTACATGCTTATATATTATCTGCTGTGTGTATGTGCATGCATAATGTTTTACTTATGTCCAATATATCAAAGTGTTAACATTTTTTGTATTTTATTTTTAGTAGTGATTTTTTTTTAATCTCTTACTGAGAGTTATCTGCTAAAATATCCATTTTTGTTTTATCAATCTCTTCTTGTAGTTAAGTAAGTGATGATGCAGCATAATTGAAAACATTTCATCAGGATGTATGTTGCATTACATACAAACACTATAATATTTATAAGCACGGTAATACTTATACATTTCTAGCTTGTTTAAAGTTGTATCATCATGGAGTTAATTTTATTATCTCTAGTAACACTTTTTACCTTAATATCTATTTGCCAAATACTAATATTTATAAAATAATTCTGTCTGTTATTTGTTTAGCAGCTTCTTTTCATCTCTCTTCTTTCAACCTTTCTATTTCCCATTTTTAATTGTATCTGTCATACACAACACACACCTGGAATGCCTTTAAGTCTAATATGACAATCTGTTTATTCAGATAGGGGAAAAAATGCATAATGTAGGAAAGAGAGTGAAGTGAGGTACAGAATGTAGATGGATAGATCAAGAGTGGAAAATATTCCAGATATTGAAATTCTCGTATTCAAATTACAGAATAAGTAGGTGAATACATCTATTAGAATAAAAGTTGTCAAAAGCAAGACTAAGAAAAAATATATTACCTGTTTCTAACTACGTTTATTAAGTGGACTTATAGAGTTGGATATGTTTCTGTAAGTTAATTTTATACTTTCCATGTGTCCTGCTTTTTCTAGGTTTCCTCTGTTTCTTTTTTCTTGATGTATTTTTTCTTCCTTTTTTTACATTTTGTTCTGTCCATTTTAAATTCTGTACACCCTTTCCATAATTTAATGCCTTAGAAATATTAACATAAATAATCATCTTGGCAAGTCTAAACTGTTTATTGTCTTTTCCTTAAAATCATTTTACTTTGCTCACCCATGTATCTGTGTCCAATATTTCAGTTCTTTATTAACTCCACAAATTTTATCCTATTGTTATTTATATGGTTGATGTTTTCTCTAACATATGTTAACTAATTTTTTGCTCTCTTTTCCTCCTTATGATTCAGACCTTCCTTTTCCTGTTACCATGAGTACATTTGTTTATAAATTTTAACAGTGAAGTTATCTTCTTTGATCTATTATTAAAACTTTTCTTGAATTTATGCTTCAATGATATCTTTGACAACTATACAATTCCAAGTTGACTGTTACCAAATTATGACAGAGATAACATTCCAATCAATTCTAAATTCTGCTTTTAGTAATGAGGAATCAGCTCTCAGACTGATTGTTGTTTCTTTGCAAAGAATACCTATTTTCTCTCTAGTTCTCAGATATTTGGTATTCTGCCTTGTCACTCTGATGGTTCTAGGGGATGGCATTTAATTTCTCCAACTGGAGATTTATTTTGAATGGGTGGAATTCATGTCTTTCTTCACTTACCTCTTTTGATATTGCTCCCTCCCAAACCTTCTTTTCAAAATCTTTTTATAATTAGTTTGCCTTATGTATCTCTTAGCCTCTCTTTTATTCATTCTACCTTTTTACTACTCCACACTTCTTTCCGAATCATTTTACAAAATTTCTATTTCATGTGCTATTGTTCATCAATTTCATCTTAACTACTTAACTTATTCATTGTGTGATTCATTCATCATCATGTTTTTACTCTGCTGTCATTTTTATATTTTCACTTAGTCTTGATTTTGACAGTTTTTATTCTAGTATGTGCATTCATCTACTTATTCTGTAATTTGAATCTGAGAATTTCAATATCTAGAATATTTTCTGCTCTCAATCTACCTTCTGCCCCTCAGATTCAACATCTTTCCTATATTTTGATTATTTTCTTCTCGGGTTTTGTGATTTTTTGAAAAAAAAAATTGTTAAGCCTAATAAAAAAAAAAATTTATCTGTGAAAATATTTGAGGCCCGAATTGCTGTTGCTTAGCTTCAGAGAGGATTTGTATTAATTTCTTCCCCTAGCCTGGACATTCTAGAAACCAAGAACACAAATATAAATTTCTAAACTCAATATTTGGGGACCACTCAAGCAAGAGCCCAGGTTAAAAAAAAACACATTTGCTGGTTATTGCTTTGTAAGATTTGTTGTTTCCTTAATGTACCTTAAAGGTAACCTGATGATGTAGCCGTTTGGGAGGGGCCTCCCCTGCAATGCTGAGCAGAGTCTGGCCTCTGTGCACTCTCTTCTGCTTTTCCCAAGACTGTCAGAATAAAAAAATCAAGTTCATGTGGGATTAGCAGAGAAACTGGCAGCCTGGACCTTTTTGTTTTTTACTGTCATGTCAATTCAGAGACAGAGAGAGAGAGAAAGAGTGTGTGTAAAAAAAGTCGTTTGCAAGTCGGTAATACTGTTGAAAAAACTGTCCAGATTGTTCTGCAATTGATCTTTTTCTCATATATGATAAATGCCAAATACAAAGCTTGACATCATTTGCTAACAATAAATTTTAGAGATATTATATATTTGTAAGGAAATGTATTGTTATTTTATTTCATTATTGCAAAAACGATCAAAGAGAAACATTTACTGATGGAAAAGAAAATTTTTACTATGTTCAAGGAGAGAGGAAAAATATTACAATATTATTGGCTTAACATAATATTAGTTTAAACAGCATAAATTCATAAGGGCAAATTATGTATCAATTTATATTACAGTCTATAGATATACATGTGGTAACACACACATATATTTAAAATGTTATTTATTAAAAGGGATATAATATATTTGCAAAGTATTAATATTAAAACACACATACAAGCACACAAACACAGATTTCAAAGCTTCAAATAATTTCAAAAAAGTTACACAAATTACACAAAATTTCATTCCTGGAAAATTTGCCCCAGCTTTATTTACTCACAGAGTAAATTTACACTAAGGGCCATAGCCCCTGGCGTATCTAAATTACTTTATATACTACTTATTACAGTTTAGAATGGAATTTTCCCATATTGTCAGAGCTAATAAAATCTCAACATCAAGTCCTTTCACTCCTATGAGAAGTACTGCAGACTCATACCCCAAAGTGGTTTTCTTGTCTGACTCTGACAGCTTCAAGGGAAATAAAGAGGCTCTGTGCCATTCACTGTCATTTTTTTATTCTGAAAATTGAATTTTCTTTTAAAGATAATTTTCTTTCTAAATCCTTCATAAATGAAACAGAGAACAAAATATTATGTCTTTGTTGCTGTGGTGTATACAGTGTTCCCCCCATCTCACTATTACACAAATAAAACCTTGTACCTAAGTGAGAAATGTGAAGAAAAGGTGATATGTGAAAATATATAACATTTGTATGAAAATTCTTCAAGAGTCAGTTATTAGAACCCTCCAATGCCATAACTGACTTCGAGTTCAATGTATAAAATGAGAATTAATCAGTTAATTGAAATTAATAACCATTAACATTTGTGAGACTCCGTCTAGTTTCAGGCTGTTCAGTTGATAGGGCATGCATATTCTGAAAGGGTCTGGTATGTCACCCAAACCCTGGCACATATTAGGCTGCTAGTGGAGGTGAGTTGATTGAATAATACATTAATACATTTCTTTCCTACACCCGTGCTTCCCAGATTGAACTGAACCTAGGTCATGTGGACCAGAGGAGATTCATCCTGAATCTACTATTATTCAGTCCTTGTCAGGCCGGCTTTCAGGCCTTTGCAGACAGGACTGGGGGTGTAGACAGGACTGGGAGTCTAGACAGTGAGTTAATCAGCCATTCATCTCCCTATCATCAGTTTTGTTGTGTGTTGCTTCCTCTCAGTACCCTGATGTGAATATAGGTGGTGAAACATTCAAGTCCTTCACCCAGTGTATCTAATAGAGAATGAAGTTAGTCACTTGACTTAAGGCATCATTCTGTTGCCTCTGCTCTGACCTAGAGAGATCACTGGTAAGGCAGGCAAAAGTTAACCCTAACCATGCTCAGTGCAGATGCTTCTTCCCTTACAACCTATAATTTATATTTTCTGTTCTAGAGCAAGCTTCTCAACTCCACCAGGTGCAAGCAGATGGTATTTGGAGTAGAAATGCAATTTTTGCTAAAAATAATTATTAACATCACCAAATTAGAAACAAGATGTGCGAGAAAGCAAAAGAGGTGAACGATGTAAAAATGAAGGAAGGAGCACAATTTTAATACAGAAAGAGACACAAGGGATAAGAATTTGAAGAGGAAATGGGGTAGGCTGTGCCTATACATGTAAGAAAATATTCAATAATAAGAACAATTCTGAAGAACAAAAGGGTAATAGCCTGTTACTCATTTTTCCAACTTGTCCATCTCCCAATATTTGACCCATTTTCTACAGATGAACCAGAGCAATTTTTAACCAGAAACAAGGCATTTCACTTCCTTGCTTAGAAGGTTTTCTTTGTCCCCTGGAACTTAGTAAAATATATGGAGTCCTTACTGGGGTCCTCATGTCTCTGCCCTATACTCTGGAGTTGTTCTAGATCATCTCTTTCTCCAGGACTTTGTACCAAATGCCCCTCCGCCATAAATGTTTTCTCATGATTCTGCACAAGTGTCCCATTCTATTCATGGCATTGGAGAAGTCACCTCTGACCATCTTACCCAGTATTAGCTCTTCGCTTGGTTTATTCTTTATATTATGTATCACAATCTGCAAAGTGACTCTCCGCTCATTTGCCTACAAGTTATCTGCATGTCCCATGAGAAGATGAGCTTGATGAGGTTTACTGAATGCCTACTGTGCAATACACTACGCTCAGAGCAAAGGATAGAAAGATGAAGAACATATCCCAAGGTGTTTATGTCTTATGATATGAACTTCCAGGGTAAAGGAGAGGTAGAAAACCCTACCCAGGAGTTGCTTAAGAAAAAATATATGCTAAGACTGTAAAAGCAGTAACTGGACAATATTGTCATGGGGATCTAACAATTTTCGTTTGCTTTTACTTTTTCCTATTCTAATCACTGTTCTAGTGACTTAACTTTTATTATTTAAACTTTTCTTAATAAGGAAATAGCTTACGTCTCCTGTGACTCTGACATTTTGATTTTGTAAATAGGCATATTTTTAGGACTGAAAGGTATTCTAATTTCTAATCATTGAAATAGTAGATATTAGGACAGTTTTGAAGTATTCTGAAATTCTATTTGAACTACAAATTTTGCATTGACAATTCTTGTTAATTCTTTTAAGCTGCATATATGCCATAACCTCTTTCTACTATCACATTAATCCAACAAAGCCATGTAAAAATCTGCTGTTTTTTTCAATAAGCTCTTTATAAGCATAAGTCAACATTTATTAATATGTTTTCATTGTCAACATAATGTTCAATCACCTGGGATTGCCTCAAGATTCATCTCCAGTAATTTTAGATTTTGACTATAAAAGAACAAGTTTTGCAACTAGATACCTCCAAAACCAGAATAATGTCTTTAAATTTGCAAGCAAATTTCAACCCTGCTATCACAAGCCAGACTGAAAAACAACTAAATGTGTGTTTTTTTTTGTTTGCAGTGTACCTTCCATTTTGTTTATAATAATATATTCATGTTTTATAAGCTGTTCTCCAAAACCTAAGAACAAATCTTACTTTATGTATGTCATGCTGTTATTTTAAATCCTTTACAAACAGAAAGACTCAAAAAAAAAAAAAAAGGAAAGTTTATGTCTGTTCTATATGTCAATAAAAGACTAACATCAGTACTACATACTTTATAGAACTTGCATGAAAATGAATAGATTGATCAATGGACATTGATTTTCAACTTTGATTTTATTTGCAGCTTAGGAGTCGTGACAAATGTGTATATTTCACAACACTCTTCACTGCATTGCTGCTTCTCCTTTTGGTTTCATCTAGCAGCTATTAATCTTCTCTTACACCTCAAAAACTTTGAGAAAAAATAAGAAATCTAAACAGGTCACAATATCCCCACAAGTGGCTGTTAATGGACATATGAATGCTTGAGTGTACACCCAAGAGTAATCTTAAATGCAAATTCTTAGTCAATTATATTACCAGCATCTGTTTCAATGATATTTTTTGATATAAATTTTAGAATCTAAATATCAACATGCTAAGTATCTGGAGAGTTGGTTGTAAAGGGGAAATTTTATGTTCTTTAAACATTCTGTTCAAATAAACACTTAAGAGCTCAGCTACTTACTGAAATTTCACAGCCTGAATAAGAGAGCTCCTTCCAGTCATCTTCTCAAGAGGCATTTACCTAGGTATTGCTTTGAGTTCAGCAAACATTGTCCTGCCACTAATATTTTCTACACTCTTGTGCTTCTGATTGAAGGAGAATAGAGCTTAGAGCAAGCTTTAGGTAAAAAAATAAAACAAAATATTATTAAAGCATAGATAGCTAAGGACTTAACTGAAGTCATTATCAATTAGCTTCAACAACAGACAAATTATTAAGTACAGGTGAGATTATATTTTCTTAGTATCCTTGTATAATGCAAGGCTAAGTTTCTTTTGATTGTTAAAACTGATTATAAATTACATCTTAGCGAAGAGACACATAAAGGATAGTTAGAAGCCTATACGATGACTCATTGTCCTTTTCACACCCAGAGGAAACTTAAATACAACTCTCCTACCTGTCTAAGATGGATTAGGAATGTTTTTCTGATTTATACTAAATCAATAAATATATTTAAAAGCATTTCAAGGTCACAAGCTTTTGACCAAATTGTAGGATTATAGAATAATAGAACATTTTCTTTGAAAATACCAGTAGAATTCACTCTATCCAAAACCCTAATTTTATTGTGAAGGCTACAGAGACTCATACTAAATGTTCAACTGGATGTCAACTAAGTAAACCTAATATTAATCTCATTCAAGCCTTTTTAATTTTGAGGCTGTGGCATAGATCACTTAGTCTCCATACTGTTTAGCAATATCCTAAGGAAAGCAAACACTTAGTATTTTTGTTGAATACACTGCTCCTAATTCCAATACAATGTTGCATCTGAATGTTTTCCCTAAAATAAAGAAAGCTACAATTAATAAGGTATCAAAAAAACAAGTCATGAATATCTGTGGGTGGACCTTCCTATAAATCAAAATTACTTATCTTTTAAGAAATACTTTATTAAAGTCTTTAGATCCTATTGTTTCATAATGAAAAGATATTATTATTTTCTTATCATTTGATTGCCAATACAATTGTATGTAAATAACACAGATTCCAGAATGTACTTTAATTTTACTAAGTCTTATTCCAACTTAGTTTAGGCTATAATATGTTCCTATATAATTTCTAGATGGCTTAGGTTCAAATATGAAGTTGAAGAAAGATGATTCATTTAACAAGTTCACATAAAGAAACTTGTACCGTCTTTGCAATTTAGCCTCTTAACTATAGCATTGTCAAAAAATAGCTTACTTTAAAAAAAGTCTACCTGTAGGAAGAAAATCTATGGAAATTCTAAGGGAGCAATAAAATTATACCCGGGGATTTGAGCTTCAAAAAAACATTCACTCAGAAGTGATTCTCTTCTGTTTCTTTTAGCATTTGAATTATTTCTTCTGAGAAAGCATGAAGACCATAAAAGACCAAGATCAAGACCAGCAGATTTAGATGAAATCAAGTAGTGAGCAAATACCTATTTTTAAAAGGTCTTTTACAATAACATTGCCTTGAGAAAAATAAGTTGAGAGTAAGTTTGTCTAGCATGTCTACAAGTAGATCACACACATTGAGAGTGTGGAATGTAGTGAGCATTTAATTTGTAATGTTTCTAAACTTTGCTATATTAAGATTGTAAAAGAATTTCCTCAAGAAGTAAAATTCCATCTCCAATTTGGAAATCCTAAAAGTCAATAAATGCATGAAAAGCTGGCTTCTATTTCTGGTACAGGAATCCTTTGGAAGGCTACTGATGAAAGAGAAGGGTAAGCTTTCAGGAACCAAACTTTGCTTACAAGGAAATCTGGTGCCCAAGGGACATCATGTCCAGTGTTACTGATGTACTTGTGAATACTTCAGCTAATTTTTTCTATCATAAGAACTTATATTTCAGACATTTCAGAAACTAAACAGCTGTTTAAAGAATTTAATGCCATTGCCTGTTTTTTTCTGAAAAAGGAAACTGATGATGAGACAACAATCCTACACTCTTGAGATAAACCAGGGGAAAAAATGAACTGATGGGCAACTTATAATACTAACATTTTTATGTAGATGGCATACCAGAAAATAAGCCTCTGCTTTTGACACACAGTCATTTATTGAGTCATGATCATTGGTTTTGAGGACCATGCCACGGATTGAGCATCAGTTCTATTACTCGGTTTTTCCTAAGAATTCTGATGTAAGCCATGGCCAAACGTGCAGGGCATCCTTTCAAACAGGTATCACATCAGACATGTGGGACAACTGATCCATCCATAATTGAGCATATGATGCTATATCTTGTCTGCAATATAGGTCCTATGACGGCTGCATGCAGAAAACTTCCTAGATGGCTTGCCTACAGGCTCTTAGGTGCAACCTGTATTGTCCATTTCTTGAAACAAAATATTCTCTAGGTGAACACAAAAAACAAAATATCCTATCCTTCATTCCACTTATTAACTTACAACCATTCAGTAGATGAATGATAAAGAGGCTTAGGAGTGAAATACTTCACTACAGCATTTTCCTCAAGCAAGGAAATCTAGCGTACATATTTTGTGTATTATCGTATTGGAATTAAGCAGAGTCATAGTGATTCAACTAAAACCTATCATGGAATGTGCTTTTTGTTTAGGACCAAAGTAGAATCAGGACTATTAGGTTAAAGACAAAAATAGGGAAATACAAAATATCATGACTCCAAGGCACGCAAGATGCCAGTCAAGACTCTTTTTTTTGAGATGGAGTTGCACTTTATTGCCCAGGTTGGATTGTAATGGTGTGATCGCAGATCACTGCAACCCCTGCCTGTCAGATTCCAGCAATTCTCCTGCCTCAGCCTCACAAGTAGCTTGGATTTCAGGCACGCGTCACCACACCCAGGTTATTTATGTATTTTTAGTAGAGATGGAGTTTCCTCATGTTGGCCAGGCTAGTCTCGAATTCCTGGCCTCAGGTGGTCTGCCAGCCTCGGTCTCTCAAAGGGCTGGGATTACAGGTATGAGCCACTGAGCCTGGCCGCCATTCAAGATTTCTGACACCAAGCTTCCTGTTATATTATACCTCCTCCGGTTAAATTATACCTTCCTGCATATATTATACCTCCTCCTCTCATTTTTATCTGTCTTTACAGTTCTGTACATTATTTATCTATTTATTTTTATTAGAGACCGGGTTTCACTGTGTTGGCCAGGCTGGTCTCAAACTCCTGACCTTAAGTGATCCACTCCCTTCAGCCTCCCAAAGTGCTGGGATTCAAGGCGTAAGCCACTGCACCCGGTCTATTTTTAAATGCTTGTTACATTGTTATATATGTGTTAAAATTGCTGTAGCCTAAAACAAGAAATAAAATGACACTAAAGGGTTCAAATATTTCCTGAATAGCTGTGAGCATGAAAGCTATGAATAGCTATAAAAGGTTACAATACAGGTGTTATATACTGGATAATGTGCATGTTTAAATCTACATTAATTCTATCTTTTGGCTTCTTTCTTCTGAATGTTTACTGAATACTTTCTAAGTTAAAGTGACAGAATTTTCACATATTTTTCCTAAGAACTCACAAATAAAGCCATATATCTTTTTGAGAATTTTTCTTAGAAGGGTCCCCAACTAAAAGAAATTCTGCCCGTTTGAAGGAAGAATATCAATGACTTCTCTCAAGAGAGTGAAGAACCATAAAAGTAGGTGGAGAGGCTGTTGAATCAGGTTCCTTTTTCAAAGGCAGAAAAATCTGCCAAGCTACAGCAGAGGTACCCCAGCCCTCTAAGGGATCAGTGGAACAAAGAACTTGCTCGAATTAATTGCAGAGATTCTGTGGTGGTGACACAGCTGGCATTTACCCAAAAATGAAAACATAAAGGCCACTTGGCTTTAACGTGTCCCATACTGTCAATGTTACAGAAGAATTTTCTTCCTATATGTTTTGCATCTTATAGAAAATTAAAATTCACTGTGCATCAAGGGGGAAAATTTCAAGAAAAGAATGTCTGGGGTGAACTGGCAATATTGAAAGGTTAATGGTTTCCTAGTATTGCATATGCTAATTTTTTTTTTTTTTCAAGCAAAGGGTGAAGATCAAATAGTACTTATAGAGAAATAGCATGCAACACCTGTAAGGTGGAGAGTTCTACAACGAATACAGTCAACAATAAGTCAAGCTTCACTCACAATACGGATCACTTGCTACAGATTCCAACTCTCCATGACGGTTCTTTCCAAAGTCATACAGCTCTCTAGGTGTATACATCGATGTACCTATTAGTAATAATAGGACTATAATGAAGTAAGTATAGATTTTAACATATCTGGAAGTGACTGTAGATTATTAATAGTTCTGATATTGACTCCTGATTTTTAATTTTTTTATTTTTATTTTCCACTCCCATCAATCACTGACAATTTTCTTATTTCTTTACATTATTTTAAAACATTGTTATATGAAATCACATTCTTATAAAGTGATTACACATTTTCTTATAATGCATACATGGTTTATTTTAATGGAGTTGCATTATGTCTATTAGACTGGTTTCCTCCCTACTCTTGTATCTTGTCCTGTCTAAGGCAATCATATTTTCTCTCCCTCCTTCCTTCCCTGCCTCCCTCCCTCCCTTCCTTTCTTCCTTCCTCTCTTCCTCTCTTTCTCTCATTCTCTTTATCTTTTGTGACAGAGTCTCCCTCTTTGGCCCAGGCTGGAGTGCAGTCGCACCATCTCAGTTTACTCCAAACTCTGCCCCCTGGATTCAAGCAATTCTCTTGCCTCAGCATCCTGAGTAGCTGGGATTACTGATGCATGCCATGAAGCTGGGGTAGTTTTTGTAATTTTATAGTAGAGATGGGGTTTCACCATGTTGGCCAGGCTGGTCTCGAATTCCTGAACTCAATGATCTGCCTGCCTTGGCCTCCCAAAGTGCTGGGATCACAGGTGTGAGCCACCACACCCAGCCCTTTACCTCTTTTTTCTTTGTTTTAATTGCATTTTAGGTTTTGGGGTACATGTGCAGGACATGCAATATAGTTGCATATGTACACACGTGGCAGTGTGATTTGCTGCCTTCCTCCCCTTCACCCACATCTGGCATTTCTCCCCATGCTATCCCTCCCCAACTCCCCCTCTCTGCTGTCCCCCCCCATTCTCCCCAATAGACCCCAGTGTGTAGTGCTCCCCTCCCTGTGTCCATGTGTTCTCATTGTTCATCAGCTCAGATCTTCTAGGGCAATAGCAATGTTGCTTTGCTGTAGAAGATTAATAGTCAACCAAACTCCCTATTATTTTCTTGATTCATTTAACTGATTTAGTCATTCATTCAACAACCACAACATGTATTATGATAATGTGAGCTCCAAAGATGAGTCAGACATATATATTGCTCTATTCTTATTTGCATCCCCTCCCCATTTCTACCTCCTCCTTGATTATCAATAGTTTCAGAAATTACCTTAAATATCCCTCCTTTTCTTTTGTCTTTCCTGAGGACAGAATATGATGTTTCCTCCAGGTTTTTTCATAGTTAAAAATGAGATATGTTATCAAACACACTGCACAGGACTGAAAGTGTGTTTTCCATAAATTTTTTCAATATTCTCATATATACAAGATAGATGAAATCAATTCTATTTTATAGAGGAAGCAACAGTCATTCAGACAAGTAAAGGGTATTTGTTCAAGATCATACAGTGAGTAAAAGAAACAAATCCAAGACACTTACATATGATTGTGGGACTCTGAAGTTCATAGTTTCCTTATTGGAGGTCTACTTAGGATTTTATTATATGATTTCATATTCATCTTGTTACCCATAAGTATATCACTCACTTCTGTTTGTTGTTTCAGCATGTAAATTTGTATCCCATTTAGGTTTTTAGATTCTTAGTGGGTACGTCATGTATCTAAGAATGTTTATCTGTATCCTGTATTATCAAGCCTTGATCTTGATAAACAACAAGTTTTCTATCAAATATTTATATTTTATTAATTCAGCAGAAATTTTTTTTATAATAAAGGATAATAACTCTATGTCTATAGAACAAATACTTCTGTAGTCCATTTCTTTTCAACTTTTATCTCAGTAAAACTTTTAATTCAGTACTGAAGTAATTCAACTCAGTTTGCATAATTTGGGAACTTCCACACAGAAATTCAGTATTCTAATTAATTAATGAGATTGAAAATATATCCTGAGTCTATATTTTATAGGATGCATTTACTAGCATTCTAATAATTCTATAAATATAATTAAATTTATATAAATAATCAAAATCATCAGGAAATCACAGTTTTCTGGTATATACAACAGGGAGTAATAAACGTAGATATAGTATTTATCCAATACCCAAGAATAGTAGACTAAATTTTCTAATGAAACAATTTATTACAAGAAAGCAAGCTATTGATGGCTCATGTAAAAAATCAATATGTTAATGAGCACTTGGCAAAATCATCACTGCAGGAAGCAAAAGTTAATGCCAATGTAACACCAAAGCACCATTTATTACATACATTTAATCATGAAAGGATATCACAAAACTAATTAACCAGCTACCCCACCACTTAATTTTTCCAACTGAAATTACTACTGTTAGATTTAATTGTTATTCATTTTTTCCGTTTTAAATATCTGGTTTGCTGGGTGAAGACAAAGAAAAAAGTTCATTTTTTAATAGTTGAATTACCAGATTATTAAGTTTGAATCCGTTTAATTTGGTATCTATTTATTGTTATTTATCTGGGCATTTGATGAGAGGATTGAGATCGATGTCAGCTTAAGATACCTCCCCCGCCACCACCTTACTATTGTGAAATTGCAGCTTTCTCTGTAATAATTTATTATTTATCTTTATAAATCAGTAGACTTGGTGAAAATTAACACGTGAAATCTTCATTAAAAAATGCTATCAATTTACATCCGCTTTCTACTTCTGCAGCCTACACAACCATAAGCCATGGATTTTCAAAGGTGTTTTAACTTTTATTTCTTCCTCTACTTTCATTAGAGAGGATGACAACCCTAGCTTTCCAAAATAAGAATTCTAATGCTCCTTTCACAGTGATTGGAGTTAACAGTACTTGTGCTATTCATTTCACTTCTATTTCCCAACCAATGAATCTAAACATTGGTTTTAAGAGAAAGAGTGTGTCTTCAGTTTAGTCACAATTCGGTTTTCACTTTTAAAATTAAGTTATAATGGAATATGCAGGTTATATTTATTCAGCATTGCTTTTAATTCACACCTTCACAGAGGATTTTTTTCTGCAAACTCCAAAGCAATATCTTTATGGTATCATGCTGGATAAAAATCTGGACTGGTGCTTCCTAGATATCCATGCACACAATATTATATCATAATTTTATCGGTGTCAGGCAGCACACAGAAATGCTACACAATGCAATGGCAGGGGTCTATAATGGTGGCATTGAAGTGTGGTAGAAAAGTTGAATCAAGAGTCAGAACTTCAAACAAGAGGCAGAGGCTACAAAAATTCTCTATTCAGTAACTACTGCCAGGGGTAGGAGGTGAGCAGAATCTGAGATGTTTCACACTTAGCATTCCCTTGGGCTGGAGACTGGGAAATGACTAAGCCTGCATTAGAAAAGACCCAGAAAATGGTAAATTTCTACAGCATGAACCTTTACAAGTTATTGAAAAGAGCAAGTTTCAAAAACTTAAAAAAAAAAAAAAAAAAAGGGAAAAAGAAAAAATCCAACTATTCCTAAACATCTTTGATGTGTTTTGAAGTCTACAGGTAAAAAGTGGCCTTTGTTATGGAAATAACTAGGTTTATAGATACACAACACATGACAGAATAGTGAGAAACAATACAAGTATCTGAAAGAAAACCTGTCAGCATTATCCACAAAAATGCATCTCTTTTACAGATTCAGAGACAGGCTGCTGTTCGATAATTACTGAGCCTTTTTTTTAATCATTAAAAACATATTATTTCCATGTTTATTCATTAGAAATAATTAAAATGCTAAAATTGGGATTCTTCCTACTAGTCATTGGATAGAGGCAAAACTCCATTTATTTTGCTACTTTTCATTTGCCTATCTATCCATTCTTTATTTGACCGATTTTTCTGGAAGACTCTTCGATCAGAAGGTGTGAAACTGTTTCATCTAGAGGCTCATTCTGTAATTCTATTTCAGCTGCTTGGTAGCAGCTGAATAAAATAAGGGATAAGAGAACATAGATTTTTGATTTCACAGAAATCTCCAGTTTTCAGAATAAAGAAGTAGAAACACAAGGGAAAAAAGTGATTTATGTGTACATATATCACGTGTGCATACAAAAAACAAACTTCCATCATTGCATGCTCTTTTATAGTCAAAACTGTATACTTTTCTAGAACTTGGCTGTTTTATGGAGTCTAGCGTCCTTTGGAATAACTTCTTATCTATGAATTAAGAATTGTTAAGGAATACACAGCTGTTTCTTTTTCTTTTTCTTTTTTTTTTTTTTTTTTTTTTTGAGACGGAGTTTCACTCTTGTTACCCAGGCTGGAGTGCAATGGCGCGATCTCGGCTCACCGCAACCTCCGCCTCCTGGGTTCAGGCAATTCTCCTGCCTCAGCCTCCTGAGTAGCTGGGATTACAGGCACACACCACCGTGCCCAGCTAATTTTTTGTATTTTTAGTAGAGACGGGGTTTCACCGTGTTGACCAGGATGGTCTTGATCTCTTGACCTGGTGATCCACTCGCCTAGCCTCCCCAAGTGCTGGGATTACAGGCTTGAGCCACCGTGCCCAGCCAAGCTGTTTCATATAGACTTATGTAATTGGAAAAATAAGTAAGAAAAATTTCTGAGATATAATTCTAAAATATTAATAAAATAGCAATAGTGATTCTTACTAAAAATGCAATGTCATTTCCTTGTGCTCATGTCAAACAGTGAATTGCTTTCCCTAAAGCCAAGTTCTTACTCCAGAAGTAGTTTGGTTTTAATTGAGGTAAGTTTTCCTAGTTGACTTTCAAGTCTGACTATGAAGTATAGACAATAGAGAAGGAGAATTTATCCACCTAGCAGTATCTGAAGTCGTAGAATTTCCTACTCCACAGCTAAGCACGTGAGTCCAGAAGACAGTTTTATTTAGTACTTAGAGTGTGAAGAGTGATCTTTCAGGTTCAGCTGGAAGGTTTCATTTGGTATTGCTGGATTTTGGACTTAAAGTTGTGCTGTTAGCCTTGAACTAATATCTACTCTATGATGCAATCACAGAGGCTTTTATTATTCTCCTCAACAATATTAGCAAATTAGTATCTCAATATGTATTTTTTCTTCACCATTTGAATGTTTTCTTCTGAGGTGCAGGAGTGAAGAACACAATATCAATATAAACTATTTCTAAAAATGAATCAATTAAATACATGTCCTGCTTTGCTATGTATCCATTTTTCATCCCTATGATAGGTTTTTAAATATCTTGTGCCATTTTTATATAATTTTTCTTGGTTTCCAACAAGTTGAGATTATAATAGCTCTTTTAAGGAAAGAACAACACTGTTAACTTGCAGGCATAAATGGATGGTTCACATAGTGATTTATTACTGTATCTCAGAATAATTTCTTGAGACTAACTGATTATATTAAAAACACTATAGATTTCCTTTTTTGGAATAAAGGAAAATGATCCATATCTTCCAAAAATGTTCTTGGCCTCATCTGCATCAAATTCATACAAATTTTGCATTCCTTAATTACAAAAACCTGAGAGGAAAACCAGATCATCAGTTGAAGCAGAAGAAAACAAAAAAAGCAAAAAATTTAGCTTCTAGGACACCTCCAATTAAGCCAGTGAACCAGAGATTTCTGTTTTGAACAGATGTTACATACCTTTTCCAAGTACTGAACAGGTTTTTGTACCCACTTGGTCTATTTTTATTGTATTTGGCTTGCCTTCAAACTTCTATTAAATGATAGTTTTTGAACCAAAAGGGGAATTTGATTATGACAACACCATGAGCCACATTAGTATGTACATTACTTTGTTCATTAAAAGTTCCTAGTTCCTGACTAGGTATTGGTAAAAAAGAGATTTTCATTCTTTACCTACCCAAACAACAAAACAATAAAAATGCTAGTAACAAAATTTATCTACACACCTGCCCAGGAATTTTCAAGCTAGTGGAACCATAAAATTTACAGAGGTACATTTATTCAGTATTTTACCTGTATTTACTCTTCTGAAGATTGAAGCATGTGGTAAAAATGTTACCAAAAATACAGAAGCCTGGGAAACATAGCAAGACGTCATCTCTACAAATAATTTAAAAAATAAGCTAGGCATTGTGGCATGTCCCTGTGGTCCCAGATACCCTGGAGGCTGAGGTGAGAGGATTGCTTGGTCTCAGCAGTCAAGGCTGCACAATAAACTATGATCATGGCACTGCACTCCATCCTGGGCAACAAACTAAGACCCCATCTCAAAAAAGAAAGCGTCAGTGTGTTTCCTCAGTCAACAGGGTCAATGTAGCCTTAGTAATTCCTTCCGATAATGCTGAAGAGTCAGTTTATCAGGATACAAATAGTCTGTTGGGTGCTATCCTCTGGTTTTCTCTGCCATGACTCCCTTTTAGCAACATTAATATATGACTTGACTCTATTGTTATACAGGACAGACTCTAGGTGTTAGCTTACATGGTTTAAATTGAGAAAATCACACTTCAAAGAGGTGCATTTTCAAATATCCACTCTTCCTTTGATCTGCCTCACTGGGATTTTGAAAATTAAATTCAGGGTTACAAATCTAACTGGAACCTGTCTGACAGTACTTCTCACATCACTGCCCAAGCAACTTAGGGTACTTATTACTGGCATCTCACAATCTGCAGAAAGAAGTGACAGTTTCTGTCCCATGAAGGAAAAAACATGGTAGCATTTTCTCATGGGAACAGGAGACCAGATAATGCTGCTGGGGTCAGGAAAACTCTCTCTGATTTGAGATCATTGGTATGTGTAATTTTTTGGAGAAAAAAAGTTAGATGGAGAAAGCAAGGGAAAAGTAAGTCAAACTTTAACTTCACAGTTTTTCACAGTTGCCATCAGGCAGACTGAAAGAGAAACTGGTTAACGTGATAGGAATATAGGAAGAAAAACATTAAAAGAAACTGTAATATTCTCGCTTTTTCTCTAAGAGTTCCCAAATGAACCACTCTGTTAGTAAAAAATCTAAAATAAGAGTCTTGGCTGGGTGCAGTGGCTCATGTTCATAATCCCAACACTTAGGGAGGTGGAGGCAGGAGGATTTCTTGAGGCCAGGATATTGAGACCAGCCTGTGTAACATGGTAAAACCCTGTCTCTACAAAAAAATACAAAAAAAAAAAAATAGCTTGTCGTGCTGGTGCTCACCTGTAGTCCCAGATACTGGGGAGGCTGAGGTGGGAGAATCACGTGAGACTGGGAAATTGAGACAGCAGTCAACTGTGATCACATCACTGCACTGCAGCCTGTGCAATGGGATTGAGACCATGTCTCAAAAATAAATAAGAAAATGCATACATAGATATACATACATACATAAGTCTTTTTACTTCCTGGTTTTACCAAAAAAGAGAACGTGCCATAAGTCTCAACTCTTCTGTGAATGTACATTCACTGTTCTAGATTTTAGGATTGCTCTTGAAACGTCCCCTAAATATTCACATTTGTTGGTAGGCATTTCAAATGATATGTCACAGATAAGAGCAATGCTGTAATCTTAGTTTCATCTATCATGTCTGCCAATAGGTTTTTAAGAAACTGAAGTCATATCATCTCTTTATATGAGATACACTAGCCTATTTATCCCAAAGGGACTCAACCTTCAGAATATAAAGAAATAAATGGAAGATATATTAAAAGTAGATTCTTGTAAGTTAATGAAGACAAAAAAACACTTTAGGCTGCAGTCCAGGAATATAAATTTGTAAAATCTCCCTGGTGTTTATAACATTAGAAAACCCTTTCATTGAAAAGATAAAAGACTATAGTCTATAAATTATATTTAATGCGTTTCCAAATTGTATGACTCAAGAAATATTAACTGAATTTTCTAAATGCTACCTAATCTTGAATAACTATTAGTGAAAACTGCCTGTGGAATCATAAGTTATAGAAAGATCAGATAGTAAATCTGAAGTTTATAAGTCATGTGACTGCTACTGGTTAACCCTGAATCAATATAACAAGAAAAAAATTATTAGTAAAATAATTTAAATAATGCTTGCATTTTATCTCCAATTATAATCATTTAACTGTCTTAGTTAAGTAATATACAACTCAAAATTTTATAGAATTTTATGTAAAGTCTAAATCAATCCTTAATAAACTATATATCTAGCATAGTGCCTAACATTAATATTTGTGGAATCAGTTAATAACAATTTATTTGCTTATAACTATTTCCCATTATAGATACTTGAGTAATTTCAATATTTATGTTTGTAAAGTGGTAAAGAAAAAAATAGAAAATAAACTAGTACACATTAGTGTATATTTCTCTAACGAAAGCTAACAAAACATTTCATTAAAATCTGTTTATTTTATTGCTCAAATTAAAATTTCTGACAGCACCCAAGTCTTTCTATAAATATAAAATTATACATATTGAAAAACAGGAATATTCTTATTTTAGCATGAGCTCAAATTACTATATTTGAGAGGAACTCATTTAAAATCAACCAAGTGGCTGAGTTTAAAAATGTAATAAAATAAATGTTATAATGAATGAATGATCTGAAGATTTTTTTCTTACTGTACATATGCAACTTTCCACCTTTATCACTGAAGAACATAGTTATTCATAAATCTTTTAAATAATGTAATACAGCATATACAGAGGCAAGCTTGTTAAGATGCAGATTCAAATTCATTCATCTATGAATGAGCCTGAGAGTGTGAATTTCTAGCAAAAACACAGGTGATACTGATGTTGCTGGTCTGCAGATCACATTTTCAGTGCAAGGATTTAATACACCTGGAAATAGTATTAAATACGAATGCCAACAGTTTAGATACAAATTCCAGATCTCTGGTGGTCCAATTGTATTATCAGACACAATTTATTCATTTGTTCTGGAAATTTGTATTGCTATGTGTAAAATAAGGGAGTTGGAGTATGTCACCAAGGTTTCTTGAAGTTCTAAACTAGATGTCTATACATTCTATTTCATTCTCTAATCATCCCATTGATTTATTGTGTCTTATTTCTCTACTCATTTTTAAAGTAACATACACAAAGGAAATATATCAATGAATTTGTTCCAAGAACTCTGGAAGGACTTTCTCTCTATAAAGTCCTTTGCCCATTACTTCAGGAGCCATGCAGAGCCTCTGCTGTCTAGACAAGACACCACAGACTCCAGCTGCTTCCAACCTGGCTCCAAATGGCTTCAGTCTCAGAGAGGTGCTTGGCAGGCCCACTGGCTTCCAGCCTCCCTCTGCAGCTGTTCGGAGTTGATAACGAACAGTCAATAATCATTTTTTATTTTTTTACAAGACTCGGTTTCCACCAAGCACAATTCACTTGTTGGCCGTTGACTGCAGAAAAAATGCATGTACCAGGTTATGTAGCATAACTTCATTTGCCAAGCTTCAAAATTATTGTAGGCCTCTTGACAAAACAGCAGTGGCTTGAAAGAACAGGACATATACGCCATCAAAGGTACTCCATTAGTATTTATGTATATGGCTTATATTATTGGAAAGCAGTTATAGTTTTCACACTACAACTACACTTTTCTGAAATAGTATTTAAAGTCATTCTCACAAAAAAATATCTGTAACTCCAGGGAAGCAGCCCCTATGAAATATTTCTATGTTGTCTTCTTCTCTAACAAACTCATTAAATGAAAGATATCACTCTATTATATGACCATAAACAGTTCTATCAGCTATGGCTTTCCATGAAATGATAAAGCTGATAACTTTTAGAATTAATAATGTAATTGGACTTTTCTGAAAATAAGCTCTTTTGGTTGAAAACAAATTTCATTAACTCACAACATACAAATGTGAATTAAGGATTTTAGTTTTATGAACTGTGTGTTTTCTTGGCTTCATTCTTAACAATTATTCTTATAATGCAGTGAACAAGTTCAAAAATAACAATGGATAAAGCACAATTTTGACCCTCTTTTCTATCATTTTATATCCAGGTGATTTTCAAATTTGAGTAACCACACAGTATTGGAATATCTTTGACTACTGTTTTCATATAAAGCAGTGATAGACACAATATTTGATTTTAATACTAACCTACATTTGATCTTTCAGTCATTAACAGTTGGAAATTTAAAATTATTTTTAAAATCATCATAGAACACTAAACAGGGAAGTGATTACCACATGTTAAATCTATAACTTCACCTATAAATCCAAATGGAATTGTCAGAGTAGAATTAGTCAACAAGAATGTCCTGGAATATTTTTCTATATGCCTGCAATCAAGGGTGCTCAGTAAAATTCTACTGAATTAGACCCATATTATGAGTGAAGGCTGGGCTGGGCATAGTGATTCATGCCTATAATCCAAGCCACTTTGGAAAGTTGAAGCAAGAGGATTGCTTGAGGCCAGGAGTTCAAGTCTTCAGTTAGCCATGATTGCACTACTGCACTCCAGCCTGGGAAACACAATTAGGCCGTCTCTAAAAATACTACTACTAATAAAATAAAAGTGTAAACCACCATTAAATGGCAAGGTGTAGTTGAATAACCACCTGCAGGCAGAACTGGAGGTTCTTTGCGAATCTACTAGGAATTCAAACCAAATGGCATTGCTGAGCCATTCTGGGAAGAAATGGAGAAGCTAGCAGGTTATCTGATGTGCATTTCTCAAGGAATTCCCACTAAAGGCATAAGCAAGGACATCACCATCCAATTTGGATGACTTTTATTTTCTTCTCTTACCTAATTGCTGAAACTAGGACTTACAGTGGTATGTTGAATAAAAGTGGTGAAAGTGTATATAATTGTCCTATTTGTCCTGTTCATGATCTTCTTTTTTCTTTTTTCTTTTCTTTTTTCTTTCTTTTTTTTTTTTTTTGAGACAGAGTCTTGCTCTGTTGCCCGGGCAGGACTGCAATGGTGTGATTTTGGCTCCCTGAAACATCCGCCTCCTGAGTGCAACCTCTGCCTCCTGGGTTCAAGTGATTCTCTGCCTCAGCCTCCCAAGTAGCTGCAATTACAGGTGCCTGCCTCCATGTTCGGCTAATTATTATTATTATTATTTTTAGTAGAGACCAGGTTTCACCACATTGGCCAGACTGGTCTTGAACTCCTGACCTCAGGTAATCCACCTGCCTTGGCCTCCCAAAGTGCTGGGATTACAGGTGTGAGCCACCATGCCCGGCCCTGTTCCTGATCATAAAGGAAAAGCTGCCATTTTTCCTTATTCAGTATGATATGAGCTGTAGGTTTGCCAGATGTGCCTTTTATTGCATTGAGTTAAATACTTCCTATGCATAGTTTGTTGAAACTCTTTCTTGTAGATGAGTACTAGGGTGTTTGTTGAGTGTGGCGCATAGGCTTTGGTTCTGGATGTACTCAGTAGCATGGTCTTCCTGCCATTTCTTCAGCTGTAATTTTCATCAGTGAGGTCTATGATTACACAAGTGGCCTAGGTTACAGGAGTTTGTGAAGGCGATGGCATGATTTTGCTGGAGGCAAAGGTGCCACATCATTGGGCTGGGCATGTATCAGTGTGGAGGCCCTACAGGCTGCTCCCTGAGCTCTCCTGGGAGGTGGAGGGCACCAGCCAACTTGTTGTAGGATTGGGTGCAGGTGTGTGACGGTCTATCCAGGGGGCTGGCCACTGCTGCACTTGCTGTTAGACATGCGCAGGACAGGAGCAGCGTGACTCATAAGGGGCCACTTCTGGACCAGCTTTCAGGCCAAGTGTGGGTGCATTCAGTGGGGCTGGCAGCTCAATGATGGACTTTCTGGGGACATGGGACAGATATTGGCCCAGCTTTTGGGCCAGGTGTAGGTGCAAGTGCAGCGGGGCCACACAGCTCTGTCTTGCATTTTCCAGGGAGTTGGGGCTGCTGCTGGATTGGTTGTTGGCCTGAGTTTTGGTTGCACATGTGCCATGGGACTGGGTGGCTGCTGCAGTCTCTCCAGGAAGGCAGGGCCCCTTTCAGGCCAGGGGTGGGTGCGTGTGAATGCCTCCAGCAGGGCAGCCAGGGGTAGGGCTGGGCAACTGTGCAGCACTCTCTGCAGTGAGGTGGGGCCCAGCCAGATTGACTGCCAGGCCAGGAGAGGGCATGTGAAAGTACAGTGGGCTGGCTCACTGCCTGAAGACACACCATTCTGCAGTCCATATGGGCGCTCTCCAGTGTACTTCCTCAGTCACTCCAGGTAAAATACAGTTGTGTATTAGTTGCTTTGGGTTTTTGTATTGATGACAGAGAAGGGTTCTGGGGAGTGCCAGCAATTCTAGTTGGCCACTGTGCTCATGCCACCAAGATATTCTTGAGGGAATCTTAATGTTTAAACTATTGTAAGACATTTTATGTATAAAATAAAATGGAGGCACATGCCTGAAACCCCAGCACTTTGGGAGGCTAGGGAGGTAGGTCGTCTGAGGCTAGGAATTCAATACCAGACTGGGCAATATAGAGAGATCCCATCTCTCCAAAAAATAAATGTTAAAAAGGTAGTTTGGCATGGTGGCATGGGCCTCTAATCCTAGCTACTTGGGAGGCTGAGGTGGGAGGACTGCTTGAGCCTGGGAGGTGGGGGCTGACGTGAGTCCTGATTGCACTGCTACACTCCAGCCTGGGTGACAGAACAGAGACTTTATCTCAAAATAATAATAATAATAGCAATAAAATGAAGCGTCCAATGATATTCTGTGATAGTTAATTTTTCAGAAAAGGTACATGATTATGAAATATAGTGGTCTAATTTTTCATATTACAGCCATGCATCACTTAATGGGAATGCATTCTGGAAAAGGTGTCACTAGTTGATTTCATTTTTCTGTGAAGCTCACAGTGTGGACTTACACTAACCCAGCTAGTGTAGGTGTGTAGCCTGCTACACACCTAGGCTCTATGTTGTAGCCTATTGCTCCTAGACTACAAGCGCGTAGGATGTTACTGTACTCAATACTGTAGTCAACTGGATCATAATGCTATTTGTGTATCTAAGCCTGTCTAAATACAGAAAGGGGAAAGTAAAAATACAGCATTATAATTTTATGGGACCACTGTTGTATCCGTGGTCTGTCATTGACCAAAATGTTGTTATAAGGTGCATGACTTCCTTTGTACAATTTAAATATGAAAGAGAAAGTTAAAAGAATACGGGAAAGCTATTTGTCATACATAAGCAATGAACAGGATTCATTTATTTTTGATAGCCTTCTTGTCTTAAAATTTTCTAGCTGCTTCTTAATTTTATTTCTTAGGCAGAAAACCAGGGATCATGGTTAAAACCACTCTTTGTGTTCCAGCGTGCAGGCCCTAGAGTCAGCACAGTGATTCCACTGCATCCAAGAGACTCCATTGTTACTGTTAAATGATAAGAAGCAAAATTTTAAACTCCCTAACCTCAAACTCTCCATCTTTTAAGAAGAAATAATAATAATAATGACCATATTGTTGTCATGAAGATTCCATGAGTTAGTAGATACAATTATTTACAACACTACTTACTTTGCACTAAACATTTCTTACATATGTATTATTTTATAAATATCACCTATGCTTTTATTCTCCAATAACAATTTAAAGATACAATTTGAAAAAAAAAAAGTTAAAATGATTTGAAGATACAATTTGAAAAAAAGTAATTAAAATAATTTTATGGCACTTAAGAGTAGATCCCTCATTCATTCGGTTTTTCAACAAGTATTTACGGAGTGGCTACTGAGTCACTTTTTAATGCTGGGAATATCATCATGAACTAAAAATACCCGGTGGGTGGTAATTTTTCTGAAATAAAGAAACATTTGTAGTGAATACATAGGTAATGATGAGTGGCGTCCAAAGTTATCACAGGGAACCAGAGAAAGGTAAAGAAAGATCTTTGTGTGACAGTGGCACTTGAGCTGAGGTAAGAATGAGATGAGAGAGACCACTATGCAAAGATCAGCTGGAGGCGCTGTTAGGGCAATACATGCGGAAGGATCAATTGGAGATGCTGGGTGGTATTCCCAGCAAAGGGAATGGCAGATTTTAATGTCCTTGAGACAGGAATGGGATTTTCACATTCTCCCACCAAGAAGGCCCATGTGGCTGGAGCAGGACAAGAAAAAGGACGAGAGAGAGAGGTAGAAAATGAGGACAGAGGGATGCCAAGGCTAGACCATGCACAGCCTAATGAAATAGGGTAGGAACTTTGGTGGCATGTGTATAGGGTATGAGAGAAGAGAGAAATCATAGAAGACCCCAAGACAGTCACTCTAATTATAATATAATCAAAGTATCTCAGATAATAGTAAAATGACATTGAAAAACACAAGATCTATAGTATTTTCAATCATACATTCAGTTCTGTAAAGGGAGGCAAATTATAAATTTGAAAGAATTCCAACCTCATGCTACAGAACATTTTCCTTAAAATTTAGCAAGATAATTCATTTTCTAAAAAAAATAAATAAAAATAAGAAAAGTAAAACACCACCAATAGCCAAGAGAATTTAACATAATTGAGATACACTGAAGAAGGCATCTTATCAGATAGGATGCCTTGTTCATCTTATTATAAACCTAGATTTTTTAAAACAACTTGGAATTTGGTTAATGGAACATAATGAAAATACGAGATACTTTTCCTATTCCAATGGAAATGTCAGTACTGTTCCATGAATTGTACTGATGCAGGTAGCTATGCCTTATGCACAAAGAAAAAATCATGATTCCTTAACACTCAATAGAAAAAAAAATGCATATGGGTTAAAGTAAATTAAGCATTCAAAAAGAAATATAAGGACCATTTTAACAACATCAATAAAGGAGACCTTTAAGGGGGATGAAAAATATCAAAATGTCATAAACAAATTTAAACATACAAAAAAAGTCAAAACTATGTGTAAAACCTAAAACTAATGAAGAGTTAGTATCTGGAAAATAAAAATAACTTTCAAATCAGGAAGGAAAACATATGTTTCAACAGAAATGTAAGCAAAGAATAGGGACATGAAATTCAGAGTAAGATACCAAAAGGATAAAAGTACATTAAATGATGTTTAGGGTAATGTGTTGCAGGATAAATACAAATAATAATAGTGATATGATACTTCATATCATCAGACAGTAATGCTTTAGTTATAAGCTTTTTAATAACAAATGTTAGTGAAGAGATGGAAGATGGGAACTCATTTATATTCATGGAAGCCAGGGAATGCGTTCCGAATTCCTAGCAAAGTTGAAAGTGTACCTACCCTCTAATCTAAAAATTCCATATCTAGCAGTTGGAATCCTAACACATTAATGCACAAAGAGACATACAGAAGGACACATTAGAAAAACAGTAGAAAAGACAAGTTTTCTGTACCTAATGAATAAATTACTGTGGAGAGAACATACATAGCCTTCTGAATTGGAATCTACATGAAACAACATTGAAATGTAAAATAAATACACATATACATGTTCAGTGAAACATTGCATTACCAAATAACAGGTACATCATCATACTATTCACAATTTAAAAATATGGATGACTGATGAAATAAATACATGCTTAATAAAGGTATATAGATATAAGTAGGTATGATTCAGAGCAATTTAAGCATATAAGTTAAAAGTTAAGTCCAGGGAGTGAGGAATTGAGGAGGGATGAAAAGGTTGAGATAATGTAATGTTTTTTGTCTTTCAATAAAGGAATGATGTGAAGTAAATAAGGCATAGGGTTAACATCTATTTAATCTCAGTTATGTGCACATATGTGTGAGTGATAATATTTGTAAATTTTCAGATGCTTTTTAACTAAATTTGAAACATCTTTGGCCAAATAAATGGTGGAAGTGTATTTTATAAAAGCTATATAAGAAGTACTTTTATATTTCTGTTCATCTAACTATTCATTATGATCACATCCCTATAGGAAATATTTATCTTTTAGTGAAAATAGCTCAGAGTTTTCCCCCTAGTTACTTACTATCACCAATACAAAGAAAAACAAGATGCTTCTTTCACATTAATTTTTTAAAATAGGTATTTTCTGTGTTGACAACTGAAGCTTCAAATTAAAGATTACTAGAGAAGGGATTTTCCCCAATCATAATCCCAGAAAACCATCCTATAATGGAGATGTAGTCACTTAAAATGGGATAAATTGAATATATCAAAATAAAAATCATTCAAAGTGTAAGTAAGGTTGCCTCTTTAATTCATTATATAAACAAGCCAGAAATCTGAGCAGGATGTCTTAGACACCTAGTTTATCCCCAAACTCTAAGTGTAATGAATCACCACTCTTTGATTTGTTCTTACAGTTCCCTAAGACTTTTCCTCTCTCTTCTCCTTCCTAGTTTCTACTTCCTTTGTCTTAATTCAGGCCATTATCTTTGACTGGATCACTGAATTATCTTCCTAACCGGTGTTATTGCCTCCAGATTTTTCAAAGGAATCCCTTTCCATCTTTTAATCAGAATTTCTATCTAAAAAGCAAATCTCCGGCAATGCGACATTCTTAAGTAAAATCCTTCTAGGTGTTGAAGTTTTCAACAGTCTCTCTTGCTCTCCAGGACCTGATGCCTGGCTTCTGCCTGAGCCCCAGCTCACCCTTCATCAGGATCTCTATGTTCATGCTCCTGTTTCTGCATCAATACATTTGCTCCAGCTTTCTTCTCTGCCTTTTTTTTTTATTTTTGCTTAGCTAAATCTTAGTTTTTTTTTCTCTGCGGTTTCATTTACTTATCTTTGGTGTCTTCTAGGAAACCATCCCTAACCCACTAGGCTGGGATAAGTACACACTGAGTTTTCCAACTTCGAAGATACCATGTGTGTTTGAGAGACTACAGGTGGAGCTCACTATTTTCACCTCCTGGTATTCATTATTTTGTGTCATTCTCTCTTCCCAAGTGTGGGGGCAACCTGACTTGTTGTTACAAACCATGTAATTTGTTACAGTTGCTGTAACAGCCACAGGAAATCTATACAGAGTCCTCATCCAATAAAGCAGAGTCTTTAGAGACGGGTGCCATCCTGTCTTCTAGTCATGTTCTGATGAACAGGGAGAATTGGACCTTTTGAGATCCAATTCTCACTTCAAGCCAACAGAATACCTTCCAAGTCACAGGCATGTGCTATGCTTTGGTGTTTCAAAGATGAATAGCATCCAATAGTACTTTTCCAGTACTCAGAGTCAAAAAGAAAATGGCAGATACATAAATCATTATATCACAATGTACTGTGTGGCCCAAAAGTCTCTACATGATCATATCCCTTTTGTGTAAATATTCTAAATAGTCCATCATTTTACCTGGTCTTGTTGCTCTTCCCTGAGTGTGTCAAGCACTCTCTCACCTCAGAATTTTCATATTTTCCCTCTAGCTAGCTCCCTCACCTCCTAAAGTTTTTGCACAAATGTCACCTTTTTAGCAAATCTCTCATGCTCCATCCCATGTGAAACTGCGCTTATTCCTCTCTGGTCCCTCAGAAATCTTTACGTTTCTTCCCTGATTAATTTTTTTTAGAGTAGTCATCGCCATTGGACAATGGCGATGTGTGTGTGTGTGTGTGTGTGTGTGTGTGTGTGTGTGTGTGTTATTTTATTTAACGAATCTAGGTGTTTGGTTCTTTTATTCCCAAGGCTAGAGCAGGGATCATTTTGCCTGTTTCTTTCTATTGCTATATCCTGAGCATCTACAATCATTTCTGGCACAAAGATATTCAATAAGTAAGAGTTATTTTCAATCACTAATTTTGTTGTATTTACTTAAAAAAAAAATCCTACATGGACACAGAGAGGTGGTCTACTATACACTGGGGACTGTTGGGGGAAATGGGGGAGGGACAGCGGGGGGGGCTGGGGGGGATAGCCTGGGGATGAATGCCAAGTGTGGGTGAAGGGGAGGAAGGCAGCAAAACACACTGCCATGTGTGTACCTATGCAACTATCTTGCATGTTCTGCACATGTACCCCAAAACCTATAATGCAATAAAAAATAAAAAAAAAAAAATCCTAGTGAAATAATATTTTATCTCTGTGATTGGATAAACTAGATAAGCATTCCTTAAAGTAAGTTTGAATGAGTTAATTCTTAAGTTATTGTTAATTTTGAAAATTTTATAAAAACAAAAGAACAATTAAAAATAAAATACAAAAAACAAAGAAGATCTAACACTCCCCTGGTAGCTAAAGGAAGAGGTGCAAATGGCTACTGAGATATACTTCCAGTAAGCCTTTAAAAAAATGTCAGAGTCAACAGAAACACAGCTCAGTGGTTATGGTATTAAAGTGAAACTCCACTTCTTCTTACAGTCAGCAACACCGTAGCAGGTACATTTCACTAACACAGTGCCACAGTATACTCTTTAACACTGCAAGTCAACCCTGTCTCTAACCATAGTCAAGAAAAAGAATTATTATAAAGAGCTGTCTGTAAATTAAAACAAAACAAAGGGAACAAAACTGATTTCAAGACTGTTTCCATCAATATTTTGAACTTGGTGCTTCTCCATATTTGTTTAGTAATTGACCTACATTCTCTCTACTTCCTTCCTGTCTTCTTGCTCCATAAATATTGTTCATATTTGTGGTAATTTCTTTCAGCCTTTTATGCTTTTTGGTCTTAGAGATTTTTATACAATAATTTATGTAATGTGAGTAATGAAGTAATTTGAGGTTTTGTAGTAAATGCAATTATGCATCTTGAGATCATAAATAATAATAAAACATTTTCATTTTCATCACACATCTTGATAAATACAAAATAAAGCATAATGTATTATTTATTACTATGTAAAAGGAAGTCTATATTAAATAGCAAGGTTCAATATAATCAGTAGTAAATAAAAATAAATTTCAAATTAGGAATATAAGTAGTAAAGTTATAAAAACGATGTTAAATAAACAATTCTACTGAGTTTGTTCACATCATCCCAGTCTGAGAATAGGCAGAAGGAGGTGTAGTGAGTCACTTAAAGCACCTTGATTTATTCTGCAGTGTTCTAAAATAGATAATTCAGAGGCAAAATCAGAATTAATAATTGAACATATAACTCTGCTAATGCATCAGTCTAAAAGGAGCCATGTTAATAAAAAAAAAACAATAAAGAAAAAATGTGTCACTATTTCATGGATCCCTTATCCAATACATTTAGTGATAAATGATTTTATTAGCACCAGATTGTGCAGAATGCATTTTTAAAAGGTGAAATACATTGTTATCAAGTTCTAGTAGCAATGATTCACTTTCTGGAGTTTGTTATACATGATGAATTCTTTTTACAAAAATATGTCATATGTTTATAACAAAGTTAGCTGTAATTGGATTTAAAGTGGATATTATTATTACTAGGTATGTTATCAGTAAGGGAAGGGCAGCATATTAGCTTAACTACCTTATTTAGAAATGGGAATTTCTCAAATTAATCATTAAGAAACTTATTGGCCCAGCCCCATTAAAGGAAACAAAAACCAGTGTGAATAGGTATGCCATACATAATTGCTTTTCACATAAAACACACGTATACTATGAAACTATAATTTCAGTCACAGCTGAATAAATGGCAGGGATAGTAAATATTATAGAATCACAAAATTAGAAACTTTCAGACAACTATAAAAATGATGCAGAATTTTAACCCAGCTTTTCTTTGAAGAAAAATAATCATAACTTTTTTTCATTTTATTTCTCCTTTTTGTTCTCTAAGCAAATATAGAGTTTGAAAACTTTAGAAAGATTTGTGCTTTAAGATAAACCAGCAGGACTTTTTTTTTTTAATGAAGAATTGCACTAGGTGACTTTTTAAAAGCAGTTAAGACATCCTTTTAAAAAAACTTGTCATCAGGTATTTTAAAGATCCTTTGAAAATGAGGGAATCATCAATTTAAGAAAATTAGAAATTGAAAAAATAATTGGCAATAAAAATTGTTCTCAGTATATTTGACAATCGATGAACTTCATAGCTTTAAGTTGTTTGGGCTGTAAATATCTGCAGCTTTTTGCTAGAATACAATTGAAGATACAATAATCTTTTTATATGTTTCATTAACTGGAGTAATGATAATGTCACCTCTGGCATAATCATTATAAAACCTTGTGCTTTTTATAAGTCAAGTATACGTGTGATTCTGTGCTAACATATACTGTGTATAGATATGTATGTATGTATGTATGTATGTATGTATGTATGTATGTATGTATTTCTCTTCTATCCCTTTATATAAGCACATTACATAGGTACAAGGTAGATAGAGGGATTGAAGGGACAGATATGTGCACATACATGTGTGTCAATTGATTGTTAATTGAAAAATACACTTTGTATTTTTAATCTAAAAGCAAAACAAAAACATGGTCAACACATAATCAATAAGTATTTACTTTGGCAATCTAGTATTGATAAATTCATAGTAAATTTTTCCTGCTCCTAATGAGATATTGGCTTTGATTACTATTACATAATCTATTAATTTCAAATTGTTGTCAATTTGTAGATAAAATGATGCATAAAAATACCCATGAATGTATGAAAGCATGACTCATCAACTTTCATACATTGATATCCTACTATTTCTAATTTATAAATAATATGATAAAGGTACATGCCAGTCATGACATTTTAGATCTGACACAGACAAAAATACGCAATACCTCAAATTATCATATGAGATAGATTTTACAATGGGCATATAATAGAATTGAAGAAGTTAAAAGTAAATATTGGTATATCTGATTTTTATTTTGAAATTCATTTAAGATTATATGTCTTCCATAGTAATATGCTTATAAAGATATAATGAGATATTTTTCATATGTGCATGCTGTTCTATGCCAGTTTCTATTAAGGAGGGATTATTTTTTATGAATGTTCTGTCTTTGAAAATGATGTCAGGAAATTAAAATATATGACTGTTTGTATGCATGCATTTGTGTCAATCATTAAGGAGTTATATATTGATTTCTATTTGTTTTTATTTTTTTTGTTTTCTAAAGTTAATGTGCAACATTGTAAAATGCTCTTTGAGTGTGGATGTTCATCATATGATGTACTCTTTACATGTGCTACATTCCTGATATAAACTCTTCTTGTTTATATTATTGTAATCTTTTACATATTGCTGGTTTAACTCTAGTAATAGTTAGTTAGGACTTCTATACTTATTGCCATAAGACACACAGCACCATGTTAAACACATTTCCCTACTATCCCTAAACTCTTTCTAATTCTTGCAGAGGAAAACAGCAGGAGAGCAGAAGGAAAGGCTTTTTTTTTTTTTTTTTTTTTTTTTTTTTGAGATGGAGTTTCGCTCTTGTTACCCAGGCTGGAGTGCAATGGCATGATCTCGGCTCACCACAACCTCCGCCTCCTGGGTTCTGACAATTCTCCTACCTCAGCCTCCCAAGTAACTGGGATTACAGGCACACGCCACCATGCCCAGCTAATTTTTTTATATTTTTAGTAGAAACGGGGTTTCACCATGTTGACCAGGATGGTCTCGATCTCTTGACCTCGTGATCCACCCGCCTCGGCCTCCCAAAGTGCTGGGATTACAGGCTTGAGCCACCGCGACCGGCCAGGAAAGGCCTTCATAGTGTTGAGTAGAGGTGATTGCTTCTCTGCTGAGCTCTGTATCAAGAATAAAAACTGCTTGTTTATCCTTTCTTCCTGGTTTTGTTAAGAACCCATTACCATTTTGATTTTTTTATAGAAGATGATTTCATCCATATTTGTTTTTTATAATGCAAATGATGCTGAATTCTTTTCAGGTGTGTGCCTATAAAGCCCCTGCCACCAAGAGGAAGTAGTACTAAATGTGTGGTCCCCATTCTCATTTCACCATCATCTGACTAATTGTTACAAGTGTAACCTATTTGGTCCCACTCTAGCTCTGGGACTAGGGCTGCAAAATCTTGTCTTCTAACAAATCCTTAGGGTGACTCTGACATATCCATACTAAAAGTTGAGATTATTTTGAGGATGAGTATGTATCACAAGATCATAGAGAGTCAACCCTTAAACTTCTGAAGAAACTAAAATGAAAGACTTTTTTAGTCTCTAAAACAGGAACTGCTAATTGGCTCTCTTTATCTTCATTTAAGAAGGATGCTTGAAAATAAAACCAAACAGAATAAAACCGTACAGGGCTTAAGGAAGATGAAGAAGACTGATTTTTATTTATTTGTGGTAAGAACACTTAACATGAAGCCGGGCGCGGTGGCTCAAGCCTGTAATCCCAGCACTTTGGGAGGCCGAGGTGGGTGGATCACGAGGTCAAGAGATCGAGACCATGCTGGTCAACATGCTGAAACCTCGTCTCTACTAAAAATACAAAAAATTAGCTGGGCATAGTGGCGCATGCCTGTAATCCCAGCTACTCAGGAGGGTGAGGCAGGAGAATTGCCTGAACCCAGGAGGCGGGGACTGCGGTGAGCCGAGATCGCGCCATTGCACTCCAGCCTGGGTAACGAGAGTGAAACTCCGTCTCAAAAAAAAAAAAAAAAAAAAAAAACACTTAACATGATATTTGCCATCTGAAAAAAAATTTAAGTGTACAATGTATTATTGTTGACGATAGATACAATGTTGTACACCAGATATCTAGAGCTTTGTCCTCTTGCTTGACTGAAACTGTATGGCCTTTGATTAGTATGGTAACTTTTTCCCCCTCCCCACAGCCCCTGGTGGTACTAATCTACTTTGCTTCTATGAATTTGACTATTTCAGATATATACTGTAGCTAGAATCATGTAGTATTTGTCTTTCTGTGACAGGCTTATTTCATTTAGCATAATATCCTCAAGTTTCAACCATCATGTGCCATATCACAGAATTTCCTTCCTTTTTGAGACTAAATAGTATTTCATTATTTGCATATAACATATTTTCTTTATCTGTCTGGATGTACATTTAAGTTGTTTCCACATCTAGGCTATTGTGAATAGTGCTGCCATGAACATGAGAAGAGCTAATATCCCGTGAAGATCCTTTTTTCAATTCTTGTAAATAAATACGCAGAAGTGAGATTGCTGGATCAAATGATAATTTTAAGTGTATTTGAGGAATCTCCATACTGTTTTCCTTAGTGGCTGCACCATTTTGCATTCCTACCAACAGTGTGCAAGGGGTTTAAATTCTCCAGGAGACAGATCTTGATAACACAGTTTAACCATCTGATATCCCTTAATGTCTAAAGAATTACTACCGCTTTTTATCATTATAAGATTTTTTCTTAAGACGATTTGAAATGGATTTCTCTTATGCAGAACATAACACCATATTGCTGTATCCCTTGCTTATAAATTTGATTCATTTTTATTCTATCTCATGTGTATTTTGTTTTATCCCAAAGGCCCAACTTAGAGTCCATAAGTTGAAACTTAAAGAAATAAGGCTATTGTCTGAGAATTGTTATATAAAATCAGCACAACAAAAAAAGATAGGAAAGCTCATATTAAAGAGATCAGTGAATCCCAGGCAATGAGTACCATCCAATGACTTGACAGAGTTTGTTATATATGTTAAGTAATAACATAGCATTAAAAAATGACATACCATTAAAAAATGTTTGGATGCTTTCGGTGATACAAAAAATAACTATCATAGAAGCAAATATTGACAGGGCTTGGGCAAGTGCTCTCTGAGAAGGTGTCAACTCTTCTGTCAGATGGTAGGTATGTCTCTGAGTACAGCCAACTATCTGGATATAAGGTCAATAATATATTAAAACCATGCCAGGCCGGGTGCAGTGGCTCACGTCTGTAGTCCCAGCACTTTGGGAGGCTGAGGCAGGTGGATTGGCTGAGGTCAGGAGGTCGAGACCAGCCTGGCCAACATGGTGAAACCCCATCTCTACTAAAAATACAAAAACGAGCTGGGCGTGGTGGCTGATGCCTGTAATCCCAGATACTTGGGAGGCTGAGGCAGGAGAATCACTTGAACCTGGGAGGCGGAGGTTGCAGTGAGCCAAGATTGCATCATTGCACTCCATCCTGGGCAACAAGAGTGAGACCTCATCTCAAAAAAAAAATAATAATAAATAATAAATAAATAAATAAATAAATAAATAAAAAACATGCCAGTAATTCCACTTGTTTTGGTTGTTTCTACATCTAAGTGTATAAACAGCCTTCTGATTATAATTTGTAAGTTCAATAAATAAATAAAACATGCTAGTTATCTTAGAAATATGAAAACCACTGAACTAGTTTTGGGACTCCCATACATTTCATTAATCTTAAAATGAAGAAAACATGAGTTTGCTTCAGATACAAAGCTGTTTGTTGGTGGAAGTGGGAAAGGATGATTAGTAATATTTTGGAATAGAAATAAGTAGCAGCTGTGTCACAGTCTCCAAACCCAACTTTGCTTATGTGTCATTGCTAGACCCACATGAACAATTAACACTCTACAGGCTGGTAAATGGCCCTACGCTAAAATAAAACTGATTGGATGTACACAGTTTTTTACTAAGCTGAGGGTTCTATTCAAAGACCTCTTATGGAGTTTTAAGTATATCTGAAAGTTTGGTTTAAATCTTTGGCATATTAGCAGAATATTAAGTCAGCAGGGAACAATCTGCCTAGCTCACCTTCCTCAATTGTGTTTGCTTGTTTGTTTGCTCCGGGAACCCCACACTTTGGCTTTGGGAAAGGAACTATAGATATGTCTGGAATAAGGGTGGAATATATATGCCCACTCTTTTAGTATCTGCAGAATTCGTAATTAAGTTATTCACATCGTCACCCTTAGGAAATTATTTCTGTGGTTGTAAGAGTGATAGACTCATCCTAGGAAGTTTGGGCCAGAAATGCAAATCATAAAAATGTAAAGACCCTGATGGCCTTGATGAGATTCCGTAGTTTTTATTTTCTCTCACTTCCCACATTCGTCACAACCATTACTGACATCCCTAAACTCTCCTGTGTTGGCGGTACAGAAAGGTGATTTTCTTCTATTTCTTCACCCCAGCTTTAGTGGAGAGTTCTTTTGGAGATTCTGAAAGGGTTAGGATATAGAGAGACTATTTAGCTGCTCCTTGGTCAGTTAACAAAGTACCTTTCCACCAGGAAAATGAGAAATAGAATTGTAAATCCAGAACACATTATAATTCCATGCATTTTAAAATAAAAATGAAACTTTTTCTCCTAATGTTCAAGTAAGAAGCCTGGAAATAAAAATGCATTCAAAATACATATGAAGAAGTGCTGAATAGATTAACTTACTTCAAACTTTGACTTGAGGCTTAAGTTCTGGGTCTGAAATATTAGAGGGAGCCAGTTGTACAAAACATAGCAAAGATTTAATGAGATAAAAGTCAGAGTACATGTCAGACTTATGTCTTAAAGCACCTACATTTTTGATACTTTCATCATTTAAGGAAAATAATTTATTCCAGTACATTTCAAGCAGTATATATGAAAGAATATATATGTAAGCCTTTGAAGTTACCATTTCCCACAAATACTGTTTCCAACAAGAAGCTATGAAAGCCTTTTCCTTATGTCATGACACATACTGTGATTATAATAAAAAATATGGCAACGACTACACAAAGTGAAAGAAATAGAAATACAATTAAGTCTGCAAAGTATTTGTTTTTTTTCCTGTATTTCTTTTCCAGATATTTTAGATCCCAAAACTAAGTAGTTTTGGGATAAAAACATATTAAACATTGTATACATGTATCATAATATCATATTTATCTCAAGTGATTCTATAATGTAACTATAATCAACTTTTAGTCAAAAAGAATGACATCTCAAATGTAAAATATGACTAATACTTATGTCAGTGCTTGTTAATGTCTCTTCATATATTTCTTTCTCCAGCATATTTATGTTTTTAAAATGGTAAAAATCTTCTAAAAAGAAGAAAATCTTCATTTCCTATGCATATGTGTTTCTCCCTACAATTCACTATTTTATTCATCAGTTACAATATAAGCATCGAGTTTCAAGAATTAAGGTGTTAACAGATATTAAAGTTATGTGAAAAGTCCGAAGCCCAAGTGTCGGGAAATAGCAGAAACTGAGGCTCACAGCATGTCTCTTCAATAATCTAGGGTAAATGATGCTTTCTGATCCCTAAAATTTCAGCAATGAAATAATAATTAACTTGCTACTTTATGTGACACTAAACTAACAAAAAATAAGATACTCTATGTAAATGCTCTTTTGTTTTGAAAACATTTTACTCACAAATGTTTTAATAAATTCTTGTGGCACACATGTAGAAATACTAAAATAATACAGCTAGGGAAATAGTGTAGTGAAAAATGTTATTTGCTAGCACTTGAGTTTCAGATAAATAATCCAGGTTTCACTGTGATGTTTATTTACAAATTAAGATCCAAAGTAAAAGCTAAAAATTATTTTATATAAAATCACTATCTCTCCCTTTAGTATATTTAATGTCATATAGTCAGAGAGAGTTTCAGAACATTTCTGAGATTGCATCCAATCCCTATGTACAGGAATCATCATCAGTTATTCTAAAAAGGCATATAATGAATGAGGGTCATCTGAAGGGATTAACTACAGATAATGTTTACATGTATGCATGTATTTACATAGGCCTAGTTAGGAATTCTAGTTAATCCCTGGCAGAAGTAAAGTTGGAGTTTCTTGTTTTCCAGTGCTCATTAATTACATAAAATGAGGCTGTGTCATTCAGTAAATTAAATTAATGAGTGAGGAGATGTATGAACATACAGTTTTATAGAAAATTTATTTTAAAACAATTGAACTACAAAGTATCTCCCATGTTTGTAATTTTTTGGAACTTTAAAAAATCTGTATTGAGATCCTGTCCATATTCCCTTTATCATAAATACATTTTATACATGTACATGTCCAGAAATATATATATGTATATATATGTATATGTGTATATATATATGTATATGTGTATATATATATATGAACTGATACCTATTACACCAACTTAATAATTATAACCCAAAATGAATCTTCTGAGTATGCCCAGTTTTCAGATTACCAGCTTAAAAGAAAAGATTCTATCAAATCATGTAAAAAATACTCTAAAATATTGGTTCAAAAACTTGTCCTGAGTCTCTAAAGTCATTATTCATAGTTTTTGTTGTCATTTTTACTTTTCTGGAAGTTAATATATTAAGTGTTATTTTATGCATAAATATGTACATTTTCTAATATTAAATACATTGTTAGTATCTTACATTTTAAGCTGTAAATGCACTGTAGTTGGTTTTGTTATTCCTTTCTTGTTGAAAATAACCACTTTACTGTTGGAATAACCACCGTCAACCAGTGAAATATAGTTCTCTTTCTTTTTTCCTAACCAGATATTTCACAGGGAGTTAGTTCAAAATCCCAAAGAGAACTTTCTTGTGCAATCATCCCAACTAGCCATGGCTAGGAGTGTTTTACTATTTACCTCTGTATTCGTATGTCCTGTGTGGGACCTTTATAGTCTTCTGCGCTCCCTGTTTTGATGCTTTAACATTTTCTCCTCTCCTTTTTCTATAACGTGCAGTGTTTACCCTTGTTTGTTTTACAAAAACAAATATAGACATATGACAAATGATTTGCTTTGACTATTTCTAAAGATATGCTCATTAGAATAAAAATTGTTTGGTGTGGCATTTATTACTTACATAAGCATTTTAGCAGTAAGTGTCAAAACACATTTGTAAAACAAAGGGAATCCAGCTGTGGGTGGTAATAGTATTAATATAGTTTTGCATTATAGCCCACTACCATATATCTACAAGACACAGCCACTTACTGTACTATGAAAATAATTGCAATACATTATTTATAAGATTATTCTACTATCCATGTTGTCTGGATCAGACCCAGCCATAAATGCCTCTTTCCAGTATATTCGCTGAGATGCTGTGAATAATTACACTTTTTTTTATCTTCTTTATCCTACTGAGCAGTTCCAGTTCCATCTAAGAAAATGCATCTGGTTCCCCAACAGCTACTTTACTATACTTTTGAACGTTACTTTGTGCCCTTTCATGATTTCTGATGATAAGATTATGAAAATATAAGTAAAAGCAGAAGTACCATATGGTCCAGCAATCCCACTATGGGGTGTCTACCCAAAAGAAAGGAAATTAGTATCCTAAAGTGATATCTGCACCCACTATTCACAATAACCGTGATATGAAATCAACCTAAGGGTCCATCGGTGGATGAATGGGTAAAGAAAATGTGGTGCATTTATAAAATGAAATACTATTCAGGCACAAAAAAAGAAGAAATATCTGTTATTTGCAGCAACATGGATGAAACTGAAGATCATTATATTAAATGAAGGACGCCTGGCACAGAAACACAAATATCACAGGTTCTCATTCAGATGTGGAAACTGAAAAAGTGGATCTCATGGTGGTAGAGGGTAGAAAGGTGCTTACTAGATGCTGAGAAGTGTGGAGGAAGGAGAGGGGTGAAGAAAAATTGGGGGCCAGTTAAAAAACTACTGTTAGATAGAAGGTATAGGCTAGCATTCAATAATATAGCAGGGAGACTATAGTTAGCTATAATTTATTGTATATTTCAAAAATGTCTAGAAACAATAACTGGAATGTTCCCAAAACAAAGAAAAGATATGTTTGAGGTGATATATAAGCCAGTTACCCTGATTTTATCATCACACATTATATACATGTATAAAAATATTATATCTACCCCAAAGTATGTATGATTATATATCAATAGAAAAGAATAAGAAAATATGACAGATGAATATAAGTCAAATATCATCCCCTTACTGTAGAATAGACTTTTAAGATCTTTCAAAGTAAAAGAAATGACAAATTGTCTCACTTCTACTGCAGCAAAAATAACAAGATAATCTGACTAATGTATTTTTACAGTTAATGCCAAAGAGACATGTTATAATTCAGAATACCTGTAGAGCCACATTCTATAATTCTAAAGAATCTACTTTAGAATCTTAGCAGAAAATCAGTCTATATTTTTTAATTTACTTTAGTGATTGTTCTATTAATAAACATTATATATTTTGTATATTATATGATGTATAATATACAAATGTATATAATTGTATATAAATGTGTATAATATACAAATCTATATTATATAATGTATAATACACAAATGTATATAATGTATATATGTATAATGTATAATGTATATATGTATAATGTATACAAATGTACAAATGTATATAATGTATAATATACAAATGTATATAATTATACAATATATTATATATATTGTAACACTGAGTATGGCAGATCATTGCTTCTCAGCTCTCTAGACCCAATTCTTTTCTGCTGCTGCCAGGTCTTTGCTCCATCATTTGTTCTGTCTTCCTTATACAGTATCTGCAGTGTCTCTGCTGGCTTATTCTTCCCCATATACATATATATGTTATCTTCCATCTTTAAGAAATAACCCCCCTTTTGGGGGGATTTCCAAGATGGCACGGTAGGAACAACTCGGGATTGCAGCTCTCAGTGAAGGTGCAGAGGGTGAGTCCTAGCCACATTGTCAGATGGACCTTTGTTGCCCACAGAACGGGGAAATTCCCAGGTACAGAAGAGAAGCGGGACACCAGTGCAGCCTTTTTGGCTTGTGCGACCATTTTGGCCGGCCCCGCAGTGCAGCGGCAGTGCGCACGAAACTCACTGGTCTGGGTGCCCTGTTAAACCGGCAGTCTGAGATTTGGGAGGGCAGATTAACATAACCATCTGATTGTGCAGGACTTGGACAGTGAGCCAAACTGGGAGATTCCTGGGAAGCATGATTTGAGCCGGTGAAGTGGGCCGCAGCACAGAAAATCATGCAGATCCTGGCAACCTGTCAGCAGGCGACTGAGGCACCTGTGAGAGAGTCAACCGTTCAACTTAAAAAGGAAAAGAGAGAGAGAGAAGGGACTATGAGGCAGGGAGCCAGGTGATCAGGCTCGGCGGGTCCCACCCCCACAGGGACAAACAAAACTGCGATTTGAAACGCTCAGGGTTGAGAGTTTTACTGCGGGCTCAGCTGAATCCAGGACAGTGCAGCTCGGTGGGGGAGGGGTATCCGCCACTATGGACACATACCACCCCTACTGAAGTACACGCCCACTGGAGAAGCAGCCAGCCGTTGCCGAGGCAACCTGCCATAACAGAAAGACTCCGCCAACAGGGCGGAGCCCAACACAGTAGGACGGAGCCCCGCGGCAGTAGGGCAGAGCCCTGTGGCAGCAGAGTGGAGCCTTGGCAGGCAAAAAGTGACTAGACTGCCTCCTAGCTGGGCAGGACAGTGCAGTGGATACTCATAAAGAAAGCCCCAACTCCCTGAGACAGAGTATCTGAGGGGAAAAAAAAAGGGGGGTTTCATAAGTTCTGCTGCAGTGACCTAAACACACCCGCCCAACAACGCTGAATGAACCATGGAGCTCACAGCTCAGCACTGGAGCTCCTATAAAGCACAGACCGTCCCCTCAAGCAGCTCCCTGACCCCGGTATATCCAAAGAGTCACCTCAAAAAAGGACTAATCAGACTGACATTTGGCGGGCATCATTCTGGGACAAAGATAGCAGAAGAAGAAACTGGTAGCATCCCTCACTCTTCTGCAGCTGCTACAGGTGTACCCCAGACAAGCAGGGCCTGGAGTGGACCTCAGCACTCGTACAGCACAGGGGCTAGATGGTTAGAAGGAAAACTAAGTGAGAGAAATACTTCATCATCAACAATCTGGGCATCCACTCAGAGACCCAATCAAAAAGTCAGCAACTACTCAGACGACAGGTGGATAAATCCACAAAGATGGGAAGAAATCAGCACAAAAAGGAGGAAAACACCCAAAACAAAAACACCTCACCTCTTACAAAGGACCAAAACTCCTAACCAGCAAGGGAACAAAGCTGGACGGAGAATGAGTGTGATGAAATGATGGAATCAGATTTCAGAAGGTGGATAATGAGAAACTTCAATGAGCTAAAAGAACATACTCTAACTCAATGCAAATAAACTAAGAATCTCGAAAAAGATTTGAAAAAAGATTCGAGGAATTGATAACAAGAATGGACAACATAGAGAGGAATATGAATGAATTGAAGGAGCTGAAAAACACAACATGAGAAATTCGTGAAGCATGCACAAGTTTCAACAGCTGAATTGACCAAGCAGAAGAAAGAATATCAGGAGTCAAAGATCAACTCAATGAAATAAAATGAGAAACCAAGATTAGAGAAAAAAAGTGCAAAAAGGAATGAACAAAATCTCCAAAAAACGTGGGACTATGTGAAGACACCTAACCTACGTTTGATAGGTGTACCAGAATGTGACGAACAGAATGAATCCAAGCTGGAAAACACTCTTCAGGATGTTATCCACGAAAATTTCCCCAACCTAGCAAGGCAGGTCAATACTCAACTCCAGGAAATACAGAGAAAACCACAAAGATATTCTGCAAGAAGAGCAACCCCAAGGCACATAATCGTCAGATTTGCCAGGGTTGAAATGAAGGAGAAAATACTAAGGGCAGCCAGAGAGAAAGGTAAGGTCACCCACAAAGGGAAGCCCATCAGACTCACAGCAGATCTCTCAGCAGAAACTGTACAAGCCAGAAGAGAGTGGGGGCCAATATTCAACATTCTTAAAGAAAAGAACTTTCAACCCAGAATTTCATATCCAGCCAAACTGAGCTTCATAAGTGAAGGAAGAATAAAATCATTTGCCAAAAAGCAAGTACTCAGAGACTTTGTCACCACCAGGCCTGCTTTACAAGAGTTCCTGAAAGAGGCACTACATATAGAAAGAAACAACCAGTACCAGCCATTCTAAAAACATACCAAATGCTAAAGAGCATCAACAAAATGGAGAATCTGCATCAACCAAAGGGCAAAATAGCCAGCTAGCATCAAAATGGCAGTATCAAATTCACAAATAACAATACTAACCCTAAATGTAAATGGGCTAAATGCACCAGACACAGACTGGCAAATTGGATAAAAAACCAAAACCCATCGGTATGCTGTATCCAGGAAACCCATCTCACATGCAAGGATACCCTAAGGCTCAAAATAAAGGGATGGAGGAAGATTTACCAAGCAAATGGAGAGGAAAAAAAAAAAAAAAAAAAAAAAAAGCAGGAGTTGCAATTCTCATCTCTGATAAAATAGACTTTAAAGCAACAAAGATCAAAAGGGACAAAGAAGGTCATTACATAATGGTAAAAGGATCTATACAACAAGAAGAGCTAACGATCCTAAATATATATAAACCCAATACAGGAGCACCTGTATATATAAGGCAAGTTCTTAAAGACTTACAAAGAGACTTAGACTCCCACACAATAATGGTGGGAGACTTTAACACTCCACTGTCAATATCAGACAGATCAACCAAACAGAAAATTAACAAGGATATCCAGAGCTTGAACTCAGACCTGAAGCAAGCAAACCTGATAGACATTTACAGAACTCTCCACCCCAAATCCACAGATTATACATTCATCTCAGCACCACATCACACCTACTCCAAAACTGACCACATAATTGGAAGTAAAGCACTCCTCAGCAAATGCAAAACAACTGAAATCATAACAAACAGTCTCTTAGACCATAGGGCAATCAAGTTAGAACTCAGAATTCAGAAACTAACTCAGAACCGCACAGCTTCATGGAAACTGAACAACTGGCTCTTGAATGTTGATTGGATAAACACTGAAATCAAGGCAGAAATAAAGAAGTTCTTTGAAACCAATGAGAATGAAGACACAACATACCAGAATCTCTGGGACACATTTAAAGCAGTCTGTAGAGGAAAATATATAGCAATAAGTGCCCACATGAGAAGAGTGGAGAGATCCAAAATTGACACCCTATCGTCAAAATTGAAAGAGCTAGAGGAGCAATATCAAAAGAACTCAAAACCTAGCAGAAGACAAGAAATAACTAAGATCAGAGCAGAACTAAAGGAGATAGAGACACGAAAAAACCCTGCAAAAAATCAATAAATCCAAGAGCTGGTTTTTTGAAAAGATCAACAAAATAGACCAAAAAGAAAAGAGAGAACAACAAAATAGATGCAATAAAAAACGATAAAGGGGAAATCACCACCAATTCCACAGAAATTCAAACCATCATCAGGGAATACTACAAACAACTCTATGCACATAAACTGGTAAACCAGGAAGAAACGGATAAATTCCTGGACACCTGTGTTCTCCCAAGCCTAAACCAGGAGGAAGCCAAAAACTATGAATAGACCAATAACAAGGTCTGAAGTTGAGGCAGCAATTAAGAGCCTACCACACAAAAAAAGCCCAGGTCCAGATGGGTTCATAGCCAAATTCTACCAGACACACAAAGAGGAACTGGTACCATTCCTTCTGAAACTATTCCAAATAATTCAAAAAGAGGGAACCCTTCCCGAATCATTTTATGAGACCAACGTCATCCTGATACCAAAACCCGGCAGAGATTCAACAAGAAAAGAAAACTTCAGGCCAATATCCATGATGAACATAGATACAAAAATCTTCAATAAAATACTTGCAAACGGATTGCAACAGCACATTAAAAAAACTTATCCATCATGATCAAGTAGGATTCATCCTGGGCATGCAAGGCTGGTTCAACATATGCAAGTCTATAAACGTAATTCACCACATAAACAGAACCAAAAAAAAAAAACCACATTATTATCTCAATTGACGCAGAGAAGGCATTTGACAAAACTCAGCAGCCCTTTATGCTAAAAACCCTCAATAAACTCGGTATTGATGGAACATATCTCAAAGTAATAAAAGCTATTTACGACAAACCAACAGCCAATATCATACTTAATGGGCAAAAACTGGAAGCATTCCCTTTGAAATCCGGCACTAGACAAGGATGCCCTCTCTCACCACTCCTATTCAGCATAGTACTGGAATTTCTAGCCAGAGCAATCAGGCAAGAAAACGAAATAAAGGGTATTTGAACAGGAAAGGTGGAAGGCAAATTGTCTCTATTTGTAGACGACATGATAGTATATCTAGAAGACCCCATCGTTTCAATCCAAAAACTCCTGAAACTGATAAGCAACTTCAGCAAAGTCTTAGGATATAAAATCAATGTGCAAAAATCACAAGCATTCCTATACACCAATAACAGACTTAAAGAGAAACAAATCAAGAATGAACTGCCATTCACAATTGCTACAAAGAAAAAAAATACCTAGAAAACAACTCACAAGGAACGTTAGGGACCTCTTTAAGGAAAACTACAAACCCCTGCTCAACGAAATAAGAGAGGACAAAAACAGATGGAGAAACATTCCATGTTCATGGTTAGGAAGAATCAATGTCGTGAAAATTGCTATACTGCCCAAAGTAATATACAGAATCAACGCTATCCCCATCAAGCTACCATTTACTTTCTTCATAGAACTGGAGAAAACCATGTTTTCATGAACTTCATATGGAACTGAAAGAGAGCCCGCATAGCCAAGTCAGTTCTAAGCAAAAAGAACACAGTGGGAGGCATCACACTACCAGACTTCAAACTATACTACAAGGCTACAGTAATCAAAACAGCATGGTACTGGTACCAAAACAGAGATATACACCAATGGAACAGAACAGAGGCATCGGAGGCAACACAACATATCTACAACCATATAATCTTTGATAAACCAGACAAAAACAAGCAATGGGGAAAGGATTCCTTGTTTAATAAATGGTGTTTGGAAAACTGGTTAGCCATGTGCAGAAAGCAGAAACTGGACCCCTTCCTGACATCTTACACTAAAATTAACTCCAGATGGATTAAAGACTTAAACATAAGACCTGGCACCATAAAAACCCTAGAAGAAAATCTAGGCAAAACAATTCAGGACATAGGAGTAGGCAAGGACTTCATGAACAAAACACCAAAAGCATTGGCAACAAAAGCCAAAACAGACAAATGGGACCTAATCAAACTCCACAGCTTCTGCATGGCAAAAGAAACAGTCACTAGAGTGAATCAGCAACCAACAGAATGGGAAAAAATTTTTGCAGTTTACCCATCTGACAAAGGGCTGATATCCACAATTTACAAAGAACTCAAACAGATTTACAGGAAAAAAACAAACAAGCCCATTCAGAAATGGACAAAGGATATGAACAGACACTTTACAAAAGAAGACATACATGAGGCCAACAAACAGATGAAAAAATGCTCATCATCACTGGTCATTAGAGAGATGCAAATCAAAACCACATTGAGATAATATCTCACCCTGGTTAGAATGGCAATCATTAAAAAATCTGGAGACAACAGATCCTGGAGAGGATGCGGAGAAATAGGGACAGTCTTACACTGTTGGTGGGAGTGTAAATTAGTTCAACCATTGTGGAAGACAGTGTGGCGATTCCTCAAGGACCTAGAAATAGAAATTCCATTTGTCCCAGCAATCCCATTCCTGGGTATATATCCAAAGGACTATAAATCATTCTACTATAAGGACACATGCACACAAATGTTCATGGTAGCACTGTTTACAATAGCAAAGACCTGTAACCAACCCAAATGCCCATCGATGATAGACTGGACTGGGAAAATGTGGCACATATACACCATGGAATATTATGCAGCAATCAAAAATGATGAGTTTGTATCCTTTGTAAGGACATGGATGAATCTGGAGAACATCATTCTCAGCAAACTGATACAAGAACAGAAAATGAAATACCCCATATTCTCACTCATAGGCGGGTGAGAAAAATGAGAACACATGGACACAGGGAGGGGGGTACTACACACTGGGGTGTATTGGGAGGAATAGGGGAGGGACAGCAGTGGGGGAGCTGGGGAGGGATAGCCTGGGGAGAAATGCCAAATGTGGGTTAAGGGGAGGAAAGCAGCAAAACACACTGCCATGTGTGTACCTATGCAACTATCTTGCACGTTCTGCACATGTACCCCAAAACCTAAAATGCAATTTAAAAAAAACTTAAAAAAATAAGAAATAACCCCCCTTTTAATCATCTCCACCTTTAGCTACAGCTTCTTTTCAGAGTTGAAAAAGTATTAATAGCCTATACTCAATATCTTTACTTTATTAATTCCCATTCACTCCTACTCACCTTTTTATGGATTCTATTCCCCCACCCCTACCTGTAAGAGAAGGAGAGAGAGCAAGAGAGCGCGAAGGAGGAAGGGAGGAGAGAGAAACGTGCTAGGGGAGGCAGGTACAGGGGAAGGGAGGGAGGGAGACTTACAGGGATTGAAGAGAGAAGAATACATTAACATACCCTTTCTTTTATTATTATTATTATTATTATTATTATTATTATTATTATACTTTAAGCTCTGGGGCACATGTACAGATCATGCAGGATTGTTACATAGGTATACACATGCCATGGTGGTTTGCTGCATCCATCCGATCACCTACATTAGGTATTTCTACTAATGTTATCCCTCCCCAATTCTCCACCCTCTGCTATCCCTCCCCTAGACCCCCACCCCCCAACAGGCCCCAGTGTGTGATGTTCCCCTCCCTGTGTCCATGTGTTCTCATTGCTCAACACCCACTTATGAGTGAGAACATGTTTGATTTTCTGTTCTTGTGTCAGTTTGCTGAGAATTCATATACCCTTTTTCACTCCTTACACTTGAACTGCCTCTGACTGCAAATGTCATCAGTGTTGCTGTTCTCCAAAATATATGGTACTATCGCTGTTCTATTTGTCTCCTTTTTTTTTTTTTTTTTTTTTTTTTGAGACAGGGTCTCTTTCTGTCACCCAGGCTGGATTGCAGTGGCACAAACAGCTCACTGCGCAGCCTCAACCTCCCAGACTCAAGTGATCCTCCCATCTCAGCCCCTCAAGTAACTGAGACTACAGGCACACATCACCATGTCTGGCTAATATTTGTATTTTCATAGAAACAGGGTTTCACCATGTTGCTGAGGCTGGTCTCACTCTCCTAGGCTCAAATGATCAACCTGCTTCAGCCTCCCAAAGTGTTGAGATTACAGGCGTGAGCCACTGCACCTGGCCTCACTTTCTATCTCTTTCTGGAGGAATGTCACCTAGAGCCAGTAGTTTGCTATCACTCATAGGCTAATAAATCCCAAACCAGTATTAAAAAATAAATAAATAAATAAAAATAAACATTATATGATGAGCCTAGTTTTTCACAGTTTAATAAAAAAGATATGCTCAAATTCACTGTTTTTTAAGATTAAGCAGAATTCAAAGTAGATTTTGATTATCTCATCAACAAATGGATTTATGAAGAACCTATTTTTAGATTATTAATAAACACTGATTAAATTTAAAGAAGACATTTTCTCCAGTTACCAATAATTAAAAACGTATGGATGTTTTATGTTAATCATCAATTTAAAAAAAAAAAAGTAAAATATCCAAATTGGAATGCCCCAATTAATTCTGTATCATGAATACACCCTTTAATATTATCCATAAAATAGAATAAATTTAAATAGGATGCCCCAATTTATATATTATTATACACCACAGCACAATGATATTTGCATAGACTTGGATAACGTGTACAGTTGGGAAGTCTGTTTCCAATGCCCCTTATCTCCACTTTCCTTAACCTTTTTCCCTGACTAATATCCCTGGATGCCTAAACAACTTTGTACAGTGGAATCAGCACATTTATATCACACTCTATGCTCTTACTTTACTGCTTTTCTGACTTCCTCATCAGGGTTTTCCTGCAGGGGTTGTATTTCTTCAGGATGAGGACTGAAGGAAATCTTAGTTCATGATACTCCAAGAAAGCTAGAGGTGGGGCCAGGCATAGTGGCTCATCCTGTAATCCTAGCTCTTTGGGAGGCCAAGGTTGGTGGATCACTTGAGCCCAGGACCAGCCTAAGCAACATGCTTAAAATCTCATTTCTACAAAAAAAAAAAAAAATACAAAAATTAGCTGGGTGTGGTGACACTTGCCTATAGTCCCAGCTACTAGGGAGGCTGAAGTGGGAGGTTCAATTGAGCTTGGGAGGTAGAGGCTGCAGTGAGCCCAGATCAGGAAAATGTACTCCAGCCTGGGTGACAGAGGGAGACTCTGTCTCTATAAAAAAGAAAATAATTTTTTAAAAAAATGAAGAGCTGGCCTGATGTATTGTTTACTCCTTCTCAGGACCAACGACATCTTATCTGAATGGCATTGTTCGCTAATAATAGAATAACTATGACAGGGGTATCAGGGACTCTTAAAATTGTACCTTTACTCTTTGAATTACTGGAATACCTTACAAATAATTTGTTAAGGAATACCAGTGACTAAAGAACTGAAAGAATGCTCAAGCACAAATTTTGAGTAACTAAGTGTTTATAGCACTGACATAAAAATATATCATTAGACAGTTTTAGTACAAATTCTGCTTTTTAAAACATTAACATGGTGTTAACCATGGTACCAACCTAGTGATTAAGGAAAAAAAAATCATTCTCATAAAACATGATTATACTATCTAAATGTTACTTTGAAGTGGCTATAATTAATTAAGAGATCAATTACAAGTTTGGATTGTTAACCATAAGAAGTATAAATCTGATGCCAAATTGTTAACGATTGCTCCAGCTTGTACTCTTTCAAAAATGTATAAAATGGTGAACAGGATAAGATAATAAATAATTATATAGACATCTCTTTCCACTGTTACATAAACTGTTTTTATTTTATTTTATTTTTTGAAAGAGAAAAAAGAAAGGAAGAAAAAGAAAGAAAAGAAGAAAGAAAAAGAGAGAGAACGGGAATCTTGCTCTATTGCTCAGGCTAGAATGCAGTCCCCTTTTATGCCAATAAATGTGCTTAACAATGGAAACAGGAAGGAATAAGGGAGGAAAATAACAAACAAGCAGCCAATATTTCATTTAAACCTCTGAAATGCTATGCAATTGCTGAGGAGTGATTTACTTCCAATTTTGTGGTCATTTTTAGAATAGGTGTGATGTGATACTGAGAAAAATGTATGTTTTGTGGATTTAGGGTAGAGATTTCTGTAAATGTTTATTAAGTTTAATTACTTCAGGTCTGAGTTCAAGTCCTGGATATCCTTGTTAATCTTCTGTCTTGTTGATTTGTCTAATATTGACAAGGTAGTGTTAAAGTCTCCCACTATTTTTATGTGGGAGTTTAAGTCTCTTTGTAAGTCATTAAGAACTTACCTTATGTATCTGGGTGCTCCTGTATTGGGTGCGTTTGTATTTAGGATCATTAGCTCTTCTTCTTGCATTGATCCTTTTACCCTTATGTAATGTCCTTCTTTGTCTCTTTTGGTCTTTGTTGCTTTAAAGTCTATTTTATCAGAGACAATAATTGCAAGTCCTGATGCTTTCTTTTCTTTCTTTCCTTCTTTCCTTTTCTTTCTTTCTTTCTTTCTTTCTTTTTCTTTCTCTCTCTCTCTCTCTCTCTCTCTTCTCTCTCTCTTCTCTCCATCTGGTTGGTAAATCTTCCTCCATCCCTTTGTTTTGAGTCTTTGTGTATCCTTGCATGTGAGATGGGTCTGGATGCAGCATACCGATGGGTTTTGGCTTTTTATCCAATTTGCCTGTCTGTCTTTTGACTGGGGCATTTAGTCCATTTAAATTTGGGACTGATATTGATATATATATGTGAGTTTAATACTGCCATTTAATGCTAGCTGGCTGTTTTGCCCATTAGTTGATGTAATGGGCAAATTACATTATTACAAATGGGCAAATGGGGGAATTTCATCACCATTAATGAAACTCTTCATTATGGTGATGCTCTTTACCTTTTGGTATGTTTTTGGAATGGCTGATACTAGTGTTCCTTTCTATGTGTAGTGCTTCTTTCAGAAGCTCTTGTAAAGCAAGCCTGGTGGTGATGAAATCTAAATCTAAATCTATGGTGACAAAAAAAAGAAAAGAAAAGAAACAAAACAAAACAAAACAAAAACTGTTTTTATTTTTAAAGAATGTATACTTCCATCATTTATAACTTGGGTCTTTGGCACTTAATTTTATAAGATGCTTTAATGATTAAAAAAGGACATTTCCAAATTTTATAAATAATTCCAAATTTTAAAATCCACATTAAAAGAATAAGGATAATTTATATCTCAATACAGTTTGTTTTTGGTTGTATCTTTCTTTTTCATCACCAGTTTTTCTTTCAATCTATTTGCCTGATTCTACCTTCCCATTGTGTAATAGGTTTCTCCTTTGTGGTACAAAATCTACTTTCAAAACACTGAAAAATCTGTTCATATGGTTAAAAATTAGTGCAGTTTGGATTATTAAAAAGCCAAAGGTAAAAAAAAATATAAAGTGGAGGAGGATAAACAATGGTTCAATAACAATTTTTAAAGTGTTTTTTTTTTTTTTCTGTTTGTTTTGGTTGAGGCAAAGAAGCAGAACACTACAAAGCTTTATGCTAGCTAAATGTTTCCAGAAAAGAATGTTTAAAAGAGAAAGGACTATTGACTTATAATAAAGTTTGCAGAAGACATTATTCATGTATTTATATTTGTTATTATATTGATATGTTAAACATCTTCATAATTACTGTTCGTATTCTAAAAATCAAAGCCATTGCCAGTATTTCAAAATCATATCCAAATAGAAAAAATAGTCACATTGTTTGTGTTTGATGCTTTGACTATTATTTTAATCCACAGCAAACTAGCCTGCTTAAATGCTGAATACTTACAAGATAATGATATGGTTTACAATGCAATCAAACACTCATTATGATTTTTAACAAATAGAAAAGCATTTTAATATAAGATATAAAGTTATAAATGCTTACATGCTAAGAGCCTTCAAAGGAGATTTGTTTCTAATTGCTAGACTTTCTATTCTTCATTTTTGAAGGTCTAATGCAAACTTTCAAGTCAAATATTTGTAAAACAACATTGACAAGCTTTCTATTCATGGATTTTTTTCTTCTGTCCTCAGTTACATTAGACCTTTGGCTTGTACAAAATGCTTAATAATAATTTATTTTCTATGTCCTATAACATTGTGTGCAAGAGCTTAGTAACTAAGCTCATAATGTTTACTTTTAAGATTGGATGAGGTCATAAAAATAGAAGATGATTTTTCATAGATCACATTTCAAGGTGAAAGCTAGGAACAAATGATAGAATATTTTATCACAAGGCCCTATTTATGATTTTCTCTCTTTTATAATCCTGGATCATCTATGACTTAAATAATATACGGTAGTTTCAAAATATAATTTCTACCATGTATAAATGTCTTAAAAATATGATCATCACTGTAACTGCTCAAAACAATTTGTGATATCAGGCAAAGTTTTGGTCCTTAGCTTTCACCTCTCATTTTCAAAGGGAAATCAGTCTCTTTAAGTTCTTAACTATTTCCACTTCAATTAGAATATGAGCTTCCATTCGATGTTTTTAGACTCCTTTTTCATCTTTGATTGCATGAACAGCTGTAATGACTGTAATGCAGAATGACATAATACATTTTATTTCCTGAATAGTTTCTCCTCCCTACTGTGGTAAAATATATAATTCAGAACAATACCAGTAACTATACCTTCCTGATAGGGTATAAAAGCAATTAGTTGCAAACTATCCTATTTACTATATGGTAAGTATCCTTTCCATTTTCTGTCCCTCAAAGATAATCCAATTAATGTCCACATCTAGGTTAACCATACTATCTATTCATCTCTTTCCTTCTCCAATATTAGTGAATAAAAGTCCTACCTGAGATAAAATTCTGAACACTGGAAATTCGTATCCTGAAGCTACCACTTGGCTTCTTTTAATGACCAGCTTTCATAGCCTCTCACTCATAACTCCTTTACTCTCTTGCTCCACTGGCTATTGCCACCCTGTTTCTTTCATTAATCTCTTTCCACACATCATCTGTCCTGATTCTTGTGTCCCTTCAAAACACCACTTGTTGATTCTCCTTGCTTTCGGAGTCAACCTCCTTGATGAAGTCACTGAATGTCCTCACCTGTCATCAAATTGTCAATGGTGCTTCTCATTCATGTAATGAATCTGCTCATGAAGATGATGAAATTCAGCATTCATCTTCCTTCTTGACTTTTACTGCACTTCCCAATTTGCAGACACCTGAATTTCTAATATTTAACACTTCTTGCACTCTGTTAATACACTTTCCCACCTCTTTTTTTTTTTTAACCTCCTGAATAGGAAAGCTTTATCACTTTGTTTATCATTCTCTTTATGTCTTACTTCACACAACTCATCCCGCCTAAGGCTTCAATTAGATTCTTAGGCTACGGGAACTGGATCTCTAGTCAAGAGCTCTCTTGCTTGTGTATTTTTTGTTGCTTATATAACACCGCTTCTTGAAGTTAACAAACTTAAATAAATTGAACTAGCAACATTCATGCTTATCTAAATGTTCAGTACCAGTACAGTCTTAAAGACTATCAGAATTAAGAGCTGTATGCACGTTTCAGTTTGGCTCTCTTTCATGTCCAAAATCCATTCATTCATCTGGATGTTTCCCTCAGATTAGTTTGTTGACTATTATAAACTTGGTGTGAGACAATAACTTTTCTTCCTAAACATAACTCCCGTATTATATGTCAAATCACTCTTCTCTGCTAGTTAGAAGACATCTTGATTAATATATGGGATGAATTTTACAAATTCCTAAACACTGTTAGAAATCCAGTTTAGAATTATGAAACAAATTCAAATTCAGACAGCCTCTCTTCACCATCACTGGTCACATCTGCAGCTCCAGGGATCTGAAGCTGTCTGTTTATTCTGTTCTCCTCCCATTCCAGCAGGTAGAACAATAAAGGAAAAATGTACATGGTCTGGTCCTGAGACGCCTCCTGCCCACCTCCATTTCCAAAGAGTAATTGCTCTGATTACACGAGGAAGGGGAGTGAGGGAGGAGGAAAGAGAAATATTTCCTTACTTAACTTTTCTGCTGTTTCATGGCTTCTTTGACCAGCTTCTTGAGGTACAGATGCTTCCTGGTGGAGTCTAGTTGCTAGGTCTGGCAAAGTCCATGTATGTTCCCCAGAGGGCCTTGGTGGGGGCTTCAAATGCCCGGTTCCTGCATATGGTAGATGAATCATTTTGTTTTCTTTTTTTTATTATCATACTTTAAGTTCTGGAGTACACTGCAGAGCATGCAGATTTGTTACATAGGTATACACAGGGAGGGGAAATCACACACCAGGGTCTGTCGGGGGCTGGGGGGCTAGGGGAGTGATAGCAGGGGGTCGGGGGCTAAGGGAGGGATAGCCTTAGGAAAAATACCTAATGTAGATGACAGGGTGATGGATGCAGCAAACCACCATGGCACATGTATACCAATGTAACAAACCTGCAGGTTCAATTATTTTCTTACCCCGTCTGTTGTTGTACTCCATAGTCTCTTGACCCCAAGACTTTATTCCAAATGTTGCCTTGCCGATCTTCTTAAATATAGTCTGCAGGTAGAGGGTAGGCAGGGATTTGCTCGTTTAAGCAGTATCAATATTGCCATCTTTCAGTAGGTCTAGTGTGATCACCACTACTCCAAATCTCTGTTGTTCTCTTGGCCCCAACTTTAAATCAGGGTAATTCAGCAGCCTGCAATAGTGTCCCAGAGGAGCTCTCTTTCTCTTCATTTTCAGTCTTCCTGGCCTACTCTGGACATTTTGTGCTCTGAAATCATGCTGCATAATTTTGCTCTCATCATTATTAAATTTAATTATTTTCCATTGTCTTCTTAATCAAGTCCATATTTCCTGAAGCATATTCTAATCTTTTAGTTGTTAGTCTGTTTTTGATGACATAATTTATAATATTCTTGTGGAATAATCCAACCTTAAGAAGTTCTTCCTAAATTTTGAAACTCCTATGCTTTTCAAAACCAACATCAGTCTCAGTTGATTATTTTCTTGTTTCACTTACCCAAGGACATAATTATTATTAATAATTATTTTCACAAATAACTGCTATATCCTTAATCAGATTATGAAATTCTCAGGAAGAGCCATGTGTTTTCTAATGTTCTAAAATAGCAGTAAGCGTAAGACTTGTTGGATGATTTTAAATATACAAAAGTTTTAGCCTAAAATATGTGTTCATGAACAAAATTGATGACTGCTGAACATTTTCCTACTTAAACCCCTTATTTTTTAATCATAAAATTTTCTTATAGTAAATATGACATGGTACAAGTATTTGTTTGGAGGATGAAAATACTAATTTCATTCAATAATTATTGTTATGGAGACAGTATACTCCATAACCCTCAATTAGTCTAAGAAGGTCATAGAAATAGTTGATATATTCAGAATAGAAAGAATAAAATGGCATTTCCATCTTTAGCATTCATGTTACAAAAAGAGGTCTTCATTTATCAAACGACAAAAACAGAGAAAGGTAGGGTGTGGAAGGGAACTTCTGTAATCAAGCACAATAAGAAATGATTACATGGAAATGATATGCATTAATAAATCATATTAAGAAAGATGATTAATAAGTGAAATGGTTTTTAGCATGAACTATCCATATTTTTATAATGGGCCACTTTTGGGTTTCTCAATATAAAGAGGTTCAAATATTAGCAGATGGCACTCAACTAAGAGTTTTCAAATTTAAATTCTTATCATTTAGCTTTTCTTCTTTATTCTACATGTATAGCATACATAAAAATGTGATTTAACTGTGCTCATTTCTAAATGGTGAATTTCAGGAAAGAATGTGTCTGAGTTATATTTTCTCAAAATGAAATCTGTAGTATAAATTTGCCCACTATTTTCATATCTGCAATACTAGACCATGATACATCAAATAAAGGATTTTCCTGCTGCTAGGAACATGGCAAGAGCCCTGATATCTCTGCTTTTATTAGTTTTCTAATTTTATTTCTAGACTCAGAGGTGATTTGATAAAAAGTTGGGTTTCTGGTTCACCGATACAGAATAAACTCTGTAAACACACAAAGCCATAATGTAACCAGAAAATTAAAATACTTTGAGTGAGAATAAAAATATATTTGTTAATGCTTCTAGTCATTAGGGGTAACCCACTTGGAAGCTTTTGCCATGGGGTAAGGCAAACAGTAACTTTTCAGTGCTAATTACATTTCTATTCAAGTTCTTTGAATTTGAAATCTGCTGGAAAATGTTTTCATCTTTAAATGATTTAAAACTTGTTATAAATATTTAAATATCAGTAATACCAAAAGTACACTTTCCATTGGTAAAATGATCAGAAATTAAAATGATAAAACACCCCTAAATGTATTCACTAAATATATGCTCTTTGACTACAAAACAAAAACAGAAAGAAGAAATCTATACCGAAACTCAAATGTCTGATTCTTCAATAGGAAGACTATGTTCATGCAAATAGTTTATTGTTCCTCATAGTTTATTGTGAAACAATTTATATACAAAAATATTCACTATGTGACCATTTTGATGCATTTTGGCAGTTGTACATTATCATATAACTATGAACACACTTAAGGCATCAAATATTTCTAGAAACCCACAAAAAGAAAAAACCCCTTTCATATTTTGCACTCAATCCCAACTCACAGCTCCAGGCAACTGTTGGGATTATTTCTGTACCTATAATTTTTCCTTTTCTGGACTAATAAAAATATGGACAAATGGAGTGTTTTTATTTTTCTTCTGGCTTCCTTCCATTGCCTGATGCTTTTGTGATTCATACAAATTGTTTATGTACCAGTACTTTGATTTTTTTTACTGCAGATTAGCATACAATAATATACATGTAACAATTGATTTATCATTCACTAGTTGATGGATATTTGTATCTGTAGTTGTTAGTTATTATAGGCAACAGTGTTAAGGCCATTCATATGCATCTTTTTATAGGTATATGTCTTCATTTCTCTCAGGAAAATACCTATGAATAAGATTGTTGAATCACACAGTAAATGTATGATTAACTGCCACACTACTTCAAAAAGTGTGTAGCTGTATCATTTTGTTTCCATCAGAAATGTATGAAAATACATTTCCTCCAAACATTCACCAGCACTTGGTATTGTCTTTTAATTTTTAACAATTCAGATGGGTGTGTCATTGTAATTTTAAAATGCATTTTTGTAATGAATAGTGATGATGAGCAGCTTTTCTGATGTTTATTTATCTTTCATATGGCTTTTCTAAGATGTCACATTCAAAGCTTTTACCCATTTTTAAATTGAGCTAGTCTTACTGAATCATAGGCATTGTTTATATATTTTAGAAACAATCCTTTGTCAGATATAGCTTTGAAAACATTTGCTTCTAGCTCTTGACTTGTTATTTTTTTATTCATTTATTCATTTATTTTTTGAGACAAAGTCTTGCTCTGTCTCCCAAGCTGGAGAGCAGTGGTGCAATCTCAGCTCACTGCAATCTCTGCCTCCGGAATTCATGCAATTCTTTGCCTCAGCCTCTTGAGTAGCTGGGATTACAGGCGTCCGTCACCATGCCTGGCTAATATTTTTTTTTTGTATTTTTAGTAGAGACAGGGTTTCACCATCTTGGCCAGGCTGGTCTTGAACTCCTGACCTTGTGATCCACCCTCCTCAGCCTCCCAAAGTGCTGCGATTACAGCCATTAGCCATGTACCTGGCCACCTTTTATGTTTTTTAAACTGAATTGTCAAAGAATAAAAGTTTTTAGTTTTGACAAAGTCCATTCAACCATTTCTTTCCCTTTGTTTTGTGTTGGTGTATCTACTGTATTCAAGAAATCTTGTCTAATACAAAGCCAGGAATATTTCCTACTATGTCTTCTTTTTGCAGATTTATATTCTCGTTTTTGATTCTACAATGTTTTATTTAAAGGTTGTCAAATTAATTTTTGTGTATGAATAAGACAAAGGTAAAGGTTCCTTATTTTACATATGAACAATTTTCTATCATCTTTTATTGAAAAGACTATCCATTCCACCCTGAATTAACTTGGCAACCTGGACAAGAGTCAATGATCCCTTGGTTTTAATAACTTATTTTTATTGTTCTTCTGTTCTCAATATCTGGATTTTTGCTTTTGTCTCTAAATTATGCTTTATTCTCTATGCTTCCAGTGATTTATTTAGATAAAATTCGGGTCTGTACATTTTAATTGTGATTTTCAGTTAATATTTAATGTAATTTTGTTTGATTGTATTTGGGTATATTATTACTTGTTTCATAATTGTCCCATTTAGCTTTTGATTTTTGTTTCTTGGCTGTTCTTAGTTTATACAAATTTTAGAATTAAATTTTAATTTTTTGATTGGTTTGAAACGTTACTTCTCTATGTTAATTTTCCATTGATTGTATAATAGATTACAATATACATTCCTAATTTTCACAGTTGATACAGACTGAATATTTGTGTCCCCCACAAATTAATACAATAAAACCTTCATCCCTAGGTCATGGTGTTAGGAGGTAGGGATTATGGGTAGTGATTAGGCCATTCCAGCAAAGCATTCTAGAACGGGATCAGGGCAAGGGAGACCTCTTATCCTTCCCACCACATGAAGGCACAGCGAGAACATGCCGTCTGTGAATCAGAAAACTGGCTTTCAGCAGACAACAAATCTGTCAACAGGTTGGACTTGGACTTCCTAGGCTCCAAAACTGTGAGAAATGAATTTTTGTCATGTATAAGCCATTCAGTTTATGGTATTTTGTTATAGTAGGATGAACAGACTAAGACAACTGTATACTTAGAATTAATGTACTATCATTTCGTATAAATACAGAAATCTGGGTACCAGATTTATTTCCAGACATCACTGAGGCTATTGCTGTCATGTATATTATATTTATATGTGTTGTAAATGTTTACAAGGCAATGATAACAGTTTTACTTTAAACAGTAATATGCAGTATTAATAAATTAAGAAGGAAATAATACCATAATTAGTTTAAACAGAATGTTATGCTTACCCAGATATTTTTCATTTTAAATATTCTTCATTAAATCTGTAATATAAATTTTTACTCAAATTTTAGAAAATTTCAAGATTATATTTTAAATACACTTATGCTTTTCCTTCCTTTTTCCTGATGGACAACCAATCACACTGTTAGGTTATGTGGTATTTAACAATATTTGGAGGCTGTGTTCATTTACTTTACATTATTTTTCTCTAGCTTGGGTAATTTCTGTTGATCTATTTTCAGGTTTGCTGACTTGTTCCTCTGCTGACTCCATTCTGCTGTTAAATCTATTTAGTTTTTTGTTTTCCTTTTTTTTTTTTTTTTTGCCTTTCACTATTGCATTTTTTAAAATCAAGATTCATTTGGTCTTTTTAATCATTATTATTTCTTTGCTTATATTTCTCATCTTTCATTCAGTGAAGGAATATGTTCTTTTATATAATTGAGTATGGTCAAAATAGTGACTTTAAATTCCTTTCCTACTAATATCAGTGTCTAAGTCACCTATTTCAGAAATGGCTTCACTTTCTTTTAAATTTTGAGAATGAACTCTTTATTCATCCCTTCATGTCACATAAGACTGCATTTTAACATAGACATCATGAATATTAAGCTGTGGAGATTGGATACTGTCTTCTTCCACGAGTAATTTTTAGTTAATTAGTTTTGTCTTGTCTTAGTCCTGGACAGCAACTTGGACCTCAACTGAGATCTTTTGCCTTAGCTAAACTGCTTTGAATCTGCTCCACACATACGTGATCCAGAGATCCAGATATTCCTCTCTAGATATTCTTCTTCTAGATACGCCCCTCTCCCTTTTCCAGAAAACATAGTTGTCATGACCCAATAATTTGATTTCCCAGCCCAGCAAACTGGGGCTTTTTTCACACAAGGGATTCTGCCTCTCTGTGACTTCCAACAGTCTCTACTCCTTGGCTAGAAAGAGTGAACGCAAATATAACTCCTTTTCTGAACATGGACACCAAAGTAGAATATGTACTAATATCTTTCAATTCTAGTAACTGCTTCAAGTTATTGTGCCCAGATTTTACAGTTGTTACTTATAAAGGTGTCTAGTTGGAGCTCATATAGCCATTGCAATCCCCAAATTCATCACTACTTAAAACAATAATTAAAATTAAGTCACATCTGATTTCCTCGGTCACTTCTACCACGAAACATTTTGTTCTGTTTTGTTTTCCATTTCTATTATGATGTCCTTTATTTAGTCAGGTGATTTCTGCAGACTATTTATCTTATTCCTGTTCTTGTATCCTTGGTTTTAAATGTATATATCTTATTTTATCCTTGAATTTCCATGAAAAAAAAAAATCAGTCTCTGCCAGACATACCTCAAATAAGAACACAGACTCCTTGGAACTCTTTCAGCTCATGGTGTGACAATTGGCCCTTTTGAAAATACACCTGATACTATTTTGGGGTGATCCAGTACCAACTTTGTCACTTGAATCACTGAATTTTGATTCCATCACATTTAAAAAAAAAAGGAGTTGGGCCAGGTGTGGTGGCTTCTGCCAGTAATTACAGCACTTTGGGAGGCTGAGATGGAAGGATTGCTTGAGGCCTGGACAACAGAGTAAGATCCCATCTTTACAAAAAATTTAAACATTAAAGAAAACATTTATGTTTTGTCTCTCTACAGTTACCTATTCATTTTAAGTTTAATTATATTGTAATGAGAATTAACTGTTTTATATACCTATCTAGAGTAGTCTTGCACAATTACTAAAAGAACTCCAATTCCTTAGCTTTACATATTCTAGTATTAATTATTAATCATAATGGCAGCAACATGCACTGGCTATTCCTCACCTTATTCCCATCTGGGGAGTGAGCCCTTTCTTGACTAAGACCTCTGCCTTACTCTACATGGGCTGTTTGTCAATTTCTCTAGAGTGACACTAAATAAAGTGCAGCACATGGTAATGTAAATCACAGCCTAATTTAGTTGTCACTGTGTTGTGACACTTGGTTAAAAATGCTTTTTAATTGTGAGTATAAATTATACATGAACAATTCTTAGTGACAGTCTTAATACTACATCCCAATTATTTTACCCAAGGGAGAATAGCAAGCGTCATCAACATGAAGCCACTGCACGTCTAAACTTCTTAAATAGCAACTTGGGGGAAAATAACAACAATTATGTGTTCTGGCTTAGTTTCAATGCCAAACTCTTTGGCTAGAGAGAAATGGGTGCATGGGCAAAGGGGGAAGGAAGATCTTTGGATATTTTGAGACTGAATTTTGGGACCGTGGGTAACAAACACAACCTTCTCTCTTGGCTATCCCACTCTATGGCCCCAAAAACATGATCTGAAATAGTTGTTTTTCAGTTCAGCATTTTGTAGAAATGAGCTATTTAATCGTGGTATAGTATCTTAGTATCAGATAAATAGTAAGTAAACTTAAAAGTGATTTTTATTTATTTAAATTGCTTCCATTTTATTTTTGTTTCTTTTTTATTATACTTTAAGTTCTGGGGTACATGTGCAGATTGCGCAGGATTGCTACATAGGTACACACAATGCCATGGTGGTTTGCTGCCTGCATCTCCCATCACCTATGTTAGGTATTTCCACTAATGTTATCCCTCCCCAATCTCCCCACCCTCCCTAGCCCCACCCCAACAGGTCATGGTATATGATGTTCCCCTCCCTGTGTCCATGTGTTCTCATTGTTCAACACCCATTTATGAGTGAGAACATGTGAGGGGTTTTCTGTTCTTGTGTCAGTTTGCTGAGAATGATGGTTTCCAGCTTCATCCATGTCCCTGCAAAGGACAGGAACTCATCCTAGAAAAGTGATTTTTCTAAGTAGCTCTTTAAACTTATGAGTTCCTCAATATTTTAAAATATGTATTTCCTCATTTTTAAAGCCCTTTGCTTTAATTCTTCAATTAAGTGGATCCCAACTAGCTGTGGCATGTCTAATATTCGATAGTATCACATAAATACAAAACAATGTTGATATAAGAACACAGATGTTGGTCATTTTCTATTTTCTACATCTATGTAAAATATATGACATAAAAATCAACCTAATTTTATTCCAATGTCTCTTTTCTGGAAACACAATCTATTTTCTTACATTTGTAGGACCACATTGATGCTATTATACACTTTCCCAAGAAGGACAGACTCGTGGGAAAGTGACTCGCTTCAGTCACTATGCCTCAGTTGATTTACTAAAATTAAGATTGTAATGTCCGTCTCACATAGTTGTTTTGAGGTTCTAAGGAGATAGCTTTTGCAAGCAGGTTGTATATGTAAGCCAAAAGTAGTTAATATCCGTTCAGCAATAATTCCTGCCCTTTATGGATATTAATTAATTCCTGAAGCAGTCTGCCATCTTCGAAGGCAAACACATTTGAATTTCTGCTTAGGCACTATAAGTTAAATTCTGTTTGGGAGAAAATAACATCATTAAACCTCAAATTAACCATTTGTGAAACCGGAATAATAATTCCTACCTCATTTATTCATTTTTTTTCATTCACTGAACACATCTTACTTATTATTGTCAGATACTGTTTGGATTTCTGGGAAATGAGCAATGAACAGAACAGATATGGTCCTTCATGGGCCACACACACTCCAGCAGGGGTTGTAAGTATTAAAAGTTATAGCTTATAAAAATTGCTTGACAGAAACCTTTCAATAAATGTTGTATGTGGCCAAGCATGGTGGCTCATGCCTGTAATCTTAGCACTTTGAGAGGTCAAGGTGGTGGCATCACTTAAGACCAGGAGTTGGAGGCCAGCCTGAGTAACAGCAAGACCTCATCTCTACGATTTTTTTAAAAATTGTCTATTGTGGCATAAATTATAGTGCCAGCCTCTTGGGAGTCTGAGATGGGAGGATCATTTGAACCCAGGATTCAAGGCAGCAGTGAGCTGTGATTGCACCACTGCACTTCAGCCTGGGTAACACAGAGAGACTTTGTCTTTAAAAAATGTTATTTGTAATTATTATATTAGTAATATGGTTGTTACTATCATTATGAAGAGGAGAATGATGAGAAGAAAACGTACCTGATTTATATTGTTCATTAGAACGATTTTGGTATTTGTAAGGGATGCTTTTCCTTTCATTTCTCTTTTAATAGCAACTATTATATTTTTATCAAAGGAAAAGTAGCATACAGATGTGTCCCTGTTTAGAGTAATTTGAAGATGCCGCCTTGAGAAACCATTGTTGCTTGAACCATCTCTCCCCATCCTCCATATATGTGGGATACGACCACATACATAGGTTGAATAGCCCTTATTTGAAATGCTTAAAACCAAAAGTGTTTTGGATTTCAAAGTTTTTTGGACTTTAGAATACTTGCATACACATAATGAAATATCATGGGGATAGGAATCAAGTCTAAACACAGAATTCATTCACGTTTCATGTACACATTATACAAATAGCCTAATAGATTTTAAATAATTGTGTATATGAAACAAAGTTTTGATTGCAGTTGATGGTTATGTCACATGATTTCAGGTGTGGAATTTTCCACTTGTGGCATTATTTTGATACTTACAAAGTTTTGGGTTTGGGAGCATTTCAGATTTTAGATTTTTGAATTATGAATGCTCAACCTGTAATAGCATTGCCAGATTTTGCAAACAAACATACAGGCTGTTCAGTAAAATCTGAATTTCAAAAGAAAATATGTTTTAATATATCCCAAATGTTGTAGTGGGCATCCTTATACAAAACTTTATTTGTAGTTTAACTGAAATTCAAATTTAACTGAGTGTTCTATATTTTACCTGGCAACTTTAGCCTATAGATATCATAAATGTACTCTCAGGGAAATTCTCTGACACATTTATTAAACATTTATAAGATTTTCCCAATGTCAAAAATACTCACTACAGTACAAAATGAATACATATGATCTAGTTTTATCTCTGAAGTGATGGTTGAAAGACTTTGAATTTTGCCCCATTATGACACTACAGAAATATCAGGAATTTTCTTTTAACACCACTAACATTGAGACAGTGATTCCTTCATATTCTCTTTTCTTCTACCTGTTTTCCTAAACATGCATGCAGAAATTAGTACAACCACATACAAATAATTTTAAAATGCTTAAGTCCATTTTTTCCTCAAGATTCTTCAAGACTGCATACTCAGGTGTGAGAATTTAATATGACAAAGGGATTGAAGAACCCAGACTCCAAGAATACCAGCTCCAACCTCCCTGAAGGTGGCTGCCTGGGTTACCCTAGATATGTGCCTCCAGTGGTCTGAAAGAAAAGGTTTTAGATTTTCGGTCTTAGAGGAAAACATCTGTTCTAGTTTCACAATGACTTCACTCTCTAAAGTAACAAACATGAATTAGGTCAGTAGCATCATGAATCTTTGACCATGATGCTCCTATAAAATAGGGGTAGGAGTAAGTTCCTTTAAATCAGCAAATCACTTTTTTTTTTAGATGCCATAGGTCACAACAGACCAATATTTATAATGTAGTGATGAAGGGGAAAAAAGATAAATTGTAAAACACATCTCTTTTATTTTTTATGAAAAGGTATCTTATTTGAGATACCTTTTTTATTGTACTTTAGGTTCTGGGGTACATGTGCAAATCGTGAAGGAGTATTGCATAAGTACATACACGGCAATGTGGTTTGCTGCCTCCATTCCCCCATCACATATATCTGGCATTTCTCCCCATGGTATCCCTCCCCAAACTTCCCACCCCCTGCTGTCCCTCCCCTAGCCCCGCCTCAACGGACCCCAGGGTGTGATGCTTCCCTCCCTGTGTACATGAGTTCTCCTTGTTCAACACCCACCTATGAGTGAGAACATGTGGTGTTGGATTTTCAGTTCTTGTGTCAGTTTGCTGAGAATTATGGTTTCCAGATTCATCCATGTCCCTACAAATGACACAAACTCATAGTTTTTTATGGGTGCATAGTATTTCATGGTGTATATGTGCCACATTTTCCTTGTCCAGTCTATCATCAATGGGCATTTGGGTTGGTTCCAGGTCTTTGCTATTTTAAACAGTGCCACAATGAACATACATGTACATGTGTCTTTATAATAGAACGACTTATCATTCTTTGGATATATATTCAGTAATGGGATTGCTGGGTCAAATGGAACTTCTATTTCTAGGTCCTTGAGGAATCACCACACTGTCTTTCACAATGGTTGAACTAATTTACCCTCTCACCAACAGTGTAAAAGTGTTCCTATTTCTCCACCTTCTCTCCAGCATCTGTTGTCTCCAGCTTTTTTTGATGATTGCCATTCTAACTTGCTTGAGATGGTATCTCAATGTAGTTTTGATTTGCATTTCTCTAATGACCAGTAATGATGTACATTTTTTCATATGTTTGTTGGCCTCATATATGTCTTCTTTTGAAAAGTGTCTGTTCATATCTTTCACCCACTTTTGAAGGGTTTGTTTTTCTTGTAAATCTGTTTTAGTTCTTTGTACATTCTAGATATTCCCCTTTTGTCAAATGGGTAGATTGCAAAATTTTTCTCCCTCTCTACTGGTTGTTGGTTCATTCTAATAATTGTTTCTTTTGCTGCACAGAAGCTCTGGAGTTTAGTTAGATCTCATTTGTCTATTTTGGCTTTTGTTGCCAATGCTTTTAGTGTTTTAGTCATGAAGTCCTTGCCTATGCCTATGTACTTAATGGTTTTGCCTAGGTTTTCTTCTAGTGTTTTTACAGTGTTAGGTTTTATGTTTAAGTCTGTAATCCATCTGGAGTTAATTTTAGTGTAAGGTGTCAGGAAGGTATTGGGAAAACTGGCTAGCCATGTAGAGACAGTGAATCACTTTTTACTGGCACTTGACAACAGAGAATTAAATAGGCAAGCCTGAAGTAGAAGAAGGGCTTTGGGAACAAGAATAGCTGTCTGGAAGTATGTGGAGTCACAGGACCAGAATGTGAAAGTTATTTTAATGAGGACAACATGAAATTATTTAGCAGTGACAAGAACACAATAGGAAGGGATAGGGCTAATTAGCAAAAAGAAGAAATCTGCATTTAATTATCTTCAAAATTATACCGCTAATGATTGATGTGGGACCTCAACCCCTAACCTTTCTCTAGAAGTTAGAATTGCACAGGCTAACAGAGAGTTTGATTATATATTATTGGTTATTTCAATGTTGAATTTCTTATGACAAAAAATGTTACATACAAGGGTGATAATAAAAAGTAATCTTAAATGTACCAGCTAGAAGTAACTGCAAATATAATACTTATTGCCAAAGAAATTTATAATGCTTATTGCCATTAAATAATCTGAAGATCCTCATTAAAATTTATTTTAATACTGCCATCAGGTTATTATATGGCAATTTTATTTACTATTTTTATTCATCCCTCAGTTCATATCTTTCAAGACAATAGTATGTAACTTTTCTATAAACAGGGAAATAAAAATATAGAGAGGACATGTCATTTGTGTAACACTTTAGAAATGAAGGTACATGAAAATTATAGTGTTCATATTGATAATGTAGAGTTGACTATTACCAATATTCTTTGAGACTTTGAAAGAAACAAATGAAGAAAATAATTTTCTGATTTTCTTTTTTTTTCTTTTTTTTTAAGAAACCCAGATTCTGGGATGTATTATATTTCTTTTTTTAAAAAAATTTTTATTGCATTATAGGTTTTTGGGTACATGTGCAGAACGTGCAAGATAGTTGCATAGGTACACACATGGCAGTGTGTTTTGCTGCCTTCCTCCACTTCACCCTTCTAGAGCTAATATATCTGAAGAAAATAAAATTAGAAGAATGTAACGTATGGTTTTATGAAAATCACTTGACTTTGCTCGTCTTGGAAATAATGATATATGCATATAGATGAAGCCTGGAAAAATAGACCTCAGCTGTTAAAAGTGATTTCTTTTAGTATATACAGGAAATTGAAGTAGGACAAGATAAGTAGGTACACGGAAACATTAACTACTCCTTTAGAGTATTTCTGCCTTTCTATAATTATAAAATAACAATCATACATTACTTTTGAAATTAATTTCAAATCAATTTAAGTATTTCTCCTGGACTTTCCACTGGCATTAATAGTTGGGTGCTATATGTTAGCTGTCAAAATAGTGGAAAGCTTTTAGTACATGTATTCTTCCACATTGCCAAGTGTGTTAGAATATTTGCAAAACCTACTGTATGTGAGAAGCAGAAAATGACTTGACTTTTGCAGGACACCTGCAACTGCTCTGCTACAAACTTTATAGTGATAACTTATTCAAAAGCATCTTTGGCAATGCAAGTGATTTTTTTTTCACCTCGTTAATATGTCAACATTGCATTCATATTTCAAGCAAGTTTTTCATGTTTTTCTCCATTATGACTCATTTTTTTTCATCATCTTAGGTACCCAAATATGGTGACAGTCCAACCTAAATCATTTTAATAGGGCAATAAAACAATAATGTGATTCTTTAGTATGATTGGCATCCAGAAAAAGTAATTGAATAATCTTCAAAAATGTAAATTTTATTTGATGGGCTGATTTTCTTATAGACTCAGTCTAGATGGATTTCGGATATGTCAGTAACTGCATGAAAATCCATAACCTTTCAGGTTCTTTGCTATCCTTTTAAGTTTGTATGACTACCGTAAGTATGCTATTTTCTGGAAAATAACAACATGAATCCAAAGATGAAAAATTCATTATTATACATCTAGGTCAATAAAAGACTGAAGCCCTGCTTACTATAACTTGTTTATCAGGCAAAATATATTCCATTTATTTTAACATTAACTTGATGATTTTAAATATTTTCCTGACATCAAATTATTTTATTGCATAGAGGAATTTGTCATTCTGTTTTCAGCTATAAAAAAAATCATACCTCCGATTATGTCAAAGACTATATCTTTTTTTTATGTTGTTTCTTGGGTGGCTTTTTAACTGAGTGGCCTACTAACATCTATTAAATTTTAACAGCTGCTAACTACTAGAGACCCCCGTCAAGTTGGGATCTTTTTTTTTTCTTTTCTTTTTTCTTTAAGGATTACATGAAGTACTAAGGCTTTGAAGTATGGATCAAGAAGGAAATTCTTTGTTTTGAATTTTAGGATGCACACGGATTTTTTGGCAAAGAACTATACAACAAATCATGGAATGTGTTTGGTTTACAGAATAAAACACTGGCATATTTTAATTCAAATAGACTCCTAGCCAAGGAGCAAAAATTATCCCATGGTTTTTCTAGATATTTATGCACTTCTTTAGTAGGTATTCAGTCTGTATTCAGGGGAAGCATTATTTGCTTATTTCTATGGCTGCTATGTTTTCTGGAATCCATATTTTCCTGTTTCAAAGGAAGGGCTAGATTTCTTTAGGATACTGAATAAATCCTTCTTTCTTTGCCAAGTCTGAAGAAGAGTGGGGCTTGCTCAGTTTGGATAGGGCTTGTTTGGAGTATGCCAATCGGGATTTCCTATATGTCTGTCCCATCGCAGTGTTCACTGATAGATCTGAGGATTCAATCAACCTAGTTTCTGTTTGCCAAGCATTCTCAAAAAGAGCCTAACTGAGGAGTTTCTCTCTTCCCTTGGATTTGGTTATGTAAGGATATGAGTTATCGAAAGTGCTACAACCATTTTACATCAACAAGGAGCTCCTATGAAACTATGCATAAAGATGGAGAGAAACATCGTTTTTAAGATTTGATCTAGTAAGCCTAACCAGAAGCGATCACTGTTGTTGAACTCTAAAGTAAGTAAATTATCCCCCAACATAATATATTTGTGCTTACATTTAGTATAAGCACCTGTGTTTAGAAGCAGATGGGAGAAAGTTATTAAATTCTCACTGATGTTTAGGTTCAAATCATATGATCCTAAGAATATCATTGCAGTCATGTCAACAAACATTACAAAATTGACAAAAACAATCTGCAATAAATACTGCTTTGTCAAACAACTTTGGTTAATTCAGAACCAAATTCTTTTGTTTTCTGTATGCTAGTTAGCAAAACAGAAAACAAAAGAAAAAACAAACAAACAAACCCTAAACATTCAGTCCTATTAGTGGATTTGTTTTCCCAGAAATACATGTCATACACCAATATACCACCTACAGGTATACTCTGACCTTATTTGAGTAAAATGTAGTCATAAGTAAATTATGGTTTTTTTTTTTTGTTGTTTGACAATGAGTAACATCCCTAGTGGGAGGAAGAACAAGTAAATTTCAATAAAGAATTATATGTTACTTTTTTTTTTCAAATGGCTTTTGTTGCATGTTAAGAAGAAATCACATACCTTTCAAGATGTACCAGCACCACCAGAAGACAGCTTATGGGAAATTGGTATTTGAAATAATTTTACCAAAGATACGTTTGGAAAAATATTACACATAAATTCCATTGTCAGTCACCCACAGCTTCTTTCTCCATCATTTATTCATCTCATTGTCACTTCTTTTACAATCATCTTCCCACTGCATAAGCACAACTGACTTTTACCCTAGCTTCCCACAGAAGCCTCTCCAACCAGTATTCCTTGCAAACATACAATCGAGTAATCTTATATTCTTCAAAAGTTCTCCCTTTTTGTTCTATACCTCTCTGTGCTTCCAAGGTAATCTTTGTGATCTACTTGTCAAACTATGTCCCTTCACTGCCTAAAATCTTTAATGATTGCCATCACCTATAGCATCAAGCTAAAATCTTTGCCCTTTGTGATCTTATGCCAACTGCTATGGTTTGAATGTTTTGTTTCCTCCAAAACTCATGTTGAAACTTAATTCCCAATGCAAATGTTGGGAGGTGGTATTTAATTGGTCATGCTGATGTCATAAGAGTTCCTCCCTCACAAAGGAATTAATGTAATAAAGGGCTTCACCTGGAGAGTTTTGTCTCTCTTGCCCTTCTGCCATTTGTCATGTGATAATGCAGCAAAAAGCCCCACACCAGATTAAGACACCTAGACTTTGAAATTCTTAGTCAACAAAATTGTGAAATAATAAATTTCTGTTCATTATGAATTAACTACTCTGCGGTATTCTGTTATAGCAGCACAAAAGAGAATAAGATTCCAGTCTATTTCTTCACTTCCATCCATGCCAATCTTTATCTTGAATTTTATGTTCCAATTATGCTGAACTATTTATAGCTCCTTCCACCCACCATGCTCACACACTTCTGTGGCTTTTCCATTTGCCTGGATTATTATATTCTCTCCACCTCCCCATACTCTGTCTACCTTTTTCATGAAACCTTTGTCTACCTGACAATTTTTTATCCATATCTCAACTTTAATGATATTAATATGTCTCCAACAAAACCACCCCAAATTTCTTTGATGGGAGTTTCCCTGAACAAGCTCTCTTCTCTTGTCTGCAACCATGTGACATGGGACTTTCACCTTCTGCCATGATTTTGAGACAGCCCCAGCCACATGGAAATGTAAGTACATTAAACCTCTCTCTTTTGTAAACTGCCCCGTTTCAGTATGTCTTTATTGGTAGGGTAAAAATGCACTAATCCACTTATGTATTACCGTAAGAAATATGAAATACTTGTTGATTCATAAAGTAAAATGCACTGATTTTTATATAATCAATATCAGTTTGAGAAAATTATACATCTTCTCCGTCTTTTATCTGTATTAAGTTTAAAAAAATGTCAAATTTACAATGAAGAAATTAAGAAAATAAGCTCTCTTATCATTAGGATATCAGTTATGACTGAATTGACTAATTATTTTGATACATGGTAGCACAGGTAACAGTATAATTTACCATGATCTAAAATTGTTGGAAAGGCTATTTTTTTTAAATTTGCCTTTACAAATATTTTTATTCACTATAAACTGAATTATCCTTTTTTATTATTTGATTTTTAATAAGTTTCTTATTTTCTACCTTAAAATGTCTAAAGACCAAATTTATGGTGGTAATTTTGTTTTAAATCAAGTAGGTATTTTGTCCTTTAATAACTTTATTTGGTTTAAAAAGAGATGGTTTAATGAAAGGAACTCTACAATTTGCTCTGGTTCTGACAGCCTTACTCTGCTCGTCTACATTTCTTCATTATTGTCAGTTTATAGAATTGAGTTTATTTCCACAAAAGTGAATTTGATCTCTACAAATACGGCACATGTACTCCAAAGATTGACTAAGGACTACTCAGAGGAACATAAGATAATATTTAAAATCAATACTAATGTAAAGGTTCTTACAACTTTAATTTTATTCTTTGTTTTGAGACAAGTTTTCACTGTATCACCCAGGTTGGAGTGTAGTGATGCAATCATGGCTCACTGCAGCCTCAACCTCCCAGGCTCAAGCAATCCTCCCATCTCAGGCCACTGTAGTTGTGAATACAGAAGTGTGCCACTATGCTCAGTTAACATTTTTACTTTGTGCAGAGACAGCATCTCACTGTGTTTCCCAGACTAGTCTCAAACTCCAAGGCTCAAGCAAACCTCCTGCTTTGGCCTCCCAAAGTGCTGAGATTACAGACATGAGCCACCGTGCCTGCCTACAATTTTCATCTGCATAATAAATGAAACAAGAAATTTTGCATTAAAATACTTTAGCCCAGTGAGCATTTGCAGCCAATAAACAGTCCCTCAAATGATTTTATATAAACATAAACATCAAGATTAACTCTGTAGACAGAAATATTTTCCTACTCTTTTGCATTGGTTTATGAGAAATACATATCAACAAAGTATTATGAAAAAATAGAGCGACTAGTAAAGGACAAATGACATGAAACCAACACATTGAAACAAGTTAAACATAGAGCCTAAAGAGGTAATGTGAATAACGATACCTGAGACAATGACTAAGAGCTACGTTAGCATTCCCAATCTGTGATTAGGAGACTTCATGCAAAACCATGTAATTATATAGAAAGATCCCCAAATCTGTATTTTAATTTTACCCAAAATAACATACTTTTTTTTCTTTGAGACAGGGTTATACTTTGTCGCCCAGGCTGGAGTGCAGTGGCTCTATCCCGGCTCACTGCAACCTCCGCCTCCTGGGTTCAAGCAATTCTCCTGCCTCAGCCTTCCGAGTAGCTGGGATTACAGGTGCCCGCCACCACACCCAGCTAAGTTTTGTATTTTTAGTAGAGACAGGGTTTCACCACATTGGCCAGGCTGGTCTTGAACTCCTTACCTCAGGTGATCAGCCTGCTTCAGCCTCCCAAAGTACTGGGATTACAGGCATGAGCCACTGTGCCCGGCGCAAATACCACATTCTTGCACAGATAAATTCTATTTTTCAATGCATTCACCGGCTTTTGTCATAAACAGTTATTTCCTAGATACCGTAAATGACCCAAAATGTTCTTTGTTGTCTGCAGATGTGTGTGTATACATGCATATACACAGACATATATTTTATATAGGATTTGAAATGAATATATCTATCTTCAACAGACTAACAGACTCCAACAGATTATATATAGTTATATATATCTTAAATTCAAATAATTTGTCTGCACCATTTATGTACTGTAAAGCCTTGAGCATGACACTTAACTTCTCATGCCTCAGTTTTCTCTTCTCTAAGATGATAATGGTATCTAAGATTATCTGCTACATTAGATTATTTTGAAGAACAAATGAGTTAATGTATGTAAAGAACTTAAAAGGAGGCCGGAAACAGTTGATATTAATGCTGCTTTTCTTTATTCTTCCTATTGAAAAATTTTGAGTCTAAGAGGGAGATCTTTCAACGCTTTAGGAAAAATATTTTGGCCGTAGATAATAGGAAGGCTGAGTGACATAAAAGAAAAAAACAAAGATTTTGTAACTCAGGAGGCCCGTGTGGCCTCAGAGAGGTTTTAGTTGAGAGGCAAGGAAGAATTCATCTGTCAAAGAAACAACTGCAAATAAAACTAAATGCAGAAAAAAAAAAAAGAAAGAAAGAAAACTAACTGCAACTTTTCAAGGGAGAAAACTGTTTAGGAAATATGTTCCCATAACAAATAAGGATTCTATGTAAACGTAAATGGATTTATAAATGTTTGCACATTTTTGTGAGTGATTGAACATTGATGACTTCCAAGGAAAGCACATATACAAGAACAAGAATAATTTAAAACCTCAAACAAATCTATTTTCAGTCTTGTGTTTCAGAAAAAAAGAACTGACGTCAGAATGATATGCCTAAGCCGGTACCATCCAGTGGAAGAAAGAGACTCAACTTCAATTACTCACTGTCTTATCAGTAGGCAAATCACACAAATAAATGACCCAGGCTGGTGGACAGGGTGACAAGTAGTGGGCACATCAATGAGCTGAAAAAGACATGTTTCCTCTCCAAAAGCATTACTTTTTATTTTTATTTTTGTTTTGAGATGGATTCACACTCTGTTGCCAGGCTGGAGTGCAATGGCACAATCTCCAGCTCACTGCCACCTCCACCTCCCGGGTTCAAGCAATTCTCCTGCTTCAGTCTCCTGAGTAGCTGGGGTTACAGGCATGTGCCACCAAGCCCAGCTAATTTGCTTTGTATTGTTAGTGGAAATGGAGTTTCACCATGTTGGTCAGGTTGCTCTCAAACTCCTGACCTCAGGTGATCCACCCACCTTGCCCTCCCAAGGTGCAGGGATTACAGATATGAGCCACTGCACCCAACCAACAATGTATTTTAAAAGCTTATCAAAGTACAGAATTTAGAACACACCTGGAGTTAAATCAGCCTGTAAAACTAACAGTTGATATCTGAGAACTGGTCCCAAAACTGACACTTTCTATTTTAGTTTTAATTGCATTACCAATTTACTCTTAAGATAAATGTCACATACCATTCCTGGAAAGTCCTTCTACAATAAACTAACCACCTGAAACATGGTTGTGATGGATAGTACTGAGTATCTCAACTTGATTGGTTTGAAGGATGCAAAGTATTGTTCCTGGGAGTCTGTGAGGGTATTGCCAAAAGAGATTTAATCAGCCACCAGTGAGGCTAGAATGAAGCAGACTAAAGAAGTTGGGGACTGTTGGGGGGAATGGGGGAGGGACAGCAGGGGGGGCTGGGGGGGATAGCCTGGGGATGAATACCAAGTGTGGGTGAAGGGGAGGAAAGCAGCAAAGCACACTGCCATGTGTGTACCTATGCAACTATCTTGCTCGTTCTGCACATGTACCCCCAAACCTATAATGCAATAAAAATTAAAAAATAAAAAAAATAATAAAAAATAAAACAATAAAAAAAAAAAAAAAAAAAGAAGTTGGAAAAACTGGACTTGCTGAGTCTTACAACCTTCATCTTTCTCCTGTGCTGGATGCTTCCTGCCTTTGAACATCAGACTCCAAGTTCTTTGGCTTTGGGACTCTTGGGCTTACACCAGTGGTTTGCCAGGGGCTCTGGGGCCTTTGGCCACAGACTGAGGCTGCACTGTTGGCTTCCCTACTTATGAGGTTTTGGGACTTGGACTGATCCACCACTGGCTTCTTTGCTCCTCAACTTGCAGATGGCCTATTGTAGGACTTTACCTTGTGATCATGTGAGTCAATTCTCTTTATAAACTCCCCTTCACATATACATATATCCCATTAGTTCTGTCCTTCTAGAGTATGCTAATACAATAGTTCATGCACTATGCCTCTCCTATCCACATATTAGTTCTAATTTGATTAAAAGTGAGTGTGGAGTCAGGCAAGCACACTGTACATAATTGAAATGGAAGAACACAATGAAATGGCAAAGATAGTTGGCTGTAGTCCAGAATTCCATATTTATAGAATTTGAAAAAAATAGAAATAACATTGAATGTATTTACTGAAGCTCAGTAAAAGCACCAAGAAAACAGATGTTCAACGTATTTCCAGAAAAGAGACAAAGGAAAATAAAAGGAAGAAGAAAAAGAACAGATGGTATCAAGAGAGCTAGAGAGTGGAAAAAGGGAAATTAGGGAGATAATTCTCAAAGGTCAAATTTATATTGTTAGATATCGTTAGGGATTTGTTAACCAGAGAAAGAAAGCATTTGCCTTCATTAATTTTTGCTCACATATGGACCTCATTGAATGTGATTTTATATATAAGACTAAACATTTCAGTTTTTTGCCTTAATTAAGGTTCCTTTACAGCTACTTACTTCTAAGGTGAAACCATGAAGGTTTTTCGCCTCAGCAAAGGAGAAATTGAAACAAGAGAGCACGACTAAGTTTAGTATCATCAAACTTTCTTAGCTCCTTTAGCAAGAAGGAGACCAGGGAGACAGAGTCCTTAGAGAAAAAGTATTCTCTAATTTCCTTAAGCATCCACTTAATATATGTGATGGTTAATAGTGAGTGTCAACTTGATTGGTTTGAAGCATACAAAATATTGATCCTGAGTGTGTCTGTGAGGGTGTTGCCAAGAGAAATTAACATTTGAGTCAGTGGGCTGGGTAAGGCAGACCCACCCTTAATCTGGTGCTACCAATCTTATCAACTGTCAGAGATATAAAGCAAGTAGAAAAAGATGAAAAAGGGAGACTGGCTTAGCCGCCCAGCCCACATCTTTCTCCTGTGCTGGATGCTTCCTGCCCTTGAACATCAGACCCCAAGTTCTTTAGTGCTGGAATTGGGAGTGGCTCTCCTTGTTCCTCAGCCTTGCTCCTCAGCAGATAGCCTTGCTCCTCAGCCTTGCTCCTCAGCAGATAAACTTAATAAATGGAAGTTTATTAAGTATTACCTTACCTTGTGATCCTGTAAGGTAATACTTAATAAACTTCCATTTAAATCCTATTAGTTCTGTTCCTCTAGAGAACCCTGACAAATATAACATATGCACAGATCAGCTTACTAGCTCATAGAGCATTTTCCACAGAGTTTGGACCTTCCTCTGAGACAGACAGCTCTTATTTGGCTGGTGTCCAAAGAGGAGAAGAAGGATGTGAAGGAAATGGAAAGACAGAATCCTATCCTCCACCAAGGGATATGGGGGAGCAGAAGGAGAAGGAGTCAGTGATGGTGGGAGGTATTCATGAGTCCTGATCTCACTCAGACACACTTTTCATCTTGTGGTGGTGGTGGTGGGGTGTGTGTGTGTGTAGACCAGTTCTACTTTTAACCTACATTTAAGGGTAAGTCCTATGTTTACGTCATTGTTAATTCCTGCAGCTGATTTGAAAGATTTGTCATTATCCAATAATACCATGCCCTCAAAGTGCTGTATTCAGTCTCCTACTACAAAAATATCTTCACGTTTGTTTCTGTGATTTCATTCATGTTTTCAGACTGCTCTGCCTACCCTAATTCTACAAAGTCTTTAACGCGAAACTTTCAATTTCTCATTTTCACCAGTTTTTCTCTGGTCATCAAAATCCCCAGTGACCATCTCTCTTCTGAATGTACAGGGTTTGTTGTATAAACTACAAAAGTATTTAAGAAACCACTGCCTGGTGTTATTTGTAGTTGTCATTTGTTAAGTAACTCCCTAAGTCGACTGTAAACACTTCAAATAAAGAGGTTACAACTTATCCTCTGTATAGTTAACCTGGCCGAACTAGGCGAAGCAATCACTATGTGACTTCTTATGTATATAACTTATTAACTTCCTTGACTTCATTATTTGTAAGATATTTTATGAATGTATAAATATGAAATGGATACTCCTTATCAATATCCACACACTGTATTACTTTTTCTGACATTTTTAGATGACTAAAACATAAGACTTCTCATGTTAAATTCTCTCTCTAAAAAAGTCTGCATTAACAACCCATCTTCATGCTGTTCTTCATTATAGTTTAGGCAGTTGTTTAGAGAGGGTGTTAATGAAATTAATATGTTGCAATCTGTCTCCCAATGGGCTGGTTTTTCCCACAGGAATCTCTACAGGCTCTTTGGTCTCACAAGGTTAGGGGCATCAGTGAGGAATGAAACTGAAAAGGAATAGAGATTGTTCACAACTGTAAATTATAAAGATGCTTAATCTGAAAATTCTTACATACTTGATGTGAGCCATTTTATACACACATATAACTGTTTTAGCTTGTTTATATTGCTTACTTGATATAGAAAAAAAATGCCCAAGATTCTTAGTTTAGAGCTTAGTACAGGGTACAATTGACAATCTGGCCCATATGGACTTAAAAACATATTGTAATAATGCTACTAATTTTGACAAAGTCATTTTCAACTATTGACAGTTTTTCTTTTTTTTTAGGTAATAAATCTGGCTGTTATATTTTCCTTGGGCAGAAGGGGAAGCCCTCTCTGCTTTTTATTAGTTATTTCTTATTATAAGCCTACATTTCTCTTTACTGAGTTCTGCAAATAACCTGCTCTGTAGGGATTGACCTTTCATTTCTGCTTTGCCCTTTACAATTCTACTTTCGTCTGATTCTCTTCCCACCTTATATTTTGTCCTCTTGTGAGTGTTGTTATTTTGTGCCTGCTTCAGCATAATTCTGGATTTGAACACACAATGGTTCTCACTGTTTCAGGTAATTGGCTTCCCTACCCTTTGGGTGACCTATCCTCTAGTGTTGTGTTAATTAACGGCCTTTCCTTCCAACCATTTCTTAACATTTAATAATATGGTGGGGAGCAGAATAAGAAATCACAACCATCTGATTCATATGGTGGGAAGACAACCCTGTGATAAGCTTTCTCAGACTTCACAAGCCTAATGCATGAATGTTTCAGGAAACATTACTGGCAGTCCTTAGAGATCTACTTAGAGGATACATCCGGTAATTTGTACAAAGTAACCTTATTTTAGTACAGTAATAAACATAGCATAGCAGCGAGGCTAGAAAACAGGCTGAACAAGAGGAGGTTCAGAAACACAAAGACCAAAGACGAAGGGAAATGTCCATGAGAAGAACTCCTTGGATTTGGAATAAATAGAACATGGAAGTCTTTCCTTTTTAGGACTTTGCCTTATATATATAGCGTCCACAATTTGAGGGTGGTTTTGGAAGATGTTATTGTTTCCTTTCTACAACAGTAAGCTCTTAACAAATGCCCCACCATTGAGATAGACCTCAATAATAGTTGCTATTAATGCATAATAAATAAGAATATATTAATATTTCTTCAGGATGAAAAGATACTTGGCCAAATAAAATATTTACCAAAATACTTGTTTAAAAATAATATGCTCCTCCAGTCCAAGTTGAGATTTCAGATAAAAACTGTTGTCTTGTAGACTGTTAAAATCTTGTGTGCTTAGGTTCTATTATGCATTGTTATGAGCTGAAGCAGGTAAAACTGCTAGTTTTAGTTTTAGTATTTCCGGGAAACCCCTGACATTGAAACTAACCTGTAAGACAGATTACTTGTCCCTAGTACTTCAAGAACTTATGGGTTCTGTGAAGCACATTTTTTTAAATGAGAAACATGATTCATTAAAGTTTGTTTCCCAGTGGGTATTAGGTATTTAATTGTTTATTGAACAAATTGATGAATTGTCTAATTGTGTTCATGTATACTAAAACAGTAACTTGAGTTTATATTCCATCTTTATGAGTGATATATTACACACAATTATGTTCAAGGCTACTGTAACACTAATTTGACTTTTTAATGCCATCTTTTTTTAGGTTTTAGAGCTATATATAGAACTAACACATAGGTTCTATAAAAACTTAGAAAAAAAGCATAATAGAGTAAGAATCTGCTTTTACATGCCATTTTCACTTAATAAAAGCTCTATGATTTGGGTAAACTTCAGTTTTTCACTTCAGTTTTTCCATGGAAAAATTAACATAACATACTTATCTCAAAGCATCATTTTTAAGGACAAAAATTAGATAATATCTTCACAAGCCCATGGCTTAGTGCTTGCTAGTAATAATTCTCAATAAGAATTAAATTTGCAAATAAGTGCCTATTCTGTAATTCTCTTCAATAACTATATTAGTTCATTCTCACACTGCTATAAAGAAATAACTGAGTTCTGGAAAATTATGAAGAAAACAGATTTAATTGTCTCCAGGTTCCGCAAGCCACACAGGAAGCACAGTGGCTTATGCTTCTGGGGAGGCTTAAGAAACTTATCATCGTGGCAGAGGATGAAAGGGAAGTAGGCACGTTTTACGTGGCTGGAGCAGAAGTAACATCCTGGGGAGGTGCTGCACATTTTTAAACAACCAGGTCTCATGAGAACTCACTATCACAATAACGACACCAAGAAGAATGGTGTTAAATCATGAGAAACTGCCCTCCATAAACCAATCATCTTCCATTGGGCCCCACTTCCAACACCAGGTATTACAATTTGACATGAGATTTTGGTAGGACACAGAGCCATACCATATCATGAACCAGTGATCATCACTTTATGTAGTTGAATCAACAATAGTATAAAAACAACTACAGACATAAGCTAGAAAAAAATATGCTATTATCTTTTAAAGATGTCTTACAATATGAAAAAACAACATACATGAAAGAAGTGTTTGTGTATATGTATTATTGACATCAATTAGAAATACACTATTTATGTTAAAATGAAGGCTTTTATCCTCAAAGAACTCTGAAATTTAATAAAAATAGAAGAAAAAAGCAATGAAACATGTACAGAGACAGGGTAGAAATTTCTAACTGATTTTAAAGTTCTGGAATTGTTGGCATCTTTGCATAAATTAAAATGTAACAAAACCATTAAAAGTAGCTAAATACAATAAAGCCTCATTATACAATCCTACAAAGTTACTGTCTGTTCTAGTTTACGCAAGAGTAGATGCATATTGTCCCAACATAATCATAAGTAGTTTCTTCTTTCACTCTCAAAAGTTTCCTGGTTTGCAGTATAAATTACATGGTTAACTATCCAGACATAATACATCTTGAAATCATTACCTAGAAACAAAAACACACATGACTGATACTATCTATTTAGCCTGTACTACACTCGTTAGTCCTACTCCAAACAGAAGGCTAGAATTATGAACAGTTCCACTGTATCTCATTGTTTCACATATGAAGTCATTTACAAACAGAATAATGTTTGATGTGATCAGTATTATGTAAATACAAAATGATAGAGGCAGTGGATTTGAGCATTTCATTTTGCAACTGAGACAGATGAGTCTCATTTTGCTTGTTTATCTTGTCTTACAAGGTCTAATTTGCAGTCATTTTATTAGTGCATTTTCAACATCAAACGTTGTATGCAACATTTACTTGGTTTTTGATCATTATTTTGTCCTCATTTAAAATTAGTTCTGCCTGATTCATTATCCTTTGTTATTTATAATAAAGAAGAAAGAGGTCAAGCAGTTGTGTTTCTAGAAAAGCATCACCAATATTAACATAGTATTTAAAAGGCAGCCACTTAGTTAAGACCTAGTGGGTTATCCTGATTTTACTTTTTTTACTTGAGTGATACATTAGGTAATTTTCAGTGCTCCACCTTTATGAAAGAAAGTAAAAAATGAAACAAAACATTTTTTAATTGTGCCACAATTCTGAGCTCAGGAGAGGTATAATGAAGGGGCTGGCTGCTACAGTTGGACACTTTCTTTGAAGGCCCGTCATGATCTCTAATTCATGCTTGACACACCCTGAACTTCAATTAGCATTATGTGGTAGTTGATTTATGGTTTAAAATGAAATATGTTCTGATACCCAGAGTCAATATTCTGCAGTAGTTCATTTCTACCAATGGCATTGAAGACAGGGCTGCTTCTTGGTGTAGAAAAAAAGAGTGAAAAGACCAAATTTACATATATTTTGAATCTCAAAGCAAGGAACAATTTGTAGCCACACTTAATGAAGTTCACAGAACATTCTGTGTCTGCAAGGAGTCTATGGACATTTCTGAAAGAAATGGTGAAGGAAATTTGGAATGAATGAAAAGTAACTTCTATGAACACTAGTACTGAATTTTTGAAAGTGGTTAAACAGGGACAGCTCCATTTTGAGGCTACAATTACATTCTAAACCAATGAAGGTTCTCAGCCTAATGAGGGCAGTCAAGTGGCTCATTGGGATTAAAGAACCTAGAGGCAACACAGCAAGCAGAAAAAAATAATCAAAATAACTACAGGACTAGAGCATTCCAATGTCAACTGTGAAGTGTAAGCTACTGGGGGCTATTTTGGAAGATCTTCTCAAATGTGGCTGAAATTTTGAATCAAATCAAATTCTAATTACCATTCATAAGCCCTTGGTTGCCTCCAAAGGCTGAGTGGCCTGAGGAAATATGTAATTCATGAAAGTAATTCTCTGCTTGCTGAACAAAAATATGTTTATCAATTCCAGATGTTAATAAGGACAATTCTTATTTACAATTCAGAAGATGCATGATGCTTTGTTTTTTCATTAAGTTGACAGTCTTAACTAAGATTACTATTCAAGTTGAGTTGGTGAGGCTGATAATCATTCCAGTAGCAAATGGCTCTGCCCATTGTTTCAAGTGAACTTTACCGTTCATATAACTTTTTGAGGATTTGATGGTTTATTTCTTCAATTTCACTAAGTTTGCTAACACATTACTTCAATTCTTAAAACTATCCAAATATTTTACTAAAGAAAACGGTGATAATGCCAAAATAAGTCATAGCGAAGTAATTATCAAGTCAATTCAGACTAATGTAGATGACACACCTTTTATTTATGGTACTTATTAAGAGTATTTTAAAAGACTTCTATAATTCTATATTTCATTTTGCCTTCATGTATTTTCAGTACAACTTCAGTAATAAACCATACTATTGTATCATTAAGAATTGGTACACAATATGTTTTAAGGTGTCTTTCTGTAACATCAAACTGAGATAATTAAATTATCAGAATCTGTTCCATAGCACATGATTCATCAACAAAGCTCAACACCATTTCTACTTTTAAAATGAATAACGGAGAAGTCACAGTGTTGCCAAGAATCCCCTTATTGAATAGAAAATCGTAAGGAATCCTGGAACCTTCTTTTCTCACCTATATATTTATAATTGTGTCTATTTATTCTTATCTATTAAAAGTAGGGTAATACTATTTTCCTATTAAAATAACTAAACTCTTATAATGTTAAACTCTTTTCCTACTCTTGACTTGCCTCAATACTCAACTTCTATTGGGTAATTCATTTATCCCTAATTTTACAACAAGGATTTTAACCCCGAGATTCTAGTCTACAATCTCACTGTCAGAGTAGGCTGATAGTTAGCCATAAGCAGGAAACAAAGCCCCTAAAGGAGGAAGCTCTGGAAAATCTCCGGCCTGAGATCACCCAAAGTATGCATGCTAGATATGAGCAGAAAGGAGGGAAAATACCTATGCAGAAAGGAACACCCGAAATGCTTGCTCCATTCTCTTACTCCATTCTCACAAAAGTTTGTACATTGTTTGAGGTTAGAGTCTGTGATATTGAATGTTTTATTTCCTGAGGATCTAGTATAAAGCTTCTTACAGAATGAGATAGCTTTTAAAATAGAGTTTTGGGTTGGTTTGTTTCTGTGGAAATCACAGTATTTTAGTACTTAGTTTCTTTCATTCTAGGACAATAACTCTATTGCTTTTGTTGCAAATGGTGTTCCTATAAACCCCTATGGCTGAACCAGGAGTCTCCACGATTTTACAGGACTCCACCTCCCAGCCATAGTTGATGATCAGGAATAAATACATAGCCCAATTCTGGCCAATGAAAATTTTTCCCTAGAATGATTTTCCCTAGGAAATTTAAAAAATAGAACATGAGGCCAGGTGCAGTCACTCAGGCCAAGATGGACAGTCACTGGAGGTCAGGAATTCAAGACCAGCCTGGCCAACATGGTGAAAGCCTGTCTCTACTAAAAATACAAAAAGTTGCCAGACATGGTTGTGCATGCCTGTGATCCCAGCTTCTCAGGAGACTGAGGCAGGAGAATCACTTGAACCTGGGAGGCAGAGGTGGCAGTGAGCTGAGATTGTGCCACTGCTCTCCAGCCTGGGTGACAGAATGAGACTTCATCTCAAAAAAAAAAAAAAGAAAATGAAAACCAGTCCTCAATTTGGTTTTGGTAAAAATTGTGGAAGGTTTGGATCAAATCTATTATTAATCATGTTTCTGCACATGAAGAACACAAGTAATCAGTGCAAAAGAAAGAAGTTAATAGAGAGACAGAAACAAAAAGACCAGTGAGTATTAAAAATGCATGAATAAAAAGAGAGTTCTGCGGGCATTCAACATCTGGTTCCAGGTTTTCCTAAGCCTGGCTAAACACCTGTCTTTCTAATCATGTGGTAATTTCAGTTTCTTTACCTCAAACTGAAAAAATTTGGACTTTTTAATAACTTATTAGTAATGCCATATCCCTACTTCAACTCCATACTCAGGAATTACCAAAGGCTATTTATATAGCCTTACCTAATACTGGTAAAGTATAGTTAAGTATAGTCTGACATTCTGACATACCTATTGATCCACAGAATTAATAAAACATCAGATACAATACAAATTATATGTGGGTAAAGCAGTTTTTTCAAAGGTAATTGGGATAATTAATTATAAGGAGAGTGGAAGGATTGATAAATCACTATTATAAAGTTTCTATAGAGACTAAAAATCAATACAAGATGAAATACAGCTTTTCAGAACAGGTTTGATGGAGACAACAGAAGAAAAGGCTCATCAAATTACACCCTTGTCCCACACTAGGCAGGATTCTGGGAATGATGGATATACAGAAATATGCCCTCTGCTGCTTTTACTCCTAAATTTTCTCTTGATTTAAAGCAAATTATGCAGGATTAAAATCTCAAAACACAATTTTATTCTTATCTCCATTTACTTCACAAAATCGGCAACTTGTACATAGGTGTAGAAAAGATAAATGAGCTAATAGTAGATTCTATTCAAGTTTGTTCAATCATCATATATTGAATAAGTATAACACAGTAAATATCAGTGAATGCATTGGATTTACCCTAATGGATTGGTTCTGCCAAGGTCCAATATGTCATTTCTTCTGGTGATGAAAAGAAATGATCATTTGTTTAAAATGCAGAATACAGAAAAATAAGCAAAACTGGCTGTATCCCTGAATTTTTCCTGCATGGTCTAGAATTTTTTCTGTTTGCTGTAACCAATATTAAATGCTGGCCCTGAACACACACATATACACACACAACTTGTTCCTCTGATAGTAATAAATATCTCAGAATTCATGATTTATGTGTGAGTTTAATTCAATTATCTTCCCACCAATCATTCATGTGTGTATCTATTAATAGACATTTACTGGATATAAGCTCCATGTAAACCATCATGCCAGATGTAGAAGTGTTATAGGCTTGAATTACATCTCCCAAAATGACATGTTGGAGTCCTAACATCCAGTACCTCAAAATGGGAGCTCATTTGGAAATGGGACCTTTACAGAGGTATTCAAGTTAAAATGAAATCTTTCAGGTAGGCCCTAATTCAATATGACTTGTGCTCTTAGAAAAAGAGGTAAATCTAGAAACAGAATGACACACATAGATGGAGAACAATATGCGAATACAAAAAACTACCAAAAGCTCAGGGAGAGGCCTGGAACAAGACTGTCCCTAGCACCTCCAAATGGAGTGTGGCTTTGACAACAACTTGCTTTCAGATTTGTGGCCTTCAGAAATGTGAGATGATAAATCTGTATTGCTTACGTCACTCGGTTTGTGTTACTTTGTTTTGGAAGCTTAGACATTCAAGGTATAAAAACATGAGTGAAGTCCCTTTTTTTTTTTTCAAATTAGAGTTTTATTGAGTATAGAACCTTAGGCATCATACCTCAAATATTACTTTTCTTAGAAATAATTTTTGTAGAAATTTGATAAAAACTGCCATATGTAAAATAATATATGTATATGATATTATAAAATCAATTTAATATAAGGCAATACATTTAAGTGATAAATATACCTGGCTTAGACCATAGTTCCGCTATGGCTTCAAGCATGATATAAGGAAAAGTCTCATCAAGAGTGCCATAAATTATCTCATTTGGCAAGAAACAAAAATGTTTCTCCAACACACTATGAAGCAGCATTAGATTTGCTCTGTGCATAAAAGTAAAGATGCATTTATACATATTTAGCAAAGTATATTAAACAAAGTTCCAACAAAAATGCATCTAAACATACTTAAGAAAACACCTGGCTTGGAACTAAATCTGTTTTGCTAGCACAGTGATTTCAAAGTAATCTGAAATTTACATTCAGAGTTCATGGACAGCATCCTTGTGAAGGATGGAAAATTGGATTATTTACAACACACAGCTTTCATTACTGTACTTATTTCTCTCTACTACACTTTTGGATTAATAAGAAAATAGGGAACTTGTAGAGCTCTTTGGAAGGCTCGTGTTGATTACATTGTAAAATTTTATTTATAATGTTATAGTTACAATAGATGACAAATCTAATAACCATTAAAACACAATATTTGAGTCATCTGAGTTAAAGAAACAGAATCTTTGCAGGGTTCGGTTTTTTTCCCCCACCTAAATGTAATTTACTTACGGTGTCACTATTCTGATGGAAGTATGCACAGAGCCATTGCTTTTTTACGTTCATTGTGCATTTTTGCTTAACTTCCTACTATTTAGTAATTCCATACAAGGATGCAGGCAATATAACTAATGTCCTGCTGAAGGTTAATGAGGGATAAAGGGAGTAGAAGGCATTATCTAGGTGAGATGAGGGAATGGTCAAAAGCAGTGTTGAGGATTGAGGACTGATGTATTGTTTCCATTATAACAGTCCCCCCTTATCCATGATTTCACTTTCTGCATTTCAGTGACCTGTTATTGACCACAGTCTACAGACATAAAGATATTTGAGAGAGAGAGAGATTATATTCACATAATTTTAATATAGTATACTGTTTTAATTGCTCTATTTTATTAAAATTGTTGTTCATCTGTCATGATGTGTAATTTTTTAATGCATTGAACTTTTTTATAGGCAAGTATGTATAGGAAAAACAGGATACATACAGGATTCTGTGCTGTGTGTTCAGGCATACCCAATGGGGGGGGGTATTGTTACATCTCCCCCACAAATAAGAAGGGACTACTGCATTTACCTGTATCTATTTTAACATAGTTATTCACTATTTTATTATTACACATTAACACAATAATGCTAAAATAAATTGGTTTCATTTTTAATTGTGTACCAATCTTTCTTCCTGTTAAATTACTAGGGAAGAAATGGATATATTCATTTATTAGAGCTTCTATAACAGATTACCACAATTTGAGAGGCTTAAACAATGGAAATTTACTATCACAGTAAACACAAGAAATCCAAGATTAAAGTATCCGCAGGACACGCTGCTCCAGAAGGTTTAAAAAAAAAAAAAAAAGATACGTTCCAAGCCTCCCTCCTAGGCTCTAGAAGGTCCTTGTCTGGTAGCCACATACTCCAACCTCAGCATAGCCCTCCCCTTGAGTGCGTGTATATCTGCAAATTTCTCTATTGTAAGGACACCAGTCTTACTTGATTAGTGACCCATCTTCCTCCAATAGGACCTCATCCTGACTAATTATACCTACAATGATCCTATTTCCAAATAAAGTCACATTCTGAAGTACCGGGGTTAAGAATTCAACATATGAATTTCTGAGAGATGCAATTCAATCTATACCAATGACCAAAGAAAATATGCTTACAAAAATTATTTTGATATTTATATCAATGGTTAAGACTTAGTTTTAGCTGTGAGAGGTAAAGCACCCTAAACAATAGTAGTTTAAGGTAGATGGGAGCTTACGTTTCCCCTATGTAAATAAATGCTGACTACCATCAAGGGCATGGGTACATTTGATCTATTACATCAACGTCTGGAAGAGGCCTCTTTGTGTTCCATTGTATCTGCATTCCAGCCAACAGGAAGAAGGAATTCAAAAGGAATATATTATCTCCCTGAAGGACACTTCCTGGAAATCATTCATGAAACTTCCAGGCATATACCATTAATCTGAAGTTAGTGACATAACCAGACTTCCTGTAAAGGAAACTGCAGAATATAATCTTAATCCAGGTAGGAATGCAGCTATTTACAAAATGTTCATCTGCCAGTGAAGAAGAAGAAAATACATCCTGCTTGATCTCTTGGTCTCTGTCATATCAGAATAAAATGGGGTAAATAAAAATATTTCTGTATTCAACAAATATTTATTAAATATGTTTCTTCACCAGATAGTACAAGGTGTTGGGATAAAAATGCATTAGTCTGTTTTCATACTGCTGATAAAGACATACCTGAGATTAGGTAATTTATAAAGAAAAAAAGGTTTAATGGACTCACATTTCCACGTGGCTTGGGAGGCCTCACAATCATAGCAATATGTGGCAGGCAAGAGAGAATGAGAGTCAAGCAAAAGGGAAACCAGGAATAAAACCATCAGAACTCCTGGGACTTACTACCATGAGAAAAGTGTGGGGAAAACCCACTCCATGATTCAATAATCTCCCATTGGGTCCCTCCTGCAACACATGTGAATTATGGGAACCAAAATTCAAAATGAGATTTGGGTGGGGACACAGCAAAACCACATCAGAAATATAAATGAAACTTGTGTCAGTTGACTCAACAGTTTTCTATTTATTTGGGAGGCAAGATAGTAGATATGTTAAAATTGCAATGAAGTAAAAATTTAAGATATATGAGAGGTGTAATACATGAGTAAACATTCAGAATACTGGGAGAAAAACAAAAAAGTTGGTAATATTTAAGCTAATATTGGAAATTGGCAGAGATGTGGCAAGCAAGAGGAAGAGGCAGACAGAAAAGCTGCAATGGAAGTACAATTCACTTTAGAGACATTTTAAAGAAATAAATCAAGATTTTATATTTAAAGATTATTGATTATTTATTTTGTTTAGTTCCTCAACAGTATTTTAAGAAGGCTGTTTTATTCTCTAATTGTATGGCATGATTATTTTCTTCCTTTCCTCCTTCTTTCCATACATGTTTATCACTTGTTTAAGAGAGTCAGATCGGGTGGTGGGGCCAAAGCATTCCTGAGAATTATAAAAACATACTCCTGACACCGTAGCTTGAAGTCTGAAGAATTATTTTAGAGATACCAACTTAGGTAATTGGGTTTCTCCTGAGATTTTTCTACTACCCTGTTATATCTTCCCATTTACATGACGTTGCTAAGCTAGAAGAGGGGAATGCTCTCTCTCTCTAGAAAAGTTGGGAAAATAATTTTGATGCTTTGAGCCACGTGGTGGCTCATGCCTGTAATACCAGCACTTTGGGAGGCTAAAGCAGGCAGGATCACCTGAGTTTAGGAGTTCAGGACCAGCCAGGCCAACATGTTGAAACCCCACCTCTACTAAAAATACAAAAAAAAAAAAAAAAAAAAAAAACAAGGTGTGGTGGCCATGGCTGTAATCCCAGCTACTCAGGAGACTGTGGTAGGAGAATCACTTGAACCCAGGAGTCAAAGGGTGCAGTGGGTTGAGATCACACCACTACACTCCAGCCTGAGTGGTAGAGTGAGATTCAGTCTCAAAAAAAAAAAAAAAAAAAAATCTGAATTACTGAGGTTTGATTTAAGAATCCTGTGTTCCAAGATGACACAGGCAGGTAGAATATTTGATAAACAATAGCAAAAATTCTCCAGTTCCTAGGTGAAATATAATTTCCCAAAGTAGAGAAGAGAAGAAAGTTTGCTGCTGGATATTTGAGGCAAGTCCTGCATTTTCTTTCTTCACTCCAGAGCCACTTATTTCAGAGGGAATAATTTAGGGCCAGGAGATGACTTTACCCTCACCCACAGGTTGATCAGGATGTCAAGAGTTTGGAATAAAAGAATAAAAAAGATATTTATTGTTTACAGATGTGAGTCAACATCATAGAGCAAAGAGCAGACAAATGTGAAAAAAGCTTAACACAGAAAATGCAGATAATTCCGCAAACACTTCAGAAGTAGCTCACACTTGAAATTCCAGCATTTTGGGAGGTTGAGGCAGGAGGATTGCTTGGGGCCAGGAGTTCCAGACCAGGCTGGGCAACACAGTTAGCAACTGTCTCTACTAAAAGGAAAACAAAATAGTCAGGCTTGGTGATGCACACCTGTAGTCCCAGCTACTCAGGAGGCTGAGGCTGGAGGACTGCTTGAGGCCAGGAGTTTAAGCCTGGACTAAACTATGATCATGTCACAGCACTCTAGCTTGGGCAACAGAGGGAGATCCTGTCTCTAAAAGAAAAAAAAAAAACAAAAACAGAAAGGTACAGGAAGAGCAAAAGTGAAGACCCTGAAATGAAAGATCTTTGAGGAAATGGAATAATTTTAGTATGAATAAAGCAAATTCTGAGCCAGTATAGTAGTAAGCTGTTAGTGAGGCAAGCAGAGCCAAGATCATGCAGAATTTTATTAGTTTCACCAATATATTTTAAGTGCCAACACAGTCTTAAGCCACATTTAAAATTGTGGACTGCTTCTGAAGATATCTGTTGCATCCATATGAAATTTTAATCAGGGAAGTGACATGATGGCATTTGATTTTTTTCAAAACATCACTCTGTCTGATGTGTGGAAAAATATTGATGCAAGTACACTGATGTATAGCTGCGTACAGATGTAATTGAAAGCCAACAGTGGTCTGATTTAGAATTGAAGTGTTGAGGATGGAAACGAGTGGTAAATTTGAGTTATTTCGTACAGAATGGAAAATGGGACTAGAAGGACACTGGAAGTGAAGGAGCAAAGACAATCACTGGTGACTGCCAGGTTTCTGACATTTGTGAGAACAGTGGTTCTATTTCTTAGATAAGGAAGTGTGCTAGAATTTTTTTTTGTTTTGCAGAAATTTCTGGTCTGTTTTAACATATTTATCATACAGGATGTCCTTTAGGGTCCTTTTGTCAACTGAATTGGGAAAGATTGAATATACAGATTTATCAATTTTAGTTAGAGAACCAACATTGGTCATTATGAATATTTCCATACAGGAAAATGTTGCCTCTCAAAATGATATCTCTTTCATTTCATCTTTAGTTTATTTTGCATTTACTTCATTTTCTCTAGAGTTTTCTAGTTTTCATCATCTGGGGGTCTATTTATTTTCTCCTTATCATATTTTAAATATTATAAAAGCATTTTACCAGGTCGAATAGAATGTTTTCTTAAATGTAGTAGCTGATGATCATTAGTTTATAAAAATGCTCACTATGTTGGTATACTTATTTTGTAAATAGCTGTAATTATACAATGGACAATGGACTGAATATGAATTGCCCTAAAATTCATGTTGAAATCCTAATGTCTAATGTTCTGGTATTTAGAGATGGGGTTATGGGTGTTAAATAGGCCCTAAGAAAGGAGCTCTCATAAATGAAATTAATGCCATTACGAAAAAAGAACCCAAAGAATGCTCTCAGCCTCCTTCCACCATGTGAAGATACAACAGACTGAAGTCAGCAGTCTGTAACCTGGAAGAGTGTCTTCAACAGAACCTGTCCCATCTGGCACCCTGATCCAGAGTTTTAGCCTCCAAAACTGTGAGAAATAAATTTCTGTTGTTTATCAGTCATCTGGTCTATGGTACTTTGTTACAACAGCCTGAACTGACTAAGACTATTTATAATCTCATAATTTAAAATCATTTTCAAATAACCTTTCTGTTTTTCTAGTCATATGATCATGACCATTTGAAAGCAAAAAGAAACTTTCTTAGGAGATAATTTTACCTCTTAATTTTGTATTCCAAATCAATGCTAAATAGTAATGATTATAACTAGTTTTGAAATACCTGTTTTACTTCAATAATATTTCACTGTATTATTGACCCTATAGAGAAAGATATCATCAATAAAAGTAATTCAGCCATTTAAGGAAAAAAATAAAGAAAAATAGACATTTAATTGATTAATGTTGAATTATATGAATTACCTGCTGCTCTTTTTAATTTAGTGCTGCATTTTATGAGTTAATATTTAATTTAGGGTGCTTTATTTTCTATTAATAAAGGTTACTAGTCATTTTTAGTGGGGAGTTAGTTTGGGAAAGAAGCCTTTGTTATATTTAACATCAGAATTATGATGACACTTTATAATAATTTGAGAGGCCTTCCACCTACCTCTAGTAATTGTCTAATTGTTTAGTGTCTTATCTCTTATGTAAAAGTTTGACAGAACACAATCACGAAATGCATTGACAGAATACAATCATGAAACTGTCTGATTTCAGCAAGGGCATTCATTCTTAGACTCACTTTTCAATTGAATTTTGCATATTGAAGTTCTGCCTTCTCAAATAACTCATCAAAAGCCTAGGAACATTGCTCATATTTTCTTTTGGCATACGTTTAGGAGATTAACTTAGACACAATCCAAATTTATTTGTGGAAAACTGGATACTTCCATTTCTGCTCTTATTCATTTAGAAAATCTTTTTTTTTCCTGAAATATAACACATTCACTAAAATGTCTGGATGTCTAGCCATTTTTATCAGTCAGGCTGATAAAAATCATTAGATGTAAGATTGCCTTATATCTCTAGAGCTCTAAATACATAATTTAGCAACCTATTTTAATATTATTGTTGTAACAGTAATTCTGACTTTCTGGAACTTATTACTGATGAATATCATTATTTTGTAATTTTGAAGTTTATAGTTTTCTTTCTCATCAATTCAGTTTTTCTGTTATGTTCCTGTACAATCTAGGACCTTCTCATAAGCCTGACTCACATACCATTACTGTTTTTCTGTGTTACATTCTCATCCCACCCTATCTGTATTTCTGCTCAATTTTCAGCCAGCACCCATTTGTAGGTCTGTCTCTCGTCATATTTCACAATTTGTTTCTTGGCTCATAGAAACTAGGTTTCTTGAAATTTATCAAGGGAATAAGCCAGCAGTCCCTTCATACATTTTCTAGGTTTCCAAGATTAAATCATTTTTACAATAATTTTCACACCTACCTCTTAAGTGCTGTTTCCCTTTTTCTGCTGTGGCTCTTTTTCACTCCATTGTTTTTTTTTGTTTTTTTTTTGTTTTTTTTTTTTGTTTTTCATCAGAATTATCTTAAAGTACTTAAAATTTTGTTTGGATAAGATTGGTCTTTCTCACTAAGGCACAATTAGTGGAATTTTGAGTCTCATCTTACTCCCCGTGAATCTTGCTCTACCAGGAGGAAGTGGCAAGAGGGCCTTCAGTGCCTTGCAGGTAAAAAACTGGAAGGTAGACTGTGGGGACAGTGTTATTAAATATTGCATCTTATTTATTTATTTATTTATTTATTTATTTATTTATTTATTGAGGCAGAGTCTCACTCCATCACCAGGTGCCAGGCTGGAATGCAGTGGCGCAACCTCGGCTCACTGCAACCTCCACCTCCCGGGTTCAAGCAATTCTACTGCCTCAGCCTCCCAAGTAGCTGGGACTACAGGCACACACCACCATACCCAGCTAATTTTTTTTGTATTTCTAATAGAGACAGGGTTTCACCATGTTGGACAAGATGGTCTCGATCTCTTGACCTTATGATCCGCCCGCCTGGGCCTCCCAAAGTGCTGGAATTACATAAATATTGCATCTTAAAAATAAAGCCGCCAGGCATCATGGCTCACGCCTGTAATCCCAACACTTTAGGAGGCTGAGGAGGGCGGATCACCTGAGGTCAGGAGTTCGAGACAAGCCTGGCCAACGTGGAAAAACCCCATCCCTACTAAAAATACAAAAATTATCCGGGCATGATGGAGCACACCTATAATCCCAGTCCCTCAGGAGGCTGAGGCAGGAGAATTGTTTCAACCCAGGAGGCAGAGGTTGCAGTGAGCCAAGATCGAACCACTGCATTCCAGCCTGGGCATCAGAGGGAGGCTCTGTCTCAAATAAATTAAAAATAAAAACAAATAAAATAAAGCCCAAACCTAGCTTTATTAGGACTAATATGAACCTACTTATGTCATAATCTAGGTATCCAAAGTACACTAGTTTTAATTTGGGTTTTGTGTGGTATGACTATCAGGAAAGGTTTGGTGGGCAATTTACAGCTTTCAGTGTTACTTTGTTATACTGTAGACAAACCTCCTTGCTTAATCTGTATGTACCATGAAATACAATTTCGGACTATGCTAGCATATCTTGCTAATTTCTTTCAATTCCTGAAGAATTTAATCACTATGCCTTGTATTTGAACATATTTATCATAGAGTAAATTTTCTTTCATTTTTAAATTTATTTTCCTTAAAGATAATCATGATCTTTTAAATTAGAGGCACTGTTTCTCTCAATCTAATCACATTCAAGACCTAAATCTGTGTTATAAACATACAACTTATTCAATAGACAATTCTTTCCTTTACAACAAGACATTAAATATGATTACAAGAGTGAGAATGTTAGAGTACTTACAAAATTTTATATTTTCACAAATAATTAATGAAACAATGTATGAAAGATATTTCAATGATATACTTGAAGTGGTATTGAAAGTATTCCTGGCCAGGTGGGTGGTTCACACCTGTCATTCCAACACTCTCGGAGGCCCAAGCAGGTGAATCACCTGAGGTCAGGAGGTAGACACCAGACTGGCCAACATGGCAAAACTCCATCTCTACAAAAAAATACAATATATATATATATATATATCTGGGTGTAGTGGCAGGTGCCTGTAACCTCAGCTACTCAGGAGGCTGAGACAGGAGAATCTCTTGAACCTGGGAGGCGGAGGTTGCAGTGAGCCGAGATCCCACCACCACTGCACTCCCGCCTGGGCAACAAGAGTGAAACTGTCTCCAAAAATGAAAGTATTCCTTTTCTCCTCAGGTATTATCATTATTTAATGCAGTACTTTGTCCTACTAGGAGTTTTCTCTTTGGAGGACTCATTTAATAATTTTTTCTAGAGTAATGATGGATATCCTGCTCAGCATTAACTTTAATAATCTAGTAAAGCCTTTACAGAAACTTTAGAACAACAATTGTAACATATTACTTAGCTACTGAATTACAGAAAGATGAAACAGATTACCAAGAATGTAGTGAGAATAGATCAAAAAGTGTGAAGGCAAAAAACTAGAGCCAGAATGTCTTAGTTATTTTAGAGAAAATAGGGTAGCAATTACCAAGAATACATGAATTGAACTTAGCTTCTTTCAGAAATTCTTTATTAAAAAAAAAAAAATACCACTCTTCCAGTCTCTCCATATGAAATAATAGAAAAATAATGTAGTTATCTTACTTAAACACAGAGATTTACAATAGATCCCCAAAAGGCAATTGACATTGATCATAAAAAAATATATATATTTATTGATTAGTTTCTGCAATCAAGTGAAATAATAAAGAATCCTCCATGCTTATCACCATTTTTAATTCTAGCGCTTATAATCCTTTCAAGGATGGTATTTCACTCACTTCCTGAATGGTTTTTCACTGAACTTCAAGTCAGCCCTCAATTCAATTCTATAAGCCAATGCTTGTTAGTTTTTAGTGAACTAAATACCCAGCTTTCCTACATACGAAATTCTTTGAAATAAAACTTTGTAAAGTAAAATTTCTGGTTCTTCAGATGACACATTACTCCATATCTCTATTGTCAAATGTATTTTGGTCTTCACAATATAAATTTTGAAAATATCACTCACTGTGAAGTATTGACTTATAATTAGTACATTCTAATTCAAAATCTAATCATATAGGTCCTGAGAAAAACGCAGATAATTTGGGGGCTAACAAAATAAATGGCACTCATACACTTAAGACTTTTTAGGTTATTATATTTGATCAGTTGACTCAATCTATACCACTAACAAAATATAATTTAACCAAATGTTTAAAAAGAAAATAATTCAGTCTGACTAAAGTCAATATATTTAAAATTGCATTATTATAGAAGATGTGACATTCTTTATAAAATGCAATTGACCTTCTAAAAAGGCATAATTTCAATATCATAAGCCATTTACATTAAAAAAAAAGGCTTGGTCTAGCCTATTAATCTCATTTCTCCTTAAGATGCTAATTTCTGCTTGCTTATATTCTAAAATATGATAATTAAAATATATTTTTCACAGTCTCAAAAATTGTTTTATATATTCTAAATTTAAATAAATTTACATGTATTCAGAATATTTCAGGCTTTAAATATATTTCATTAATAAGTGATTAAACAGATGCTCAGTTCACACTGAGGTTTTATTCTTCTAAGTTTCTGCAGTCTTATCTCAAATCAATGGCCTGATAATGCTTTTCCCTAAAGAGTGAAAATCTACTACCAAAGACAAATTACTTTCATTCATATTCTCTTCTTCAACAATTCTACATATGAATATGCTAATAATGTAATGTGACATTTCAAAAATTATCTCTCAAATAAAATTCTCATTTGTTCCTGAGGACCTCTGCCTGTTACATAAATCACCATATTACAGCACTCGTCAATGAATAGCAATGGAAAAATTGAGGTTGAAATACTGGTTTTGCCAAGCTTGCTGAATTACTGTCAACAAATTTCTTTACCTAGTATCTACCTAGTATTTCTCAACTTTAGTATGGAGGAAATACCACCTTTCATATAAGACCATTGGAAAGAATAAGTGAAATAATTAAATAATTAAAGCAAAGCTTTTAATAAAATGGATCATAATAAACACTACTAGTGGCCGGTGGTCACTACATATAGTGCTAGTGGTTAAGTAATACCATTAGACATTAATAATATAAGCTATTTGTAAAACATGCTGTTAAAAAAAATCATCATATTTTTACAATTCTGAATTCCTACTCTACACAGACAAATGATATGTTTTCATAAATATCTGAAAACTCTTTTAGAAGACAGATTTACACAGAAATACCTATAAAAGTTGTAAAGTTCTGTGGATGATATAAATACTAACATAGATAAGTGGCACAGGAGTTTAGATTTAGTAGGAGTGCTGCTAAAAGATTCACTGAGGAAGTAGTAACTTTTCCTGGGTCTTAAAAAGTAAGAAAGACTGAAAGAGAGGAAAAAACATCCCATGAAAAAAGAAGGATATACTTAAATGCACTGAGTTTCAAAAGTGAGAAGTGGAAAACATACTCAATTGATGTGGATGGAGTTGACAGGCCGGGAAAAGCAAGCTGATATTAAATTGTTAAGGGTTACAATTGTCAATTAAACTATTTTATTTGACTGCCACGCTGGTAATGACTTCGACACTGACAGAATAGCTGTTACTGGACTGGCCCTTCCATAGTAAATAACTATTAAACTAGATTAACTATATGGGTATGATTTTTAAAGCACTGAACAAGAAGTAGCACACATTGTGATCCTTAAGGGAAGGAGCACTCAGGTGGTGAACTCTCTCTTCATACTGGCTTCCTAGCTGGGGCACCCTTCAAAGAACGCGACATTGAACTATGCTCAATATTGCAGAGCTGAGGAGGCTTAGATTGGAGTTTTGATTTGCAGAAATGGGTGGAATTTGTACCATACAATATTGGACAGGAGATAGGTTGGTCATAAGTCTGCATGGGGTTTTATGGGGTCTTTGGCTGAGAAATGAATTGAACAGGTACACAGTGTTACTGTGAGAGGCCTAATGGAGAATTATGGCTAACAGCTGAATGCTGAGTGGAGGAGGTATCAGAGCTTGTTCTATTCTGGAAGACTTTGGAATCCAAACTGGAGAAACCTCACTGGGCACCTAAGATACTTATTTGTAATGTCAGAAAAGCCATACTTTAAGACAAAAATGTCTATATTCTGTATTAAGGGCAGCATTCCGGGACAAGGAACAGAACCACGGATCCATATTAAGAAATGAATCCTCAGAGGAAGAATAGTGTCTACCAGTAATTACTAATTGGTCAAATAAAATCAACACCCTGTTAAGGAAGACAATATGATCAATATTCCACATAATGAGTCACTTCCAATGTCCAGCCTCCATTAAAAATGTTAAGCATGTGAAGAAGCAGATTCAGTGAAAGGGCTAAAGGAGAGCCTTTTTCAGTTATTTTCTAGCTGGTATACTGATTATTTCACAATGAGCAATCTAGAGGAGGGAGGATTAAAGGCAGGTTGTCAGGGTGTTTCAGCCAAAGGCATGACAATATATATATATATCACATTCATTGACTCTAGGTCCTTTTCTTTTACTGGATATTTCTCCTATAGACTATGAAAGTCCAAATTTCTGCTTCATAGATGGTAGAGGGAGTAGAGCAAGGCTATAAAATCAAATAGAATTTTGTTCAAATACCAACTTTAATATTTACTAGTCATGTGGCGTGAAAAATTTAAATTAGTTTTCTGATTCTCATCCTCCTCATCAGCAAATGAATTTAATGTTGTATTTGTTGAGAAAACACATAAGGTAATGTTTGAACATGGCTGGACACATTCCATATGCTCAAAGAGTGGTGAGAATGATTATTATGGATTATTTAATCAAACAATGGTGTTCTTATGTGGACAGTAAAAGGTTAACTCAGTAGGTCTGAATCACTCAAATCCTGAACATTCTAAAGAAAGGTCTGTCTTCAGGACTGAATTTTGGCCAGCTCCTTTATTCCCTCCTGGGAACATAATTCCTGAAAAGAGTGTTCCTGTATGTCTGAGGCCTCAGGCCATATTGTACCAATCTGACCAGATAAGTTTACCTTAACCATGTGACTTATGTTGAATGCTAATTTTTTCTTAGAGTAGAGGGTGAGTGGGAGGCAGGGCACAGCTGCAGTCTGAGAAGCTGAAGTCAGTCATGCAGTCACTACGTGCTTCTTTGGCCTCAAACATAAACCCTGGACACCAAAGCTTAGGTAAGCTTTGATGACATCTAGCTTGTGTCATCACATAACATTGCTGGGAGAATTACATAGGTCCTTGCGCAGCTCTACTGGCAGCCTACAAGCTGGCATCTGGTTTCTTCTAATTTTGTCTTTTTCTTCACTAATTTTAATCTGTATCTTTTTGCCATAATAAACTATAACTATGAGTACAACAGGTTTTTTTCTCAGTCCCATGCATCCTTGTAGCGTGTCATTGAACCTAAGAGTAATCCTGAGGAGTCCACACACACCATGTTCCCTCCCTTTATGAAGGGACTCAAGGGGATATTATTCATGACACTTCATTTAGCCATGGATGAGTGAAGATTTTTCTTAGGAATTCTGGGATCCTAAAAAATATCACTGTGCGTTCAAAACTTTTTTAAATGCTGTTTTATTTACATTAAAATATAAATAATATGATAAGCATATTATGAACTGCCCAGATAACCACTGTATAACTGACTATGGCCCAGAGCATTAGCCCCTGTGCTTGCATTGGTTCGACCATCTTTGAAGCTGATGAGTACTCCTGCAATCCTAGAGGATGTTAAGGAAAGACAAGTGGAACACAGAAAGACACAACTGTGTTGAAGATCATTTGACATTGAGAGGTACTCCGAAAATTAAAGTTCCTGAGTAGAACTGAATTATGAAGAGACACATTAGCATTTACAGAGAAAAATTTTTTAAAACTTACATATGAGAAGCCAGTATATTGCACTTTATAAACAAAATGTCACTTCTGCAAAATTTAGTGTTATTCTTAACATTAAGTGCTTATTAAGTTTGACTAGTATTGTCATGTTAATTAGTACTAACATATATCTTATTGATTTTATAGTTGTATAAAAGAAATATATGGAGTTTTTCCTGAGCTTTATAGTTTTATAAAATGTAACTAATGATTTGATAATATTAGCTTCAGTCAATATTTTGAATCTGTAAGAATTTATTTTATACCTCTGAAGACACCAGCAAGTTTCTGATTTAAGAAACCTGAAAAGGAATATATATTTGTATTTGTGGAATGTGAAAGAAATAATGTAAAAAGTTTAATTTGTATGTAAATATATGGGTACCCTTTAGCCATCAAATTGTATTACATAATATTGGTTTTAGATTACTTGATATGAATACTTGAGTAATTAAAAAAAAAATTTAAAGGCTTCAAATTCCACAAGTAAAAAGTGTGGATATTAACATATATCAGATAGGGTTGCTATGTAGAATGATTTATGTAATAAGAACCCATCATCTCAGCCCAAAATCTCCTTAAGCTGATGTGCAACTTCTGCAAAGTCTCAGGATACAAAATCAATGTGCAAAAATCACAAGGATTCCTATACACCAATAATAGACAAATAGCCAAATTATGAAGAATGGCTACAAAGAGAATAAAACACCTAGGAATACAACTAACAGGAATATGAAGGACCTCTTCAAGGAGAACTACAAACCACTGCTCAGTGAAAAAATAGAGGACATAAACAGATAGAAAAACATTCCATGCTCATGGTTAGAAAGAATCAATGTCATGAAAATGGCCATACTGTCCAAAGTAATTTAAGGATTCAATGCTGTCCCCATCAAACTACCAATGACTTTCTTCACAGAATTGAAAAACACCTTAAACTTCATATGGAACTAAAAAGGAGGCTGCATATCCAAGACAATACTAAGAAAAAAAAAAAAAGCTGGAAGCATCATGCTACCTGACTTAAAACTATATTATAAGGTAAGGCTACTGTACTCAAAATAGCATGGTACTGGTACCAAAACAGAGATATACATCAATGGAATGGAACAGAGACCTCAGAAACAATGCCACACAATTCCAAAAACATATGCATTAGGGCTTTCCCCTGCTTCATCTCAAATTAAACATAGCCCTGCAAAGTGGCTTATTTGCATTTTACCTTAACCTTAGACTACCAAAGGAGTAATATTGCCTTATCATCAACTTGCAAAAGAACAGGCTTACCAATTCTTGTCATAATACTTCTATAACCTTACAAAAATGTTCTTTTTAGCCTTATCTCTATAACCACAACATTAATCATTTAATTTTTCTCTCATTTTGATGAAATCAACTTTATTCCAGACTCTCCGAGGATTAACTGTGTCCAACACTAGCTTTCTCTAGTTAGACTTTAAAATCATTGAAATGGTTCTCTGCTTACAGCTGAACCTTATCGGTTCAGCTCCTTGTGGCTTTCCTGGGACATCAGGCCACAATTCTCTTCATTAAAGCCATCGCCACATCTCAAACATTTTTTCTTACTCGGCCTTCCTGTGTACAACTTTCCTATTATTTGCTCTATAAAAATCCCTTCTACTAGTGCATTGTACACTGAGCATTTTTCTGGGTAATATTCCACAGTGGAATATGGTTCAATATTCTTCCTGAATAAAATACTGAGAAAGCAAGGGGAGACAAGATGATAGAAAACACCATTAGAGTTCATTTTAAAAAATCAAGACACTTAGTTTATTTCAGTTTCATGTACCCATGCCTACATGTACATGCATATGCTATTATATAATAACATTCAACCAGGAGCTTTATAATATGCAATGTACCTCTATTTATTTTCATGCTTGTATTTATTAATTAAATACCAACAGTCAATATGTGCATGTATAAACTAGTAAACCTACTAGATGATAAATTTCATGTGTAGAACTTTTGTCTGTCACAATCACTGCTATTTCTCCTAGAAGAGTAAATACAAGCACTCAGTATGTATTGATTGAAGAAAGAATATGACAATATCGAAGGAGAAAAACAAGTTTTAGGGCTGATACTACTAACCTACTTCAAGATTTACTATGAATCCACAGTAATTAAGACAATTGCATTGACAGTAGAATAGCCAAAATCAACCAATAGAACAAAATAAAAAGCCAAGGAATATACTTGCATAAATATAACCAACCGATCTTTGACAAAGTAACAAAGATAATTCAATGAATAAAGAGTAAGCTTTTCAATAAATGGTGATCTCACACTCCATATCCATATGCAAAAGAAAGCAAACAAAAAAAATACTCGACGCAGACCTTACATTAATATTTTTCACAAAAATTAACTCAAAGTACATCACAGACCTAAGCACAAAGTTCAAAATAAATCTCCTATAGGGGAGAATCTAGGTGAGCCAGAGTTTGGTGGTGACTTTTTAGATATGACACCAAATATACGAATCATAAAAAATTAAGTGTATCTTATTAAAATAAAATATCTCAGCTAGGTGGGGGTGGCTCATGCCTGTAATCCCAGCACTCTGAGAAGCCAAGGTGGGCAGATCACTGAGGTTAGGAGTTTGAGACCAGCCTGGCCAACATGGCAAAACCCCATCATTACTTTAAAATATATATATATATATATATATATATATATATATATATATATATACACATATTAGCCGGGAGTGGCGGCAGGCACCTGTAGTCTCATCTACTCAGGAGCCTCAGGCAGGAGAATTGCTTGAACCCGGGAGGCAGAGGCTGCAGTGAGGGGAGATCACACCATTGCACTCCAGCCTGGGTGACAGAGCAAGACGTTGCCTCAAAACAAAACAAAACAGAACAAAAAAGTGTCTAAACAGTGCCCGGACACTGAGCGGTAGAGCCAGGCCAGGAAAGCCTGACTTCAGGCCCCCACGTGTCGTGAACAGGCACTGGCTGTGGGAGGTAGGGGGCAGGTGACCTGGGAGTATGTACTTCAGTCACATTTCAGCCCGGGCTGGGGCAGCCCACAGTGGCACCTTACTTTCTGTGGGCAGACAAGCTTGTCCTCGAGGCAAGTGAAAATGGGTCCTGGCTTCCCTGCTAAGGACAGCTGGGTCGTTGCCAATGGCTCACATTTTAGAACTGGAGGTAGCAGTCAGCCAGCTGTGGTGGTGGCTGTAGGTAGGGAATGTCAACGGGGCTTCACAAACATGGAGATGCAGGGACTGTTGGGACAGGAGATAAGGTACCTTCTGGTGGGGGCTGGGCTTTCAATAGGCCTTGCTGTCTGGAGCTGCTTAGGGCCGAGGTTGTGTGAGACCCAGTGTGAGCTCACTCTCTTGAGCAATGCCTTTGTGTGGTCTCCAAGCAGCTTCCTATGTTAGTCTCAGGGCCTCTGAGGGTCTAGGGGCTTTTCCATGGCTGGGATGGGAGAGTCTGTGGTAGGAATGTGAACCACTGGGATCACTCACTTACCCTTTCCCATACTGGGGAGCGACTCCAGGCTGAGGTCTGACTCCTGCTGAGCAAGCTGCATTGTGCTCCTGACCTCCCTCACACTCCAGGTGTTTCCTGTCAATTCTCTATTGAAGTCTGGTGTTCCCCATTGATCTATTCTCTATTGAAGTCCGGTGTAGATCTATTGAGAGTGTGGTTAATGTTTGCTATTTCGGTTCTTCTTTGAAGAGGAGGCAAGTACCAGATGCCTGTAATCAGCCATCTTGAAACCCTTAATTGAACTTTGAAATTCTAAAGTTATGTTATTTTACATTGTGATAGATATTCATTAAATGTCTGAGTCACTTCCAAATAAGAAAAGAATGCTAAAACAAAAATTTCTAAATATAACTATATATCTATTATTGGCTTCTTAAGTTTTATAGAAAAATATATATATTTGGGTCTATTAATTCACATAACAATTATGTTACAGGGAAACATGTTCCTAAAAAATTATAAAATGGTCTTTTCTAGATAATACTGATAAGTGACAGTGTAAAATTTATCAATTCCTAGGTTTTCACTAGAAAAGCAGTTTTTAAGAGTTAGAAATTCTAATTAATATATATAAAACTCTGTATAGAAAGTGACCCAAAATAGATGTGTTTTTGACAAGAAAACTATAAGAAAGAAATGAAAATGCAGTCTTTATTGAACAAGAGAATAATTTGTCTAAATTCAGAAGTTATTAAAAGTTTATATCAAAAGATAGAACCCAGGAGGCAGAGGTTTCAATGACCAGAGATGATGCCACTGCACTCCAGCCTGGGTGACAGAGCAAGACTTCGTCTCAAAAAAGAAAAAAAAAAATATGTTCAATGAAATATTTTCTTTATGGAATGAAAAGATAAGATGCAATTGGGAGAAAATACTGCTAAATACATATCTAATAAATAATAAGTATTCAAAATACACGAAAAACTCTTAAAACTCCATGATAAGAAAAATAATTCAATTTAAAAATGAGCAAACTATGTAATCCCAGCACTTTGGGAGGCCGAGGCGGGTGTATCACGAGGTCAAGAGATCGAGACCATCCTGGTCAACTTGGTGAAACCCTGTCTCTACTAAAAATACAAAAAATTAGCTGGGCACAGTGGTGCGTGCCTGTAATCCCAGCTACTCAGGAGGCTGAGGCAGGAGAATTGCCTGAACCCAGGAGGTGGAGGTTGCGGTGAGCCGAGATTGTGCCATTGCACTCCAGCCTGGGTAACAAGAGCGAAACTCCGTCTCAAAAAAAAAAAAAAAAAAGAGCAAACCATCTGAACAGATACCTAATCAAAGAACATTTACAGATGGAACATGTATGTGAAAAGATGCTCAACTTCATATGTCATTTGATAATTCTAAATTAAAACAAAAATGAGATATAATTACCCAGCTGTTACATTGGCTAAAACCCAAAACACTGACAACACCAAATGCCACTGAGGATGTGGAGCAACAGGAACTCCCATTCATTGCTGGTGGCAAAAAGCCACAGTCATTTTGAAAGACAGATCTGCAGTTTCTTACAAACCTACGCATCCTCTTACCATATAATCATAATTATGTTCCTTGATATTTACTCAAAAAAAGTTGAAAACTTAGGTATATACAAAAATCTGTGCAAGAATATTTACAGCAGTTTTATCATAATTTCCAAAATCTGGAATTAACCAAGATGTCCTTTAACGGGTGAATAATAAAATGCTGTAGTACATCCATACAATGGAATATTGTTGAGCAATAAAAAGAAATGAGCTACTACACCACAGAAGACATGGAGGAAACTTAAATGCATAGTGCTAGGTGAAGGAAACCAATCTGAAAAGGCTGCATACTCTAATAATTTCAACTATCTGACATTATGGAAAAGGTGAAACTATAGAGACAGTAAAAGAATCAGTGGTTCCCTAGGGTTTGGGGGAAGGGAGTGGGAGATCCAAGGTGGAGTACAGGGGATTTTTAGGTGAGTGGTGAATGTGTGCCATTATATATTTATCAAAACCCATAGAATCTACAACACGAAGAGTAAACCCTAATGTACTCTGTGGACATTAGTTAATAATAACATCAGAACTGGCTACTTAATTATAACAAATGCACAACACTAATGCAAGATGCTAATAACAAAGGAAAGGGAGTGCTCTAAAAAAAAGCGAGGGGAGCAGGAGAGGGTGGGGGACAGAACAAAGCAAGGATGTGGTCTCAGCTGGAGCACAGCTTACGTCTGGTCCCATAGAAAGGTACAGACATACTGCTATGACTGAAAAGGTGTGTCTCCAACATTCATATTTTGAAGCCTAATTCCCAAGGTCATGGCATTTAAAGGTGGGGCTTTGAGAGGCAATTAGTTCATGAGGACCCTCCACCACATAAGAACCCAGTGAGAAGAAAGACTTCTAGGAACCAGGAAGCCAGCCCTCACCAGTCACCAGTCCTCTAGCACCTTGACCTTCTACTTCCCAGCCTCTAGAAAAATATGAAAATAAATTTCAATTGTTTACATGCAATCTAGTCCATGCTATGTTTATTATAACAGCCCAAATGGACTAAGATCTTATCCAAATACCTCTCAATTACTTTCTATAGCAACAACTTTCTATCTAACACCTGTTGTACAAAGAAAGTCAACTGTGGCAGGAGTCTACAAGCAAATAGGAGATACCTATGATGAGGTCAACTTTGTGAATGTTGATGCATAGAAACCGACAATTGGAATTGGTGTAGGCTTTTCACATGTTCAAAAAATATCTTTGTACCTATACTTGATTCTTATATCCCCTTGAGGTGATCAGGGAAGTCCATTATTTGGAGAGCATAGCCAACAGCATTGGGCCAAGAGCACCTTTCCTGAATATGCAGCAGGCAACATCCATAAGGAGAAAGGATGGGTGCAGGAGGCCAGACACTGGTATCTGGGAAGGGCATGAGTAGTGCCCACTACCCCGTTCTGGGCAGTATCAGGTAAGAAGGTTATAGAGATGAGCAGGATCCAGTCTCTGCCCTCAGGGAACTCAGCAAGAGTATATGCATATATATAAATATACATATTTCACAATGAATAGTCATTATTTGTGGCTTTCTGTGAAATTTTATTGGGCATTCTTTTAAAGGCAGAAACTTTTATTTCTTAGTTTATTTCCAGTGCTACATGTAAGGCCTCTACATGGAAAGGAAAAATAAATATAAAGGAAGAGAACACGAAGAGTAGCTAAATAGGCCAGGCGCAGTGGCTCACGCCTGTAATCCCAGCACTTTGGGAGGCTGGTGTGGGTGTATCACCTGAAGTCAGGAGTACGAGGCCAGCCTGGCCAACATGGTGAAATCCCTTCTTTGCTAAAAATATAAAAGTTAGCTGGGGTGGTGGTGGACGCCTGTAGTCTCAGCTACTCAGGAAGCTGAGGCAAGAGAATCCCTTAAACCCGGGGAGGCAGACGTTGCACTGAGCCAAGGTGGCACCACTTCACTCCATCCTGGGTGACAGAGCGAGACTTTGTTTCTAAAAAAAAACATGTGGCTAAACAAAAAAGAAAAAAAAAGCATGGGAAAAATAGAGAGAAAAATGAAAGGCAAGACAAAGAAAAAGGAAAAGAACAACAAAGCAAAAATGAGAGGTAAGAAGGAACAGAAATAAAAGAATGAACACAAAGGAAAATAAGGGAAGAAGGAAAGAGCAGTAAAGGAGGAAGAAAAGATATGAAAAGAAAGGAAGGTAAAGGCTGAATGTGAGACGGGGAAAGAAGGGGAGGAAGGTGTGAGGAGGCAAAACTTACTAGCAGGTAAATGTTCACCTGGGTTTTAAACAAAACTGTTTTTGTATTTTCATCAGTGAAGTACTTTTGCCATTCAAACAACTCTTTAGGAAGTAATATAATATTTTTGTAAGAAAAGGTGTCACAGAAAGACAAAGAGTAGTATATTTTGACCCTTACAGTCATGCATTTCCAATAGAAGTTATCCAAAAGTGACTTATCTTTCCCTTAAGATGACTCTGGTATTCATAAGCTATTAGGTAAATAATAATCCCATAATTTTCTCTATCCACATTCACATTAACATCCATACCAATTTTAACATATCACTGACAGGTGGCAATCATTCCCCAAATCATAATATATGGGTTTTCTTAATTTGTGAAGCTCTTATACAAATAATTAAGTTTGTTACCTATTTTTACAGGGCTCTTTTCTAAAAATCTGTGCATTATATAAATAAAGAAAGCTAATATTGAGACAGAGATAAATGCTTTTGAATAGTAAATGATATTTTATATCTTTTTATGCATCCCATCATTTTATTTCCAATATCTGTATATAGTTTGCAAATTTATTTAAGCAATTCACACATGAATACCGCCACCACCACCTTACACATTTTCTTCCTGTCATCACAGCTTCAGAACAGCTACCACTTATATGCAAAGGAAAGGCATCAGCTGCTTTAAATAAGAGCTAATTGTTCATAAATAGCAGAAAATAGTGATAAAATAAGGAAAATAAAAATGGTATACAGAAGTGGACAACAGAAAAAAGAGCAGATATTTCCCACCTTTGAAACCTAGCTTATTAATTGAAGTTTGATTCTGTATGTATTCCAGTAATTACAATACCCTTTAGATATTCTCTAATATATTGCTACTCTAAACTTTGAAATGTTCTTTACTTTTTTTTTTTTTTTTTGCCGGGTCACTGAAAGGTAATCAATATGAGACCCTGATTTTGCATTTCAGTATGAATTTACTTTGAAAAACAAAGCAAATACTCTTGAGTGAAACTCAGTGCTTACCTTTTATTCCCTGTGGCATTTTCAAATGCATTCAAAGGCAGAACAATCAAGGAGAGTTTATATTCTAAATCTTTACTTTTGAAGGGGATGGTTGGGGCTCTAAGCTCTTTTGAAATGTTTATTTTTGAGAAAGTTGAACTATTGTCTTGATCAATTTCATTAGACAAATAAAATTGCAACAGCCTCAGACATGAAGATTAATAAAACTCAGAGCCTGCTTTATGATGACTTTAGTTCACATGTAATAGTGAAAAGATTAAGTTCATCAATAGACCCAAAACAGATAACATTTTTTTTCTGTATTAATTCTGAAGAAATCTGTAGGAAGTGAAGAATGGGGCAGCTGCTTCTAATAGAAAGAAATAATTCAGTTCAGTCACATAACCTAAGAGCTGAGAGTGTTATTGCTTTTTTCTTCCTGCAGTCTAAGTTAAAAGAGATAGGTTGACTCTAAAAATAAACATAATATATAACAGTCTCTCAGGCATTGTCAAAAGCAATATGGAGAGACTGATGAGGATTCTTCTACAGAGTTTAAATGAACCTTCTTCTTTCTCTATTCAGTCAAAATATAATTTTTTAAAAGCAATTGGTCACATCTTTCTACTGGGATGATATTCTTTTGACTGATTCCGCCAAAATATAAAACAATAAGAAATGACAACAATTCCAAACCAGAATCCAGTGATGAGCTAAGTTTTCAGACAGCTTAAAATATGAGATGGAGAAGTAAAGCAGTGTATGAACTTAGTTCTATAATTTAAGCTACTTATTACTTTCAGGATCAAAGAGAAATAGTGAATAAATAAAAATGCTCTTACTTTTACATTCAAGTTTGCTCCTTTTACTTCAATTTTTGTCTTGTGAATTATACACAACCAGAAATGCCTTGGGCCTTTATTAAAATGCCAGTTCTGTTCACAAACTTAGAAAAGTGAAATTAAAGCTCCACAACATAAATATTCCCTTGAATTGCATTGTTTGAGGATAATATCCTCTAAGTTTTGGGGAAGTTAAGAAACTTAAAACTAAGGCACTAATAGCTCCTGGAATTTGTAGCAACTCAGTAGTGTAAACTAAACATAAAATCCTAAGTTCCCAACAGACTGAATAGACACCCTCTTAGCCAAATGAATCCCAGAAAAACCTTAAAAACTGAGTGCCCAGCCATAATGGGAAATGAAGTCAGACACGCCTCATTATAGCCTCTTTGTTTTGGAGTTTAGACACAACTAACCAGCATTTACGTTAAAACAGAGATACAGCAGGGATGGGGAGTTTAGGAGAGATAGCATAGGGAGAAATGCCAGATATAGGTGATGGGGAGGAAGGCAGCAAATCACATTGCCATGTGTGTACCTATGCAACAGTCTTGCACATTCTTCCCATGTACCCCAAAACATAAAATGCAATTAAAAAAAAAAAACAGCGATCATAAAACTTACTCTTTGTCATAATGAAATACCAAATTATAAACAGGACCTAAGGCAATGCTAAGCAAGGGTAGTCACACAGGTACATTTAACAAGTGAACTAGGTTCTAGTTGCCACAAGGTTTTCCTTTTTAATTATCAGTTAAGCAAGCCCTGGCCTCACGGTAAGCAATATTAAAACAATTTGCAGTCCTACCAGATGCTGGCTAATTGCCCCCAAGCCCCGGTTCCATAGACCATACAGCTTTGATTGGATAAGAGATTGATTTCAGTAACTTTCTCCTCCTAAGATCACTATCAACTGGTTCTGGCCAGTTTACAGAGGCTGTGCATTGGAGTACTGTCATGTCCCTGCTTCACCTTTTGATGCAAAGGGCCCAACTGTAATAAACTTAAATGTTAAGCTTTTAATCCTAGCACTTTGGGAGGCTCCGGTTGGGCACATCACTTGAGGTCAGGAATTCGAGACCAGCCTGGCCAACATGGTGAAACTTTAGTAAAAAATTTAGTAAATTCTTTACTAAAAATACAAAAATTAGCTGGGTGTGTTGGCGTGCACCTGTAATTCCAGCTACTTGGGAAGCTGAGGCAGGAGAATTGCTTGAACCCAGGAAGCAGAGGTTAGAGTGAGCTGAGATTGCGTCATTACACTCCAGTCTGGGCATTGCAGTGAGATTCCATCCCCCAAAAATAAGAAAAACATGTTAAGTCTCCACTGCTTCATAGATAACTTGCACATCCATTCATTGTCTCTGTGTCAATACTGCCTTCATGAATATTCGTAACTTGCCCAGTAATCAGTTGAATATGTATCTTTACCCAACCTGTTCAGCATAAAGCTCCTCCCTCGACCCTCCTCCTTTGAAGTGCCTGTCTCTGGTCTTTGCTAGAGACAATGCTTACCAGCCTGCGGTATGGCCACCTTGCAGGTGATAATCATTTACAAGAAAAAAAACCTCTTCTTTCTAAATTTATATATATCTTATGAATTTTTAGTTAGCGGTAGGTACTACTAATAAATGAAATTATTATTTTAAATTTCTCAATGTAAATTTACCTATACTTAAATTATATTGGTAAAATTATATTTTTATCATGTTTATAATTTTCTTAGTTATTGCTTACAAGATTTTATTTCTATTTTTAAAGGCAGATGACTTAAAGTTGTTAAAGGTGAAATTGAAGTGCTATGCAAACAGAAAACATTTATACTGTCTGTGAAAGAACAAGAAGTAATTCCCTAGTATCTCTTCTCTCAAGCACCATGTAAATTACACAAAGCACCTCCTATTATTAAGGGAGTGATCTCAAGGAAGAGAGTAAGAGGCGTAAATTTAATACATAAATGGCTTGTATTCTGACTGCTCCAACAACCTGAGTTTGCCACCTGTCTCCCTCTCCTCAGGCCTCTCTGTTGTCTGAGACACAATATTAAAATTAGGCCAATTTAGAACCCCACAATGGCTTATAAGTGTTCCAGGGAAAGGAAGAATAGCATGTCTTTCAGCTTAGATCAAAAGCTAGAAATGATTAACCTTAATAAAGAAGTGTGCTGAAAGCCAAGATAGGCCCAAAGCTGGGCCGCTTTGCGCCAGCTTGCCAAGATGTGAATGCAAACAAAAAGTTCTTCACAATATACACTATTCAGGCCATGGTCACAGTAAAACTCCAAGGTCACCACTAGGCAATATATCCATGTAAAAAGCTGCACTTGTACTTCTCACATTTATTCAAATTTTTAAAAAATTAAAAGTTCTTAATGCAAATTAAAAAGTGCTACTCCAGTGAAAAAATAAATGATAAAAAAGCAAAGCAGCCTTATTGCTGATATGGAGAAAGTTTAAGTGGTTTGGATAGAAGATCAAATAAAGCCACATTTCCTTATGTGAAAGCCTAATATATAGAGCAAGGCCTTCACTCTCTACAAGGTTATGAAGGACAAGAGATGTGAGGAAATTGTGGCAGAGAAGTTGGAAGCCAGGAGAGGCTGGTTCATGAGGTTTCAAGAAAGAAACCATCCATATAGAACCAAAATGCAAGGTGAAGCAGTAGGCACTAATGCAGAAGCTGCAGCAAGTTATTCAGAGGGTCTAGCTATGATCATTGATGAAGGCGGCTGTACCAAACACTAGATTTTCAAGATAAATAAAACAGCTTTATGTAGGAAAAAAGTATAACCTAGGACTTTCACAGATAGAAAGGAAATGTCAATGTCTGTCTTTTTAAAGTTTCAAAGCAAGGCTGACTCTTGTTACATGCTAACGCAGCTGGTGGCTTTAAGTTGAAGCCAATGCTAAACTTTACTATTCCGAAATTCCTAGGGCCCTTAAGAATTATACTACATCTACTCTGACTGTGCCCTATAAATGAAACAACAAAGCCTGGATGACAGAACATCTGTCTATAGCATAATTTACTGAATATTTAAGCCTACCGATGAGAAAATTCTCAGAAAATAAAATGTCTTTCAAAATATTACTGCTCACTGACAATGTACCTGGTCTTCCAAGAGCTCTGATTGAGATGTACAAGGAGATTAATGTTTTCATGGCTGCAAAATGCAACATCTATTCTGCAGCCTATGGATCAAAAAGTAATTTTGATTTTCAAGTTTTATTATTTAAGAAACCCATTTCAAAAGGCTATTGCTGCCATAGACAGTGATTCCTCTGATGGATCTGAGCCAAGTAAATTGAAAAGCTTCCAGAAAGGATTCACCATTCTAGATGTCATCAAGAACATTCGTGATTCATAGGAGGAGATAATGTCACAATAATAGGAGTTTGGAAGAAATTTATTTCAATGCTTATGGATGACTTTGAGAAACTCAAGATTTCAGGGGAGGAGTGATTACATTTGTCTTGGAAATAGACAGATAACTAGAATTAGAAGTGAAGCTTGAAGATGTGACTGAATTACTGCATTCTCATGATAAAATGTGAATGGATGAGGAGTTGAGCAAAGAGTAATTTTTTTGAGATAGAATCTACTCCTGGTGAGGTGTGAACATTGTTGAAATACCTGGAAAGGACTTAAACTGTTACGTAAACTTAGTTGATAAAGCAATGTCGGGGTTTGAGAAAATTGACTCCTCCTTGAAGGAAGTTCAACTGTGGATAAAATGCTATTAAACAGCATTGCATGCTACAAGAAAAATCTTGTGTGAAGGGACAAGTCAATCAATGCAGCAAACTTCATTGTAGTCTTATTTTAAGGAATTGACACACCACCCCAACCATCAGCAACTACTACTCTGATAATCAGCATCCCTCAACATTGAGGCAAGTCTCTCTACCAGCAAAGTGATTAAAACTCACTGAAGCCCTATGTAATTATTAGCATTTTTAGCAATAACTCATTTTGAATTCATGTGTGTATTGTTTTTTCAGGTATAATGCTATTGTATACTTAATAGATTATAGTATAAAGTAAACACAACTTTCATATGCACCGGGAAACTCAAACATTTGTATGAGTCACTTCATTGTGATATTCACTTTATTGCAGTAGTCTGGAACAAAGTCTGCAATATCTACAAGATACACTTGTACAGTTCATTCTTATTATTCACAGAAAGTGTGTTCTGCAAAGTTTCTATAAATGATGAATAAGCAATACTAACCGTTGCTCATAAGGAAAACATATATCTATATACACATACAGAGAGAGAAAGAGAAAGTTATAGATATCTATATGATTATATGGATATGTATAAGTACATATAATTATATGTATACATTTATACATATATATAATTATATGCATATGTAATTACATGTAATTATATGTATATAATATAAATGTGATTATATAATATAGATACATCTAGAGAGATATATATCATTATGTATCATTCTATATACCTATAGATATATCTAGAGAGACATATGGATATATATATCCATAATATAGAGATGAATATATAAAAATCCATATATATCCATAAATAGAGATGAATAGATATAAAGATATGAATAGACATAGATAGATCATAATTACAATCTTAAATCCTAAATACAACTTGTATTAATAGATTTTATTTTCTTTATTTCACCAGAGTAAATAAATTTACACAAAAGTAAATAAATGAAGTGTTAACTGACTTAACGGAGGCCACTGCATCAACAGGTGCTAGAACTGAAATTCTAAATGCAGCCAACTGCCCCAGAGAAGAAGCTTTTTGCCCTATACCACACTGCTCCCAACTGTCTCTCTCTTCTGGCCATGGTTACATGAGAGCTCTAGGAGGATATAAAAAGTTCCTCCTCACATAGGGAACACATGCATCAGGTGACTCAAATTTTCGTCTGCATTGTCCTATCTGCAAGTGACCATAAAAGCCCTCCAGATACTGATTTTAGGATTCTATATGAATTATAGTAAGTGAATTTGCTAGTATGAAATTTGCACATAAAGTGAATCAACTGTAATATCAACAGTCAAGCTGTACTGACATGATGGGAAATACCAGAAAATTAGTAAAAAATGAATAAAAATTTTTAAAATTCTAGAACATCGTATCTGTCCTAAAGTAAATAGGAAAGGTATTATGACACATATCAATCCCTGATTTGAAAAGTGAGATAAAGGAAACTCAAAGTATACTGAAATCTTATCTACAGTTGATGACAGTGTAAACTCCTATAGAAATATTAGATAAGAAAATTTTATCTACCATAGAGTAGCTGTGATGATGAGTATGTCCACAATTTAATGGACATCAATTATACAATCGAATACTCTGCCTGCATTAATTAAGTTACTAGGAACTGTTGTCACAAAGAAACCTCAAATGCTAGTGGTTTAATAAATACAAGTTTTTTTTTTTCATTAACATAACATTTCAAACCAGGCGTCTTGTTTGATGGGTGGAATTTCTTCTTGCAATATTTTGGAGACTTGGTCTCCTTCCATCTTGTATCTTTACCAACACTTAGGGGCTTCTGGTTCTTTGCATCCCACTGGCTGAAGGGAATAAAAGGTTCTAGAGAGGACATCTACTTTCCACAATGTTAGCTGAGAATTATATATATAGTTTATGCTCACGTTCCCTTAGTAAGACCAAGAGTTATGACTACATTTAAAGCCAAGGGAGTTGGACTATGAAATCCTAGTCAGAACAGCCACTTCCTATATTGCCACAGAATATAGAAAAGGAAGCATGTATCTGAATTTTACATTGATATTAACATTGACATGACAATATTACCTAATATAAATCCACAGATAAATAATCTCTACATCATTTCAACTTTTTCTTTTGGTCCACAATTCAAAATCCTACAGTTAACTTTGATCTAGAAGTGCCTAGTTTGTCTCTGCTAGATTTTCTCTCAGAACATAGAAACCAGCAAGCATTTTGTCCTTCAGATGCAATTACCCAATCAAACAGGATGATTTTGGATGGAAAAATCAAAACAGTTAAGAAGTTATTAGCTTTGTACATAATTGGAAGGTTATCAAAATGCCACCATTTCATTTACTAGCTATTACTTGGCAAATGAATTCATTAGTATATGAACCAGTTAGTGATTGAATCAGTGTGTGGTAAGTAATTTCAACATTTGGATATTGAAGGTCATTAAGTATTATTCATAGAATGGAGAACAGAAGATTAATGTCTACTGGTTGGAGACAAGCAAACCTGCAGATATTCTGGCCATGCTATCTCATGCTGATTGTGTGAAATAGAGCAAGAAAGCAATAGACCGCAGAGATCCCAATCAGCTGGAAACAAGCAACTCCAAAGAAAATCCCTGCCACAGCAACCATCTCTGACTAAACTGCTTATTATCTTTACAAAGCAACCCTCCTGGTGCCATTTATTTATATGCTTCCTATTACCCTGAGTGCAATTCTCAATGTTATATCAGTTCTTGGGGAATCATTTTTCCTAAACAGAAATCAAGTGTTTTCTCCAGTGTTATGTTATCACAGCTCCATATCCAGTACTCAGAAGTGAAAAGTGCTCTGGTCATATCTGTTGTTCCACCTTTGTAATCTGTCATATCAATGAACTCTCTGAAGACATTAGACTAACTCATCTCAAGCTTTTCCAAACCTCACTTCTGAAAACCAAACTTAAACCAAAATGCACTGTTTAAAATGGAAGATTAACTGAATGTGGCCAAGTTTTATGATCTATACAGAAATTTGGCAGACATCAAAACTACCAGGCTTTCCCAAAAAAATAATGATGGTGCCTCTCTCAGTGAACATGGAAATGACAATGATGGGAATCTCACTTATCTAGGAAAACATACACTAGATAGAAATGGCAAAATGGTAGCAAAGTTAACCACAGGATGAAGAGGAAGGTCAAGAAAGCTTTTTTTTTTAAAAAAAGAAAAACAATAATGACCCTGATTTTCATCTTCCAAATCAAGGACTGGCTCCAGCCACTGTCTAGTTTGAAATTTCACTGTCTAGTTTGAAATCAGCAAACAAACTAGAGAAAGATTATTTCACCTCCACAATTTAATAGGTAACATTAACAAATGTTAATGATCAAAAAGTTCATCCTTTTAATACCTACAATTTCACTCTCTCATTTCACAACACAATCATAATATCCATGCTAGTAGAACAGCATTTACACAAATGCAAAGCTTGTTTCTTGTTACACATATTTTGAAGTTAGTAATTTTTCAATATTAATATTAATTAAATTCTAGTAGAAATTTATAGAATTTGTGCTCCAGTTCTTACAAATGTACAATTTTTACATCAACATTGACTACTCTTTAATTTTTAATACAAAATCAGCACTAATTACACTGTTGGTTGTCAAATAATGAAGAAAAATTCTGTTAACCACCAGGCATCTGTATTTATAGCATGTTCTGTGAATGTCTAAAACTATGTAGATTTTCATTTGGTTGGGATTTTTTTCGGGCCGTAAATTAATCCAACATCTTCATCCAAAATCTTCATTCTCCACCACCACTAAATACATTACTCATACATGTGCATGCACACAGAAGATGGGAAGAGCCTAGCCTCACTGGCTGGCTCAGTACCAAAGTGCAAAGTTTGTCCATGTGCAGTTACAGACACAAAATTCTAAGAATTTGGCGAAATATAAAAGAACTCGAAAAATAGATGAAATCCAAATAAACAAGAACAAATTGTTTTCTTTTTGGTATTTGTCTCCAATTACTATCTTTTTCCATTGTTAAGCTGCCAGCAAGAATGTCAGTAAACTTTTATGGTTGAACACACTTGGTATTGTTACCATATCAATAATAGAGTATTGCAAAAAGGTATGTCCCTCCTTGCTCCTCAGATCTTCTAGTTTGTGCATTATTTGTATGTGAATTGTCTTCATAGTCATTTTAAAAAATTTTCTTGTTCTAATTCAATTATATTTTATAAGGCTATTATGTTTGTGGTATATTTCATATTAGGTACATAGATGATCTTTTACACAGAATGTTTATTTGAGTTTGCATAAAGTGTGTCCTGCTATGATGCCTATATATGAGCTATTAAGAAATTTAGGCATAAAGACCATTAAAACTAAACTAATAGAAGATTTCTTCATTATTCCATTATTCTAGCAGTCACCTCACCAGCCCTCCTCTGTTTTAATAAAACTAATTTCATAGTAGAAAGAAAAATGTTCTTAAAAGGGCACGATCTAACTAGGATGTTATTACCAATCAATAATGACAGTGTTGTAAAATTGGAAATATAATTGCAGACATATTGAATGGATGATTGAACAGACAATAACTGAGGCCTTTTAAGATGCTCCTGGCATGAATTTGAGTGGAAAATAAATTGAAAATGAAAATAAATGGTATCACCAAGTGATATGGTTTGGATGTTTGTGGTCTCCAAATTTCATGTTAAAATGTGATTTCCAATGCTGGAGGTAGGGCCTGGTGGGAGATGATTGAATCATGGAGGTGTATCCCTCAGAAATGGCCTAGCACCATTGCCTTGGTACTAAGTGAGTTCTCACTCAGTTAGCTCACTGGAGATCTGGTTGTTTAAGAGTCTGGAACCGGCTGGGCGCGGTTGCTCACGCCTATAATCCCAGCACTTTGGGAGGCCAAGGCGGGTGGATCACGAGGTCAAGAGATCGAGATCATCCTGGTCAACATGGTGAAACCCCATTTCTACTAAAAAAAAAAATACAAAAATTAGCTGGGCATGGTGATGCATACCTGTAGTCCCAGCTGCTCGGGAGGCTGAGGTAGGAGAATGGCTTGAACCCAGAAAGCGGAGGTTGTGGTGAGCCGAGATCGTGCCATTGCACTCCAGTCTGGGTAACAACAGCAAAACTCCATCTCAAAAAAAAAAAAAAAAAAAAAAAAGAGTCTGGAATCTCCTCCTTCTCTCTCTCTTGCTTCCTTTCTCACCATTTGATATGCTGATTATCTGTTGCCTTCCACTATGACTGTAAGCTTCCTGAGGCCTCACCGGAAGTGGAGGTCAGCATCATGCTTCCTGTAGGGTCTGAAGAACCATGAGCCAATTAAACCTTTTTTCTTAATATATTACCAAGCCTCAGTTATTTCTTTATAGTGGCACAAGAACAGACTAAAACACTAAGCATGGGGACAGAATTATCTCCAAAACTTTATTTTTTGTGTCTATTTGAGGGCCAGTGAAATACTAAAGAGTATAATTGCATCCTTGGGGATTGCATTGCAGAAAATAAGAAGTAAACAAGGATAAGAAAGGTAACAACTAAAAGTTTAAAGGACAGACCAACCCTTATTATTTGTAGCCAAAATTGTAAACAGAAATCAACAAACTATAATTGTCAATATTTAGAATGTATAAATAGAACTAACAAATTTAACTGAGATATATTCTATTTTCTTCTCCTGACATGTGAAACTTCATAATGATAAAACCAAAAGGTATGTGAAAAGATGATTTGTCTTTCCAAAGACAATAAAATTCAATTACTATTGCATGTATCTAGATACTCTGTTGATAAACCAATGTTGTTTGTATAAACAATAAAAAAATAAACATAATTCATGAAATATACATTCTTTTATAAAATTATTTTTATGCCTTATTTTAGAAAAAATACTCATAATCTTGTAATAATCCAGATTTTAAAATAATTTTATTTATATTGGCAGTAATGCCCAATGTTCAGTTTTGGGAAGACATTGCTATTCTTAGTTTTATTTATTTATTTTTTTCAATTAAAAAAACTTTGCTCTGATGTCCCACTTGATATTAATAAAATTTGCATAGAAATTTTTTTCAGAATTAACCATTTTATATATTATTTTACCCATTTTGATTTAAATAATTATTTTTCATCAAATACTAATATTTTCACAAAATTACGGTTCCTTATATCATGATTTCTATTTTCTCCTAAAGGAATATGTAGTTTCATATAGTATTTCTTAAGTTCTTTTACTATCAAATTATTCAATGTTGGGATTTTATGAAGAAAAATAAAATGGTAGTATGTTACTCAATTGTCTTAAATTTCTCTTCAATCAAGGCTATATCTTGATCTATAATGGCCAGAAATTAGCTTAAAAATCAATTTGTGTGTTATGTGTTGATGACTCTTCTCCTCATAATTCTGTTAATATTTTAATTGTTTTCTAACCCACTTACATTTTATTGGAATATCATATTGTATTGTATTTTACATTTTTTTTTTAATTTAGAAGTTTTCCTTTATAATGTTATTTATTGTTTTATAAAATGAACTAGCCAATATTAGATTAGTTTAAATTTTATGTAAATGTTTGCTAGCATTAATGATAATAAGCTACAATTCTCTTATATAACTTAGGCTAGCACAAATTCAAAATTAATTTAGCTTTCTGCAAAAAAGTCATTCATGTCTTATACCTTGTAGTTAGTAGTCTGAACATGTGTCTGAGGGTAATTCTAAAGTCAAGTTTAATATGTATTTCATAAAGATGTTCCATTATGGGATAGATCCAAAAAATCCTGTATGAAAGATTTGAATTGTTTCAAATAATGGCATTGCTATAGACAAAGTTGAAGCCATATCTCACAGAAATATATTTAAACTGTGCATTACAATTAACACAAGGAACACATTTGGATTTGGGCTGAAAATCTAGCTTGGACACATTTTTATTTTTACCAACATATTAGTGCTATTTTCATAAGGACATGTTTAACAATGTTTTAAACGAATGTCTAAAATTGAAAAGGTTATTTTTGTTGTTTATGTTTTTAAAGTAATTCACTTAAACCAAAATATTCACTTAAACCAGAGCTATAATTTTTGTAAAACAATGAAAGTGTTTATTAACTTTAGCACATTGTTTTCTATGATGGCATTTCACCAATACATGGATTAAATATTGATTGTTCAATGTAGTATTTACAACTGATGTGATTAAATGGCACTGAACGTTTACTTTGATAATTTCATTTATGTTCTCTTTTTTCACTTTATCCACCATTAATTATATATCTTCTTTCAATTCTTCATCCTGATAATCATATGTTACATTATTTTTAACCTTTATTATATGTTCAGCCTATTGAATTAAGTATTTGGAATTGGAAAGATAATATGCCAGGAAAGTCAGCCCAAAAAGAAACTGCTTTCAAAGATCCAGTAGGGAGAGACTCTTCTCAGAGTTTGGTTTTCGGAGCCACCCTTAGTATAACTACCGGAGGTTCTAGAAGCAGAAACCACAAAATATTAAGCATTTTGACGGGTAGGTTCTCACTGAAACATAATGGTAGCTGCTGTGATCATAAACAGAAAGGGTGCAGGCATCTTCTTGTGAGGAATACCAATAGCTACTTCTCAGTAATAAAGCTTTTAGAATTTTCTACATAAGCATGTTGAATTTTGCAATGGGGGTGAATGAGGCCAGGATGAAACGTTAAGAAAAAAGATGGATTAAGATGGCTCAGAAAAATATAGATTTTAGGACATAAGTTGCAACATGATAAGAAACATGAGAAGGATGCTTGCCTTGGAGTCTGGAACATTATGTTTTGTTACGTGAAAATCTATTGCATTTGTGCAACGTGAGAGAAAATAATGAGTTCATTAATTTGTCTTTTCTCTCTCTTAAGTATTCTTCTACTCCACAGACTACCCACTCTCCTAAGCAGTATCTATTGCAAAAGTTAGCAGCACACACCACGAAATGTGTCCACCCTCAGATCACAGCCTTTTGCAGGAATGATGGGTGCCATTATGGGTGGGGAAGCTTTTTCTAAGGCCTGTGTGGAGAGAGGCACAGAACTGATGTTTAGTGCTAAGGTCACAGCATGCCAGCACTAAATATGGGACTCCGAGTAACCCAAGTGCCTACAGTTTCTTTAATATGTTTATTTCTGCATGTATGATTGTAAGATGCTGAGACCTCAATATGGGCTCAGGCCTAAGGCCAGCACTATTCTAGAACACTCTGTTTTTCAAACAGTCAGGATAAAGTCACTCAATCTTCATGAAAAATAGAATTAAATATTGCTTATGGTACAGCAAAGATTATAACAGTTATTTCCCTGTTAATAAAATTTGTTTGTAACTCTTAGAGAATATATTTTAAGCCAGTGAGCCAGTAACTTTGTCTGCCATGTGGTTAAACAAGAGAGTAAAACTTACTGCCATGAGAATAAATATCTCTGGCTGGCACTACTTCAGTAATTTACCTAGCCTAAGGTCATTCTAAAACAGTTTAAATGCATCATTAATCCACAATCCTCTAAAACACTAAAATACTTAAATAAATTACAATGGAGTAGGATGAGCCTGAAGAGAGGAAAAAACTGTCAAGATATGATACATTTAAATGATGCAAAAAAGTCTCTAAGACTCATGAATAAATTATTGCTAAAATGAAAGGCATGATAACGAGCCTAAAGGACATGATACAACCAGTTTCATTTGGTTCAGAAAGATTAAGAAAATGAATCTTCGATTTCACCTTTCCGCTTGTGAATTTTCATCCACTTGGTTTTAACCTTGGTAACTCAGAATTTTCATGTTCATTTTTATTACATCCTTTTTCTGTTCCAATCCTGTTATTCCCTTGATTGCTGCACCTTCTGTTTCTAGCAAACTGTAGACTTAAATCATACCTATTCATGTGTGAATGTGTGTGAGCAGGTGTGTGTGTGTATGATGTGTGTTTGTTGGGAATGGGGGTGATAAGTAAAGTTACCAAGATCAAAGCCAACACACATGTAGAAACTACGCAAGAAACAGTAAAAAAGGAGACATACCTTTATGAAGTATAACTTTATAACTTAGGTTACCAAAGACTTTATTTTTCCTTAAGTCAACAGATATCCCAAAAAGAGTCCTATAAAATTTTGCCTTCCAGATAAATTCCTGATCAACTAGTAAAGCAGATTTTTTTTTTAAAAAAATCAGAGATTATAGCATCATATGCAAATTTATGAACAAATTTAAAAATTGAGGTATGAATTCTAAGAAAGCAGTTTTTAACAGTACTATTAGCAGGCAGTATTGAAAGATGCTCCCCTCCTTACTTATGTCCTGTGATAATAATGTCATGACTGTCAGCCTTGTGCTGTGCCTCCCCACATCCCTATATCTGCAAGCCTTTCTATAACCTATGTTATCTGAACTACTACAGGAAAAAATTCTCTGGACTTTTATTTATGGTCAGGCTTCATCATTTCCGTGGTATGTCATGACTTGGATTGCTCTACGTCAGAATACTCAGCATTAAATCGGGAAACCAGTGCCTGAGACACAGGAAGGTTTCAGATGGCAGAGAGAAGTCCCTGGAGTGCTTATGCAGCTCTACCCCTGCACAGCAGCTTAAAAGGCACTGTCTTTGTGCTTCCTTTACTCGTCTGACCTAGCATATTCCTTACTGTTAACACCAAACTCTTAGTTCCCTATAAAGATCTGCAAATCAAAGATAGGTGTCCATTCTCTATGAATTTTATGTTTGCCCTTTATATAGGCAACTTTCAAACCTGGACCAGCACTTTGTTGCTTAGCTTAACTCATGTATATATCCAGTCTCAACACAGAAATAAAAAAGCACCTAGAAGTAACGTTACAAGCCCATGTTTTGAAATGAAATTCATAGAGGCATATATTGAGTGATTTTGCTGCAAAGAAGGACAGTAAGTGTATTTAACTCAACATTGAATACCTATGAGGCTCTTGGCACTGGCTGGAGGGAGAGTGGGAGGAAGAAAGAGAAAAAGGGAAAACTATAATATATTTATTAAGCGTCTTTGTAGCTTACCATAAAAGTACTTAAAGACAGAGGCTGGGTGCAGTGGCTCATGCCAGTAATCCAAGCTCTTTGAGAGGTCAAGGAGAGTGGATCATCTGAGGTTGGAAGTTTGAGACCAGCCTGACCAACGTGGTGAAACTCCGTCTCTACTAGAAATTCAAAATTAGCTATGCGTGGTGGTGCGTGCTTGTAACCCCAGCTACCTGGGAGGCTGAGACAGGGGAGTCACTTGAACCCAGTAAACAGAGGTTGCAGTGAGCTGAGATTGCTCCAGTGTACTTCAGCCTGGGCAAAAAGAGCAAAACTCCATCTCAACAACAACAACAAAAAGACAGAAACAATAAATTTCAAACTTTTAAACCTGCAACCACAATAAAGCAAATAAAGAAACAGATAAAAGAGTGAAGAGAGAAACTACATGGATAAGTGTTAAGAAAGTGACACCAACTAAACACAGCATTTATCTTGGAGCTTCCTGGTAGCCAGGAATATGTGACTCTCATTACATAACCTAGTAATATGCCAACCTATCAAAGATAAAAGAGTGTTTGCTGGAGTTTTGAGAGTAATGTCTCAAGGATGATTTGGTAAGAGAGTTGGGTAAACATTTCTAAATGGGAAATGCACTGTGTAGTTAGGGATGTCCTCATGGGCATTTTCCCCCTTACATTATTTTAAAACAATATTAAACTTCAGAAAAGTTGCAAAGACTTTTATATATATATATTCCAAAACCATTTAGTATGACATTGCTAACACGATGTCCCATCACCTTGAATAGTGACCTTCTCCTTCATAACCACAATACAACAATCCAGATACGGCTATTAACACCGATTCATCACTGTCACCTAAGCTTCAGATCTCATCATGATTCGCCAGTTGGCCCCCAAAATATTCTTTATAGAAAAGTGATCTAGTTCACTCTCATGCCTTGCATTTAATTGTAATATTTCTTTAGCTTCTTTCAGTATGGGTTAGATCCTAGATTTTTCCTGATTTTCCTGATGCCAACCCTTCTGAAGATAGGCCAGTTATTTTATGCATAAGTTTGGGCATGTCTGCTGTTTCACTGTTTGAGTCAGGTTGTATATCTTTGGAGGTAAAAACCACAGAAATTATACCACATATTCATTGCAGCCCATCAGCTGGCTCATTTCAATTTGCCTTATTACTAGTGATCATCGTAGTCATTTACTCATTGTGACGTCTGTCAATATTCCTCCCTGTAAAATTGCTCTTTTCCTCTTTGTAATTATTAAGTATTTACATCCACATATGTATATTCATTTTGTGTCTATTTGTATTACAAACATTAATTCACATTGATCTCTCCAATTCCCATCTAACACCTTAGAGTTCATTTTAGGTTTTTGCCTTAACCTATTAACTCTTCTATGAGGAAGAGAAACTTAGCTTTCTTTTCCTTCAACAATTACTGATTTGATCCATTTCCTCATATTTAAACAATCTTCCATCTTAGCCACTACTCAACTCTCATGTTAAAACGCCCACTTCATCTCTCCAAGGTAGTCAGTGACAAGCATGAAAGAAGACTGAAAATGGTGAATATGTTAACATGAAACAATGAAAACTCTTCTGTGGGATACCAAAAAAAAAAAATTAAAAATCCAAAAACATTTCAGGGAATTAATAACACAAACATGTCACATTTAGGATGATGTCAGTGAACTGGAAAAATGAAGCATTCAAATAGTGTGTGGTACATGACAAGGACAGTGATATCTTCAGTTATATTTTCTCTGTTGTATTTGTAAAGATGAGAGTGGAATATTATCATTCTATTCTTCCATATCATTTTCATGTCTAAAATATTTCTTAATAAATAATTATTAAAAAGATACTGACTTGGCCTTGAACAACTATTTGTCATTGTTGCCCCCAAAGTTCGTCAGCTTACCTGTACATTGATGACAAAGGGATGCGACTTGCAGTAGTTCAGAGTTAGAAGCAGTGTGAAGTAGTTGCCAAAAAGATGGGATACAAAATCAGATATATCAACTATTTTTATATAATTTAAAAATACATAGTTTCATCTAGCACAACCCCATTTTCTTGAGGATCTGATATCAAATTAACTGTTTTGGTATCCACACCCCTAAGGAATTCTTGGAGAAAGCATTAAGGAAATAAATTTTGTTACTGTTAATATTACTAATATTACTTTGTGATGCTATATGGCTAAATGATACTTTCATTTTTCTGTCAGCTCGAAATACTACATAAAATCTAATGATTGCATAGATATTGCAGACCTCATTCACCTATCAATTGATTGCACACTATCTTACAATAACATTTAAAAACCTATTTCTTTTTTTACAGTAAACCATTAATTATTACTACTATTAACTAATATTATTTTAAAATGAGAACACTAATAGTAAAAGAAATCTTACAATTTCTCTTTAACATAAAAAAAGTCATAAATTGTACTTAGCCATTAATGAGTAATTAAAATTTAATCACTTGTAGACATATACTAGTGACAATATAGAAAACTAATTTAAGCTCTTATTTATTAATGAATTATATGTAACTATTTTCACTTTTCTCTAGATGTGAATAGATAATGCCAATTACTTTAAAAATTTATGATATATACATAAATAATAAAAAAGCAGTATAGGCCGTATGTGGTGGCTCACCCCTATAATCCCAGCACTTTGGGAGGCTGAGGTGGGTGGATCACCTGAGGTCAAGAGTTATAGATCAGCCTAACTAACATGGTGAAACCTCGTCTCTACTAAAAATATAAAATTTAGCCAGGCATGGTGGTACATGCCTGTAGTCCCAGTTACTCGAGAGGCTGAGGCAGGAGAATCACTTGAACCCAAGAGGTGGAGGTTGCAGTAAGCCAAGATAGTGCCAGTGTACCCCAGCCTGGGTGACAGAGCGAGACTCCATCTCAACAACAACAAGGCAATAAAATGATCTCAACCACTATAAATATTAAATGTTACATTATATATAGGAATAGCTATTCTGCCTAAGTAATATATTTTAGAGCGTGAGTAAAATGTTATAAAACTATAGTTATAAATAAACTGTTCCTAAAGTTATAAATAAAAATGCAAAATAATCTAGCACCTAACACATGTTAAACAATAAATGGTGAAAAAAATCCACACACATACATATGCATAGACATAGAGACACACAGATACACAGAGAGACACATATACATACATACATGTACACACAAAGCCACAAATCCTAGTTGACTTTAGAAATAAATTTTTCCATTTTTCTATAGTACTTTGTGTATTTTTCAAAGTAGAATACTAAATTCTTTTCTTGCAGAAATACAAATAGAAAACCACAGAAAATTAAACAAAACATATGTTTATAATCTCATAAATCCTTTCAAATTTACTCCTCATTTCTAAGTGGTATGTTTGTCAATCTTTCTTTCAAAATCCAATCAGAGCAAGACGGCAAGAAGAACATGGAGCATGTTCTTTGTCTATTAATAAGTGGTAAAACTAGGTGTTGTCTTTAGTTCTGATGACTCCCACTCTTTTTGCTAACTACTGTAAAATACTGTGGCTTGTGGCTAAGTGTTATCTCAACAAGGTTCTTCAATTACAATCATTCCATCTCCACAGCCTAGGGGAAAACCAAAACAAGCAAACAACAAAGGACTTCTCCCACTGGTTCATCAGTTTTCTCTATAGCCACTGGTCCCAAGTCCTTTATCTAAACATGTCGGACTTATGCCTATTGTCCTTTACCCCTCTTGCCTGTGCCATTGATAGAAAAGAGCACTTTTCATGATTTTCTAGGAACACATCTTTAGAGGGCACATCTGAACTTTCCAAGCACTATTATTTCCTCCCTCCTAAAATCTGTTAGCCATCACATATTGTACATGTGTGTTAAAGGCAAAATCTATTAATCACTATATATTGTCTCCTCTCAGTAAACAGAATGTAAAAAAAAAAAATGCTACATCATGCCATTATATTTTTAGACAAGATTATTTTATCAATTTTGAAGTGGCAATCAATTCCATAAGTGAGAGCAAACATACTATATTTAATTGAAAATACTTAGGATCATATAATTCCTTAAAATATAAGCATTAAGGTTTTATACTATAGCATTTGCTTACAAAGTAGTTTCCAAATGTTATCCCAAAGCCAGGAAACATGAGGACTTGGTTTTAAAAATGTTTATTTAATAAATGAAATAGTGTCTCATTTTGTGTCAAAAGCATGAGAACATCTATGAAAACTGTTATAAAAAAGAGATCACAATGAATACTTTGCTCCTTATTTTCAAATAGTGGTTGAAATGATTTTGTCAGAACAGTGTGTTTAAAAATGATGAAGATCTTTATGGGTTGGAGAAACATAGTTATTTGACAGGAAAAATAAATATATATAAGCATGTCCTAAAGTAATTCCCTTATTTGAATATAGTTATTTTAATAGGCTGGACCAAAAGTTTACTCCATAGGTCAAAGTCTATGATAATATAAACCCATACACCAAGGCTAATTTAACAGTAGAGAAATAAGCATTACATTTTAGACAATACTATTAGCAATCAGAAGAGCTGAAGAGTGGAAATAAAATTTCTCCTTACCATAGTTTATAAACATAGTTTACATAACATTCAAAATATGACTATGAGCCTGACCGTTAAAAGTCAGAAATATGCAGAATCCATTACTAGAAAACAAAATGACTCAAAAGTCAGAATAATTAAGACTTTTGCCAGGTATTTTGGTTATTTATGAGAGAATAAGGTCATGTTTTCTCTGATTCTATTTTGTTCTGAATATTAGCATCTTCCAAAAATTCTGGCTAAACAAAATGTGTGCTTAACAAATTAAAATTGGAATATGATATTTAAAAACCAAGAACACATTCACAAATATCATTTATCAGGAATAATATTTATAATCAATAAAATATAAATTTATTAAAAAATGTTAAACACTAGTCAATAGCAATTCATTGTGCATCCCTTCTCCATTATAATAAGCAATTTATACTTTACTTCACATTCATAAAGAAGAAAGTTGCTTTTAATATTATACCCTAGATTTCATTTACAATTTGTGCATTTACATACTTTCAACCTTGCTTAGTACAGCAGTAATCAAGCCACATGTGAAACAGGCCTTAGGGGACAATAACCAAAATCAGGTTTTGACCATTCCGTGATATTTTATATTGATTAAAAATAACATTTAAGGCTGCTTAAAAATGGAAAAATAATTCACAAATCTCTAACTTCTAGGATGTATAATCAAATGAGGGTAATTTGAACATTTTGCTCTGATGCTAGGACTTAGAAGCTTATTGCACATTTACGTTTGTTTAGAAATAAACACTTGTCAGCCTGCAATGCTTACCAGCAGCTAGTCTAGACCTACTTACTTTTTATTCTTTCACTCTGTGACTCTCACTTGGGCTCATAACTAAGAATAAAAATCATTCTTATTAATGAGTCTTACGCCATGTTTTTGTTAGTCATGGCTCTATACTTCATACTTACTTAAATAAAACCAACTAACCAGGGAATACTATGTCTGATAAAATAAGAAATGGTAATTCCATTTTATTTTATATTTATATTTATATTCTATACTATTTTGCAATGTGTTCCCATGTCAATTGATCTTGACATTAAAAAACTATATAGATAGATATAAAAAATTATCTATATATCTACTCGCCTACCTATCTATTCAATGTCACTAGTGCTGGAAGTAAAACACCATCCAAAACCTGCCATGAATAAGACAATAAAAAAGTAGATATGAAAACAAGAAGACATTAAATAAATTGAGGCATAAGATACATAAGTGTAGATAGGAATATCCTGCCCAATTTGAATTTTGAGATACAAAAAAAAAAGACCGAAAAATATATATAGATTAGATTGCTATTTTACATTTATAATAATAACAACAAATATCTGTAACAAATATTTGATTGTTGTACCTGCATGATTTTATTTTAAAAATGTATTCTTTTACAAAATTTCATCAGAATCTATACATTTCATCAACAAAAGGAAAATGAAAACCAAGTTCCCTGGAAAATATCATAGGGAATTGGCAGTTGTGTTTAACTAAATAAAATATAAAATTGATCAATTATCTAGATCAAATATATTGCCATAAGATCACCAACAAGGACAGATTGTGTCTCAAATAAGTAGAAATATGTAACTGGATACATTTACAGAAACAATATAAAATCATATAAAGTATTAAAATTAAAAAATACTTTTGTGTCTAAAACAGGGAAGTTACTTAAAAGTGTCCACATATTTTCTTACAATATTAAAATGACACCCATGGACATATTTTTTTAGGTAACAGCACTTAGAAAGTTATGTTGTAGCATACAAATATTATGACACAAGGCAATGTGTAATGACATGTATAATTTTTGTTTAATTATAAGAATATCTGTAAATGATATTTTTATTAAGGAATGTCTTTGATTTGGTAACATTAAGAAAAAAGACTCAATTTAAACAACTCTCTCTAATACCTTTGTACATATTTTTCCATTTGAATATAGCCAATAAACCTTTTTAGGTTTATTGAAGGCAATAGTGTATGCCTTCATACACTATTGAGATGAACACAAAAGCAAGTGAAATGAAAGAAGGTCAAAGCTAGGTAAAATGTAGATAGAAAATGTCAGAATGAAAAGTTAAAAAATTCGAAGTTGACTGTAGTGCCTGTACAAACAAGAGGAGATATAATTAATGTGCTTGAAGTAATTTAGCATTATGAAAAAAGTTGTAGAATCATTTTATCAAACACAATGTTATTTAATTATCAGAACGGTAAGACTTTTTCCCCAAGACACTGCATTTAATATGCTTCTACCAAATAAAGCTTGTCATATCTATTTTAGCTCCTATAAATTTTCCTAATCTCTTTCATATGTTTTACCCTTGAATTTTCTCCCTTTCTCTCCTTGTGTCTACATTTCTGCTACATGACTGCTAATTAAAATGAACCTAACTCAAGGTGGTCTTTCTTAAAAAGAGCAGGAGTTCTTCACAGGACTTGTGCTGGAGAATCAAACTAATGGAAGTCGTAAGGTCTGAAACATTCAAACTAAAATAAGCCCCTTGAAATGTATCAGTCTGTACTCCCAAAATTACTTCTTTTAATGAAGTGTGAGGCTTCATGGTCCCTTGTAGTGTGTATTAATGAACTCAGTCAATCCATGCTTTTTTTTAAAAAAAAAAAAAAAGATTAGTTAAGTTTTAAAAATAAGCTTTTCATAAATTGCCATGGTAGTTATTTAAATGTATTTTATGCATAGTGCCTACACATTTTGTAGTAAATGCTATACATCAAGGATTGCATAATTGAAGAAAGAACAAATTCAATGGTTATATTTTGTTCTGTATGTTATCATTGGCTTGTTTGGATGAGACCGTCTTCTTTTTAATAAAGTTACTGAAATGATCCTTATCTTCTATAGCATAGTCAGATGTCAATATGCTTGATGAAATATTACAATTTTCAGTATCAAGATCAGTCAAGTCTTGAAATAATAGCATATTTAGTCAGGATGAGGTTTATAGAAAAAAATATGCAAATGGAACACTAATTCATGAGTATGACAACTATTTACTTTCTTATATTCATATTTATTTGGCAATTCTTATATGATATTTATACATATTTGGATTGTATATACTCTTGTTTTTTGTATACATATAGCGTGACTCAAATAAACTCAATATGTAAAAGACAATTCGTATTTATGACATTCATTATTTCTAGAAATATTTATCAAGTACCTAATTTGTGATCAGATAATGCTAGGCAATGTAAATAAAAACAGGAAAAAAGATAGACAATTCCTGATTACATGAGCTTCCTGGGGTTGCTATAGCCAATCACCACAAACTAGGCAGCTTAAGACTACAAAAGTTTATTCTTCCATAGTTCATGCGGCCAGAAATCTGAAATCAAGGTGTTGGCAGGGCTACACTACCTCTGGAAGTTCTATTTGAGAATCCTTCCTTGGCTCTTCCAGCTCTGGTGGTTGTTGGTGTTTCTTGAGTTCTTTGGCTTGTGGCCACATCACTTTAATTCCTGCCTTCGTCTGCACATTGCCTTCTCCTTGGTATCTGACTTAAGGCTGCATCATTCTAATCTCTCTTTCTTCATCTTCACGTCCATCTTCTGTCTGTGTCTTCTAATCTGTCCATCAAATTCCCCTATGTGTCTTTTATAAGAAGATTTGTGATTGAATTTAGGGCCCATAATTTAGGGCAGAAAATCTAGAATGACCTCTGCATTTTAAATCTTCAAATTAATTACATTTGCAATAACCATTTTTCCACATAAGGTAACACTCCCAGGTTTCAGGGACTAGTACATGAGCATATCCTCTTAGGTGCCACCATTCTACCCACTACTATGTTTAAGAAACTAACTATTAATAGAGAATAAACTACCTAAACAGTAGTTGATATCCAAACTGATAAGTACCATTATGAAGGCAGAAGAAGATCTAACATCAAACTGCTATATCTGATGCAAGCATGGGAGATCAGCAAAGTTTCCTAGAGACCACTTGGAAAAGTAGAAATTAACCAAGCAAAACTGCAGAGAAAATATATACAAATTCCAGGGGGGGAAAATATACTCTCAGGAAACTAAAGAAGCTCAAAATGGTTGAGGCTTATGGAGTCCTGGCAGTGAAACAGTGATCAATCAGATGTGGGTACATATCAAGAAGACTCGAGGTAAGCTGTATCAAAGAAAGCAAGCTTTTATCTGAAGGTGTAAGAGTAAAATAAAGAGATTTAAGAAAGGCAGTAGCCTGCTCAGTTAAACACCTTCAATAAACACACCTCTGGCTGCTGTGAGGGCGAACTTGAGAGCAAGCTGGAGGCAGAGTATCATTTTAGGGGTGACTCACAAAAGTCCAGTAAAGTTTTTAAGCTGATCCCAACTAGGACAGTGGCAAAGGGTATAAAGAGATGTGAATGAATTCAAGAGAGACACTGTAGGAAGTACTGCCAGTACAGTTGACCCTTGAACAATGCTGGGGCTAGGGGTACCAACATCTGTGCTCAAAAATCTGCATAAAACTTTGACTAAACTACTAACAGCCTACTTTTGACCAGTGGTTTTACCAATAACATAAACAGTCAACACATATTTTGCATGTTATATGCATTATATACTCTATTACAATAAAGTAAGCTGGAGAAAATAAAATGTTATTAACAAAGTCATGAAGGGGTGGGCACAGTGGTTCGCACCTGTAATCCCTGCACTTTGAAAGGCCCAGGCAGAAGGATCACTTGTGGTCAGGAGTTCAAGACCAGCCTGGCCTACATAGGGAAACCCTGTTTCAACTAAAAATACAAAGATTTTCTGGGCCCTGTGGCATGTGCCTGTAGACTCAGCTCTTGGAAGGCTGAGACAGGAGAATCATTTAAACTTGGGAGGCAGAAGTTGCAGTAAGCGGAGATTGAGCCACTGCAACAGAGAGAGACTCCATCTAACACACAAACTAAAAAGGCATGAGGAAGAGAAAAGACATGTAGCATACTGCATTGTATTTATCAATATCATAAGTTTATTTCATTTGTTTACAAGATGAGTTGTCTGAAATGGCGGGCAACTGTAGCTGTGGACTTCCATCTATGGTACATATCAAACAATTCTACTTTGTCTTGGAATGTCATGACTCTTCTCTGCTTCTTGGGAGTACTTCCAGCATCCCCAGTGGCAGTTTGGGTCCCATGGTGCTATTCAAGGTTATGATTTTACAGGAAACATGATCAGAAATATGAGAGAATTGTGATATCATGTTTTACTGAGATAGCAATTTACTAGAACAATGAACCCATCACTTCTCCAAGTGATTAGCATCACACAGTGTATTAAACAGATTCTAGTGATACTTGAACTCACTGCAATAGCACAAGGAGTTGCTATAGAATTACCGCAGTAGGACAGTAGGTATTACAGTTAATTTCATACAAATATAATCCAATACTCCATCTTTACACTTGTTTACATTTCTTTTGATTGTGAATGGTGCCAGGTATGGTCTGTAAGTGTATTATTACTTGTAATAGTTTTTTCACTTTTTATAATAGATTTCTGTGTATTTTTTTATGGCAGCACATAAAATAGACTACTACCTACATATATTTTATGCATTCACAACATAACGTTTTTTTATATTACTAGACTACATGGTTTGTCTGCAATATTTTTCCAAATTTTCTGCAAATCTCAAAAAAAGTCTCCAATGTATTTATTGAAAGAATTCCACATATAAGTGTACCTATCCAGTTCAAACCTGCATTCAAGGGTCAACTACACTTAGCATTCAATTGAATCTGAGAGTACAGATAATGAAAGTAACAATGACAGTGATCAACTTTCAGCATGAATGCTGGAATAGTATCCAGGGTACTTCATTTAGATAAGACACAGAGAAGGAGAAAAGGTAAGGAGAATGAAAGGAATTTAATTTCAGATTTCTAAAATTTAAAATATCTGTTTCTAGATTTCAGCTTCATATGTGGTTCGTATTGTAAGGAGAGAAATTTGGATTAGAGAAAATAATTTGGGAATCATCAACCTAAGTTTGATAACTGAAATTCTGAGGGTCTGTGAGCAATGTTTGCGGGGAGAGTGCAGAACAAGAAGTAACTGTACAGATCCCCTGTGAAATCATATAATTCAAACTTAAAGCTGTTGGAACTGTAAATTTTCTGAGCCTTGAGAAGAGTGTGGCTATGTGGCCTGAGTCACAGAGCATGCAGTTGCAACTTCTGCCCTTTTCCTGTCAATAATTAAGAGCAAATAGTGTCAGGGATAAGACCCCCTGGGATCATTGCCTCTATTTAGAATATCAAAGTAATCTTCCTTGTAATGAAGCAATCTCTAACCAATCAAATAGCTGTGGCATATGCACTAGTCTCCTATGGCAAACGTAATCCTGTTGGAACTTTTTTATCTCTGCTTATATAAAGTGTACCCTTAACTTCTCCACTTGGGGAACACTGATCCTATTCATTTGGAGTCCTTGTTTCCAGGTGGCTGTTCTCAAGTTTTGCACTTGAATAAACTCTGTACTTCATAGTTTCTGAATCTCATTATTTAAGGTTGACACTCCCGATGAGAATATTTGTAGGAAAGAACACAAGTGGGAGTCTATGAAGGACACTGGTAAATGTACAGTGTTGGTTGGGAATGGCAGTGGAGACATTAAATTAAATTAAATTAAATTTAAGAAATTAAATTTAAGAATTAAAATAGGAGTGTGCACTGAGAAGCCTGAAAACACACAACCTCTGTGTTTTCCTGTTCTAGTCTCTTACCAGTTTTCCAAAAGCTGTTTTTGCCAACCCCTTCTCCTCTCAAATCTCCCACTTCACCGCCTCTTCTCAGATGAAGAAGATGGTTTTCAGTAGGTGTGTTAAGCTAATTTCTAACAAGTAACAGGGCTAATGATAAGTGGCTTTGAAACAACTACCTAGAGATTGCAGATGATAACTGGTGAAAGGGGTTAGTGCAGATTAGCAGGAGTCAGATTCAGCCTGAGGTGGGTAGAAATGGAGTCAGGAATTGCTCCCCTACCCACCCCAATAGTGGGAGAAACCTCAGAATGTTTAAATATTATTGTGAGAGATGTTTTGAGAGGAAAAGGCTGAAAATAAATGAATGAGAAGAAAAACAAAATATGTGGACGTTCCTAAAGAAAGTTGTGATTCATAGTCTGGAGAGAGGTTCCATATTTATCTTAAAGCTAGGGATATGTTTTCCATAGTAACAGGAGGCAAGCAGAGAATTGGGAAAACACCCATGCAAATGGCAGTGCTTTCTGGTTTTATGACATTAAGTCCTGATTCTTCCCAAATGAAAATCCTATACTCACAGTAAAGAATGAAGGAAGGCTACCTGCTAAGCATGATAAAAGAGGTGGTAGCACAGGAGATTTGAAGAAAGAAGATGGGAAAAAGCAGTTTTGCAAAACATGGAAGAAAGCTGAATAGGAAAATGTAGAATTATTTCTTCTCAGGTAGTTTATATTTCACTGTGCCAGTTTATACTTTTAACTTATGAAAGATTGCTTCTGTTACGGTGACACAACTAAGCTGTATTTACTCTCTGATTGCATAATTTGGAATAAACTGACAGCTCGCAAAATTACAAACAAACCAGTGACAACAAAGAGCAACAGCAGAAGCCTTGAGCTAAAAAAATAATTCTCACATCATACACCTTTTAATAGTTGGAAATACGGTTATGTTCAACAGAATGTTTCTATGATGCAAAAGATTCCAGTTTTCGAAATGTCTCATCTTTCATTGGGCTAATAATTGATCAAATCAATCCCTATGTAAAACTTGTCTTTTAAAGGAAAAAGAGGAAAAGAAAGTCTCTAAGCAGGGAAGAGTAGGGAAGAGCTGTAAAGTGATAGAGTTGCTTGTATTTCTTCACTTTCTTGAACTTTATCTATTGGTTTTCCTGATGCTTATTTTCCTCTCTGTATTTCATTTATTAGAACTCAAGATCTCAGTCTTGGAATGCCGAGGATCTTCTTTAAAAAAAATGTAATCTCCTTTGGCTTGTGAAAGAAAAGTTACAAATTTCTATATAAGTTAAGAGGGGGGACAATTCCATTACACAGTGTTTGATCTGACACCATTCTGCTAGGCTATCTAAAAAAATGGTAAAATTCACTTGGCTAGGGAACAGAAGCATTTTTATCTTTCCCACCATTGAGTTTTCCACAGCTTTCCACTCCCCTGTCTTTCCAGCCAGCTGGTTTCTTGGAAGCAATAGAAGAGGGCGTGAGAAAGCACTTCCTTCCTCAAGTTACTCAACTGTGGTGTCCAGCAGAACCCTTCTTGATTTTTCCAATTCTACCTGACTGTTGCATGCAACCAGAACAACAATGTTAAAACTCAAGTTAGATGAAATAATACTAATGTATTCAGCCCTAAAGACATTCTTAGATAATTGTCTTTGGCAATTAGACTGATTTAATGACACAATTTAGAAAAGATTGTTATTTCCCTGAGGACAGAATACATGTTCAGAAATTAACATCATATAGTGAGAACAGAACTAAAAATATGAGGGGGAAAGGTCATCAAAATAGCATTTGTTGCTGATTGAATATTCTGGGAAGATCTACATTCTCTGTTGAAATCTAGTTTGTTTCTGACATATGGGACTATATGAGCCCTTGGTTCAAGTTACAAAACTTTAAAAATAAGTGCCATATTATTTTCTGAATGGGCTACTCAAGAATTTAAAAGTGAAAGAAATAGTTAAACATGACTCAAACACTTTTAAGAATACTTTAAAAGATGCAAAAATATCAAGAGGCATTGATGGCTCTAGAAACAAAAAAATAAAAAATAAAAATGCAAAAATGTATCCAAAAAGGGAATCATATTCATGATGGTTCATGAAAGAAAGTGTGTGGGAACATGCTTGTTCTCTTTTTCCAATCTTAACTTTCTAGAATTCTAACAAGTAATAATAGAAACACACTTTTTCTCTTTTTCCAATCTTAATTTCCCAGAATTCTAACAAATAATAATAGATAACATTTTAAATTATTAGCATGTACAATCCGGGTTGTAAGCATTTTATGCATATTAATTTATTAAACCCTTACACCAACTAAATCCAGTAGACACTTTTTATAATCATTTTAGAAATAAGCAATCTAAGACACGGGGAAGATGAGTAACTTGCCCATGGTCTTGAAGTAGTTAAATAATAGAACTGGAACTAACACTAGGCAGTCTGTATCTAATGTCCATCCCCTTCACCACTGTGCATATTTACTTTTATAGTTAAATTATTATATCACTTCTTCTGTTGCAATGATCTAGGATATTTTTGATGTAGTTTCAATATATGGTGAACTTTATATAATCTCAAAATTTGATATTGATAGAAAAATTCCTGTTCTATCTTGACAAGTTTTTAAAATATATTTGCATTTGTAATATAAGAAAGTAATATTATATATATATATATATATATATATATATATATATATATATATAATTGATTTGTGTTGAGGACTTAAGAGCAGCTTAACACAGTGTCAGAGAAATGTTAGAAGCTCAATAAATGTTACCTTAAAATTTATTAATATATAGACTTCTATTTTTACTTTTATTGTTTTTTATTATAATCACTATATTACTTTTATTATTGATATACTATCTTAATATTTTTGGCAACTGAATATTAGTTGCAATAAATACCACAAACCTACCATCTATGCCCACTTGCTATACTATACTTAACTACTATACTATATAGTAGTTTGTTTGCTTGTTTCCTTCATTCTCTCTATCTGGTCATCGTCTGCATTTATTTTGAGAGGTACCTTGCTGACTTATTGGCAAGATGTCTGTATGGCTTCCTGACATCTCCTTTCAGCCTTATAGTCTTCAATCTTTTTTTTATAAGATTATATAAACTACAATAAATACCTGATTACCTATCTATCATCTTTTTAGCTAAGATATCTATAATATATCTAAATTGATTCAGTTTATAGACACTTTCACAAATTTTTAATTACCTCTCTAAAGTAGTAAGATAATTTCATGGGCAAAAATCTCAGACATCCCTGCCAGGAGAAACATTCAAACTATTAAAAGCACAGACTCTAAATTTACCTCTTAGATAATAACAACCATTGCTGCTTCTCTCTTTGCTTTACTTCACTTGACTACCTCTATCCTCCTTAGGACTGTCCCCTCATTCTCTCAGAGCATCAGCCTTCTTCTGACTTGTATTTTACCAACCAGGGTCCCACATCCTGACATTTACATCAATGCTGACTTCACCAATATCTGTTATCCATCAAAAAAGTATAAGATATTTTAGTTAAATATTTAGTCTTGTCATTTATTCTGTTTAAATTTCTACAGTTGTGTGTAACTATAATCAAGAAAATACCAGGAATGAATTATCAAGTCTAATGACCCTTTGAAAGCCTTAAACAATGAGTGTTAACATTGCCAATTAGTTTCTCTTTCTATAAATCCAAAGCGTAAATTCTGTCTTCATGCCTTCCTTACTTATGAATTCAGTTATGTAGAAGAGCCTATTGCAATGAATTTAGGGGATGATTAAATAGTAAAGGTACAGAGCACTTGGAGTGGGATCCCATATTAACACTACACAATAACTTATGTATGTTTTACCTCTTCTAAACTCTAAATAATTTGAGCACGTATTTATTATAAAGTAATGTAATCCAGCCTTATATTAAAATGTGTATATGCCTTTCTCAACTAACAGATTCCAAGTTAATTGAAAACATATTTATTGTTTCATTGCTTATATCCCTCAGGGTCTATCCCAGTATGGGGCACATATTGCATATCCAAAAAATATCTTATCAACAATAAAAAAAATTGATAGCGGTAGATTTAATGTATTTTATTATGTCTTTATTATGTTTACACAAGATTTAAGGTTATTTGCTACTTCAGTGGATGTTCTAAAAAGTCAAGAAGGTATAGATTGCTATTTGTAAATCTTCACTCATCACTTACTATATACCAAGTAATTTAAACATATAATCCAATTATTTCTGTTAGTTACCCTACTGTGAGGTAATTTTCGTGTTTCCATAATCCGAACTGAGGTTTAAAGATGTTAACTAGCATGCCCACAGTTAAATACTTCTGTAAGGGATGAGGACAACATATGAACTCGAAGTATCTGAACTTCCCTTTGCTTAATACCAACCCTGTCTAATTTTTATAAGAACGGCCACAATGCAATATGCTTTATCTGTCCCCTAACTCGACTGAAAAAAGCATTGACTCCACAAAGTAGCTAAGTGATTTTGATAGTTTTTATTCTACTTTTTAACTTCTTTTCTCCTGAATAATCTAATCCATCTCAGGACCAAGATTTAAACAGTAACAACAAAAGTAGTTCTCAGCTTCTTGCCTTTAATTGGTAAGAAGAAAAGAAATGCTTATATGTGAGTCATGGGCTTTATTTCTACAGGAAATGAGGGTAGTCACTACAAGGAAATATTGCTTTTTTTTTCCTTTTTTTAAATTAAAAGCTTCCATTTTTGAATAGTTTTCAATATATCAAAAAATAATTTTAGTAATTTTTATAATAAACAGTAATATAAAAAATAAATTAAAATTATCAACTTCTCCTTAAGTATGAAATCCAAAATGTTAAGAAAAATGCTCTTTCACTTTCTAAGACCCTATCATTTAAACCAAATATTGGTTTATTCAACAGTCTTCCCTTCTAGATTCAACACATCAACAACATTGCTCTGCTGTGCTGTCTTCACAATGCCTCTAAAAGAGAAGCCATCTGTAAATATTTAATAAACAAACACTAATTACCTTGGTAAAGGCATGATTGCGTATAAATACTTGTGTGTAATAACAATATATATATCCATTAAACCTTGTTATATGCTACTAAAAAGACTAAGCGTTTAGTCCTCACTATAACACTACAAGAAAGGTATTATCACCTGCATTTCGCTAATAAACAAACAGATCCAGAGAAGATCCATAAGTTCTTAAATGTCACACCGTGCTAAGCCAGAAATTTTAAGCCTAAATAATTTGATTCTAGAGACTACACACTGACCTACTAAAAAAGAATAAGACCCAGTACTACAGAAATTCTGATATTTCTCCTTTAGCTAAGTTCAACTGGATTTTCTTGGTAAGGAGACATGTCAGAAATAAGGGCAAAGGGCTGGGAGTGGGGACTCATACTTTTAATCCCAAGCACTTTGGGAGACTGAAGTGGGAGGATCTCTTGAGACCAGGAGTTGGAGACAAGCCTGGGTAACATAGTGAGACCCCGTGTCCACAAAAAATATAAAAAATAAATTATCCAGGTGTCAAGGCACCCACCTGTAATTCCAGCTACTTGAAAGGCTGAGGCAAGAGGGCTGCTTGAGCCCAGGAGGGCAAGGCTGCAGTGAGCTACAATTGCACCACTGCACTCCAGCCTGGGTGACAGAGTGAGACCTTCTCTTGGGGAAAAATAAATAAATATATGAAGGAAAAGGAAAGTCCACCTCTCTAAAACATAGGTGGTTTACCTAACAATTTGGTCATTTTAATATGATGAAATCATTTAAAATTATTATAATTGTCTCTGGCTTCTAGATTTCAAGTATTGAAATAATAGTCCATGAGTATTTGAGTACTTGAAATAACTCAAAATTAGCCTTCTTCGCCCTTAATGAGAAACCACCAGTCTTTAAGACAGGTGGTAGCTACTATCATGCACTATAACAAGCACAATTGTGTTAATTGTTAAATGATAACAGTGGTTGCCTTTTTGTGATCTGTGCCATTCTAACGGGCTAAATCCTCATTGTGATTTTCACACTTCCTAAGTAGATGGAAGCACTTCTAGAGATGGATGCATTGCTTTATGTTTCTGCATACTTTTCTAGAATAATTCATTTCAATGGTGCTGCAAATTCTCCCACCTATTGTAGATTCAAAGCAATGGAAAAAAACAAAAAGTTAACAGAAGTTAAAAATATTGTGGAAAACAAAATAGTTGGGTGGATTTAATTTTTCTTTATAAGTAAAACTATGTGTGTGGGTATATGTACGTGTGTATGTGCGTTGCTAAATGAATTAATGAAATGAATACATTTAATATGAGAGTACCAATAATTCGGGTTCACCTTTTTGTCCTATAGCACTGGAAGCAAAAACCTTCGTTGAAACATTGACGTGCTTTACCTTGAATTCATCATTAACCCTAAATATATCTTTATTTGTTCACCCTCTTTCTGATGCCATCTTCCTTGTTAGGTAGTGACAGACATCAACACGTTAGTGAGGAAAGTTGTAGGTTATGATGACTTGAAGTTTTGTGAATGTTCTGTCCTTTTCAACCTTTAAATGAACACTTATAGATACATTTGTTGTTTCTATCTAAATACATGTTTCCATGGCACACAGGTTTTTCATTTGATGTTTTTTGTTGTCTATTCAAGCATTACAATTACATTTTAAGATAATTTAGAAATCATTAGCTGTACAGTGAGGTGATAGGGAGAGCAAGTTTAGGACAGTGTGTCTTTACTGTCATCTTCAGAACCTTCTATTTCTTTGCATATATGCACATTTCTTTAATAACAGTTATTTTGTAAACACATGCAAACGAGCAAAATGGAATAACATGGTCTCTTTAGATGCTTTTAAAGATACGAAGTTTCCAGGGCTAAACCTCTTCCCCATAAGCAAGCCAATCAAGGGAGAAATGGGAATGCATGACACACAAAACATATCAGCGTCTGGTTCTATATTCCACTTACATCTTATGATGCCTCTTCCTAATTTTAAGTTTTCTCTCCTCCTGTAATGTTATTGCTGATGTCCCTTAGCTGTCTTTCATTTGTATGAAAATGTTGCAAGGAGAGACATGGCTGCAAACTTTCTAAGGGTTGTCATGGCTACTCCTGACAAACAAACAAAAAAATTTAATCCTTTCGTCTACACCACTTAAATCACTCAACCTTTCTCACCCTTTTCCTATATACTCCAACTTGATTTGGCTTTTTTTAATAGAAAAATCGTATAGGAAGCTAATTGATTCAGCACAGCTTGTCCAACTCAGAAATAAACAGAGGGAAAAAAATTATCTCATTTTTCTCTTTTCTTTTTTTTTAAACCAGATTGTGAACAGAAGACTGTTTCACACTCTGTCTCCCATGGGGCAATGTGATGAACTAATCACGTAGCGATCTACCAGGTCACAGCAAATAATTAAGACACTTGTTACAGCGTTCCATGTGGTGCCATCCTGTAGTGATTCTGAATGGATTTTCCATAAATTCAAGAAAAGGTTCTTTAAAACCCTAATTTAAAATCTACATCTTAGCTAATTAAGAACACTGTGGCTCAAACTAATGTGTCATTTCACATCTAGTGTATTGATAATGTGCCATCCTGAGTGTAGGTGTCAATTTTTCCTCCTGTCCTTAGCTCTTCCAAATTCTAAGGTATTTGCTGAAAACGGAACACAGACATATTTTTTAGCTTTAGTGATCAGCATGACAAAAAAAAAAAAAGCATAAGACAGTTTGCATACATGGGTACCAATTATCCGATATTTTCATATTTTCATGTTATGTTTAAAATGCCACTGGAAAAAAGAGTAGTGTCCAAAAAGAATGCTCCCCCTACAGTGTGGGGCTAATTAACATTAGATGAATTAGACAAAGATACTGAGGAATCCTTTTCAGATTTTTTTTTAATGGAGGTAGTCATGTATCTGTCAAGCACAGTTTACAAGTGAATCTGATAAAAAACAATGCATTACCTCACAATATTTCCCATATACAAGGTGTGACCTCTCAGGACTGTATGCATCTCACTATGTGACAAGCACAAATAGCCCTAATTTAAAAATAAAAATTCTGAAATTCAAATTAATAATATGGTTCCATAATTTCAAAGAGACATAGAGGACCTCGGCTATTTTTTTTTTTTTTTAACATGTAGAAAATCCAGGACAATATAAACTTCTAAAATCTTTCTGAACAGTTCTGAGAAAGTCTGGTTTAAAATTCTAAGATTTTATCCCTCATTTTTATTTCAAAAATTGCTGCCTCTTCATATCTAAATATTCTTGAATTATTTCTGTAATTAGTATTATTCTAAATTTAGTTGCTAAACTAATATTACAGTTACTTTTTTGAATTTTGGGTTTTTAGAAATGCATTTAGGAAAAGAAAGCATTCGGTTCTAGTTTTTTTTTTCATGTATGCTTGAATAAATGATTAAGAAAGATATACAATAAAACTGGATATAGTAGTTTTGTTCTAAAACATAGCATTATTCTGTATGTTATCCTAATTCACAGCTTAAGACCTAATTATTTAAGTGGGATTTAATTCAAATACAGCTGAAACAAGAGAAGAGTAATATTTCAAATGTTTAAACAGAAAAATGAAACTAAGAATAACTATGCAATGATTATATAACAATCATTCTCAGCTAAATGTGTTATCAATAGATTAGTTTAATATACATATATATTTCTAAATGACATAAAGAAGATACTTATATCATTCCAACACCAAAAAAGAGACAAAATTAAGTTAATTGAAAATAACACATGTAATCATTATGATAATATAACATCTAAATAAAAATTATAAAATACTTTAAAATTTTTATAAAATCTTAAAATTTCAAACACTTCATATTTATTTTAGTGATTTGATTTCAATTGTGCAGATTCCCAAACCACAAAACAAACTTTTACTTGTACCATGTTATTAAAACACTTCTATCAATCCTCTTTGGTTTTGTGAGAGCAAAGGAAAAAGAAAAACTTTGAAATGAATAACTTGGTAATTTTTACATCTTTGTTTCATTTTCTGCAACATAGGTGCTGAAAATGTTTAAATATTAGAAAATTATATTCTTTTAAAATGGAACTATAGAAAATACAAACAATTAATTTGTATAAGATAGTAGATTTGAAAAAATATGTGTTAAATACTAAACATTGTGAAAATTAACCTACGTGGTTTCCATCAGTGTTTTGTTTTACCTCCCTTTATTTTATATACTTCAGATTATATAATAAGTACAATTTGTACTCAATGCTAGATAGAAAAATTATTAGTGATATGATCGCTAAAATATAAATGATGCATATTTTTAAAGTATTAGCCATACCATAATTTTTAATCTCCATAAATTAAATTATTTCCCTTTAACCCTTTCTAATAATTCAACTATTTAAAATAGTGAAAGTTTTTCAGCTCTTATGAACACTTCCACACAATACTTAGAACTAGAACCCCTGGCTGTTTTACACATAAGTACTGTGGAAATAGTTCACTCATTTGGGCACATGACTTGTGTGAATAGCATCAGTACTTATTGCTGTCAGTGCTTCAATCTGAACATTATCTTCACCCTCAGCTTTTGCAACTTGGAGAGAAATACAGTAATAAATGGTTTCTGAAAAGACATTTAGCAATTAAACATGAAAACGTCCTTTTAGAATTAATTGCTAAATTTAAATAACACATTACCCACTGGTCAAATTATGTTTCAATTTAAAACCTATGTGTTTAGCCACGTTGCTAACATTGAAATATATATACATTAGGCAAATATTACATTATAACATTAAGCATGTTTTAAAAGTCACTTTTTGCTTGGTCCAATGTAAATATTAATGAGTTAACTCTTACTTACCCAAAACTTGCTTATTGTGACAACATATCCTAATTTTCCTTTTAATTATAATAAATAGAATAAAACCAATAAAAATTTAACTTTTTCTATTTTACAATAAACTCTATCTTTCAGTAAGTGATCAATTAATTTCTACCTTTTAAATTTTATTTTTTAACCTATAAAAAGTATTAGTTTTAAACCATTAGTTTTGTTAATAATATTAGAATAGATGATTGACATTCATTTTAGGGCTTATTTTCTTCTCCACTTGGTTTCAAAGCCTTTACATAGGATTATTAAACTGGAATGTCATGTAATATCCATCAATCTCAGTTATTTACAGTATATGAAACTTCCCTTGTCACTCCATGTCTCTTATACCCATTACTTTATTTCCTGAAATTAAGTATCATTTGTACTGCAAAAGAACCAGAAATAAGAAAACAGTTTTAGTTATTATAATGAGAGCTGAAGAGTTAAACTGTCACAGGTCTTTTTTTATTTTATTTTTTTGATGCTATTAGACAAACCATTTTCTCATTAAGGGTCAAAATCAATGGCACCAATGTGAAAGTTGTAAGAATCTTATTAATAAAATTAATTTGCATTTCATGTTAGCTATACCAGCAAATACTTCAGATGCTTATGGTTAATTCAGTTACCAAATTTCAAGGAAAAATATAATTTTGCCTTTCTTATTTTACCAACATGGAATGGAAATTTTACATAAGAGCATATTGACTACTAAAGTTATTAAAATCCTGTTCTACATCAAGGGTTGAATGATGTAAATAGGAACAAAAAAAGTTTCACATCCAAAGTGTCCATCTTCTTTTTTTCACTGGAATGACAAAACAGAATACACTTCAAACCAAAACTGAATTCCTATTAGAAAGGATAATAAATATTAACAACTAAGTGAAAATACGTCAACATTTTCCCTCAAAATAACAATCCACTAGAAATCCATGGACAACTAATTGTCTTTGAAGTTTACAGACTGGTAATGACTTCTTGTCATAATGAAAAAGCAGATTATCTCTTTATATTTCACAACTAACCACTGTGCAAAAAGAAAATTCAACTTCATTAAGTATAAGAGCAAATATTTAATGGCCATTACTATGCATTGCTGTTTTCCAGGAATGGGACTACTTCAACATTTTCTCTGCGTGGAAGGTACAGAGTGCTTAGGGGTGATGACCCTTGAAATTAAGAATATTAATATTCCAAGGTGATGCACAGGACAAACTGAAAAAGTGATATATCAATATCGTGAAGAAGGCTGCATTCTGTTGTTAAAAGGTTTATTAGAGAAGCTACTTTATTTATTAATAAACAAGGAGTTCAACAACATGGATTTTCATCAACATTTTGGGAAGAATAGTTTGCATTACTGTTCACTAGGAAACAGTTATTCTGATCCATGTTAAGTCATACTAATGGATTACATATTAAGTAGAAAGAAAACATATACTACATATCTTTAGTATAGGTGTTTCCAATATGACAGCAAGCTGTTAGCAACAAACTTATCAAGCGACTGTGAAACGGAATGAACATTCTTAATAACTCTGTCTTTGTACCCCATCGCAGCATCTTAGCAACAGGGGAGACGAAAGAGATGCTTTAAGTTTCCACAGGGTAAAAAGCTGTAGCTAAGCAAAACTGACAACCAAAATACTGAAAACTATAGCTTGACTTTTTAGGAACCACTTCACAATCTTAATGATTTAGTTGGCTCAATTCACCTGAACATAGACATGGCAAACCAAAAGGAACGCAAAAACCTACCCTTATCACTAAACTTGTACCAAACCCACTCCCACCAGAGTAACTGAACAGTGACCGTTCATCCACCTCAAGTCAACATCAACCTAAGACCCATGGTGACAGATTATCTTCTCTTCTTGACGTCTCTTATCCTTCTTTACTAGTTTTACATATCACGATGTTACTGGCTGCAATCTTAACACAGCTACTTGCTTAACAAACCCGAGTCTCTAGAGTCTTGTAATATCAGCTCTTTCGAGACTTGGGAGAGAACCCAAGGCGATCCCACACCGGCTCTCCCGCGTCCCCGCGCGAGGGTCACTCACTGCCTTACCAATCTTCCTGTGATCATTCTCTGGGAGGCACTTACCTGCTGCTCCCCAGGCTCCGCCGACTTCACCAGGTGCTTATCCTTGTACAGAGACCAGAGACCAATGTTAGGCAGGAAAATTAAAGCCACCGTGAATAACAAAGTCATTTGCAGAAATCTCTTCTGTTTTCTCTTCATTGCAAATGGTAATAGAGAAGAAAAGTTAAAGGAGATGGCTCCCTGACTGCTCCTTGAGTTTAACGTCAAATTCCTTTCCTCTCCCCTGCGAAGCACCAGAAACTGAGAAGCTACAAACTTTTGTTGCGTGCTCAGCACCAATCTGCACGATTCAGAGGGAGTTGGCCATCTGCAGAACAAACGCACAGTTACTTTCCCCCCAGAAAACTATGACGAAGGCATTATCTATTGGCTTAGACATAAATGACTTGACTGAGGAAATCGTTAAGCCCGTTGACCTCCATTACTATGAAGCAATGGAGTCAACAGGATCGTTTCTTGGACTAAGGGTAAGTTATGAAGAAGTCAACAGCATGCTGGATACTTAGGGAAACCGGAGTTGTGGTTGCCGTTGTTGCTGTGGCCCCCACCCCCTCAGTGTGGGAGGGCTGGGTCGGGGTAGAGCCGGTGAGGAGAGAACTGAGGGAGAGGAACTGGCTCAGCCCCTTCGAGGGTCAGGAAGAAAAGTGTCCGCTTTTGACATTGGAACAGCGTCCCCTTCCTGGTCTTCCCTGAATCCCTCTTCCCGTGCTCCCCTCGGGATGACCCACCTGAACTCGAGTTCCACTCCCTCCGGAGCCAGCGTGCCGGCGGCCGGGCTTCCCCGGAACCAAGGGACTCCGAGTCCGAGCACAACTCCTGTTCGGAGGGAGGGCCAGGAACCGTCCGCACGCTCCTCTGCAAGCAGCAGCTCGGAGCCCGGGAACCCGGCGGGAATCTGAAGGCTACAGATGTCAGCGGCGTCCAGCCAGGAAGTGGAGGCGCCCTCCTCAGAGCGCGGTCCTCTGAAGAGTGAGCGCTCTGCCCCTCAGGCTCGTCCCTTCCCGCCGCGACGCTCTCGCCCTCCGAGGCTCATGTTACCATTCTTTTCCGGCCCCGGAACGAACCCGCAGAACAGTCGCCGGCACCTAAAGGTCGGTATTTGTCAATCTCCTTTTCTCGTGGAGGGGATGGAGGAGGAGACACCGAAGTCCGTGCGGGGCTTGGAAGCGGACGAGGGCGCTGCGAGGACGAGCGGAAGGCGGAGAGGCGCCGCGCCTCCCCCGGCCGCCCGCGCCCTGCTCCCGGGCGCTCTTCTTGCGCGGAGATGCCGCTGGCGTCGGCCACGAGCGGGAGCCCGCAGCCCAGAGCCCGGGAGGGGAGGGCGGGCCGCCCGGCGGGGGTGGGCACTGTCGCGCGGCCTCCAGACGCGGCACACACAGACCCGGGCGCCAGGCGGCGGCGGAGGGCGAGCGTGACGATGAGGGAGGAGAGGGGGCTCCCCGCCTGCGCGGGTCCTCTCTCCCCGCGCCTGGGCTTCTCCGGGCAATCTGGGACGGACAGCTGTGCCGGCGCCCCGTCAAGTCACCCAAAGGGCGCCAGGCCAGAGATTCCAGAGGAAAAGTCGCCGGCGGCGCGCGGGTGTCCCGGGGATTCCTCCATGGTGCGGGCGGGAGCGCGGCACGCCGGGGCGCGGCGTCTCCGGGAGGCGGAGGCGACCCGGGGCTGGGCAGGTCCCGCGGAGAGGGTATTCCCCGGGCCGCCCGTCCTGCTGTTCAGGCCTGGTAGGGGGTGTGGAGGGAGGAGGAAGAGGATCCGAAGCGAGGCCGAGCTGAGGCTCCGAGTTCTCAGGCAGCGGCTTCTGGAGAACACCCTGGAGACTCACGGCAGCGCTATCCACCGGGCCCCGGTTGGGATAAGATAGTGCCACCCCGCTCCTCCCCCGCCTCTCACGACCGCACTCAGCGCGCCTGTCACTGCGAGGGATACCTGTCCTCGCACCCTCCTCCGCGATGGCCAGAAAACGTGGGGATCAAGATAGGACTCTGGCAGATGGTACTCCTCCCTCCGCCTATCGTATCAATGCACCAACGCCCCTGACAGCGCACGCAGGAACCTGTGGCAGCCTCGCCGAGGGACAGCGGGCCCAGCACCAAGTACCAGCACGCTCGGATCTAGAGCTCACAACTCCGAAGGAAACGAGACTTAGAAGAGGCAACAGACATGCTTGCAATGCAGGCTGAATCAGCCTGTCTAGAGCCAGCAAGACACACCATGGTCACCTCTTTGTTACAACCTAGACAGGATGCCCACATGGTTGGGATAGATAAGCCTGTGGACTTCAGACGCTGTTTTCTCTTTTTCTTCTTCTTTCTCATCCTCATCTCTGTCCCTCCCTCCTTTTCTTCTCGCCCTGTCTCTTCTTCCTCTTTCTACTCTCTCTGGTGTCTCACTTGGGAAAGACCTAGATTTGAGTGGGAAGTTATGCCTTAAAAACTGTTCGCATTATAAATTCAAAATGTATTTGAACAATATAGATTGACTGTATGGCTGCATGAATAAAGCGCTATGCTGTAATACTTGTTTTGGTGAATCACTTGAATTTTAAAACAGTATAAAACACATGTAATAAATGTTGTTGAATGTGTCCTTTATATAAAGACCAATTACCTCTAAATTTTATATAAGTGCAACTTGATCTAGAGCGCAAGGGACTTAATTCCTTACCCTCACCACCACACATACACTGCCTTTTGTAGTCAGCGTTATTTTCTAACCTTCTTTTTCTCTCTAAAGAAGTGCAGCTCTGAGACACAAAATAGGAATTCTGGGAAGCAACGTAGCAGGGGGAGGTTTCCTGGGAATATTGTCAGGTGCTCAAGGAAATACACTTGGAGAATCATTTAATTATATTGGATGTATTTTTAAGTACTGATACAGCTATTAATTTTCAAAGTAAAATAACTCAAAAGTGCACTTGGAATTAAAATCTCTCATTTTAAATAATGCCTGTTTTTTAATACCTAAAAAAATCATCTTGGGTCAGGAATGAACATATTATCATTCTATTTGTTGACTCCAGGGTGTTGAGTTGAAACATGCTTCATTATTTTTACACTAGTTAATGGTCTTGCATACAGCACCCATTCAGAGAACATTATCATGAATTACAGTGTGCTGTTACATCATCATGAATTACAGTGACATAATCACTGTTACTTCCCCAATCAAGCACATGCAGAATACATGGTAGAAAAAAAAGGAGGAAGTTACTATGCTCACCTCTGTTTTACAGCACAGTTCTAGATCCTCACTTCAGATTTCTCTTTTACTCTGTAAAATTTATTTATTTTTGATTCAAGGCATAATTTCTCTTTCCCTTCAGTCAGGTATTCTTTCACAATTCCTCATGTAAATTACCAACAGATGACAATGTATCTGACTAAAATAGGTATACTAGGTTGAGTTTACAAACGAAAAAACTCCACATGGCGGTTAATTTTTTTGCTCCAACGATTCAGATTAAATGCCAATATAAATATATGTGTATAATATATATATACAGGTGGGCATGGTCTTTTAGATTTTGCCTTATATAGAAAGACACCCATATTATGTCCTATTTGCACTCTGTTCTGTTAGGATTCAACTGGCAACCTCAGGTTATCAGATGCCGCTAATAATGTACTAATAGCTCTAGGGACACATGGAAAGAAAATATAGAGCATTATGAATGACTTTGAGTAACTAACACTCTAGTTGAAAATACAACACAAAGGCAATTGAAATAAAGTACCAAAGCTGCTTTGGTACTAATCTTAAATTGAGCCAAATTTTAGCCCTATATTTAAGGAGGCAGAAGGACATTCCTTCAGTTATCTCTCTACTCCAAAATGTAGTGACTTAAAAAAGCAATTATTTTGCTATTTCTCTTATGGTTCTGTGCATTGAAGGGGCTCAGCTGGGTGGTTATGCTTGCTGACACAGGCTGAGGCCTAGGAGGTTGAATGGGCTGAGCCAAGATGGCTACTTTACATGGCTGACAGTTGGCAGTGACTGTCAGCTGGGAGATCATGGGGCTGTCAACTGGAGCTCCTCAGCTTTCCTCCATATGACCACTGCATGTGGCCTGAGCTTCTCATCACATGGTAGTTAGGATCCAGGAGAAAGTAACCCAAGAATCTGTGTTCCAAGAGGGAGAAAACAAAAACTGTCAAATCCTCTTAAAAACTAAGCCCAGAACTGGCACAGCCTCTCTTAGGGAGCAGTCACTGGACAAGCCCAGATTCAAGGATGATGTGGAGGTAGGGGATAAAATTAATATCTCACAGAAAAATATGACAGAGAATATGTGGCCATTCTTAATCCGCTTTAGATATTCAAAGTCACAGAGGTAGGGATTCATAAAGAAGGCCTAACCAGATTAGAAACCAGATGATGGGAAGAAGTAGGGAAAGGTTCTCATAGATTGGGTTCTGTAGAATTGTTTGATTGGTACAAAGACAGGAAATGACTTGAATTTAGGGTAGATATACTGTTATTACCTTATATTTAAAAAAAACACATTATGACAGGAATGGAACTTATGGGTATATATCCAAAGGACTATAAATCGTTCTACTATAAGGACACATGCACACGAATGTTCATTGCAGCACTGTTTACAATAGTAAAGACCTGGAACCAACCCAAATGCCCAACGATGATAGACTGGACTGGGAAAATGTGGCACATATACACCATGGAATATTATGCAGCAATCAAAAATGATGAGTTTGTGTCCTTTGTAAGGACATGGATGAATCTGGAGAACATCATTCTCAGCAAACTGACACAAGAACAGAAAAAGAAATACCGCATATACTCACTCATAGGTGGGTGAGGAAAATGAGAACACATGGACACAGAGAGGCAGTCTACTATACACTGTGGTCTATTGGGGGGTAATGGGGGAGGGACAGCGGGGGAGGGGGGCTGGGTAGGGATAGCCTGGAGTTGAATGCCCAGTGTGGGTGAAGGGGAGGAAGGCAGCAAAACACACTGCCATGTGTGTACCTATGCAACTATCTTGCACATTCTGCACATGTACCCCAAAACCTATAATGCAATAAAAATTAAAAATAAAATAAAATAAAATAAAAAAAGAAAGAAAGATGTGCAGTCATGATTTTGCTGTGTTAGCAGATATTTTCAAATGAACTAGTTAAGAGCTTTATATCTGCAAAGATAATGCATGGAGAAATCTGTCGTTTCACAAACCAAAGGAAGGTCATCAGCAACAAACTTTGGAGTATATGTTTTTCCCCCAACACTTTAGAGTTGCAAATTGATAAGCTTTTGTTATTAAATATAATAACAAATGTATAAGAGAAAATGTAAATTGCGTTACTTTTAAAGTTATAAAATGGTAACTACATTTTTAAGAAATTATATTGAAATTTATCAGTTATCTTCAATCTTGAATTGGTAGAGTTTATTTTCATTTAGATTTGAGTGTTTTCCAAGTTTTTTATCAGAAGGCACAAGCACTAAAACATAATGTGTCTAGAAATTAAGATGCATTCATACTTCTTTTGTGTAATAGAGATCTCTGGAATATAAAAAAATCTTGAAAGTTTTCGCTCTGGATAAACTACTAGGCTACTTTCTTATTACTCTGTATTTGGCTAAATTACCTTTTTTTTTTAAGATTCTGCAATGAAAAAGGAGAGATAAATGCACTAAGTAACAATTTTAGTAAAAGTACATTTAAAATATACAATTCATTTTATGTAATTAAAATAAGACACATTACTAAAATCTTCAATTTTTTTTTTCCTCTGGAATTTCAGTATTTGCCATTACATGATAAAGAAAAACAAGAATCAAATTTCATGTTAAATTGTGATATTATCCAGTCTCTATCATCGTTTAAATTCCTTACCAAAAGAGCCCTGAGTCCATTTCCATATATATTCAGGTGCTGTTTGACAGAGGATACAAAGTTGAACATTAGAATTTCCAGCACCGGGAGGGAGTTAAAAAGGTGCTTGCAATTAAATGTGGTAGGAATTAAAAAGTGACAAGTCCTAAAAGGGAAAGAAGGAGGTTATTTCTACTTGATCTGAATATTTTCCAACTAGACAAGATCCTTTACCTCATGAAGTTTAAACACTAACTAATTATACTTCCAAATAGTTTTTCCTCTACCAATAGAATATATCTTTATTGTAATGTATTTTCTTTTCCTGTTTATTTAGTGATCACACACATATTCAGCACTTACTACATGCCAGATATGTAACCCAATTCTTTTCCAAACATTGTCATTTAATCTTATAAATAATTTATGTAGTTTCTATTAATATCTCTATTTAATAATTTTTTTTAAAAAAGGGCAAATAGATGGTAAGCATCTTTCCTAAATAAGTGCTAGCAAGTGCTAGGGCAAGTACTTAAACCCAGGAAATTTGTGCTGGATTCCAAGCTGTTAACCACTATACCATATATCTCTAATATTTTATTATGATCTTTCCACAAAAGGTGTTAATTCTCTCTCCCTCTCTGTCTCTGTCTCTCTCTTTTATTTCTGCCTTAAGACTAAGATGGTTAAAGGAGCTCAACAAAATAACTTGAGTTTTAGAAAGATGATAGTCTAGTTTTATAACCTGGAACCCTCTCTATTCATATTTTGTGTGGAGTATAAAAAGGAGGTACAGTAAAGTAACCGTACATTTGTATTTTACATATTATATATATGTAATTCTGTACTTTTAGTTCATATGATTACAATTTTATGTAGATCATATATCAGATTTTTATCTTAGCTTTGACCTTTATCTTTTCATGTAAAATATTTGCACCATTTTAGAAAGAGTGTTTTGCATGTCAACTTCAACACAAGTTTGCTTGTGATGAACAAGTAAATGACATTCATTTATTTCAAGTGAAAAATCCAAATAATTTTTGGAATGATGAGATCAAATGGTAATAAAGAGAATGTTAAATTTTTAGGAAAGATATTTTTTTATAATAGCTCAAAACAAAATATGAACAAACTTTTTTTTTTTTTAAAGATGGGGTTTCTCCATGTTGGTCAGGCTGGTCTTGAACTCCCAACCTCAGGTGATCCACCCACTTGGCCTCCCAAAGTGCTGGGATTACAGGCATGAACCACCGTGCCCGGCCTCTGGAGGTTTGTTTTAAAGATGCAGTTTCCAGTGCCTCATTCAGATCTTTCAATTCATAATCTCAAAGCTAGATCTCAGAAATAGGCAGTTTTGACTAGGTCCGTGGGATATTCTTATGCACAATATAGTTTGAGACCTGGAAAACTTTAAAAATATAATCTAAACATAATATTTTTCTTTTTCTTTTTTTTTCTTTTTTTTTTAGTGGAGGAGGGAGAGCGATGGAAGGTGCTGGAGGGCTGGGGTGTAAGTTGGGGACAGATTATGAGATGACCACACACCTTTTTTTTTAAAAAAAAGGAAAGAAGGAGAGGAAAAGAGAGAAAGAAAAAGAAGGAGAGAGAACAGGAATATTGCTTTATTCTATGAATGGGTATTAATAATGGCCGATCAATATTTTGTGTATTTAAAGTGGAGAGCTCTATAAGTGCTTATTAAGTTTACTTGTTCCAGATCTGAGTTCAAGTTCTGGATATCCTTATTAATTTTTTGTCTCGTTGAGTCTAAATCTCTTTATGGGTCTTATGTATCTGGGTGTTAGGATGCATTGATCCTTTTACCACTCTATCTTTGTTGCTTTGAAATCTGTTTTATCAAATACATGAATTGCAACTCCTGCTTTTTGTTTATTTATTTATTTTTGCTCTCCATTTTGTTGGTAAATCTTTCTCCAACCCTCTGTTTTGAGTCTTTGTGTATCTTTGGATATAAAATTGGTCTGGATGTAGTATACTGTTAGGTTTTGACTGTATCTTTTGATTGGGGGATTTAGTCAATTTAAATTTAGGATTACTGCCATTTGATGTTAACTGGCTATTTTATCCATTCGTTGATGTAAATTCTTCTTTATGTTGATGCTCTTTACTTTTTGGTATATTTTTAGAAAGGCTATTACTGGTTGTTCCTTTCTGTGTGTAATGCTTCTTTCAGAAGTTTTTGTAAGGCAGGCCTAGTGGTAATAAAATCTCTGAGTACTTGCTTGTTCATAAAAGATTTTATTTTTCCTTCAATTGTGAAGCTTAGTTTGGCAGGATATGAAATTCTGGGCTGAAAGTTCTGTTCTTTAAGGGTGTTAAATATTGGCCCCCACTCTCTTCTGGCTTGTAGGGTTTCTGCTGAGAGATCTGCTGAATGAACATTTTAAAGAGATACAATTAATAAGTGAAGCCAGTGAAACATGCTTGAGAAGCCATTGAATGACATATTGCATGTTCTACTTTTTCTGTTTTGGAGAAAGAGAAAATAAAGAATGCCATGCACACATTATGTATTGGATATACAGAATTTTATTGGGTAGGATATTTATGAATAGGCAATAAGTAAACCAAAAAAAAAAAGTGTAAACATTTTCCCTTCTAAGTCATAATGATTTCAATTAACAAGGCCTATATTGAATATATTAAATGATCCAGGAATTCAAGATACAATAGTGAATACTACAGGAGAAGAAAAATCCTGTCTTCAGATAATCCACAGCAAAAACATATTAAGTGTGGAACCTGGTGGTCTAACAATTACAAAAAAAAAAAAAAAAAAGATGTGGAGAAAAATAAGGCAGTGAAAATGAAAACATTATGGAATTCTGAAAGCTAGAGTGGTGTGTAGCTGATATTTGAATGACACTGGTTTGAGCTGTGAGCCACCACTTATACATAGTGTTCCACTTCTCCTACCCTGACAAGAAAATCAACCTTGCCTCTTCCTGCTCCTCCTTAGCCTACTCATCATGAAGACAAAGAGGATGAAGACCTTTATACTGATCTGCTTCAGTTAATGAATAGGAAATATATTTTCTCTTTATTATAATTTTCTTAACTTTTTTATCTAGTTTATTTTAAGAATACTGTATATGGTGCATATAACATACAAAATATGTGCTAATTGGCTATTCAGTATGGCTTCTGGTAACAATAGGCTGTAAGTGATAAAGTTTTGGAGGAGTCAAAAGCTATACACAGAATTTTGGCTATGCTGCAAATCAGTGTCTTTAACCCCCTTGTTGTTCAAAAATCAACTGTAATTTCTAATAAAGCATGCTGAACGATCCTGAGTAGGTAATATTTGAACAAATATCTGAAGGAAGCAAGAAAGTGACTATTGGATGTCACGAGAAATTGAATTCTAAATAGAAAGAACAGCCAGTGAAGGCCCCTGAGGTAGGAGTTTGGGATTTCAGTAGGAAATGGTCTGGAACAGAGGGCCCTGAATGTGGAGAATAATGGACCTAAGGTCTAGAGGTGATGGAGTAGGGAATCAAGTCAATATTGTAGAGATTTTGGCTTTTAATCTGAATGAGAAGGGACACCACTGAAGTGCCTTGAGTAGAGACTGACGTGATCGGACTTATGTTTAACAAGGTTATCCTGATGGCAACTCTGGAAATAGATTATATGATAGATAAGAATAAGGTGAGACTAGTTACATAATCCAAAAATGGAGGTGTCTTGCATCAGGATAATGGAGATGATGAAAATGGTTAAAGTATTATCAGAATATTCTGACCATGAAACTGCATTGAACAGTTATTGAAATGAATGTAGGATGTAAAAGAGAGGTCTCAACATAGTCCAAGTTTAAGATCCAAATACTGGGAAGACTGCTTTTGTCTTTTGCTGAGATGGGAAGAAATTGGGAGAAACTAGTTTAAAGGAGACAATCAAATGTTCATTTCAGAATTATCAAATTGACATTGCTAATGGTGAAAATGTTGAATGAGTATGCAGACATAAGACCTTGGAATTCTGCAGGAGTAAGTGAGTACATGGAATCTAAATTGGAGATAAAAGTGAAGAAGTCCTTGGAGTTCTTAAAGCCATAAACTGGAATACCAAGGAAGTTAGTATGTATAGATAAGAGAACAAGCAAAGGTGGTCAATCAAAAGAACTTGAGGAGATCAGGAGAAAGCAGCAGTAGACCCTGAGAAGTAGTGGTTAGTGTTGCAAAATGAAGTCAAATGAAGAAACTGTCTCTATGAGAAGGGAGTGATCAATTTCATCAAATGAGGTGGATAAGGCCAAAACTATGAAGTTGGATTAGCAATTGTAAAATTTCCTTATCCCATTAGAAAGCAGAAGAGTTAGCAGCATCAAGTGCAGCCAAAAGCCACAGTTTAGACCCTGGAAAAGATGATCTCTACAGAAAATCTGATAATAAAGATGTAATTAGCATAATTATGTTAAGCACTTAATGACCAAAGCAAGGAATGTATTTAATTTTGTGCTATTCAAGCGTATGTCTCTAAAAGCAATTATCAAAAGAAAATGAATAGATTGCAAACATTACTAGTTTATGAGAATTTAAATTCTTTTCTTCCATATTGTGAAACTAAGACACAATGAATTTTAAACTTACTTTATATGATCCTCTCAGACTTCTAATGTGAACATTTTTTAAAAGCTAAAAAGTCCCTGGGTTAGCTATCCTTGCCTTCTGATCTTATCTGAACAACCTGAGGGTTCATAGCTAGCCATTCATTAACATGCTCAATAAATTTTATTGAGAAACTAGTCTTCCTAAAACCAGTACTGAACCATCTTTCTATTATCCAAACAAACTCAAGTTTATAAGATTTCAGATGTACTGTATGTCTGCTCCTTTTCTTTTGGAAGTCTTTGAGGATCTAATTTAACTTTTTCTATATATTTTTGTATATATGTGTACACATATAAATTCTATCAGCATAACTATGCAGCAAAATTTTAACTGTCTCTTAATACTGATAAAATATTTTGTCAAATGAAATAGGGAGCAATTACTATGCATGGATAGATGTACTGAAGTATTGGTGGGGGGAGAGAGAGAGAGGAAACTAGGGACAAATGGCCTAACCAAATTCACATGCAGTCCATCTTAACAACCATACATTCTTTATAAAATCATCACCATAGGGCCGGGCGCGGTGGCTCATGCCTGTAACCCCAGCACTTTGGGAGACCGAGGCAGGTGGATCACGAGGTCAAGAGATCGAGACCATCCTGGTCAACATGGTGAAACCCCGTCTCTGCTAAAAATACAAAAAATTAGCTGGGCATAGTGGCGCGTGCCTGTAATCCCAGCTACTCAGGAGGCTGGGGCAGGAGAATTGCCTGAACCCAGGAGGCGGAGGTTGCGACGAGCCGAGATCGCGCCATTGCACTCCAGCCTGAGTAACGAGAGTGAAACTCCATCTCAAAAAAAAAAAAAAATCACCATATAGCAATAAAAAATTCTATGCAATAGCCAACCCTCACTACTTCCCTGTTCAGTGTGTGATTCTGTCTGAACACATCAGTTCTGCTTATGTTTATAAAAAATAAACAAGTAAATAAAACCCTCAAAATGAAAGAAGCTCATATTAATAATGTCTGCAATACCTATGAATTACGTTAATAATTCTGGTATCCAAAAATTATTTCTAGTCGTAAGAGTTGGGATTTTCAATTTCACACCCAGGTAAGTAAATATATCCTTTGAGATCCTCCTTTGAGAAGCTCTAAGAAGTTGTATGCAGTCAACATAGTGACAGTGAAAAGAACAGCTAGAACAAGGAAAGTGTATGTTCAAACTTCATTTGCATTACTTGCCATCTGAATGACCTTGAAAAGATATGAAACTGTCCTGCCTGTCTTCCTATGGAACTGTGGAATGGGAAAATTATCAAGGGTTATGGTGATGATCAAAGCAGGTAACATAAAATATAAAGATGTTTTCTGAAATGTTAAAAATTTCCCTATTACAAAGTTTCATGTACATAGCCAGAATTAATTTAAAAAGCATGCTAATAATTAGATCTCATTTATTAATCACATGATAAAATTTATTTTGTAAATCAGAGTAAGAATTGCATGTAATTTAGTGGTCACTCTGTCCCCCAAAATAGAGAAAAGTTGCCCCTCATCTAATCTGATGGTAACATTTACCCTCAGCTAAACTCAAAGTTTCTTGATCCAAGACATGGAGCCTTTAAAACACTCTACTAAGTAATTAATGATTAAAGTTTTAGTAACAATAATGCATTATTGTTACTAATGATAATTTATCATATACCACTAATAATACTGTTTGGTAAGTGCTCATTATGTATCAGGCTCATTGTTAAACATATTTTACATTTATTATCTAATTTAATATTTACAGAATCTTTGTCTCAAACCTTCTTTTAGTAAGAATCACCCCCATTTCAAAGATAAGTAACCAAAGCTCAGGGATAAAGGAACTTGCAGGAAGTCATACAGCTAATACATGACCAGTCTGTGAAATGAAGGTATGTCTCTCCAATTTTAACATCTGAGCTCACTGTATTAGACAAAAGTCTGTTCATTTTACCGAAATTAATGTAACCTTTTGTAAAATAGATATAATCCAGATAAATTTTAAAATCATAGGTTACACCCTCTCTTTAATGACATTTGCTTTTCATGATATGCTGAGCTGATATATCAAATAATGTTTTCTCATCTTTCAGCTAAAACTTCAAAAGTAGTTTCCAGATAGAAATATTGACATCACATTAAACAAGATTTATAAATACATATTATATTTTCTTGCTTATGAAGGTATTAAGAATCCGTTTTTTTGTGTGTGGGATTTCATTGAGAATTCCTTGCAAGAATTCAAAAGCTGGGTATGTCTGTTGCAGTTTATAAAGGACACCACAACAGTAATATTATTTCATAAAACTGGTGCTATGTCTTGAACATGTCCCCTTAAAAATTCAAGTGTTAAAATTTGATGGCCAATGAGTTGGTATTAAGAGGTGGGGTCTCCAAAAGGTGTCTGGGTCATGAGGGCTCCTCCTCTCATGAATGAGATGAAGGCCCTTCTATAAGAGGTTTCAACATAAATAAGAACAAAATCATGTATTTTGCTGCAGTGTGGACACAGCTGGAGGCCATTTTCCTGAGCAAATAAATGTGGAAACAGCAAACTAAATATCCCATGTTCTCACCTACTAGCAGGGGCTAAACACTGGGTACACATGGACATAAAGATGGCAACTATGGACATTTGGGACTATTAGAGGTGGGAGGAAGAGAGGACTGAGGGTTGGAAAACCACCTATCAGGCACTATGCTTAGTACTGGGTGATGAAATCATTCATACCCCAAACCTCAGCAATATGCTACTTACCCATCTAACAAGCCTGCACATGTACCCCTTAAATAAAAGTTAAAAAAAAAAAAGACTTCAAGGTAGCTTGTGACTAGCTTGCCCTTCCACCTCCCACTGTGTGAGGACACACCATTCTCCTCTGGAGGATGTGACAACAAGCCTCCATCTTGGAAGAGCAGAGCAGCCCTCACAAGACAGCCAGAACTGCCAGGACCTTGATCTTGGCCTTCTCAGCCTCCAGAACTGTGAGAAAAATTAATTCATTTTTTATAAGCTACCCATTCTGTGGTATTCTATTACGGCAGCATATATGGACTAAGACAGCTGGTAAAGAGGAGGTTGCAAATAGATTCTAAAAATTATACCCACAATACACAAAAATATACCCTCATTATATCTTATCATTAGCAGAACCTACTAAATTAAAATATGATTACTTTTTGTTAGCCAGTTTCCAACTAGTACTGATGATTTAAAACATTTTATTCCTGACTACCTTTTTATTTTATGGGAAGAACTGAAATATATTTTGAAGCTATTAAATTTGTATATATGAATAAATGCAAACATATCTACATATTTTTTTTTTTTTTTTTTTTTTTTTTTTTTTTTTTTTTTTTTTTTTTTTTGCCAATCATTGAGAGGTTGTACGGTTGCTGAGGTTGGTTGGCCTTGAACTCTTGGCCTCGCCTTCGCAAGCGCCACGACATCCGGCCGGAGCCACTTTGGGCCCCGAAACATATCTACATATTAACATTGAAGTTTCAAAGTCTCTCTAGTGCTTGAAAATATTATAAAGAACTCAAACAGATTTACAGTAAAAAAAACAAACAAGCCCATTCAAAAATGGGCAAATGATATGAACACACACTTTACAAAAGAAGACATACATGAGGCCAACAAACATATGAAAAAATGCTCATCATCACTGGTCATTAGAGAGATGCAAATCAAAACCACATTGAGATACCATCTCACGCCAGTTAGAATGGAGATCATTAAAAAATCTGGAGACAACAGATGCTGGAGAGGATGTGGAGAAATAGCAACACTCTTACACTGTTGGTGGGAGTGTAAATTAGTTCAACCATTGTGGAAGACAGTGTGGCGATTCCTCAAGGACCTAGAAATAGAAATTCCATTTGACCCAGCAATCCCATTACTGGGTATCTATCCAAAGGACTATAAATCGTTCTACTATAAGGACACATGCACACGAATGTTCATTGCAGCACTGTTTACAATAGCAAAGAACTGGAACCAACCCAAATGCCCAACGATGATAGACTGGACTGGGAAAATGTGGCACATATACACCATGGAATATTATGCAGCAATCAAAAATGATGAGTTTGTGTCCTTTGTAAGGACATGGATGAATCTGGAGAACATTATTCTCAGCAAACTGACACAAGAACAGAAAAAGAAATACCGCATATACTCACTCATAGGTGGGTGAGGAAAATGAGAACACATGGACACAGAGAAGGGGTCTACTACACACTGGGGTCTATTGGGGGTAATGGGGGAGGGACAGCAGGGGGGGCTGGGTAGGGATAGCCTGGGGATGAATGCCAAGTGTCGGTGAAGGGGAGGAAGGCAGCAAAACACACTGCCATGTGTGTACCTATGCAACTATCTTGCACGTTCTGCACATGTACCCCAAAACCTATAATGCAATAAAAATTAAAAAAATAAAAATAAAATTAAAATAAAAGAAAATATTATGTCTTTTCCTAATAGCAGAAACTTTTTTATTATAGTTATCCAAGGAAACAAAGCCAAGAAAAACATCCCATCCCTAGCCCTAGCACATTGCAAATGTTCAATACATGTTTTTCAAATGAATGAACATGTAAGTGAATATCTGAATATTATCACTGCCCATAGAGAATATGTTAGATTTCTATAGTCTCAGCATTGAAAGTATTCTGAAAAATCACTTACACAAAATATTCTGCAGGTGTACCACAACTACATGCTTCAAGAGGTTGTCAAACTCTTGTTAAACTTACAGTATCAAGGAATGATCTACCTCCCAAGTCACCCATTCCAACCTTGTACAAAACAGCTACAAAATTGCTCCTTGTATTGAAGTAAAATTTATCTCCCTGTACTTTGGTCATGATTTTATGCCTTGTGCCCACCCAGTATCAGTTCAATATCTTTTCCACATGACAGCATTTTCAATATTTGATGATGTTCTATTTAGTTAAGATCATTCACAGAGCCTATGAAATTTATTTTATAGCATTTTCAATATCTTTTAGCTTTTTTTTTGAGAGGAAATTAGTTGGCTTATTTTTTATGAACATTTCAAAAGAATTTTGCTGCAGCAGATAAATATGCCCTCAGGTACATAATATGTGCCTATTAATCTTATAAATACATTTCTTTTCATCCTCATCAAGAACAAAAGGAACAGAAGTTCACATTTGCAGGGAAAGCAGAATAATATATATTTACATTCTTGCTTCAGGGCTATATTAAGTCTCCCATGCTCTGTGATAATACAGTCAAAAGCAAACTGTCCTATTCAGATTTTTTCACTGTATTACCCAGATCCACTTGACTATAGCATCAACACCATACGAATTTATATGGATGAGTCAGTGACTAGCTTGGTAAAGACATTATGAGACATAAAAGCTCCAGAACATAGGAGATGAAAAAAATTCCTATGATGATTCAAGAACCCACTATATCATTGAGCTTTTTAGGGATTCCACATTCTGAGAATGCTATGGTAAAGAGCATATTGCTACATCTCATATCTTTAAAGTAACTAGCAAATTATTAGATCTCCTTTCCCCCACCACTAAAAAAGAAGCACAATGCCCTACAGGCTGTCCTGTATTCCAGAGATAGCATATCCCCCTTGGGAATTAATATTCCCAAAGAAACACAATTGTGTTTCTTTTCTCAGTACTTCTAGTCTTGGCATGTCTAGAAGTCCTAGTTCTCAAAAGGAAGGGTACACTTCTACCAGAGCTCACATGAAACTTAAACTTTAAGCTGTTTTTGACTCCCAGTCACTTTGTGCTTTTTGTGCCAGGAAACTAGCTGTCAAAGAAAGGATTAACTCTCCTGTAGGTAACTGATCCTGATCATCAGAGGCAGAAATAGCAATTTTGGCACCCTAATGATTCATAGGAGAATTTCTTCATACTCCTGTGTCCAATTATGACAGCAGATGGACAGGTACAGCTGTCACAGCCTGAAAAGCACCTGGTGACTGTTGCTGGGGTACAATGGCTGGTGGCGTGGGATAAAAGAAGAATTTAGTAAGACATTTATAGGGAAAGGAAGGCATATTTATTAGAGAAGGTAGGAAAATATGTTGCCAGACAGACAACTGACAGCCAGAAACTGACTGACTGTAAAGAAACAAAGGCTTGCTGTAGATTTTACAGGTTAGTGTTTATGCTGTCTGTTAAAGAGGGCTTTGTGCAGTACTGATAATGCCAAGCTTGCAGTAAGCTGACTTGCAGGTGTCTGGTGATAGTTGGGCACAGAGAAATTGCGAGTGACTTCTGCAGGAGGGCTGTGTGTCCTGGAACTTAAAGAAAGGCAGACTTGTAGCTTATCTCCTTTCTCTCTTTACTTTCCCCTGCTTCCACCAGCCTGACACCTTTTCCTTAACTAGGACTCTACAGTGACAAGGGCTCAAATCTTTTAAAGATGATGTCTTGGGAAGCCATCCAAGTGAGCCACCTAGACTAGGCAATGCACTGACAGTGAGAGGAATCTGGAATAGGTAGTAGAGAAAAGAGATGGTAAGTACTAAGTTATGCCTTTAAGACCAGCATCGTTATGAGCTTAGTTTGTCTTACTAACTTTCGTCTTGTAAGTTACCTTTGGAAAAATACCACCTTAAACCACAAAGAAACTGTTTACAGATGGGGTAAACTCAGTGCTTGAAGCAATGAGTGGACTGTAGTGGATGCTGTGATTTGCCGCCCGGGTCCTTCTTTGGACTGAGACTCTCATTTTTCTAATTGTCAGGAATGTTGGCTGCTGGTGGTGTAGAGCTACATTTTTCTCTCTCCAAATTATCCATCACTAAAAAAGGTTGTCTCTTGTAAAGTTATAAACCCTCATCCCACCACTGCCCTTTGGGAGGTAGCTTACAAGCAATGGTTGAATGCTGAAGGAGCGCAAAGGCTTGGATCTCCTGTCTTACTAGGGCTAAATCTGGAAAACAATCCATTACAGAGTCATCTGATAATCTGAAATACCTGCTGCAACTCCAGCAGAGTTCAGCCTTTCCCTCTGCCCAATCCTCCTTCCTCTCCTCTTACTCATGTGGTTCCCAATTAAAGTCTCTGTTGAACCTCCTGCTTTTAACAATGATATATATTCAACCCAGAATGTGTAGGATCATTTTTTTCTGTACTCATTTGCTATATTCTACATCAACTATGGTATTTTCTTCAGATTATAGGCATATATTAACTAGTATTATAAAACCATTTTGAAGACATATTCTAAAAATGACTTAAGGACTTTTTATGGTCCCTGTTTAATTAACATTGATAACATACTTTACAGAAAAGATTACTTGGGGAGAAATAAAAACAATATATTCAACAGTTATAATGACTGCTTTTAATGTAAAAACACTGACATAAAATCCCTTTAATGTTAAGACTATAGTGTTAAAACCTCATATATTACCATTAAATTAGCAGTTGAATGATTGGTCTTTTCCCCCACACTCATTTGAATAATCTGGCAAAATACAATCCATGAAAGGAAAATCTTAGTCAAAATACAAGCGTGCACTTTGGATTTAGAGCAGGTATAAGCAACACTGAATTCAAAGTAATAATCTTACTCTCTTATTTTAGGTTTACTTTTGCCTTGACTTTTTGCTAGCAAAAATCTAACTTGTCAAGATAATGGCCCACTGTCTGTCACTCACATATCCTGTTACAGGGTGGACTTAAGGAAACTGACAGTTTCCATGAATAACAATCACACATCCAAAGATGTCTCCAGAAAAGGGCCTTTTATTGATGAAAAAGGGACACGAGCTTTTTACTTTGTCCCCTGGTCTTGTCCTGGTACAAGGTAGAATATAGCTGCAGTCATGTTCACCTTCAGCCATCTTCCTCACTGCATCAGACGCTATCAGATAGGACCAGAGATCTGTCCATGACATTTTGTGTGACTATTTTCTGGGATAGACTTTAGATCTTACTATTTCCTCAAAAAAAACTTTCAAATATTTACTAAATAGCAAAAAAAAAAAAAAAAAAAAAAAAAAAAGTACTGTGTACATCAATAACAATATAATAATGATTAGAATTATTTATGGAATAATCTTCAATCACAGGTTTCCTAACATAGCTACACATTAATTTCAAAATATTTCCTAAAACTAAAGGCCTATTTATTAAATCCCACTCCATTCCTCAAGCCTCCAATGGTAAAATCAAGACCCCAACATATGGTATGGGAGAATAATAAGTGAAATTTTCATTCAAACAACTCAAAATATCTATCTATTGCAACAAAAATAACAAACCCTTAACTTGCGTTTTATATAATTCTTAAGTTTCTAGAAAGTATAAGCCAATTTTTTAGACAATGTAGGTACAGCAGTAAACAAAGTTCTCTGTCCTCATAGATCTTACATTTTAATTTGGAGGGACAGAAAATAAATAAAAGCAATATATAATAGACTACATAGTTTAATATAAAGTGACTAGTGTAGTAGAGAGAAAAAACACAACAGAAAAGCAGGGTATGAAGCCCTAAGGGCGCTGCATTTAGTAAGAGAATGGACATTCAAGGTCTCATAGCAATGACCACCAGACAGTCTTCATGGAGGAGAGATAACTGAAAATGTTCTTAGGGAAGAGCATTTCAAGCAAAGAAAATAGTAAATGCCAATGTGTTGGGTAGGATGGTGCCTAATATGTTGTATAGGTGTCATTTTGTAATTCCTCTTCCATTAGAAAACCAATTTCTTCCTTTTGCCACAAACAAATCCTTTATTTTTAGAATCTAATTATTTTTAGTTAAATTTTAACTGTGGCAGGAAGTCAAACAATTGACATTGTTTCTCTAGTGTCAAAAGAGATTTTTCCACACAGCTGTATTTATATATACTTGTATATGTACAAATACACATTTATATATATTATTGATTTATATATTACTTATTTTATATATTTATATATACTGATGTGTGTGCATATACATATATATATATGTAAATATGTATGGTGGTGGAAACATGGTAAGAAACATATTCTCAAAAATGTTCTTCTCGAAATCCAAAACCACATGCTCTCCCATATAAGTGAGAGATAAATACTGGGTATTCAGGGACATAAAGATGGCAACGATAGACGTGGGGAATGATTGGGATAGGGATGGAGGTGAGCAGGGATTGAAAAACTGATAGGTGCTATGCTTAGTACCTGGGTGATGGGATCTTTTGTACCCCAAATCTCAGCATCACTTGTTACGATATACCTAGGTAATAAATTTGCAAATGTACCACCCAAATCTAAAAAAAATCTGAAAAAATTAAAAAGATAATAAAATTAATAACCACTTAAAACCAAGTATTTAACATATTAATTAAAAAAACTCAAAGTGGCTGATAAAAATAAAAATAAATGTGTTTTCAACCACAAAAAACATGAAAGAAACTTAAATGCATATTGCTAAGTGAATAAAGACTTTTAAAAGCTGCACACTGTATTATTCCAAAAATATGACATTCTTTAAAAGCTAAGACAACAGAGGCAGTAAAAATATCAGTAGTTGGCAGGGGATTGGGGGAAGGTATAGGGATGAAAATGGGGAGCACAGGGCATTTTTAGGGAAGTTAAACTGTCTTATATGATACTGTAATTGTAGATATATATCACTATATATTTGTAAAAAATCCTAAGAACTGTACAACACAGATTGAACCCTGATGTGAACTATGGACTTTGGTAAGTAATAACCTATTAATATTGGTTCATCAATGGTAACAAATTTACTGCACTAATGCAAAAATATTAATAGGTGAAACTGTGCAGCAAGGAGAGGAACTATATGGAAACCGTTCTGTTAAATATTTTTGTAAACCTAAAGCTGTTCTAAAAAATACAGCCTATCAGAAAGAAATGTTTCCTTCTCAAAGGGGTGTAGCATATAATAGACTTCTGTAGCTGTTGTAAGATAATAATGACAATAGGAGCACATGTTTTGAATGAACTTGCTACACATCAGGTACTTCTTTAAAAGATTTCTATATATTTACACATTTTTATAACAACACTATTATCATTCACATGTTACAGATGAGGAAACTGAGTCATAGAGAGGTTAAGTAGCTTGCTCTATGTAACTAATGTTACACACACCTAATAATTCGCACAGCTGTGAAAATTGTGCTATATACTATTCTTTCTCATGAATATTGCATTCCATTATTTAAAATCATATTTTTTTTCTGTGTAGGCACATATGCACTTCATTTAAGAATGTTGAGAGAATAGGTTGTGCTCTGTTGAAACAGTTCTTAAATCCACTCTATATAGGCTACAAGTCCCCATTTCTACTCCTGTTGCAAACATCACTAATCAATCGATGCACTTTTTTCCAAGGAATTCTGAAAAATGCACTCACTGTCATTTCCAGAAAACACTCTAGGTAAACCTGACTGTAGACTGGAGTTGGTAATCTGGAACCTATTTGCCATCTGCAAGTAGGCAATAGAGAGTCATTTAAAAGCATGTAAGAAGGAATGGCACACACAACAGTATATTTGACAGTATTCCTATGTTGGCATTATAGAATATGGCTTGCCTTGTGAGAAGACTAAAAATAAAGATATTAATCAAGAGGCTATGAAATAATTCAGTCATGAGATGATGAAGTCCAGGGTAAGAAGATAGCATCAGAGAAGAAGCGTCCAGAGAAAGGACACGTTGTAAAGGAGGACATGAGAGCATGAAGAGCTGAATCTAAAAAGGTTCGTGCCTTAGCCTTTCAGCTTTTCCTTAGTCTATGTATATGACTTCTACATAGTACATGAGTTATACATTGCAGTGCAGTCAATGTGATCTTTAGCAAGAAAGAGCTGTTAGCAGTACAAGCAGAGAACAGGGTAAACTAACACACAAAATTATTCTTGTCCTAAAACCACTACTTAGAATGAGAAAACTTAATTCCTGCTGTCGAAGTAGGGAGTGCTTTTGCATTTTATTTTTAGAGCATGGTATAATGGACAAGTAGTTTGCACAGAGAGTGATGCAGTACCAGAATTTCATAAAGCATGTATATTAAGTAAACAAGTCTGCCAATTACTCTCTTGTCACTAAATAAAATTACATCTTGAAATATTAAGAATCTTTATTTCCCTCAATAATATTGCATCAGTGTCCTTGATCAGTAATTTTGTATGATCAAATCACCATGTGGTTACATTCAACTATTAATACATATTAGCTATTGTGTTCAGAACATACTGAGTAAACTGCTAGACCAATGAAGAAAAAGAGAGAAAAAAAAAGTCATATTTATCCATTTTTGTAGTCCCAGTAACAATTAAATCATAAAGATAAATGTTGAATTAAAGTTCAAGAAATCAGCTGAGGTTAGCTGAAATGACTATGATGAGTAGTAAAATTATTGGCCCCTTATTTTCTTATCCTCCAGTTGGAATTTTGTGCTGCTTCAAGACAGAAAGGATGGAAATTGTGGACGGAAAATGTTATATGAAATTATGTTTTCTTTTTCAATATAAATTATTTCAGACATGCAAAAAAAAAAAAATATATATATATATAATGTCATGATCACCTGTCTTATCACCACCTATGTTCATAACTGAATTATCAATATCATCAAAGTCCTCTACCTTATGTTCTCTCTCTGAAGTTGCTGGGTACAATGAGTGAACATACAGTTTTAAAACTGGCATTGCCTATTAACCATTAGGACATATATTTGTTGTAAACATAATTATAAAAATATTTATAATTCTGCCCTTGTCACATAACATATTGCTATTATGCAAATTTATAATGCTGAATTACTTATTAATCACAGCTATATCGGAACAATATTCATATTGATTACAAGTACTGTAGATGTAAACAGTATGTCTTGTCATTTGTTTAGCTAACATATTTTGTTCATGTTGAATGTTTGAATGTGATGATGATAATGATGGTAATAATGTTGGTGATCATTGCTTGCTTTGATGAATAATTAAGCCTCCTTGCTTCTTTCATTTAAATTCAACAATATTTATTGAGTACCTTCTCTGAGTCATATACTGATAGTTGAAGAAAAATATAAATAAAAGAATAGCATGAATAATATCAATTATATGCATTTAAATTTTGCATGCTGCCTCAGCTCCTATTCTAAGATTCTTAAATGCATTCATTCACTTTTTAATTTTAGTTAAAACCTGTTTATAGATGAGGCAGATGTCACGTATCTTGCTCAATGTCATAGATCTGGTAAGCAACGGAGCCAGGAATCAAGCACCAGTTAACCAGCAAGATGAAGCCATCTTTCTCTATTTATAAGCAGTTTCAGTGGAATATATGCAAAAAATAATCATCTAGGCAAATAACTAGTACCGGTACTCACACAATATTGAGCATATATCTTCTGTGATGAGGCAGTTAACTTTCAGGAGGGAGGTGGCATGACATCACACACACATTGGCTCATGTCATAGCATTAAACGAAAGGTAGATTTCTTTCTACGTGCTGTCGGGAGGAGAATACATGAAGCATTTTTGAATGTAGGGTATTGATATTTTGCAAAGGGCCCACTGGGGCAAGTATGTGCACTTGTAATCCTCCATAGACCGTGGAGGAGAAGGGCTGGAGAGAAAACAAAGGAAGGCCTGATCTGAGTTAGGAGCAATGCAGAAGGAAAAGAGGGGCAAGTAGGTGTCATATTTGGAACCTGGAATGGATGAAAATAGGTGATCACTTAAAAACATGGCAGGTCAGGAAGAATAAACAGGCAAGAACTGTACAAGGGAATGTATTTTGTATTCTTAATTAAGAAAGGGCCTATGCAGAAGCAGATTTGTGGAGGGAAAGTCATTCCAATGTTTGAATTTAACATAATGAAGAATCCCAGGGTAGATTAACTCCCAATTTTAGCTCTTATTATATTGGTCAATATTTAAATTATTGTGAACTAAATATTATTGTTTATTATTATTATTAAAAAACTAAGGGATGCTATTATATCTTAACTGCTATTTTTCTTTTTGAGCTTCTAAGATGGGGACAACTTTGTTTATTTCCTTGAACTGTCTGGGGATCACGAGCAGACAGACTATCTCTAGGACACGTCAGGATTCAGAATAAAAAGTAGTTAAAAAATCAAGTAAATACTCAATTTTCTAACTTGTTAGAAGCAAACATTTAAATAAGGCAAAATAATTTGATGACATTATTCACAATTAAATAGTACCTAAATATATACAAAGTTAACCACTAAGTATATCTAATGCAAATCAAAATACTAGTTTTTCAACCAACATAAATGACTGTGAGTTAGTAAACTAGATTAATATTAGTTGTTTCTAAGAGTTGTTTACTCACAGAAAGTAGGCTGATGTGTTGTAAAGTTATTTTTATTAAAGCAATATAAAAATGTAATCACTTGAAAAATAATAATGGTAAAATAATCATTTCTATTGAGAATAAAGATTAATTAAGAGATTATCTTTTTTAAGGGATCAGAATTGTAAAATTAGGTATTCCTCTCTTTTCATTCTAAATCCTCAACATTTAAATGCTTTAAGACTACAATAAATGATGGACGAATATAAGAATACTCAATATAGCAAATAAGTTAATAACAAAATTTTATTTACTGAGTCACTGTACAATTATTATTCATTTTGTTAATTTTTCAGAAATAGTTAAAAGTTATTTCTTTGTATAGAAATTGCATTGAAAAATAAGAGTGCCTTATATAGTTTGCTATTTAGTAATATTTACATTCAATAGTTTTACACTTCACTGTTCCATGGCAGACATATATAAGACATGTTTTCTTGTAGAGCAAAAACTACCTAGGTGCAGAGTAATTCTTTGAAAATTAAGTCATGGTTTTGTTAAAACAAACAATACAACCCTGAAGTGAGTTTAGAGAAATGTGTTTTCCAAATACTTTTCTAAAACTCAACTTTGAAATGTAGAAGTAACTCTACATTATTCTAACCCATCTGTCTTTTTCTCCTGTTTGCTTGTGAAATAAAAATCTAAACACAAATTGACTTTCAAATAGCATGCTTTTTGAAGAGATACATGTTTGTGTTTATCTACCTATTATATTATTATAAATATTTCACTGGATACGTAATGGTGAGAAAAAATACAAACAAGGTGTTTTCTTTTCTGATTGGATTCATATTATTTAAGATATCAATTTTAAAGCTTGCAGTTACTTGTCTCAGCTCCATGGTGGAGCCAAAGGCATGATCTTTACATTTTCTCTTAAATTGAAAGCAGCATCTATATAAATTTTGAGAACTTGCACTGAAATATAATAGTTAACATCTAAAATATGTTTACAAATATTGTGTTTCTTCTGTAAATCTACTAGTGATGGGGTGACAATTCGCATTTACAATTTGAATCACCAGTTGGTTACTTCATTAATGAAATCAATTATATTACAAAGATGTTGCAAAAAACACAGATTTTGGGAAACTGGGGAAATAAAAACATACTTACAGGAAAATATTTTCGTGAGTTTATAAGTTGCATCTTTGTAAAAACAAATAAGCGGATGATATGTTGCAAACATTTTAAGAGCAGGCTGGACAATGTGTATAAAAAGGATTTTTAAAGAAAATAAAAAGGATAGATAATTTAGAATTTTGTTTGAAGAGTTGCTAGGAGTTTATAAAGTAAAAGAAATCTGCTGAATCTTATATTCACTGATTAATAACTTTGCATTTAAATGGGACCTTTCACCTTGAATTCACTTTTCAAGTATAAATTAATTAATTTTCAAAACACTTCAAGGAGGCCAATCAACTCTCTTTTCTCAAATAGAGAAACTGAGGCTGGAAGATTAAATAGCATTCTTTTGTTTTTTTGCATCAGTGAAGAGATTTTACAACAAAATAAAAATATAATTAAGAGTTATCTGATCTGTTTTAAAATTGAGTCTTTGCATATTACTTGTTTCAAAATAAGAAAAAGTCCACGCATGGTAACTTGCATCTGTATTCCCAGCACTTTGGGGAGCTGAGGCTGCATAATTGCTTAAGGCTAGGAGATTGAGATGAGCCTGAGCAACATAGCAAGATCCCATCTCTACAAAGAGAAAAAATTAAAAATTAGCCAGCGATATGATTTGGCTCTGTGTCCCCACCCAAATTTCACCTTGAATTGTAATAATTTCCATGTATCATGGGAGGGACCAGGTGGGAGGTAACTGAATCATGGGTCAGGTCTTTCTCATGCTGTTCTTGTGATAGTGAATAAGTCTCATGGGATCTCATGATTTTATAAATGGGAGTTTCCCTGAACACCCTCTCTCTTCCCTACCACCATGTAAGAAATGAGTTTGCTTTTCATTCACTTTCCACTATAATTGTGAGGCCTCCTCAGCCATGTGGAACTGTTAATCAATTAAACCTGTTTCCTTTATACATTACCCAGTCCAGATATGTTTTTATTATCAGCATGAGAACAGACTAATACAGTAAAATGGTACCAGAAGTGGATGCTGCTCTAAAGATACTCAAAACAGTGGAACTGACTTTGGAACTGGGTCACACACAGAGGCTCGAACAGTTTGGAGGGCTCAGAAGAAGGCAGGAAAATGGGATAAAGTCTGGAATTTCCTAGAGTCTTGTTGAATGGTTTTAAAAAATGCTGATAGTGATATGGACAATAAAGCCAAGGCTCAGGTGGTCTCAGATAGAGATGAGAAAATTGTTGGGAACTGTAACAAAGATAACTCTTGCTATGTTGTAGCAAAAACAGTGCTGGCACTTTGCTTCTGCCCTGGAGTTGAATTATACATCCAATTGTGGTACTTTGAACTTGAGAGAGAGTATGTAGGTCATCTGGTGCAAGAAATTTCTAAGCAGCAAAGTGTTCAAGAGTTAACATGGGTACTGTTAAAAGCATTCAGTTTTATGTATTCACAAAGGTATGGTTTGGAATTGGAATTTATGTTTAAAAGGGAAGCAGAGCATAAAAGATCAGAAACTTTGCACCTTGATGATGCATCACAAGCTGGGAAGCCTAGGAATCAAAAATGGTTTTGTTGACTAGGCCCAAGGTCTTGCTGCTTTGTGCACTCTTTGGACTTGGTGTCCTGTGTCCCAGCCATGGTTAAAAGAAGCTCAGCCACTTGCTTCAGAGGGTGCAAGTCTTAAGCCTTGGTAGCTTACATGTGATGTTGGGCCTGTGGATAAACAGTAGTCAAGAATTAAGGCTTGGTAACCTCTACTTGGTTTTCAGAGGATGTATGGAAGCACCTAGATCTCCAGGCAGAGGTGTGCTGCAGGGGTGGAGCCTTCATGGAAAACATCTGTTAGGGCAATGCAGAAGGGGAATGTGGGTGCAAGTCCCCACAGAGTCCCCACTGGAGCAGTGCCCACCAAAGCTGTGAGAATAGGGTCATGATTCTCCAGATCCCAGAATGGTAGATCCACCAACAGCTTGCACTGTGCACCTGGAAAAGCTGCAGACACTCAATGCCAGCCCATGAAAGCAGCCAGGACATGGGCTGTACTCCACAAAACCATGGAGTAGAGCTGCCCAAGACCATGGAACCCACTTCTTGCATGAGCATGACCTGGATGTGAGACATGGAGTCAAATATATCATTTTAGAACTTTAAGATTTGGCTGCCATGCTGGATTTTGGACTTTCATGGGGCCTGTAGCCCCTTCATTTTGGCAAAATTTCTCTCATTTGGAGCAGCTATATTTACTCAATGGCTGTACCCCCATTGTACTTAGGATGTAACTGACTTGTTTTTGATTTTACAGTCTCGTAGGCAGAAGGGACTTGTCTTGTCTCAGATGAGACTTAGACTCTGGACTTTTGAGTTAATGCTGAAATGAGTTAAGACTTTGGGGGACTGTTGGGAGGCATGCATGGTTTTGAAATGTGAGGACATGATATTTGGGAGTGGCCAGGGGTGGAATGATATGGTTTGGCTCTGTGTCCTCACCCAAATCTCACCTTAAATTGTAATAATCCCCATGTGTCACGGGAGGGACACAGTGGGAAGTAATTGAATCATGGAGGCAGGTCTTTCTTGTTTTGTCCTCATGATAGTGAATAAGTCTCACTAGGTTTGATGGTTTTATAAATGGGAGTTTCCCTGCACAAACTCTGTTTTCTGCTAAGATGTAAGATGTGACTTTGCTTCTCATTTGTCTTTCACCATAATGTGAAGCCTCCTCAGCCACTTGGAACTGCAAGTCAATTAAACCGCTTTCCTTTATAAATTACCCAGTCTTGGGTAATTTATTAGCAGTGTGAAAACTGTGAATATAACCAGTCATAGTGGCCTATGCCCTTTAGTCCCAGCCACTGGAATGGCTGAGGTGAGAGGATTGCTTGAACCCAGAAGTCTAAGGTTGCACTGAGTCATGATCACACCACTACACTTCACCTGGGTGACAGAGTGAGGAAACAAAAATAATCTTGTCATGATTTTTTAATACTTTGGGACTGATTTCTTCCTAGTACATTTGATAATTATAACAAGTACATCAAAGTATTTTTTAGGACATCTTAATGCCTGATGTTTCCATTAGCAAGAGTTTGATCAATTAAAAGGAAGGTTTAGGTCCTACATTAGAGAACAAACCAAGTAAGAAAAAATAAGTAACACCATTCAGTGAGCTTCATTAGCAACTACATAATTTACATAACATTTAAATACAACAGGTTTTGTTTTGCGAGGTAATGTATAAGACATTGCAAGGCAAGAAAAAGTTTAAGATAACATATTGTAAGATAAAATAATGAGAATATTGGCTCAGAGGACTATGTTTTATGCATAACCATGTTATTCTTACATAAGGTAAAGAGTTCAAACTGTTTCCTTTAGAGGGGTGAAAGGAGGGAATGACCTAGAAGTTGAGAGGAGTGATAACAAAACCTAGTTTCTAAGAGCAATTTTGTAAAGTTTGTTTTGATTACTACAGGACATCATGTAAAATCACGTGTGTGCATGTGTGGGTGTTGTTTCTAAAGTCATTGAATAAAATGTGTTTTAGTTACTACAAACCACTATGGCAAATTAGTTTCTTAATATGCACTTTGTGTCTACAAACACACACACACACACACACACACACGCACACACATGTGACATTGTGTGCATTAATAACTTTACCATTTTGATGTTGAAGCTCTTCATAAATACATAATTCCATGAATTTATGGTTTAAGGGCTGGAAATATAAAGTTGAATACAATGCAATCCCAGGCTTGGTCTCAGAGAACCTAATGGGACAGAAACATGACAGGAATTATCTGATGGGTATGATAGATCTGATGTATCACATAATAGAATTTAAAATTATATTTCCTTTCTCATAGAAAGTAAAGCAGAAAAGGTGTGTATATAAGCTAAGAAAGGAAGAGGAAAACAGTAAGAATTCACAAGGAAAAATTTGAAGAACACCAGGTATTTTCTGTTTTTCCAAATCCAGTGTTTTTTTCTTCATCTATGTCAAAAAACTATATTATTACATTCTAAACATTATTCATCAATTCTTCTTCTTCTTTTTCATTTTTAGGTTTTTTTTTTTTTTTTTTTTTTTTTTTTTGAGACAGAGTTTTGCTCTTTCATCCAGTCTAGAGTGCAGTGGCATGATCTCTGCTCACTGCAACCTCTGCATCCCAGGTCCAAGTGATTCTCCAGCCTCAGCATCCCCAGTAACTAGGATTACAGGTGTGTACAACCATACTTGGGTAATTTTTTTGTATTTTTCATAGAGACAGGGTTTCACCATGTTGGCTAGGATGGTCTCAAACTCCCGGACTCAAAGTGATTCATTCACCTCAGTCTCTCAAAATTTACTAGGATTGCAGGTGTGAGCCACATTTCCTGGCCTCTTCTTGTATTTTTCTTACCTCTCTTGTCTTTGTTCTGTATGCTCTTATCTAGCCTGACTCATGACTCAACTATTTGAACATATCAAAACAGATGACATGATGCTCCCTTCCTCCTTCAGGGGTAATTTCTAGGTAGGTTTGTGCTCACGTAAACTAATTCACGGAACACACACTGACACACACACATACACACACAAACACACACACTGAGTCTAGTAGCCTAAGCACATTATTTTCTGAACATTTGAATAGTTATCATTCCTACTGGGTTAGGACAGAAAGAAAATGTAAAAGATAAAACAAGCATGTAAAAGTCAGTTTTATCTAAAGTAGAGTATGTTAATTTTTCTTAAAAGTAATATGATTATAGGAAGACTTTTTTTTTCACCTTTACAATGTCTTAATGGTGAAAGGTGTTTGGCAAAACTGCATTTTATCAAAGTGACCCATGTTTATAGATTGGGAACTAAGTGAATCAATAATGGAATTTATTTGAATCAGAATTTAATTGAAATGCTTACAAATTAGGCAAAAGTTTATTCTGTGTAATCCCTCATAGAATTGACAGATTGGCAATTTTCCTTAAATGTGAAATGGTGTTGAATTATATATCCAATTGTTTATTTATTTATTCCTTTATTCAACAAAACTATATTGAATACTTCCTGTGAACCAGGCCCTGTTTAGCACTGAGAGAGAAGTTGTTCCTTCCTAAGAGGTTTATCTATGCAAACATATTTTTGCAATGAATGGCATGTAACACTATGATAGTACATATGTAAAAATTCCGATCACAATAAACAGGAAGAAACTAGCTGTTTTAGAAAGAATTTATGGGACAAATAATATGAGTTTGACAATCAATGGTGAAAAACATTTTATTAAAATATGGCTGCCAGGCAGACCATTTAAAGTAATACAGGGCCTCAGAGGGAGGATATCACAGAGGTGATGCCATGAAGGTGTGAGGGTAAATGACAAATACAATCTTCTGGTTATTGTTTTTTATGTATGTGCAATTCTATAATAAATGGAATTATGAATCATATTACTTTTCCTCTTATATTGAACACTGAGAAAAAGGATTAATAAATAAAAAATAAAATTCCAACCATCCATAGTTCATTTTAATTCAAGGGATAAATCCTAACATTACTCCAATAGACTGTCTCATTGGCACTAGTTATTCATAACAAAATAATGAGTTAGCATAGAACAGAAATAGTTTGCACTGATCAATATATAAAAATATTTGCATATACAACATATATTTTATAAATATGCATAAGATGCATATGCAAATGCATGGAAGTAGAAATGACTTACTTAAGGAGTTCATGGAATACTCTGATACTCATCTTTGAGATTCATTCAAGATTCTCTGATGCAGATTACACTTTGGAAATTGCTGAGTATAATGCTGCAGAAGTAGAGGAGGGGAGGATGAACACATATCCCAGGAAATTCTAGGAGAATTTATATGGATCAATTGATTTAGTGTTTTTCTTTCAATATTTGAATGAGAAAACTGAGTCATGGTTCAATTAGGTAAATCTGTCTGAGGCCACACAATAGGGATGAGACAGCCATTATCTGAACCCCACTTTATCTACTTTACAGCCTATGTTCTTCTCACCGTCACTACTATGATTATCTCCATGGAACGTCAGTAGTATATTAAGTATTCTCTATGAAACAGATTGAAAGTTCAGTTACAGAAATTTAAGATCTCTAGTGTCTAGTTGGAATGCACAAACTACATGTTGACAAGTTTGTATGTGGTTTATACACAACTAGTTTTATTTTTAAAATTTAAATGGTTATTTACATTTATCAACATAAAAGTTTTAATTTACTTTATGGGTTAGAACTCTCTAAAAGTTTTTAACTCCATAAAAAATTAAACAGATATAAAATAACAGAGCAAAAAAGCAATGGGCAAAATATGTACATAATAGCATGTCTATAAGACATTGCTCTATTATCCAATCTGCCTTGTCAATGGATAGCTCTCTTGTCTTTTATAAAATATTTATTCATATACTTTCTATGAAAAAAGCCTAAATGCAGAGATTCACTATAAAGTTATTTAAGTAGGTCTATGTTTAAAGTCATGTAAAAATATACCCCTATTATATTTAAAAGTTCCTTTTGGCTATTTTTAAGACTTAATTCTTAGCCAGTTAATAAATTTTACTGAAATTGAATAGTGGGATTTTATTTTATTTTAATTTTTGCTATTAGAACCTTCTATTTTCTTTATAGAAATATTTTTTTTTTTCATTATTGGAAAGATTATCTAAATCAGGGAATGAAAATCAACATGATTTATTTATTTATTTTTATCCCCCTCCTTTTTTTTTTATGTTTTATGTCTTTGTAATATCTTCTCTTTATTCAATTATAAATTGATATTTCATTTTTTTTGTTCATTTTTCCAGATTTACACATACATAAAAATACTCTTCAGATTGCACATTACCTACTGGACAAACAATTTTAGTAAAAAATGTGCATCACCTCCACTTGTGTTCTCCCATCAGCAATTTATTTACTTTACACAATGATAGTGATTCCTATAATTGACAAACTTCATTTGGTTTAAACAAAAATATATGCACTTTATACACATATATCTAAAAAATGATACAAAATAGGTAATTCCAAAGAGCTAAGCAAGATAGAATCTGCATATCTGTTTCTACATAGGAAATAGATTTATATTCATAAAAGAAGGAACTACAAAATCTGTTAGTGAAATAGGAGTTCACTCATGTGGAGAAGTGTTTAGAATTGAAATTCAAAGAGGGAGAAGAGACATGGTTAGAAAATTTGGAATTTAGGAATCTAGAATACCTAGATTCTAGTGGCTTGTGTCTCTAATTCTAACTACTCAGGAAGCTGAAGTGGGAGGCTCTTTTGAGGACAGAAGCTAGAATACCTAGATTCTTAAATGTAGAATACTTAGATTCTAGTGGCTTGTGCCTGTAACTTTAACTACTCAGGAAGCTGAGGTGGGAGGCTCTTTCGAGGACAGAAGCTCAAGACCAGCCTGGGTAACAAAGCGAGATCCCATTCCTATAAAATATGAAAAACAAAAACAATTAGATGGCCATGATGGTACACCTCTTTAGTATCAGCTGCTCAAGAGGCTGAAGTGGGAGGATAGCATGAGCACAGGAGTTCAAGGCTGCAGTGAGCCATAATCATGCCACTGCACTACAGCCTGGGTGACAGAGCGAGGCCCTGTCTCTAAAATAAATAAATAAGTAGGTAAATGAGTAAATAAACAAATAGAAGAATACCCAAAGAGTACTAAGTACTTAAACCATAACAGTAGCCTTTCTCAGTGGACAAGTTGAGACAGCAAAGTTTAAGACAAATTCTCAGCCAAGTCAACTTAAAGAATGATACAAATTGAACTAGAGATTTCATATTTATTTCTCTGAGCCTAGATGGGTGCAGTTGGTTCCAGAAATTGGAATTAATTGACCTGAGTTTAAAGAGATACAATTAACTCCAGCCTAAATGCAAGAGGTGGGAGAGGCAAGAAACTTGGTAGGTCATCACAACAAAGACGGTCATTGAAACTAGCCAAAGGTGTTTTCTTTGTTTATTAGGCTCTAGATCATCAAATAATGTCACCATACATTTATAGCATAATAATGTGTATGTAATCAGTCTTTTCAATTTACTCTTACATTGCAGTCATTTAGTGACTACATTATTTGTTGTTACAGACCAGATGATATAATTGAATATACCTTGATCAAAGTCAGTAGCTATATTCTATCTGCTGTTACGTTCAAAAGGAAAGGCTAGTAAACATAACAACTAAAAATAAACATAAATATTCTTAAAAAAACTTTATTATTACATTTGTTGGTAAAGTCTTCAATAAGTATCTTAAACATTGATGTTAATAGTTCTGCTTTGTCAATTCTTTTTTCCCTTGTTTTAAATTATCAACAACTAATGTGTTCCTTTGAGCATCTATAATGTAAAGCTGATAAATGCAAGGTGAATTTCTGAAAAAATTCATAACACCTTATTGATTGAGGTCATTTTCATTAATATTTGATCTTAATAGCTATTCTCCATATAAACCAGTTAGGAAGCATGATTCTGAGTGCATTGCAAAGTTTGTCACCATTATTTTTCCAAAGGCTAAGCCTGTGAACCTGTAACTGAGTTCTAGGGATGAGAGGTGATGCAACTAAAAATTTGCAAGACAATTTTCTGTGCAAAATATTCTGTAGCCCGTCATCTACATTACATATTTCTCCTAATAGCACACAAGAAATTAAAATTTTATTATTAAATAAACAATGTTTCGCAAAACTGAAAGAAAGTTTGCTGTTGACACCATACAAGAAAATTTGTGGAGGAGGAAAAGCACAGTGGTGTGCATTTTGTAGTATCCTAATATAACCGATCTCTTGGCTGGCCATATAGTAGGACCAGACCTTTCTAAGTAGGATGTGAGTTTGTCCCTAAAGGAGGCAGTGTTTGGGGATATATTACACTGAGCATCAGCCATCCTAAGGGAAGGTAAATCTTCAAAAAGAAAATTAGAGTTTGGAAAGGAAAGACATTTCTCTCTCTCTCTCTCTTTCTGTACACATGATTGTAAAATACCAACTCCAGAGATGATAGCTGACCAAGTGTGAGCTTCTGTAGTAGTGGCTGAGGTTCAGAGAGGAAAGCAAAATTATGTGAATCAGGTTATGTAGTTTTATATGACTCTCTGTATTCCCATCCATTTACCTTTTGTCATTCCTTCAATTATTGTTTAAAGGATCCAGGACTATTTATCTGTACCTTGGAGAATTTAGGTATAAAGCCCCACATGCATTAACTATTTTATTATTATTATTATTATTATTATTATTATTATTATACTTTAAGTTCTGGGATACATGTGCAGAATGTTCAAGTTTGTTACATAGGTAAACACACGTCGTGGTGGTTTGCTGCACCCATCAGCCCATCATCTACATTAGATAATTCTAATGCTGTCCTTCCCCTAGGCCCCCATTCTCTGACAGGCCACAGTGTGTGATGTACCCCTCCCTGTGTCCATGGTTTCTCATTGTTCAACTCCCACTTATGAGTGAAAAAATGTGGTGTTTGGTTTTCTGTTCCAGTGTTAGTTTGCTGAGAATGATGGTTTCCAGCTTCATCCATGTCCCTACAAAGTACATGAATTCATTTCTTTTTATGGCTGCCATAGTATTCCATGGTGCATATGTGCCACATTTTCTTTATCTAGTCTATCATTGATGGGGGGGCATTTGGGTTGGTTCCAACTATTTGCTATTGTGACCAGTCACCTAGCTAATTATTTGATTTTTTTTTTTTTTTTTTTTGTAGAGATGAGGTCTCTCTGTTGCCCAGGCTGGTATAAAGTTCCTGGGCTCAAGTGATTGCATCACCTCAACCTCCCAAAATACAGGGTTTACAGGCGTGAGCCACTATGCCTGGCCAGCCTCCCCTTTACACATGGAGCTTCTCCAACACCATTATCTATTATTATTTATAGATAACCACACTTTGGTTTATCATGAAAATACTAGATTTCTCTGACAGAACCATGAGAAGCAGCTAGATGATCTGAAGAGCTGGCATTGAAAGTACAATGGCATGACATATGCTATTACTAGTCATGTGGGGGTTTTGCATGGACATTTGTCATTAATGCATTTTAGTGTCCAGACAAACAAAAAATTCAAGTATTGTCAGAAGCCTGATCTGAAAGAATGTTTGCCTGGGTATGCAGGAGAGATCTTGAGAAATAAAATTTTATCTTTGATGGAAAGATGCAGTCAATTCTTGAAGAAAGTAGCTAGATTTAGACTAATCAAATCTCTAAGAATTTCTAGGCCATTGAGATAGACCATAAGATTGCTTATTCTCCAAAAGTCTAAATCTGTCCCATGATAGCTTCTGTGAGAAGAGGAGCTCACACACTTCACAAGTGCTTCAAAACAGATACTTACAAAAATTTCACATAAGCCATGCAGAATGATGTCAGGATCTTCTTTTGTTTCGATTCTTGTGCTTCTGCCAGGAGTACCATGAGGCCCTCTCTAACCAAAGAGCTGACTCCTTGTTCCCCATTCATTTTTCTCTCAACTTTATCCTCATTTCAAATGCCACTTCTGAGACTATTCATAGTTTTTGCAAAGTGCAATTGCGAGCGGCATAGCTCCAACTTTAATTATAGGGCTACATGTGCTTGAGGTGTGTGATTGTGGGAATGCCTGGCTTGTCACGTGACAAGTTGTGACAAGCCATTATTTGTAACTACATTAAATACAATGCAGTTTCTGAGGCAGCAACAGAAACATTATGATAGCCATAAATATGGAAAATATTATGTTTGCATAATTTAAACAGCAAGTTATTAGAATTCATTCAATTATCTCTGAAGAAAAAATAAACTGTCTCCACTCATTTAAGTCAGACGTTGTGATGTGGGAAATAAGACTAGATAAACAACAATAACAATACTTTATCAGCCAGTAATATATCTGTAATACAAGAACCATTACAGTATACACAGAGAAAAGCTTCCTAACCTCCATTGTACCACACAATATAGTAGTCATGAAAATTAACTAGAAATCATAGGTCTGTGGAGCTGAAAGATTTTCTACTTTCATGATATTTACATCTGTCAAAATTGCTTATGGCAAACTGAAGACTATATAGTTATATATGACTATAAATAAAATTCATACTTAGTGACTTATAATGATGAATAAAGTGATTTATAATTATTATTACATTGTCTGTATTTGAATTTACATCAGTGTTTGGAACATACAAGTTTCTCCCATTTAGACTTCATTTAGGTCAGCAGAAGCCGACTAAGCCATGCAAACTCCATAGAGAATTTCATTATTCTTTTTCTATATTTTTCTATTCTCTTATGTATGTAATTTTGCTAACTAATTAAGTATATTGTTTCTGAAGAAAAGTTGAGAAGTTCTTTCTGTATGTAGAAAATGAAAAAATTGCAAGAGGATTTCATTTCCAATATCTCTTAATTATTATGCTACTTGTTATAAATCTCTAATAATCTATACAAAATCTTCATTAATTTGATTGCTTTCAAATTTCATTACTCACCATGAACATCAATAAGGTATTCATTGTGTTCCAGTGATGAACTTAATAATATTAGAATATAATACAGGAAAATCCGGTTAAACCTAATAAACAAAATAAATGTGAAATAATGTCTATAACAATGGTTTAAGTTCAGATAATATTTAATGTGCCTATGTACTAAAACAAAGATACATATAAAACACTCAAAACAAAAACAAAATAAACATACAAAAGCTCTATAACCATTCTTTGTTAACATACTACATTTTCTAATTTGCTTCCAAAATCGACCAGCTTGGCTTCCAGCCACATATGAGTGTGAGACACACACATACACACACACACACACACACACACACACAAAATCAGGTTCTAACTTGGCTATGTGACTGAAAGACACTTTGATCAAATTTGGAGATTATGAAGCCTTCCTATAGGAACACTTAATAGAAACATATCAAATATGTCATGTGTATCATTCTTATCTGAGCAGTATTAGAAGTATTAACACAATTCCAATGTTATATAGTCAAATTTAGGAATAAATGCTAACTTTTTAGATTTGGTAGATTTGGTTTGGTCTCTACATTTTGCTTTACAAATTTTATGACTTCGCTGAAACATGATTACAACTTTATTATTGTTTTTATTGAAAGTATGCTGCTTAATAGTAAATGCATAATCCCAAAGTAATTTTAAAATTTATTCTGTAAAGACACGGTATCATTTAATAAACCCAAAGTCAGTAAATGAAATATCTGACAATATCATTATCTATCTAAACTATGTGTTTAGCCAATGTATTTTTCTTCACAAACACAAACAAAACCCCCCCAAACCCAAAAGCAATAATTCAAAACTTTATGTATCCAACCTGTCATTGAATGAATGGTGAATGATTTCAAGTCAATACATCCAAGAGTTTTGGCCTTATGAAATATGCCTGTCTTTTTAGGAGTGTGGGTATAAAAGAAACATAGATTTGTTGTAAAATAAAGCAGAAATACTATGTATCTGTTAATAGTATGTTGGGAACTAAATGTTTGTTTCTCCTCAAAATTCAAATATTTAAATCATAATTCTCAATGTAATGGTATCAGGAGGTGACAACTTTTGGAAATGACTTCTTCATGAGGCTGTTAAGCTCATGAATTGGACTGGGCCCTTATATAAGAAGCCTCAGAGAGCTCTTGCTGCTTTTTCTGCCATGTAGTTAGCAATCTGTAAGCCAGGGGAGAACACTCCAGAATCTAACCATGCTGGCACCCTGATCTCAGACGCCCAGCCTCCAGAACTGTAAGGAAAACATTTCTGTTGTTTCTTAGCCACCCAGTCTTTGGTACTTTGTTATAGCAGCCAAACTGATGAAGACACAGCTCATTTATAGTTACTCATTGTCAGATTTGGAAAGAATCTCCAAATACATTTAAACAATTAATGGTTATAGTTCAGTACTTATGTAAGAAGGAAAACAATAACCACAAATATTTTCTCTAATAATGATGAGTAATAAACTATTTACCTACCTTTCTAATTTAACAAATCCATTTGCTAATGCCTAAGTATCTGAATATTATATACAAATAAGTGTATCATTTTGTTCAAGGAAGTACAGTTTTAGGAAATTAACTTTACATTACTAGTAGATATATTGTGAAGTATCTACTAAGCAGCCATTATCAACTGAGGTAGACTTAGTTGGCATATTGCATAGATAATAACCATGATATGTTTAACACGTGTACAGAAAATAGAAGGATGTATGAATTGGTTTTTATTTAGGTATTGATTGATGCTGTGGCTTTGACTACTTGCTATATTTTGTTTATTTACTTATTTATTTCTTGCAATACCAACTGATGATGCAGAAGTGGTTTAAATATCAGTAATAGCTCAACTCTGACGTTTTTTTTGTTCAATTAGCATCCAGATATCTAAACAGCAAAAGTTGAGTATAAACAGTAAAGAACACATGCATAGTATTTTGGGTTAAATTTAAAGTAATGACTTATTTAATTTTGTATGTACTTGATTAAATATGTGGTAAATACAAAGTTTATTGGTCTTGGTCATATAAAGTACTTTTAAGGCACCCCAACTTAATTCAGAGCACATTTGCTGTCCATTAAAGGCAAGTCAGACTCCATAATCTCTTTATAAAAGTCGCTAAAATCATTCTTTCTACTTTCTAATTTCACTCTCATTTACTTCTAAATATTTAGCTACCCACTTTTGCTTGTTAACTGATCTCAGTACCCCTGTCTCAGCTCCCATCCTATTCTGCTTCTGGCAGCTCTTTCTAAGATGAGCAAAATTCCACTACTTGTGTAGGACCCAGATCACACATTGGCCTGAGGAAGGATATTGTACAATATTAATGTTTGGAATAGAAGAGGAATCTATTAGTGATCTTCAATGATCACCAGATACATGAATATTAAGGATGAGATGAGGGAAAGGACAAAGGAATGGGTGTTAAACACACATGGAGAGTGATCATTAGAGATAACAAGGGAAGAAAAAAGTGGGCATTGCTAGGCAGAATGTCATCCAAGAATTCTTCACCACTTTCAAACAGTGCTTGTGCTATATTTTTTAATAAAAGTATATAAACCTGTATTGTTAAAATCCTCTTGAAAGCAAAACAAAATATCATCAGAATTACAAAAACTGATGAGGTACAAATGGTCATTCTAAATATTTTTGTATTTCTTTATTAATAATGACATTAATAATACTCAAACATTTTGTTTCAGTAATTGCCCATTGTTAGGGTAATAGTGAGCAGAGTAGAAAAAAGAAAACTGTGGTGATAAGCACACAAATAGTGGATATTTGACAGTATGATTGACAGTTCTAAGTAGTACATATCAATCTTTTGTTTCCTGTAGAGACGTTAAGGATCTTAATTAATTACCATTTGAACAACACTTAGCAAACCTTTATTAAAATGTTCAAACAACTGCAGCAATGTGCCATTATATCTACTAAAAACATTTCTAAATTTATGATTTTAGTTGCCTGTGGTTCTGCTGGTTCCTGTGTCATTTTCTGATCATCTCTCTCTTCTGAGTGAATATTGTCTACTCTCTTCTCGATTCTGGACCTGATAGTCACTTCCTGTGGGTTCTGATTCTCAGTAGCACTATAACTTCATAGTAAGTATTATCTTCATAGTAAGATAAAATTAATCTCTAATTATATGAATGGTATTTACTAAAATTTTACCTAGGTAACAAATAATTTATTAATTCATTCTTAAAATTAAGTACCTAGATATTAATATGAGAAGTATTACAACATATGGCAAGTGGCAAGTTTTTAGTAAAATAAGTCATTAAAATAAAAATAAATAAATAATGCACAAAATAAGCAAATATATAGATACATAGTAAAATAAAATACAAATATTCACGTGCTATTATGATAAAAAAATCAAGTATGTAAGCACTGTGTATGTCTCAGCATTTTTGCACACTTGTTATATCAATACTTACTAATAAAGATAAGTTAGTTAACACAAAGCATCTCCAAAATATGTGTAACAGTGGTCCTCAATGGGATACTAATTTCCTTGATAGCCCAGAATGATGATCAGGAGAAGGATGTTTTAAGAAAATCAGCTTATACTTTCTCACCTTCTATCTGTACTATACTCTCAAATACACTTATTAAAATTTGCACATAATTGACTTCCTAGTTTACAAAAGAAGGCCACACCCTTTACAAATTCCACGTGTTCCTGTGATGCATCTCCTGAGTATGAAAATCTTTGGGGCACAAAAGAAAGTGGAGCTTCCTATAGAGATCAGACAACACACTGTAATCCATACGTTCCTAAATTTCTCCTTATTATGCATATTTCTGTGAAGGATAATATGTCCTCTTAGAATCGTATTATTTTGGGATTACCTGAATTCATAGATATGGTGAATAATAAAATGTGCCTGAACACTGGCAAATTTTTCGTTAGTTCTCACTAGAGGAATAACATACTATACAAAGAAAATTATAGCTCATTTCCTCACTATTTCAATTCATTTTAGCCCCAAATGAAATCTGGTTACTTCAGAAAGTTATTTAGATGTTCTTATAGTTTGCAAATGTATAGAAAAGTTCTTTATAACATTATTATTTCCAGGCAGTAGAATTTTACCACCATATAAAAACAGAGATTAAAAGTTAGTTGACTGCTCAGTGAAGTTATAATTTTAATAATATAGTGCCTAAAGCTAATAGAGATGCCTGCTCATAATGAATGAGTGTATTTATGGATCATGTAGGCATTTTTTCACCAATAGCATAACAAAAAAGAATAGTACTGACGTTTACTGTTTAATGGGTAATAATTTATGCTTCAAATGCTTTTGCCTCTAGTTCCAAATATCTGCTTTTTTTAATGGATATGTTCATTCTTTTCTGATGCCATATATGTAGCACATATACATGTGTATGTATTCATTTGATACTGCAATAACCTATTTGATTTATCTATAGATACAACATGAGAGTCAAAGTACATTTTTGAAAAAGGAAATAAAAAATAACGATGTCTTCTAAATAGCATGGCTATATAAGATCTAAGTGGATGTCATTGTAATTAGAAACTCATTGTGAAATGGGATTAAGTCAGGGTTTATGAATAATAAATGGGTATGGTATCTGTGATACATAGAGTGAAATGTGTCAGAATGAAATTTCATCCTCATTATACAGAATAAATAAAAAGATTTGTGTTTACTCTGAAGTTGAGGACAGTAATAGAAAGATAGTCCCCGGTTTTTTAAGTGTAGACCAAAGTGGTAAGCATATGAGCAAACATTCTCAAGCCAGAATTTTGGATGTCAACTCACCACAAATTCATCACTGAGTAATTATTTGATCTTGAACAAGTTTAAAACTTGTTCAACTTGTTTCCAGACATGTAAACAAAGACAAGTCTTTATTTACTCATCTATGTGGATAATATTCTCCACTTCATAGAGATGAGGCAATAAATAAATAAGTTAATACATGTAGTAGTTGTTGTCAAAAATAAACAAATATGTACACAATAACATGTCTTGAAATGTTCCTGTATTGTCCAATCTGAATTGTCAGCGGATAGCTCTCTTGTTCCTTATAAAATAATTACTCAGATACTCAGATATTTTCTATGAAAAAAGCCTAAATGCAGTGACCCACTATAAAGTTATCTAAGTAGGTCTATATATGTTTTAAGTCATGTAAAAATACACCATTCCTATATTCAAAATTTCCTCTTGGCTATTTTTAAGACTTAATTCTTAATCACTTAATAAATTTCCCTAAAATTAAATAGTGGAATTTTATTTTTTTCTTGATGTTAGAACCTTCTATTTTCTTTATAGGAATATTTTTCTATTATTGGAAAGCATAGCAAAACTCCATCTCTTCAAAAAATATCCAAAAATTAGCCAGGTGTAGTGTTGCGTTCCTGTGGCCCCAGCTACACGGGAGGCTGAGGTGAGAGGATTTCTTGAGGTTTGGAGGCAGAGATTGTAATAAGCCTAGATAGTGCCACTGCACTCCAGCCTGGGTGACAGAATGTGGCCTTGTCTCAAATAAGTAATAATACTAAATAAATTATAACAACCAATATTGTAGCCATTTTTCTTGAATTGCAAAACTACTGACTATTTCAGATCATTTAAAAAACTGCTTAAAATAATGTTTACGCTCATCTTCCTTTTTCCTCCATAAAATTTAATACATGTTACTGCCAATAGCAGAAGAAGGCTAAAAACTTCCTAAGAATGAGTAGCAGCATCAATAGTTGAATTTTGTTTTTTATTTAATTAAGGAAATTAACATCTCTGATTATATATGAAACAGTGGTATCTTACACACAAAAGAATCAGATAGCAAAAAAATGCAATGAAATTAAGATCACCTTTAACCTCCACCATATATCTCAATACTGCTAGTATTTTGACATATATTCTTCCTGATTAGATGTGCATGCATTTATAAACACAGAAATACACATAAAACTTTTTAAGAAATTAAATTTGAATATTCATTATATTTGGAAATCTACTTATCACTCATTAACATTTATTTTAAAATAATAAAGTAGATTGTTGTCCTGTTTGGACAAGCTGATAGATATAATTGCACAAAGTCAGTTGTTCAAAAGTTAATGGATACCAATATTATTAAAGATCTAAAATATGTTTGCATTATTAATCAGTGAAATTACATATTTGAAAAGGGAGAGTATGATCTTCGGTATGTCCTACAAATCATTACTAAAAAAGCCTCAAAACATTGTCTGAGTTCTGATAGAGATTTCTCATGCATGTTTGTTATTAGAATCTGTTCAATGAAAATAAGAACATTTTTGTTTATAGGGTATACATATTTTGAGGGAGAAGTATAAAGATATGGCATAACAGATTTGCTAAAATTTATTTTCTTTTGCCAAAGCAAATCTACAACATGATACAATCAACACCAACCCCCAAATTATTTTTTTAAACTACTGTAGCTTTTATGTCTTCTGTGAATCAGTCATCACACCAGAACTGTTTAAGATGCTATATTTGAAGTTCAATATACACCCCTTGTCCATGTTTCACAGATAACACAGCTTTTCACTGAATTAAAGGATAGGATAGTGATTCAGAGGGTTGCTTTGTTCTACATTTATAGTCAAAATAATTTGGGTTACCTCAGAGCCTGAAATAGCTCCAAAAAAGTCTGTAAAGAAATACAGATCCAAAAAAAAAAAAAAAAAAAAAAAAAAAAAAAAAAAAAAAAAACCAAAGAACTGAAATTAACTTAAAATTTTAACTTTGGTTTTGAGAAAATGAAAGTGTTCATAGAAACATTTATTTTGTTTGTATTTCTTCAGTGTTAACTAGGTCATTCCCACCCTCTCCCCTCGCTAGCACTTTCTCATAACCTTCATTTTTCTGTTATGTTCAGGGATTGACTGATATTGTCCAGTCTTCACAGAAATACTGGGGAGAGAAAAAAAGAACAAACCAGAATTGTCTTTAGCTCATGGAGGGAGGGGAAATACTAGAAACACTCATTTATTACTACTCTTACGTTGTAGGAAATTGAACAGCAGACAGTACATATTAAGCTGCTAACAATAAGCGCAAAAACAATCTATGATTTTCTGTGGTTTTCTGATCACTTTTCTGAGATGAGAATATACTTTTCATATCTCAATTATGAGCACTCAGTTAATAATATTATCTGTTTTCAGGAAACATGAATACCTTTATGGCTGTCTCCAAGTAAGATTGCTCTTCAGTTCTTAGTTTTGAAATATTTTAGATAGCTAAATTGTAGTAGAGCTCCATTAGTCATTGTGATATGAAGTTTCACTTCAATTCAAAACTGGAAAGCCACTAGAAAAATTCACATGATAGATAAACTAGCATGTCTCACGTTTAAACAAAAGGAAAGTAAGTTCCTGTCTGTCCTGTTTTGCTAATGCCTAAAAATTATTTTGAAATGAAAACTAAAAGCTTCTCTTTATACTAAGCCTTTAACAAACTTAAATTGAACTCCATTTATGTGGGAGCACTCTTAAAAATGTTTGCTGTAAAGAATTATTGAATATTTTTCTTTTCTTTTGCCATAAGAATGCACAGTTCAGAACATGTGTAGTCTCATAAAATAATCTAAAATAAAACAACAAAGAATAAAATGTAGACTTAATTTCAACTTTTTATCTCTGGAATCATTCTCTAGAAAAATGATTTCTGTGTTAGTTAATCAAAATTCCAAAAGAAATGCAATTCATGCAGTTATGTAGTAATACTCTGCATTTTAAGATGCTGTTAAGCCTTCTTGTTAACAAGAAACATCACACAGAGATACGGACTCCAGGCTTAAATTTAACAAAAGTGTGACTTTCAGATCTGTGAACTTCATTTTTATCTACACAATATTTTATTACTTTGAGTGTGAATTATTTTGATCAATTTTGATGATTGCTTTTTAAAGCAATATATTTCCCAATATTCTTCCATATACAATGCCCTCTGAAGATGCATCTTGAGGACAGTAAAAGTGCTTCAGATTCATTCATTCCAAAGGCAGTGACCACATTGTTTGCTTTAAGGTATCTTTGCACTTTATCCTTTCTGGAGTCCCAGTTTCATGCCTAGTCTGTGACGAATCATTGTCTCTCACTATATTTACTTTTCTTAATTAGATACAACTTCTGTTGCTAGTAATCAAAGAACCCTAATGAATGCAAGGTCATTAGGAGACCAGATATTTTGAAATGGAAATAAATCTTTAAAAACAGAGAAATAAAAAAATTATTGGTTCAAATTGACAGAGGAAACCAAAGCATATTTAGGTAAGACTGCTTTAAAAAGTGGAGGATTTCTAGGGAAAGCCAAATCTGAGATAACAGATCAACAAAAAAACAGAAGGCTGCTGCACTGACACACATCTGGGGCATTGTTTGGGAAACAGATTTACAGGATACAATGGAGCAATTAGAAACAGTTAACTCTAGAAGATGTATTTAAAGTAGAAAAATGTTTTATATAGTTTTATTTACACAGGCATATGAAGACCTATAAATACAATGGATACTCTCAGGAAGGAGGCTCAGAAAAAATGGGAGCAGTTGTTAATCTTGAGGGAAGGGTGGTGGAAAATGAAGCCATTCAGATAGGACATGAGGCCTTAGGTTTACATAACACATTTTGTACTGTTTGATATTTTATAATGTGAATGGGCTTATCTTTTTCATGCATCATTAAAACCTCATCTTTTTTTTTTTTTTTTTTTTTTTCCAATCAATGAGAGCTTGTAAGGTTGCTGAGGTTGGTTGGCCTTGAACTCTTGGCCTCGCCTTCGCAAGCGCCACGACATCCGGCCGGAGCCACTTTGGGCCCCCTAAAACCTCATCTTTAGAAAAATAGCAAAATGGTTTTAATAATTAAATTAATTAATATCGTATCTCATCTAGAGGTTTTTCTAGAAATTCGATGTTAATTATTACTTGTTACAGTGCATTCAGTGGGGTCTTTTGAATTTTTTACTTGCTTTTTAAAATTTTTATGAATGTCTTTATTGATGTTTGTTATACAAAGCACTACACATAATCTTTGCAATTAGATGGGTTTGAACATACCTACATATACAACTGTAAAATCGTTGTTACAATCAAAGTAAAAAAAAAATTCTAAAATGTATCTGTCATTTCCAAAAGTTTCCTGCTGCTTCATCCTGTTTATTTTCTTGTTTGTTTGTTTGGTAAGAATACTTAGCTGGAGATCTACCCTAACAAATTGTTAAGTGTATAAGGCAATATTGTTAACTATAGCCATGGTGCCCTTTAGAAGATCTTATAATTTAGAGATCTTACGTAACTGATACTTTATACAAGGTGAACACCTCACTTACTCCTCCTACCATTCCCTGGCAATCACCATTCTATTCTCTGCTTAGTTGACTTTGATGATGTTAGATGGCTTATATATATGGGATTATGCAGTATTTCCTATGACTGGCCTAGTTCACTTAGTAAAACGTCCTCTAAGTTCATTAACATTCTTGCCTGCAGTAGAATTTCCTTATTTAAAAAGGCTTAGTAATACTTATTGTACGTATATACCCATGTATTACATTTTTATTATTTCACTTACCTTTTCTATTCAAATTGGACAATTTTTAGCTATATGAATAGATTATTTGATTTCTTAAAAAGGATTTTTCTCTTAAACAGTGTTTTTCATGGAATTGTATGTGGGGAAGTTGACAAATGAACTTTTAAATGCACCTAAATAATTGTAATCACCCCTTCCCCATTGAGAAATAATACTGGTAACACTGTTTAGTAGTTATAGGTCTTAATTATGTTATAGAGATATCACATATATGACAAAGAAAGTGATTACAGATATTTTTGTTATCTCATGTCATTTGAGTCACAGAATAATTAACAATTAAATAAATGATTAATTCCTTTTATACTGTAGCAGTTTTCTGTATTATATAATGAAATGCTCCTTCACATATTTACTCAGCTCTGCATTCAGTGATGTTACTCTGGCAACTTGAAATCATGATGGAAGAATTTATGCCTCTGAAGTTAGCAAACACTATGGTTCAGGGCTTTTCCCCCTGAGACTCAGTTACTAAACTTTACCAGCACCCCCTGATTCAGCCTCATCAAAATGCCCTCTCCTAGATTGAGTGTCTTGTCTTTTCATTTCTCCCATCTGTAGGTGGTTGGCTCCATCTCCTTGCCCCATAAACTCCCTTTTCATTAACCTCGAATCACTCTTAATTCTCTTATGACATGACACTTTGCAGGGAGGCCTACTCTGATACTCAGGTTGAGTTAAGACCACCAATTAAATCTTCCCATAGCACCAGGTATTCAATACAAATAATAATTGCAATTTAAAAATTCTATGCAAATTCACTGTAATAGCATTCAAGAAATGTTATTGAGAATCTCTTTTGTGCTATGCGCTGTTCTTGATGCTGGAGATAATACAGTGAACAAAACCAACACTGCCTCTATAGTCTTGAAGATCCTATACTAGTGGAGAAGATATGAAGACATCATAAAATACATAATCTTAGGTGGAATTAAGTGCTCTGACGACCACAAAGAAGGTGTCAAGACAGAGATGCATAACGATAATACAGAAGTCTTTTCTTAGGAAGTGACATTTAAACAGAGAGGTGAATGAAATAAGAGCATGAGCCAAATATACACTCCTAGGCTCCAGCAGTCCTCCCATCTCAGCTCCTGAGTAGCTGGGAACAGAGGTATGTGTTACCATGTCCATGTTATTTTTATTTTTGGAGAGACAGAGCCTCCCTTTGTTGCCAAGGCAGGATCTTGAACTCCTGGCCTCAGGTGATTCCCCTACCTGGGCCTCCCAAAGTTCTAGGATTACAGGCATGAGCCACCACAGCCTACCATATTTGTTGGTAGGGTCATTTGACTTTGAGTTAATATATGCATTAAACAAGGTTTTATTATGTACTGCTGAAATCATTTATCCTCTAAGTAATAGGATAATGTACTTTTTAACTTTTAAAGCTCACTTTTTAAAATTAATTTTTGTGTAGGAGAAAATATAGTGATTATAAATAATAATAATAATTTGTTAAAAATGAGCACCCTGCACAAATACAGAGAAAACCACTTTTGATTGTTGGAAAACAAAATTCTCCACCTCTCTGACTTTAACATTCTCATTTCTCCACTGCCTCTAGCTGTCTCTTTTTCTTTTTTGCACACAAACATATAGATAGACACACCTCACATGCCCACTCACACACAGACACACAAGCACATTCTCTCTTTATTTCCTTATATCTTTCCATACCCATTTTTTTCATTAGATAATATTTGGATTCTTTTTTATAACAAAGTTATAGATATGAGTTAGCAATAAAATATATTGTATATGTCAGTGATACACAGTCCTCTCTTGGTATTCATGGGGAATTGTTTTCAGGTTCCCCCATAGACATCAAAATCCACAGATGGTCAAGTTCCTTATATAAAATGGTAAAGTATTTGCATATAACCTTTGCATATCCTCCTGTATAAGTTAAATCATCTCTTTATTACTTATAACACCTAATACAATGTAAATGCCACGTAAATACTTGTAGTATGGTTTAGGAAATAATGACAAAGAAAAATGTCTACATGTTTTCAATAAAAATATAGGTTTTTTCCTAATATTTTCAATGTTTGGCTGGTTGAATCCATGGAATCAGATCTCTTGTCTACTGAAGGCCAATTGTACATGTTTTCATGTACCTACTGGGATTTAAAAATAATTACAAAGCCATGTCTCATATTATTTGCGTTTGGGGAAATGACATAAAAACACAATCCACCTAAAAATACTTCTGTCACAGCAGACTACAATAAAGTTTATTCTTTCCCATGTTTTTATTATAACTCACTTCCTCACATAGATATTAGTCTCCATATTTGGAAAAATACCCAGATTGTGAAGAAATACTTTAGAAATTTAACCACAAAAAATCTTGATTGAATCATCTCTTTTGACATTTATTATTTCTTCTGGTCACAAAATACTGTGTATTTCTAACTTTCATTAGCTGCCTTAAATTAGTTTGGTGAAAAGAGGAATTAAATGAAAAACTGCACAGACCTACATGAACACTTTGATATCATAAGAAAAGGGTAGGCTGGCTGCAGTGGCTCATGCCTGTAATCCCAGCCCTTTGGGAGGCCAAGGTGGGAGGATGGCTTGAGGTTGGGAGCTTGATAAAAGCCTGGGCAACATAGTGAGACTTCATTGCTATAAAATATAAAAAATGACTTAGCCAGGTGTGGTAGCACATGCCTATATTCCCAGCTACTCAGAAAGCAGATGTGGGAGGATTGCTTGAGCCTGTGAGGTCAAGTTTACAATGAGCTGTGATCATGCCATTGCAGTCTACCCTGGACAACATAGTGAAAACTTGTTTTTGTTTTAATAGAAACAGAAATTAGAAGAAAAGAGTAATATATACTGCTAACAGACAACATAGATTATTTCAAAAACATGAATCTTAATTCTTCTACAGATGATAGAAAGATTTGTGCAAAAATAGGTAGTCAGCCACATAAAGCTATGTATAATGTACATAGCTAGAGAAAATCTATTGAAAACCTCTGTTTTATTTGTAGGATAAGAAAATTCAAGTAAATGTTCAAAAGACATTTTCATTTGTATGTATATAAAAACAATGTAAATGTATTTTTCATATCTTCAAAAGCATATAATTTCATATCTTGAAGAATTCTCAGACTCGTTTTTTTCCTTCTTATTCTTAAAATAATTTCAAGCTAAATGTAGTCTTAAAAAGAGTTAGCCAGTTTAGTCTTTAAAAAAATTTAAGCAATATTATATTCATTTCCTTATCAGTATTTTCATTAGCATTCAGTCAAATGAAAAAAAAGTATTAATTAATTATGATACTTTATATGAATAGTGTAACAACAGAAATTAAAATACCATTTACAAAGCCGCTGATTATGATATTCATGGTAACTATTATAACAATGATGGTAAAATCTTCATGGCGAAGTTGCTTGTGTAAACTGATCTCTTGAGAAAGGTGGAAAGATGCATTGAATTTTTAAAAAACTGACACCCCACAAACTTAAAATTGAGGAAGTTGTGGTTTCTAATAAACAAGACTGAAGTTTGTGGAAAATTAATTTGTCCTGACTATCTCATTCAGTGATATTGCCAGATTAATGAAGCAGTTTTTGCCATTCTTCTTTTTTCTTTTTGAGATTGCATCTTTCTGTGTAGCCCAGGCTGGAGTGCAGTGGTATGATCTCAGCTAACTGTAACGTCCCCCTCCCAGGTTCAAGCAATTCTCCTCCCTCAGCCTCCTGAGTATCTGGGACCATGGGCACATGCCACCACACCCGGCTAATTTTTGTATTTTTAGTAAAGACTGGGCTTCACCATTTTGGTCAGGCTTGTCTTGAACTCCTGACCTAGTGTTCTGCTCGCCTTGGCCTCCAGAAGTGTTGGGATTACAGGCATAAGCCACCACACCTGGCCAGTTTTGCCATTCTTAATGAGCAAGGACCATTTATACTGATGGGAAGTCCCCGACTTTAATTATTTTCACAATTCCGTTTTGTTATTAGCAAGAATGTAGAGTTACCGTTATTAATGAAAAAAGAGAGAAAGAGACAAAATATTTCCATTTAGAACGTCTCCCATATAAAAGTGTATAGAAGGCCGGGCGCAGTGGCTCACGCCTGTAATCCCAGCACTTTGGGAGGTGGAGGCGGGTGGATCACGAGGTCAAGAGATCGAGACCATCCTGGTCAACATGGTGAAACCCTGTCTCTACTAAAAATACAAAAATTAGCTGGGCATGGTGGCGGGTGCCTGTAATCCCAACTACTTAGGAGGCTGAGGCAGGAGAATTGCCTGAACCCAGGAGGCGGAGGTTGCAGTGAGCCGAGATCGCGCCATTGCACTCCAGCCTGGGTAACAAGAGCGAAACTCCGTCTCAAAAAAAAAAAAAAAAAAAAGTGTATAGATACTTATTTTTATGTTCATTTTCTATTTCTCTTTCTGATAGTTTTATACTAGTGTGAGAAAGTTCTAGTTAATTTCTTCTAAAGAGGCTTTTCTTAGCCAGTTTTAAAAAGAATTACTACATGCTTATGTAAATATATTTAACATTAGATTTTACACTGAAAATTTAGAGATTTTTGTTGATTAGTTCCTTATATTTACTTATCCACCTTTGGAAATTCTGTTATTACATTGATGTTTCAGAAAACAATTTTGGGACATACTCACCTTAAAAAAAACTCTCTCTTTCTTAGGTTTTCTTTGTTAATGAAAGTATATAATAAAACAAATCCGTTGAACATCATGTTTGAATATATTTGAAAATAAATTATTCATTGATAGAATTACTGTATATATCTATGAAATATGGTTCTTTAAAGGATAAATGTGATTTTCATGTTTCAATTTGATGACATGTTGTAAATAGCATGAAAAACAGTGTCTGTTTTTCTAATAATTTCAGAGAAGTAATATCTAGAGTTTTGTAAGATATAGATTTTTATTGCTTAACAAAAACTGAAAAATTCAATAAATGCAAAATAATTTTGAACACACAGAGATGTTTCATTTCCAAAATGTCACTTGAAAAATGAGACAGGAGCTGAATAAAAGTAGAATGACAAATGATAAAAATTTTTTGAATTAAAGATAAGCAGTTTTAAGAGCAACCATGACTCCACTTTGGATTTATACTTTTTAAAGTTTCTTCCTCTGTTGATGCTATGGGCTTCTGTGAACAGAGATCAAGATTAGGTTATTCAGCAAAGCATTTGTAGGTGGATAAGTTTAAGATTAGATTTTTGAGTGATAAATGGGGCTTTTTTTCCCTGGGTTTTATACCTAGACTGAAACTTTTATTCTTTTTCTGAGCACATGACTCAATATCAGAATGCTGCCGTTTCTAAATATTGTGGATGAAATGATGTGGATATAAACATGAAAAAAATGTAATATTTTAAAAAATCTAAAGTTTGGCCAGGCATAGTTGCTCACACCTCTAATCCCAGCACTTTGAGAAACTGAGGTGGGCAGACTGCTTGAGCCCCCCCCCCCAAAAAAAAAAACAGCCTGGCATGGTGGTGTGTGTCTGTGGACCCAGCTACTCCTGAGGCTGAGGTCTCTTGAGCCCGGAGGTGGGTGGAGGTTGCAGTGAGCCAGATCATGCCACTGCACTCTGGTCTGGTGACAGACCGAGACTCTGTCTCAAAAGAAACAAATATATATAAACTTTGAAGTATAGAAATTCTTTTTTTTTTTTTTTTTTTTTTTTTTTTTGAGACGGAGTTTCGCTCTTTTTACCCAGGCTAGAATGCAATGGCACAATCTCGGCTCACCGCAACCTCCGCCTCCTGGGTTCAGGCAATTCTCCTGCTTCAGCCTCCCGAGTAGCTGGGATTACAGGCACGCGCCACCATGCCCAGCTAATTTTTTGTATCTTTAGTAGAGACGGGGTTTCACCACGTTGACCAGGATGGTCTCAATATCTTGACCTCGTGATCCACCCGCCTCGGCCTCCAGAAATTCTTATTCAGTTTCAGAAATTCTGAGAGAATCCGGAGGCCAGAAATCTGGTGGCGTATGAGTTAAAGGACTTGCAGTGATTTATTAATTATGTAGCATGTATACGATTGATATTTAAATTGTTTACTTGTAGTTGACGGGAGACTAGTGAAGATTAATTTGTAGGAGCCAGGTCAGGAGTGGAGAAGCTAAATTCCTGCTATCCTTTCCTGGCCCTTTCAGATAACTTACATTTTGCAAACGCTTACAATTACTGTTTTAATTTAAATTAAGATGCAACTTTAGCATTTAGAGAGTTCTCTCTCTGATATTATTTTTATTAGAATTTATGGAATCAGTGATAAGCCCACTTGAACTCTTTCCCAATTCAAGGTTTGCAGTTAACATCTTTTGTCTGTATTGTCAGTATCATTTTGACCCTTTAGAGTGTTTTGTTTCTCACAACTGCTTTTAAATTTCATAGAGTGATTTGTATTTCTTCCATTAGAATATTTCTGATTTCTGTTATTTTACTTAGTCTACCTTAGTCTGTCATAAATTTAGGATACTTAACATGGAAAAAGATGATTATTCTTTTGTAATGTTTAGAGGCAGAGTGGATCCAGGGAAAAATACCAGAAGCTTCAAATTTGTCAAAGATTTTTTTTTTTTTTAAGTCCAAACTGTCAAGGGGCTTGTGATAGCTCATCTGTTCACAAGCCATCATGAAGATCAATACTTATTTCAGGTGCTGCTGATCATGTGGTTATCTGCATCAATCACCAAGATGGTCACCAGGAGCAAATCAAGCACAAGGGAGCTATTTCATTTTACTTGTGATTTAGAATGAAATATGATGCATATCAATCTTTGTGTTCATGCCAAAAGCTGCCATTACAAGCACCAGTCATATTTTAATAATGTTAAATGCAGTGTTAAACTTCCACCACCAAATCTGTAAATGTTCAGATTAACCTTGGTTAATAACCTAGAGGTAACTGTGATAGTAACTAAAATAAAGTATTTTTCTCAAAGTCATCACGAAGGTAGGAACGGAAAAGTAAAGAGAAATTCTAAAATCCTGAAACACATTCTTATGTATTATTTACAGACATGCAGAAATATTTACTAAAATATTTAAGAAGGTTACATGCCAAATATCAAATAAGGTTCTCTACAGCAAACTCACAAATGGGGAAGAGAGAGAAAGTCAGAGAGAGACAGAGAGACAGGAAGTCAAATCCACTTATACATTATGGGAGCAACTTTTCTCTTGGGTAGTAGTCTCATATTTTAGTAAAGTCATGCTATACGATTTTCTTCCAGATATATATAATATGAATGACATTCATGAATTCATATAGGACATATATTCATGAGTATATAAAATTGTTGAGCTTTCATGTGTTTTCAGAACAGCATATCAGAATGAAAGTGCGAGAGAGGTAATGGTTTTTCTAAATAAATTTGTTATTTAATTCACCATAACAAAAATCATTGTAATTTTACCAGTTAAAATGTGGTATGTATACAAGACGGAATACAATTTGGTCATAAAAAGAACAAAATCCCATCATTCGCAGTAATATAGATGAGCTTGAAGGACGTTGTTAAGCAAAATAAGCCAGGCACAGAAAGATATGTGCCTCATGTATTTAGTTGTATGTGGAAGCTAAAAAAAAAGGGTCTCAAAGTGGAGCATAGACTAGTGGTTACTAGAGGTGGGAAAGGTTGTGGTGGAGGATGGGGATAGCCAGAACTGGTTAGCAGATACAGCTAGTTGGGAGAAACCAGTTCTAGTGGCCTTTAGCACTATTGGGTAAGTGCAATTAATAACGACTTATGTATATTTCCAAATAGGTGGATAAGTAGATTGTGAATGTTCACAACACAGGCCTGGTGCAGTGGCTCATGTCTGTAATCCCAGCACTTTGGGAGGCCAAAGCAGGTGGATAATGAGGTCAGGAGCTTGAGATCAGCCTGGCCAACATGGAGAAACCCCATCTCTACTAAAAATATAAAAATTAGCTGGGCGTGGTGGCAAATGCCTGTAATGCCAGCTACTCGGGAGGCTGAGGCAAGAGAATTGCTTGAACCTGGACGTGGAGGCTGCAGTGAGCCGAGATCGCGCTGCTGCGCTGCAGCCTGGGCGACAGGGAGAGATCTGTCTCAAAAACAAACAAACAAAAAACAATGTTTACAACACAAAGAAATGATACATGTTTGAGGTAATGGAAATACTAATTATGCTGGATCATTACATATTACATACATGTATTAAAATATCACACTGTACCCCATAAATACATATAATTATTATGCATCAATTATATATAATAATTTTTAAAGAAATATATGAAAACAATGAGATCTGTTAGAGAAATTTAGGGAATGCAATTCCACAGTTACAAATGATCTGAATGTAACACTGCTGTCCGAGTTTCTCATTTTCATTTCTTTCCTCTCCATGGTATGCTTTAGAGGTATGTTAGAGTCAGAAAAATGCAGGTCAGCGATAAATTAACATGGATTAAGTTGTCAATCACAATATATACTGGAGCAGAAAAGGCACTAGCATATTGAAAATTATTCATCTGAGATATTTGAAACAGAAAGGCCAGACAACAGCAGGATATAGCTATGACTCTGTGAGATGTATAATCTCAGGGGGTCACTTTAGTATTATTACAAGTTATTGTGGAGAAGATTCTGTAAGCATTATACTGAAGAAAGATGGAAGTAGCCCATTTGGATATGAATGAACAACTCAAATGACTGTGAGCACACACTGGTTAAAGTGTTATCAGATTATTGAATAGTTTACAGCTGCCGCATATTTATACATATTACCTACTTAGCTTTTCTGCAGTGTGAAATTATTGCTCACAATAGTATATGGATTCATGATTTCTGTTTGTTATTTTTCTGATTTTTGGCATTTTTTCCCTTGCTTGGGTCATTTGTACATAATATTGGAAGTCACACACACGTACACACCTAGACACACACACATACTCACACACACACAGGAATTGTCTATATTTTCTTCATCTCCAGATGATATAGACTTCTGACTCATATCTGCAAATGTAATGACCAAAAATAAGAAGAGAAGTGTTAAAAGAGCGTAGGGGTAAGCTTTTCTATTTCTCACAAACAAGTTGCTGAGATGTGGCATGTGTTTTCCCACATTGCAAAATGTAAATGGGATTCTTTTTTTCATTAAGTTAAAAACAAGAAGGATTTTACACTATACTTTTACAACTTGCTGGAAATAAACTTCACTTATTACCAGAAAAATGCTCTGTGAAGTTCTGGAGACAACAATAATATCGAGTTGTGACTAAATGATTTTATTTAACTTGTCTGGAGCAGAGAAGCCCAAGCCATAATATTTGGCTTTAAATGGAGAGGTAGAAGAATAAACAGAAAGGATGAAGGAATACCATTGTTATCCTTAAAATAATTTTATCTCAAATTAATAGTCTTTATTTCTTACTATATTAGAAGGACCTGGGCAATTTCTATCTTGCAAATCCCCAGGGAGCCCTGCTCACGATGGGCTCGCTGGCGGTGGCTAAAGATCACCTGCCCAAGCAGAATGTGACTGAAGATGCTTTAGTCACAATTCATACCTCAGAACAAGACTTGGGTTAGGAAGAGAGAGAGTGTTAGATCTGTTTTTTAAAGAAATATATGAAAACAATGAAATTTGTTAGATAAATTTAGGGAATGTAATTCCACAGTTACAAATGATCTGAGTGTAACACTCCTGTCAGACTTTCTAATTTTCATGTAATTAAAAAATGCAGTTTCTTCCCCATTACACTCTATGCACAGAACACACACACACCCCAATCGGACAAACAAAACATACTCATTGAATGAATGAATGAGTGAAGAACAAAATTAAAGATGCTCCCCAATTTACAATGAGCTTACGTTCCCACGCTAGGGTGAAAATACCTTAAGTAAAAAATGCATTTGATACATGTAACCTACGGAAGGAACGTCGTACCTTAGCCTTAGTCTAACTTACACATGCTCAGAAGACTTACATTGGCCCACATTCAGGCAAAATCATCATGCACGCAGTACCCGAGTATCACCTGTTTGCCTTGTGACCGCCTGGCTGACTGGGAGCTATGAGTGATTGCTGCTACCCTGCTTCTTAGAGAGAATCATACGGCACATCACTAGCCTAGGAAAAGATCAAAATTCAAAAGTCTGAGTATGGTTTCTACTGAATGTCTATCGCCTTCACACCATTGTAAAGTCAAAAAATCATAAGTCAGGAACGTCTGTACTTTCTTTCCTTCATTTGGCATTTCTTATACATTTGACAGTAACTCAGCATTTTTGGACAAATGGAGAGGTAAAAGAAGACAGAAGGTGAGAAAAGGAGAGAGGAGAACAAAAGAAGGGGAGGAAGATAAATGAAGTGTAAAGGGCAGAAATGCTTTGAAAATCTGCTATCTGACTTCTGGAGCAAATGTGTGATAGGGCTGACAGGATTACCAGTTAAACTCTTCAGGTTTGCTCCTTTTGCTTAGAGCATTTATAGATTTTTAAATTCCTTTTATGATCGTTGAAATACTAAGGTATAGCCTCGAAGTAATTTTGATTCATTATAGTTCATTGAAAATCATTTATTTTGGCCGAGTGCAGTGGCTCACACCTGTAATCCCAGCACTTTGGGAGGCCGAGGTGGACAGATCACTAGGTCAGGAGTTGGAGCCAGCCTGACCAACATGGTGAAACCCCGTCTCTACTAAAAATACAAAAAATTAGCTGGATGTGGTGGCGCAGGGCCTGTATTCCAGCTACTCAGGAGGCTGAGGCAGGAGAATCGCCTGAACCCGAGGCAGAGGTGGCAGTCAGCCGAGATCGTACCACTGCACTCCAGTCTGGGCAACAGAGCGAGACTCTGTTAAAAAAAAAAAAATCACTTATGCCATCTATATTTTAACTGGCCACACATATGATGTTATTACTTTGTTCTTTCCGTTTTCTTTTGCTGTTAATTTCTGTTCTCATTCCAGTATTTTGCATCATGGAGTTTTCTTGATTCAAATTTGCCAATAAAAATGTGTAGTTTATTGAGGATTTTTAAAAAAAGTTTTGGTTTTCATGATCAAATGTAAACTATGTTCTGTTTTTTTTATTCTCTACTTATAATTTATTCTTAGTTTTATTAACCTCTTTTCCATATTTTTTATGTTTTTGTATTTAGTTTCTGATTTCAATTCCCAGTTATTTTATTTTAATATTATAATTTTATTTTATGGAGATTTATATTATCATTTTATCAAAGTATTCATATATTTCATATTTAACAAAAAAGCAAGTTTCCCCTTCCATTATTTTGTCCACTCCAATTCTATTTTCTGTGGGAAAAAAGTCACTTTTAACATTTTTAAGTCATTTTTTCTTTGTATTTTTATTTCGACTTATCCTTTTTAATCAAGTTTTACTAGCTTCTATCTTATAAACAAAACGGGAGTTTCTTCCAGATGCTGAAACACGGTCTGATAATCAATAATTCTCTTTTGTTATTGTTGTTCATTTCCTGGAGCTATCCTTCCTGGAGTCCTCTGTCACCCTATTTCAATCTGGACTCAGGCCTCATATGACAGCTGAACAGCTGGCATTTCAGAAGTTTCTATCATTTCTTCCCTGGTTGGGATCTCTTATATTTTGGGTTTTGCTTCCTCCTCTAAGTTACAGTCTTGTTTTTCACAAGTACGTCTACCAGCAGTTTCCTCAAAATACGTTGAAAGGAGGTAGAAGTATTTGTTCTTGATATTTCTGAAGAGACCTGTATTCCACCTGCATTTGGATTAATAATTTGGATGTAGAATTATATCTAATACTTTTCTTCAAAAATGTTAAAATATTGCTTTTTTATGTTGACATGTGATACTATTTTATTCCTATTTCTTGATATATGATCTGTTTTATTATCCTTTTATTTCTTCTAGAAACATTTTTTGTTAATCCATACAGTACTGAAAATTAACAACATTTAATCTTATTAACATGGGGCTTTCCTCATTCACAGTATTGGAAAACGTGACATTGGTTCATTTCTAATGAACTTCTTCCTTGCAAACACTGTATGTTACAATTTCCTTCACTCGGCCAAACAAGTTAATACTCCTATGAATTTGTATATTCTAAGCAGGATAGTATACTAATTTTCCAGGCTGAAGTCCCCTCCCATTCCAGATGTGGATGTATCCCTTGAGGGATTTTAGCAACTAGGTTTTTTTTTTAGCAACTAGAATGGTTTGATAGTTTTTGTTTACTTATATGTAAGGTGATTGTAAAAGGGAAATGAGGAACTGGCCACCTTAGCAAAGTTCCTGAATGACACTGGCCCAGGTCTAAAGAGAATGGATAGATCTATAGACTGACCAAGTTTATTTTTAAAGATCCACCACTTATCTATCAAAGATGCCCCTCGCTTTAGAAATTATGATTTATTCTGTGTTCTTAGTTCTTTTTATGTTTGATGGGGGAGGATGACCATATGTAATAGTACCTTGTATGACTTAAGCAGCATTTCTTGTGCAGGAATTTGGCTTTCTGTTTCTTGTATCCATATTCTTCAAATGTAAAAGTCAAACAAAGCAAAACAAATGACAAGAAAAGAGAAAAAGTGCATACGCAACCACTTTTATAATATATGAGGTTTGTTGTTGTTTGCTATCAGAAAAGACTAGTAGGATAAATAAAAATCCACAGGAGGTAGATTAATCAGAGAAATCGATCATTGTGGCTAATGTTAGATAATAAATTAGTTTTCTTCAGGAAAACAAACAAATGATTAACCTACGAATAACTATGCATCTTCTCAAAGCCTGCATCTTGCTTTCTGAGCCAAGGCAAAGTGCTCATATATATCCAAACAATAGGTTCATTACAGTTAATAATCAAGTAAAGAATATTTAACATAACATATCATCAAGTGAACATGAATTGTAGTGAACAATTTTAAATAGAATTATGAAATGATGAAAATATTGTAGCAAGTGGTGCAATATCAATAAATCTAAACAATTAAGTATTTATACAAGCTTTTAGAAAAACAACTGGTGATTTATTAAAGATCCTTTAAAACTTTCATGTAATTTTAGCAATAACTTTCTCTTCTAAGACTTTTTCCTAAAGTAATATTCAAAAATGAGACAAATATAAATATTGTAAGATATTCTTTGAGGCATCACTTATAATTGGAGGCACTTAAACATGTAGTGATAGAATGAGAAATAAATAAAGTGTGGTAAATCTATAAAACAGAATATTACACAGCAATCAATGTTTATGAAGAGCAGTAAGTGAAAATTATCAGAATACATCTGTGTATATAACTTTTAGCAAATTAATTAACATAAATAGATTGTTTTTATTTTCTTCTTTTAAACTGTCTATATGTTATATATTTCTTCAACGAATCTTAATATCTCTTCCAATAAAAATAACTTTTAAAAAGAGAGAAAAACTGGTAGGATAAATACAAAACTACTACTTTTAAGGGAGTGAGAGTGAGTCATTAAAGAATGACATTTCATATTTTATACCATATCTTTACTGGTTTATTTATAATGATAATATATTCATTGCTTGTATAATTAATTTTTATATGAGAAAAGAACATGTTACACATTTTTTAGTCAGAATATAAAATTTAATCTTCACTGGCCTGATTCAAGTATATTTTTATATGATTTTTTTTTTAATGTATGTGACACATTTGGTACATCTTAATATTTGAGGCTAGGTTCAATATAATCAACCTGTCCATGAAGGATCATTTATTTCTACTTCAAGACAGCCTTCCCATGAATACTGAATATTCTATTAATTAAATGAATCAAAACCTCTGAGGTCTGGAGAATAGCCAGAGATAGAAAGAGATGATTATATTAATCTTATGTTTGAAAAGATTCAGAAGACAAACCATGAATATAAAATATGTAATCTCTATTCATCTCAAACTACTCTTAATAGAGAGGAGCAAGGGCATGGACAGATATTTCAAAAGGATTAGATGATTTCTGGAAGAAAGAATCATGTACTTAAAAGAATTTTTTATGAATATACTGTTTTATCTGATGAATTCATTGGTCATCAAACTTCCAGACTTCTAAAGCGAGTGTCATGGATATGAAGGAGTGGAGCTATCTAACACCAAACTTCCTGTTCCTCCTCACCCATCTCCTCTAACCCATCAAACCACTGCTTTCCGAAGCATTAGCCATGTTTCCAGCTGAAATCACTCCATCTTTTAATATCCAAGCCATTTATCTCATGTTCAAGCCCCAAGTTCTATCCTTCTGTCTTGAATCACCACTGCTATTTTTAGGATATCCTATTGACTTCTCTATTTGTTCTTCTTTCTCCTTATTCTGCTGTATACACTTTGGTTCCTAGTAATTTTGTATTCCACCCAAATGGAATACAACCTGACCCAGCTCTGGACAAAGTTGACTATTCATTTCTCAATGCCTGCTTCTTGGTTGCTGAGCCAAGGCAGAGAAAATGAATCAAAGGGGCACTCTGATTGACCCCTAATTATTGGTCACTGATGTCTGCAGGTCGCAATGTTCACCCTTAAAATTTACTATTTGTTAATTCTACCCAATAATCACATCCAGAAGTGACTAGTTCAAACAATGTTGGCTTATCTCGTACGTTTAAACCTCTCATATTTCACAAAAAATGTTGCCTTATCTCATACGTTTAAGCCTCTCATACTTCATATTCCTACCTCTGTCTGATGTCTTACGGAGACAACAGACATCATCACAGCAAACAACCTGATTGTATTAAACTTCAGCAAACATTCCCACATTTGCTCTTCCTCTTTTTTTTTTTTTTAAATCTCTGGCTCTAATGGAAGAAACATTTCTCTCAATGGCCAACTCTGTCACCTGTGTTTCCTTGTGCTCTTGATACAACTCTCTCACCTTCTCAGGAAACATATTTTCAAACTTCCCCTCCTCTTGCACTCACTCTCAAAATTTAAATACTCTGAATTTTTTTTTCTGAGAATTGTATTTTCTTTTCCAGAAGTTTCACTGTTGCTCTGAATCTCCCTACTGCTACATTTTTCTCTCTCTCAACTCCTCAGTGCCAAACTTTTTTTTAAAGGAGTTAACTACACTTGTCTTGATTTACTCACCTCTCAATCTAGCCATTTCTAAATCTACTTCAAAAAGGGATTCTGCTCCCATTAAGGCAGGGAACGTGCTCCTGCCAAGGTTATCGAGAGCTCAATGCTGCTAATAGACATGTTTCTGTCCATATCCTACTGATCTCCCAGCAGGATTTGACACCACTTTTCACTCCCTTTTTCTGCAAAATAGTTCCCCCAGGTTTCCATAACATTTTTCTTTTATTCTCTTTCCTTTTTCCTTTACTAGGTATCCTTTTAATGTATTATTTGCTGGCCTAGGCAATTCCGGCTGAGTATTTATGACTTCTCCAGGACTTTGTTCAGTGGTTCGTCATCTCTTTTCTCCCCTACATTCTCATCGAAGGCTCTCTCATGCACTAGCTAGAGAGATGATAGACAGATAGATGAAAAAGAGATTAATACAGTATTATATGAACATAATATGTAATACCATACATATATGTTCCTCCTGAATGCATATGTCAGCTCCTCTGAGTTCCAAAAGCATATATCTAATTTCTTCTTCAATAATTCCCTTTAGAAGCCACACATGCAGAACCTGAATTCACTAATTTATCTATTCAGAGTCTCCCAGTGTTCTTTACCTCAGTAAAGGGCATTCATATCTACTATTATTCTGGGACCCATGTAAGCAGGGGTCCTCTCCAAGCCTGGCAGCTGAAGGAGCCTCACATATTTGATCATCTTCCTCGAATTCTTCAAATTAGTTCTCTCTCCAGTGCTGGGGACTATCTCAGAGACAGCAGTGTCATTTTGGCAGGGTGCACTGAATCTGAACCTGGTTTCACTGGACTTCATCAGACATGGGTCCCAGAGTTCCTATCTCAGCATCTTCAAGGGGCTCCTCTGGTGCCAATGTCTGGTTCCAGTCTCTCCTCTTTGGCACTCTCCAATCATCTCCCCTTCCATGCTTGACCACATGCCATAAGCAACTCAATTCCAGGAGGGCATTCATGTAAACAGATCACTCTTGCTTTCCCGTGTAGTTATTTCTTTTATGGGGTTGTTTGAGACTGGACTGCCAGAATGGCACTGGTGGCCTGATTTTGGATGTCTGATTTTGGTGATTCTCCTTCATGCTTCACAGCAGGCTAAGTTCAGGGCTCTGGATACCCATGATTCATCACATACTTTTGAACTTAAGTTGCATATATGGAGACCCGTCCATTGGTTCTCGCCTATCTGTGTTCCACTGTGGTGCTTGCTGTCTCTGGTGTTCAGCGCCCCAGTGTGGCTGGGAAGGTGGAAGGCATCCTTTACCCTGTGAGCTCTCAACTGCTTGCACCCAGGAGGCTTACTTCATTGCTGCCATGGCATCTATGTGATGGGAAGGCAGTCCTTGGGGTTCTTGTTCTTATCCCCTCTGAGGAATTTCCACCTTTTTGCCACAATGCCACCTGGCCTTTCCTATCTATATGTTAATAATGCACCTCCTCCATCAGTCTTAAATAGTGCTAAATGAAGGATGGACATTATTTGCACAAATGTCACTTTTTTTTTTTTTGCCAACAAGTTATCACCTATCATTCCCACTGGTGTCAATGTGTTCAAGACAAGGCTGCAGGCATCATTGAAAGGGATAGCATTCTAGGAATGCAGTGATGACAGCACCAGGAGTCCAAGAGAAGATACGGTTAGAAGATGTGTTATTTCCCGGTTTATGGTATGAAATTCAAAGTGGTACGTTTTACGTGATCATACAACTAACTATTGTTTACCTCGTCTTACTCTTCATAAGGCTTGCATTTGTGGTCATGATCATGGATGCACAGTGAGAGTCTTTGGAAGCTGTTCTTCACAGGAAGCAGAATGGATGACACAGTGTCCAGAGTAAGGTTGTGATCAGCATTCAATGAATGATGCAAGAGAACTGCAGAGGCAAGAAGTTTTATGGTGTTTCAACACAACCAGATCCCAAAGACCCACGACATGCAGCAACAGTGAATAACAGTGTTGCCACCCTTCCCTGGAGTAAGAGTTATGCAAGTAGCCAAGAGTGGCACATTTGATAAAGAATACAAAGAAATGATTAGTAAAATTTAACAAGAAAACATGGTTAATAGCTGGACACTACAAAGAGTCTTCCTGTGCTGTGCTCTAACTGGAAAATAAACATAGACAAAAGTACTTCTTCTCTACACATTAATCAAAATCCATCATCCACATGGGCCTGTGAATTTGACATTAGATTCTCAAATAAAATTGTTTATATGGACAGGGTACTCACAGAAACACATTTTCCCAAGGCTCACACTATGTAGGGGTGGGCCTGTCATCATTCACTTAGTTTTTAAGCAAGAAATCTGTTGATTGTTATTCATCTCTCTCTTCTCCCATTGCATTACCTCACTTCAATATATTCACCAAGTCTATTTTTGAAATAGTTCTGTAATTCGGCCACCTTTTCATAACTTTCCAGTATCTTTATCACCAATGACAGTATTCACTTATTAACTGTTTTTACTCTTAGTATGTTTGCCCCTATTCCATAAATGTAGTAAATAAAGTTGATCTTGCACTCAGCTGCTTAAAATCTTTCAATTGTTTCAGTTGCCATTGAGAAACCTAGACCTGCCCATTACTCTAGCTTCCTGTCTTGTAACCTTATATAGCTTTGCTTTCCTTTTATTCTTTTCAACAATATTTACTAGAACCTATTATGTGCAAGATACCGCATTGTATACTAGAAATACGGCAGCTAATAAAAATGGACCCTGTTCTTTCTATAATGAAGTTTAGAATAAGTGAAGAAAATAGTTTTAGTGATAATCATCACAATCATTGATGTAAAATTGTAGTTGTGTTAAGTATTATACATGAGAATTATCTAGTATGAAAGCATATGCCATGACGATTGTCCTAAAATGGAAATCAGGAATAAATGTTTCTTAATTACATGTTAAAGAGAGAAAGTTTTTTTATTGAACGGGTCAGATATTTCCTACTTTATAGCATTGCACAAGCTATTTCCAGTACGTGGAATGGTCTTCTGTCTTTTTGATCTTAGCATCCACTTTGCATTTTTCACATCTTACTTTAAATATCATCCATTAACCAAGCTAGGTTTCCTATTACATGCTCAAACAGGACCACATACGCTTCTCTTTTGTAAGAGACAAACATTGTAATATTGTCCCTGTTAACTAACAGATTGTTGTCCGGTTGTTAAATGAGCTATGAGAATATATAATGTCCATCATATTCAGTTTTACTCTTAATGTGTAGCACAGAGCCTGAGATATAAGTACTCAAAACTATTTACTGAAAAAATGAGTACAGATTATAATGACTAAGCAACTATACATGTGCTGAGTATGTCATGGACCATAAATAAAAGATGGTCCCTCTGGCCTCAAAGAATATATTCTACTAAAAGTAATGCTTCATAGGCTGTCAAACTGGCCATGATTTCTGGGCTGCGTCTTGACAAATTGAATCCCCAGTCCCTGAAGTCTCCCAATAGAGGCTGATGTTTCATTAAAATACGCCATGAGTTGGTGAAAGAAATTCTTGAATTGTTGGACCTATTTAGATAAATAGATTTTTAAATTTCCTTTTAATACTTACTGCTAATGTATATATATGGACTTCTGGTTATACTAATTTTAATGATTGAACAAAAATGAAGTTAGTTAATCCAGTTTATATATTTTAGATTTAATTCAATTATTGCTATTTTATTTATTTATTTTTGAGATAGGATCTCACTCTCTCACCCAGACTGGAGTGCAATGGTATAATCTCTGCTCACTGTAAAGTCTGCCTCACAGACTCAAGCGATCCTCCCACATCAGCCTCCCAAGTAGCTAAAATTACAGGTGTATGCCACCAGTCTTGACTAAATTTGTGTTTGAAACATTAGTAGAGATGGTGTTTCACCATGTTGCCCGGGGTGGTCTCAAACACCTGAGCTCAAGCAATCTGCCCGGCTCAGCCTTCCAAAGTTCTGGGATTACAGGTATACGCCACCATACCCAGTTTAACTTATTTATTTTTAAAAGAGGCAGAGAAAGTGTATTTTTACAGTATTTAATAATAGATTAAGAAAAAAACTAGTTTAGTCTTTAACACTGAACTATCAAACATCCACAGCTTTATATGTATTTTGTTTTATATGCAAATAATCACAGTTGCATGAAAATAAAATGTAAGCCAAAACCTCATGGGATTCTAGCTTGCATAGCTAGCCTAGAAAATATAATAAGTAATGCTGGAAATTAATTTTTAGATGTGTTCTTATGGCTTTAGCTGAGATTGGGGCATAAGTGGAGATTTTTTGATCATTTGAAAACATCTCCATATGCAGATTTGGACATAGTAATGGCTTCTATACAATAATCTCAGAAATCAACCAATTTACTTATGATATATGTATTTATTGATCAATCCATTGATCTAGTGATTATATATATATATACATATATATATATACATATATATACACATATATATATGTGTATATATATATATATACACACATACACACATATGCTTATCTTGGAGGAAATAAGAAATGCAAGCCAATTGTTTACATTTGAAGCATTGGAATGGAAGCTTCCAAGTTTCCTTTGGAAGCTCCCTTGAGGGAAATAATAAAATGCAAGACAATTGCTAGGAAGGGAGGTGTAGCTAAGAATGTGGCACAGTGAAGTAGGATGTTGACTTCCCTGAAGGAAATAAAATGTTTTAAGGCATTTGATAGCATCTGAGTTTCCACTATAGACTCAGTGGCCTTTCCTATTATATGTCTTCTAGAAGTACAGCAGGTAGAACAACACTAAGTTGTCCATGCACAGGTAGACCTAGGATTTAATTGAGAAGGAAAGTAATGGAGAACAAAATTGTATAAGAAACACTGACTAGAAAAATATATTTCCTGTGATGTCTTCCCATTTAGAGAATAGAAATTCTTATCTTTTATCTTTCAATACAACATATTCACTGAAGAGCGAGAGCAAGTTCCCAAAGGGAAAAAACTAGGGCACATGGAGCCAGCTCTAGAGATTTACAATTTCATTTTAAAATTCCTATCTTGACATGGAGTTGGAAAAACCATGGTGTTCTCCATTTTTTATTCCTAATGCAGTAATAGTGAAGGTTCTTATTTTAAATATATCTATTTATATTAAAACAAATTCAGGCCGGGCGCGGTGGCTCAAGCCTGTAATCCCAGCACTTTGGGAGGCCGAGGCGGGTGGATCACGAGGTCAGGAGATCGAGACCATCCTGGTCAGCATGGTGAAACCCCGTCTTTACTAAAAATACAAAAAATTAGCTGGGCATGGTGGCGCGTGCCTGTAATCTCAGCTACTCAGGAGGCTGAGGCAGGAGAATTGCCTGAACCCAGGAGGCGGAGGTTGCGATGAGCCGAGATAGCGCCATTGCACTCCAGCCTGGGTAACAAGAGCGAAATGCCGCCTCAAAAAAAAAATAAAATAAAATAAAAAAATAAAAAATAAATAAGAAAAACCAACTTCAAAGTTGTTTTGTGTACTTCATAGCCTGCAGCGACTCAGGTTTGATGATACCTTCTGCTTTCTCATTCTGAATTTTAGTAGTGTCTACTAGTAGCTTCTCTATGAAATACAGGGTAATCAAAACACATCAAGTTTGAAAGCATTTGCTCACAACGCGATTTTTTCACTCAACATATTTATTCATGGTCTACAACAGGTAAACATTATTATGTATTATCAATAGTGATAAAATGAATCAGTCTAAATTCACAATCTAATGAAGTCCTTCAGTGTTTGGAGAAAGAATAAAGTTTCACATACAATGTAATTTAAAACAAAATAAGGGTCAAAAAGTGAGTGATCATGGACAGGCAATCACGTTGGTGATGTTAGCTAGAACAGCATTTCAGGGAAATGTTCTTGAAGAGGACCCAGATAATAATGCTACAGGCAAACCAAATTGAGTATCAACCCTAGAGGTAAGACAAGCATGACATGGCATGCAAAAGAAATAAGTAGGCAAGTGTGACTGACACACTGTAATAGAGAAGTAGATAAATTAGAGTTGAGGTTGGCGTGGTAGGGACCTGACACACCTGGAGACTAAAGGAAATATTTTTTTTCCTAGGTAAGATGCAAAATCATTGGAAGCTTTGAAGAAGGAAAGTAAACTTACTAAATTTAACTTTATAAGAAGCTAATGGACTGCAAAGTGGATAAAGATCATGGGAGTGAGGAGTAAGACAAAGAGATTTTTGAAGTTATTGAGGGGCAAGATGATGTGCTTTGCACCAAGGCAGATAACTGGTGAGATGCTGTATTTGATACACTTTTAAAATTAGAACATATAGAGTTTTGCTGATGTGGTGTATATGAGACAGAAGCAAATGCATGAGAGAGAGAGGGGGAGAGAGAGAGCAAAAGAGAGATCAAGAATGGTCTTTTGCATTTAGTCTGAAGTAATGTGTGAATTGTGGTACCATTTTCTTAAACAGCAAATTCTACAAAAGAAGTGGAATTGGGGTTTATGTGAAAAATACATTGTAAGCGTATTTGAAATGCTTATTAATGTATGAGTGGGGGAAATTAAAAGGCAGATATCAAGGAGAGAGATTCCTAGAGAGATGACAGATATGTATGAATGATTGACATATACCAAATACTTTAAATCGTAGCACATGATGAAATTACTTAAAAAGTAAACATAAAAAAAATCTGAGGAATCAATTCTAGGCCACTCCAAAACATTCACATTGTCAAGAAGAGGCTAATGGTCTTTTTTTTTTTAAATGTATATCTTTAAGGTGTACAATGTGATGTTTTGAGACCTGTACGTAGTGAACTTATCACTAAAGTCAAGCAAATTGATAAATCCATCATCTCATAGTTACATTTCTTGAAACAAGTACACCAAAAATCTACTGTTAGCAAATGTCCAGCATATAATACAATATTTTTAATTATACTCTACATTAAATCACTAGACATCTACATAAGTGTAAGCTGTACCCTTTCACTTACATCTCCCCATTTCCTGCCATCCCCACTGCCCCTGATAACTATCATTCTACTCTATTTCTATCTAATCAACTTAAAAAAATCGACTTATAAGTGAGATCATGCAGCATTTTCTTTCTGTGTTTGGCTTATTTCACTTATTATAATGTCCTCCAGGTACATTCATGTTGTTGCAAATGGCAGAATTCCCTTATTTTTTAAGGCTGAATAACATTTCATTATATATATATATATAATATATATATATTACAATTTTTTATCCATTCATCCATCCATAGACACTTAAGTTTGTTTTATATCTTGATTATTGTGAATAATGTTGCAATAAAATCATAGAAGCACAAATCTCTTTAAGAGTTGTTGATTTCTTTTCCTTTGGGTATATACTCAGAAGAGAATTGCTGAGTCACATGTTAATTATATTTTTAATTTTGGGGGAAATCTCCACACTGTTTTGATAACAGCTTTACCAATTTACATTCCCACAAACAGTGTACAAAAATTTTCTTTTCTCCAACCCCTCAACCATACTTATCTTTTGTCTTTTTGATAATTAATAATCATTCTGATTGACATGAGCTATAACTCATTGTGGTTTTGATTTGCATTTGCCTCATGATTAGTGAGACTGAGCACCTTTTCATATACCTGTTGACCATTTTTATGTATTTTTTTAAAGTGTCTCTTCAAATCCTTTGCCCATTTCTTAAATTGAGTTTTGGATTTTCTTTTTCTTTTATTTTTCTTTTTGTGCTTTAGGTTCTGGGGTACATGTGCAGATCATGCAGGCTTGTTGCATAGGTACATACATGGCAAGGTGGTTTGCTGCCTCCATCCCCCTGTCACTTGTATCTGGCATTTCTCCCCATGTTATTCCTCTCCGACCTCCCCACCCCACCGCTGTCCCACCCTTGGCCCTGCCAACAGACCCCAGAGTGTGTAATGCTCCCCTCTCTGTGTCCATGTGTTCTCATTGTTCAATACCCACCTATGAGTGAGAATATGCGGTGTTTGATTTTCTTTTCTTGTGTCAGTTTGCTGAGAATGACTGTTTCCAGATTCATCCATGTCCCTACAAAGGACACGAATTCATGTTTTTTTTTATGGCTGCATTGTATTCCATGGTGTATATGTGCACATTTTCCTTGTCCAGTCTACCATTAATGGGCATTTGGGTTAGTTCCAGGTTTTTGCTATTGTAAACAATGCTGCAATAAACATACATGTGCATGTGTCTTTATAATAGAATGATTTATAATCCTTTGGGTATATATCCAGTAATGGAATTGCTGGGTCAAAGTATATAAGGAACTCACACAACTCAAAATTAAAAGAAAATCCAAAACATGTGCAGAAATTACAAGTTTTGGATTTTCTTTTGAGTTGTGTGAGTTCCTTATATATTTTGGTTATCAATCACTTTGCAGAAATAGGGTTTGCAGATACTGTCTTCACATTTTGTTGATTGTTTCCCTTTCAGTGCAGAAGGTTTATAGTTTGATGTAATTATACTTGCTTATTTTTGAGTTTCCTTTGCCTGAGTTTTTGGTGTGGTATTCTAACAATCACTGCCAAGGTGAATGGCAAGGATATTTCTCCCTATGTGTTATTCTAGGAGTTTTAAAGTTTCAATTATTATGTTTAGGTCATCAATTTTTAGTTGACTTTTGTGTATGGTATAAATAAGGTTCCCATTTCAAGTTTCACCCACATCATTTATTGAGATATTATCCTAACCCCATGGTGTTATCTCAGTGTCTTTGTCAAAAATTGGTTGACCATGTATGCTTGAGTTTATTTCTAGGCTACTCTGTTCCATTGTTTCATTTATCTCTTCCTAGGTCAGTGTATTAGTTGGTTTTCATACTGCTAATAAATACATACCAAAAACTGGGCAATTTACAAAAATAAAGAAGATATTTGGACTTATAGTTCCACTTGGCTGGAGAGGCCTCACGATCATGGCAGAAGGCAAGGAGGAGCAAGTCACATCATATGTAGTTGGCAGCAGGCCAAAAAAAAAGAGCGAGAGAGAGAGAGAGAGAGAGAGAGACAGCTTGTGAAGGGAAACTCCAATTTTTAATACCATCAGATTCCTTGAGACTCATTCACTATCACAAGAACAGCATAGGAAAAACCCACACCCATAATTCAATCACCTCACATGACATGTAGGAAACGTGGTAGTTACAATTCAAGATGAGATTTGGGTGGGGACACAACCCAGCCAAACCATATCAGTCAGTATCCTACTATTTTGACTATAATAGCTTTGTAATATAATTTAAAATGGGAAAGTGTAAAGCCTCCAATTTTATTTTTTTCTCTCAAAGATTGATTTGGCTATCAGAATATTTTGTGGTTCCATAAAATTTTTAGAATTGTTTCTCTGTTTCTGTGAAAAATGCCATTGACATGTGACAAGAATTGCACTGAATACGTATATATCTTTGACTGGTATAAAATTTTAATAACATTAATTATTCCAGTTTATGAGCATTGTATTTGTTTATTTATTTGTATCTTCTTCAATTTATTTCATCACTGTTTTATAATTCAACTGTATAGATCTTTCACATACTTGGTTAAATTTATTCCTAAGTATTTTATTATGATGATTTATGCTCTAGGAAATGAGAATGTTTACTTGATTTCCTTTTTGGATAGGTAACTATTGATGTAAAGGATTCAACTTCTTTGTCTAGTTCATTGCAGTTTGTATGTTGATTTTGTATCCTGTAACTTTACCAAATTCACTTATTAGTTGCAACATTGCTTTTATGCATGTAGAGCCTATATGCATTTCTACATATACAATCATGTTATCTGCAAATATGTATAATTTTACTTTTCTCTTTCTGATTTGTATGCTTTTATCTCTTTCTCATTTTTTTCTCATTGGTCTTGCTAATTTTTCCACTACTACGTTGAATGGAATTAGTAAAAGTGGGCCTCCTTGCCTTGTACCAGATATTAGAAGAAAGGTTTCAAAGATTCCCCATTGATTGTTATATTAGCTATAGGCTTTTCATAATGATCTTTTTTATATTGAATAAATTTACTTTTATGCCTATTTTGAAAAGAGATTTTTAAAAAAAATCACGAAAGCATATTAAACTTTGTCAAATGCTTTTTCTGCTTCTATTGACATGATCAGGTATTGTTTTGTCTTTCTTTTTGTGACTATGTTGTATAACATTTATTTACATATGTGAAACCAAGCTTGCAATCCAGGAATAAACTCCAATGGTCATGATGTATAATCTTTGTGATGTATTAGTGAGTCAGTTTGCTAGTATTTTATTAATAATTTTCATAGATATATTCATCAAAGATATTTTCCTCTAGTTTTATTTAAGTGTTTCTATCTGGCAATGGTGTCAAGGTGATATTGGCCTCATAAAATGAATTTGGAAGTACTCCCTCTACTTCTATTTTTTGGAACAATATAAGAAAGATTAATATTATTTTTTCCTTGAATGTTCAGAAGAATTCTGCTGTGAAGCCATCTGGTCCTGGGCTCTTCTTTGTTGGGAGGTTTTTAATTACTTCTGCAATCACTTTATTTGTTACTATTTTGTTGAGACTTTCTGCTTTTTGTTAATTCAGTCTTGGTAGGTTGTACGTTTCTAGGAATTCATCCATTTTCTCTAGGTTACCCAGTTTATTGGCATATAATTATTCATAATAGTCCTTTATTATTCTTTACATTTCTGAAGCATCCAATAATTATAGTCTCCATTTTAATTTGTAATTTTTTAAATTGACATTTCTCTCTCTTTTTTTTGTTCTCAGTTGGTTTAATTAAGGGCTTGTTAATTTTTTTTTTAAACCCAATGCTTTGTTGATTTTTCCTATAGTTTCTTTATCCCTTATTTGGTTTACTTCTGCTCTGGTAATTTTTAATTATTTTCTTCCTTTGGTTTATTATTTTCTTCTTTTGGTTTAATGTGTTCTTCTTTGTCTAGTTCACTGAAGTTTAACATTAAGTTGTTTGTTTTGATCTTCCTTCCTTCCTTCCTTCCTTCCTTCCTTCCTTCCTTCCTTCCTTCCTTCCTTCCTTCCTTCCTTCCTTCCTTCCTTCCTTCCTTCCTTCCTTTCTTTCTTTCTTTCTTTCTTTCTTTCTTTCTTTCTTTCTTTCTTTCTTTCTTTCTTCTTTCTTTCTTTCTTTCTTTCTTTCTTTCTTTCTTTCTTTCTTTCTTTCTTTCTTTCTTTCTTTCTTATCTTTTCTCCTTTCTAATATTAATAACTACAAAGTTCCCTTCTAGAACTGCTTTTGTGGTATCTCAGTCTTTGCTGGATTATGTTTCCATTTTCACTTGTCTCAATATATTTTTAATTCCTTTTTGATATTTTCTTTGACATATTGGTAGTTCAGGAACATGTCATAAATTTTCACCTTTGTGAATTTTCTACTTATTTCCTGCTATTGTTTTCCAATTTTATGCTACAGTGGTCAAAAAACATACTTGGTATGATTCCAGTCTTCTTGAAACATTAATACTTATTTTGTGGCCAAACATGTTAACTATTCTAGAAGGTGCTCAATGTGTCCTTGAGAAAATTTATATTCCATTTCTGTTAGATGTAATATTATGTATATGTCCTTTAGATACATTTGGTCTATAGTGTTATTCAAATCCCAGATTTCCTAATTAACTTTTTGTTTGGGTGATCTATATATTCTAAAAGTGGGGTACTGAAGTCCCCTAATATTGTATTACTGTCTATTTATCCCTTCAGTTCTGCTCATACTTTCTTTGTGTATTTGGGTGCCTTGATGTTGAGACATATATATTTATAATTATTACATCTTGATGTATTGATCCCCTTATCATTATATACTGATGTTTTTTATCTCCTGTGAGGGTTTTTAACTTAAATTCTAATTTAATTGATATAGACACCCCTGCTTCATTTTATTACCACTGGCGTGAAATATCTTTTTCTGTCCCTACATTTTCAGTCTATGTGTGCCCTTAAATTTAAAGGGAGTCTTTTGTAGTCAGCATATAGTTAGTATTTCATTTTTTTATTATTCAGTAACTCTATGCCTTTAGAATAGTGGTTTTAGTCCTGTTCACAGTAACTGTTAATAAATAATAATTTCCATATATATTTAGAATTGTTAGTTCTTCTTGTTGTATCGATCCTTTTACCATTATGTAATGACCTTCTTTGTCCCTTTTGATCTTTGTTGCTTTAAAGTCTATTTTATCAGAGACGAGAATTGCAACTCCTGCTTTTTTTTTGCTCTCCATTTACTTGGTAAATCTTCCTCCATCCCATTATTTTGAGCCTTTGTGTATCCTTGCGTGTGAGGTGGGTTTCCTGGATACAGCACACCGATGGGTTTTGGCTTTTTATCCAATTTGCCAGTCTGTGTCTTTTGATTGGTGCATTCATCCCATTTACATTTAGGGTTAATATTGTTATGTGTGAATTTCCATGATGAACATAGATGCAAAAATTTTCAATAAAATACTGGCAAACCGATGGCAACAGCACATTAAAAAACTTATCCATCATGATCAAGTAGGATTCATCCTGGGGATGCAAGGCTGGTTCAACATATGCAAGTCTATAAATGTAATTCACCACATAAACAGAAGCAAAACCAAAAACCATATAATTATCTCAATTGACGCAGAGAAGGCATTTGAAAAAATTCAACAGCCCTTTATGCTAAAAACCCTCAATAAACTCGGTATTGATGGAACATATCTCAAAGTAATAAAAGCTATTTATGACAAACCAACAGCCAATATAATAATGAATGGGCAAAAACTGGAAGCATTCCCTTTGAAATCTGGCACTAGACAAGGATGCCCTCTCTCACCACTCCTATTCAACATAGTACTGGAAGTTCTAGCCAGAGCAATCAGGCAAGAAAAAGAAATAAAGGGTATTCAAATAGGAAAGGTGGAAGCCAAATTGTCTCTATTTGCAGACGACATGATAGTATACCTAGAAGACCCCATCATCTCAGCCCAAAAGCTCCTGAAACTGATAAGCAACTTCAGCAAAATCTCAGGATATAAAATCAATGTGCAAAAATCACAAGCATTCCTATACACAAATAACAGACTTAAAGAGAACCAAATCAAGAATGAACTGCCATTCACAATTGCTACAAAGAAAATAAAATACCTAGGAATACAACTCACAAGGAACGTAAGCGACCTTTTCAAGGAAAACTACAAACCACTGCTCAACAAAATCAGAGAGGACACAAACAGATGGAGAAACATTCCATGTTCGTGGTTAGAAAGAATCAATATTGTGAAAATGGCTATACTGCCCAAAGTAATTTACACAATCAATGCTATCCCCATCAAACTACCATTGAATTTCTTCACAGAACTGGAAAAAACCACCATGAACTTCATATGGAACCAAAAGAGAGCCCGCATAGCCAAGTCAATTCAAAGCAAAAAGAACAAAGTGGGAGGCATCACACTACCAGACTTCAAACTATACTACAAGGCTACAGTAATCAAAACAGCATGGTACTGGTACCAAATCAGAGATATAGACCAATGAAACAGAACAGAAGCATTGGAGGCACCACAACATATCTACAACCATATAATCTTTGATAAACCAGACAAAAACAAGCAATGGGGAAAGGATTCCCTGTTTAATAAATGGTTTTGGGAAAACTGGCTAGCCATGTGCAGAAAGCAGAAACTGGACCCCTTCCTGACACCTTACACTAAAATTTACTCCAGATGGATTAAAGACTTAAACATAAGACCTGACACCATAAAAACCTAGAAGAAAATCTAGGCAAAACCGTTCAGGACATAGGAGTAGGCAAGGACTTCATGACCAAACACCAAAAGCATTGGCAACAAAAGCCAAAATAGACAAATGGGACCTAATCAAACTCCACAGCTTCTGCACGGCAAAAGAAACAGTCACTAGAGTGAATCAGCAACCATCAGAATGGGAAAAAATCTTTGCAGTTTACGCATCTGACAAAGGGCTGATATCCAGAATTTGCCAAGAACTCAAACAGATTTACAGGAAAAAAACAAACAAGCCCATTCAAAAATGGGCAAAGGATATGAACAGACACTTTACAAAAGAACACATACATGAGGCCAACAAACACATGAAAAAATGCTTATCATCACTGGTCATTAGAGTGATGCAAATCAAAACCACATTGAGATACCATCTCACACCAGTTAGAATGGCGATCATTAAAAAATCTGGAGACAACAGATGCTGGAGAGGATGTGGAGAAAGAGGAACACTCTTACACTGTTGGTGGGAGTGTAAATTAGTTCAACCATTGTGGAAGACAGTGTGGCGATTCCTCAAGGACCTAGAAATAGAAATTCCATTTGACCCAGCAATCCCATTACTGGGTATATATCCAAAGGACTATAAATCGTTCTACTATAAGGACACATGCACACGAATGTTCATTGCAGCACTGTTTACAATAGCAAAGACCTGGAACCTACCCAAATGCCCATCGATGATAGACTGGACTGGGTAAATGTGGCACATATACACCATGGAAAATTATGCAGCAATCAAAAATGATGAGTTTGTGTCCTTTGTAAGGATATGGATGAATCTGGAGAACATCATTCTCAGCAAACTGACACAAGAACAGAAAAACAAATACCGCATATTCTCACTATAGGTGGGTGAGAAAAATGAGAACACATGGACACAGGGAGGAGGTCTACTACACACATCCTATTGGGGGGAAGGGGGGAAGGACAGTGGGGGGGGCTGGGGAGGGATAGCCTGGGGATAAATGCCAAATGTGGGTGAAGGGGAGGAAGGCAGCAAAGCACACTGACATGTGTGTACCTATGCAACTATCTTGCACGTTCTGCACATGTACCCCCAAACCTATAATGCAATAAAAATTTAAAAAATTTAAAAAAGTAATAATAAATAAACTCACTTGTGAATATAAAATAAATAAATAAATAATTTCCTGTTACCATTTTTTAAAAATTATATGCTGGTTTTGTTAATCTTTTTCCCCATTCTTCCTTATTTTTGTGTTTTTTTTTTTTTCTGGTGATTTGTTAATTTTCTGCAATCATATATCTTGACTTTTTACCCTTTATCTTTTGCATATATACTAAGGGTTTTTGATGTGTCGTTAGCATGAGGCTTATATATAACCATCTTATAGCAGTGTATTTTAGCAATGACTAAACTTTGACTGTATACAGAAGCTCTGCACCTTTTACTACTCTCTTCTTTATGTTTTTGATGTCAAAGTTTATATATCTTTATATTGCATGTCCACTAATAAGTTAATGTAATTAAAGTTATTGTTAAGTGTGTCTTATAACTTTATACTAGTTATGATGATATACATCATCATTGCAGTATTAGGGTATTCTTGATTTAACTATATATTTAGCTTTACTAGTGAGTTTTACACTTTCACAGGTTTTCATGTTACCAATTAGCTACCTTTTATTACAGCTTAAAGAATTCCCTTTAGCATTTCTTATAAGGCAGACTTAGTGTTGATGTACTCACTCAGCTTTTGTTTTTGTGAAAAGTTTTATTTTGTTTTTAAAAATATTTTTATTTTTCTTTCAGAACCTTTAATATATCATTCCGCTCTTTCCTGGCCTGGGAGATTTTTGCTGAAAAATCTGCTGATAGTTTTATTATGTTGCCTTATATATGATATTCTCCTTTTCTCTTGTTGCTCTCAAAATTCTTTGACTTTGATTTTTGAAAGTTTGATTGTAATATGTCTCAGTAAAATATTCCTTGTCTTGAATCTGATTACAGAATTTTCAATTTCCTGTACTTGAATGTTCACATCTCTTCCCAGATTTGGAAAGTTTTCAGCCATTGTTGTTTCTGTTGTTGTTTTAATAAGCTTTCTGTCCCTTTCCCTTTTTAAATTCCTTTTGGAATGAAAAGGAATAAACTCAGTTTTTATTCAAAAAAGAGTGAAACTCAGTTTTTTTGATGATGTTTCACAGATTCTATAGATTTGCTTTGTTCTTCTTTAGTCTCTGCCCTTTTTGTCTTTTGACTGAATGATTGCAAATGATCTGTCTTTGAGTTCACTTAGTCTTTCTTCTATCTGGTCTAGTATGCTGTTGAAGCTTTCTCCTGTACTTTTTAGCCCAGTCATTGTACTTTCTTTCCAGCTCTAAAATTTGTTTCATTCTTTTTTATGTTTTCTATCTCTTTTTTTATCTTGTTCTTTTTGTTATTGTTTTACTGATCTCATTAAATTGTTTGTGTGTGGTTTTGTAGTTATTGAAGCTTCACTTAGAGAAATTATCTTTAATTATTTGTTAGGCTATTTGTAAATCTCCAGTTCTTTGGGGTCAGTTACTGAATGATTATTGTGGTCCTTTGGTGTTGTCATGTGTCCCTGGTTCTCTGTAATCCTTGTAGCCTTATAAATGGGCAGCATCTTTTTCAGACTTTATGGATTCACTTTAGAAAGAAAAGACCTCCTGTGTATATGGGGGTGGTGGTGGGAATGGAGTGGGTGGAGGAGGAGGACACTGTAGCACTAGGTATAATGGTACAGAGAAATAAGTGTGGGTGCGTGAAAGCTCCAGGTGTGGGGACATGTGATGTCTCATTGACTCAGAGAAGTGGGCCTTTGATGTTGCCAAATGTGTTTTCCTTGGTGACAAGAGCTCTGGAAGGCCTGAGCTCATTGTGAGGGCTACTGAGGTCCTCAGCAATGTCTCTGGGTCTAGTGACAAGGGAGTTAGGCAGGCAGTAGTGGGGGCTAGACCTTGTGCTCTGCACACACTATGATGCAGGGTTTGACTACAGTCACGCGCGTTGTAGCAGAGGCCAGGTGTGGGCTTATGTGTAATGGCAAGGGCTGAGGCCAGAAGTAAAGAGGGGCTTCAGCCAATTGCACATACACACATGATGGTGGGGGTTAGCAGTATACTCATACACAGTTGCAGGGACCAGTTGCATTCTAGAGACAGGAGTCAGGCTGCCTATGTGTTCTTGGGCAGCTGCAGATCCAAGCTGGAAATGTGCATATATGCACAACTGAAGGTTACATTTGAAGGTGAAAGCACAGAGGTGGGAGAGGATATATGGATAAAGGGCTAGCAGCTTGGACACACATAGCTGTGAGGGCCAGTGCTGGCAGTGTGCACAATCCTAGAGGCAGGCATTAGCTTCAGACAGACAGACATACAGTTGTAAAGACTACTACCTGTTTGAGAGGCCCTGGGACTATTTTCAGGCACTTGTGCAATGGCTCTGCTGGGCACCTGGACTGAGGCATTCATAAAAGCAGCTGCAATCACTCTGGAAAGGAGATAGAGAAAAGAGTAGTGGCATAAGCACCTGGAAACTTATGGAAAAAAACTGTAGGGCCTTAAGTGAGAAAACCTGCATGGATTCTTTTGTGGCTCTGCTGGATGCTGGATTCTTCAGTAGTGGAAGTTGCTCAGGTTCTCTTGTGGGAAACACCAAAAGGGTCCACCATGGAACATGCTGCAGAACCCATGGTGGCGAGAGCTGTGCAAGGCGCACAGTAGCTGTGAGTGCTATTTTGATCCTCAGTAGAGAAGACACCAGTTAGAATGGCAGAACAGATCACTAGGAACTGAAGTGATTATCTCTGCATAGTGGACCCTGCTGCTAATCTCTGTCTTTCCTTTATGTTTCCAGTCATCTCTCTATGTCTCAGCTATGCTGTTCTCCCCAGTGATCTGGGTGCAGTGAAACTGAATCTATTTGTTTGGTTAGTATCCCAGAAGTCACGGAAAGCTGGTTATCAACTCTGCTCTCCTTTTCTCTGGGAAGGAGACTTGTGTGACAGAAAGTTTTCTCTCTCCACTAAGCAATACCTGCCTGGAGAATGGGGAGATTCATGCATAATTAAACTATTATTTCCACCTTTTTTGTGTGGTTATTCCCAAGCCTTTTCTTCCACTTTATCATCATAGCTTTTTACATGGACTCTTGGGCTTTTCCAGAGTTATTTTTGTCTGTGAACAGCTTCCAAACTGTTCACAGTTTGTGGGGAGAAACAAGCTTGGCATATCCTATTCTGCCATGTTGCTGAGGTCACTCTTCAAAAAATAAAGCACATAGGTATGGATTCATAGCTTACTATTTATGTAGATATAAGATACATTTCCTAAGTTTGAACTTTAGTAATAATATGCTTACATGGTGACAATTAGCTATTGATAATTAATAAAAAATATTATATGCTTCACTATTGCTAGTTCTTTGCCGAACAATTTATACTAAATTACTTTTAGTGGCAACTTCTGCTCTTGGTTAAAGCAGCTTTCAGTGATTTCCCCAATAATTACTTTTCAACTTTCCCTAATTATTGCCATATTTCTTGGTACTACAAGACATTAATGAGATTGTAAGAGAATATTATGAACATCACTTTTTAAAATAATTTTACAATTTAGATAAAATAGGCTACTTGAGTGAAACATATTACAAAAATAGACTTAAGAATAAATAGTTATGTCAATTAAAAATTAAATATCTAATTAAAAACTTACCACAAGTAATCTCTAGGTACAGATGGTAAGATTCTAATTCTATCGAATATTTAAGTGATAAAAGGTATCAATCTTAGACAAACTTCCAAGAATAGAGGGGAAAACATAAAAACTAGCAAAGTAATTTTCTGTTTGAAGTCAGTTTACCTACTACTGAGACTGAGGAACATGTTAGAAAAAAGTAAGTTTCATAACAACATTTCTCATAAATTAAGATGCATATTTGCTTAAATTACACTAAGAAATCAGTTGAAATTAATTACAATTATTTTGAAAAAATGACACATATGGTTAGTCATAGGAATGCAAGCTGGGCTAACCTTCAATAAATTAATTTACCATATTAATATAAAAAAGAGGGAAAAGTATATGCTAGTTTGAATAAATGCAGAATACAATGTTATTCATTTAAAATTCGATAGCAATAAACTTGCAAATGAAGAATAGAGTCAGCCTGAAAAAGGATATCCACAATAATCTTACTCTTGCCAAGCATACTTAATGGGGGAATGAATGAACACTTTCATCATAAAATTGAAAAAAAAGGAAAGAATATACATTTTCTCTATTTCTTTTCGATAGAATACTGGCAGTACCATGCAACAGGTCATAAAAAAGATAAAATTTGTAAAAATTGGAAAAAATAGGAAAGCATATCTATAATCCTATGCAAAAAATTCTAACAAATGTGCACAAAAGAAACTAGAACAGTGACACAAATTCAAGAAGGGCACAAGATACAAACTCAATGCACACGTTCATTGTTCATTTATATATGTGCTAGCAATATTAACCTGGAAGATGAAATTTTAAAAAAGACTGACAACGGATCAAGAATCTAAAATTCTTAAAGATGAATTTAACAAAATATCCACCACACTTGTTAAAACTACAAAGCTTTACTGAGAGAAATTTATGAAGACCTAGAAATCTGAAAATAGGCAATGTTCATGGATTGGAAGACTCAGTACCATTTAGGTGTTGATTCTTCCCAGTTGACTTACAGATTCAATGCAATGCCAGTTAAAACCCAGTAGAAAGTTTTCATAGAAACAAGCAAGCTTGTTTAAAAACATATGATTACACAAGGGAACTAGAAGATCACAAATGATTTCAAGGAAGAACAAAGTTGATTGACTTAAATTGCATGATTTCCAAGATTAGGTACAAAGTTACTCTAATAAATAGAGTTTGGCATTAACATAAGGATAGATGTGTATATCAATGTAACAGAATAGAGAGTCCAGAAATAAACCAATACAAATAGAGTTGATTGATTTTCAACAAAGGCAGCAAAAAACTGTAATGGTTGAAAAATAATACTTTAGGAAATAGTACTAGAACATAATCATGTTTAAAAGTGAACCTCTACACTTCTCTCAAATCACATACAAGTTTGTCATGAAATGAATCGTAGATATAAATGTAAGAGATAGATTTTTTACATTTCTAGAGAAAAACTAGAAACCAAAAAAAAAATGAAATGAATCATAGATATAAATGTAAGAGATCAATTTTTTACATTTCTAGGAAAAAAAAAAAACTTCGCAACTGTAGCTAGCAAAAACAGTTTTAGATATGGCTACCAAAATATGATATAGAATGAACTGTAAAATAGAAACTCTCTAATTGGGTTTTATCACACTTATAAACATCTTTAAATGTTACCTTTTAATATAAAAGGTAGAAGGCAAGTTACACATTAGAAAAAATATTTAAAATTTATATATCTGACAAATAACTTGTTTCAAGAATATACAGAGAACCCTTACAATTCAATACTAAGAAGAGAATTCAATTTTAAGAGGAAAAGTAATTAAACATACACTTTACAAAAAGGTGTACAAATCAGCCAATAAGCATATACAAAGACGTTCTGTATCATCAGGGAACTGCCATCAAAATATGGTACAAGTTTATGCCCCTACACTGGCTAAAGTTTAAAAAAACTAACAATACCAAATATTCATAAAAATGTAGAGCAACTGGAACCATAACATATTTTTAGCAGGAGTAAAGCACTGTGTAATATTGTAACAGTTTCCTATGAAGTTAAACATAAATTCAGCATATAATCCAATGACTCTTCAGTATTTGCTCAAGAAATGTGACGGTACATGTGTGCACAAATACTTATAAATGATTGTTCTTTGCAATTTTATTTGTAAAGCTGGTAAAAGTGGTAATAACTCAGATGCCCAGCAACAACTGAATGGCTAAAAATGTTGACATAATCATGTATGAGGGACCTGCTCAGCAATACAAAAATATGCAATACTGGCTGATACAAACAATAACATGAAAAAAATATCAAAAGCAATATTTCAAGTGAAGGAAAACAGATGAAGACTATATAATCCATAGTCTTCCTTTTATATGAAATTCTAAAAAATATAAAACCAATCTATATTTATAGAAAACAAATACGTAATAAGACTGGTGGCGAGGGAGAATTTACCACAAAGGGTTAGTAGGCAATGTTTTTGTGGTGCTGAAATTGTTCTATAATTTATGATATATATAACTGATCTGCACAACTAAACTGGCTGTATTTTCCTGTATGTAAATTATACTTCGATAACATTGATTAAAACCAATGACAATATGTAGTAAAAAAGCTAATAATACATGTAATTTGAAGATTTTTTTATTTATTTTAAAAAGAACATGATCTTCTGATTATAAATTCCAAGTTTTGGTTGTTTTGGTTCTATTACCAAACATCCAATTAGCTTGGGATGTGGCCTGTACAAAATTGCTTAACTGCTTTATGTCTAATTCCTTCCTTTCAATAAAAGAAAATTTCTAGTCTTATAAATAGACTCATGATGCTTTTAGTAATTGAAGTCACAATATATATTGTAATGTCAGCTTATCTTCTATGGCACCCAAGCATATTTGAAAAGCAGAGTCAATAAAATATCTTTCCCCATGTGGATGCAGAGAACCAGTGCATACAATTAAAGTGTAGATTAGCATGAGGCACTTCAGAGAGAAGTTTAGTATTCATCATCATTTCTTTTTTGTCCTTTAAACTATACTTCCAATGATGATATATACTCTTGATAGTGTGCTTTGTCTTCGTATAGAACAATTCTTAGTTATCCTTTATGACATAAAACCCCCTTAAAACACATTGCGCCAGGCGCGGTGACTCACGCCTGTAATCCCAGTACTTTGGGAAGCCGAGGCGGGTGGATCACAAGGTCAAGAGATGGAGACCATCTTGGCCCATATGGCGAAACTCCGTCTCTACTAAAAAATACAAAAATTAGCTGGACGTGGAGACGCGCACCTGTAGTCCCAGCTACTTGGGAGGCTGCTGAGGCAGGATAATTGCTTGAACCCCTGAGGTGGAGATTGCAGTGAGCCAAGATTGTGCCACTGCACTCCAGCCTGGCGCCTGGTGACAAAGCAAGACCCTGACTCAAAAAAAAAAAAAAAAATTGCTCTACATACTAAAATTGTGTGCATTTAATGGGCACAATTTTGTCATGGAGGTTACAATAAGCAAGGAACTTTGATTCATTTGAATTTGAAAGAAGAGCATAAGGCAAAAACTATCACACAATTTTAATTTTATCCTATGCATCAAGACAGAAGATTAATAAATTTTCCATATTATGAACATCTAAATCTGCAATATCCAAATACCTGGATTAGATAACTGGATTCAATCAACTCAATGTATGATGTTTTAGAACTTTAATATCTGAAATTCTACTTAAAGATAGTGATCATTGTATTTTCTGATAAATTATGTCAAATTATGCCTTATGCAGTCTAGCCCACCCTATTTACTCTTCTATCTAGAAATCCCTTCCCTTCTTGTTTAGATTACTGTAATTACTTCCTAATTGGTTTTCCAGCTTTCACATTTGTCTTTCCTTACAATGCATTTTCCAGGCAGCAGCAGGAGAAATCCTTTCAGCATACAAACCAGGCCATGATAAAATTTTGATTATACTTGCTTTGCAGAGTACTTGAAATACAATACAAGCTCATGATTTTAGAGTCAATGATCTGGCCCCTGCCTGCGTTCTGGAATTTATATTACACCTGTTCACTGTTTAAACCACATTGGCTTGTGCCCAGCACACGGCCTTTGTATTTGCTGTCCCATCTTCCTAGAAAACTCTTTCCCCAAATGACCTGACATTTGTTTATTGTCATTTAGCTCTCAGCTTACATGTCACTTCCATCTATTATTCTCTTTTTTGTCTACTTCATCAGATTTATTGCTATACAAAACAACATTTTTTTGCTTGTTTACTGTCTTTAGCATATAAACTTGATAGGAACAAAGTTTGTGTCACCTTTATTGCTGTTACTGCCTCAGCTAGATTCTCTTTTCTTTCTACTCCTTATTCTCATGAAATCCACAATTTTTAAATGAAGGTTTATGTAGTTCTATTATTTTCTAAGTAATTTGCATGCTCTTTTGAACTTTAAATGCAAACAACTTTCTAAAAATATTTACAATTATTTAGGAAAATCTAATATAAACCTAGAAGATAATTTAAAAAGTTTAAAATTCTTCACATGAACCTGAACAATTCAGTATAGTTCAAATACAAAATATCCATTGTGATTTAGATCATTACATTTCTAATTCAGAACATAATTTTTCATTTTTAACATCGTGTTTAAGAACAATTTGAAACATTGAAATGACAGCATTCCAAATTCTTAATGAGTGTATCATTTGAATTTAAATGTATTTAGCTGTCAACATGATTGTATTTAATACAGTATGTCACCAAGAAGAGCCAGCACAAAGTGAAAACTGAAAAAAACTTAAACTAATGAGAATTTAACCATGTTTTTCAACCTAATTCAATTTACTTTTATAGTGTATTCTAGTTTATAGCTCCAAGAAGATCCAACCAAATAGATGCATTTTGTATTATAATTTAAATCATAGCATAAGTCATAATTGAAAATATAAAAATATAATTTTTCAGGAACTTAGTGCCAAGGGAATTCAAGAAATAATCCTTCAGTACATTTATTTAAATACAGTTTTAAAATTACTATAGACTTTACTTTGTTACATAAAAATTCATTAGGCATACTCTTTAGGGCCACAGACAAAATTCATGGGCTGATCTATACAGATATATTTTAACTATGCCATACATAATATGTCTCATGGTTAAATTACAAAAAAATTTATAAGATCTGATCTAGCATTTTGATAATACCAGGAATTTGGAATGTAAACCTTAAGATAAAATAATGAAGATCTTCGCAATTTTCATATTCCCTATAAAAATATGTAAAATACTTATATGTCTATTTATAAAAATATTTCCCAGGGAATTATTTTTGTGGAGTATTTTCAAGTAGCCTTGAATTGCCTTTCACTAGAACTCCTGGGATTATGTGGAATGTTGAGAAATATTCTTTCAGTATATTATATTTTACGATAAAAAATAAAATATACTAAGCATATTGAAGAGTAATTTGCAAACTTCCTAAATACTGAAAACTGGCTATATTACCTACTTAAAATGTCCATTCAATTCATTCAATACTATTTCTACAGGATTTCATGTACTGACATTCATGTCCAACCTGGGTTACACGGCCTTCCAGCTTCTCAGAATGCCACTCTATGTGCAGAGTTCTCTTTGTACAACCCACTCAAGCCATATCCTAATGCATGTAACTCAGTTCTTCCAACACCTACCAAGTGTTTGTGGCATACAGGAATATCTACTCAGTTAAACTACCTATCACATTTTGTGCTGCCTGCACCACTTCTACTTTCTTGTTGAGAGTCAGTTCGAAAGGAATCCATAAAACCCAATGTCATAATTAACTGTCTATTTTCCACTCAATTAGAACCTTATCAATTAAGACAATTCTTGAAAAGATTACCTTTTTTTCCACTGAAACGATTTTGCAACTTTGCCACAAGTCAGTTGAGCATATATGTGATTCTATACCTCAGTTCTGTGTTTTATTCCATGGTTCTATTGTCGAACCTTCTGCCAGTACAATGCAGACTGGTAACTGTAGCTAGGTGATAAATGTTAAAGTCCAATTATCAGTTCCTTCCAATTTATTCTCTCTGTTTTCAACATTGCTCTAACTATTCTAATTCCTTTGCCTTTCTATGTACATTTTAGAATAATCGTGGAAATATCTATAAAATATCTTGCTAGAATTTTGACACCTATACTGTGTTGACTTTTCCAATTTGCCAGCATAACATGTCTGTCCATTTGTTTGGGTCTTTGATTTCTTTCATCAGTGTTGTATAATTTTCAGCATATGGGTCATTGCATGCTTTGTTAGATTTATATGAAGTATAATTTAATGGGTGCTAATAAACTGACTTTTATTTTTAATTTTTTTGCATATGTCTTTATTGATAGGAGGTAATCTTTTTATCTTTATCTTGTATTCTGTGACCTTCCTGAACTCAAACATTCACTTTAGGTTTATTTTGGTGGAATCTTTGGGATTTCCAACATAGCAAACTGCAATGTCATCTGCAAATAGGGGCAATTTTACTTTTTCTTAGTTGATTTGTATTCCTTTTCTTTTTCTTCTCTCATTGCACTGGCTTGAATTTCTAGCACTATGTGAATTGGAGCAGTGCGAATAGACATCTGTGCCTTATTCCCAATCTTCTGTTTTTCCCTATTATGTATAATGTTAGCTGTAGGGTGTTTTTTGGTATTCTATTTTTTTATGAGAGTTTAAAAGTCATCAATGGGGATTGAATGTTGTCAAATTATTTTTCTGCCTTAATATAATCATGTTATTTATCTTTTGCTTGCTGTTATGGTGAATTATATTGATGGAAATTCAAATATTGAAACAGCTTTCTATTTAGGGAATATATCGCACATGGTTGTATATAATTCCTTTTACTTATTGCTAAATTTTATTTCATATTTATTTATTTCATATTTTATTTCAAATTTCATAAAAATTTTTATGACTGTATTCAAGTTAGATATAAATCTGTAGTTACCTCTTCTTGTGATGCTTTTGTGTGGTTCTGTATTTGCATAATAATAGTTTAATACAGTGAATTGGGAAGTTTTCCCTCCTCTTCTGGTTTCTGGAAGGGATTATGTAAAATTGGGGTTATTTCTATTCAAAAATGCTTAGTAGAATTCTCCAGTAAAATCATCTGACCAGAAGATTTTTTGGAGGTAATTTTAAAATTATGAGTTAGTTTCCTTAAGATTTAGAAGGCTATAAAAATTATCTATTTCAAGTTGTGTGAGTTACAGTAGTTGCCCATTATTCATGGGGGAAGCATTTCAAGTTACAGCTTGATGCCTGAAACCACAGGTAGTACTGGATAACATATATACTGTGTGTTTTCTATCTGATAACATAGACAGCTACTAAGGGACTAATGTATACCTATCCTTTACAGCATAGGTATACTAGGCAAAGGCATGATTCATGCCTTGGGCAGGGTGAGGTGTGACTGACTGTGCAAGGTTTCATTGGCAACTCAGAATAGTGTACAATTTTGAATTTATGAATTTTTTATTTCATAAATTACCCATTTAATACTTTTGGACTATGGTTGGTTGTGGGCAACTGAAACTACAGAAATTGAAACTACTGTATTTAGTTTGTGGTTTATGAGGATGTCTAAATTGGCAAATGTAAGGGTGTAGAAACATTATTATTCTTTTGATTTCTGCAGATTCTGTGCTGATATTTGCTGTTTCATTCCTAATATTGGTAATTTGTATTTTTATTTACTTCATCAGTCTTGCTGGAGGCTCTGTTATTTTATTGATATTTTGAAAGAACCAGTTCTGTGTTCATTGATTGTTTTTACTGTTTTAAATTTTATTAGTTTCAACTCTTACCTTTAATATTTCTTTCTCTTTCTTCCTCTTGTGGTTTTAGATTTATTTTTCCCTCAAGGTTCTTGAAATTGGAGCTTAAATTGTTGATTTGAGACTTTACTTTTCTAATGTTAGCATTTAGCGCTATAAATTTCCCTCTTAGTATTGCTTTAGCTGTGTCCCACAAATCTGGTTACATTGTATTTTCCCTTAATTCAGTTTGATGTACATTTTGAGTTCTCTTGAGAGTACATCTTTGACTCCTGAAATCTTAGAAGAGTATTTTATATTTTCTAAAGAGATTTTCTTGCTATATTTCTGCTATTATCTCTAGTTTGATTCAATTGGGGTTGGGCACACAATCTGTATGATGTCATTTCTCTTAAATTTGTTGAGGTTTGTTTTATGGTCCAGCATATGGTGAATAGAAACCACAAAGAGCCTGGTTCTTCACCTGAAATAATGTGGAGTGACATCAGAGGACACCTAGGATAATTGCACTGTAACACGTCAAGATCTTGAGACAGAATAACAAAGCTCATAAACAGCTCACACTTTCTATAGCCACACACCTCCCTTATAGTACAACTTCTTAAAGTGGCAAACATTAGATACAAATACATATAGTTCCTCTAATTCATAGAGAAATAAGAGACAGAATGCATATAAACCTAAAATTGTTCTTAGTAATTAATATTTCACTATTCTATCATGCTTAGAAATTATCTGAGTATCTAAATAATATCCATTAATAAAAACATTACTACTTCAAGTATTTAAATTACCCTAAAGATCTCAAAAATTATATTCAACTTGACATAATAGAGAACATAATTAGTATTGAAATAAAGTTTGTCAGAATAATGATTCAGTTTGTCTAAACAATATTTACATTTTTATAATATTAACCTTTAAATTTAGAAGTAATGACAGCTTATTTAATTAGTAAATCTGTATAAACTAAAGAAGCACATACCCAGGTAGAATAGAATAAAAATTTAAGTTTGTATTATAATCTACTCCAATAACTCAGAAAAGTCATTGCTATTTTTATCAAGCTGACAATATTAAACCAGTCTATTTGCTAAATATTTACCTATGTTGTGTGAATTTAACATGCTAATTACCCTGACCTGTTCCCTACATATGTTTATAAACATTAATATGTACCCCATGCATCTGTTCAATTGTCACTTAAAAGTTAAAAATTTAAAAAGTTTAAAATTATGTGAATTTAAACTGAAAATCTAAGTTAGTTATTATAACAATCCATGGTTTTGGCACATTGATAATATTATGTTTAATTTATGCTAGGAAATCTTTGGAAATATTCAATCTATAAAAGCATTTCTTTTTATCTAAATCAAACAGAAAGAGAGTTATAATCTAATTTATTAACATCATCCAGAAGAAGAAAAATATTACTTTTTTATATAATAAGATACAAACATTCATATGAATTGCATAAACATGTAAACAGACACATTTTAGCCATGGTTCAAAAGTAAACCCAGAATTAAAAAACTCACTGGTGTATATCAAAGAGCTGATCTCTTTCCAATGGAAAGAGCTGATCTCTTTCTTAATAGATTTTAGCTTAAAATAGACCAAAAAACAGAAAAGACTAACACACCAGATTCTCTGTCATATTTTGCTTAACAGAGATGAGATCTCTAAAAGCCATTAATCTATTTACAGATTTTCAGTGATTAAACTATCAAATCACAGTTGGCATCAGAAATCAAGTGAGTACTCAAAAAGAATAAAAATCAAATACTTATCATAAAGTATTAGCTATTAACGAACCAGAACCTGCAGCACAGGATTGAGAATTAGACTCTCTAGACAGTCAGTCAGGTACAGGTCAGAAGGACTCCAAGAGACACTGGTAACTAAGTGAACTAAATGAGGATCCAGTGATAAAACTCAATCCCATTCAGGTAATGCCACCGAAACTGTGAAAGACAAATGTCTCATACTATTGAGGACATGATTAATTCAGGCTCTTGCAATAGAGAGATATCTCATTAAAATAATATTTTAATCAGGAGAATGTTTGAAGGAAAGGATGGAAGAGTAGAGTTTTATAAAAAGAAGCAAATGAGAGACATTCCTGTGAGTATAACAAGGAAAGATGAGTTTTATCTGAGTCATTGAAAAAGTATGGAAATGAATCTTATCTTAGAATATGTGAGGGCAAAGTGGTCCTTTGTGGTTACCTGTTTTCTGGAGCACAAAATAATAGTTATGTCCCTTAGATGCTTTCTGGGAACCGGGTGGGGGGTGCAGATATAGTTCCACATTGTTAAATGTTATTTCACTTAATTTCCAGCAAACTCCTGAATTAGTTTTATCAATTCAATCCTACAAATTACGAAAAGAAAGTTAGCATGAGCAAATACTTTGTTTCATGGTATTTTCAGTTTGAATTTGTGCAATAAGACTGAATATTATGTGCAGACCATGATATTCTTTTGAAAGTCATAAAGTATAATGTGTTTGGTGGAAGACACAAAGTAACTTAGAGCACATCAAGAAGAGGATCTGATCTAGTTTAGGAATAAAGGATAAGCTCCAAAAATAAGGAATGTATAACCTGAGATCTGAACAGCAGGGATGAGAATGACAAAAGGAAAAGAGGAAAGTTTTAGAGCTGTGGAAATTGCATAGGGAATCTTTGAGGAGAAAAAGTTTCAGGAGCGAGTTTAGTTCTAATAACATAGTAAAAATTCTGCTGATGGAAATGTAGTTATGAAAAACACTAGGATATATTTATAACATCAAATGCAATGGGAGTACATGAGTTCACTTGCAGCCTGCATAAAGTGGAGAAGAGGAGAAGAGAATAGAGGAGAAATGAAAACAAAATAATGAAGAACAAAATTTGAGGGATATCTATAGAAGGATTCGGTCATATTATGATTATCTTCATCCTACTTTACTCCTCAGAAGGCTAAGTCGCAGCAACTCTAAAATCCTCATCTTCAGTTAATCCTCAGATTTCTTTCCCTTGGATATCTAAAACAAATGTAATATTTCTTTATGTGGATATTTATTATACTTGCAGTTAATGTGACCAATAGCAGTAGCCCGAAGTTTAAGCTTATAATCATCTATTGTATCACATATTTTCTTTTAATGCTATGTATCTCTTAAATGATTTGACTGCAGGTTATTTTTTATCCTAATGGATTATAAATTCATATAAATTGGGAACCATAGTTTTAAATGTTTTATGTTTCCTCAGAATTTATTCCAGTGTTATGTATGCAAAGAAACTTGATATATATTTTGATGTATGATTTATAAAATAAATAGCTAATTAGTAATTTTCAGCAGTTCTATATATTCATAAATTTTGTTTGATGGCAATTTATCAAGGGCACAGCTCACTTAGAGTAACACAATTTTTTAATCATTTAGATTTTCTCTAAAGCACTTTTTAAATTAATAAACTATTTTAGAGCAATTTTTGGCTTACAGAAAAATTGAGCAGAAAGGTTCAGAGGGCTCCCATGTGCCCCCAATTACTACTCATGTAATTTTCACTATAATTAGCATCTTGCATGAATGTGGTTCATTTATTCATTTGGTGAATGAACATGTGCATATTACTATTAACTAAAGTCCATAGTTTGCTTTAGGGTTGACTCCTTGCATTATGCGTTTTTATGATTTGTATACATTGATTTTGTATCTGGAAACTTTATTGAATTAATTTATCAGATCTAAGACCTTTTTGGATGAGTCTTCAGGGTTTCTAGGTACATGATTCTAGGTACATTTGCAAACAGGAATGGTTTGACTTCCTCTTTACCTATTTGAATACCCTCTATTTCTTTCTTTCTTCCTTTTCTTTCTTTCTTTTTTTTTTTTTTTTTTTTTTTTTTTTGTTTTAGACAGAGTTTTTACTCTTGTTACCCAGGCTGGAGTGCAATGCTGTCATCTCAACTCACTACAAACTCCATCCCCGGGTTCAAGAGATTCTCCTATCTCGGTCTCCCAAGTAGCTGGGATTACAGGTGAGCCACCACATCCAACTAATTTTCTATTTTCAATAGAGATGGGGTTTCTCCATGTTGGTCAGGCTGGTCTTGAAACTCTGGACCTCAGGGAATCTGCCTGCCTCAGCCTCCCAAAGTGCTGGGATCACAGGCATGAGCCACTGAGCCTGGCACCATGTATTTCTTTTGCCTGACTGCTCTGTCTAGGACGTCCAGTACTATACTGAATAGAAGTGGTGGAATTGAGCATTCTTGTCTTGTTCCATTCTCATGGGGAATACTTTCAACTTTTCCCATTCAATATAATGTTAGTTGTGCTTTTGTCCTGGATGGATTTTATTACCTTGAGTTATGTCCCTTGTATGCAAAATTTCCTGAATGTTTTAATTATGAAGGGATGCTGGATTTTGTCAAATGCTTTTTTCTCTGTCTATTGAGATATCATATGATTTTTGTTTTTAATTTTCTTTATGTGATGTATCACATTTATTGATTTGCATGGGTTAAAACACCTTGAGGTGTGACCTGAGATTTTCTATTTCTCTCAGAAGTGAAAGACTTTTTGCTGTAGGCATTTAATGCTACAAATTCTCCTCTTAGCACTGCTTTTGCTGTATCCCAGAGGTCTTGACAAGTTGTGTCAGTATTATTGTTCAATTCAGATAATATTTTTTAAAATTTTCTTCTGGATTTCATTGTTGACTCAAAATCATTTAAGAGCTCAAGGCCTCCTATTTAGATTCTTTTGTCCCAAGGGGTGATCCTTTGATGTGGTGTTCACACCATTTTCCTAAGAATAAGGTATCCTGACAACCAGACCTCAGTGGTCTAGCCACCCAGCAGGGTTACCAGACTCCAGGCTAGTGCTGGGGAATGTCTGCAAAGAGTCCTGCAATATGATTTGTCTTCAGGTCTCCCAGCTGTGGATACCAGTACCTGGTCCTGTGAAGGTGGCAGGGGTGTGAGAGTTCTTGGTTGTAGATATGTTTAGTGTGCTGGCTTTCTTGAATGCTGATTGTGCTAGATGTGAAGTTGTCACATGGACAGACTCAGGACCTCTCCTTAGCCAGGATGTTGCAGGCAGTGGAATTAGTTTTTGCATTCTCTTTTCTGAGAGCAGGATTATTCTGTTATGAGTTGCTATAACAGCCTAAGTTGATTGGAATCTAGCCAGGAGGTAGTACTTTCAAGAGAGGGCCAGCTGCCGTAACAGTAGGGAGATATAACATTGCCTTAAGTTGGCCACAGGAAGTATTCTGCTTTCTCAGGCAATGGGCAGGGCCATGATGAACCCAAGAGTTTATGCCTTTATATTCAGCTACCAGGGCCAGTAGAGAAATATTGTCAGGTGCGAGCAGAATTAGGCAGGTCTGTGTTGATATTCACTTGGGGTGCTTGGCAAAATATTACGGAAAATATTTAGGGAAAGTTACAGATTAGTCTCAAACCTTTTGAAAGGTCAGAAGGTTTCATTGGGGCAGACTAAAGGTGGCCAGCTGGTCCATTAAGTTAGTGAGATAGTAGGCACTAGTCTTTCCCAGTTAAGTCTGTTTACCCCACATCACTGTCTACTCTGTTTACCCATATAAACTTTGTGCTGGATGATCCTCTCAGTGGGAGATAAAAGGGGAATTACCTGTTAATGGTGTTTACTCTGGACCCTAAATCTAAAGCTTTTATCATTCATAAAACCACTCTTTTAACCATGTTAATTTTCTACAAGCCTGTTAACTTAGAATCTGTGTTGTAAAATCTTAAGGGAATAAATGTGTGATGGACAGAGTGTCTGGGTCAACTGGTTGCATTTCACCCTCTGAAAGCAGCCAACATCCATCCCTAGCCCACTTGAAACACTGTAATGGTGTGAAAGTGCATTCATTCATTCATCATTAAGTCAGGGTCTGCAGGTCAGACTTCCACAGGCAGTGACCCATGTCTCAAGTGGTGACCCTGACGCGATCTAGGCAGCAGGTCTGGGGTCAGATTCTCCTTTAGCCGATCTTGACATGGCCACTATGGGAGATGGTGGTGCAGGCAGTGGGGTGGGGGAGAGGGTGGGTGGCGGGAAAGATTCTCAGGCCAATCTGGTTATGTTCATGAGGAGATTACGGCTGTCTTTGCTTTGTCATATAGTTCACCAGGGATGTGGGGGATAGCCAGTAGGAAAAGGCCTCACCCAGCTTCCACACAGGCCTTCCATGAGTAGGGGAGACTGACCTTGCTACCACGGTCAACTGCTCAGATATTACCGCAGGCTGTGAGCTTCCCTGCTAAGAAAGCAAGCACTACTTTCAGGCCTCACCCATCCCCATCTGTTCAAAATGTTGGCAGTGTCTTCTGTGCTCATATTTTTGGCAGCTCTTGTTCAATCCCCAAATTCTTCTCAAGAAAATGCATGCCCAGTCAAAGTTATTACAAAATTTCAGTTTGAAGCTTTTTATACCCTTGACCATTCCCTAATTAGGCTGACTGCCTTCCCTCAGGACCCATATAGTTAGGGATGGCTTCCCTGGGCTTGAGCTGGATACTGGGAGTGCCTCCAAGGCTCTTCATACTGCTACTTTGACTTTCATATTTCATGCAGCTTCCTAAATGAATTTCAGCTGTAGATGAGGTTAAATCCTTCTGTAATCTGGATTTTGAGATTTCGGTGTGGATGTGTGTCTCGAGGCAGGTTTTCACCCTCATACACTTTGGGAACTCAAAGCTTTCCGCCTGTCTTGTGGAATTTGACAAGAAAGGCCACTTCTTTCAAATGATCTATGAATTCTTTCGGTTTTCCTGTACATTCCTGAAGCGGTTTTCAATTCTCATTTTCTGACCTCCAGAGCTGTGAATCATCAGGATCTGTTGTTTTATGCTATCTAGTTTGTGGTAATTAATTTTTTTTTATAGCATTCACTTTGTTGGGTGGGGGAGTTTCCCTTGGCTCCATGTCATTCCCAAGTGGGCCGTCATCCTGCCTTGCTTTTCTATGTGGGTCAAGTTGTCTTCTTGATTAGTTCTAATGTGAGTACCTGGATGTTTCAGGTAAAAGTGCTGTATTCACTCACTCCTTTTGTTACTTTTCATGAGAGCCATGCATCCTAGGTGTTTCTAGTCAGCCATCTTCATTTCATTGATCTGCAATTCTCTGATAATATATGATATTCAGCTTATGTATATCCTTATTCTATCTGTATATCTTGTTTGATGACATGTATGTTTAGAACTTTTACTCATTTTTAAATTGGTCTTTTTTAAGCAACAGATACTATTTTTTGTTTTTTAAAAAGACAACAGATTCTAATGACTTTTAAGGATTTTTTGGTGAAATTTTTATATTTATACTTTAACAGGTATGTGTTTTACCAATTATTTTCCATCTGTGGCTTTTCTTTTGATTCTTTTAGCAATGATTTCACAGAGAAATTTTAAATTTTAATAAAGTTCACTTGTCAGATTTTAATTTCATGAATCATGCTTTTGTTGATTGTAAAGACTCATCACCAAATCCAGGGTCACCTAGAATTTTGCCCTGTTATCTTCTAGGAACTTTTTAGCTTTACATTTTACATTTAGGCCTACTATCAATGTGATGAATAATTCTATGTGTCACCTTAACTGGGCCATGGGTTGTTCAGATATTTGGTCTCAAACATGATTTTGGGTGTTTTATGAGAGTGTTTTTTTATAAAATTAACATTTAAATTGGTAGACTGATTAAAGCAGATTAACACCCCCTCACAACATGAGTGGGCTTTATAAAATTAAAGATGTGATTAGAACAAATCTTACCCTACCCTAAGTAAGAGAGAAATCTTCCTTTCTGTCAACCTTTAAACTGAGAAATTAGGTTCATCCTTTCCTTCAAACTTGAACTGAAAGATTGGTTCTGCATTTCAGGCCTTCACTTTCAGAGTAGAACTACACTATCAGCGCTTCTGGTTTTCCAACTTGCCAGCTTTCTCTGCAGGCTTTGGAATTTGATAGCCTTCATAAATATGGGAGCCATGTCCTTATCAGAAATATTATACTACTTCTGTCTCTTTCATATCTGTATATGTGTACATATATCCTATTCATTGTGTTTCTCTAGAGAACTCTAATATAATCCATTTAAAATTAATTTCTGAAAAAAGTATGAAGTTAATATCTAGATTCTTGGTTTTGTATTTTCCATTATAAATGCCCAATTGTGCCAGCATCACTTGTTTAACAGACTATTCTTTTTTCTATTGAATTTCCTTTGCTCTTTGTGAAAAATCAGTTGGTTATATTTGTATGGGTCTATTTCTAGGTTCTATGTTTTATTCCATTGATCTCTTAGTCTATTATTTTGCTAGTATCACAACAACATGCTTACTGTAGCACTATGTTAAGTATTACGGTTGAGTAGTGTCAGTCGTTCCTCCACATTATTATTCTCCTTAAATATTATGTTGGCTATCCCCTCCCCTCCCCTCCTTTCCCTCCCCTCCTCTCCCCTCTCCTCCCCTTCTCTCTCTCTCTCTCTTTCTCAATATTGCCTCTCAATGTAAACTTCACAATCAGTTTGTTTATGTCCACAAAGTAACTTGCTAAGATGTTCATGAGGATTTTATTGCATCTATATATCAAGTTAGGATGAACTACTAATATTGAGTATTACTACCCACTGATACAAAATATCTCTTTATTTATTGAAAACTTCATTGATTTTAAAAATCACATTTGTACTTTTCTCATATAGAACTTATATTTTCTTTGATTTGACCCAGAGTATTACATTTCTTTTATGTTACTGTAAATAGTGTTTTGTTTTTAATTAAAAATTCGAAATTTTATATTGCTGGTATATAGGAAAGAAATATTAATTTTGATATATCAACCATGTGCTATGTTTTCAGTGCTTGTCACCTCTGAAACTCATGAAGAAACTTAATTCCCAAAGAAACAGAGTTAAGAGATGGGACTTTTAAAATGTGATTGACTCACGAAGGCTCTTTCCTTATGAATAAATTAGTTCATTCGTGGATTATTGAGTTAATTGATTGATGAAATTTCCAGGTAGTAGGGCAGCAACCATGAGAATGAGTCTGCTATAACAAACAAGTTTGTCTGTCTGTGTTTATTTTCACACTGTTATAAAGAAATACTGAAGACTGGGTAATTTATAAAGGGAAGAGGTTTAATTGACACACAGTTCCACATATCTGGGTAGGCCTCAGTAAACTTACAATCATGGTGGAAAGCAAAAGGGAAGCAATGACCTTCTTTGCACGGTGACAGGAGAGAAAAGAGAGCAAAAGCACAGGGGAAACTGCCATTATGAAACCATCAGATCTCAGGAGAACTCACTCACTGTCATGAGAACAGTATAGGGGAAACCACCTCATTATCCAATTATGTCCCACCAGGTTCCTCCCTTGAAACTTGGGGATTACAATTGGAGATGAGATTTGGGTGAGGACAGAGAGCCAAACCATATCACCATCTCTCTAGCCTCCTGCCATATGATACCCTACACCAACTTGAGACTCTGGGGAAAGTCCCCACCAGCAAGAGGATCTCACAAGATGCAGCTCGTCAGTCTTGGATTGCCCAGCCACAAGAAATGTAAGAAATAAATGTATTTTCTTTATAAATTATCCAGTCTCAGGTATTGATTAATAGCAACAGAAAACGAACACACCAGGTATACTGAAGTCTTACTAAAATTACAGGCGTACCATATTTTATAACACTTTATTGTGCTTCACGGGCACTGCATTTTTTTTTTACAAATCAAAGGTTTGTAGAAACACACTGAGTTAAGCAATTCAATTGGCACTGTTTTTCAAACTGTATGTGTTCATTTTATGTCCTTGGATCACATTTTGGTAATGCTTGCAATATTTCAGATCTTTCTATTAGTGTATCTGTTATGATGATCTGTGAGAGTGATCTTTGACCTCTGATGCTACCATTGTAATTGCTTTGTGGATCCATGAACTGCAGGCATATGAGATGGTAAACTTAATTGATAAATATTGTGTGTTTTAACTGCTCCAGTGACTTGTGGTTTCCTTATCTCTCTCACTCTCCTCAGGCCTTCCTATTTCCTGAGCCATAACAGTATTGAAATTAGTCAAATGCATAACTCTACAATAACCTTTAAATGTTCAAATGAAAGGAAGAGTCACATGTTTCTTATTTTAAACCAAAAGCTAGAAATGATTAAGCTTAGTAAAGAAGAAATGATGAAGACTAAGAAAGACCAAAGGCTAGGCCTCTCAAACCAAACAGGCAAGTTGTGAATGCAGATAAAAAGTTTTTGAAGGTTAAAAGTGCTACTTTAGGCTGAGCATGGTGGCTCATACCTGGAATACCAGCACTTTGAGAGTCTGAGGCCGGCAGATCACAAGGTCAAGAGATAGAGACCATTCTGGCCAACATGGTGAAACCTCGTCTCTACTAAAAAAAAAAAAAAAAAAAAAAAAAAAAATAGCCAAGCGTGCTGGTGCTCCCCTGTCATCCCAGCTACTTGGCAGGCTGAGGCAGGAGAATCCAGTGAACCTGAGTGAGAGGCAAAGGTTCTAGTGAGCTGAGATAGTGCCACTGCACTCCAGCCTGGCAACAGGGTGAGACCCCAATAAAATAAAATAAAATAAAATAAAATAAAATAAAATAAAATGTGCTACTTTAGTGAAGACATAAAAGATAAAAGAGTCAAACATCCTTATTGCTGAATTTGAGAAAGTTTGAGTGGCTTGGCTAGAATGTCAAACCAGTCACAATGTTTTCTTAAACTAAAGACTAATCCAGAGCAAGTCTGTGAAAGCTGGTAGAGGTGAGAAATGTAAAGAATAAAAGTTTGAAGTTAGCAGAGGCTGGTTCATAAGGTTTAATGAAAGAAGCCATTTCCATAACATAAAAATACACAATGAAGCAGGAAGTGCCTGTGTAGGAGCTGCAGCAAGTTATCCAGAAGATGTAGATAAGATAAATGATAAAAATAGCTACATGAAACAATAGATTTTTCATGTAGATAAAAGAGTGTTTAATTAAAATAAGATGCCACCTAGGACTTTCATAGCTAGGGAAGCTAGAAAGGAAAAGTCAATTCCTGACTTTTAAGTTTCAAAGGATGAGCTCACTCTTTTTAAGGGCTAATGTAGCTGGTGATTTTTAAGTTGAATCCTGCTCATTTATCATTCTAATAATCCTGGGGTCCTTAAGAATTGTGCAAATTGTACTTTGCCTGTGCTCTGGAAATGGAACAACAAGCCTGGATAAATACACATCTGTTTATGGGATGGTTTATAGAATATGCTAAACACAGTGTTGATACCTACTGCTCAGAAAAGAAAAGAAAAACAAATGTTTCTTTTTTTCAAAATATTACTGCTCAGTGAAAATGCACCTGTTTGCTCTAGATCACTGATGGATATTTACATGGAGATTAATGTTGTTTTCATGGCTTCAAACACAATTTGGCAGCTCATGGATGGAGGAGTGATTTTGACTTTCAAGTCTTGTTAGAAACTATAGCTCGCATGGATCATGATTCCTCTGATGAATCTGGGCAAAGCAAATTGAATATCCTCTGGAAAGAAATTATCATTCTAAATGCCATTAAGAACATTCATGATTCATAGAAAGAGGCCAAAATATCAACATTAACAGTAGTTTTAAATAAGTTGGGTCTAACTCTCATGAATAACTTTGATAGGTTCAAGACTTCAGGCAAGTAAGTAATTGTAGATGAAGTGGAAATGGTAAGAACTAGAATTAGAAGTGGAGCCTTGAGATGTAATTGAGTTATTGCAATCTCATGTTAAAACTTGAACAGATAAGGAATTGTTTTATATGAATGAGCAAAGAAAGCAGTTTCCTGAAATGGAATCTACTGGTGAAGATGCTATGACTGTTGTTAAAATGGCAACAAATTTCAAAATACTACATAAAGTTAATAAAATAGAAGCAGAGTTTGAGAGGGTAATTTGGATGAAGTTCTATTTTGGACAAAATGCTATCAAACATTGTCACATACTACAGAGTAATCATTCATGAAAGACAGAATCAGTTGATATGGCAAACTCATTGTCTTATTGAAGAAATTACCACGGCCACCCCAATATTCAGCAGCCAACTCTCTGATTCATCAGCAGCCATCAACATTGAGGCAGGACCACCCACCAGGGAAAATATGACTTGCCAAAAGCTCAAATGATGATTTGCATTTTTTTCACAATAACATTTTTATTAATCAAAGTGTGTAGTGTTTTAGAAATAATGCTTTCGCACATTAATAGACTCAGTGTAGTATGCACATAATATTTATATGTTCTATGAAACCAAATGTTTATGTGACTCACTTAATTGTGATATTTGCTTTATTATGATGGTCTGAAATCAAACCCTCAATATCTCTGAGACATGCCTATTCTTAGTTTGGGAAATATCTTTGTTGAATCTTTGGGATTTTCTAAATATACAATCACAGTATCTGCAAACAAACATAACTTTATTTTTCCCTCCTCAAACCATTTACCTCATTTTTCTTTTCTTGTCTTATTGCATTAGCTAGAACTTCTAGTGTGAGTTTGAAAAGAAATGGTAAATGGAACAACCTTGCTTTGCTTCTGATGTTAGTGGAAAAGCTTCTATTTTAATACCATTAATTATAACATTATCTTTAGTTTCTTTGTAGCTGTTCTATGTGAAGTTGACAAAGTTCTTCTCCATTGTTACATTCCTGAGAGTTGTGATCAGGAATGTGTGTTCAATTTGTCTAATACGTTGTCTGCATCTATCTATATGATTGTATGACTTTTTACTTATTAGCCTATTGATGTTCTAGATAACATTGATTTTTGAATATTTAACCACCCTTGCACACCTAGAATATATCCCCACTAATTGTAGTATATAATTCTTCTTATATGTACATTGTTATAGTCAATAGCCTAACATTTTGTTAAGAATTTTTGCTTCTGTGTTCATGTAAAATATTGGTTGTAGTTTTCCTTTTTTAAAAAAATATTTTTATCTGTATTTGACATTAAATTAATGTTATTCTTATAAAATTAGGAAATATTCCTCTGCTTCTATTTTCTGGGAGAATTTATAAAAATTATTATTATTTCTTCCTTAAATGATAAGTAGAATTCATCAGTTAGCCCAGCTGGATTTGGGGTATTTAATAATAATTGATTCAAATTCTTTATTAGCTATTAGTCTGTTCAGATAATTTCTCCTTCTGTGAAATTTTGTAGATTGTATTTCCAGGTGTATTGGTCCATTTTTATACTGCTATAAATAACTAACTGAGACTGGGTAATTTATGAAGAAAAAGGAAAGATATATTCAGTTCCACAGGCTGTAGAGTAAGCATGGCTGGAAGGCCTCAGAAAACTTACAATCATGGAAGAAGGCAAAGGGGAAGCAAGGACATTTTCCCATGGTAGAACAGAAGTCTCTGAGAGACTGAAGAAGTGCTACACACTTTAAAACAATAAGATCTTGTCAGAACTCACTCACTATGATGAGAACAGCAAGGGGGATATCCACTCCTATGATGCAGCCTCCCACTACGTCCCTTTCCCAATATTGGGAACTGCAATCTGACCTGTGATTTGGGTGGGGACAGAGGCATACCATATCATTCCACCTCCGGTTTCTCCCAAATCTCATGTTTTTCTCATGTTTCAAACACAATCATGCCTTTCTAAGAGTCCCTCAAAGTCTTTACTCATTCTAGCATTAATGTAAATGTCCAAGTCCCAAGTCTCATCAGAGACAAAGCAAGGCCCTTCTACCTTTAAACCTCTTAAAAAAAAAAAACAAAACAAAGTTAGTTACTTTCTCCATTCCAAAAGGGAGAAATCAGCCAAAACAAAAGGTCTACAGGCCCCATGCAAGTCTAAAACCCAATGGAGCAATTATTAAATCTCAAAGCTCCAAAATAATTTCCTTTGAATCTGTGTCTCACATCCAAGTCACACTGATATAAGCAGTGGGCTCTCAAGACCTTGGGCAGCTCCACCCGTGGCTTTGCAGGGTACAGTCCCCACTACTACTTTCACAGGCTAGCATTAAGTGCTTGAAGCTTTTTCAGGTACATAGTGCAAATTGTTAGTGGATCTATCATACTGGGGTCTCAAGGACAGTGTCACTCTTCTCACACTGCCCCATTGGGGACACTGTGGAGGGGCTCCAACCCTATATTTTCCCTCTGCAATTCCCTAGTAGTTTTTCCATGGGGTCTCTGCCCCTGTAGCATTTTCTGCCTGTATATCCAGGCATTTCCCTACATCCTCTGAAATCTCTGTAGAGGTTCTCAAACCTCAGTTCTTGCCTTCTATGCACCTACATGCCCAACACCACATGGAAGTCACCAAGGCTTGGGGCTTGAGCTCTCGAAAGCAATATCATGAGCTGTACCTTGGGCCCTTTTAACCATGGCTGGAGCTGGAGTGTCTGGGATACAGGGTATCATATCCCAAGGCTGCACAGAATAGTAGGATACTGGGCCTAGCACAGAAACCATTTTCCCTCATAGGCTTCCAGTCGTTGATAGAAGAGGCTGACACAAAGGTCTCTGAAATGCCATGGAGGTATTTTCCCCATTGTCTAGGCTGTTAACATTTGGCTCTTCTTTACTTATGAACATTTTTGCAGCAGGCTTGAATTTCTTCTTAGGTTTTTTTTTGCTACCACATAGTTGGGGCTGCAAATTTTCCAAATTTTTATGTTCTGCTTTATTTTAAAATATAAGTTCTAGTTTCATGTCATTTATTTGTTTATTCAAATGTGCTTATCTGGATAACCCAGAATATCCCAGGCCATGTCTTTTTTTTTTTTTTTTTTTTTTTTTTTTGAGACGGAGTTTCGCTTTTGTTACCCAGGCTGGAGTGCAGTGGCGCGATCTCGGCTCACCTGCAACCTCCGCCTCCTGGGTTCAGGCAATTCTCCTGCCTCAGCCTCCTGAGTAGCTGGGATTACAGGCACGCGCCACCGTGCCCAGCTAATTTTTTGTATTTTTAGTAGAGACGGGGTTTCACCATGTTGACCAGGATGGTCTCGATCTCTTGACCTCGTGATCCACCCGCCTCGGCCTCCCAAAGTGCTGGGATTACAGACTTGAGCCACCGCGCCTGGCCTCGGCCATGTCTTGAATGCCTTGCTGCTTAGAAATATCTTCTGCCAGATCCCCTAGATCGTGTCTCCAGGGTTGAAAGATCCACATATCTCTAGAGCAGGAGCACAATGTTGGCAGTCTCTTTGCTAAAGCCTTTACGTTACTTTCTAATTCATTTTTCTTTTAATCTTTTCTTTCTTTGCTTTTCAGTTTGGGAAATTTTTATTAACATATCTTGAAGCTCACTGATTCTTTAGTTGTGACAGTTCTACTGATGAGCCCATCAAAGTCATCCTTTATTTCTGTACATTGCTTTTGAATTCTATTATTTCCTTTTACTTTTTTCTTAGGTTTATTGGAGATAAAAAAATCACCAAAAATATTTATGTTACCTATATGTTCTTGCATGGTGTCTGCTTTTTCCATGACATCTTTTAGTATGTTAAAGATAATTATTTTAAACTTATGGTCTTATAATTGCAAAGTATTTGCTATATTGGAGTATGATTCTGACTCTTGATGTGTCTGTTTAAACTGTGTTTTGCCTTTTCACATGCTTTGAAATTTTTGTTGATAGTTGAACATGACATATCAGGAGAAAGGAGCTAAATTAAAGAGGACTTTAGTGTGTAATTTTATTTTTATTTAGCTAGCAGTTATGCTGTTTTTACTGTTTGTTGTGCCTGCCAATAGCAGGGACTAAAACTTTCTTCTAATGTTTTTCTTTTTACCTCTCCTGTTGGCTTTAGTTTCCCCTAGAGACCCCTACTTAGTAGCATCTGAGATTTGCAGTTCTTTCCACTGTAATCCCCTGTCATTATTGCAGAGATTTATTGATGTGGAAGGAGAGGCAGTGTCCTGTAGTCCTATGATTAGCTTTCAGTCTGTTGGTGAGAACTGACTGGCCCCTTGAATGTGATCTTTGCAACTCCTCCTAGGCATCTCCACCACCCTGAGGTGAGATAGAAGGGCTGGAGCGGTCTGAAATTGTGTGTTTTCCTTCTCTCAAGTCAGTTAAGCTCCGGTAACTTCCATGTGGGTTAGACTTTGACAATATACTTTACCACAAAGGCAGGCTTTACTAAGGAGAACAGAAGGCTTTAGACTTTTTTCCAAATGGTCACTCTTACTCCTCCTTCTGCCAGAAACACTGGGAAATTTTTCTTTGAAAATATGAAGGGACTCCCAGAAGTAAAAGATACAAAATTGTAGTATCTCCCTTAATTCCATATCCCTACCCTGCTAGTTTTTTTTTTAACTTTCAAGTTCTTCTACACTAAGCTTCCAGCAGCAATTTGTCAGTTACAGTTTATATCTTAGTGCTAGGCCCAGCGGCTGGCTTCTGCTCACAGGAAGCTATAAGTTTTCTATATGTGCCTGTTTTTTTTTTTTTTTTTTTCAGTTTTCAAGATGGGCCCTTGACCTGTGACCTCGACTTTCCAGAGGATCTAAGACCTGTCGTTTTTCTGTTTGTTGACACTTTCCTTTTTGGATGAGAGTTCCAAGTTCTTCATTTGTTGGAGTGGAAACAAATGAAGAACTATTTTAATACAGAAACTGTTCTTTTAAGAAAAATATTTCTTACTAAAAATAATTATTCAATATAAAAATTTTGAAATGCAGAAAATATATAACAATGAAAGTAAGAATCTTTCATTATTACATTACATTGATAAAAAACAGTTACTTTTTGTGCAGTTTCTGTTTGTCTTTTTCTTTACACACCAATGTAATCACAAGGTTATTTTCTTTTATAACTTGCTTCTTTTTATTTCAAAATATATCTTCTCTTTTCAAAACATGACTTTAAATAACTACATGCTAATCCCTCATATGACTATCATAGATTATTTTAACAAAACACCTATTGTCGAACCTTTATATAATTCCATTTTCTCACTATTGCAAGTTGATTGGCAATGAACAGACTTGTAAATGGTCTACCAGTTTCTGGTTATTTCCTTACAGTGAATTCTCAATACAAAAGGATTTGTGGGTAAAATGGAATACATACTTTTAAAGGTTTTGATTATCTTTGCTAAATCATTTTCTAGTAAAGTTTTGCTATTTATATTCCAGCAATTTTTGGCTGTAAATATCACTTTAGTTGCAAACACATCTGAATCTTGTCAATGAGGCCACATGTACTGAATTACCAGATGTGGAGTCTGTTTAGAGACAATACATTGGGCATCTCCTTCTACACTATGCCCTACTAATGTACCTGAAACACATTACTGGCCCTTGCCCAAACTAATTTTCAGCAAGGATGTAAGAGCAACATGATTTGTTTAGGTCATCTCAATTCTTTCTTCTGAGGTTAAATATGGGATCTGCTTCCTGTGAAAGGTATGACCACAAAAAGAAAGGAGAGTGACTACACAGGATTAGTGTTGGGTGAAATAAGGAAGAGGGGAAAGGGCATGTGTTGGGTGGCACTGATTTGTGTGCTTTACACTATTGATCACCCTTGCAAAATAGTTCTTTGTAAGGTACAAGTTCTTTATAACATTGTATTCTAGGAATGAAATTGACTATTTCTAATGAGAAGAGCTTTCATTCTCTTAAGTAAAAAATCCAGGCATGATATGGATGAGTTGAGAAATATATATGTGATTTATAAGTGTGTTTTAACATGTAAATAAAAGTGGAACCAAAATAATTAATATAATAAAATATTTTTTCTTAACAGTGAAAGAATGGTTAATAGATTACTAGATTGTGTTCATAGCCCACATTACTTATGATGAATATCTATTGCATCAATAATTGTCACAAATATATATCAATTTTGTGTTAAACAATTTAACTTGTACACCAAAAATAAAATCCTAATCTTCAAAACCTAATGAATGGACCCCTCTTTCAGGAGAGGCACTCCAAAATAAACCTGAAAAACTAGTTCAGGCTATGAGGGGAAAGTGGAGCTGTAAATGCCTCATTGTACACTCTTCCCTTTGGAATTTATGTACAAATGATCTGCATTAACATTAAAATAGAGACCTTAAGACTGACGAACAGACTCTGTAAAAATAAGTTAGCAAATTCCAAGCTGACTCTAATATAGCAAACTTGACAGCATGCCCTGAAAGAAATGGAAGTATTTTACTTCAAAATACATTTCTTTGACATATTTTAAAATGACCCTGCAAAGTTGTTTCTTGTGGAGAAAATCTACATTCTGTAGAGAAATCTCTTCCCTTCCAACGTCTTTTCCTAATCCAGGAAATATTTAAGAGTATGGCATTGTTTTAGGTCTGATATAAGACCTTTACCATCTATTCTCTTTGAAGTTTGCTACCTGAGGGCTTCATCTACATCATCAGAACCTTGGTCTCAACAATCCCTAACCTTAAACTACCTTCTTTTTCTTTTTTTAAATTAATTCCAGCTCTTTAGATAATAACTTAACTCATTCAACCAATTGCCAATCAGAAAATCTTTGAATGTAGCTATGACTTAAAAGGTTCCACTGCAAGTTGTCCTGACTTTCTGGACAGGACCATTGTATACATTCCATGTATTGATTTATGTCTGCCTATAACTTTGGTTCTTCTAAAATCTATAAAATCAAGCTGTATGCCAACCACCTTGGACACATATTCTCAGAACCTCTTGTGACTGTACCTCATCCTTAGAATTAATCCTTTCAAATGTTTTATAGATTTTGACTTTTTTGTCAACAACTTTAATTTATTACCATTATCTCTTTTTTTTAATCAAAAACTTAGTTGTCTTTACGAAATGATAATCTCAAAGTTTCTCAGATTTTATTCCATGTTGCAAACTGGAAAAAAGCTGAGAACCATAACTGATGAGAAATTTAGCTACCACTCCTCCTGAGAGGATGGGATTCAATCAGCCTGTTCTTGAAACTTCTGCTTTCCCATTTCTCTGTTTTCTTAATTTTGATTCACATTTTACTGAGTCTAGTGAATTTTTAAACTTCCAGAAAAACACTGTGTCAACATGAATTTGAGTTGCTGTAAAACTTTAATGGGTCTGACCCTTTTATTTCACCTCTCAAAATATAAAGCAAAACAAAAATATAGTGCAATGCAATGACACTTTAGTTAGCATACATTTTTATCTCATTTAATTTTATTGCAATTTTTTGAATCCTCTAAAGTTTATAGAGCAATTAAACTATGTTCTCAGTCAGGAAAAAAATACACACATAAAAGAGCAATAAGCTAAGTAGTAATTTCCAGATACCAGGCTCATTTTTACTACTATTTATTCACATGAAATGTGTACTTGTTCTCTAAAATAAGATGTAGCACCTACTAAAATGAAAATTGATTTTTGTTTGTCAAAGAAATGTTAATATTTTTGTTATAACAGAGAACAAGACAGCTGCTTTATCAGATAAGTTAATGAATTAAATTGATTGTGAATTTAAATTATTTTACCATTATTTTTCATTTGAATTGCTGTAGATTTTGCAAAATAGAACATTATATTAGGTTTAGTAAAATACAACATTATTAACAATGTCTTTAAGTGAAAATGTAGTAATAACTAAGAAATCTAATCAAATATTGAGTCTGTTAGAATTGATTTTGTTTTGGAATATACTTGAGAAAATCTTCAAAGATTACTAAGTAGATGGAAGTATTAAAAATTATTTTAATCTATGACTTAAACATGTAAGTATGAATTCTATAGGTATAACCAAAACCAGCATAAACATTTTCATTGATTTTTTTTCCCAAAAATTCCGGCAAAATCACCAGGATGTCATATGTATAATATATGGAATTATACATAAAATATGTATGCATTTATTTATAGAAAGTTAAATCAGGGTTATAATTATCACCTTAGAAATTCAAATCTTCTTGAAAATCAGTGAGAATTATTATTTTATATCCTTATTAATATCACTTGGAAACACATTTTTAATATTTGTGTGTTTGAGGCTGGAAAAGAGGAGACTAGTGAAATTTTTCTATGTTTCCAAAGTATAACTATGTAAGCAACTATTTTCATGGGCCTTCTTTTCCAAAACACTCTTTTTTCATAAAATTAATACAGGGTAAAGTTTTCTTTCATCAAAGGTCAATACTATAACTACTGTAATCATGTTGGCACAACTGTAAATAATTTTTGATTAAAGCTAAGCATACACTCAAAATGCACTGAAAAAATACCTAATATAAGTTTTCTTGAAATATACTTACCGATTTTCCAAGAAACTAGAAGGAAAGAATTCTGTTGTGAAATATCTAGTAAAATGTTGTGTCTTATTTTAAAAGAAGTGTCTAATATTATTATAACAAAGTAAAACTTTTAAGAAATTTCTAATACTTTCAAATTTTTAAGCAAAATGTACTTTTCGAAAACCTCAGTTGCAACTATGTATTAGTTCATGTTCATATTGCTGATAAACACATACTGGAGCCTGGGCAACTTATAAAAGAAAGAGATTTAATGGACTCACAGTTAGTTACACATGGCTGGGGAGGCTTCACAATCATGGAAGAAGGCAAGGAGGAGCAAGGCACTTCTTACATGGTTGACAGCAGGCAAAGAGAGAGAGAGCTTGTGCAGGGAAACTCATTTTTAAAACCATTGGATCCTGTTAGACTTATTCACTATCAAGAGAACAGCATATAAAAGACCCACCTTTATGATTCGATTATCTCCCACCAGGTTTCTCTCACAATACATGGGAATTATGGAAGCCACAAGATGAGATTTGGGAGGGGACACAGGGCAAACCATATCATTCTGACCCTGGCCCCTCCCAAATCTAATGTCTTCACATTTCAAAATAAATCACACCTTCCCAACAGTCCCCAACAGTTTCAACTCATTTCAGCATTAGCTCAAAAGTCCACAGTCCAAATTCTCATCTGAGACAAGGCAAATCTCTCTCACCTATAAGCCTGTAAAATCAAAAGCAAGGTAGTGACTTCCTAGACACAATGGGGGTACAGGCATTTGGTAAATACAGCCATTCTTAATAGGAAAATCTGGCCAAAGCAGAGGGGCTAGAGGCTTCACACAAGTTCAAAATGCAACAGCCCAGTCAAATCTTAAAGCTCCAAATTGATCTCCTTTGACTCCATGTCTCATATCCTGGTCATGCTGATGCCAGAGATGGGTTCTCATGGTCTTGGGCATCTCTACTCCTGTGGCTTTGAAAGGTACATCCTCCCTCCAAGATGCTTTCATGTGCTGGCATTGAGGGTCTGCAGATTATCCAGACACACAGTGCAAGCTGTCAGTGGATCTACCATTCTGGGGTCTGGAGGACGGTGGCCCTTTTCTCATAGCTCCACTAGCCAGCGGCCCAGTAGAAACTCTGTGTAGGGGCTCTGAGCCCATATTTTCCTTCTACACTGCCATAGCAGAAGTTCTCCATGAGAACCCTGCCCCTACAGCAAACTTCTGCCTGGGCATCAGACATTTCCATATACCTTCTGAAATCTAGGCAGAGGATCCCAAACCTCAATATTTAACTTCTGTGCCCTCAGGCTCAATACCACATGGAAGCTGCCAAGGCTTGAAACTTGCACCTCTGAAGCCATGGACCAAGCTGTACATTGGCCCCATTCAGCCATGGCTGAAGCAGCTGGTGGAACATAGGGCACCAAGTGCCTAAGCCGCACATGGCACACAGACCCAGGACCCGGTCCATGAAATCACTTTACATTTGTAGGCCTCCGGGCCTGTGATGGGAGGGCTGCCATGAAGTCCTCTGATATGCCCTGGAGACATTTCCACCATTGTCTTGGAACATAATGTTTGGCTTCTCATCATTTCAGCAAATTTCTGTAGCAGGCTTTAATGTCTTCTCAGAAAGTAGGATTTTCTTTTCTATTGCATTGTCAGGCTACAAATTTTCTGAACTTTTATACTGTTTCCTTTATGAAACTGAATGCCTTTAACAGCACCCAAGTCACTCCTTGAATGCCTTGCTGCTTAGAAATTTCTTCTGTCAGATACTCTAAATTATCTCTCTCAAGTTCAAGTGTCACAAATCTGGAGGGCAGGGGTAAAATGCCACAAGCCTTTTGCTAAAATGTAACTTGTTGCTCCAGTTCCCAACAAGTTTCTTATTTCCATTTGAGTCTACCTCAGCCAGACTCTATTGTTCATATTGCAATCAGCATTTTTGGCAAAGCCATTCAACAAGTCTCTAGGGAGTTCCAAGACTTCCCACATTTTTCTATCTTCTGAGCCCTCCAAACTATTCCAACTTCTGTTCATTACCCAGTTCTAAAGTCAATTCCACATTTTGGGGTATCTTTTCAGCAGTGTCCTGCTCTACTGATACCAGTTTACTGTGTTAGTTCATTTTCACATTTCTGATGAAGACATACGCAAGACTTGGCAATTTACAAAAGAAAGAGGTTTAATGGACTCACAGTTCCACGAGGCTGTGGAGACTTTACAATCATGGTGAAGGCAAGGAGGATGGAGCAGCCAAAGAGAGAAAGAGCTTGTGTGAGGAAATTCTCATTTTTAAAACCATCAGATCTCAAGACCCTTGTTAACTCTCACAAGAACAGCACGGGAAAGACACACTCCCATGATTCAATTATTTTCCACTGGGTCCCACCCACAACACTTAGGAATTTGGGGAGCTAAAGAATGAAATTTGGGTGGGACAAAGAGCCAAACCATATTGAACTACCAACCTCAATTTTAGAGGTATCTACTCCTGTACATTTGCATTCTTACAGAGGGTTTAGCCTGTAATTATAAATAATATTTTTAGACATATATTTTTAAATTTATCAACATAAATATTTATTTTCTCCTGCTAGAAAAGAAAACAAAATTACTTTAATAGTTTCACCTCTCTTTATCCTCTTTCAAGATTTGCTATTTTTAAAGTCTCTATTAGTTTTCTTTTAAACAGTAATTTTCAGTTGTAAACCACTATTTCCATTCCATAAATTTAAGAAGTAGACTTTCTTTTACTTCTCATTTTTTTAAATATGAAAAAGTTCCCAATTGTCTTTTTTCCTTTATCTTTTTTTTGTTTTAATTTTTAAGTTGTGGGGTACAAGTGCATGTTTTTTACATAGGTTAACTTGTGTCTTGGGGGCTGTTTACATATTATTTCATCCCCAAGGTATTAATCCTAGTACACATTAGTTATTTTTCTAATTCTCTCCCTCCTTCCAATCTCCAACCTTTGCGAGGCCCTGGTGTGCATTGTTCCATTCTTGATATTCATGTGTTCTCATCATTTAGGTACAACTTACAAGTGAAAACATGAGATATTTGGTTTTCTGTCTCTGTTTTAGTTTGCTAAGGATATTGGCCTCCAGCTTCTTCCATATCCTGGCAAATGACATGATCTCATTCTTTTTCATGGTTGCATAGTATTCCATGGTGTATGTGTACCACTTTTATCCAACCAGTCTATTATTGATGGGCTTTTAGGTGGATTCCGTGTCTTCGCTATTGTGAATAGTGCTGCAATGAACATATGTGCGCATATGTTCTTGGAATAATTTATATTTCTTTGGGTATATACCCAGCAATGGGATTGCTGGGTCAAATGGTCTTTGAGGATTGCTTGTTTTCCTCAATGGTTGAAGTACTTTAAACTTCCACTAACAGTGTAAAAGCATTATTTTCATCCACAACCTGGCCAGTATCTGCTATTTTATTGACCTTTTAATAATTGCCATTCTGGCTGGTATGAGATGGTATCTCACTGTGGTTTTAATTTGCATTTTTCTAATGATCAGTGATGCTGAGCTTTTTTCCATAGGATTGTTGACATATGTGTATGTCTTCTTTTGAAAAGTGTCAGTTTATGTTCTTTGCCCACTTTTTTATGGGGCTGTTTGTTTCTTGTAAATTTATTTAAGCTCTAACAATACCCAGTGACCAAAATTTTTACATTTTAAGGTCTGTAATATTTACAATTTGGTCACTATAGTTTTTCAAATTTTTCTAGTTGTGTTTAGGAATATCTTAATAATATGAAGAGCATTTATATTTATGCTTACTTAATCTATTAGTCTTTAAAGAATTAGTAAATCTGATTATTTCCATTAAAAAAGGAAATATAACAATGGGACTAATTTCTCCAAATCACAAAGAAATTCAAGAAGAGGAAGACTAGTGGTTACAGAAATAATGGAGGCTGGGCATAGTAGTTCATGCCTGTAATCCTAGCACTTTGGGAGCCCAAGGTGAGTGGATTTCTTAAACTCAGCAGTTTAAGACTGACCTAGGCAACATAGTAAGGCCTCATCTCTACTAAAAATACAAAAAGCTAGGTGGACATGGTGGTGCAAGCTTGTAGCCCTAGCTTGTTCATGGTTTGAAGCAGAAAGATCACTTGAACCTGGGAGGTCAATGATTCAGTGAGCCAAGGTCATGCCACTGCACTCCAGACTGAGCAACAACATGAGACCCTGTCTAAACAAACAAACAAGAAATAATGGGAAGAACCCTGGAAAGCTTTGGAAAGAATTCATATTACTATTTAGCAGTATGGTTTTAATAGCAATGTAAGAGTAAAATATGGCTAATGTAGAAAACATGTGACAGTTTTAAAATTTTATAACACAGTAAAGGAGATAAATATAGTAAGAAATATACATATTGAAAAACAATGTACACAACTAAACTGCTACATGTCTTACATTGAATTACTAGTTTTGTTATAGTTTGACTTAAATTGAAAAGCCCAGGAAAAGGTCTTAATAAAAACACATACAACATTGTAAATTACTCAATTAACTTTTTGAAAAAAGTTTATTTATTATACTTTTAAGTTCTGGGGTGCATGTGCAGATCGTGCAGGTTTGTTCCATAGGTATACACATGTTGTGATGGTTTACTGCATCCATCACCCCGCCATCTACATTAGATAGTTCTCCTAATGCTATCCCTCCCCAATTCCCCCACCCCTGCTGTTAATCCCCTAGCCCCTCACCCCCAGGCCCCAGTGTGTGATGTTCCACTCATTATGTCCATGTGTTGACATAGTTCAACACCCACTTATGAGTAAGAACATGTGGTGTTTGGTTTCCTGTTCTTGCGTCAGTTTGCTGAGGATGATGGTTTTCAGTTTCATCCATGTCCCTGCAACGGATATGAACTCATCCTTTTTTATGGTTGCATAGTATTCCATGGTATATATGTGTCACTTTTTTAAATCCAGTCTATCATTGATGGGCATTTTGGTTGGTTACAAGTCTTTGCTATTGTGAACAGTGCCACAATAAACATATGTGTGCATGTGTCTTTATAATAGAGTGATTTATAATTCTTTGGGTATCTACCCAGTAATGGGATTGCTGGGTCAAATGGTATTTCTATTTTTAGATCCCTAAATAATTGCCACACAGCCTTCCACAATGGTTGAATTAATTTACACTCCCACCAACAGTGTAAAGTGTTCCTATTTCTCCACATCCTCTCCAGCATCTTTTTCACCTGATTGTTTAATGATTGCCATTCTAACTGGCGTGAGGTGGTATCTCAATGTGGTTTTGATTTGCATTTCTCTAATGACCAGTGATGATTAGCTTTTTTTCATGTGTTTGTTGGCTGCATAAATGTCTTATTTTGAAAAGTGTCTGTCCATATCCTTTGCCCACTTTTTGAGGCGGTTGTTTTTTGGTTGTAAATTTGTTTAATTTCTTGCTAGATTCTGGATATTAGCCCTTTATCATATGAGTAGACTGCAAAATTTTTTTCCCATTATGTTGGTTGCTGGTTCACTCTATTGATAGTTTCTTTTGCTGTGCAGGAGCTCTTAAGTGTAATTAGATCCCATTTGTCTAGTTTGGCTTTTGTTGCCATTGCTTTTGGTGTTTTAGTCATGAAGTTCTTGCCCATGTCTATGTCCTGAATGGTATTGCCTAGGTTTTCTTCCAGAGTTTTTATGGTGTTAGGACACATGTTTAAATCTTCAATCCAACTAGAGTTAATTTTTGTATAAGGTCTAAGGAAGGGATCCAGTTTTAGCTTTCTGTATTTGGCTAGCCAGTTTTCCCAACACCGTTTTTTAAATAGTGAATCATTTTCCCATTTCTTTTGTCAGGTTTGTTAAAGATCAGATGGTTGTGGTTGTGTGGCATTCTTTCAGAGGCTTCAGTTCTGTTCCATTAGTCTATATCTCTGTTTTGGTACCACTACCATGCTCTTTTGACTACAGTAGCCTTGCAATATAGTTTCAAGTCTGGTAGCATGATGCCTCCAGCTTTGTTTATATATGTATTTATTTATTATTATTATTTTGCTTAGGATTTTCTTGGCTATGTGGGCTCTTTTTTGGTTCCATATGAAGTTTAAGGTGTTTTTTTCTGTGAAGAAAGTCATTGGTAGCTTGATGGGGATAGAATTGAATCTATAAATTATTTTGAGCGGAATGGCCATTTTCATAATATTGATTCTTTCTAACCATGAACATGGAATGTTTTGTCTTCTCTTATTTCCTTGAGCATTAGTTTGTAGTTCTCCTTGAGGAGGTCCTTCACATCCCATGAAGCTATGAGGTCTGAGTAAGTTTCTGAATTCTGAGTTCTAACTTGATTGCACTGTGGTCTGAGAGACTCTTTGTTAGGATTTCCATTCTTTTGCATTTGCTGCAGAGTGATTTACTTCCAATTATGTGGTCAATTTTAGAGTAGGTGTGATGTGGTGCTGAGAAGAATGTGTATTCTGTGGATTTGGGGTGGAGAGTTCTGTAAATGTCTATCAGGTTTGCTTGTTCCAGGTCTGAGTTCAAACCCTGGATATCCTTGTTAATTTTCTGTCTGGTTGATCTGTCTAATATTGACAGTGGAGTGTTTAAGTCTCCCAATATTATTGTGTGAGAGTCTAATCTCTTTGTAAGTCATTAAGAACTTGCCATATGTATCTGGGTGCTCCTGTATTGGGTGTGTATATTTTTAGGTGCATTAGCTCTTTTTGCTGTATCGATCCTTTTACCATTATGTAATGTCCTTCTTTGTCTCTTTTGATCTTTATTGCTTTAAAATCTATTTTATCAGAGACAAGAATTGCAACTCCTGCTTTTTTTTGCTCTCCATTTGCTTGGTAAATCTTTCTCCATCCCTTTATTTTGAGCCTTTGTGTATCCTTGCATGTGAGATGGGTTTCCTGGATACAGCACACCAATGGGTTTTGGCTTTTTATCCAATTTTCCAGTCTGTGTCTTTTGATTGGTGTATTTAGCCCATTTACATTTAGGGTTGCTATTGTTATGTGTGAATTTGATACTGTCATTTTGATGCTAGCTGGCTGTTTTGCCTGTTAGTTGATGCAGAGTCTTCATTTTTTTGATGCTCTTTACCATTTGGTAGGATTTTGGAGTGGCTGGTACTGGTTTTTTCTTTCTATGTGAAGTGCCTCTTTCAGGAGCTCTTGTAAAGCAGACCTGGTGGTGAAAAAATCTCTGAGTACTTGCTTGTTCACAAAGGATTTTATTTTTACTTCATTTATGAAGCTTAGTTTGGCTGAAAATGAAATTCTGGGTTGAAAGTTCTTTTCTTTAATGATGATGAATATTGACCCCCACTCTCTTCTGGCTTGTAGGATTTCTGCTGAGAGATCTGCTGTGAGTCTGATGGGCTTCCCTTTGTGGGTGACCCGACCTTTCTCTCTGGCTGCCCTTAGCATTTTCTCCTTCATTTCAACCCTGGTGAATCTGAGGATTATGTGCCTTGGGCTTGCTCTTCTTGAGGAATATCTTTGTGGTGGTCTCTGTATTTCCTGGACTTGAGTATTGGCCTGCCTTGCTGGGTTGGGGAAGTTTTCCTAGATAATATCCTGAAGAGTATAGTCCCACATTTCTTGGAGATTTTATTCATTCCTTTCTGCGCTTTGTTCTCTAATCTTACCTTCTTGTTTTATTTCAATGAGTTGATCTTCGACCTCTGATATCCTTTCTTCTGCTTGGTCAATTCAGCTGTTGAAACTTGTGCATGCTTCACGAAGTTCTCATGTTGTGTTTTGCAGCTCCATCAGTTCACTCATATTCCTCTCTAAGTTGTCCATTCTTGTTCATTTCTTCAAATCTTTTTTCAAGGTTCTTAGTTTCTTTGCATTGAGTTAGAACATCTTCTTTTAGCTCACAGAAGTTTCTTATTACCCACCTTCTGAATTCTGATTCTGTCATTTCATCACATTCATTCTCCATCCAGCTTTGTTGCCTTGCTGATGAGGAGTTATGATCCCTTGTAGGAGGTGAGGTGTTCTGGTTTCAGGTGTTTTCCTCCTTTTTGCACTGGTTTCTTCCCATCTTTGTGGATTTATCCACCTGTCATCTTTGTAGTTGCTGATTTTCTGATTGGGTCTCTGAGTGGCCATCCAGATTGTTGATGATGAAGTTATTTCTGTTTCTTAGTTCTCCTTCTAACAGTCTGGCCCCTCTGCTGTAGGACTGCTGTGGTCCACTCCAGGCCCTACTTACCTGGGGATCACCTGCAGCAGCTGCAGAACAATAAGGGTTGCTACCAGTTTCTTCCTCTGCTATCTTTGTCCCAGAATGATGCCCACCAAATGTCAGTCTGATTAGTCTTTTGTGAGGTGACTATTTGGATATATGGGGACCAGGCAGCTGCTTGAGGAGACAGTCTGTTCTTTACAGGAGCTCAAGTGCTGAGCTGTGAGCTCCGTTGTTCATTCAGAGCTGCTAAGCAGGTACATTTAAGTCTGCTGCAGCAGAACTCATAAACCACCGTTTTTTCTCCAGGTGCTCTGTCTCGGAGGCATTAGTGCTTTATTTATGAGTATCCATTGTGCTGCTGCCTTGTTTTTTTTTCAGGGCTGCCCTGCCCAGCAAGGAGGCAGTCTAATGTCTGCCTGCAAAGGCTTTTCTGAGCTGCTGTGGTCTCTGCCCTGCTGCTGTGTGAACTTCCCTGTAGTCCTGTTTATATGGGTGTGGTTAGAACTGCCTCAGCAATGGTGGCCCACCTCTGTAATGGCGGACTCTCTCTGTTATGGTGGGTTGCCTCAGCAATGGCAGACTACCTCCATAGGGGTGGAATGCCTCGATAATAGCAGACACCCCTTCCCCACAGAGCTAGACCATCCCAGGTTCAGTTGTGCTTGCCGTGAAACTCTCAACCTTGAGCATTTCCAATTGCTTGTGTGTGTGTGTGTGTGTGTGTGTGTGTGTGTGTCCCACCGAGCCTGATCACCTGGCTCCCTGCCTCAGAGCCTTTTTTTTTAAGTTGAATGGTTGACTCTCTCCTAGTTGTTCCAGTTGACTGCTGAAAGGGTGCTGGGATCTGTATGATTTCCCCTGCAGCAACCCACTGCGCCAGCTGAAACAACGGTGCTGCCCAGAAATCTCCTGGCCTGGCTCTCTGTTTCAGTTCCATTTAATCAGATGAGTGGGCTAATCTGCCTTCCCAGAGCTCCAATTGCCATCTTTAAAGGGCAACCAGACCAGTGTATTTTGTACGGAGAGCCACCATGCTGGGGAGCCGACAAAATAGCCACGCCAACCGAAACAGCTGCACTGGTCAAAACAGCCACACCAGCAACCCGTGGGGCTCCTCTGCCTGGAAGTCTCCTGGTCTGTGGGTAAAAAAGATCTGTCTGGCAATGCGGCATCCACTCACCCTCTGCGCTTTCAGTGGGAGCTGCAATCCTGAGCTGCTCCTAAAGGGCCATCTTGGATCTTCCTCGATGTTTAACTTTTTGAGAAACTGCCCTGTTCTTATTCTTTTTAAAGACTTTCTTGATTTCTGTCTTAATTTCATTGTCTACCCAAAAGTAATTTAGGAGAAAGTTGATTTCTATTTAGTTGTATGGTTTTCAGGATCTACTAAGTCCAGATTTTTATTTTTATTTCACTGTTTTCTGAGATTGTGGTTGGCATAATGCAATTTAAAAATTTTTTGAGACTTGTTTATGGCTGATTGTGTGGATGATTTAAGAGTATGTACCATGAGCAGCTGAGAAGAATGTATATTCTGAATGTGAAAAGAGATCAAACTAACAAATCATTGGCATTCTTGAAAAATGTGAAAAAGAGCAAACGACTTGGAAAACACACTTGAGGATATTGTTTAGGATGTTTATTCTGTTATTGTTGGGTGTACTGTTTTGTAAATGTCAGTTAGGTACATTTGGTCAAATGTTAAGCTGAGGCCCTGAATACATTTTTAGATTTCTATCTCATTTATCTGTCTAGTACTGTCAGTGGGATGTTGAGGTTTCTGTATTAGTCCAAGAACTACCTGAGATTGGGTAATTTATGCAGAAAAGAGGTTTAGTTGACTCAGCTGTTCAAGCTTAATAGGAAGCATGACTGAGAGGCCTGAGTAAACTTATAAACATGGTGGGAGGTGAAGAGAAAGCATGGAACTTCTTGACACGATGACAGAAGAGAGAGTGAGCAAGCAGGGAAGAGCCACACACTTTCAAGCCATCAGATCTCATAAGAACTCACTATCACAAAAAAACAAGGGTGAAATCTGCCCCCATGATCCAATCACCTTCCACCAGGCCCCTCCCTCAATTCGACATGAGATTTGGGTGGGGACACAAATCCAAACCATATCGCTCTCCCACTATTATTGTGTGGCTATCTAGGTTTCTTCACAGGTCTCTAATAACTTGCTTTATGAATCTGGAAGTTCCAGTGTTGGGTGCACATATATTAAAATAGTTAAGTCTTCTTGTTGAATTCAGCCCTTTAGCATTAAGTAACAACCTTCTTTGTCTTTTTTCATCATTGCTGCTTTAAATTCTGTTTTATCTGAAATTAGAATAGCAAACCCTGCTGTGATGGTTAATACCTAGTGTCAACTTCATTGGACTGAGAGATACAGAGTATTAATCCTGGGTGATTCTGTGTGGGTGCTGCCCAAAAGAGATGCACATTTGAGTCAGTGATCTGGGGAAGGCAGATCCACCCTTAATCTGGTGAGCACAATCTAATCAGCTGCTAGTGAATATAAAGCAGACAGTAAAACATAAAAAGGAGAGATGGGCCTAGCCTCCCAGTCTACATCTTTCTCCCATGCTGGATGCTTCCTGTCCTCTAATGTCAGTCTCCAAGTTCTTCAGTTTTGGGACTCAGACTGGCTCTCCTTGCTCCTCAGCTTGCAGAGAGCCTATTATGGGACCTTGTGATCATGTAAATTAATACTTAATAAACTCCCCATATATATAAAAATATCTATCTATGTATAGTAGTATAGATAGGATATATAGATAGGTAGAAAGATAGATAGATAGATAGATGATAGATAGATAGATAGATAGATAGATAGATAGATAGATAGATAGATAGATTAGATAGATAATAGATAGATAGATGGATAGATAGATAGGTAGGTAGATAGATAGATAGATAGATAGATAGATAGATAGATAGATATCTTATTAGTTCTGCCCCTCTAAGAAAACCCTGACTAATACAGATTTTGGTACCAAGAATGTTTCTGAATGAATAGAATATTAAGGGTGGAATTCTTTTGTTGGTTTTGGGGATTCTGGATTTGGCTGCTTAATATGATTAGACCCAAAAATGCTAACGACTTTATTTCTAACAGTATGGAGAATACTGATTGTCCTTGGCATGAACTGTTTAGAGAGTTACGCAAAATAAAATGCATTTGACACTCCTGATTCACTGCTCCTGAGAGGCAGAGTTTAGTGACTCTGTACATAATATATTTGACCATTGTGGAGAAACAAGGAACACAATGAAGCTGGTTGGTTGCTCCAAACTTCAGTAGAAAAAGTGATGAAAGAAAATGATGACCTCAAGGATCCTGTCTCCCAGCTTCAGAAGCAGATACTGAGCCTCAAATCTGCTAAAATTATCCTGAGTGAGAGTCTTACCTCCTGTACAGAAAAAGCAGAAACTGATAGAAAACAAGCCCTTATCATTTAAGTGGCTGACCTGAATGAAAGACGCACACACAGCCTCACCAGGTGTCTACTGTTAGAGTGAAGGCATTGATTGGAAAATAACTGGACCCTGCAACTTGGAATGAGGACATGTGAAAATACCCTGATGAAGCTGGGGACACTGAGTTTGTAAACTCTGATGATTCTTTTTTGCCAGAAGGAACATCATCCCCATTTCCAGTAGTGGCAATCCCCTCCCCGACCCATGCTGCCATCAGCCTTTTGACCTTTGTCTGAGGAGAAAAACCCTATGCTGCCTGAGGCAAGAGTTATGACCTCCCTTAAGGTAGTTGCCAGGCAAGGTTATGTTGATTCTCCTCAGAAGCCACATCTAACACCTATTTGCTTCTAGACCTATAACTAGACTAAGTCCTGGTGAGTCCTAAGAGGTGAGGTTGACAGTGTGACCCATGAGGAGATGCAGTACACTAGAAAATAACTGTTCGAGTTCTCAAATTTATATAAATAGCAATTTGGAGAACAGGCCTGGGAATGGATATTAAGGTCAATGGGAAAGTACAAGAGCCAAATCCAGGCAGGGCTACAAATGGTCCAGATACTTCAGGAATGAAGGTTTGGGTCACTTCACCAGGAAGAAAAACACAACCTGCTGAGGTGCTTGCTGAAGGCAAAGGGAATACAGAATGGGTAATAGAAGAAGGTAGTCATCAGTACCAGCTACAATTACATGACCAGCTATACAGAAACCAGGACTGTAATTGTCATGAGTATTTCCTCCTTCTTTTGTTAAAAACATGTTTGTGCATGTACACACTTGTACTAAGAAACTATCTTCAAGTTATTTCCTTTTCCTTTATCATGTGACATACGACTTATTGACTTTATATTACCATTTAAGTATTGTTAACTTTATGTAATAGTATTTGGGTTGGAAATTGGTATGTTTCCACTTGTACAAATGATAGCTGTATTATGTTCATCATAATTATGACCCTAATATTGTCTTTATTTGAAGATTATGTATGATCTCAGGAGATGTATATGGGTTCAAGTTGAAAAGGGGTGGACTTGCATGGTTAATACTCTCAATTTGATTGAATTGAGGGATACAGAGTATTAATCCTGGGTATGTCTGTGTGGGTGTTGCCCAAAAGAGATTAACATTTGAGTCAGTAGGCTGGGGAAGGAAGATCCACCCTTAATCTGGCAGGCACAATCTAATCAGCTGCCAGCAAATATAAAACATGAAAAAGAGAGATGGATTTAGCCTCCCAGTCTACATCTTTCTCCCATGTTGGATGGCTCTTGCCCTTGAGCATTGGACTCCAAGTTCTTCAGTTTTGGGACTCAGATTGGCTCTCCTTGCTACTCAATCTCAACTTGCAGACAGCCTATTTTGGGATTTTTGATCGTGCACATTAATACTTAGTAAACTGTCCTTCATATGTGTGTGTGTGTGTGTGTGTGTGTGTGTGTGTGTGTCTGTGTGTGTGTGTAAAGTATAAGCATGTTAAGTTTATTATATATAATATTTATGTTATATTATATTATTTCATATATACATATGAATGTATATATGGATCATATTAGCTCTGTCTCTCTAAGAGAACCCTGACTAATACACCTGCTTTTTCTTTTCCATTTGCTTGCTATACTTACTCTCCATCTCTTTACATTGAGCCTATGGGTTTCATTTCATGTAAAATGAATGTTTTGAAGACAGTATAAAATTGGGTCTTATTTCTTTATATAGCTTGTCACTCTGTTTTTTAAGTGGGGCATCTGCTTTTAAGGTTGATATTGATATGTGCAGATTTGGTCCTGTCTTTTTGTTGTCTACATAATAAATGTAGACCTGATTGTATTATTGCTTTACAGTATCAATGGCTGTATTAGTATGGGTTCTCCAGAGGGACAGAACTAATAGCACATATGTATAAATAAAAGGGAGTTTATTAAAGAGTATTGACTCACACCATCATAAGGTGAATTCTCACAATAGCCTGTCTGTAAGCTGAGGAATAAGGAAGCCAGTCTGAGTCCCAAAACCTCAAAAGTAAGGAAGCTAGCAGTGCAGCCTTCAATGCGTAGCTGAAGGCCCAAGAGCCCTGGCAAACCCCTGGTGTAGGTCCAAGAGTCTGAAAGCTGAAGAGACTGGAGTCTGATGTTGGATGGCAGGAAGCATCAAGCGCAGGAGAAAAATGAAGGCCAGGAAACTCAGCAGGTCTTCTATTTCCAGCTTCTACCTTCTTTATTCAAGCCACAGTGGAAGCTGATTTGATGGTGTCCACCCAGATTGAGGGTGCATCTGCCTCTCCCAGTACACTGACTCAAGTGCTAATCTTCTTTGATAACAACCTGACAGACACACTCAGGAACAATACTTTGCACCTTTCAATCCAATCAAGTTGACAGTATTAACTATCACAATAGTCTATGTACATAAGTGTGTTTCTTTTTTTTGCTTTTGGGGGCTGATAATGGCCTTTCATTGCCATGTTTAACACTCCCTTAAAAAGTTCTTGTAAGGTAGGTCTTGTGGTAACAAATTCCCTTAGCATTTGCTTGTCTGAAAAGAATCTTATTTTCCCTTCATTTAGTTTAGCTGAATATGAATTCTTGGTTGGGATTTCTTTTCTTTAAGAATGTTGAGGGCTGGGCATGGTGGCTCCAGCCTGTAGTCCCAGCACTTTGGGAGGCCGAGGCGGGTGGATCACGAGGTCAAGACATTGAAACCATCCTGGTCAACATGGTGAAACCCCGTCTCTACTAAAAATACAAAAAATTAGCTGGGCACGGTGGTGCGTGCCTGTAATCCCAGCTACTCAGGAGGCTGAGGCAGGAGAATTGCCTGAACCCAGGAGTCGGAGGTTGCGGTGAGCTGAGATCGTGCCATTGCACTCCAGCCTGGGTAACAAGAGTGAAAATCCATCTCAAAAAGAAAAAAAGAATGTTGAAAGTTCAAACAGGAAAGGAGGAAGTCAAACTGTCTCTATTTGCAGACGACATGATTGTATATTTAGAAGACCACATCATCTCAGCCCCAAATCTTCTTAAACTGATAAGCAACTTCAGCAAAAGGATACAAAATCAATGTACAGAAATCACAATCATTCCTATATACAAATAACAGATAAACAGAGAGCCAAATCAGGAGCGAACTCCCATTCACAATTGCTACAAAGAGAATAAAATACCTAGGAATACAACTAACAAAGGATGTAAAGGACCTCTTCAAGGAGAACTACAAACTACCGTTCAAGGATATAAGAAAGGACACAAACAAATGGAAAAACATTCCGGGACCATGGTTAGGAAGAATCAATATGGTGAAAATGGCCATACTGCCCAAAGTAGTTTATAGAGTAAATGCTATCCCCATCAAGCTACCAATGACCTTCTTCACAGAATTGGAAAAAACCACTTTAACCTTCATATGGAATCACAAGAGAGCCCACATAGCCAAGACAATCCTAAGGAAAAAAAACAAAGCCAGAGGCATCACACTGCCAGACTTCAAACTATATTACAAAGCTACAGTAATCAAAATAGCATGATACTGGTATGAAAACAGAGATATAGACCAATGGAACAGACCAGAGGCCTCAGAAGCAACACCACACATTTACAACCAACTGATCTTTGACAAACCTGACAAAAACAAGCAATGGGTAAAGGACTCCCTGTTTAATAAATGGTGTTGGGAAAACTGGCTAGCCATGTGCAGAAAGCAGAAACTGGACTCCTTCCTGTACCTTACACTGAAATTAACTCCAGATAGATTAAAGATTTAAACAGAAGACCTAACACCATAAAAACACTAGAAGAAAACATAGGCAAAACCATCCAGAACATAGGCATTGGGAAGGGCTTCATGACAAAAACACCAAAAGCAATGACAACAAAAGCCAAGATAAGCAAATTGGAACTAATTAAAATTCAGAGCTTCTGTACAGCAAAGGAAACCATCATTAGAGCAAACTGGCAACCAACAGAATGGGAAAAAAATTTTGCAATCCACCCATCTGACAAAGGGCTAATATCCAGAATCTACAAAGAACTAAAACAGATTTACAAGAAAAAAACAACCTCTTTCAAAAGTGGGACAAGGATATGAACAGACACTTTTTAAAAGAAGACATATGTGAGGCCAAAAAAAAAAAAAACACATGAAAAAATGCTCATCATCACTGGTCATTAGAGAAATGCAAATCAAAACCACATTGAGATACCATCTCATGCCAGTTAGAATGACGAACATTAAAAAATCAGAGACAACAGATGCTGGAGAGGATGTGGAGAAATAGGAACACTCTTACACCGTTGGTGGGAGTGTAAATTAATTCAATCATTGTGGAAGACAGTGTGGTGATTTTTCAAGGATCTAGAAATAGAAATACCATTTGACCTAGCAATCCCATTACTGGGTATATACCCAAAGAACTATAAATGATTCTATTATAAAGACACATGCACAAATATGTTAATTGCAGCCATGTGTACAATAGCAAAGACCTGGAACCAACCCAAATGCCCATCAATGATAGACTGGACAAGGAAAATGTAGCACATATACACCATGGAATACTATGCAGCCACAAAAAAAAAACCTGATGAGTTTGTGTCCTTTTTAGGGACTTGGATGAATGTCGAAACCATCATTCTCAGCAAACACACAAGAACAGAAAACCAAACACTGCACGTTCTCACTTATAGGCAGGTGTTGAACAATGAGAACATGTGGACTCAGGGAGAGGAGCATCACACACTGTGGGTAGTTGTAGGGGGCTAGAGGAGGGACAGTGTGGGGAGGCATAACATGGGGAGGGATAACATGGGAAGAAATGCGGGATATAGTCAAAGGGGGAATATAGGTAGCAAACCACCTGGTTATGTATGCACCTATGCAACAACCCTGCATGACCTGCACATGTACCCCAGAACCTAAAGTAAAATAAAAAACAAAAGCAAAAACAAAAGAATGTTGAAAGTTGGCCTGCAATCTCTTCAGGCAAGTAGGGTTTCTGCTGAAAGATCGGCTGTTAGCCTATTGAGTTTCCCTTTGTAGGTGTCCTGCCCTTTCTCTCTAGCTTTAATATTTTTTCTTTCACATTGTCCTTGGAGAATCTAATGACTTTGTATTTTTGCAATGTCTGTCTTATGTATGATTCATAGGTTTGGTCTCTTTTCATAATCCCATATTTCCCAGAGGTTTTGTGCATGCTTGTAATTATTATTTCTTTATATTTATCTGAGTGAGTTCATTTGAATAACCTGTCTTTGAGCTATGAGATCCATTCCTCACCTTGGCCTACTTTGCTGTTGATACTTCTGATCGATTAGAAAGCTCTTACAGTGCATTTTTTTAGCTCTGTTAGTATGGTTTGGTTCTTTCTTAAAATGGCTAGTTTATCTTTCAGCTCTTGTATCATTTTACTGGATTCCTGAGATATTTTGGCATGTGTTTGATTTTCTCCTGATGATCTTTGTTCCTATCTAGAGTCTAAATTATATGTTTGTCATTTCAGCCTGGTTCAGAACAATTTCTAGGGGGTGAATGCAATCAGTTGGAGGTAAGAAAATTGTCTAGCTTTTTGTGTTGCCAGTGTTCTTGAGCTAGTTATTTCTCATCTGCATAGAGTGATGTTCCTTTAATGTTTGAGTGTTTGAAGTTGCTGTCCTTTGGATACTATTTTTCTTGCTTTTATATTATTTGATGCCCTTGAGAGTTTGACTATAGTATAAGGGGGGTTTGGTTAACTGATTTCCATTATGTAAGATTTCAGGGAACAAGTATCAGCTTAGCACACCTGGGTGGTGTGCTAATCCTGTGGGTGTGCTATGAGGCCCATGACTTTGCTCTCTGATTCCTTGATATTAAGCACCTGCTGTGCTGGAAGGACTTCAATGTCCCTGATCTGCTGGCGACAATATTCTGATGAAGACTGCCAGCCAAAACAATTTTTCTGGGACAGTGGTAATGGGATATAAGCTCACACATGTATGAGTGCAGCAGAAATGTGAAGCAGGGTGTACACATGTCAGGGGGAGAGGGTGGCGGGGTGCATGTATGTTGGTAGGATGGAGTGCTGGTGTCCACGTGTTCATCCTGACAGCAGTAGGGTGATGAGTTCTGTGTACATGCACAAGCAGGAGCAGGGCAGTGAGATCTGCCCAGGTGCATACACCATCAAAGTGGGGGGAACTGGGGGCTGTGGATGAGTGTGCACCAGCAAATTGGTGGGTGGAAGTTGTGGTGGGGGGAAGCTTCAGGTTAATGGGTATGCATTGATGAGGGGTGGCCAGCTGAAGCTCCTTGATGGTCAAGTGTAGTGTGTCAGCAAAGTAGCTATGGTGGTAGCTGCCAGGAAGTACCCTGGTTGGGCACCTGAGGCTGCACTGCAAGTAGGTAAAGCCAGGTAGGGACTGCAGACAGGGCCATGCTCAGATAAGACTAGCCCCATTCCATTAGCAAGAGCATCTGCCCTTTCTAGGTCTGACAGCTCTAAGGCCAAAACCACGTGGGGGATCATGGCAAGTCTTAGGAGACAGACATCCTGGCTATGATTCACTGCAGCTATTCCCATGCAAACCCTCTGGGCTCTGCTCAGGCTGGAGTCTTGTGCCTTCCACCTCTCTTTGTAGTTCTCCTTGTCAACTCAAATGTCTGTGGGTGGTTGTGTGGTCTCCTGCAGCTAGGATTCCAAAGTCTGTGCTGAGAGTATGCCACTCCTAACCTATTTAACTCACCCCTTTCCCAGAAGCTGCTTGAAACCAGGAGCTAGTCCTCGTGCTCGGCACCCCTGTACAGGGTTCTCAGCTTTCTCCCACTTCAGCCCAGAGTCTGCATCCTCTGTCTGATTATTCTCAATGCCTTCTTTCTGAAAGTCTGCTTGAAGTGTGCCAGTCTTCTTTATGATCTGCCCTCTAAGTGAGAGATACTCTTCCTGGTTGTGTCTAGTTGGTCATCGTGGCTTCCCTTTAAAACCCACTTTTTTTTTTTTGAATTTTGAAGTTTCTCACAAGGACAAACTCAACATTATAATTTAATTGTGTATATAGTATGAGTGCTTAGCTAAATCACTCACAATCCACTCAACATAATCAGATGGGTCTGCCTTTATATCTACTATACAATCCTATATATTCATATAACTTCATTCATAACCATCTATTTTTATCTATCTATTATTTACCTATTAATCTATCTCTCTCTATTACTATGTCATATATGTCTATAACCTCCAGCTCTATCTCTAGCTCTATTTTTATATTAGCTTATTTTTCTCAGGGCACAATTATGTGGGGGAATATGTCAGGTCTAAATAATGATAATAAATCAAATCTCTATTTCTCTGGCTCTAACTGTATTCACCCTGCTAGAACTCCAGCTTCCTCTAATTTCTCTCAATTACTTCAGGGATCCTCTGGGAGTATATCATATTTACACAAAGAATGCACCTATTATGATAGTGGTATTTGTGATTTTCTTCTGCTTCCAGAGCTATAGAAAAATATCACTTATTGCTGCTGACACTTCAAAGCTGCCAACAAAACCACTTCAAAGCCAGATGTCCTTGCCCACTGTAATTTTTCCACTCTAGATTTAGGATATTTATGCCATTGTGAGAGTACTATATCTTTCGCAGAATTTATAGTCATCCTGTAGAAATCCTAAACAGTGAACAAGTGGTCTGTTTCTCATTTAGGGAATGCAATTGAATGTATAAAGCATTCAGTGTAGTGCTCTTTTCATCATTCCTTAAGAAGGTTTTATAAATCAACTTTATTGAGGTATAATTTGCATTCAATAAAATTCTCCCATTTTAAATGTATAGTTTGATGAGTTTTGGCAGGTGCTTAGATCCATGCGTATTAGTCTGCTAAGGCTGCCGTAACAAAATAGCAGAGACTGGGCGGCTCACACTGCAGACATTTGTTTCTCACAGTCAAGATTGGAAGTCTAAGGTCAAGGTGTCAGCAAGCCTGGCTTCCCCTGAAGGTCCTTTTCCTGGATTTAAGATGGCCAACTTCTTGCTCTCCTCACATAGCCCTTTCTCTGTGTACTGCACTCCTGGTGTGTCTCTTGCTTCTTATAAGGACACCAGTCCTATTGTATTAAGGACCGACACTCGTGACTTCATTTTATCTTAATTATCACTTTAATGGCCCTATCTCCAAATACTGTCACATTGTGGATTAGTGATTCAACATACAAATGCTGGGAAATATAATTCAGTCCATAATTCCATGGAATCACCATCCCAATGTAAAGAATAATTTTGTCAACTTAAAATGTTTTCCCACTCAGATTTGCAGTTATTCACACCAAACTATCATCTATTGCTGACCTCAGATAAGCACTGCCATGTTTAGAAATTCACACAAAGAAATCACTGAGTATATGCTCTTTTGGTCTAGTTTCTCCAATTCAGCAGACACTTTTGTTTTTGGGATTTACCCATGATTTTACTTACAGTGGTGGTTTATTGACTTTTGTGACTAATGTTACAGGATCCTTGAGGTGTCACTTTTCTGGCCAGAAACCTCTGTGATCAGTAGCACCTTTGACCAGGCAAAGCTTGGACCCACTGGGCTTGGTTCACCTATTCACTACCAGCCTGGATCCCATGACTGTCAAGGGTGAGTCAGGTGTGGAGCAGATAGGGATGTGTGAGTGAGGGTGTGGGTTCAGCCACTGCACAGTCAGACATGCTGGTTGCTGCAGCCAGGCAGGCAGCTCCAGGTACTGACACAGGCGTTGGCTCTCTGTGAGACTGTGGCCGGACCAGGCACACCACAAGCCGCTTTCACAGCTGGCACTGGGGAATATGGTGGTGCCCAGAAGCTTGGAGATGCTAGGAACTATGGGGCCCCAAACAAGGAGTCACCATCCTGGCTCAGGAAGTTCCCAGGTATGGGGTCCCCATAGGGCTGCCACTCTTCCATCCTTCTCTTTACCTGCAATGTGGTGAGCAATGGGCATGTTTCAGCCCTGTTTGTGTTGTAGCACTTTTAGCCTTGCCATTCAGTGTGTCTGGAGTTCTTGTCCTGTAACCAGGAAGAATGAGATATGTAGGCAAGTAAAGAGTGAGCAAGATGAAGAGAAGCTGTATTGAGTAACAGAACAGCTCAGAGGAGACCTGCAGTGGGAAGCTCCTTTTCACATCAGCGTGTCCCGTCCAGTGTCCAGCTCCTAGCAGAGAGGGTAGCTTCTCTCTGCAGCTGGTCATCCTGATGAGTGTTCAGTTCTGGCTGAACCCAGGGCTTTTATGGGCTTCAGAAGGGAGGAAGTGTGCACCAATTGGTCCTTGGGTGGCCATAGGCATGCCTGGAAAAGGTACCGCAAATTCTTACTCCAGTCAATGGGACTGGCAGCCTGGCCCCTCAGCCTTCAGGCCATTTTCCTGGCCTGAAGGTGGGGCCTTACTGGGAACTGTCTTTTTCTGTCCAGGAGCCTGTCTCCCTCCTGCTACTGTCCATGTTGCCCAGGCTGCTCCTGCCAAGGGCACCTGCAGGCCAGCACCACTGGCCTCAGTCACTTCTCAACTTCCCCCCAGTGCTCCTGTAGGCACCAAAGTCTAGTGGGGGCCAAGGAGGCAAGGGGCTGATGTGTCAGTGCTGCCCTGATTGTGCACACACCCAGCCATGCTGTGACAATGCCCAGGTTTGGCCCTAACCCTGCTCCACGTAGAGTGGGCACCGGCAATAGGGAGAGATGAGGGAGTGAAAGTAGCAGGCACCCTTGAACCTGTGGGGGAAAGGGGCCTTCCCAGGCCCCAGGGGTGCAGCAGAGATGCCTGGATCCTGTTCTTGGGAAGGCGAGGCTCCTGCCCATTCCATGGAGCATGCAGGCAGCCCCTGCTGCACCTCCTTGCATCCTGGGGTGGGGCTCCAGGTCTTCATTGGGCCCCTCTCTGCCATCCCTCTGTGCCTGACCACAATGCTCCCTTGCCTGCAGGCTGCTCAACTCAGCCCCATGCAATGGCCCCTAGGATGGCGGGCTCAGGGCGGGCTCCTGCCTGTCCCTGGCTCCCACTGGCTCTGTGGAGCGCAGTACCACCCCAGGCCCAGCTCTGCCTCCTCCCTGTGCTCTCCGTGCAGTGAAGGCCCAATGGCAGCAGCTGCTCCAGACAACCTGCCTGCCACTGCCATCATTAACAGTATTCTAATATATGAATATATTACAATCTGGCTATCTGTTTACTTATTGGACAATATTTGGGGAGTTTCCAGTTTTGGCAAATACTACTAAAGCTTCTATGAATATTTATGTATTAGTTTTTGTCTAGGTATAAGTTTTTATGTCTCCTGTGTAAATACCTTGGATTTGTAGTTCAAATGATTAGTATGTATTTAATGTGTAGATAATGTAAGTTGAATATATGGTTAATGCAGGCTTAAATTTATATATTTAAAAGCTTCCAAAATGCTTTTAGAAGTAATTGTACCATTCTGTTTATTTTTTTAAAAGACTGGAATATTATGCAGCAATCAAAAATGATGAGTTTGTGTCCTTTGGGACATGGATGAATCTGGAGAACATCATTCTCAGCAAACTGACACAAGAACAGAAAAAGAAATACCGCATATACTCACTCATAGGTGGGTGAGAAAAATTAGAACACATGGACACAGAGAGGCGGTCTACTATACACTGGGGTCTATTGGGGGGAATGGGGGAGGAACGGGGGGGGAGCTGGGGAGGGATAGCCTGGGGATGAATGCCCAGTGTGGGTGAAGGGGAGGAAGGCAGCAAACCACACTGCCATGTGTGTACCTATGCAACTATCTTGCACGTTCTGCACATGTACCCCAAAACCTATAATGCAATAAAAATTAAAAAAAAAAGACTAATTTTCTCACAAAATTAACTCCGTATATTTATTAAAAATCTACTGACCATATACATGTTAATTTATGGCCTCTATTTTATTGATCTGTTTTTATACCAATACCACATGGCATAATTATTTATTTTTATAATACATCTTTTTAAATGATAGTGTAAATTCTTTAGATTTTTGTTTATTCAAAACTTTATGACTATTTTAGATGATGTGTTTTACTATGAAAATATTCTATTCAGATTGTCAACTTTTATTTAAAAAGTCTGATAACAATTCTGATTGGAATTGTGTTAAATTTTTATCTTATTTCTATGTTAAGAAAATAGAAATAAAATTTATCAGCCGGGTGCAGTGGTTCACACCTGTAATCCTAAGACTTTGGGAGACTGAGGCAGGCACATCACCTGAGATCAGGAGTTCAAGATCAGCCTGGCTAATGTGACAAAACCCTGTCTCTGCTAAAAATACAAAAAAATAGCTAGAGGTGGTGATGCTACTCTGGAGGCTGAAGCACGAGAATTGCTTGAACCCAGGAGGGAGAGGTTTCAGTGAGCTGATATAGTACCACTGAACTCCAGCCTGGGTGACAGATAAAGACTCTGTCTCAAAAAAAGGAATATATAAATAAAATTTATATATTAAGAATATGGGAATTTTGGATCCAGAAATATGTATTTTTCCATTTATTTAGGCCTTTAAAAATTTTCCTCTCAAATAGGTAGTTGGGAAAGAGAGGAATATTTCAATAGCCATATCAGATAATTATGGCTGAGTTTGACATACAAACTGAATAAGTGGTCATTAATTAAAGTTCAGGTCACATGAAAACATATAAGGTAATATTTTAAACTCAAGTCTATTAATATTTATTGATCTACTTTGTACTTTGAATTGATTATTTGCATTACTCTGTGAACCAACATTTTCTGAGTGACATATGCATTGGTCATTTAGAAAATGTTAGTTCACAGAGTAATGCAAATATTGGGAGAAGCTGCATGCCTTGAGAGCTTAGACAAAGGGGGAATGTTATCAACGTAATGCCATTGGGGAGTTCTTAAAATAAGCTGCATAGAGTTGATATGCTTCCTGTAAAGATTACATGTAAAGCCTGGGCTGTTGAGATACTCTATGGGGAGGCTAAACAACTGTAGTGTATATTCTTACATAATACAAACATTTGCTTGAGCTGTCAAAAACGATTTCAAAATCTTAGCATTTTTTATTACATGATATTATTGAGAGGCAATCTTCAATGAACCTCTTATACTCCTACACATCTTTTCTGCTTGTGTAAAAATTGCAAGGCTGTGACCTCAGCATCTTTCATACAAGCCACTTTTCAGGATTGTTTATGCAGGTGGAAACCTGAGAGGTGAGACAATGCATCAGGAGAATGTACCACTTAGTGTCACATTAATATTTAGAAAATGTATTACAGTGGATTTCATAAACTCGATTATTTTTGTTTTTCCCTGCGGTGACCTCTGGGCATGCACTGGCTCTCCTGACACACTGTCTCATCAGGTGAAATTTGCAGTACAAGAAACAGGTGCGACTATGCTGACATTCTTGCTACTGTTTTTTCCCGAGTGATCATCTAGTGTGGCTGAGACGGTAGTCTCTTGTCTTCTGTTAACATCCATAGAATGTTCAGGGGTAATTTACCACCTGATATGATTATTTTGGAGGAGATATTCTGCTTTTCCCATTATCCAACTTACTCAAATAGGGTAAAATCCAAATAGCTCTTGCCAGGAGAATGGGAGGCTGACATAACCATGGCTTTCTGGTAAGTGCAGAGAAGAGGCTGATCAGTGGAATTTGAAGGAAGACCCAAGGAATCAGGAGCAGATATTTTGTCCAAACTGTATGTTCAATTGGCAATAAACAGTTTTCTATTTCTTGCCTATTACTGAGAAAGAGTTGAGGACATGGTCGTAAGACAAGAGACAGGGAGAAGGCTCAGTAACAGCTGCCCAGAGTTGGACTAGTGGAACAAATAAAATATTCTAAATTATTTGCTATAAATGAGCTCTGTTATAGGACATCTGAATCTGGTATCACAGAACTCAGGTGAAATTTATGGATGGCCTTCATAGGCTATGAAACCATGAAATTACATATAAAATTGCTTGATGATTCCATTTTTGATAGAATACAATCTATAAATTTTATGAGATTAGCAAAGGGATCCATGATCCCAATAAGATTCAACAAACTATTGACTCTTTATATAAAACACAAAATAATTTGCAGCACTTTTATGAATATACTTGAATCTATTTAGCCTAATCAAAGAGTATTGCCCTTACATATACAGAGATATACACACAGGAACCCCCAAACTGCTCTTCTTCTATCTAACTCAATTTCATTCTCATATGTCCATAATGTAACAGTTTCTGTTAATAATCTAGTAACATTAGTGAGTGTAAAATCAGAATATTAAGTATTTTTTTATTTCTGATTTTGCTATAACGTGAGAAGATAGACCCCAAAAGACTTACTTCAAAAATTTTTATAGCAGACTTTTATTTTTCCAAATTGTCATTACCTTAGAAATGTTGGAAGCTAGAGTGAGGGTCTTATCATCCATGACAGAGTCTATGGGAGGTCTGGGGTTCCCCTCTACAGAACTTATAGGTCCTCTTTCCAAATCATTTGAAGGAGATCCCCCTCTAAATAATGTATATGTGTGCTTTTCAAATCATTTGAAAACCTCTAAGTGATAATAGTATACATGCAAAGATAAAACACTTTTAAATTTGCAAGCAGAAAGGAGAATACTGGGATAATAAGGAATTCTAGAGTCACTATTCTTATAGTAGCCATTTATTCCTCTCTCTATATACTCACCCTTGGAAATCTCTCATTTTTGCTAAGTTTATTGTCTCATATTTATCTATTTATCTAATATTCCCTTTTAATCCTGATGTCCCTGAATTTAGGTGTATTGGTAACAATTCAACACTGGACTTCATTTTGATAAATAATGGCTAGTTGTACAATTGGTTCTATCAAAGGTTAGGATAAAGTTTGTTGGATGGTAAGGCATAGGAAGAGAAATTGTGTGCTCAAATTCACATATATACATAAACTTGAAAATAATTTGAAGTGTTTATTAATTTTTCGGCAGATAAGGCATATTTTCCATGTTTCAAATGAAATCTCTCTGTGTCTGCTGTTATTTATTTCAATATTTTGAGAAAAGTATTCTAAGTACATATTGAACAAGATTATTAAGTGACAATTTTGGTCACTTTCTTCACAGTTTGTGACTGAGCTCTGCCAACATTATTTGGATCAAATTCAATTGTGTTTGTGGATACAGTGGCTGACCATTTGCTCTCCGCATTTCTAGTGCTAATGCAATTGAACAAAGAATTAGCCCCTGTGCAAGGCAGCATCCTGGCCAGTAGCTTTTAAAGCAGAGATGAGAAAGTGCTGTGAAATCTTTGTAGAGAGAGAACAATGGGGCACCTGCTGCCCTGTGTGCTGTCATGGCAACCTCTCACCCAAGGTGTTCTTACTATTTTAAGATGCAGGAATTTCCCATGGGGTTGGAAGCCCCTGGAAGGCATGTGAAAGAGTGCCTTTAGTTTTAATCCATGTGTTTCATAATTTCTGTGTGAAAGTATTTATTTCACTTGTTTTTAATTTTTTTTCCAAACATTTGAAACTCTAGTATAATTTTTTTAAATGAAGGTTTTCATATTCCACTATCAGAACTCTTCCAACATTCTTTTTATATTATTATGCTCTGATTTTTCCATATTAGAAAAATTTTCTCCTAGATATCTAATGTTGTTGTTATTATAGATTAAAACTGCTTTTACATGCATAATGCATCTATCTATCAAAATAAGCTGGCATTGGTATTAATCTAACAGAAGATATTATTTTTTCAGAAGCAAAAACATCTTAATGTTAAATTAGAATTAGGCATATTGAAATGTCTTCTTGGTAGCTTCTTTAGACTCCCCTCTAAAAAACCTATAAAGATGTCAAGTGATCAAAATTCACAGTGACATGGAAAACTAAGATTTAGAATAAAAACCACTAAAACTAGAATTGTGAAAACCTTTTATTAATTTCAATTTGATGGATAGAAAGAACAATCTGGGAACCATTATGCTATGCCCATTCTGGAAAACAATCAGCCCAGCCTTGTGAAAGTGAGGAGGAAAGCCCAGATGAATCTACAAAGAACTAGGGAAGTCAGAATGCTACCCTCCATCTGATTACCTAGTCAGTGACTTAAACACCAAAAAATGTTTCTCCAGCCGTTTTCAGAGTTAAACTCTTATTTATTATCAAACAAAATTATCATCTTCTAAGATCCAGGCCCTTCTGGGAATAAATTATGTTAAAAAAAAAAAAAAAAAAAAAAACTTTGGGAGGCTGAGGCGGGTAGATCCCGAGGTCAAGAGATTGAGACCATCCCAGTCAACATGGTGAAACCTCGTCTCTACTAAAAATACAAAAAATTAGCTGGGCATGGTGGCGCGTGCCTGTAATCCCAGCTACTCAGGAGGCTGAGGCAGGAGAATTGCCTGAACCCAGGAGGTGGAGGTTGCGGTGAGCCGAGATCCCGCCATTGCACTCCAGCCTGGGTAACAAGAGCAAAACTCCGTCCCCCCCCCCCCCAAAAAAAAGTCGTTTTCAACGCATTCTGGTGTATGTAGCTCTCAGAAATAAAGTGACACGAGTAGTTTTGAAATAATAAAAGTCATCTTTTCAGTGCAATATATGGAGTAGAGATTTTGTATGTTGAGTAAAGAAAATGACAATGGTCAGGCTGATCTTACTGTGGTACTATGGAATCAATTGGATGAAAGGTTGTGTGTCACCCAACTTGGCTAGGAACTGGAGATTTCCACTGGCAGTTGAAATGAAGACCTGAATAGGCAATTATACTAGCCCTGGTGGCACAAGAGAAACTGTTGATAGGAACCAGTTGACCTTCAGCTAAGAATGAATATGCGAAAGAAAAAAACATGTAAAATATAAATTAAGCAAAATACTAAACTTTCAGAGGAAGTTGATTTTAAAAGTCTGTTCATGCTTGCAAATTTGACTATAATAAAAATCACCATATTGGTAAATTTCATTATTCATCTTAAGGTACATTTTCTTCATTTTAGAAATCTCTTCACTTATTTATCTGTATCTTTGACATTTAAAAAATAAGTTAATCTTAACTGAATTTCAGCTTCCTTACTTTGTAATTGTGTAATCTTGATAGTATTTATTTATTTATAAAATACATATTTTTATTGTACTTTAAGTTCTGGGGTATATGTGCAGAGCATGCAGGATTGTTACATAGGTATACACATGCCATGGTGGTTTGCTGCCTCCACACCCCTATCATCTACATTACTATTTCTCACAATGTTATCCCTCTACAATCTCCCTACCCACAGCTCTCCCTCCCCTAATACCCCACCCCACAACAGACCCCAGTGTGTGATGTTCCCCTCCCTGTGTCTGTGTGTTCCCATTGTTCAAAACCCACCTATGAGTGAAAACACGCGGTGTTTGGTTTTCTGTTCTTGTGTCCATTTGCTGAGAATGATGGTTTCCAGCTTCATCCATGTCCCCGCAAAGGAAATGAACTTGTCATTTTTTATGGCTGCATAGTTTTCCATGGTGTATATGTGCCACATTTTCTTTATCCAGTCTATCACGGATGGGCATTTTGGTTGGTTCCAGGTCTTTGGATAGTGTTTATTTTAATGTAGTTAACTATATGCCAGGCTGTAGATATACTAGCTAATTTAATATTTACAAATATTTGAAGTATTTTTCTATTCTACCTATGAACAAACTAAGGCACAGACATGACACATAATTGCTAGTGAAAAGTGGAGCCTGGTTCCAAATTTCAGGCTTACAATGACGCTATACTGCTTCTGATGTCAGTTATACTGATCTGTGTCATAGAGACTATGGGAGTGTTGAAAAGATTCACAGCTTCTGTGGATTACAGCTTGTATACTATAAATTTGCAATGAATATGAGCTTTAAAAAATAAATATTTTAGAATAAAGACATAATTTTAAAGTCAGCATAATATTGCATGAGTAAGAGAATAAAATTTATGTAAACGTATGTGCAGCAAAACTTATTGAATGAGCTTTACCACAATGTGTGATAGGACTGTAGGTGAGAGATGTGAATAAGCACGTGTGCATGTACATGTATACATTTGTAGTTTGTTTTCCTTCTAGATTTGTTACAAGTTGAACAGGGAGAGGTGGATTATTAAAGAAGATGGCAGGGGACAATGCATTTGACATTTAGTTTCTGTACAGACTTTTCTGTGTATAATTAATAGAAGTATTAGCCTAAAATTTATTGTTTAGAATATGTGAAATAACAAAGGAGTTGACACTATTGCACTGCTCTCTGTTTTTCATCTATCTATCTATCTATCTATCTATCTATCTATCTATCTATCTATCTATTATCTATCATCATCCAACTACCTACCTACTTACCTATCTAATAAACTCATCTCAAATGTCTTATTGAACAATGAAAAAAGCACAAAAATAGATTGATGGGTACATAAATGGAGTGGATAGATAAAAGATGGATGGATGGATGGATGGATGGATGGATGGATGGATGGATGGGTAGACGGATGGATGGATGGGTAGACGAAACTGAATTGTAAATTATTAAGTTATTTTTCATGTCCTAATGTACACTTAAATGAAATGAAAGACTTTCAAAAAGCAAATTTTATGTCTGAAAACATACAATTACTCGATAAAAGTAAATCTTAAAGTAAGAGACATTTAAATTAGAAAGAGAAGTTCCAGGAAGGGCCTGAACTATTTTATTATATCCTTATTTTTAAATTACTTTTTGTGATATTCTAGTAGATACTTTGCTTGTTCCTATTGTAAATTGAACATTTGTAATTATGTAATTTTTATGGCATAAAACATGATGTAATAATAAGGAGTGAAATAATTCTATCAAGCTAGTTAATATATTAATCTCCTCAAATATACAACATTTCTGTGATGAGAACATTTGAAATATACTCTCTTATCAATTTTAAAATTTACAGTACTCTTACTATTAACTATATTTACCAAGTTGTGCAATAGAACCTCCTAAAAGGGGGAAAAAACCCACCATGTTCCTCTTGTCTAAGATTTTGTAGCTTTTGACCATCATCTCTCCATTCTCCTACCCCCAGCCTCTATAATCATCATTCTACTCTATGCTTCTATTAGTTGAGTTATTTTAGGTTCCACACATTCTCAAGAAGAAGACATATGAATGGCCAGTAGATACGTGAAAAGATACTCAACATTGCTGATCTTTACAGAAATGCAAATTAAGACCACAATGAGATACTATATTACACCTGTCAGACTGGCTTTTATCAAAAAGGCAAAAGGTGGTAAGTTTTGGTGAGGATGTGGAGAAAAGGAAATCCTATACACTGTTGGTGTGAATATAAATTAGTATAGCCATTCTGGGAAATGATATAGAGGTCCCTCCAAAAACTGACTACGTAGATATGTAATAATTGTTTTTATTAATATATGGGAATATTTATGTAGCTATTCATGTAGAATAAAGATTCTGAAGTTGTCCCCAGAATAAGTCAACCAGATAGAAACTGGAAGCTGTAAGATGCTAACTCATTTGAGAAAGATATGGAAGTCTTTAACACTAGGGATTTAAGCATTCGTGGAATGAATGACCCCTTGTTAGGAACATGGTAGAACTGCATGTACTTGTGGTGGCTGAACTTTAAATTTTCTCTAAATACTGTCATCCTATAGTTCTGTATTGAAATAAAGAAGGTAAGAAAACATGTTCTGATGACTCTTGAACTTATTGCTTGTATTTTTGGCTTAATTATCCTCTGCTACTATATTTTTCAGGAATTTCAAGCCTTTTACCTGTAGATAATCCAAAATCTTAAATCCTGAATATAACTGGATATTATTCAATCAACCATTTTATTTAATACCAAAAAATGCTTGGAAAACTTAATTTTATTTTCCAAAATTAATCAGCGAATGACCAATTTCTGAATAGAAACTGCATATTGTACTGAGTGCCTATGATTTTAATTCTTTTCTGCTCCCAGCTAAAATTTGTTTCTGACTCTGTTCATGACATCTTCATATGATGCCTAGAAATGCAAAAGTTATCTTGGCTCCCTTTAAGTAGAAAGCAAAAGCTTGAAATAGTAGGAATAAAAAGAAGATAAAGGTTAGCAAATATGTGAGCTATGTGATCAATAGTACATGATTCACTACATGTCATGAGAAAAAGAAAGACTCAAGCCTGATTCATATTTCTGGTTTGTGCAGTGAAATTTAGAATTAGGGGAAGAATCATAGGAGGAATTTGGCAAAATATTTTAAGGACACATGAGGATGGTCATTCTGGATGTATTTAGTTGGAAGTGTTCATGGAAAAATCCAAACCAAGTAACCATGCTGACATTTAAATCCAAATCAGTTATCTGGATATATTTAGTTTAAAGTGTTCATGGAAAAATCGAAATCAAGTTATCATGTTGGCATTTAAATAAGGAATCTGAAACTCATGGCAGAAACTAGCTATGGAAGTAATTGTTTGATAGCTATAAGCATATAGCCTATAGGCAAAACTACAGATCCAGAAGTGACTACCCCAGAAAACCAGCATGGAGGGAGGAGAACAGTGGATTGAAAATCTAGGGAACTCTCTTAATAGGAGAAAGTGGAAGAAATTTTTCTCTCTGTTAATGTTTTCTTTCATTATGGAAATGGAAGAAATTTTTCTCTCTGCTAATGTTTTCTTTCATAATGGAAGAAGTTCATCTGGCCCAGCACTCACTCCTGTTTCTGCCCTCTCATCTGCCCTTCATCAGATTGGTGACTTCAGAAAGAGAAGTAAGCATGCATATCTTGAGTATCTGGTCACTTTTTCTCTTTCTTTTGGGTACAATACTACCTGTAGAGAACTTATATTTTGCCTTGTTCCATGCATGGGATGGCAGAGTCCTGACTCTCCAGGGAGTGTCTGCTGATAAAAAGCCATACCTTCCAAGACTACATTTATCAGTAATAATCATTTGATTGTTTTTCTTCTGCGGGCCTGAAACTTAATATTTTTGTCACAACAGTGTTATAATTTAGAAAAGATAGAGAAATATTATTCATTGGGCTCCTACAAACCCCAAACAAACATGAGGTATTATTTACTAGGCTCCTGCAGACTCTGAAAAAAGAAGATGAAGGGCCCATAAAACAGATTGGGGAATTGTTGTTACAGAGCCAAGAGCGGTGAGATCGTCCCCTGTTTTAGTAACAGAGTCTCTGGGATAAGGGAGCAAGAGGATATACAGCCACCTCCCGTGGTTAGTCTCCCACACATTCTCTCCAAGAAGGGTTGTGTCCTAATAAAGAGGTCAATTTCCAAAATTTACGTGTTATGGCTATTGGTAACCCTTCCTCAAACCAAGCAGCTGTTAGTGTTTTGTATGATATATAAAAAATCCTATTTGGCTTCTACAAACTACTCAAGCAGGGACATATTAATTTTATTGCATGTGCTTGGACAAATACATCTTAATTAATTGATGAAGGAAAGCGGATACATTCTATCAAGCAGATAGTATTCTAAGTATTAGATGTACCCTTGTAGATGATTCTTCATTCCAGTTTTGTAAAAGGAATGCCTAGTGGCTATTTGATGTGCTTACATCTGTTGCCTTTCTAGTAGATCAGTAAAGACTCTGGTACCAGCTATACTCCTAGGTGAAAAGAGAATGAACAAGCAATTGACATCTCATATTGGACGGTCACTTACAAGCTCAAGACAGCTATTATTTTCCCTTTCTAAAAGCATTATACTGCTAATATTGAAAAAGGTCACGGTCTTATAATACATCGGAAATTAGAGTTCATTTTAATCATAATATAATAATCTAAATGCCATTATACTTACTCAAAGGTCACTTTCAACACTTTTCCCTTTGGGGCAAAAACATAGTAAGAGGAATATGTTTTGACAAAGTTAATCCTATTTCAGAGCTTATTTATTCTAAAAATTCTTTAGTTCATGCATTGTCAGATATACAAGACATACACACAAATACAAAACCCTAGAAACTCTGAAATGGCTAAAATTATCTTTTTGAAAGATGAGTTAATTGTGTTCTTTTTTTTTTTAATTTTTATTGCATTATAGGTTTTGGGGTACATGTGCAGAACGTGCAAGATAGTTGCATAGGTACACACATGGCAGTGTGTTTTGCTGCCTTCCTCCCCCTCACCCACACTTGGTATTCATCCCCAGTCTATCCCCCCCAGCCCCCCCCCCGCTGTCCCTCCCCCATTTCCCCCAACAGTCCCCAGTGTATAGTAGACCGCCTCTCTGTGTCCATGTGTTCTCATTTTTCTCACCCGCCTATGAGTGAGTATATGCGGTATTTCTTTTTCTGTTCTTATGTCAGTTTGCTGAGAATGATGTTCTCCAGATTCATCCATGTCCCTACAAAGGACACAAACTCATCATTTCTGATTGCTGCATAATATTCCATGGTGTATATGTGCCACATTTTCCCAGTCCAGTCTATCATCGATGGGCATTTGGGTTGGTTCCAGGTCTTTGCTATTGTAAACAGTGCTGCAATGAACATTCGTGTGCATGTGTCCTTATAGTAGAACGATTCACAGTCTTTTGGATAGATACCCAGTAATGGGATTGCTGGGTCAAATGGAATTTCTATTTCTAGGTCCCTGAGGAATCGCCACACTGTCTTCCACAATGGTTGAACTAATTTACACTCCCACCAACAGTGTAAGAGTGTTCCTATTTCTCCACATCCTCTCCAGCATCTGCTGTCTCCAGATTTTTTAATGATCACCATTCTAACTGGTGTGAGATGATATCTCAATGTGGTTTTGATTTGCATCTCTCTAATGACCAATGATGATGAGCACTTTTTCATATGTTTGTTGGCCTCATGTATGTCTTCTTTTGTAAAGTGTCTGTTCATATCCTTTGCCCATTTTTGAATGGGCTTGTTTGTTTTTTTTTCTGTAAATCTGTTTGAGTTCTTTGTAAATTCTGGATATCAGCCCTTTGTCAGATGCGTAAACTGCAAAGATTTTTTCCCATTCTGATGGTTGTCGATTCACTCTAGTGACTGTTTCTTTTGCCGTGCAGAAGCTGTGGAGTTTGATTAGGTCCCATTTGTCTATTTTGGCTTTTGTTGCCAATGCTTTTGGTGTTTTGTTCATGAAGTCCTTGCCTACTCCTATGTCCTGAACGGTTTTGCCTAGATTTTCTTCTAGGGTTTTTATAGTGTCAGGTCTTACATTTAAGTCTTTAATCCATCTGGAGTTAATTTTAGTGTAAGGTGTCAGGAAGGGGTCCAGTTTCTGCATTCTGCACATGGCTAGCCAGTTTTCCCAACACCATTTATTAAATAGGGAATCCTTTCCCCATTGCCTGTTTTTGTCTGGTTTATCAAAGATGATATGGTTGTAGATATGTTGTGTTGCCTCCGATGTTTCTGTTCTGTTCCATTGGTCTATATCTCTGTTTTGGTACCAGTACCATGCTGTTTTGATTACTGTAGCCTTGTAGTATAGTTTGAAGTCTGGTAGCGTGATGCCTCCCGCTGTGTTCTTTTTGCTTAGAATTGACTTGGCTATGCAGGCTCTTATTTGGTTCCATATGAAATTCATGGTGGTTTTTTCCAGTTCTATGAAGAAATTCAATGGTAGTTTGATGGGGATAGCATTGAATGTGTAAATTACTTTGGGCAGTATAGCCATTTTCACAATATTGATTCTTCCTAACCACGAACATGGAATATTTCTCCATCTGTTTGTGTCCTCTCTTATTTCGTTGAGCAGGTGTTTGTAGTTTTCCTTAAAGAGGTCCCTTACATTCCTAGTGAGTTGTATTCCTAGGTATTTTATTTTCCTTGTAGCGATTGTGAATGGCAGTTCGTTCTTGATTTGGTTCTCTTTAAGTCTGTTATTGGTGTATAGGAATGCTTGTGATTTTTGCACATTGATTTTATATCCTGAGACTTTGCTGAAGTTGCTTATCAGTTTCAGGAGCTTTTGGGCTGAGGTGATGGGGTCTTCTAGGTATACTATCATGTCATCTGCAAATAGAGACAATTTGGCTTCCACCTTTCCTATTTGAATACCCTTTATTTCTTTATCTTGCCTGATTGCTCTGGCTAGAACTTCCAGTACTATGTTGAATAGAAGTGGTGAGAGAGGGCATCCTTGTCTAGTGCCGGATTTCAAAGGGAATGCTTCCAGTTTTTGCCCATTAAGTATGATATTGGCTGTTGGTTTGTTGTAAATAGCTTTTATTACTTTGAGATATGTTCCATCAATACCAAGTTTATTGAGGGTTTTTAGCATAAAGGGCTGTTGAATTTTGTCAAATGCCTTCTCTGCGTCAATTGAGATAATCATGTGGTTTTTGTTTTTGCTTCTGTTTATGTGGTGAATTACATTTATAGACTTGCGTATGTTGAACCAGCCTTGCATGCCCGGGATGAATCCTACTTGATCATGATGGATAAGTTTTTTAATGTGCTGTTGCAATCGATTTGCCAGTATTTTATTGAAGATTTTTGCATCTATGTTCATCATGGATATTGGCCTGAAGTTTTCTTTTCTTGTTGAGTCTCTGCCAGGTTTTGGTATCAGGATGATGTTGGTCTCATAAAATGATTTGGGAAGGGTTCCCTCTTTTTGGATTATTTGGAATAGTTTCAGTAGGAATGGTACCAGATCCTCTTTGTGTGTCTGGTAGAACTCAGCTGTGAACCCATCTGGACCTGGGCTTTTTTTGTGTGGTAGGCTCTTAATTGCTGCCTCAACTTCTGACCTTGTTATTGGTCTATTCATAGTTTCGGCTTCCTCCTGGTTTAGGCTTGGGAGGACACAGGCGTCCAGGAATTTATCCATTTCTTCCTTATTTACTAGTTTATGTGCATAGAGTTGTTTGTAGTATTCTCTGATGATGGTTTGAATTTCTGTGGAATCTGTGGTGATTTCCCCTTTATCGTTTTTCATTGCATCTATTTGGTTGTTCTCTCTTTTATTTTTTATCAGTCTGGCTAGTGGTCTGTCTATTTTGTTGATCTTTTCAAAAAACCAGCTCTTAGATTTGTTGATTTTTTGAAGGGTTTTTCTTGTCTCTATCTCCTTCAGTTCTGCTCTGATCTTAGTTATTTCTTGTATTCGGCTAGGTTTTGAGCTTTTTTGATTTTGCTCCTCTAGCTCTTTCAATTTTGACGATAGGGTGTCAATTTTGGATCTCTCCACTTTTCTCATGTGGGCACTTATTGCTACATATTTTCTTCTACAGACTGCTTTAAATGTGTCCCAGAGATTCTGGTACGTTGTGTCTTCATTCTCGTTGGTTTCAAAGAACTTCTTTATTTCTGCCTTCATTTCATTGTGTATCCAATCAACATTCAAGAGCCAGTTGTTCAGTTTCCATGAAGCTGTGCGGTTCTCAGTTATTTTCTGAATTCTGAGTTCCAACTTGATTGAACTATGGTCTGAGAGACTGTTTGTTATGATTTCCGTTGTTTTGCATTTGCTGAGGAGTGCTTTACTTCCAATTATGTGGTCAATTTTGGAGTAGGTGTGATGTGGTGCTGAGAAGAATGTATATTCTGTGGATTTGGGGTGGAGAGTTCTGTAAATGTCTATCAGGTTTGCTTGTTCCAGGTCTGAGTTCAAGTCCTGGATATCCTTGTTAATTTTCTGTCTGGTTGATCTGTCTGCTATTGAAAGTGTAGTGTTAAAGTCTCCCACTATTATTGTGTGGGAGTCTAAGTCTCTTTGTAAGTCATTAAGAACTTACCTTATATATCTGGGTGCTCCTACATTGGGTCCATATATGTTTAGAATCGTTAGCTCTTATTGTTGTATCGATCCTTTTACAATTATGTAGTGACCTTCTTTGTCCCTTTTGATCTTTGTTGCTTTAAAGTCTATTTTATCAGAGATGAGAATTGCAACTCCTGCTTTTTTTTTGCTCTCCATTTGCTTGGTAAATCTTCCTCCATCCCTTTATTTTGAGCCTTTGTGTATCTTTGTGTGTGAGGTGGGTTTCCTGGATACAGCACACCGATGGGTTTTGGTTTTTTATCCAATTTGCCAGTCTGTGTCTTTTGATTGGTGCATTTAGCCCATTTACATTCAGGATTAATATTGTTATGTGTGAATTTGATACTGCCATTTTGATGCTATCTGGCTGTTTTGCCCATTGGTTCATGTACATTCTTCATTTTGTTGATGGTCTTTAGCATTTGGTATGCTTTTAGGATGGCTGGAACTGGTTGTTTCTTTCTATGTGTAGTGCCTCTTTCAGGAGCTCTTGTAAAGCAGGCCTAGTGGTGACAAAATCTCTGAGTACTTGCTTGTTCGTGAAGGATTTTATTTTTCCTTCACTTATGAAGCTCAGTTTGGCTGGATATGAAATTCTGGGTTGAAAGCTCTTTTCTTTAAGGATGTTGAATATTGGCCCCCACTCTCTTCTGGCTTGTAGAGTCTCTGCCGAGAGATCTGCTGTGAGTCTGATGGGCTTCCCTTTGTGGGTGACCCGACCTTTCTCTCTGGCTGCCCTTAGTATTTTCTCCTTCATTTCAACCCTGGTGAATCTGATGATTATGTGCCTTGGGGTTGCTCTTCTTGCAGAGTATCTTTGTGGTGTTCTCTGTATTTCCTGGAGTTGAGTATTGAGCTGTCTTGCTAGGTTGGGGAAATTTTCCTGGATAATATCCTGAAGAGTGTTTTCCAGCTTAGATTCATTCTCTTGATCACATTCTGGTACACCTATCAAACGTAGGTTGGGTCTCTTCACATAGTCCCACATTTCTTGGAGATTTTGTTCATTCCTTTTTGTGCTTTTTTCTTTAATCTTGGTTTCACGTTTTATTTCATTGAGTTGATCTTCAATTTCTGATATTCTTTCTTCTGCTTGGTCAATTCGGCTGTTGAAACTTGTGCATGCTTCGCGAAGTTCTCGTGTTGTGTTTTTCAGCTCCTTCAATTCATTCATATTCCTCTCTAAGTTGTCCATTCTTGTTATCAATTCCTCGAATTTTTTTTTTCAAATCTTTTTTCAAGGTTCTTAGTTTCTTTGCACTGATTTAGAACATGTTCTTTTAGCTCAATGAAGTTTCTCATTATCCACTTTCTGAAGTCTGATTCCGTCATTTCATCACACTCATTCTCCGTCCAGCTTTGTTCCCTTGCTGGTGAGGAGTTTTGGTCCTTTGTAGGAGGTGAGGTGTTTTGGTTTCGGGTGTTTTCCTCCTTTTTGCGCTGGTTTCTTCCCATCTTTATGGATTTATCCACCTGTCGTCTTTGTAGTTGCTGATTTTTCAATTGGGTCTCTGTGTGGATGCTGAGATTGTTGATGATGAAGTATTTCTGTTACTTAGTTTTCCTTCTAGTGGTCTAGCCCCTCTGCTGTATGAGTGCTGAGGTCCACTCCAGGCCCCGTTTGTCTGGAGTATACCTGTAGCAGCTGTGGAAGAGTGAGGGATGATACCAGTTTCTTCTTCTGCTGTCTTTGTTCCAGAATGATGCCCGCCAAATGTCAGTCTGATTAGTCCTTTTTTTGCGGTGACTCTTTGGATATACAGGGGTCAGGGGGCTGCTTAAGGAGACAGTCTGTGCTTTATAGTAGCTCCAGTGCTGAGCTGTGAGCTCCGTTGTTCATTCAGGGTTGTTGGGAGGTTGTTTATGTCTGCTGTAATAGCACTCATAAAACACCACCCTTTTATTTCCCCCCCTTATATGCACTGTTTCAGGGAGTTGGGGCTTTCTTTATGAGTATCTGTTGCACTGTCCTGCCCCACTAGGTGGCAGTCTATTCACTATTTGCCTGCCGGGGCTCTGACCCACTAGCGCGGTTCTGCCCTGTTGCTGCTGGGCTCCCTTCTGCTGTGGAGAGCTCCCGTCTCCTGGGAGTCTCTCTGTTATGGCAGGTTGCCTCGGCAATGGCAGGCTGCTTCGGCCCTGGGCGGTACTTCAATAGGGGTGGATTGTGTCAGCGGTGGTGGACGCCCCTCCCTCACCAGGCTGCACCGTCCTAGATGCCGGCAGCAAAACTCTCAGCGCCAAGCGTCTCCAGTCATTGCCCTGCTTGTCCCTGTGAGGGTGGGACCCGCTGAGCCAGATTACCCAGCTCCCTGCCTCAGAGTCCGTCCTCTCTCTCTCTCCCTGCCTCTCTGCGAGCTTAAAGTTCGACTCTCTCACTGGCGCCCTAGGAGCCTGCCGATAGGGCACTGGGATCCCTGTGATCTCCCGTGCCACTGCCCACTTCACCGGCTCAGATCACGCTTCCCAGAAAACTCCCAGGAAACTCCTAGTCTGGCTCACTGTCCAAGTCCCATTCAATCAGATGGACGCGCCAATCTGCCCTTCAAACTCTCAGATTGCCGGTTTAACAGGGCGCCCAGACCAGTGAGTTCCCTGCCGGGTCCTGCTGCGGCACCGGCCTAAGCGGCGCCGGCCGAAGCGGCCGCGCCAGAGGGCTGCGTTAGCCGGTTTTACTTTACTAGCGTCCTGTGGGACTTTCAACGCTCTGTGGGCTAGAAAAGTCCATCCGAGAATGCGGCTAGGACTCACCCTCTGTGCCATCACTGAGAGCTGCAATCCTGAGTCGCTTCTACGACGCCATCTTGCCGGGTCTCCCCAATTGTGTTCTTAATAGCAAAGAACACAATACATCAAAAGCATTTCAACCTGAAAAAAATCATATTAATTGTTTCATGACTATGATTATTTCAATAGCTCTTGCTCCCAGACCCCAGAACTTCCTTATCTTCTAGATTCTATTATAGACAAAAGGGGTTTGCTTCTCTCAGAAAAAATATAATCATGTCTTTGTGTCTTTGCCTCTCTTTTTCTGCCTCTCATTTATATGTGTCTGCATATATAGACATATAATATGTATATTATATATATATACATGTAAACTATTAAAATTAAAAAGTCTATTATTTTATGGTCTCTCCTTATTTCATGTTGTCTGTTTAATTAGTTGAGGATAGATTTTCTTCTTCTTCATTACTAATCCTAAAAAATTTTGCCTCATTCTCTGGTATGCATGACTGCTGGATAATAGGATTGAAAAGATGGTTTCTGTCTCAGAATTTTTATTTATCTTAATTCTGTATTAGACTTGTCTGTTCGATTCTTTTGGCCCATAGTGTATTAGCTCAAATTGGCCATTTTTTTAAGTTGACATATGCTGACATATCCCTGTGTCTACAAAGTTGGACTTAAGTTTAATATTTCTTGAGTCTACAAACACTCATGAATTTTTGCATACATATCTGCGTGCATGCATACAATCATGTCTTTAGTTATTAATTCCATAGAATGTTGTTTTCTTTGAGAAATAATTTGATGTCTCCTTCAAACTGGATTTTTCATGCAAAGGGAGGAGACACAATACTTAAATTGGTTATTAAATATTTTATTGGAATACTGCCTATGAAACAGACATTAATATGTGGAAAGCTTAGCATGTATCACTGATAGCTAAACTGCCATGCATATTATGTATTCTGTCTTTTGGCCTTAGGATATAAAGCAAAAAAAAAAAAATATTGATAATCACAAGTGAAAGTTATCTGATTAAAGTATTCTGATAATTTGTTCTACAATAATAATCCATGACCAAGAAAAGTGTTCAACTCATAATTTTGCCTTTTAATATGTAATTTTTATATAATGAAGATATTCTCACCATTTCCATTTTCAAAGACTAGATGCATAACTATCTTTAGGTAACTGAATGTTGATATATATTTATACAAAGAGTAAGATCAGATCATTATAAACATGGAAATATTTCTTTTCATCTTCAATATGTGATTCGACTTTCATGTTTGAAGAAGAAAATCAGTATTTATCCCAAATCTTTTTGGTATTTAAATAAAAATAGCTACTCATATTGTAGAATAATTCTATAACAAGCTTACTTTAATTTGTTAAAATTTACTATACTTCTCTATATCATAGTTGTACTTTCATAAATGTATACATTTGTACAATATTTATTCTGTCATTTTAAAAACTAACATTCTATAAAGTAGATCATTTAAAGAAACAATATTGGCTATTCATTTTGTATGTCTAATATTCTCAGCATATTATTATTATATAATGTCTTGTTGTCCTGCCCAAATCATAGGAGTGGATAAAAAACTAAAAATATTATGATGGTCATACTATTTTTACCTCTTCACCTAAGTTGATTAATCCTGTGGGTTAAACTTTGATGCAAATTGGCTTGATGAGCATTTTTTCTTGAAATTTTTCAAACTCAACCTAGAATTATAAATTCAATATTGCTCTAATGGTGAAATGTTAAGGATGTGAGACACGGAGGTGATAACCATGGCCCCAACCATTAGGAAATAATGAAGCTGTTATCTGGGATTTAAAATTAGGAGAGATAGGAAGATAATTGTAAAGCTATCAGGATCTGGTTCTAAGTTATTCCATCCCTGTATTTAACCTTAACCTTTACAAACTTTATGAGTCAATGACCTCTGCTTTTTCCATAAGCCCTGTGAGCTTTGGTTACTTTCAATCAAATGGAACTTGAAACAGAGCTAAAGGGAGGGAAATAGGAGGGAAAAATCAGGACCATGGAGGGAGGGAGAATCTCTGTTCCAGAAAGCAAGGCTCTTTCAAGGTCAAGAGACCTGGAATAGACACTCTTGACTTAACCAGATGAACTTCTGATGTTTTTATTTTATCCAAAGCCCTATATCAACTTTTATGACTCCTTAACCTTTCTTCTTTCCACTGGACGAGAGTGTACTGCATTTGAAGCACCAATCTCACTGTTTGTTTCAATCCCACCTCTCACCCCTCAACCTCTAAACAGTCCTTGACAGGGAGCACAGTGGCGTTTACTTATTCCCATCCCTTGTTCAACACACAAGCACGGATTTTCCTAAAGGATCCTAGGACATCTTCTCATATCCCCTCACCAAGCTCACATGACTCTTGTTCATTTTTTCTAGAAAGTCATGTCTCTGAAAGCATCCCAACCTACACGTCAAATATGACAAGAACTGTAAGGGTCTGAGATTTGAATTTGCTTACAAGCTATTGTTAGTTTGCTGTCAAAACATACAAGACTCCTTAGATAGAAAAAAAGATACTTTATCATGCATAATCTAGCTGGCAGCATGAGCTTCATGTTCACGCTGGTTCTCCTTGCCAACCTGCCCTGCCAAGTTCCAGGAAAGTGACACTAAGCCAGGTTTAGGAGGATGCAGTACATACTGTGAGATTTTATTACAGTTGAAGAACCCCAGGCTAAAGAAGCCATGATCCTTTGTAAGGGGGTGCAAGCAAACCTGCCCAAGTGGATGGAGACATTACATATATACATACTACATTGAATAACAAATCTGCTTTCTGCTTCAGAGAAAGAAATTATATCTGTTTTCCAAACGTGCTGAACATACAAACATCCATGAAAAGATAGTCTGGAACAATGGATGTAAGTGCCTCTACTGCAAGATATAGGAAGAAATATGAACAACCCATGGATATTTGACTCCCAGTACCCATTTTGATTTATTTCTCTCAGAGCACTAGAATTGCTGATGAGTTAATATGCCCACAGTAGTGAGGGTCTGAACTTTATTGTGGCTGTCAATTATATTTTTTAAATAGAAATCAAATCATAATGAAGAATAGTTGTGCTTCAGGGCAGATTATATTCACATTCTCAGTTCCCACTGATTTAGATAATTTAGGTGCTGAGATTTCAGAATTTTGAATTTATGAATTTAAATGGGAGTTCAGGCCTTGAGTTGATGTGATAATGGGATGAGAACTTTGAGATCTTTGGATGTGGTGAATACATTTTGCATTTGGAAGTGACAGCAAGCTTTGGGCAATATAGGGAAGACTGTGATGTGGAGAATGACAGAACCTCCTAAGGAGTCCACACCCAGCTCCCCGGAACCTGTGAACATGTCATATTGCATAGTGAAGGGGTTTTTGCAGAATCTAAGGTCACAGATTATAGAATTGGGAGATTATCATGGATTACATTGGTATACCAAATCTAATCACATGAATCTTTGAAAATGGATAACTTTTCCAGCTAGAGAAGACATGTTTCATAAAGAGAAGACAGAGCCATTTGAAGTGTGCAAAGGACCTGAAATTCTGTTGCTGGTTTGAAGATGGAAAGGGCAGCATGATGAGAGATGCAGGAGGTCTTAAAGAGCTAGAAGAGTCTTTGGCAAGGAAACCAGGACCTCAGACCTATAGCTGTATAGATATGAATCCTGCCAACAATCTGAATGATGTCAGAAGTGAATTATCCCACAGAGCCTCCAGAAAAAAGCCAAGGCCAGTTAACACCTTAATTTTGGCCTTATAAAACCAGAGCAGAAAGGAAGCAGAGAGCCCATATGGATTTTGACCTTTAAAACTGTGAGATAATAATGTTTGTCCTTTAAAGCCACTGTTTATACGTATGTTTATTTACTGTAGAGCTAAAAGTAAACAGATATACTTCCAGTTTTGAATTGAATATGGCTATAAAGCTTTGCATTGGCCAGAGCAGTCTGAAGTCAACAGAAAGTTATGAGATCTGTTGGACATTTCACAAAAGAATGGAAAATAAACTATTTCATCTATGAAAATTGAAAGCAGTATTTAAAGGAAGTAAGATAAACGTTCATGATTATATCTCAAAAAGCGGAGAGTCTAATATATTGATAATTTGTGATACAAATTTGGAAATATGTAAATCCTTACTGTGAAAATGGGTAACTGTAATGAAGCAGATTCACAAAATATATGTTATACAGCAGTTAAAAACAAATGGAGTATCTCTCAATGAATCAACAATAATGGTTCTTGAAAACAGAAGTTTATATAAAAGATGAAACTGTTAGAGGAATAGGTGAAATATGATGTAATTTAGTCTGTGCACCAAAGCAAAGACATTTTAGAAGAGAAATTGAAAGCTATTTATGAATCGTAAGCACAGAATGGCATAATTTGACTTGAAATTTAGCTATCACGTTGGTGTTAAGAAGGAGGGCAATTTATGGAAAGAAGACAAGAGAGATTAATTAGTAACCTACATGGTTACTCAGGCAAGTGAGAGTAGTAGCATGTTTTAGGGTGGTAACAGTGGAGATAAAGAGATGTGCTTATGGTATGGAGAGACTGTAAAGGTAGAATTGACAATATTTGTTTCTAGATGCAATATGAGGAGTGAGATAATGAGTGAATTCAAAAATACTGCAAGTATTTCGTTCAGTGTGAGCAATGCAAATAATGGAATTGCCACTAATTGTAATTGGGAATGATTACAGGAGCAGTATATAGGGAATCTATTATCTCCTAACTCATTGTATGTTTGATAGTCTTCTTTGAATTCTGACTGATAGTCAGTAGTGTACACATGATGTTTAAAACAATGCAACTGAATGAGATCAAAGAGGATGCAAGTTTCCATTAAGAAGAATCCAAATGCTGAGACCAAAGAGGGCATTCTAAGCCTTAATAACTGAGATGAGGAGAAACCAGCAAAGAAAACCAAGAAGTAGCAGCCAGTGTGGCAGGAGTAAAGCCAGGAGGTCAAGAAAATGATTCCAAAAGAATAAAATGATCAAGACTATCAAACATTAATGATAGGTCAAGTAAGACTGAATTTAGGAAAACAAATAGTTTTCATTGATAAGATTATTTTTGTCCATTGCTGGGGACAAAATCTTGTTTTGACTGGGTTAATGCAACAAGGGAATGATAATTTGGGACAGTGAATATAGAAAACTACCTTAAGTAACTTTGCTTTTAAGAGGCAAGAATGAAGGAGGGACTAGCTGGAGTGGAATACTGAGTCAAGGGATTTTAAAAATAAATAAGATATTACATAAGAGCAATCAAGAAGTGAGAAAGAAATTGAGCAGACAGATGATAATACAGAACTTCTGAAGCAGAATAATTGAGGACATAAAAATGAACAGGACTTTGGCTTCATCCATGTCTCTGCAAAGGACATGAACTCATCCTTTTTATGGCTGAATAGTATTCCATGGTATATATGTGCCACAAAAGTGACACAAGAACAGAAAACCAAACATGTGGTGTTTGGTTTTCTGTTCTTGTGTCACTTTTGTGGCATGGACATAGGGAGGGGAACATCACACACCAGAGCCTGTCAGGGGCTGGGGGCCTAGGGGAGGGATAGAAGGGGTTGGGGGTTTGGGAAGGGATAGAATTAGGAGAAGTACCTAATGTAGGTGATGGGGGGGATGGATGCAGCAAACTACCATGGCTCATGTATACCTATGTAACAAACCTGCATGTTCTCACATGTACACCAGAACTTAAAGTATTGTAAATAAATTAAATAAATAAATTGTAAAAAGGCAACAATTTAGATGCCATCAGAGCCAATTTGCCATTATCTTCGATGTTTCCAAATGTAAATATGTCACTTTGTTGTGGTCTGGCTCCATTAATATTGCTACAGTATATCAAAGAATGTTTTTACATCTACAAAAATAATGAAAAGGAATTAGTTCACAAGGGAAGAGGTGAGTCGCATGTGTCTATGAAAGCCTGCAGACAGTTCACTCATCGTAGCACACAGAAAGGTAGAGTAGGTGGGTGCAGATAAAAGTAGGTGCATCCATGTGCTCTGAGGGTATTTGAAAACTCTTCTATTTCTTTTCTCAATAAAGCAAGAAACTAGGTCACCAGTTAAAACTGAGAAAAAGAAATGGGGTGTTAGATGTTCCTGTAAAAACAAGGTGTGAAAAATCCATCTAGGAAAGTGGGAAAACTTGAAAACTAAGGAAATGATGTAGGATTGCTAGGCAACACCGAGAGCCCAATTAAGGTAAGTAACCAGGAATTTGAAATAAGACCATGTGATTTTATTCTCTGTTTTTCCTTCACTTGCATTAGGCAATTCAAGTGACTTCCAAACGTGGTAGGTGGGACTTAGCCAGGGTGGAATGTTTCTAGGCCAATATTAAAAAAGGTGAGAGAAGCAAGGGGGTTGATTGTGTATGCAAAAGAGTGATTGAAATAGAGTGAAAACTAGACTAACAGGAAGAAAAGAAAATGAGGACATGCATGGGATGGGACAAAAAAACTTCAATGATAAAGTTCTCACTGTAAATCTTAATGGATTAAAGCAATTTGGAGTTTTGTTCAAAAGATACAAAGTGGTAGAGTGAGAGCAGGATTCTTGGAATTGGGTCCAATGAGGTTTTTAGTAACGACCTCACTCTAGGATATAAACTTGGGAGCAGATTAGGGAGTTAGTGAATTGTAAGGAGGAAGATTAAGGAAGTTGGGAAACTCAAATCCTTGGGTAGTAGATAGATGATCAAATTTTCATCAAGAGTTATGATTGGAGTCATGTTAAATAGGATCAACTTAAGCGTTCATCCATGTATAAACAGATAAAGAAAATGTGGTACATACATCAACGAAGTACTCTTCAGTCACAATAAAAGAAAGCATGCCATTTGCAGCAACATGGATGGAATCGGAGGTCATTATATTAAGTGAAATAAGCCACATGCAAAAAGGCTATCACATATTCTCACGTACATGTGGAAATGAAAAACTTTGAACACATGAAAGTAGAGGTTGAAAAACAGATAACAGAGACTGGAAAGCATGAGTTGATTGACAGAGAGGAAGAGAATTGGGTTTAAGGTTACAAACGTAAAGGGAGATCGAAGGAATAAATTCGATATTTGATAGCAGAATAGGGTGACTATACTTAACAAAAATGTATTGTACTCCAGTGGTGATCATATTAAACACCCCTGATTCACTAATTAATCATTATATACATGTGGCAAAATTGCTTGTGTGCCCCCAAAATTTGTACAAATACATTTTTTGATATGAAAAAGTTAAAAAAGGTTAAAATAGACCTTAACATTTTTACTTTTTTTTTTTTTCTTTTTGAGACCGAGTTTTGCTCTTGTTGCCCAGGCTGGAGTGCAATGGCATGATCTCAGCTCACTGCAACCTTCACCTCCCAAGTTCAAGTGCTTCTCCTGCCTCAGCCTCCCAAGTAGCTGGGGTTATAGATGACTACCACCATGCCCAGCCAATTACTGTATTTTTAGTAGAGACAGATATCACCTTGTTGGCCAGGCTAGTCTCGAACTCCTGATCTCAGTTGATCTACCCACCTAGGCCTCCCAAAGTGCTGGGACCACCAAACCAGGCTAACATGAACATTTTCAGGGAATGAAAGATTGAGAATCAATGACTGCAGTGCAGATGGATGGAAGATGATATGGTTTGAGGGCATGAACTTCAGAGCTGACAGTTCTGGGAAGGAGTGGGAGTGGCCTGGAAGTGCAGTGAGAGGCCAGGAGGACAAAAGTACATGAACTAACCACTCGTGCTTAGCTCCTCTACCGAAGCTTCTAGCGGGAGAGCAACTTCCTCAAAGGAGAGCTAGGGAATTGTTAGAGTAAGAAGGTGAAGAAGCTGTTCCCAGAGAGAATGAAGCCTGTAGAGGATCTAGCTAAGGAGGCATCATGAGCTGCAGTGACATGATGGAAGGTTTGAGGAATTGAGGTAAAGCCATATTACAGTGTAAGTAAAAATGAGGAAGAATGCACTCACAGTATCAAAACAATAATCACATCCAGTACAAAAGGGAGAAGAAACTGTGGGAGGAAAACAGGAAGCAGGTTTTAAATAGAGTTGTAGCATTTTCTTTAATTTGGAAAATAATTGGTGAAAAATAGAGCTTTTGTAAAATGTTAAATGTAGTCTATATGGGTACCCCAATGTGAGCTCTGACAAAATAATCTGAAGTCATAGGTACTTTGCTTTTATTATTATTTTAGTTCTATGTAGAGATGGGGTCTACAGAGGTTGCAGTCTAGAGATGTTGCCCAGGCTGGTCTTGAACTCCTGGGCTCAAGCAATCCCCCTGCCTTGGCCTCTCAAAGTGATGGGATTACAAGGCATGAGCCACAGTCCTTGGCCTGGTCCTGGAATTTTGCTTTCAAATGGTACAGATTTCTGTCTCAAGACTCATTTTTCAGTGCACAGTGGCAATTATTTCAAGTTATATTATCTTAGCTATTAGGATGATCTCAAGAAGTAACTTTTAAAATGTACTTCCTCCCCAAATTAGAGAGATATGACTTCTATATTTAAGAAAAATTTCTGAATAAGGGATCTAACATTGCAATTAGAGTAAGCATATTCCAAACTCTCATTATCTTTTTATTCACAATTTGCTCCCTGAATCTTTAGTCACTATATTCTATAAAGGTCTAAACTATTTTTCTGCATTATATGAAGTGATTTCCTCTGTCTTCAAAGATACTAAAGCCTGATAAAAATTGTACTAAAAATAAAACTAAAGACCAATTTCACTCATGGATACCTATGCAACAATCATAAATAAAATATTAGCAAACGAAATTCAGCAGTACATTTAAAAGTGATGCAGCATACCAAATGAAATGTACTTCAGAAATGCAAGAATGCTTCTTCAATATGAGGAAATATTTTAATGTAATTTATTATATTAATCGTTCTAATAAAATGAAATTTATTATTAATGTCACAGATTCTGAAAGGTATAATAAAATGCACATTCAGAGTTTTAAAAAAGGCTCAAGAATATAGATAGTAGATAATTCCATAATATGATTAATTTGTTTGTGTTTGTGTGTATGTGTACAACACAACAGTTAAAATCATACTTAATAAGGCTTTCCCAGTAAAATCAGTAAAATGAAATATTCTCTGGTACTGCTAGTATCTAAAACTGCATTGGAGGAAGTAGCTACTGGGTCTGAGATCTGATGTTATACTACTTACAAGCTAAAAGATACATGACTTCTGAATTAGAGACAGAAAACATTGTCATTATAGCATAGAAAGCTGCATGATATGATGAGTACCCTCTGAGTCTCACAGTAGGGTGAGGGGTGATGTGGGGAAACAAGATGGATTCTGTGTGCACAGTGGGAATGAAAGAAAAACAGAGCTGCTTTGAGAATCGGCTGCTTTTATAGTAGTGAAAAGCAATCTTACTGTCTGTCCTGCGAAAAGATACTTCCATCTTTCAAAGTTGCTTTCTGTAACACATACACATACACACAAAACCCCAAGAGAAAGCCCAGGTAATGAGCTCTCAGGACTCTGCATTTGTAGCATAATCAACAAGATGCATATGAGCCCAAGAGATATGTGGAGGAATGTCTCCCATTAGCCAATGCAATTAGATGAGAAAAAGCAATAATTCACATAATATTATGAAATGTAGGAATAAAATGACCTCTATTTACAAAATGATATTATTTGTATGGAAAAACCTAAAGCAAGCAATAAGAAAAAGAAATCTGCTGAAATGGAACATATCTAACAGCAATTTATAAAATTAATACACAGACATCAAGAGTCTGCTTTTATATTGAGACAATAAGTAGTTAGAAGATGTAGTGAAAGAGAATACTTCATTTACAAGAGCAATAAAAACATCAAATATTGAAGCCTTAACAAACAAAGTATTTCTAAAATCTACTTGAAGAAAAGCTAATCATTAGAAGAAATAAAAGTGAACTTTAATAAATGGAAAGGCATGCCGTGTCCTAAGATATGAAGATTCAGTAGTGTAAAATGACACAGCTCTAAGTTAACCTGTAAATCTGACATTATTCTAATTTAAAAATCGAGTATTTTTAAAGGTATATTAATTAACTCAAAAGTCCATATGAGAAAATATTAATATGCGAGTAAGACTAATTAGAAAAAGAAAAAGAAGTGTCACGGAGGTCCAGTACTATAGTATTAAATTCATGAGCCTTTAAAACTAAACACAGTCAGCTGTTGGCTCAGGAAAATATAACTGTACTGTTGCAACAGAACAGAAGATGAAAAAGGAGATCTAAACATATGTTAAACTACTGGGTATGATAAAAGTGATGTTTGAAGTCAGTGCAAAAATATAAGCTTATATTAAAGGTACTGAGGAAAACTGAACATCGTTTTCAGAAAAAAATAAAATTGTGTTTGTATCTTACATATCACAGTAACTTACAGATTTATCAGAAATATAAATGTAAAAACCAAAATCATGTAAGTAAATAAAGAAGAGCCTAAGTAAATTTCCTTATAGCTAAGAAATTGATACTTCTCAAAATTACTTAAAATTCAAAGTCAGAATGCCAAAAGAATAATAAATACATGTTTAATAAATGTCTAAAAATAATAACATCAAAAGACAAACTAGGAAATGATTATAGCAACTGTATCACAGAAAATGTACCCACATACCTAATAGAAAAATACCTGAAGTAAAAGGCTGAAGCCTACTGAGAAAATAAAAGAAAATTTGAAAGACAAAGTTCACAGAAAAAGAGACAAATAACTCTAAAACATAAAAACAAAACCCAAATCGGGTCTCACTATATTACCCAGACTTGCCTCAATCTCCTGGACTCAAGTCGTCCTCCTGCATAAGCCTCCTAAGTAGCTGGGACTACAGGCATACACCACCATGCCAGACTCAAACTGGCTTTTAATGAGAAAATGAAAATTAAGTGTGTGCAGTGATACCATGTGTCACTTACTCAATTTAAACAATATACCTTTTAGGGGGGTCGGTTCCAAGATGGCGCCATAGAAACAAATCAGGACTGCAGCTCCATTCAGGACATAGGAGTAGGCAAGGACTTCATGACCAAAACACAAAAAGCATTGGCAACAAAAGCCAAAATAGACAAATGGGACCTAATCAAACTCCACAGCTTTTGCACGGCAAAAGAAACAGTCACTAGAGTGAATCGGCAACCAACAGATTGGGAAAAAAATCTTTGCAGTTTACCCATCTGACAAAGGGCTGATATCCAGAATTTACAAAGAACTCAAACAGATTTACAGGAAAAAAACAAACAAACCCCTTCAAAAATGGGCAAAGGACATGAACAGACACTTTACAAAAGAAGACATACATGAGGCCAACAAACACATGAAAAAATGCTCATCATCACTGGTCATTAGAGAGATGCAAATCAAAACCACATTGAGATACCATCTCACGCCAGTTAGAATGGCGATCATTAAAAAATCCGGAGACAGCAGATTCTGGAGAGGATGTAGAGAAATAGGAACACTCTTACACTGTTGGTGGGAGTGTAAATTAGTTCAACCATTGTGGAAGACAGTGTGGCGATTCCTCAAGGACCTAGAAATAGAAATGCCATTTGACCCAGCAATCCCATTACTGGGTATATATCCAAAGGACTATAAATCGTTCTACTATAAGGACACATGCACACGAATGTTCATTGCAGCACTGTTTACAATAGCAAATAACTGGAACCAACCCAAATGCCCATCGATGATAGACTGGACTGGGAAAATGTGGCACATATACACCATGAAATATTATGCAGCAATCAAAAATGACAACTTTATGTCCTTTATAAGGACATGGATGAATCTGGAGAAAATCATTCTCAGCAAACTGACACTAGAACAGAAAAGGAAATACCACATATTCTCACTCATAGGCGGGTGAGAAAAATGAGAACACATGGACACAGGGAAGGGGGTACTACACACTGGGGTCTATTGGGGGGAATAGGGGAGGGACAGTTGGGGGGAGCTGGGGAGGGATAGCCTGGGGAGAAATGCCAAATGTGGGTTAAGGGGAGGAAGGCAGCAAAACACACTGCCATGTGTGTACCTATGCAACTATCTTGCATGTTCTGCACATGTGCCCCAAAACCTAAAGTGCAATAAAAATTAAAAAAAAATAAAAAAAATAAACAATATACCTTTTAATTTGAAATAGTTTTTAATCTAAAAAAGTGCAAGTAAATTAAAAATAACTTTGTTCTCAACCATTTCAGAATTAGTGACTAATCTGTTGCCTCATTATCTTTGGATATTTTAGTATGTGTGTCTCATAAAGACCTTCTGCTATATAACCATAATGCATTAATAAAATTGGAAAACTGACATTGATAAATTACCACCAACAAATTCTCAAAAGATCCTTTGAATTTTCATCAGATGTGAATAATGTTAAATATGTAGTTAAAAAAAAGATAAAGTCCTGTTCACAATCACATGTGTGATTAGCTATCATGTCCCTGTAGGCATTTTCATTCTGAAACAGTTTCTCATTGTTTTTCTGATTTCCTTCATCTTGACAATTTAGAAGTTATGAGTTAGATCTTTTGTAGAATATCTCTGATTTGGCTTGATGATGTTTTCTCACAAGTGCATTGAGGCTACTCATCATTATCAGGAATATCACAGAAGAAGTGCTGTTTTCCTTTCATCCCATATTACTAGGTGGTACATGATTTGATTTATCTCATTATTGGTTACATTACCTTTGATCACTTCACTAAGATGGTTTCTGTGAGGATTTTTGTTTGTGAATTTACTCTTTGAAATCATGTCAATTTTTTTTGTTTTCATTTAAAATTGAAACTTTCCATTTACTTATTAAGCATAAGGATGGACTCATGGATTTCTATTTGATTAAAATATATTATTCTCATTCTTTGCTTTGATACACAAATTGTCCCAGGTTTCTCTAGTTCTTTAAGATATACTCCTTTTGTTGCTGCTGTTTTTATTTGACATGCCCTCTTGTGCTTTGAGCACATTTTTTACTTTCTATCTCAACAAGTGTTTCCAGCCTTATTTTGTCTTTTCTTCATTTTAGAAGCAGTCATTTCCCCCAAGGACCTGACATATTTAGGAACCAAGATAATTGTGCTAGCTGTGCTCCTCAGTACTGAGGTGTCACTAATTCTAGGCCCTCTGACTGAACATAGCTAAGGGATATATTTATGTGTATACACACAGAGACATACAAATTTGAACATTTATTTATTTGTATATCTATTTCTGTTTATTAAAATCTTGAATCTTTTAATTCAACACCAGGAGACATATTCTAGATTTTATCTTTCAATGTTTGTAAATGAGAAAACTTCTCTCACTACTATTATTATTATTATTATTATTATTATTATTTTAATTTTTATTGCATTATAGGTTTGGGGGTACATGTGCAGAACGAGCAAGATAGTTGCATAGGTACACACATGGCAGTGTGTTTTGCTGCTTTCCTCCCCTTCACCCACACTTGGTATTCATCCCCAGGCTATCCCCCCCAGCACCCCCTGCTGTCCCTCCCCCATTCCCCCCAACAGTCCCCAGTGTATAGTAGACCGCCTCTCTGTGTCCATGTGTTCTCATTTTTCTCACCCACCTATGAGTGAGTATATGCGGTATTTCTTTTTCTGTTCTTGTGTCAGTTTGCTGATAATGATGTTCTCCAGATTCATCCATGTCCCTACAAAGGACACAAACTCATCATTTTTGATTGCTGCATAATATTCCATGGTGTATATGTGCCACATTTTCCCAGTCCAGTCTATCATCGTTGGGCATTTGGGTTGGTTCCATGTCTTTGCTATTGTAAACAGTGCTGCAATGAACATTCGTGTGCATGTGTCTTTATAGTAGAACGATTTATAGTCCCTTGGATAGATACCCAGTAATGGGATTGCTGGGTCAAATGGAATTTCTATTTCTAGGTCCCTGAGGAATCGCCACACTGTCTTCCACAATGGTTGAACTAATTTACACTCCCACCAACAGTGTAAGAGTGTTCCTATTTCTCCACATCCTCTCCAGCATCTGCTGTCTCCAGATTTTTTAATGATCGCCATTCTAACTGGTGTGAGATGGTATCTCAATGTGGTTTTGATTTGCATCTCTCTAATGACCAATGACGATGAGCACTTTTTCATATGTTTGTTGGCCTCATGTATGTCTGCTTTTGTAAAGTTTCTGTTCATATCCGTTGCCCATTTTTGAGTGGGCTTGTTTGTTTTTTTCCTGTAAATCTGTTTGAGTTCTTTGTAAATTCTGGGTATCAGCCCTTTGTCAGATGCGTAAACTACAAAGATTTTTTCCCATTCTGATGGTTGCCGATTCACTCTAGTGACTGTTTCTTTTGCCGTGCAGAAGCTGTGGAGTTTGATTAGGTCCCATTTGTCTATTTTGGCTTTTGTTGCCAATGCTTTTGGTGTTTTGTTCACGAAGTCCTTGCCTATGCCTATGTCCTGAATGGTTTTGCCTAGATTTTCTTCTAGGGTTTTTATGCTGTCAGGTCTTACGTTTAAGTCTTGAATCCATCTGGAGTTAATTTTAGTGTAAGGTGTCAGGAAGAGGTCCAGTTTCTGCATTCTGCACATGGCTAGCCAGTTTTCCCAACACCATTTATTAAATAGGGAATCCTTTCCCCATTGCCTGTTTTTGTCTGGTTTATCAAAGATAATATGGTTGTAGATGTGTTGTGTTGCCTCCAATGCCTCTGTTCTGTTCCATTGGTCTATATCTCTGTTTTGGTACCAGTACCATGCTGTTTTGATTACTGTAGCCTTGTAGTATAGTTTGAAGTCTGGTAGCATGATGCCTCCCGCTGTGTTCTTTTTGCTTAGAATTGACTTCGCTATGCGGGCTCTTTTTTGGTTCCATATGAAATTCATGGTGGTTTTTTTCCAGTTCTGTGAAGAAATTCAATGGTAGTTTGATGGGGATAGCATTGATTGTGTAAATCACTTTGGGCAGTATAGCCATTTTCATGATATTGATTCTTCCTAACCACGAACATGGAATGTTTCTCCATCTGTTTGTGTCCTCTCTTATTTCGTTGAGCAGTTATTTGTAGTTTTCCTTAAAGAGGTCCCTTACATTCCTAGTGAGTTGTATTCCTAGGTATTTTATTTTCTTTGTAGCAATTGTGAATGGCAGTTCGTTCTTGATTTGGTTCTCTTTAAGTCTGTTATTGGTGTATAGGAATGCTTGTGATTTTTGAACATTGATTTTATATCCTGAGACTTTGCTGAAGTTGCTTATCAGTTGCAGGAGCTTTTGGGCTGAGGTGATGGGGTCTTCTAGGTATACTATCATGTCGTCTGCAAATAGAGACAATTTGGCGTCCACCTTTCCTATTTGAATACCCTTTATTTCTTTTTCTTGCCTGATTGCTCTGGCTAGAACTTCCAGTACTATGTTGAATAGAAGTGGTGAGAGAGGGCATACTTGTCTAGTGCCGGATTTCAAAGGGAATGCTTCCAGTTTTTGCCCATTAAGTATGATATTGGCTGTTGGTTTGTCATAAATAGCTTTTATTACTTTGAGATATGTTCCATCAATACCAAGTTTATTGAGGGTTTTTAGCATAAAGGGCTGTTGAATTTTGTCAAATGCCTTCTCTGCATCAATTGAGATAATCATGTGGTTTTTGTTTTTGCTTCTGTTTATGTGGTGAATTACATTTATAGACTTGCGTATGTTGAACCAGCCTTGCATCCCCAGGATGAATCCTACTTGATCATGATGGATAAGTTTTTTAATGTGCTGTTGCAGTCGGTTTGCCAGTATTTTATTGAAGATTTTTGCATCTATGTTCATCATGGATATTGGCCTGAAGTTTTCTTTTCTTGTTGAGTCTCTGCCAGGTTTTGATATCAGGATGATGTTGGTCTCAAAAAATGATTTGGGAAGGGTTCCCTCTTTTTGGATTATTTGGAATAGTTTCAGAAGGAATGGTACCAGATCCTCTTTGTGTGTCTGGTAGAATTCAGCTGTGAACCCATCTGGACCTGGGCTTTTTTTGTGTGGTAGGCTCTTAATTGCTGCCTCAACTTCAGACTTTGTTATTGGTCTATTCATAGTTTCAGCTTTTTCCTGGTTTAGGCTTGGGAGGACACAGGCATCCAGGAATTTATCCATTTCTTCCTGATTTACTAGTTTATGTGCATAGAGTTGTTTGTAGTATTCTCTGATGATGGTTTGAATTTCTGTGGAATCTGTGGTGATTTCCCCTTTATCGTTTTTTATTGCATCTATTTGGTTGTTCTCTCTCTTCTTTTTTTTCAGTCTGGCTAGTGGTCTGTCTATTTCGTTGATCTTTTTGAAAAACCAGCTCTTAGATTTATTGATTTTTTGAAGGGTTTTTCTTGTCTCTATCTCCTTCAGTTCTGCTCTGATCTTAGTTATTTCTTGTCTTCGGCTAGGTTTTGAGCTTTTTTGATCTTGCTCCTCTAGCTCTTTCAATTTTGACGATAGGGTGTCAATTTTGGATCTCTCCACTCTTCTCATGTGGGCACTTATTGCTATATATTTTCCTCTACAGACTGCTTTAAATGTGTCCCAGAGATTCTGGTACGTTGTGTCTTCATTCTCGTTGGTTTCAAAGAACTTCTTTATTTCTGCCTTCATTTCATTGTTTATCCAATCAACATTCAAGAGCCAGTTGTTCAGTTTCCATGAAGCTGTGCGGTTCTGAGTTATTTTCTGAATTCTGAGTTCCAACTTGATTGAACTATGGTCTGAGAGACTGTTTGTTATGATTTCAGTTGTTTTGCATTTGCTGAGGAGTGCTTTACTTCCAATTATGTGGTCAGTTTTGGAGTAGGTGTGATGTGGTGCTGAGAAGAATGTATATTCTGTGGATTTGGGGTGGAGAGTTCTGTAAATGTCTATCAGGTTTGCTTGTTCCAGGTCTGAGTTCAAGTCCTGGATACCTTGTTAATTTTCTGTCTGGTTGATCTGTCTGCTATTGACAGTGGAGTGTTAAAGTCTCCCACTATTATTGTGTGGGAGTCTAAGTCCCTTTGTAAGTCATTAAGAACTTGATTTATATATCTGGGTGCTCCTACATTGGGTCCATATATATTTAGAATCGTTATCTCTTCTTGTTGTATCGATCCTTTTACCATTATGTAATGACCTACTTTGTCCCTTTTGATCTTTGTTACTTTAAAGTCTATTTTATCAGAGATGAGAATTGCAACTCCTGCTTTTTTTTGCTCTCCATTTGCTTGGTAAATCTTCCTCCATCCCTTTATTTTGAGCCTTTGTGTGTCTTTGCATGTGAGGTGGGTTTCCTGGATACAGCACACCGATGGGTTTTGGTTTTTTATCCAATTTGCCAGTCTGTGTCTTTTGATTGGTGCATTTAGCCCATTTACATTCAGGGTTAATATTGTTATGTGTGAATTTGATACTGCCATTTTGATGCTAGCTGGCTGTTTTGCCCGTTGGTTCATGTACATTCTTCATTTTGTTGATGGTCTTTAGCATTTGGTATGCTTTTTGGATGGCTGGAACTGGTTGTTTCTTTCTATGTGTAGTGCCTCTTTCAGGAGCTCTTGTAAAGCAGGCCTAGTGGTGACAAAATCTCTGAGTACTTTCTTGTTTGTGAAGGATTTTATTTTTCCTTCACTTATGAAGCTCAGTTTCACTGGATATGAAATTCTGGGTTGAAAGTTCTTTTCTTTAAGGATGTTGAATATTGGCCCCCACTCTCTTCTGGCTTGTAGAGTCTCTGCCGAGAGATCTGCTGTGAGTCTGATGGGCTTCCCTTTGTGGGTGACCCGACCTTTCTCTCTGGCTGCCCTTAGTATTTTCTCCTTCGTTTCAACCCTGGTGAATCTGACAATTATGTGCCTTGGGGTTGCTCTTCTTGCAGAGTATCTTTGTGGTGTTCTCTGTATTTCCTGGAGTTGAGTATTGACCTGTCTTGCTAGGTTGGGGAAATTTTCCTGGATAATATCCTGAAGAGTGTTTTCCAGCTTGGATTCATTCTCTTCGTCACATTCTGGTACACCTATCAAACGTAGGTTGGGTCTCTTCACATAGTCCCACATTTCTTGGAGATTTTGTTCATTCCTTTTTGTGCTTTTTTCTTTAATCTTGGTTTCTCATTTTATTTCATTGAGTTGATCTTCAACTTCTGATATTCTTTCTTCTGCTTGGTCAATTCGGCTGTTGAAACTTGTGCATGCTTCACGAAGTTCTCGTGTTGTGTTTTTCAGCTCCTTCAATTCATTCATATTCCTCTCTAAGTTGTCCATTCTCTTTATCAGTTCCTCGAATCTTTTTTCAACGTTCTTAGTTTCTTTGCACTGGTTTAGAACATGTTCCTTTAGCTCACTGAATTTTCTCATTATCCACTTCCTGAAGTCTGATTCCGTCATTTCGTCACATTCATTCTCCGTCCAGCTTTGTTCCCTTGCTGGTGAGGAGTTTTGGTCCTTTGTAGGAGGTGAGGTGTTTTGGTTTCGGGTGCTTTCCTCCTTTTTGCGCTGGTTTCTTCCCATCTTTATGGATTTATCCGCCTGTCGTCTTAGTAGTGGCTGATTTTTCAATTGGGTCTCTGTGTGGACACTGAGATTGTTGATGATGAAGTATTTCTGTTACTTAGTTTTTCCTCTAATGATCTATCCTCTCTGCTGTATGAGTGCTGAGGTCCACTCCAGGCCCTGCTTCTCTGGGGTATACCTGCAGCAGCTGCAGAACAGTGAGGGATGATACCAGTTTCTTCTTCTGCTGTCCTTGTTCCAGAATGATGCCAGCCAAATGTCAGTCTGATTAGTCCTTTTCTGGGGTGACTCCTTGGATATACAGGGGTCAGGGAGCTGCTTGAGGAGACAGTCTGTGCTTTATAGGAGCTCCAGTGCTGAGCTGTGAGCTCCATTGTTCATTCAGGGTTGTTGGGAGGTTGTTTATGTCTGCTGCAATAGAACTCATAAAACACCACCCGTTTTTTTTTTCACCCTTAGATGCTCTGTCTCAGGGAGTTGGGGCTTTCTTTATGAGTATCTGTTGCACTGTCCTGCCCCACTAGGTGGCAGTCTATTCACTATTTGCCTGCCGGGGCTCTGACCTGCTAGCGCGGGTCCACCCTGTTGCTGCCTGGTGGAGTCTCTCTGTTATGGCAGGTTGCCTCGGCAATGGCGGGCTGCGTCAGTCCTGGGTGGTACTTAAGTGGGGGTGCACTTCGTCAGCAATGGTGGACGCCCCTCCCTGACCGGGCTGCACCATCCTAAATTCCGGCAACAAAACTCTCAGCCCCAAGCGCCTCCAGTCACCGCCCTGCTTGTCCCCGTCCTGCTTGTCCCCGTGAGCATGGGACCCGCCGAGCCCGATCACCCAGCTCCCTGCCTCAGAGTCCGTCCTCTCTCTCTGTCTCTTCCTCTCCCCAAGCTGAAAGGTCGACTCTCTCACTGGCGCCCCAGGAGCCTGATGGTAGGGCACTGGGATCTGTGTGATCTCCCGTGCCGCTGCCCACTACCCCGGCTCAGATCACGCTTCCCAGGAAACTCCTGGTCTGGCACATTGTCAAAGTCCCGTTCAATCAGATGGACATGCCAATCTGCCCTTCCAAATCTCAGATTGCCGGTTTAACAGGGCACCCAGACCAGTGAGTTCCGCGCCGGGTCTCACTGCGGCGCCGGCCGAAGAGGTGACGGGAGCCGGCTGCGTTAGCCGGCTGCTAGCGTCCCATGTCTCTCCCACACCTGGGACTTTCAACGCTCTGTGGGCATAAAAGGAACACCCGAGAATGCGGCTAGGACTCACCCTCTGCGCCTTCACCAAGAGCTGCAATCCTGAGTCACCTCTATGACGCCATCTTGCCTCCTATTATTATTATTATTATTATTATTGACATGGAGTCTCACTCTGTTGCCAGGCTAGATGCAGCAGCACAATCTCGGCTCACTGCAACCTCCACGTCCCAGGTTCAAGTGATTCTTTTGCCTTAGCCTCTTGAGTAGCTGAGATTACAGGCATGCTCCACCATGCCTGGCTAATTTTTTTTTTTTTTTTGGTATTTTTAGTAGAGATGGGGTTTCACCATGTTGGCCAGGACAATCTCTTGAGCTTGTGATCTGCCTGCCTCAGCCTCCCAAAGTGCTGGGATTCCAGGCGTGAGCCACTGCGCCCAGCCTCATTATTCTTAATATCTGGACCTATTTGGTCAATTGCCCTGATGTAAATAATTTGCCATTGCCACACCATCCTGTCACTTGCACAGCTACTCTCCTTAACACATCATGCTCAGAAACTCCTGGTATGAAGACCCTACTGAACCTGCTCAGACACGGACGATCTCACCTAGTCTGGCCTGAATGTTGATATCTCCCTCAATCTGTTGTCTTCGTACGACTTGCACTAGATCACCCTCTACATGGAAGTCCTTCTCCCCCACTCAGCTCTGACTCCATGACAGGTGGCTCTCCCATGTGCAGCTGTTTTCCATTTTGCCTGGACTCTCATGATTCTGGGCCATCACAGCTCCACCTCACCCAATCAGATGTGGATGCCAACCTAACCCTGACCCAATGGCTTAGAATCTAAGTGTTCAAGAAAAGAAGAAAACTAAACAAAGTGGAGTCAAAAGCAGGAGAGGAAAAAAGGAAGAGTAAGAGTCAGAATTTGCAATATCAAAAATAAGTATAAGATAAAGACTTCATTATAGTATATAATTTACTTACATAGAGTTCTATTTTAAAAGTCAAAATTACAAATTCTGACCCATACTCTAGAATTCTGGTAGAGCAATGGCTTCAGATATATATATATATATATATAGTGGTATATGTATCATGCAATGAGTTTGTAATATAGGAATTCTTCCTGGAGTATTATTACTCGTGTCATGCTACTTATTCATAGAAAAAGATTTATACAGTTTCCTTCATCCTCTTCTTCTTTTTAACCTTCTCTTTGAAAGTGGCCTTTTTTAAACATTTTCTAATTTTCTCCCTTAAAATTTGTATTTAGGTTTATTTTTAACAGTGACCTAACATGTAAAACTGGTGCTAACTGTATTTATTCAAGTATCAATCTATTGATTCAACAGTTGCAAAGCCAAGAGTAAACTAGCTCAGAAAAATCTAAATACTCCAACTGTGTCCATTCAATGGCTATTTGAGAGAAATTTAAGAAAATAAATCTTGAGTGAAAAACAAGTAAATAACTTCTCTTTCTTAGAAGTGTTTAAATGGGTATTGAGAAACTCTTCAAGACACATTAGTTTTCTACTTAGAAAGTAGATTTGATTATTTATAAATGTAGGTTTTTGTACTCTTTCAACAACACAAGATTTCTGGATTATGTGGTTGCATCTTGCATAGTTAAAAATAAAACTTGGCTACAATTTATTCAGGAGAATCAATCTAAGTTTTATTGCATGTATCTAAGCAGTGCTCTCAGAAAAGCTTCTGCCCCAATACTTTGAGAAAGAATATGAAGGCAATGGCAGAAAAAGCAATGAATTAAAAGTTTAAAAATAATATCTAAGACACACTAAGTGCCAGATGTTGATGATTGCTCCATCAAATATGATGTATATTTTTGATGTTTAAGTTTGCTTACTTTCTTTATTCTGAGAAATATGAAGTCAACCTTTATTTAAAAATAGAAATATTTAATCAGTATAAATATAAATGTCCATGTCCCATCATAACTTGTTCAAGAGCTGAATTCAATTAAATGAAAAGTTTACCACTTAAGCTCTATGAACTCATCTATCTCATAGACTTATTATTAAAAATAAATAACCTCCACCTATGTTGAATATATGTAATATAATTATATTTGTTTATAATTATATAATATATATTATTGTTATATGTGTATGTGGGATATATATATATATATATATATTGCACCTAGAACAGTGCTGGGGCAGAACAAGTATTGTCTATTATTAACTTCTCTGTCAGAATAGCTGCCTTCTGCCTTTCACTTTATTTCCTTTGGCAAATACAAATTTTCTCTCTGTCTATCCCAGTATTCTACAGCATACTTGTTTCATCCTTCTGGATTCCAACAACTATCCTATTCAGAGTGAATTCTCAAAATGTTTAAATTTTAAATAATATTGAATGACTAAAAAGATGCAGACATTCAACATATTTTGGTGGTAAATGGAGCCATTCTCTTTTCTTGTGAAAACACCATGATTCAGGTGATAGGTTCCTCTTCCTTTTCACTTTCATTTTTCTGTTTCTTCTCTCCATCCTCTCACTCCACCTTAAAGAACTTCTTTTAACTTTTTATTATGTCTCAAAAAAGGTATTTGTGAAGACAAGGCAGAGCCTGCTTTATAATTGTGCCAGGCTTTAAGAAGAACCCAGAAAAGAGGCTGAGATAATCTATAGGCTCATTTTCCCAGAAAGGGGGATGAAAACCAGTTTACAAGAGAGAACAAAGAACTGCCTGAATAACTGGGCTTTCTGGGAGCATGAAAAGCTTAGAAAAGACTTAGAAGCCAAAAACCATGGCAGAGATAATTTTAAGTATAACCCAAATTAGTGCTTACATATGAAATTTGTTTGCACCTCTTCATCTCAGAAAGGTAGAAGTAGGCCTGGATAATTGGCCCTCTTCCCACTTTGGAATCCTATAATTATGAGATCATAAACATGCTAGTTTTTTATTACTTCTTAGTGATGAAGACAGTAAGTCTAGCTCTGAAGCACAAAATTAATGTCATTATTACAAGCAGGATGGCCATAATTAGAGAAAAATTATCATCTTTCTTTCTCTTTGTAAAAACTTATAGATTGGGTGATGAAAGAATAGAAGATTAGCTTTTGAAAAATCTTGGTACTGCTCTATCCTATTTTCGAATTAGAAGCTTCTGAATAATTTTGAATAGGGATATTTGAAAGTAACCATTTTAAAATAAAATGCTCTTATCTTAATGATGAAGTTAAACATTATTCCATTTCTATCATACTGAGATGATTAAAATCTTTAGACCAATCACATATAATATAGATTTTATTTGATTATTTTGGATTCAAAAGTTACTAACTGAAACCCCTACGGGAAAATCGTAATTTTAGTTCCCTCTTGCTTCCAATTTTGTGTTTGTCTTACACACTCCACTCAAGAAGTCTTGATGTTTAGCTAAGCAATTGTGTGAGAAATAAATACTCAATGTCAAGCCAGAGAAACCATGACAAATCCATTAATATTTATCCTTTGAAAGTATTTGTTTACATAAATTTCTGTTTCATTGTGTTTCATTTTAGGATAAGTCAATATTTATATCAAAACTCATTGGGTGTGTGTAACAGTTCTTTTTTTTTTTTTTTGAGATGGAGTTTTGCTCTTTTTACCCAGGCTGGAGTGCAATGGCGTGATCTTGGCTCACTGAAACCTCCGTCTCCTGGGTTTAGGCAATTCTCCTGCCTCAGCCTCCTTAGTAGCTGGGATTACAGGCACACGCCACCATGCCCAGCTAATTTTTTGTATTTTTAGTAGAGACGGGGTTTCACCATGTTGACCAGGATGGTCTCGATCTCTTGATCCACCCGCCTCGGCCTCCCAAAGTGCTGGGATTACAGGCTTGAGCCACCGCGACCGGCCAACAGTTCTTATCATTCGACTTAGTATAGTCAATATAAATTCTTGCAAATATATATGGTTATTTTGTCATCATCTTAGAAATGCAAAAAAAAAATGATACTTGCTTACTCTTTTACTAACTAATTATAACTTGTCTCATTTAAAAATAAAAAAGATGTAGACAATCTCATGGAGAAGTTAGATGAACACATCATGCTAGTTACCTCCAATTTTCTATTTATTTTGTATGTATATTTTACAGTCAGATTAAAGCTCCAGTGGGGTTCTTTGAAGTGAAGAATATTGCTTCTGAATTTACTAGGAAAGATAAAATACATATGCTAAGTATTGTGGAGAATAATAACCATGTCATTTTTTAAGAATAGTATGGTTTTATTCTGCAGAAGAGCTACAAAGGCCATGGCATCCTCCTTGTTGCTACATCCCCAAATGAAAAGGACATGATGAATTACAATTTACAACAATGCACTTTTTAATATTAGACTTAGCATTAAAAATGCTGTGAAGAAGTAATAGGCCTTTATTTAAGCAGTCGGGGTGGCTTAAGATTAGGGATAATTTTTAATACTCTATCCCTGTGGAATCTTGAGATTATGTGGCTAAAAATTCAACCTTATGCAACTGTGAATATCTAGCCTTTTATCCTTGTAGTTTTTTTCTACATGTCAATAAGGATTGTTTTTAATTATGTCAAATCCAGGACAACTAAAAATAGCAGTAATCATCCATTACATTTACCTCTCTGTAACAGAGGACCATGCTTGAAATTGGTCCTCTGTTACAGAGAGGTAAATGTAATGGATGATTACTTAACACAATCTTGGTTTGAAAAAATGACAACTCCTTGTTGTCTGGCAGAAAATTACCCTCAATGAAATTAATACATTGATTGTTATATGACTTCTTATGGCAGAGGTTCATAAGTTTATCTTAATCATTTTCCTGTGGTTAACTAATTTTTTACAAATTTAAAATGCTTTTGTGTACAATTCTCTTATCTCTCCTACATATTTTTCAAGGCCATTTTTAATTTCAAGCAAATTAATGCAATGGACAGATTGGAATGAGTGTCAGTAGTCAATGGTTTACATTTGTAAATCTTGTGGAAGTATTATTTGAATAACTTAAAACATTCTAAAATTTGGCCCTTCTTGAAGATAATGCATATTCATTGATTATTGGTAATTTTTTCTTTTTCTTTTTTTTTTTTTTTGAGACAGTTTCACTCTTGTTGCCCAAACTGGGGTGCAGTGGTGCAATTTGGGTTCACTGCAAAATCCACTTCCCAGGTTCAAGCGATTCTCCTGCCTCAGCCTCCTGAGTAGCTGGGATTACAGGTGCCCACTACCATGCCTTTTTGTTGTTGTTGTTGTTGTTTTTAGTAGAGATGGGGTTTCACCACATTGGTCAGGCTGGTCTCAAACTCCTGACCTCAGGTGATCCAACACCCTCAGCCTCCCAAAGTGTTGGGATTACAGGCATGAGCCACCATGCCTGGCCTGATTATTGGTGATTTTAAAAAAGATTTTCCCCTCAAAAGTTTTTTTTTTTTTTTGAGTCTTATTTTTGCAAGCATGAATTTATCTGATAAGAAAATTTTAAGTTAGCAAATATATTTTGTTCTTATAATTCTAGAAAGTGATTACTGGCAAATAACCCTTTAACAAATATTTAGAAGACTTCAAATGACTTCCACATTTTTCTCAATGCCATGACGTATTATTTCAGAGACTATGGTTTCCAGAAGTCTAATTCTGGAGACACTGAGTATAGCATAACGTTTTGTTCTTCAGGTCAATGTGTGGAATTGAGATATCTTATTGACTGTGTTTATGTAGGTGTGTAAAAGAGAAAAACAGTCACACACCTATTATACATCAACGTATTTTGTACACTATACTCTTCATGTCTATAGATATGCAAATATGTAACCCATGAAAACTTTGTTAGATCTGAAATGACATGTAGATTTAATGAGCTTCTCTATTTTGTGCTCTATTGCCCTCATTAATATTGTTTGCTTTTTTAATGTGAAAAACATTGTGCATGGATGTGCTTCTTTGGTTTCTGAGTCACACAATAATAATAGGATCTTATATTCTGTGGTATTTCCGTGAACTCACTGAAGTGTTAAATGTATTTCATTTAAAAGAAACAACTTTCTTATGTCTTTCTCATCAGCTACATATAAATGATGATGCATCATTTGAACATCATATGAACTAAAACTAAAACAATCCATAATTACTCATTATATTTCCTAAAACCCCTTCATTTTCTCAGTGGTACATGACAGGATTTTGCATAGTACATTGGTGATCTCCTTTCATTTCAATAATCATATTTATTTTAACAATCACATATTAGTTTTATGTATACATGGGAAATATAATGTGCAAAATAATAATGAGCAAATTAATGGTAATATTTAGGACAAATCTATGAAAAAGTGGTTTCATATAAGATTGACTAAAAGAAGAACGCTAAGTAAACTAGTAGTACGCATTCAAATTGTATATGAAAACATTTTTGAAGGTACTATGCAAATAACAGAAAGAAAAAAATTGAACTAAATAAAAAATGATTTTGGAAGATAGACCTAATATTCTAATGAATCCAATACTGACCTTACCAAATTGCTGATAAATTTTCAAGTGTTTTGGTCAAGATTAATCAGAATTAAAGGTAAATTATAGAAACTGTAACTATAATTTAAAAACAAAACCCATTTGGACAGGGTTTTATATATAAACACACACTTACATATAAATTATCTCAGTTTACGTATAATAATACACTGGAAGTAATAATTGTTATTGATAATAATGGTAATAATTGCTCTACTTTTATCATTTAAATAAAATCTCTTTTTCTTCTCAAAATTAAAGGCCTGCTTTTAGCTTCAACTTCACATTATACAAAAACAACACATTTCATTTATTCTACCTTACCAATAAATTTACCAAAAATCACAGAGAAAATGAGCTTACCAAGATTAAATAGGAGCATTTTCTAACATACATGATATTAAAACTTGTTTCTTCTGTATTTTTATAGTATAATGGATTAGAGGGGACCTGTAGTGCACTAAAAGAGATTTTGTTATTTGTGGTTAAGGCTTCATAAAGACATATTATCTACCACACTTTGGAATGTCTTCATTGGTAAATATAAAGTAATCAAGTGAGGACTCCAAGTGAAAGACACACAAAACAGAAGACAGATACAAAGTTTAGATGTGTAAATAATCTATACACTTGAAGCTACTCAAGGGAATTCCCCAAAGGACACAGGATAAGTCTAAGCAAGTGGGGATTCTATATAGCATTGCATCTGGTTGTCCCAGTTAGGTAGGCACTTCTCATGCAGTTAACATGGAGTAAGTATTAGTAACATTTGAAACAGACAAATTGTGGTAGAATTTGGGAGGGTTTTGAGAAGATGGCAGTGAATAAATTCCATATCTAAGGACCTAAGTAGTACGGAAAAGAATGTAAGAAGGTACATGGTACTATGTTTTATATTTGTAATTTTCTTGAACACTGATTAATGTCAACAATCTGCTCTTTCTTCCACTTTTGTGAACCAGTGTAAGTAAACAAATTGTTCATAAATTTGTCACCTCTTGTGTTCTGTTTATAATAATCAATTCATGGGAGAAACACTGAATAAAGAAAAAAAAAGCAAAACTCAATTTCTGAATTTCTCAATCAATCAATTTTATTTATTTATGTATGTATTTATTCTGGAGGTGGGGTCTCACTCTGTTGCCTAGGCTGGAGTGCAATGGCATGATCTTGGCTCACTGCAATCTCCTGAGGTCAAGCAATTCTGCTGCTGCAGCCTCCTGAGTAGCTGGGATTACAGGCATATGCCACCATGTCCAGCTACTTTTTGTATTTTTAGCAGAGACTGTGTTTCACCATGTTGGCCAGGCTGGTCTTGAACTCCTGACTTCAAGTGATCCACCCACCTCAGTCTCTCAAAGTGCTGGGATTATAGGTGTGAGCCACCGTGCCTGGCTGGATCAATTTATTATTGGTTCAATCATTTATAATTCATCCCAAAATACAGTGCTATAAATGCTCCTGTTGTCCCTTGAAGCTGCCAAATAAAGTTCAGCTTTCAAGTTGCAACAGAAGTTGCATCAGGACATGTGATGTATGTATCTGTGTGTAGTTCAACATATAGAAGATGCTTTTTCAAAACATTATTTTGGTAATAATTATGCATTTTTCTCTGCTTCCTTTGTTATTTGATTTTCTATGTTATAAAAGGCTATTCAGTGGTGAAACACTACAAGTCAGCCATATTCTACAAGGTCGTGAATGATCTCATCCTAGGAGACTGTAATGGTAAGTGTAATCATTTAATTTTTGTACAAACTTGAACATTTTGAAGCAATAGAGACCACTAATAATTATACTTACAGAATAGGCATGAACTGAAGCTATCGCAGGTAAATTGTAACACTCACAATGTGAGCCTGATGACATTGTCTATTATGTTTGATTATATCAGATCTGTATAAAACGTTTACTGCACATAATGAAATTGCCTACTTTAGTGCAGAATAGTTCCTTTATAATCAATTGTACTATCAAAAAATACAAAAGAACTAGATTTTAATAACATGCATGTTAGGAGATGTTCTTTGTACTTCCTGTTCTTTCAGCCTAGAATGACTTTCTTTGATACATGCATAATTTTATTTCAAATTTTTGCTGTGTGTGTGTGTGTGTGTGTGTGTGTGTGTGTTACTTTAGAAAAAATACGCATTTTCAAAACTAGTGGAACTAGTAAACTTCTTTTTACTCTCTCTGTCATCTATTAGAATGCATAATTTATGAGAACACACACTTTCAAACTATTTCTTTTTGCTGCTGCTGTGGCATATAGTAGGCACACAGTATGTATTTGTTGAATAAGATTACTTAAAATCTCCTTCATAACCTGAGTCCTTCTTACTTGCTGAATCTCAATTCTCATCATCCTTCTTTGGATGATATGTGAGAGTTAAATTCATTAACTTAATATTTTTTCAATGACAATGATGTGTGCTCACCTGAAATCTGGAAGTCATCATTGACTCCATTAATCTGTCATCTCCAGGCCTTCATTCATGATATACCACTAAGACATTTATTATCACACATCAAATATTTAAATCCTAGATATTCTATAACTAGTATCTTAAAAGTAAAGTTCTTTTCAGTTTGAATTAAAACCATGTACTCTTCATGTGTACATGGTTTTACTCTTCTCATTCTTCCCTGTGTTTTTCACTCACAATATATAGTAATTGCTAATTTAATAACTACTTTGTTAGACTGTGCAAAGACAAGAATACATTTTCTTTCTCACCACTGCATCCTTAGCTTCTAGTGCAGTACAGGATATCGGGTGGATTCTTAATAAACAGTTGCAGAATGTTTGAAGGTAAGTTTTTATGCTATAAGCCAAAATGTAGACACTAGGGTAAAAGATTAGGGATAAAATATTCAATTTGTGGAAAAAAGGTTTTGAGCAATGCTGCTCATTCTATGACTTTCATGTTACCAAGAGAACAGCATCAGCTTCTCCAACATCCTGAGTACAGTTTTACTTCTTTATTGGTTATGAGTATTGTTTTCCTATTATTGGGAAATTTTTCTTCCTTTGAAAGTACACAATCTTTCATTTTCCTTGCTACTTTCTAAATACATGTCTTTAGAGCTTTTAAAAGATCAATTTATTCATTCTCAAACTGGAAAATAAAATATACAGGCTGTGAAAGTCAGATGAATAGACAATGTAAAGCACAGAACAGAGACCTTGGTACACAGTAAATGAACAATAAATGTTAGATGTTACTAGAAATAACAGTGATATTTATTTAAGAAGATTAGACTAGAAATAGTAAACAGAACTCTCCACCCTCTTCAGTATTGTCCTTGGGGCTGCCTCTAAGAAATCGTACAATTGGCATTCAAAGAGAAATCTCGTTCGTCAGTCCTAGATATAAAATCCTAATGTTCACATGTCATTCATTTAAACCTCCTATGATAGAAAACTAGAAAAATGAGCTGAAATATTCCATCTCTTATTCTGACCTTCTTGAAGAAGGGATTCTTCAGCCTGTCACTGATCAGATATTTACTTTTTTTCGAAACTACTACATTTACAGAAGGGATGATGCTTACCCTCATGACATTTAGCAGCCAGCTCTATCATCTACAAGAACATAATATGTGAGAAAGAGCAAAGCTAATGTCTGCATTGCAATACTTAGTAATTTCAAGTCAGTCATTTCCCAGTATTGTACAAACACACATGTGATTTATAAAACACAAAACATCCTACCAATATACACAAACTAATCATACAAGGACTTGAACAATATAATGTACAACGCAAGAATTCTAAATGGCCAGCACTCATGAGTTATGCCTGATTCCCATTAACATTTTTTCTAGTGTTATTTTAATTTTAAACCCTTCATACTATTGACTTTTTTCTTTTCTTAACTTGCATTTTCAATTATAATCCTTAAGCAAAGTATACAATATATGAAGGATTTAAGATGACAAACTAACCAGAGAACAGGGATAAGTCAGACGTCTACTGTAGGCTTTGCTGAATACCCAATAAGTTCTTTAGTAATCAAATTAGTTCACTGAAATGACATTGGGCAATGATTTGCAAAAGTTCTTGAAGAGATTTTATCAAAATCTGAAGTTCTCCACTGCCACTATCAGACTTAGACTTGGCAATTGACTTCCGGAAGAGTTTGTCCTGAGTTGACTCTGCTGTCCTGATGAAATGTGCCACTCCTGTTGCTAAGAGGGCAAATCACATGCTGCAGATGTGTTGGAATAAAAAAGAGAGTTAAGAACTTTGAAACTAGGAATGCTAGGGAATACCACAGTTTATTCTTGCTGCTGTGATATAACTTTTAAACCTACCCCCCAAAAAGAATTAGTAAGCATAGCTGTCCATGCATGCATAGATATATGCACAAAAGAGTGCTAGTTCTTGATTGAATAAAACAAAAACAAAAACAGGAAATCAGTCATTTTAAGGAAAGAGGTCAGGAATACAATATGCAAAGTATAAAGTATATACGTTATATATATATATATATATATATATATATATATATATATATACACACACACACACACACACACACATATTTTTAAACAGAGCCTTGCCCCTTCACTCAGGTTGGAATGCAGTGGCACAATCTTAACCTACTGCAACCTCTGCCTCCCAGGTTCAAGCAATCCTTCTACCTCAGCCTCCTGGGAAGCTGGGACTACAGGAGAGCACCATCATGCCCAGCTAATTTTTGTATTTTTTGCAGAGATGGGGTTTTGCCATGCTGCCCAGGCTGGTCTCAAATTCCTGTGCTCAAGTGATCCTCCCACCTCAGCCTCCCAAAGTGCTGGGATTACAGGCATGAGTCACCACACCCCAGGCAGAAAATTCTCTTTGAGACAAGTGTAAGGTGAAACTCTCAGTCCCTTTTCCCAGTAGAGAAGCAAATCATTTTCACCAAATAACATCCAGGCTGGGTGTTTGTACTCTGTAATCTCTGTCATTCCTCCTTTGAGTGTTTTCAAGTAATTGATTGAAAAGAAACATATACCATTTTGTTAGAAATATATTTTGCTACCTTGTTTTCTTTCAAGAATGGAGTATTTTCTACAGTCACGTTTGTAATGTTTTTCAATATGTTTCCTATTTTCCCTGTATTTCCTATATCCTATTTCATGAATACATGGAAAACTAGTCAAATATTGAATAGGTTCTATGGTAAAGAATTTTATGATATTCAATGACATTCCATTATTAATCACTCTACCTTGGTATTCTAGTGGGAAGAGTTTTGAGTATAAATAATATAACACACAGACATAATTTTTTCTTTGTTCCTGAAGAGCATTAAACATCAGGATCCTTCAAAATTAATAGTGAATTTTTTAAATTGTTTCTAAAATTATCCCTAGGAAGAAGCAAAGGGGAAAAATATGTAGCAGATTCTTTTCTGACACTTTTCAATCCATAGGGCTATATGTAAGATACACAGGTTTGCACTCACACACAGACACATACACACACACACTAGCCCCACCACATACACACACAGAGAGACAGAAATGAGCATCTCAGTGTAATACCAAGGGATGAGTGATGAACAAAAAGAAAGGATTTTTGTAAGAAATCTGCTATCCAAAGCAAATATCATTACTATTTCAAGCATCACAAAATACTGATAAAAATAATAAAAGTCAATCTGTCTTGAAATTAAGTTTTAAAAAGCTGCTTCAAAATGGTTTACAAATGTTTCAAAAAGGTTTGACAGACTATTTAAAATGTGACTTAAAAACTGATTTCAGTGTTTCTTACATTTATACTCAGTAATAAATTAAGAATGTTGGAAAAGGGATATACAAATTATATTTGTAAATGGAAACTTCAGATATGATGAAAACCTTCTAGGAAATCACAAATAACTCCTCTTCTCTTTCATTTTAAAAATGTGTATCCTAAATATCAACATATCAAGGATTTTAAATTTGTGAGCTTTAAACAGGTAAATATCTCAAGTAGCAGCAATTTAAAGTTTTTTCACTCCCTGACGCACTAATAGAAATGATGATTTCTCAGAAGGAAAACTAAAGTTTCTGCCTCAGCTCTGCTCAGTTTGGGAGTAGAAAATACATTTTCTTATAACTGCTTATTACCATTGATCTTTCCTTTCTAGATTATTGGCTTAGGGAAAGTGAGAGAGCAAATCCACAGTGGCACAAATGAAGTGAATTTGTAAAGCGATAAGCTTTGTTCTCATTTTATATTTTGTAACTTCTAATTCTAGCACATAAAGAAACAGTGTAGATAAGTTTTACAGAGGGAAATCCTTGGTTTACTATACAATTATTCAGTGGGTAAAAATAAGTGCTTCGCTTTGCAGAAGCAAAAATAGAGAAATGGTTTTTGAATTTATAAGGTTTTAGAGTTTATTCTGATTACATGTACTGCCGACTGTTGATAAAATTCATGTGGGTTTCATGGATAGAATTTACATTAACATTTACATTAGTGCTATGGAAATGTAAAGATGAAAGTAGTTCTATGGTTTTGCTGAAGTTCATTAACATTAGTTATTAATGAAAGAAGCACACTTAGTTCTTCCTAATGTTAATAACTTTGCATCATTTTAATAACTTTAGACAAAGAGGAGATAATATAATTTTAAAATGAAACAGTAAAAATCCTTAAATAATGAGTGTTGGCTGCTTACATAATGAAAGTGGCTCTCAGTATGTGGATTAATCCTGTAACCTCATGTCTCTCTCTGTGGAGGAATCTGCCCACAGGTCAATTTTTCTTTCTGACTTACTTTATGTGACCCACATTGTCTTCACTTCTCCTCACAGAGAAATAAATAAATAAATAAATAAGTTATCTGATTGGTGGCTGCTATTCATTTGCCCCCATGTTTATTGAGTAGGAATAAAAACAGAAAAGCAGCAAACAAAAACACCAGTAAATTGCTAGTCATGGGCACCTCATTCCTCTCTCCACTTCTTTCCCAGACATTATAAGGAAGATATACTTAATGCAGGTCTACTCAGAAGCCTCAAACCTTCTTCCAGGGGGTGACACCAACCTCCACAAAGGGAGGATGAGTACAATAGGTAGCACATTTAGCCACAGATTTAAAGCTACAGAATCCAAATTGAGACTGTAGGTTTTTTTGTTTTGTTTTTTGATGGAGTTTCACTCTTGTTGCCCAGACTGGAGTACAATGGCGCAATCTCGGCTCACTGCAACCTTCGCCTCCCAGGTTCAAGTGATTCTCCTGCCTCAGCCTCCTTAGTAGCTGGGATTACAGGCATGTGTAACCACACCAGGCTAATTTTTGTATTTTTAGTGGAGATGGGGTTTCTCCATGTTGGCCAGGCTGGGTCTCGAACTCTGACCTCAGGAGATCTTCTCACTTCAGCCTCCCAAAGTGCTGGGATTACAGGCATAAGCCACTGCACCCGGTCTGACACTGTAGCTTTAAATCTGTAACTGGTATTTTTCTTTCCTGAGCTTGATTCTTCTTTCTTCAGTGTTTTAGTTATCAATTAATTGTAATTTTTCAAAAGAAAGAAATAAATGTTTTTGATTACTCTTAATACCCAAATGTATAAAAGAGACCCCTTAAAATGTATGCTATTGTTTTGTTTGGAAACAAAAGAAATCAGCTGTCCTAAGTGTGTTTGCATCTTCAGCAATCTTATTAATCAGAAAATTTCTAATGGGTTCTTTGCAATGTCAAACTACTTGTTATACAAAATATAATCAAATTTGCCATCTGAATACAATCTTTCCATTATAAAAATACAAAAATACAAAACATTTGTTTTGTGCAAAACTTTGCTTAAATATATACCAAAGGTTGAACAAAACCATCTGTATAGTTAAGGAAGGAAATAAAACTTCTACTAATTTTTATCTTAATGGTTATATCAGTTATGATTTATGAATATATGAATCAACACTGGTATTCTCAGTTATTCCGTTTGTCAGACATTCTTAACTTGCTCATGTGAAAAAAAGTGAGCAATCCAAAAACTTGGGGGATTAGAAAGATAGCTTCACTCCATTAGTCATTTTCAGCCCATGTTTACATATTATTATTATTGTTATTCTTATTTTGTCTTTCTTTTTTTTTTTCCTTTTTGTGGAGAATGGGGTCTGGCTATATTGCCCAGGCAGGTCTTGAACTCCTGGGCTCAAGCTATCCTTCTGCCTCTGCCTCCCTAAGAGCTGGGATTACAGGCATGAGTCACAGCACCTCGTGGTTATGTATTATTTTTAAAGCACATTTGAATAGGTGTTTTTAGGTTCTAGTATGTATTATAAATCAAACAAATATACTCAAAATAGACAAGTGCAAGGAGAGTGACAATAGTGCTAATAAAAAAATGGACCTCACACTTTTATTTCTAGAATTTTAATCTGAAATATTTTATCATATTCAGCTAAATAAAATATTTAATGAATGCAAAGTTTGTTATACGGAAGTGGGATGCTGTGGAAAATATAATAAGAAACCGTGACATTGGCTGCAGGAAAGAATTTCACGATGGGCTATAAGGATATAAATACTGGGTCTGGAAAGCTGGTGACCTTTGTGATGCTTCGACAACACATTTGGTCTAAATATTAAATTTTGTATCTTGGGAAAAAGCTGACTAATAACAACATGGTTAGTATCAATAGAAAGAAAGCAGACATTAGGGGTATTGGCATGTTTTGCTTTCAGTATGGCTCTGAATATTAGAGATGAACACAGGCCTGACGTAGACGATGTGCAAGCAGAGGTAAAAACAATGTTCTGTTGAGTCATTCATCTCTGCTGCCTGTAAATGTATTTGACTGAGAATCAATTCGAAGGGTTGATAAAAGAATGGTCCTATACTCCAGATGAAATGGTATCTAATTATTACTATTAATATTATTATTTGAGACAGAGTCTTGCTCTGTCACCAGGCACCAGGCTGGAGTGCAGTGGCTCGATCTAGGCTCACTGTAATCTCCACCTCCCAGATTCAAGCAATTCTCCTGCCTCAGCCTCTGGAGTAGCTGGGACTAGGGGCGTGTGCCACCACGTCCAGCTAATTTTTGTATTTTTAGTAGAGATGGGGTTTCACCATGTTGGCCAGGATGGTCTCGATCTCCTGACCTCATGATCTGCCCTCGGCCTCCCAAAGTGCTGGGATTACAGGTCTAATTATTGTAATATCTGCAAGACGATAACCTTAGAAGAATAGAAGTCTCTTGTCATAGGTCTTTTCAAAATTTATCCTTAAAAATTATCTGCTATTCAGAAGCCAGTAACTGCCTGCTTACTGGTGAAAATGATTGTTTTCATCACTTAAGTATTTTGTTTTTATTTTTTATTTATTGGAGACAGAGTCCAGCTCTGTTGCCCAGCACAATCTTGGCTCACTGCAATCTCTGCCACCTGGGTTCAAGCAATTCTCCTGCCTCACCCTTCTGAGTAGCTGAGATTACAGGCATGTGCTATCATACACAGCTAATTTTTGTATTTTCAGTAGAGATGGAGTTTCACCTTGTTAGCCAGGCTAGTCTTGATCTCCTGACCTCCAGTGATCCACCCACCACAGACTCCCAAAGTTCTGGTGTTACAGGGTGAGCCACTATACCCAGTTTATACCTTATATTTTAAATTTATTTAAAGCATTGGCAATAAAGCTAAGACCTTCAGGATTTTTCAGAGCAAAGAAATCATTAGTTAAAATAGGAGAACTCACAGGCTTAAAGATATTTCTAAATGAGACATTTTGTTGTGGAAATTCATATAGGGAATTGACTGAAAGAAAATACACTGAAAACCCACTAAGATATAAAGAAAATTGTACTGGCAGAAAAATATCTTGCTGAATTGTCAGCACCTGTAACCGTTTTCAGGGAAGACCATCTGCAGATTTGCAAAATTACACCAACAAAAATTAGGCTGTGAAAGCTGTATAGCTACTAGGGAATATACTTCCTGAAGATTCACCATAGGCTTTTCCATAGATGAAATGGACAAAGTAGCACATGTAGGGCAGAAATAGTAACTGTGGGCTGGGCGCGGTGACTCAAGCCTGTAATCCCAGCACTTTAGGAGGCCGAGGCGGGTGGATCACGAGGTCAATAGATCGAGACCATCCTGGTCAACACGGTGAAACCCCGTCTCTACTAAAAATACACAAAATTAGCTGGGCATGGTGGCGCGTGCCTGTGATCCCAGCTACTTGGGAGGCTGAGGCAGGAGAATTGCCTGAACCCAGGAGGTGGAGGTTGCGGTGAGCCCAGATCGCGCCATTGCACTCCAGCCTGGGTAACAAGAGCGAAACTCCGTCTCAAAAAAAAAAAAAAAAAGAAAGAAAAGAAAGAAAGAAAAAGAAATAGTAACTGTGGAAGATAATAGATGAGGCAATGTCTCCAAAAATCAGCACAAGAAATGTACTATTGTAATACGCAAAGGGTCCTCCGTATTGCATCTACCGGGATTAAGTAATTTTTTAGAACAGTGATGATTGTATGTTTTCTATTCTCTTTTTGCCTGATATAGAGCTTTTAATGCTAATTGCTATTGTAAAGAAAAATTTGGAGGCCCTCACAGCCATCTGAATGTACTTGCTTCTCAGCCAGTGCACTCTACAATTCAAACTGAAAAATTGGTTCCAGCCATGACAGGAAGTGGGGGTTGGATATGCCTCACAGTATCTCTCCAGCATTAACATGAATACAAACCTGAAGTCTAATAAGAAACATTTATAATCTATTCTCTCTCCTGCTAACTTGAAGTCTTCATTTGCATGATAAAAGCTAGGTCTCCACAGTCTCTATCATAACCCAGACATTCCTTTCTATTGACAATAACTCTTTCAACCAATTACCAATCAGAATATGCTTAAATTTACTTATGACCTGGAACACCATCCCCCTTCAAGTTGTCCTGCCCCTCCAGATTAAACCAACGTAAATCTTACAGGTATGTGCTGATTGATGTATTAAGTCTCCCTAAAATGTTTAAAACCAAGCTGTAACCTGACCCCCTTGGACACATGTTGTTGGGATCCCCTGAGGCTGTGTAAGGGGTGTGTCCTTAAACATGGCAAAATGAACGTTCCAAATTGAGACCTCTCTCCGGTATTTGGAGTTCATAATCTCATTCTATTATTTTATCTTCCACTTAATATTGTTACGTTTAGAGAAAGAAAATTGTGTTTTAGATTATCTCTATTATTTACAAAAACCACATCTAGTCCAATGGGGAGAAAAATTTATCACCTAGAAAATCTGGAGTCAAAAGTTATAAATTAGCTACAGGGTCTTTGGATTGTCTTCTAGGGAGGGTGATGATTGTTCTTCACATTGGAAGAAGTGTGCAGATTTTGAATATCCATGGAAACCCAGAGCCCCCTGACATATTATGAATTAGTAGGAATACAACCCTTAGAAAACTGCATACAGAAGACCAATCCCCTTTACTTGGCTTAAACAATGGATATAGTTTATAATGTAGCTTGAAAAAAGAGTAGATGTAATTTCAAAGCAAATCTGGTTCTCTAGTACTTCCATAGTTCCTCACGAAGTGTCCTATGTGAGTGACCTTATGTTCCAATGATAGGTGGGCTCCTGTCAGATCAGAAAAATGTTTTCACATATCTGAAATTAACTTTTTATACTTTTATAATTTAATGTTCCATACGATCAAAATCTTTTCCTTAATTATAGCATTGCACAAGACCAATTCATGCACTACAATAGCCACCTTTTACTCATTTCTGTGTTTCAGGTCTTAGGATTCCTAGCCAGTATAGATAAGTAATTCATTATAATCTGCATTTCAAAGCCTAGGGTTCTTTCCAGAGCACAGCAGCATACAGGCTTTGAGATAAACTAGGTTCAATATTTTAAAACAATTCTAAATAGGTGATTTCACATAGGGTTTTACAATACAGGGTTGGCATGGCATACAAAGTGATTCAAAGATATATACCGTAACAGGGATTTCTAAATGCTTGCCCAAATATCTATGTTTCTTCTTTAGAGCACCATTTCTTTTCTGTTTTTGCATCTAGGAGAGTTAGCCTAGAGTTTTTTATATTTAAGGTTAAGGCTGTTGGTACTTTCTGGAAGAATTTGGTGTTATTTTTACAGAAGACAGCTAGTCAGACCTGAAAAGGGCAGGAAAGACCCCTCTCCCACCCCCCAGGAATGTCATATATATATATAAATATATATACACACACACACACACACACACACACACATATTTCTTACAGTTCTAGAGGCTAGACATATATATATATATATACACACACACATATATATACATATATATATATACACACACATACATATATATATATATATATATATATATATAATGTTAAACATATATATGTTAAACATGTTAGGTTTAAGTCACCTAGTCTATAGCACTATGTTATGGCAGCCCTAGAAAATGAAGACATTAGGCCGGGAGCGGTGGCTCAAGCCTGTAATCCCAGCACTTTGGGAGGCCGAGGTGGGTGGATCACGAGGTCAAGAGATCAAGACCATCCTGGTCAACATGGTGAAATCCCGTCTCTACTAAAAAAAAATATATATAAAAAATTAGCTGGGCATGGTGGTGCATGCCTGTAATCCCAGCTACTCAGGAGGCTGAGGCAGGAGAATTGCTTGAACTCAGGAGGCGGAGGTTGCGGTGAGCCGAGATCTCGCCATTGCACTCCAGCCTGGGTAACAAGAGCAAAACTCTGTCTCAAAAAAAAACAAAGAAAAAAAAAAGAAAGAAAATGAAGACATTAGACTTCGTTGGTTGCACCACCCCTTTGTGCTTATTCTTCATGGCCATTCACTCTGCATGAAACATTAGCAGGTGACCAGAGAGGAAGCAATCATTTTGTTCTCAGAGGATGGCAGAGTGGAAATATGCATGGATATTGGGTCTTGGTTGACACTGTGGAGCTACAACCTAGGACTATGTAGCTGTTGATGGACATGGTGGCCAGATTACCCAAGTATGAATCCTTGATATATTACTTAGGTCCAAATCAATTTACTTAACTTCTGCCCATGTCTTTGTTTTGTCATATATGAAATGTGAACAATAATATCTAACTCACAGGGTAAACATGAGGATAAAATGAAATAACATGGGGAGTGTATTTCAGACAGTGCTTTGTATCTAGTAAGTGCTAAAAAAAAGTATTAGCTATGATTACTTAGTTCGTTATCATTACCATTCTCTCTGTAATTGACTCCTTACTTACGTTGTCTTATGTAATCCCTGAATAATAAACATTAAGAACAATAAAAATTTAATCACATATAACCATAAGAAAGAGAAATACTGAAATCACTAAGAACACTCAATGAAATATGATGTAATCCAATATATTATATATACATTTAGCATATGATTTATTTTAATAACTAATGTGGTAGCATTATGTTACATATGCTATACTGTTAAAATAGTTTTACCTGAATATATGCATATTTTGTCTATTTTGTTATTTTTCTGTTTGTTTACTTATTATTAAGTTGGAAGACCACTAGTATAGACATTGTAATATGATAATGACAGCCTTTTACAAACATGAAATTTGAGTAATTTCTGCTATTTATTCAGTAACCTAGTGGATCTTTTTTCCTCTCTGACAAAGATTGGAAGCTTTCTATGAAGTTCTTCCCAGCACTCTCAGCCTAATCTCAGTCTAAACTAGGTATTTTAAATCTAAATAGACTATTTCAAGCTAAGAGCATTACTTTAAGCAATTATTATAATACTACATATTAGCTAAATAATTTAAATTCACACCATACTTCTCAATGTATAGAGTATATTTATACTTTGGACAAAATCTGTCCTTGAAAGGTGAGACATGTCTACATGTTGTTCTATTTTAAATTTTTTAATTGGTATATAAATCATGCCTTCCTTATAGACAATTTATAACATGTATTTCTACAGCAGAAATAAATAATTTCTCCTAATATATGGAGAAACGGTTACCTGCTGAACTTTTGCAAAGGCAAATATATTAAATGAATTCAAGACTAAGTCACGAAAACCAAATGCTTTCTTATATTAAAGATAAAGAAAATTATTTACAAAAGAAAACATGTGAATTAAGTCTTACTTCCAGTTAATTATCGCAACTAAAATTTGCCCTTCAAACTATTAGTTGCATTGCTAGAGTTGTGTTCTTTAATATTCTGTATTGATTGGCAGTGCTCATGATTTTAATGGCTATAAGAAGCATCTGCTATTTGACATACAATTCAACATTTTTTGAAAGGTAAATGAAGTTGTTATGGCCACTAAAATCCAAAATAGTGATATCACTTAGAAGACTTCTTAACCCTCGCTTCAACGTGGCTCTCAGCTGGAATTACAATATAAAAATGTTCAATCTGGAAACAAGTCAAGATGGTTTAAGAAAAATCTGATTTAATGTTTAAATATGTATGTTCATTTTTAAGCTTAATGTTCATTTCATATCATGTATAGGAAGACAAAAGTACAATGTAAAATTTTGTGATCTTAGATTTAGTCATTGTATCTTCTATTATAAAATATTTTTGATGAAGCAAAATCTAAAATGGATAAAGTTTATATATTGCACTTGTTCGCTTTCCTTTCTTTCTTTCTTTCTTTTTTTTTTTTTTTTTTTTTTTTTGTTTTTTGAGACAGAGTCTCACTCTGTCACCAGGTGCCAGGCTGGAGTGCAGTGACTTGACCTCGGCTCACTGCAACCTCCACCTCCTGGGTTCAGGCAATTGTCCGGCCTCAGCCTTCCAAGTAGCTAAGGACTACAGGCACATGCCACCACGCCCAGCTAACTTTTGTATTTTTAGTAGAGACCAGGTTTCACCATGTTGGCCAGGATGGTCTCATTCTCTTGACCTCGTGATCCGCCTGCCTTGGCCTCCCAAAGTGCTGGGATTACAGGTGTAAGCCACCATGCCCGGCCTCCTTTCTTCTTTATATTCTATACTTACTATCTGTTGTGTTTCTCCTTCCTCAAAAACTGAGTGGTTTGTTGCTGGCTGAATCATTCAGGGTCAGTCTGGTCTTGACAATAAAAGATAATATATTACCAGAGTTAAATGAAGCCTTTTCACAAGGGTACTATTAAGAGCAGTGTGGGCAGAGTTAAAAGAATAGTGAAAGATGATGAAGTAAGAATCAGCAGGGACTAGCAATAGTGAGAAGTTGTTGCCACCTCTAGGTCTGAATTGGTAAGTGAAGGAGAGGGTATTCCAGGGCCCAATGAGATGTGGCGTTATAAAGCAAAGTCCAGTGAGCTGTAGCTATGACCATAATTAAAGGAGCACCAACTGTGCCAAATCACGGCCAGCCACACAGTTAAAAAGTGGAAAAGTACTCTGACTTCAGAATCCTCCTATTCTGTTATTTGCTGCTGAGCCTACTCATTGCCAAAGAACCAGAAGACAACAGTCCAATGATTGAGGCCCTAGGGACTAATTTCCTCGTGCAGCAGATGGTTGCTGAAGTTCTGTGAACAAAAATGAAGGGGCAAACAGAACAAACCTAGGATTGTCAATTCTTTTTTTCTCTGAACACCAATAGTTGTTTTTCATATCGTGAAAAAAGGAACAAATGGTAACAACAACAAAAAACTATCGCCAACGCTGGTGAATCACAAACTCATACTCAAAATGTTATTAAGAGGTGGTGCCAATTTAGTCATAATCCTCCAAGAATCGAAGTATAGAAACATTGGTTATCTCAAGGGTTTTGATTCTGAGGTATCTGGGACAAATGTAGAAGGAAAAAATAATGTTTAAAAAGACAATGAAACCTTCCAGTTTCAGTTATAGCTTTTACGCTTATGACAAGAAAAAGGTCAGCAAACTAAAAATCAGTAACCTTTCTTCAATAGGTCAAAGAACTGAGGTCACAAGGCAAATCACACACCAGAATCTGGACAGACAGGTGACTACCGAGAATCACAGCTGAAATCAGCTAACCTGACGGAGAGCCAGTAGAGCCTATAACTAATAGAAATATGTAAATGGAAATGTTAATGACATGCTGGAGGAGGACCAAAATAATAGCTTAGAGCTAAAAACTCCTAGGAGCTCCGTCTAGGAAAACCTTTGCACTTCCTTTGGTTTTCGTTTCATGAGATACACCCCATCTTCATGGTAAATATAAGAAAAAAAAATCCCTCTTGGCCAGAGTATGGGGAAAACAATAGTTTTGAAATTGGCCCAGAGAAATCTGCATAACAATACACTGCCCTACAAAGGAAATCACTATACCTTTAGGAGACCTTTGTCTGACATACGGAAAAAGCAACTAGCCAGCTGAAGGCCACTCCAGTCTAGGTGTCTCAGATAAAAAGAAAAAGGCTATGGAGTGCATACAAGTTCACAGCCCAGGGACTCAGGTCAACTGAAACGTTTAGATTTAATCATAAGTATATTAAATGTCTCTATTTCACAAAGCCTTGCCACAGTAACAACAGTGCTCCAATGTGACAACAACTAATGGAGTGGCAAGACACCAGCGCTATTTCAGATGGAGTTTCTAGGGAAGATCAAGACAACAGGGGAAAGAGAGGAAATAAACCAGAAAAATTATGAAGAGTAGTCCCTGGCACCTAGAGCTTCAGCAAATACCAGCCCAGCTCCTAGCCAAACTAACACAAAATCTCACACTAAAAATTTATTGCCCCCATTTCTATAACCTGAGACATCGCATTTAACATTCAACAAATAATTACCACTCTCCAAAACATCTCTACCTGTCACAGACACTTTCAGTACCTTTGAGTCCATGGGTACTAAAGTAACCCTTTTGACCACCTGATTGCTGAAAGCGTCTACTTAAGCAAATGCTTTTAGTTGAACATTAACACAAAATATGAATATGTCTGTAATTTTTGCCCATTGTAATAGGACCATTTGTATATATTTTTTCTGTCCTTTTCTGTCATCAGTTTTTCAATTTTTTTTTCCAGGCTTAGTTCAAGATTCTATATACACCTGATGTCCCTAAGTACCTATTCTTATCTCAATGGTGAATTGTGCCCCCAGGAACTTGTGGAGTCCATTGACTGCCTGAAATAACCCTTGAAATATCTGAAAAATTCCTTTCCCTACATCTCTGAGTAGGCTGTGAGAATTATTTATAGTGCATTCTTATTATTATTGGCTAAGAACCCACACGAGTTTAACTCAAGTTGAGTTTTGGCCAAACAGACCTAGACATTATGAGATACATTGGCCAAACAACCCTTTAGAGGGGTGTCCAGCTATTTAATTCATAGGGACCTTGGATTGGAGCATGCCAGGGCCATCTGGTTACCACAGTATTGCAGTAGCATTTCATGCTAATTATGTTAGATTTATTCCTGTTGGGATCTTATTATCCCTACCAAAATAATAAAATCCAATTCCACTGAGTCTTCTTCCACAATTGTTACAGGCCTCAGAGGACAGTCACCACATCGTGTATTTAAGGATATGTGTGCTTTCCTCAGAAACACGTTAACATTTTCATACAAATATAGCATACAAATGAATAAATATACAAATCAAAATACACAGTGTGCTGAATTATCAGTAGTGTAGTGACTACTTGAATAGAGAAACAAACTCATCATGGGCTCACTCTCCTCCCTGCCTCTTAATATCTCGATAAATGGAATGTCCTCAGAGTATCTCCAGTTAGTACAGTAAATGGTGTCTGAGCAGTTTGACATAGAGAGTTACTTGCTAAGTCTGCCTCCCTAAGTCCTCTGTATACTTTCTTTAAGTATGCTAGAAAAGTAAGAGGATTTATATTTCATTAATTACAGAACACAATTGAATTCAGGCTTTAACTGATCAACCTAGCAAACTTATAATGCTATTCTCAGATGCCAAGGCCAAATTACTAAATTCTGAGAGAAAGTACATGTATCGATAACTTCAGCTTGATCAAATCTCCATGGTTTAACATTTGTCCTGATCTAACTCTCTTAAAATCCATGCATTCATGTTCCTCATAAACTTTGTGGTATCAATTGGCAGGATATGGCAACTCCTCTTGAATAGAAGCTGTCTCCTCCCAGAACAAGCCTGTACTTCTCCGTATGGATCTACCTTTTATCATGGTCTTGAAGAAAAAGAGAGATGGTGACACTATACATCCTGAGGAGTACCCTTATCCCATTGGGTGCCATCAGGTATTAGGAAATTTCATGCAAGTTAAAGAGTATTGATGAGAGGAACTGCCATTCTGTAAGGGGAGCTTTTGGAGAATGCGAAGGTTTAAAATTTTTCGTCTCTTTTATTTCTGTTCACATGTACCTTGCTCATTCCCAAGAGTATATATCTTAGCATAAGAGAGTTGCTGAGATGGTAGATTGAATTAATGTTTAAATTGGGCAACTCTTGAAACAGACATCTTCTCCTAGATATCAGATGAAAAAGTATTTATTTAAAAAGACAATTGAGGATTTTTAAATTTTCCATCTGCTCATTGTTGGCAATTCAAGTGTTTTCATTAGTCTTTGTGGATTTCTGAAAGTTATATTCAAGGAACTGGAATCATCCTGCCTAGCCCACAATGGTTGTAATTGCCAAGTTCCACAAGTCACTTGACAACTCAACCTCAACCTGCAGTCCACCCCATGCTTCCACTGAGCAATTGCTATGCTACCAAATGCCATAGATTACCAGTGGCTGATTTTTTTTCTGATGAGAAGGTTGTATTAATCTGTTCTTGCACTGTTATGAATACCTGAGACTGGATAATTTATAAAGAAAATGGTTTTAATTGTCTTATAGTTTCAGAGGTTGTACAAGAAGCATGATGGCTTCTGATCGGCTTCTGAGGAGGCTTCAGGAAACTTATTATGATGGTGGAAGGCAAAGGGTGAGTGGGCACTTCACATGGTGGGAGCAGGAGAGAGAAAAAGCAGGGAGGCGCCACACACTTTTTTTTTTCAGACAGGGTCTCATTCTGTTGCTCAGGCTGGAGTGCAGTAGTGCCATCTCGTCAGCTCACTACAACCTCCACCTCTTGGGTTCAAGTGATCCCCCTTCCTCGGCCTCCTGAGTAGATGGGTCTACATGCACACACCACCATATCCAGCTGACTTCGTATTTTTTGTAGTTTCCGAGTCTGGTCTAGAATTCCTGGGCTCCAGCAATCCACCCACTTCAGCCCAAAGTGCTGAAATTACAAGCATTAGCCTTCTTGTAAACAACCAGATTTCATGAGAACTCCCTCACTATACAGAACCAAAAGGAGGATGGTCTTAAACTACTAATAAGAACTCTGCTCCCATGATTTAGTCACCTCCCACCAGTCCCCACCTCCAACATTGGGGATTGCAACTGAACATGAGATTTGGGTGGGGACACAGATCCAAAGCATATCAGAGGTTATAGGTATACTTGACATATGTGACTAACTGAATGCCAGAATATTGGTTTGAGGGCATGTTTCTTAGGATCACCTCTGATATTAGCCACTGTATCTTTAGAATTTCAACATGAAATGGTCTGTTTGAAAAAATAAAGAAAGATGTTTAGTAAAAGAGCTATTTCCAGAGGTAGAGGAAGAGTTAAGTGAAACAACAAATGATAGTGAAGTATCTAGGGTTTACACCAGTGGGGTGATTACAAGCTTTTACACGATTATTAAGAATCTGGCAAAAGCCACAGTTGAGGGTGAGAGGATACTGAGCCAGAGCTGAAGCTACTGTTAAAAAATAAAATGTTCTAGCCGGACATGTTGGCTCATGCCTCTAATGCCAGCACTTTGGGAGGCCGAGGTTGGTGGATCACCTGAGGTCAGGAGTTTGAGACCAGCCTGGCTAACATGGTGCAACTCCATCTCTACTAAAAATGCAAAACACACAAACAATAAAATTAGCCAGTGTGGTGGTAGGTGCCTGTAATCTCAGCTACTTGGAACCCTGGGAGACTGAGGCAGGAGAATCACTTGAACCCAGGAGGCAGAGGTTGCAGTGAGCCAAGATCACACCATTGCACTCCAGCCTGGGCAACAAGAGCAAAACTCTGTCTCAATCAATCAATCAATCAATCAATCAATAAAATTCTCTGTTTTCTAGCTAGTGATTCCCATTGGCCAAACTTCATGAAAAGTGAAATGCAAGGAAACCTGAATGATGCAGGATACAGGTATCAGTCTCCCAGGGCACAGGACAGCAGAGAATAGAAGTAAGGAGAAATACAATCTTTGCTCCCTCCAAAGCCCCACAGCCCCCTACTCTCACCAGCAGCACTGCATAGGACCCATGTATACAAATGCATAATTACAACTATAATCTTTTGAGCATCAGCTTATCTTCCACAATCTCTGTGTTCAGCTCTATACAAGGAAAATGATCACATCTCCTGAATTTCCAGCTAAGAGTAAAAACTAGTGATCTCAAACGCATTGTATCCTAAAGAAGAGCAAAGTGCAGAAATGGAGTAATGACTCCAAATTGACCAGATTACAGAAAAGTTTCTTCTTGCTTTGCAGTATTAGAATGTTGTTTACAGATCAAGGGATTAATAAAGTGTAATATAAGTTTGTGTTTTGGTGGCTTTGTTGGGGTTGAGGGGTCAGGAGCAATATTATCCTGAATCATCAGTATTCTCTAGAGTATATGTACTTCCTTTGGTGTTATTGTAAAACTAAAAATAGTTATCCCCAAAATAATGGTTACAGTCAGAATAAAAAATCACTGAGGTGTGTAAAAAGCAGTGTGTCTGAAGCAATGCAAAGCTGTACAGTGGTAGCTGGTTCATGTCTAGAGTCAAGAAAAGAACCTGCTGCAGATTCTGTGGTAGGATTATGATCATGTGAGTTACTCTGACGTGTTCAGATTTTGTAATTCTTAAATATTGTTTCTTGAAAATTGTGTTGCTTTACCCAACTGCAGAAGGACAACCCAGGGCATATGCTGTACAATCTTCAGATGGAGCCTACTTGCGTGTTCCTGAAAGGTGTCATGCTTTGGACCATTCAGCAACTCTCCACACCCTGATAGATTTGGTAGCAAATGCCTGTGGCCTGTTAACTCCTGCAGATCATTTGTGAGCAAGACTATGTCAGGACAAGCTGTATGTGCAACTATTCATGCTTACAGGGATGCTGATTATTACTAGTTTTTGTAAATTGCACTTCAAACTGACAACCCACATTAATTTTTCTTGTAAATATTTGCAATCTGTAACTTATATAATGGCTTCATCCATATCTGGATATATTTTTAGGCTTCTACCAACTTCACTTACCATACTGCGATAAAGTAAGTATATAAAGCCAAAATTAATGTAACCAAATGTGCATTAACTATCAAATTATTTCAAAGGATGAAGCCATGTATTCCCAAATTGTGTGTGTGTGTGTGTGTGTGTGTGTGTGTGTCTTTGAATATACACATAGTTGTTTGCTGGTTTATTTAGTATAATGTGTATTTTTGGCTTTCTGAGAAATTTTACCCTTGAAAATGAGGTGAGAATTGCCCTTTCTTTTAGATTCTAAAATAATTTTGTAAAGTTGGTATTCTGTACTGCTTAAATATTTGCTAGTATTTATCAGTAAAATCATCTGGTCTTGATTTTTTTTTTTACTGTTTGATTTATAACTACAAATTCAATTTTTTAATAACTAGGTATTTTTTTGTTACCTATTTCTTTTTCAGTCAGCTTTGCACTTTGTATTATTTAAATAATTTTTAAAATCTCTTCTAAGGAATTTAATTAATGGGCATATAATTGATTGTGATAATTCGGTATTACCTTTTAAGAGTCTTTAACAAATATAGTAATGTCCACTCTCATTCTTGAAGTTGGTAAGTTAGGTCTTTCTTCATTCTCTGTCCCCATCTCCACACCCAAATCTGAATTTTATCAGGTTCGGGTTTTATTTTATTTTTTAATATTTTGATAGTGATTTCATTAGTTTTAAAAAGATTTATTGACATATAAGCCACACACTATACTATTTACCCATTTAAAGTATAAAATTCAGTAGTGTTTGGTATATTCAGAGATATGTGCAACCATCACCACAGTTAACTTTAGAACATTTCATTATTGATGAGATGGGAATGTCCCTCTTTCATAGTTCTGCTCTGCCTCCCCCTTTTCTGGTACTATTATTATATGTATTGCATCTGTGAATGATACAAACTCAACAGTGCATTGTTATGATTATTAATTTTATAATGATATGACTTTTATTATTATTTTTTATTTATTTTTATTTTTATTGCATTATAGGTTTTGGGGTACATGTGCAGAACATGCAAGATAGTTGCATAGGTACACACATGGCAGTGTGTTTTGCTGCCTTCCTCCCCTTCACCCACACTTGGCATTCATCCCCAGGCTATCCCTCCCCAGCCCCGTCCCCGCTGTCCTTCCCCCATTCCCCCCAATAGACCCCAGTGTGAAGAATTTGAAAGTAAAGAAAAAGTATGTATTTATGGATTTTCTTATGATAACCTCTTTATTTTATAATTTGTAGTCTTCTTCCTCTGTTCCTGGACATTCAAGTGTTCATCTGGAGAATTTCATTAATCCAACACAGCTTTGCTCCTACCCACCTTCTTGGTGCCGTTAATGGAAAATATATTACATTTCTATATGTTATACATTCAACAACACATTATTTTCCCTTTGTTTCATATCATTGCATTTTAATCAGTTAAGAGAGAAAGAAGAAAAACTACTATGTGCGTATACATATACATAAACATACATAATATATATATAAAAGTATATATATGTGTGTGTGTGTATATATATGTGTGTGTATATATATATATATATATATATATATATATATATATATATACAGAGAGAGAGAGAGAGAGAGAGTAGGTTTTCTGCAAAACAGCCCAATATTCTCAAACTTTTAATTATTATGTTAAAACTAAGTTGGTAGGTTTAAATATGTTTGTATTTAAAACTAGGTAGCCTTTCTTATTTGTTTGATTCTAGGTTTAATCATTTTCTTTCTTCTCTGTGTTTAAATAGGCATTATTTCCTATTTCCTTTTATTTTTTCTATTGCCCATGTGTTAGTCATTTCTCCCATGCTTTAAAATGTTCATCTAAAATTGATTTGAGTGCCTTTTGAATAATATTATACGGCTTCATGTGTAAGGCAATATGTTTCCAATTTCTTCATCTCTTCTCTGTGGAATCATCCTCATACATTCCATTTTGATGTGTTCTATAAACATATGATGCATGGTTACTATTATTATATTGCTTTAAACACTCATTCATCTTTAAAAATTAACGATAACAAAAACTAATTTGTTTACCTCTATTTCTTCCATTTTAAATGCTCTATATTTCTTTATGTATTTCTAAGTTTCTGAACTATATCAGAATCTCCATGCAAAAAACTTTCTGAATATTTCTTGTAGAATAGGTTGGGTTGGCTGCAGTGAATTTTTCGTTTTTGATTGATAAATTATATTTCATTTTTACTTCATATTTTTAGGCCTGATTCTTTTCATATATATATATATATATATATATATATATATATATATATATATTAAAAATTGAAGTATCATTGACAAATAAAAATTATGTATATTTTTAGTGTACAAGATGATTTTTTGATGTATGTATATATTGTGAAATACTTACCACAATCGAACTATTCAACATATCTATTACCTTACATTGTTATCTCTTTTTTTTGTGGTGAGAACATTTAAAACCTATTGCCTTAGCAATTTTCAAGCATATAGTACAATCTTATTAATTATAGTCACTTCAGTGTCTCTAGTGACAGCTTATGTTTATCTCTAACTTTGCCTTCTGATCTTTTCTTTGTTTTTGTTTCCAGAGAGCCTATTCTTGCAAGTTTCCCAGCTGTGTGATGCTGTTGTTTTTTTCTCAACCCTTGTGTGGTAGGGGGAATGTGGGAAAAGGGTATTTTTTCATGTTCTAGTTAACCTCAGTTTCAAGAAGAAACTGTGAATCCTGGCCAAGTGCCCTGCCTTCCACATGTATGTGGACAGAGTGCTGTGCCTGGACTGCTTTCCTTCCTCACTCTCATTGGAAGTTTCTAGTTTCCCTCCCTTTGCCTTCCATACTATTTCCTTTCCTCAGCTTCGGTGGGTTTCCACTAGTGCTCTCATGATACAAGTTTTTTGTTTCTTGTTTGTTTTTACCAACTCCCTGCAAATCAGGTTTTGTTTTCACTGCACAGAAGATCAAGGAGATGAATCTGGGTGTTTTGAGAGGGCTGGTAGTGTTTTCTCGCTACCTGCACAAGGGAGACTGTGAACATTCCTATTTCTTTTCTTTTCTTTTTCCTTTCTTTTCCTTTTTCTTTTCTTCTTTTCTTTGACTTGCACTGTTACCTGGCCTGGAGTGCAGTGGCATGATCTCGGCTCACTGCAACCTCCACTTTGCAGGTTCAAATGATTCTCCTGCCTCAGCCTACTGAGTAGCTGGGATTACAGGCACCAGCCACGCCTGGATAATTTTTTGTATTTTTAGTAGAGATGGGGTTTCACTATGTTGGCAAGACTGGCCCTGAACTCTTGACCTTGTGATCCACCCACCTCAGCCTCCCAAAGTGCTAGGATTACAGGCGTGAGCCACCATGCCTGTTCGAACACTCCTATTTCTGCAACCTCTGGGACTCCTGCAAACACACACTCAGCCTTTAGTCATTTGTAAATAGTCTCCACTAGACAGTAATGAGTTTGCTGATGCCTGTCCCAGGTAAGCAATTGATCTAGTCCTGTTTCTCCCTGTGGCCATGTCTCTTTCTCTAGAACTGTGGATAGTTGTTTTCTCTTGGACCTTAGATCTAGAATGCTTTCAAGAAAATTTAATTTTCAGTATATCTAGTTTTTCTCTGGATTTAAGCATGGAATTCGTGCTCTATCCAGCTCTCCACATCTCCAGGCAAACACTGGAACTAACATAAATATTTAGGAGGAAAAACAAGTGCCTAAGAAACTACCAAGTGTGCTATCACTTGTGATTTTGAGTTGGAGAGAGTGAGACAGAATAAAGACAATTTTATATTCAAATTATACATATTATATAGGCTAGAGAAACCATGCCAAGATGCAAAAGAAAACTCTTTTTGAAAAGTAAGCCTGAAAGATAAGACAGAAAATGGCAAAAATATTAAGAACTGTTGAATAGAGACAGGTGTACAGTTGAGATGTCTCTTTAATAAACTATTATAGTTTTTTAAACTATGTGAATATCTTACCTAAACAAATAAATGGACTAGCTTTTAAAATAATATGATAAAGAATTAATAGTAGTAATGTGTTTTGCTGAAGATTATGATTTATGTAGTACTGGCTTATAAATTAAGGCACACTATTCACTTGGGTTAAGGATCAACATTGAAAATGGTAACTGTAGCCAGGCACAGTGATTCATACATGTAATACCAGCACTTTGGGAGGCCGAGGCTGGCGGATCACCTATGGTCAGGAGTTCCAGACCAGCCTGTCCAACAGGGTGAAACCCTGTCTTTACTAAAACAAAACAAAACCAAACAAAAACAATAAAATTAGACACAGTGGCATGTGCCTGTAGTCCCAGCAACTCGGGAGGCTGAGTCAGGAGAATCACTTGAACCTGGGAGGCAGAGGTTGCAGTGAGCTGAGATGGTGCCATTGCACTCTAGCCTGGATGACAAAGCAAGACTCTGTCTCAATAATAATAATAATAAATAATATATGTAAGATGGTATTTTGTAGTTCATATTAGAATAGTTTTTGACTTTATCTTCAGGTTCCCTTTTTGGCTTGCATTATTAGTTTTGCTTATAATTCATGGAAATTAAATTCATAGGAATTTAATGAAATTCATTAAATTTAATTTAATGAGGGATAGTTTTGATAAAACTAGAGTATTTCATAATTAACACTACACACCTAAGTTGCCATATGGTAAAATGTGTTAAAAGTTGAGTATACAAAGGTACTACTTTGATACTATTTTTATATTCTGTGCATAATGATGATACATTAATATCCTATCATCCTTACTATTACCTATATTTAATATAAGTGAGGCTAAATTTCTTATATTAATAAGTATTAAAAAGAGAAATGTTAAAGTTTGATATGTTGAAACTAAATTTTTTAGACTTTTAAGAAAATTTGTCTGCATGTTCTCATTATTTAGCTCCCACTTACAAGTGATAACATGCAGTATTTGGTTTTCTGTTCCTTTATTAGTTTGCTAAGGACAGTGGCCTCCAGCTCCATCCATGTCCTTGCAAAGGATAGGATCGTATTCTCTTTTATGGCTGCTTAGTGTTCCATGGTAAATATGTGCAACATTTTATTCATCCAGTCTACCACTAGTGGGAATTTAGGTGGATTCCATATCTTTGCTATTGTGAATAGTGCTGCAATGAACATATGTGTGCATATGAGTTTATAGTAGAATAATTTATATTCCTTTGGGTATATACCCAGTAATGTGATTGCTAGGTCAAACGGATTTTCTGCCTTTAGGTTTTTGAGAAATCACCACACTGTCTTCCACATGGCTAAACTGATTTACACTGCCACCAACAGTGTGTAAGTGTTCCTTTTTCTTTGCAAACTTGCCAGTACCTGTTTTTGCTAATTTATTAATTATTATTATTATTATTTTAAATTTTTATTGCATTATAGGTTTTGGGGTACATGTGCAGAACGTGCAAGATAGTTGCATAGGTACACACATGGCAGTGTGTTTTGCTGCCTTCCTCCCCTTCACCCACACTTGGCATTCATCCCCAGGCTATCCCTACCCAGCCCCCCCCACGCTGTCCCTCCCCCATTTCCCCCAACAGTCCCCAGTGTATAGTAGACCGCCTCTCTGTGTCCATGTGTTCTCATTTTTCTCACCCACCTATGAGTGAGTATATGCGGCATTTCTTTTTCTGTTCTTGTGTCAGTTTGCTGAGAATGATGTTCTCCAGATTCATCTATGTCCTTACAAAGGACACAAACTCATCATTTTTGATTGCTGCATAATATTCCATGGTGTATTAATTATTTTTTAATAATAACCATTCTGACTTGTGTGAGATAATATCTTACTGTGGTTTTGAATATACTCTTAAGTTGCAGTTAGCTTACATACTGAGTTAAGTTTTAGTTCACTATATATAGAGGCAACTTTAGGTCAAATTCAATTCAATTTAACATAATATAAGGTTACTACATTACATCTAGTAGTTACATAATGTAAGTTATCTACTTTAAATCAAGTAGAGAATATAGGTCAGCATACAAAAAATACTAATATGAGGAAATCCTGATTTAACTGGAAAGCAAGGAAGACATGTCAACACAGTATAATTATTGAATAATTGTTAATTATTCAAATGATGTTGATTTTTATCTTCCTAATTCAGAGTCTCCAATAAGCACAGCTTAAAAATTTAAAAATTGGAGAGCAATAATAAAGGTAACATTCTTTCTTCAGCATTTTATTTAACTTTTTAACATTTAATGCATTCTATTTTTGAGAGTCCTTTTTCTTACTGAAGTTTAGTACAAGTGCGTGGAGTACAAATAACGTTGAACAACTTGAAACCTCTTTATTTCATTTCAAATAGTGATGCAGGTAGTTTGAGTTGTTTAGAGATTTTTCTAATCTCTTCTAAAGGAAATAGATTGGATTTCCTTTGACTAAGTCTCCTGAGACATTCATTACACCTAGGGTGTTCTATGATGAATTTTTTGAGTTGTTTTACTTTTATTTCATCTTGAAAAATCACTCTTTCCAGAGATTGTTTGGGGGCCCTATGATCTTGATTCTCTCTGTCATAAATCAATTTTCAATAATGCTATTGAGAAACCTTAGCACATATCATGTTCCCTAATGTATAGAACACCTTCTCAGAAAAAGAAAATTAATTGAGAAGTATCCTACACGCTGTCACAGTTGCATTGCTTAATAAGATGAGCCCCTTTCTATGGAGAATCAGCAGCTTTCTGACATTCGCTGCGTTTGTTACCTGAGTTAAATCTATTGCTGGAAATGAAGCATAGCAATTTTATCAAGAAAATTACATCTCAAATAAAGAAAGCTATTGCATTACATGTTGGTTTTGCTCTGTGCTACTTGATTTATACATAATTCTAACACACTATATACCACATTTGTGCATAAGCAGTGTTAGTTGATCTTTGTAAGAAATCAAGCTATATGTAATGTAGAGGATCCTGGCAATATGAATTATCTATGAAAATTTTTTTTCTGTCCACATTACAAATTGAGTGATACATTTTTCTATTACATTAAATTTTCCAATAGAGGCTATGAACTACACACTCAAAAATAAACTATGTACAAATATAAAACCTGATTTATTTTAGTAATTGCAGCACTTTTCTTTGACAGAAAAACAAAAAGCCCATTCTGTCTTGTCAGAGGTAAGAGAAATTAAAATAATCAGAAAACTTAGATATAGTGCTTTCTTTATTCATTTATTTTCTAGCCTGACTCAAATTATTAGATTCATAGTCACTGTTTGGTTCAAAGTAACTTTAACAAGATGTTTCTTCTCTCTTCAACTATCTTTTTGATTCTTTTCTTCCAGGTCCTTAATTTAATTTCACTGGCCTATCGGAATCTTTTTGAATGGCAAAAGAGGTAAGGATGGGGATTATCTTGCATGAATAAGCATTTTTGGGGGGAAATGCATGAGGGGAGAAGAAAAGACACACACACAATAACTTTAAGGGTGAACAACCTTTATCCCATGTAAATGGAATGCAGATAAAATAAGCAAATGATATAATAATATATAATAAGCCGATTGATATAATAAGCAAATTACAATGGATGGTGAAGAAGGGATAATATATTTATACTCACTAGACTATGGACGATTCACCACCAGACCAGGTCGGACACTCATCTGTACACAGATGAGGAGAGGTCTCGTAAAGCTTCCGTGCAGTCTGGGACCCTAGCTCTTTTTGTAATAAGTTGTTTGGCCTGAGGTCCAGTCACAAGGACCCTTTGTGACTGGGCTCAAGGAACACAAAGAGTCAACTTGTTTTTGTGATTGTCTATTGTTTTTCAATAACTAATGTGTAGGAATAGGTTGAAATAGAGATTTCTCTGAAACAGCACTGGATGAACGCCTGGAGGGGTTCACACAACATGTCCTGGTACTTGTGTCCATGTTCAATTGAGTTCAAATATAATATTTAATTTTGCCTCCACATTAAGTTAGTGTGGATGGTCACGGATCACTTCCTATGTGTGATGAAAGCATTGTGTGATTGCTGATGCTAGTGATAGGTAAATCTTAACTATTGTTTCTTCACATGACAACTAGAATTTAGGTGCAGTGTTGAGCTCCCCGTCAACCTCTTGGTGAGATATCGCCTCACCTGAATTATTATTAATAGAATAATTACTATGAAAAGGACAAAAGGTAAGTGTTGGCAAAATGTAAAAAAAAAAAAAAAAAAAAAAAACAGGAAGGCTTGTGCACTGTTGATAGAAATATAAATTGGTGCAGCCATGATGGATAACAGTGTAGAATTCTTCAAAAATTAAAAACAGAATTACCATGTGGTCTAGCAGTCTCACTTCTGGGCATATACTCAAGAGAAATGAAATCAGCAGGTCGAAGAGATATCTGCGCTCTCTTGTTTACTGAATCACTATTCACAACAGCTAAGTTACGTAACCAACCTAAGTGTGTTGATGAATGCTGAATGAATAAAGAAAATATATTATGTGCATACATACATATGTGTATGTGTATACAGTCACATGCCCATATAATAATTTTTCTGTTAACAATGAACAGCATAAACGATGGTGGCCTCATCAGATCATAATGAAGCTCAAAAATTCCTATCGCCTGAGAACATCATAGATGTCTTAACATCAGAGCACGACATGTGACTCATGTGTTTGTGGTGAATCTGGCCTACCAGTCATAAAAAGCATATAACATAACAATACATGACAACAATGATAGTAAATAACTATGTCAGTGGTTTGTGTATTGACCACACTATAGTTTTTCGTTGTTGTTTTAGAGTATTCTTCTTCTACTTAAAAAGCAAGCAAACAAACAAATATTAAAGGTAAAACAATCTCAGACAGGTCCCTTGGAGGTGTTCCAAAAGAAGACACTGTTAGCATGGGAGATGACAGCTCCCTGCCTGTTATTGTCCTTGAAGATCTACCAGTAAGACAAGCCTTGGAGGCAGAAGGCAGTGGCACAGATGATCCTGATCTGTATTGGCCTAGGCTCATGTGTGTATTTGTGTCTGTTTTTATCAAAAAAGGTGTATAGAATAAGAACATAAAGAAAGAAAATACTCTTGCACAGCTGTAAAATATTTTTGTTTTAAGTGTTGTTACTGAAGAGTCAAAAAGTTAAAAAGTATTAGAAAGCTTATAAAGTAAAAAGTTAAAGTAAGAAAAGTTTAATTTATCCCCCCAAAAAATGTTTAAAAATAAGTTTAGTAAGACCTAACACTAGGCCGGGCGTCGTGGCTCACGCCTGTAATCCCAGCACTTTGGGAGGCTGAGGCGGGTGATTCACGAGGTCAAGGGATCGGGACCATCCTGGTCAACATGGTGAAACCCCGTCTCTACTAAAAATACAAAAAATTAGCTTGGCATGGTGGCGCATGCCTGTAATCCCAGCTACTCAGGAGTCTGAGGCAGGAGAATTGCCTGAACCCAGGAGGCGGAGGTTGCGGTGAGCCGAGATCGCGCCATTGCACTCCAGCCTGGGTAACAAGAGCGAAACTCTGTCTTAGGAGGAAAAAAAAAAAAAAAAAAAAAAAAAACCTAACACCATAAAAACCCTAGAAGAAAACCTAGGCAAAACCATTCAGGACATAGGCATAGGCAAGGACTTCATGGCTGAAAAACCAAAAGCAATGACAGCAAAAGCCAAAATAGATAAATAAAATCTAACTAAACTCCAGAGCTTCTGTACAGAAAAAGAAACAATCATTAAAGGGAACCAGTAACCAACAGAATGGTAAAAAATTTTTGCAATCTACCCATCTGACAAAGAGCTAATATCCAGAATCTACAAATAACTAAAACAGATTTACAAGAAAAAATCAAACAAACCCATTCAAAAGTGGGCAAAGGACATAAACAGCCACTTTTCAAAAGAAGACATATATGAGGCCAACAAACATATGAGAAAATGCTCATCATCACTGGTCATTAGAGAAATGCAAATCAAAACCACATTGAGATACCATCTTATGCCAGTTAGAATGGCAATCATTAAAAAATCTGGAGACAACAGATTCTGGAGAGGATGTGGAGAAATATGAACACTTTTACACTGTTGTCAGGAGCATAAATTAGTGCAACCATTGTGGAAGACAATGTGGTGATTCGTCAAGGACCTAGAAATAGAAATACTATTTGACCCAGCAATCCCATTACTGGGTATATAGCCAAAGAATTATCAATTATGCTATTATAAAGACACATGTACATGTATGTTCACTGCAGCACTATTTACAATAGCAAAGACTTGGAACCAACCCAAATGTCCATAGACGATAGACTGGATAAAGAAAATGTGACACATATACACCATGGAATACTATGCAGCCATAAAAAATAATGAGCTCGTGTCCTTCATAGGGACGTGGATGATTCTGGAAACCATCATTCTCAGCAAACTGACACAAGAACAGAAAACCAAACACTGCATGTTCTTACTCATTGGCAGATGTTGAACAATGAGAACACATGGACACAGGGAGGGGAGCATCACACACTGTGGTCAGCTGAGGGACTAGGGGAGGGACAGCAGGGAGTGGAGAGGGTGGGGAGAGATAACATGGGAAGAAATACCAGATATAGGTGATGGGGGGATGAAGGTGGTAAACCACCTTGCCATGTATGGACGTATGCAACAATCCTGTATCATCTGCACATGTACCCCAGAATCTAAAGTACAATAAAAATAAGTAAACTAAATTTAAAAATAGAGAAAAAATATTAATTTAGTATAGTCTAAAGGTATGATGCTTATAATGTCTATAGTTTTGTACAGTAATGTCCTAGACCTTCACATTCACTTACCACTCACTCATTGACTCACTCAGTCAGCTTCCAGTCCTCCAAGCTCCATTCGAGGTAAGCTGTCTATAAAAGTATACTATATTTCTGAGCACAGTGGCTCACACCTGTAATCCCAGCAATTCGGGAGGCCGAGGTGGGTGAATCCCGAGGTCAAGAGATCAAGACCATCCTGGCCAAGATTATGAAACCCCATCTCTAGTAAAAATAGAAAAATTAGCTGCATGTGGTGGCATGGACCTGTAATCCCAGCTTCTCAGGAGGCTGAGGCAGGAGAATCACTTAAATCTGGGAGGCAGAGGTTGCAGTGAGCTGAGATCCTGCAACTGCACTCCAGCCTGGGTGACAGGGTGAGACTCTGTTTTAAGAAAATATGTATATATACTATTTTCATATTTTATAACTTATGTTTACTGTACTTTTTCTACTTTAATATTTTGGGATACATTAATACTTAACATTGTGCTTTGATTGTCTATAGTATTTGGTACAATGATATGCTGTACAGGTTAGTAGCCTAGGAGAAATAGAATATACTGCATAGCCTCGGGGTTTAGTAGGTTATAGATTTGTGTTAGTACACTTTATGATTGCTGTACAATGTTGACATTTTCTAACTATCATTTTCTCTGAACATATCCCTGTAATTAAGTGATGTATAACAGTACAGACATATACATATATTTATACATATGCAATGGAATACTATTCAGCCTTAAAATAGAAAAGAAGAAAATACTGTCATTTGCAATAACATGGATGAACCTGGAGGACATTATGCTAAATGAAATAAAGCAGGCACAGAAAGGAGATACTACATGATCTCATTTATATGTAGAATCGGAAGAATTTATACTCATAGAAACAGGGAGTAACATGGTAGTTGCCAGAGTCTAGCAGAGGAGTATGAGGAGGTGTTGGCCAAAGAATATAAATGTTGGACAAAGTAAATAAGTTCTGGAGACGTATCGTACAGCGTGGTGACTATAGTTAATGTATTGTACTCTTGAAAACTGCTAAGAGAGTAGATCTTAAACGTTCTCACCACAAAAAATTAATAATTATGTGAGTTGAGGGATATGTTAATCATCTTTATTTAATTATTTCACAATGTGTACTTGCATATATCAAAACATCATGTTGTATACTGTAAATATATACAAATTTTGTTTCTCAATTATAACAATAGAGTTAGGGTGGAAAAGAAATGAAAAATGTTCATATCCTTTGCCCATTTTTGAATATTTTTCATTTCTTTTCCACCCTAACTCTATTGTTATAATTGAGAAACAAAATTTGTATATATTTACAGTATACAACATGATGTTTTGATATATGCAAGTACACATTGTGAAATAATTAAATAAAGATGATTAACATATCCCTCACCTCACATAATTATTATTTTTTTGTGGTGAGAACGTTTTCTACAAGACATACATGAGGCCAACAAACACATGAAAAAGTGCTCATCATCATTGGTCATTAGAGAGATGCAAATCAAAACCACATTGAGATATCATCTCACACCAGTTAAAATGGCGATCATTAAAAAATCTGGAGACAGCAGATGCTGGAGAGGATGTGGAGAAATAGGAACACTCTTACACTGTTGGTGGGAGTGTAAATTAGTTCAACCATTGTGGAAGACAGTGTGGCGATTCCTCAGGGACCTAGAAATAGAAATTCCATTTGACCCAGCAATCCCATTACTGGGTATCTATCCAAAAGACTATAAATCGTTCTACTCTAAGGACACATGCACACGAATGTTCATTGCAGCACTGTTTACAATAGCAAAGACCTGGAACCAACCCAAATGGCCATCGATGATAGACTGGACTGGGAAAATGTGGCACATATACACCATGGAATATTATGCAGCAATCAAAAATGATGAGTTTGTGTCCTTTGTAAGGACATGGATGAATCTGGAGAACATCATTCTCAGCAAACTGACACAAGAACAGAAAAAGAAACACTGCATATACTCACTCATAGGTGGGTGAGAAAAATGAGAACATATGGACACAGAGAGGCGGTCTACTATACACTGGGGACTGTTGGGGGAAATGGGGGAGGGACAGCCTGGGGGGACTGGGCGGGGGAGAGCCTGGGGATGAATACCAAGTGTGGGTGAAGGGGAGGAAGGCAGCAAAACACACTGCCATGTGTGTACCTATGCAACTATCTTGCACGTTCTGCACATGTACCCCAAAACCTATAATGCAATAAAAATTAAAAAAAAAAAAAAGAAATGAAAAATGTACATATTAAAATAAAAGTTAAATTAATGGTTAAATAGCAGATTAAGCATAGCTTAAAAGAGAATTGCTGACCTGGAAGAGAGACCATAATAATTACTCAGTATACAACTTAAGTACTTAGATCTGTGGCCTTCTAGTTATTAAAGAGGACTGGTGCATTCGGCCATTTTTAGGTTAATAGAGCTATGTACTATGCAGGTACATTGCTCTATGATAGTAAAAATATTATACAAATGAAGAATGTCATTTTAGAGATAAATTATTTTTATATAAACATAAAACGTATATAATCTAATAATACACACTTGCACACTTCTTAATAAAACAAGGTTTTCTGTAGCGTTCCTCCCCCATGCCACCTCTTCTTGGGAAAATTGGGATGCTTCGTGGCTAGAATAATAAGAGAAGCAGCTTTTAAAAAGGGACCTTCAATTACGCCATAATTCTGATTTTCTTCCATTTTTTTTATTATTTATGTCAGTTTACTTTTACAGAGATAATTGGAAGCGTTAACATCACTGCAACAACATTTCAGGGAGACTGAGTTAAACTTTGCAAAAAGGAGATTAAGAGCCATAGAAAACATATAATGTTTTGATGTTACATATGTTTGTCTGAGTTTCCAGGAGAGGAGAAGTGTAATAATGAAGGTGAGAACATATTTAACCAGATAGATATGTTCTATTTGGTTAAATAGAACATATTTAACCAGATAAATATGTTCTATTTGGTTAAATAGAACATATTTAACCAAAGAAAATGTTCTTTTTTTGGCTGGAGTGCTGTGGTGTGATCTCGGGTCACTGCAACCTCCAGCTCCCTGGTTCAACTGATTCTCCTACCTCAGCCTCCCAAGTAGCTGGGACTACAGGCATGCATCACCATGCCCCGCTAATTTTTGTATTTTTAGTAGAGATGGGGTTTCATCATGTTGGCCAGGATGGTCTTGATCTCATGACCTTGAGATCCGCCCACCTTGGCCTCCAAAAGTGCTAGGATTACAGGCAAGAACCACTGTGTCTGGTCTAACAGATAAAAATATTCTAGAACAACAAAACAAATGAAACCACACAGAGAAGATTCCCACCCCATGTATGCTCAAATTATTCAACCAAAGACATAATCTATGTGTGGCTCTGAAGGGAATTTTCAGATATTATTAAGATTCCAATTCAGTTGACCTTAAAATAGGGAGATTATCCTGGGCAAATCCAACCAAATCAGGTAAACTGATTAATAGGAAGTGGATTTTTCCTGGCAAAATAAATTTTAAAAAGTGAGACAAATTTGATGAGAGGAAGATCCTCCGGTGCTGGTCTTGATGTTGGAAGGCATATAGCAAGGAACGTGGGGGATCTCTGCTAGCTGAAGCAGTGAGGGAATGTATTCTCTCCCCGGGATCACAAGGGGGCGCAGTTTCGAAGGCGAGAACTTACCAGTGCCATACCCTCCCCCGACTTCTCCATCCTGGAAGTTAGAGGCCTTTGCCTTTCACGCCCGTGGGAAGATAGACTGCGTGGGAAGATACACTGTCCAGAAACAGAGATCAGTCACTCCAGCGGAAGTTTGAAGGAACTCCTCTCATAGGACAAAAAAACTTGAATGGGGCGGGAGTAACTCCCAGGTTAAATTCCCTTGCTCCTTCGCCTACACGGACTCCATCTTTCTAGATCCCCTTTCACTCAGTGTGAGAGCTGTTTTTCTCTCCTCTCACTCAGTGTGAGAGCTGTTTTTCACTTATATCTCTCTCCCTCTCACTCCTCTCTCTCTCCTTATCTCCCTAAAGTAAATCACTTTTCTATAAAACTTTCTGGGTCCCATGTTTACTCTAAGGAGCTCACCGACGCCGGTGGGGTCCACTCCCCCATTCTTGGGCAAATGTGAGACCCAAGAACCTCCGGCACACCTGATCAGGGAGGGAGCAGGGCTGTCGTCCTCAGGTAATGCGGCTCTCATCTGACAACCAGCAAGGAAACAGGCACATTAGGTATTAAAATTTCAAGAAACTCAATTTCGTCAACAGCCTGAGTAAATTTCGACTTTAATTCCCAGAGCTTTCAGATGGGAACTCAGCCTGGGTAACCTCTTGATTTCACTTTAAGTAGACCCTGAGCAGAGAACCCAGTCATGCAATACCTGGACTTCTGACCCAGAGAAACTGGGAGCTAAAAATTTGTTTTAAGCTGGTAAATTTGTGTTAATGTGTTATGCATCAATAGAAAATAAATACATTGTACCAGTTTACATTATAGGGTGACTTAAATATCAAAGATAAAAAATGACCTCCAAAGGGGTGTCAAGAAGTGTGTAGGTAACATTGATGTTAGACTCCTTATCAACGACAAGGGAAGCCTGAAGAGAGTAAAATGACATTTTGAAATTGCCCCCCAAAATGATTTGAAACCTAGAATTTTATACAGAACACAACTCTCTTACAAGAACGAAAGCCAAAAAGAAGTAAACAAACATCTTCAGTTAAACTCAGAGAGCATTTTTAGTCAACAACTTTCAATTATGTAATTTTAAAAGTACATTCTTTTTTTTTTTTTTTTTTTTTTTTTTTTGAGACGGAGTTTCGCTCTTGTTACCCAGGCTGGAGTGCAATGGCGCGATCTCGGCTCACCGCAACCTCCGCCTCCTGGGTTCAAGCAATTCTCCTGCCTCAGCCTCCCAAGTAGCTGGGATTACAGGCACACGCCACCAGGCCCAGCTCATTTTTGTATTTTTAGTAGAGACAGGGTTTCACCTTGTTGACCAGGATGGTCTTGATCTCTTGACCTCGTGATCCACCCGCCTCGGCCTCCCAAAGTGCTGGGATTACAGGCTTGAGCCACCACGCCCGGCCTTAAAAGTACATTCTTGAAGGTTAATAATCTCAGCAGTATGATCTTAAATTAAATTAAAAACATTAATTTAATTTAAGAAATTAAAAAAAGAACCAAGAAATTGATAAACATAAAGTGAAATCTAAACATGGATGTGTTAAGATCATTTCAACCAAATAATATTTAATTTATAGGATAAAAAAGAACAGAAATAAACTCAACAACTAGCCACTTGTTCCTGGGAAGGGGATAGCAAAGGCAAAGCTCTTAAAGGAAAGGCAGAGAAAGAAAGAAAGAAAGAGAGAGAGAGAGAGAGAGAGAGAGAGAGAGAGAGAGAGAGAGAGAGAGAGAGAATGAAGAAAATAGGCAATCTTTACTGAATGTCTAGTATATACCAGACACTATGCATACCTTTTACATATTTTATTAAATACTCAAAACAGCCCTATGAACAATACTATTATTATATTATTCTCATTTTAAAGAAGACAGCAAAAAAGTGAAAGCATTTTTGAGGTTTACCCAGTAAATGAATGACAGAGATGGAATTCAGAATTGGGCAGTTAGATCACAAACACTGCTTCTGATACTTAAACATCGTGACATTTTAGAATTACATTAATATATAACTCAAAACCTTACATAAGAACTTTTTTTTTGTAATTGGAAGAGAATAAAAAAACATTCTTAGTGGAAGTATTGAAAGAAATAAATGGCAATATCTTTTTAAAAATTAAGTGTAACTAAACCAGCCATTTAATTTTTTAATTACTTGGACTTTTAAATATTTACTTGTAACAGACAAAACCAAGTATTTAGTGGAAGTCACTATAATATTATTGTACAGAGCACAATCATTGTCAATATGGAAATGTATTTCAACTTTATCATGCCATATTTAAATGATTTTGGTTCTCTCTGAGTATGTCATTTTTTTTTTTTTGAGACTGAGTCTCACTCTATTGCCTAGGCTGGGGTGCAGTGGTGCAATCTTGGCTCACTACAACCTCTGCCTCCCAGGTTCAAGAGATTCTCCTGACTCAGCCTCCTGAGTAGCTGGGATTACAGGTGTGCACAACTACTCCTGACTAATTTTTTTGTTTTTAGCAGAGATGGGGTGTCATCATGTTGGTCAAGCTGGTCTTGAACTCCTGATGCTGTGATCTACCTCCTTTGGCCTCCCAAAGTGCTGGGACTACAGGCATAAGCCAACGACCCAGACATAAATATTTCTAATCAGATGAAGTTAGTATGTCTAATCTCACAGAAGGGATTCCTTGTATGTGATTAGACACTTTTCTCTCACTCTTTTTAAAATTTTCTGTTGAAATGAAGGAGTTGAAATGAAGGAGAAAATACTAAGAGCAGCCAGAGAGAAAGGTCAGGTTACCCACAAAGGGAAGCCTATTAGACTTACAGCAGATGTCTCAGCAGAAACCCTACAAGCCAGAAGAGAGTGGGGGCCAATATTCAATATCCTTAAAGAAAAGAACTTTCAGCCCAGAATTTCATAGCCTGCCAAACTAAGCTTCACAATTGAAGGAAAAATAAAATATTTTATGAACAAGCAAGTACTCAGAGATTTTATTAGCACCAGGCCTGCTTTGCAAAAGCTTCTGAAAGAAGCATTATACATAGAAAGGAACAACCAGTATTAGCCTTTCTAAAAATATAAGTAAAGAGCATCAACATAAAGAAGAATTTATATAAATGAATGGATAAAATAGCCAGTTAACATCAAATGGCAGTAACCCTAAATTTAAGTCGACTAAATCCCCCAATCAAAAGATACAGCCAAAACCTAATGGTATGCTGCATCCAGACCCATTTCACATCCAAAGATACACAAAAACTCAAAACAAAGGGATGAAGAAAGACTTACCAACCAAATGGAGAGCAAAAATAAATAAATAAATAAATAAATAAATAAATAAATAAGGAGTTGCAATTCTCGCATCTGATAAAATAGATTTCAAAGCAACAAAGATATAGTGGTAAAAGGATCAACCCAACAATAAGAGCTAATGATCCTAACACCCAGATTCATAAGACCCATAAAGAAATTTAGACTCAATGAGACAGAAAATTGATTAGGACAACCAGGACTTGAACTCAGATCTGGAACAAGTAGACTTAATAAATATTTATAGAGCTCTCCATTTTAAATATACAAAATATACATTCTCCACTTTAAATACACAAAATATTGATCAGCCATTATTAATACCCATTTTTAGAATAAAGCAATATTCCCGTTCTCTCTCCCTCTTTTTCTTCCTCTCCTTTATTCCTTTTTTCTCTTTCTTTTCTTCTTTCCTTTCAAAAAAGAAAAAGAAAAATTCCATTCTGTTCACCAACCTTATCATGAAGTCTAAAAAAAAATAAAAATAAAAATAAAAATTATAAATTCAACCTAAGAACCTAAGAACAAATGTACAAAGAGGTGGTAAGAATGAATCACTTCGTTTGTATCAACCATAGCAGTGAAACAAGAAACCCATATATATAACATTTTATATATATTTTTTCCTGATACTTGCCTAACATCCATGTGTTGTAGAAAACAATTGACAGGAAAACAATATAAGATAATAGCCGGCTTAATGCCATAATACGTCTGCCTAAAAGTAGTTTCCAAAGGAAAAAAAAAGAATTTTCGGTTTTTAATTTTGGCAGTTTGACTATTATGTGTGAAGGGGGGAAAAAAATGGTATATCTATCTAGGTGTCTCTGAGCTTCCTCTACCTGGATGTCTAAATCTCCTACTAGATTTAAAAAGTTTTCACCTATCATTTTGTTAAATACCTTTTCTATGCCATTGGTCTTCTCTTATTCTTCCAGAACACCCAAATTTGGAATATTTTCTAATTTTATGGTGTCCCATATAACACGTAGGCTTTCTTCATTCTTTTTATTTTCTTTCTTTCTTTTTTGTCAGACTGGGCTACTTCCAAAGACCTGTTTTCAGGTTCTGAATTGTTTTTCTTCTGCATGACTTAGTCTATGGCTGAAGCTCTTGATAGTATTTTTTATTTGATTCATTAAATTCTTCCTTTCCATGATACCTATTTGATTCTTTTTCATGATATCTATTTCTTTGATAAATTTCATATTCATATCCTGTTTTGTTTTTCTGATTTCTTTGTATTATCTGTGTTCTTTTATATTTCACAGAGCTTCCTTAATATCATTATTTTAAATTCCTTTTTCATCATTTCATAATTTTCTTTTTCATTGGAATCTGTTGCTGGAGAATTCTTGTTTCTTTGGAAGTGTCATCTTTCCTTGCTCTTCTACATTTCTTTCATCCTTACATTGCTATATGTGCATCTGTCTCACCACTGCTTATTCCATTTTGGGGGTTGACTTTCACAGGGGAAGACTTTTCCCTGTAGCTGTATCTATGGTGTTGGTTGGGCAGGTGCTTTAGCTTTGATTCTGGGTGTGTGAAGTAGTAGTCTCCATATGATGTTTCTCAGTGGTAAACAGTATCAGTAGTGTTTGTGGTTTCCTCAGTTTCTTAGGCTGTAGTCATTAGTCGAGGCTATGGTGAGGTTTTGCTGAGAATAAGAATGCCACACAGGCCAGTCCTCAAGCCCCAGTGTCAGCATCAGTAGGCTTAGTGTCAGCATCAGGCAGGCTGATTTTGGGGCCTCCAGTTAGTTTGCTTTGGTGCTGGTAGCAGCAGCTCTGAACTGGGCAGGAGAGTAAGTCTTCAGATCTCTAAACTATGTGCATGGCATGTGCAATGACGGTAGCTGGACAACCCTCAGGCTCCCAGGCAGAATGCAGTGGTGTTAGTGGTGGCTGCAATGGGCTGGACAGGGCAGTCCTGGGGCTTTCGGTGGGCCTTGTGAAGGTGGATGCCGGCAGCAGTGTGGCAGCAGGTTGGATGGACCCGTCCTCAGGCTTCTGAGAGTGATGCACAGATATCAGTCATGGTGGACAGGCCAGGGAGATTCCCAGAACTGACAGCATGCTTCAGCACTGCCAGAAGGTTTTCTGGGCCTATTGCTAGATTCCCTGGTGCATACACATGCACTGTGGTGTCTAAAAACATTGATCAATTCCCAGGTCCCCAAGGTGGCTGGCTTGAGCACTAGGGGAACAGTGCCATGCTGGGCAGGCCTGTCCTTACACATCACTAAGGTCTGTCCTTATGCATTTGTGGGCATAGGCTATGGTGAACAGGATTGGGGCAATTTCTGGGATTTGTGGGCATAGGCTATGGTGAACAGGATTGGGGAAGTTTCCAGGGTCCTGGGTGGCATGCTTGGGCACAGTGGGGAAGGCTCGGTGCCAGGTCACTTGAGCCTGTCTTCAGGCCTGCACATCATGCACAAGGGCTCAGGCTAAGGTGGGCAGGGTGGGGCAATCATCAGTTCCTAAGTGGTGAGCTCTGATGGTCAGGAGGCTGTGGCCATGTGTAAGAGTTCACAGTGGGAATGTGGACCACCGGGGTCACTCACTTATCATGTTCCCTCCCTAGGAAGCCTCTTCGGGCCCTCAGCTGCTCCTGACCAGGCCTTCTGCCTTGCCTCCTCCTCCTTCAGAGCCTTCGGTGTTTCCTGTCACTTCTCTGATGAGCTCCAGTATTCTCTCTTAGATGCTCTAGTCAAAATGTGATTCTCTACACTGACTAATTTTTTTTCTTCTTTGTGGAGGAGGGGAGTGTTCTGTGCTTCTGGTCAGCCATCTTTAAGTCTCCCTGTAAACATTAATTTTGGTCACTAGTAAATACAAAATATATTAAATGTCTCCATTCCAGAAGCGTACTTCAAGTTCTCCTAGGAGGTATGGAATGTCGAGCTCTTCCTGGTTACTTTTCAGAGGTGACATCTTGTGCATATGCACTTCTGCAGGAAAATGTTTTCTGCCTAGAGGAAAAGATTTTTCTCATTTTGGATTCAGTGTGAAGTAGTCAGTGTTTTACTTTTGACGTGTGCAAACCTCATTATTAATATTATTAAATATTTTGTTTTTCACTGACAGCAGGGTAGTGAGGATGCAGAAAATAAGAGAAACTTAGATGCAAAAAAATAAGAGAAGGCACTACCTGCAGAGACTTTGATATCAATAGTAAAACAGACCAAAAGTTGATCTGCTCTCATTATGACTATGAGTCAGTGCCTACAGCAATGTCAGCGGTAATATACTTGTCCCTACCAAGGCAGGGTGCTCTCACCAACCCCACCCTGAGCTGCTCTGTGAACTGATAAGAGTCATGCTCAATATAATGCATTCATATTTGGTAATCTTGTCATTCTTTCAGATGAAAGGCAATGAAATGGAACCACATTAAAATGTGCAACAAAATACAAGGGAGAAGTAAATTTATGATGTAATTATTTACATTATAAATACATAGAAGTATACTTTCTTTAGAAAAAATTCTCTGGCCCAAAATGAAAATTACAGTCAATGCCTTGTGCAATCAAACCGTCTACTGATGATAATGGCTTCTTGTATTGAGGGTGCTGTAAAACAGCTAAATATTCAGCTAACTTAAAAATTATACTATTTCTTTGCATTCTATTTGCATGTGTTTATAATGCAAAGTGTTTTATTTCAAAAAAATGTAAACCTATGTGTTGCTCTTTTATTGTTCATCCTGCAAATGGCTATTTTTATTTTCTAGCTGCTTGGAATATTTTCAAGAACCTCCATTATAGTACGTGCTATAAGAATATGTTGGAAACTGTAGTGAAGTGCTCAAAGCCTAGGGCATCCAGGCACTGTCTGAAGAGGGATTCCAAGATGAAGAATTTGCATGGGCATTTTAAATTAATTACTATGTAAAATGTAATTAAAAGGCACCACTTATCATTTGAAGAGCAGTTGGCAAAAAATTATACTTGCGTCCCTTCTACAGCTACTCGTAACCAGAACAGGGAATCCCAGAGGCTGGAGTTAGGAATTATCAGCACTTTTGAATTGACCATTTCTAAATACTTAGAAGACTCTTCGGTAGTCAACTTCTTTATTCTTCCTCTTTCTCCTCCTCTTCTTCCTCCCCTCCTCTTCTCTCGTCTCCTTCCTCCCCTTCCTCTTCCTCCTCCACCTCTCCCTCCTCCTCCTCTTCCTCCTACTCCTCCTTCTCCTTCTCCTTCTTCTTTTGGAGACAGAGTTTCACTCTGTCACCCAGGCTGGAGTGCAGTGGCACCATCTCAGCTCACTGTCACCTATGCCTGTCGGGTTTAAGTGCCTTAGCCTCCCAAGTAGCTGGGGTTCCAGGCATGTGCCACCATGCCCGGCTAATTTGTGTATTTTTAATAGAGGAGGAGTTTCACTATGTTGACCAGGCTGGTCTTGAACTCTTAGTCTCAGGTGATCTGCCAGCCTTGGCCTCCCAAAGTGCTGGTATTACAGGCATAAGCCTAGCCTATAGTGGTTAACTTCTTAAGAGAAACAGAAATCATACAACTCACCATAGTATGTTTTTGGTTTTGAATGGCATATATCTTACTAAATTCTATGTACCAATATTATTTTTATTGTTATATTTAAAAAACATAACTGCAACTAGACAAGGATTTTATATGTACATTCAATTGGAATCAGAAAAAAACTTCTTGATTTGTAGTGATTTCAGTGATATTGGTATTTTAGTAGAGGAATAGATACATCAATTATTTGTTATTTTATTTATCTTGTAACTGCTCTATTTTTCTCTTCTTTTCAATGAACGTTTTTATATTTATTCATTTTGCATTTCCTTTTGCTTTTTTTGTGTTTTATTTTCATATACAGCTTCTAAAATCTCTTTTCCTGAGATATTGGGCAGATCAGGAGAAGGAGGATAAATAGGGCTTAAACAAGTTTAAGGCTGGGCCTGGTGGCTCACGCCTGTAATCCCAGCACTTTGGGAGGCCAAGGCGGGTGGATCACGAGGTCAAGAGATCGAGACCATCCTGGTCAATGTGGTGAAACCCCGTCTCTACTAAAGATACAAAAAATTAGCTGGGCATGGTGGCACACGCCTGTAATCCCAGCTACTTGGGAGGCTGAGGCAGAAGAATTGCCTGAACCCAGGAGGCAGAGGTTGCGGTGAGCCGAGATCATGCCACTGCACTCCAGCCATGGTAACAAGAGTGAAACTCCATCTCAAAAAAAAAAAAAAAAAAAAAAAAGTTTAATCACCTCTTTTTTAAAAGAAAATTTTATTATACATTGACAGTTTATAGTCATATTATTTATGGAACATTAAGTAATATGGCTTGTGAATACAACATGAAATGATTCAATCAGCTAATTAACATATTCATTATCTCAAATACTTATCTTTTTTTGTGGTTAGAACATTTGAAATTTACTCTCAGCAATTTTGAAATGTACTCTATTATTAACAATATTCACCATGCTGTGCAATAGATAAGTTTAATCACTTTGTAAAGGAAAAAAAAAAAGGTACCCTCAAAAGGACTTCTTCAGTATGGTATTACTAAAACAAAAAAATACAAATGAAGAAAACACAACAATAAATAAACGATATTTCTCTTTTGTGATATACATCAGTTTTTTTATTCTAATGCATTTATTTTTATGCGGTAGGTGAACATCAGAAATGGATGTTTCATTGTATAGAATGTATTTTCTTTATTTGTTTTAGTTTCTCAGTGATAATCCATGATCTCTTTTTAGAGACATACTTGTAATTAAAACTCTTATTGCTTGCTATATCCATTTTCTGCCTTTCGGAATAATATTCTTTACCAGCTTGTATTTCTATAATTTTGAGAGCAATTTCATGATTGTACTCATTTTTTTTTTTTTTTTTTTTTTTTGAGATGGAGTTTCACTTTTGTTACCCAGGCTGGAGTGCAATGGCGTGATCTCGGCTCACTGCAACCTCCGCCTCCTGGGTTCAAGCAATTCTCCTGCTTCAGCCTCCTGAGTAGCTGGGATTACAGGCACGTGCCACCATGCCCAGCTAATCTTTTGTATCTTTAGTAGAGACGGGGTTTCACCATTTTGACCAGGATGATCTCGATCTCTAGACCTCGTGATCCACCCACCTCGGCCTCCCAAAGTGCTGGGATTACAGGCTTGAGCCACCGCACCTGGCCTGTACTCATTTTAATAATGTTTTCTCATTCAAGTAGTACAAGCCAAAACTTGTTTTGACTCCTCATAAAAGACAGAAAACAAATAAAACACATTACAGATTTAATTAATTATTCAACTTTTGAAGTAAGTTTCTATTTTTTTAATATGAAGTCTTGACAATAATATTACTCAGTAAGTATAAACTTTACACACTGCATAGATATGTAAATTGGGTATTGCCAATTTATTATTTTAAAATACATTGCAAAATATGTTGAAGATAAAACTTCTTTTTTATCAATCCTTTTCAATCCATTATAGACAATGACAAATATATTTTCAGTTTAGTGGGGTGCACAGCTTTCTAATGATATCCCAGGAGGAAAAGTCCTCGGTTGATTGTACTTAGCTAATCCAAATCTTCCCTTGTAGGAGATCGGTCAGGGTGGTGGGAAAAATTACAGTAAAGATGCAAACCTTCTTGGAAGGCCAGGAGGTTTTGCAAAAGCTTTGGCAAAAGGTTATGGCTGAAGGCAGCTTATCCTCTTACCTTGAGCTAATGGCAGAGGGCAGATAACAAGTGAATGCAGAGGAATTTATCTAGATAAGTTTGTTTACCTATATCTCTGGAAATCAATCAAACTTTGATCATCCCTGCACAGAACTGGCTTCTACTATGGGGGAGAGGGGGTCACCAGTGTTAATTACCCACAAATGGTGTTTGCTCCAGGCCTTTGTCATTAAATCTGTACTAAATAAATGTGAGCATCTCTGGCTTATCAGGCTGCACTGTTTCCTCAACTGTGCTAAGCCCTGTGGTCCCCTAGTCCTGCTTACAGGGCAAATACCTGTGTTTGCAAACTGCGTTCATCCATCGCTCAGCCAGAGGCTGTGAGACAGACTCAGCAGCCCTCTCTGGCTTGCACTTCTCAGGCAGAACATACTGAGAGTACAACATGCTGAAACAAGGAGGAAATGTCCAGAACCACCTGGGCTGTGTCTTCATTTTCTTAGAGTAAGATGTTCTATGGTGCTTGCACTTAGTGAGCCTGGTGGCACCTTACAGTGACTGGAGGGCTTTCAGGGTCCCTCCACTGTGGTGCCACATGAGAAGCAGGCAATGAGACTCTCTATTCCCTCCACAGCTTTCTTGGGAGACCAGCTCACCCTGGATTCTACACTTCCAGCTATCTGTGCTGTCTATCCTAGAGTAATAAATCTGCTTTGCCTGACTTGTGTGAATATTCTGTCTCATCAAACTTATGCACTTGGTAGAGAATCTCCACACAGAGTAAGGCAGTAAAACCAGCCTGTGAGGTGCAATATTATCTCAAAGGATCATAACTCCCTGGCTGTTTAAATTATTCTCAGTTTATCTCATATTTGGATGAAGTTAGAGACAGCTGACTCTTTCAGAATTGCAGCTATCGGACATCTGTTAAACCTAAACCTTTATTTCAAAGTCTTAATAAATATAAATGTTTCTCTAGTTGAGATTGTAATAGATGGCTAGAAAATAGACATTGGTTAGAGGCTTACAATGTACTAAATCTTAAGTTGGATGTTTCTTTGCATTATTTAATTTTACTTAAAACAACTATTGACTAAAAATGCATACTATCTCATATTTAGAAAAGATGGAGATGAGGTAGGCATTAAGAAATCTCATTCCTACCTTGCTGTTTGAAGTAGTAGTACATAAGAAAGTCAAATGCATTTGATCACAAATTTCTTTCATCACATTTGATGAGATAATGGAAATATTTTTCTAATTGATGTAATTTTTAAAGATTCATAATAAAACAGCTATTATAGTGCATAGGAAATTGTCTGGTCAGGCTTTTAAAAATCATAAAGTCTCTGGCATAGGGAAACGTCCTACACATATTTTAGATGACCTGGTTAAATAAAATGAATTGACCACAACCAATTGCATCTCTCTTTTAAAATGTCATTAAACAACAGTAAGCCACTAAACATTATGAATGTCTGATGAACAAAACTATCAGGTGAAGGCTCACATAAGCAATTTCAATTTAATTTTGAATCATGGCAATGAGATTTAAAAGTAGTGAGTACTCTCTGCCAGGTAGTCAAAGAAGTACCTGGAATGTTTCTAAAGTATGAGGCAGCTCGGAAAGAAGCTGATTTTACCTGCAGAAACCTAGAATCTAAACACTCAAGGATGCAAAGTATGACTGAGGAGAAATAAAACATGGAGCTAAATTCAAAGGGATTCACTGAAACTTTTCATAGGAGAGTTTACTTTCTAATCTCTGAGATTCACACACCACATGGTATCCCAGCATTCGCCCCCAAGCTGATACCTTAAGATTCATCCCAGAGAATGTACTGGTCCTGGGGGAAGGTGATGAGCACTGGCATTTGGCCTTCCTCCTGTTCACCCTGGCTTCCAGTCCCACTCCCCTAATGTAAAGTTGAACAAGGAATGAGCTGCCAACCAGCATTTTATTTCCTCATTCTTAGATATGAATGGAGAACAAAATATTCTCTCAACATCCTATTTATTTAAGCTGTCACAATGAAAAATTGTCCTACAACACAAGTAATACACGCAGCAGAAAAGAACGTAGAACAGAAACAAAATACAAAAAGACATTCTAATGTGTACGCCCAGAGAAATTGAAGAGATGTGGCATCCATTTTTTTAAATAAAAGGGAAAAATCACTTAATAAACCAAAGATCCAGAAAATTAAAAATAAATGTCTAAAATAAAATTAAAAGATTTTCAGAGAGTTTAGAAAACATAATCACAGAATGTTCCCAAAACACCAAATAAAATCAGAGAAACAAGAAAACGTGAAACATAAAGAGACAAACAGTATTGATAAATGTTGCCAAATATCTAAATAAGTCCAAGAAAGAAAAAATATGATAAATAGGCCAGGTGCAGTGGCTGTAATCACTATTCTTTGTGGTCACTGCATAGGCAAAATCATACTTTGGGAGGCTGAAGTGAGTGGATCAGGAGGCCGGGAGTTCAAGACCAGCCTAGCCAAGATAGTGAAACCCAATCTCTACTAAAAGTACAAAAAAAAAAAAAAATTAGCCAGGCATGGTGGCAGGAGCTTCCAATGCCAGCTACTCAGGACACTGAGGCAAAGAATTACTTGAACCCAGGAAGTGGAGTTTGCAGTGAGCTGAGATTGCACTACTGCACTCCAGCCTGGGTGACAGAGTAAGAGTCCATCTCAAAAAAAAAAAAAAAAGAAAGCCTAGGGGGGTGGCTCATGCTTGTAATCCCAGCACTTTGAGAGGCCGAGGAGGGTGGATCACAAGGTCAAGAGATCGAGACCATCCTGGCAAACATGGTGAAATCCCATCTCTACTAAATACACAAAAATTAGCTGGGCATGGTGGCGAGCGCCTGTAGTCCAAGCTACTGGGGAGGCTGAGGCAGGAGAATTGCTTGAACCAGGGAGGTGGAGGTTGCAGTGAGGCGATATCACCCCACTGAACTCCAGCCTGGTGCCTGGTGACGGAGCAAGACCCTGTCTCAATAAAAAAAAAAAAAAAAAAAAGATAAAATTCTAAACCCCTAATCAACTGAACAGACTATCTTTTGGCCAAGGGGATCCCATAGATACCTCACCTCTACCAAGAAAATAACCTACATTCCATGTCTGACAGGAAGAAGGGTTAGTTGAACATGCCTCGTTGTACCCTCTCTCACTAAATGACATTCTGAAGTTTTGTTTTTTCCACCTAAGGACTAAACAGAAACCACCCTGTTCCAAAAGATTCCACCGCGAATATCAACCTGCCTTTCTTGGTTTGGCATTGACCCTGCCTTTCCCTTTCTGTGGTCGGGCACAACAATTGATCAGTCTTTCTTCCCATTGAGAGACCACTGGCCAGGAAGTGGTTCTGGCAGTCAGTTCACAGAGCATGGAGACTGCACCCAAAGGGGTTTCCTATGCTCTGCTTCAGCTTTACAAGTAAACAGCCTAACAGCAATACGTTTAAATGTGAAGTCTCTGCCCCCATGGTGAACATGGGATGCATACTGCATACATGTTAGCCTACTATGCATGTGCATGCTACCCCCTGTGAATACAGCACCTTCTATAATCTGTTGAATATGTGAATTTAGCTACCTCACTCAACATACATTCCTGTTCCTTTTGCCCCTTCCTTGCAGCACTTGCTTTTCAGTTTCAGTTGGGGCTTCTGCTTCCTGCCTTCGGGCTATGATGCCCGCTTTTAGAAATAAAACCCTCCTTTCTAAATCTATTGATTTGTGACTTTTTAGTTCAGCTGTTGATTAAAAAAAAAAGTCAAATGGCATAAAATATTTAAAGAGGTTTATTCCGAGCCAAATATGAGTGACCAAGGCCCAATGCTACGTCTCAAGAAGCCCTGAGAACACTTGCCCAAGGTGGTTAGATTACAGTTTGGTTTTACATGTTTTAGGAAGACGTAAGATATCAATCAATGCATGGGAGTATACATCGGTTTTGTCTGGAAAGGCAGGACAACTTGAAGTGGGGGCTTCCAGGTTACAGGTGGATTCAAAGATATTCTGATTGGTTGAAAGAGTTAAGTTATTATCTAAAGACCTGGAATCAATAGAAAGTAGTGTCTGGGTTAAGATAAGGGGTTGCGGAGACCAACATTTTTTGTTATATAGATGAAGTCTCACATGTGGCCTCTGTTAGTTTCAGGTACTAAAGTTTTAAATTCTAAATGTTATATGAATTATTTTATGTATTACAATGTGATTATGATATGATTCATCATGAGCACTAAAACCAATTGACGAGTAGCATTTGATGAAGGTAGAGTAAGTGATTCTGCTCTTCTAATCACCTCATAGGTTCTTTGTGGCCACTGCACAAGCAAAATCAGTTAACTGAGAACATGGCATTGCAGTAGAGAAAGAGTTTAACTGACAGAAAGCTGGCCATGTGGGAGATGGAGTTGTCACTCAAATCTGATGCCCCAAAGTTTCAGAGCTTAGGGGAGCAAATGTTTTCTATTCAGAGCAAATGTTTCCTATTTAGATATTTAAAGGGTTCCAGACTCTCCAGAAGTGAGCTAGTTGGTGAAGGAGATTCTCAACAGAATGCAAATTTCCCCCACAAGAGGCAGCTGTCAGGGTTATTCCAAAATAAGTCAAATAAATATATTTTGGTGTAAACACTTTGATTTCCTTCAAGGCCAGCTATCTGTCATATGATGTTCTACTGGAGTCAGGTTGATATTTGGTATCTTTTTGCTACAACCTGTTTTGTCAGTCTTAAGATCTCTATTTCAACATTAGTGCTGGTCAGTTGTGCCTGAACTCCTGAGAGGAGAAGATAATAAGGCAATGCCTGGCCTCCATTCTGTCATGGTTTGAACTGGTTTTTCAGGTTTCTTTGGGTCCTCTTGCCCAAGAGTGGGATCTATTCAGTTGGTTGAAGCACTTAGAATTTTATTCTTGGTTTACATAATAAAGGTCTGGAAATTATCCACTCTACCTACCACCAAAGGGAACAGATTTTTGAGTTTCAGTACAGGAATCCCCTCACTGGAAGAGCCCAGTTAGTACCCTGTTAATGAAGGAAACATAACCCACCTGTTAAATCTTGGGGTCCAGGTCCAGTCTATGCTGACGTTTGAGGGGAGTGGGTGGATGGGCAGAAAGAACACTCGGAGGGCTGTAGGCAGGTGAATATGGTTTTATTTAGCAGGAGCTTTCATTAACAGCTTTCTCATTAGCTCTTTTCACTGGCAACCTTCATGTCAGCTGTTTGCTCTTGCTCTGCGGCTCCTGCCACCCCCACACATATAGCTCCCTTGCTTTCAGGGTCAAGAGCTTAACTCTTTCTCTCTCTGGGCACCAATGCAAGCCATGCTGTGGCTCCCCTATGTCCATCTGCAAGACAGACAGCTCTGGTTCTCTCTCTCTTTCTCTGGGCCCCAGCTCACCCACAATGCCAAGCCATGTTGAGCCCAGTCGAACCCCAAGAGCCCCTCTACAGCATTAGCAGGGCAATTACATCTTTTCAAAACAACAGTGGCTCAGAGCCAAATATAAACTTACACTGACAGGTTATATGTAACAAGTCGAGGTGTGCACCTGTGTGCCAAACTCGGTAAGTCATGAAGGCCTGGATGTCCGCCTTGGCCTATTTCTTGACCAAAGCACATCCACATACCTTACATCACCAAAGTATATAATTGCAAAATTTGAAAACCCTAACTATCAAGTAAAGTAATTAAAACTTTCAGAGAAGAAAACCAAGGTAATTTAGAGTTTAACAGTGGAATAAAGACAAGGAAAATTTATAAAATGTTTAACTCTGATGGCTAAGTTTTGGAATGTTATTTGAACTTTTTTTTAAGTAGAAAAAAAGGGATACAAGTTTACTTAATATGTATACATAGGAGCCATCAGGATGAAGATTCAACTTCCCAATAAGTTATAGAAGCTTATATATCGTCTTGAGATTACAGAAAGAATGTGGGCTTGGATACTTGTAAAATAAGTTATGGGAGAAGCAAGAAGAGGAATTCTATTGAGGAGCAATAAATGATTACTAGGGAAAAAGATAGGATCCAGAATAGAAATTGACTTGTAAATAATGTTCTTTGGATTTCAAATGATACTTGAGAAATTACTATCTTGAAAAAAGGTCTGTTCATCCCTGATTCCTGTAAAGACAATGAGATTTCAGGGAGGGAAACAGGAATATTTGTTCTCTTTGGTGGGCCAGTCCTGTCTTTATGTACATAGTGGAAAAGTCTCTTACAGTTCTTGTTGATCACTATGGATTACCAAGAAAAATCCCACAAATTTGCCATCTAAAGAGTTTGACCTGCTAAATAATTTGCTGAAGACTACACAGTTACTTGAGAAGCAGAGCTAGGCTTCGGGGCCTGACAGCTGACTCCAGAGTCTGGTCCTTAGCCTCCAAACTGCAGTACCTCAGAAAGGATAAGCATTTATTGAGTGCTCACTGTCTTCCAAGCACTGTGTTTTACATATATCAACTTGAGGTCTTTACATATATCAACTCATTTGCCTTCATAACACGTCGTAGGCATGATCATCATACATGAGGAAACTGAGACCCAGGGAAACTTAGTGAATATCCAAAGGTCACACATATAATAAATGACTGAGTCAGGATTTGCACACAAACCAGCTGGCTCCAAAGCCTGGGCCCCATGTTTTGCGCCTCTTCTGTGTTTATGAGTATGGCAGAATTTGAACTGAGACAAGCTTTCATTGTAGATCAGAGAGTTTGGAAGCGGGAGTCTTGTGGTTTTATTTTTTAATTTTTGCTATTTTCTGTCAAATCTCAAAGCAGATGCTAAAGGCATTACATTTGGTAAGATACGCAGAAGATGACAGTATTATTTTCTGGCCTGCTCAAGATGACTGATACTGTCATTTCAGTGAAGTCAGAGACTGACCTAATGATTTTTTCAAAAATAAGCAAGGAAGTGAAAGAGAGAAAGAAAGACAATGGTCTGAAAGGATACAGGTAGTATGTGTGAAAGATAAGAAGAGAGTATAAATGGTGTTTCAGTTGTACCCACTCTAGAGATTTTAAAAACGGCATGCCCAAGCTGTGTGAGCAGTGAAAAAGCACACTTCTCCCACAATACGGCTTGCTCTTTTTCTTTCTTTTTTTTTTTTTTTTTTTTTGGTCACATTGATGGTGACATATAGTTGGTGTCTTACTACATTCCTTAAAATTTCAATTTGTACATGTTACATGAATCATTTTATAATTACTAGGTAAATTATGGTATGAATCATCTTGAGCACTAAAACCCATTGACAAGCAGCATTTGATGATGGTAGAGTAGGTAATTCTGCTCTTGATCAATTATAAGATCATGGAATTCTGGTAGAGAAAGAGTTTAACTGACAGCAAGTTGGCCATGTGGGAGATGGACTTATTACTCAAATCTGCCTCTGCACAGGTTCAGAGCTTAGGGATTTTATAAACAATTGGTGGTTAGGAGTCTAGGAATGGGTGCTGTTGATTGGTTGGAGATACAATCATAGGGTTGTGGAAAGTGGTCCTCTGCACTGAGTCCACTTCTGGGTAGGGCCACAGGACCAGTTGGGTCATGAGTCATGGGTTCTGGTGGGGTCAGTCTAAAAATATCTCAAAAAAAAAAAATCTTAGGTTTTTCAATACAATGTTATCAGTAGGTGCAATTGAGAAAGCCACAAGTCTTGTGACCTCTAGCCTGATGACTCCTGAGAAGTAGAAGAGTATAGAAACTATTGCTACATTTTAGCAGAATTCATAAACTATTCTTTAGGATATTGTCTCCCGTAATCCTATTCTTTTGGCCTTTCATTAGTCTTAAGGCAGTATCTGGTTCCTGAGCAAAGCGGAAGTTTGTTTAAGGGAGAGACTATTATCACCGTTGCTTTCAAGTTAAACTACAAACTAAATTCCCCCGCAAAGCTAGCATGGCCAAGCCCAGGAATTACCAAGAACAGCTTGGAGGTCAGAAATAAGATGGAAGCAAGTATGTCAGATTTCTCTTACTGTCATAATTTTGCAAAGGTGGTTTTTCAAGCGCACACTTTCTTTCTTTTTCTTTCAGTTTCTTGCTCTCTTGCTAAGTCTCTCTTACTCTCTCACTGAATAAACCTGAAGAGCTAGACCGAATATATATATTTATATTTACCAGGAAGTATCAAAGTGCTAGCAAGACAGTGATGAATTAAGGAGCAAGATCCAGAATGCATGCTTTGTGGTCATAAGCAACGTGATAAAAGAGTAATATGTAGGTGAATAAATTTGATGTGGTTAGAAAACACAGATGTATTTTCCACTTAAGGTCAACAATGTTCACTTTTGACCCTTTTAAGGTTTTCATTTTCCTGATTTCATTTAGCATGTTCTCTGAGTTATTGATTTCCAGCCACTCTCTATAACTCCAAAAGCTCTTTCTTAAATTTGAGAGAAAAGAAGCGCAATATACCAGAAAATTATTTAGGCATATCAAAGAGGTTTTTGTTTTTTTCTTTTTGTATATCTTCTCTAGTAATGGTTCCTCCTTGGATTGCTAAAATATAAAATCTTAAATCATAAGACAATTTATTCCTACAATAGAAAAGGAATGAAAAAGAAAAGAAAATATGTTGCTGAGTCTTTCTTTTTTTCTTTGTTCCTTGCTTCATTTGTCCTCCATCTCATTTTCAAAGAATCACCTCCACCGTTGTTTTGGGAAACATGCCCCCTTAGGAATTGATTCAAGTGTGAGCAATCTTCAAGTTGAGCCGATCAGAATCTTTCCCAATCTGATTAGGAAAGCTCCTTAGTTTGGATCCTACTAAAATTCCAACTCAGCTGGTTATCTGTTTTTAAGTAACAAAATGTGAACATGTACTCTCTTGACTGTTATTTTCTGATTTGAGTATTGGAAATAAATAAATATGATTGGCTACAGGAAAGTACAATGAGTTAAACGTTCAGAGAGACAGAAAGTAGGAAGTTGGAAACGGAATTCTGATAGTGAGCCATGCCTTGAGTCCAATTTTTCCAGAGTCCTAACTTGAGATTTTTTATCTCTTTGGAGTTTGACTCAGCAAGATGCTTTGGTGGTGCGTTGTTAGTATCTTTGCTTTCTTCTTAAGCCAAGTTTAGTTGGTCTAAGGACCATCACAAAAGAGAGTTAATGTACACCACAGTTTAGAAGAGATGGCACTATCTCACTATAACTTGGAACTGAACTGTAGGTGGAAATTAATATTCTATATGTAATAAAAATTCTTGAGCAATATGCAAAGCTTTTTCCCTAAGCCTCAGGAGTACAATACAGCATATTAAGTTTAATCAACTTAAAAAAAAATTAAACAACCTCTATAATTTTTAATATTGTTAATATTTTATCCTTTAGGAGTTTTTGCAGGTGCTTTATTTCAATGTATGTTCTTTTTCTTTAGTCAAGGTTTTTTTTTAATATATAAAGAAATGAACAAAATATATACATTCCATAAAATAATTAAAAATAGCTCCCCTTGAGATTTCAAACCCTGAGTATTGGCTTCAAATGTTCCAGATTACAAAATTGATTCACAAAATCTGAGATGAAATGTCAAAGGTACATGACCAATTATCTGTGACATTTCATTTGTAGTTAAGGCTATAAATTGTTCATGATGAAGTCTTGAGAGAGATGCTTAAATGTCAAATACTAGAGTGCTGGGTCCTATATTAATTGCTACTTTTATGATTTATACTTTTTCACACTTGTTATCTTTCTACCATTTAACATTAAGTACGTTTGACTCTGTACACTTTTAATTCACATTTGGATATAGAAAAGAGAAAAGAATAGTGCTTGTAGTGGCAATTGCCAAAAAAAAAAAAAAAAAAAAAAGGTTAAGATGAATGCATTCATTGATAACATTGACCATTCTTTAATTCACTCAGTCTCACTGTCAAAGAATATAAGAACTAATCAATTAAGTTTAAAATATATAATGAAAAAAACTGCAGACTTCATGTTCACATTTGAATTGGAATCTGAATTTTCACTGCCTTTAGTTTTAAGCATTCATCATGAATGGCTGACATTTCGGTTGATACATAAAATTTAGTACAATTACTTCCTATTCAAATGTTAAATATCCTGAACAATTAACATCTGATGTGTTTCTCACACAAATTGGCATGCCTACCTAACTTTTGGATACCTGAATTCATTCTTTCTAAAGAGTTATGTTAAAAATGTTTTGCTGGGAGTGGTGGCTCATGCCTTAATTCCAGCACTTTGAGAGGTCAAGGTAGGCAGATCATCTGACGTCAGAAGTTTGAGGCCAGCCTGGCCAACATGGTGAAATTCCATCTCTACTAAAAATACAAACATTAGCTGGGGAGTGGTGGCATGTGCCTGTAATCCCAGCTCTTCAGGGGAGGCTGAAATAGGAGAATTGATTGAACCTGGGAGTCAGAGGTTGCAGAGAGCTGAGATGGTGCCACTGCACTCCAGCCTGGGCAACAGGATGAGACTCCCTCTCAGTAATAATAATAATAATAATAATAATAATAATAATATATTTAAGTTAAATAGTGGAGAGGCTTATAATGTTCCAGAATTTTAAAGCTTAACTTTTTGTTTTTGCACATTGCAAAATTTATTGTAAATATTTATTTAATTCAAAATCAACCAGAATTCCATATTGAAGAGTATTAAAATGATTTGTAGGATTTTATGGGAGAATAAAGGTGAGATGCTTCAATATGGCTTTAAAATAAAAAAATAAATAAATAAGGATCAAGAACTTGTGCTCCAGTATAGTACAAAGATATTAATCTGTTGTAATCAAAACTATTTTATCAGAGAAATAAAAAAATTAAAAAGATAATTTACATGATATCTGAACATATCTAAGAGTATGGGGAATAGAACATATATTAAAGGGATATTTCAATGCAGTGGTTAAGATTGTTTTTTAAATTAATCATGTTTGCTTAATAGGCTTTCCACTTAGAAAGATAAAGCTTGCTTTATCAACTATATCAAATGATTTCCAAGGAATCAATGTGCTAAATATAGAAACAAAAATGTGAGAAGTTGCCTCAAAATTTATTAGTCATTTTTAAGCAAGAGAGAAAAATCTTCAAAAAGGGAAAAATGACAGAATAGACTGCACGAATGTTAGAAATTTTAGCATATTAATGTCCATAAGCAAGTCAAAAGACAATGATAGACTGTGGGGAAGACTTTGCTTCATGTGAGTGAAGCAACAGAGGTTTTAGGTCACCATCTTGCAAAGAAATCCTTCAAATTAATAAAGCGACAACAAGAAATATTAAAGAAAAATCTGGAAAATTGTTACCACTGTGGCACAGAATCTTTAAGGTTCACCTTCAAGAATGAATATCTAAAATGCTTAATACATATAATGCAGATATGAAATGTACACAAACACACATTTCTAGAATAATTTATCGTTTTCTTAGAGGTCTCAGATTGTGTTGTCTTCAGTTTATCTTTTCTTTTTCCTTATTTTTCTTATTATTCTGCTCTTTCAACATTGGACCTCCTTTGTTTAAGCAACACAGCAGAATATTGCCTAACTTCCCATTCTTATAAAGAACAAATTATCATTTTCTCACATTAAATTACTGTTGTTGTTATATTTATTATTTAGAGTTGAGGTCTTGCTCTTTCAAACAGGTTGGAACACAGTGGTATGAATATAGCTCACTACAGCCTTGAACTCTGGGGCTCAAGCAATCCTTCTGCCTCAGCCTCCTAAGTAGCTGAGACTACAGACACTCCTCCATGCCCAGATAATTCATTCTAACTGTGTTTTTATTTTATTTTATTTTTTAGAGATAGGGTCTCCTCATGTTGTCCAGGCTGGTCTTAAACTCCTGATCTCAAGCAATCCTCCCACTTCTGCCTCTCAAGTCGCTGGGATTAGAGATACTAGCCACTGTGCCTGGCTCTTTTGTATTAAATTATATAATGAACAGTAATTGAGATGATTTAGATACCTGCATCAATCTCCATGATAACATTTCACACAGTAGTAAAGTATTATTTTTAATTGAATATCAAATATTAGAGCTAAAGTGTCTGCTAGGGCTTTGAATGTATGCAAGCCTCTGTTATTGCTCTACCTGATATTCTCATGTATGTGGCTCTATCAGGAACACTGTTCTGCCAATAGAAACTTGGTTCAATCAAATGATAGGGAGCTCGGAACTTTCCCTTATTCCTATTTTCCCAGTTTCTTACCCTGCTCTTGTTGGCTCTCTGAGTTAGGGATGGAGTCATTAGGACTTGTTTCAGCTTGATTCACACACACACACACACACACACACACACACACACACACGCAACAAACAGACATTATTTTCCTTAGAGTCAAATGATGCTTTTCTGCTAATTTTTAGTTAACACTAAAATTATATGTATGGACATGCTATTTAATACACTTGTAAATCATTAAGTAGTGGTATGTATATTTTGCCCACCTATTCTCTTTGGGAGAATTTTAGTATTGGATATAGAAATTTGGAAATAAAGTATAGAAAGTTTTTCTAAATTAAGATTTTATATAGCTCATAGAATTTCATGAATGTTGAGAATTTAAAAATATATATATTTTCATGACACTGTTAGGGAACGTGTAGAAGACATGTTGATAATACTTGCAACGTTCTCAATTATTTAGAAACTATATCATTAATTGTACTTTGGGGAGATAAATTTTTGTAGCAATTTTTCCAAATATCATCAATCATGTTAATCTCGAGATCGAATCCAAGATGGCTGATCACTAACAGCTCGGGATTGTAGCTCCCAGTGAAAGCTCAGAAAACGTGAGGACGCCACATTTTCAGAGGAATTATCATCACCCACGGACCAGAAGATTTCCGGTGGAGGAGCCCCACGGGTCGCCAGCGCGACTTCTGTGGCCGGCGCAGCGGTTTTGTCGTCGCCTCGGCGCGGCAGCTCTTCGTGCACAGTAAAAGAGACTGGTTCCCCTACTGACTGGTGTTTGGAGTTCCGGGAAGGCAGAGCCACTTGTTGCGGACTCAAGAAGGAAGCCAGACCTGAGATTCCCAGACAGAAGAGCACCATCAATCTTACCGCTGCTGTTTTGGCCGGCACAGTGGGTTGCTCAGATTCCAGCACTGGGAATCAATAAATTGGACTTCCTCTCAGGAACCTAATCAGAAAGGCGCTAATTGTAAAGACAACAGATGGATAAAATCACAATAAAGGGAAAAAAAACAGCCTAAAAGGGCCGAGAATACCAAAAATCAGAACCCCTCTTCCTCTACAGGGGATAGCAATTCCTCTACAGGGGATAGCAATTCCTCATCAGCAACGGAACAAGCCCTAATGGAAAAGGACTGTGTTCCAATATCTGAAGTAGGCTTCAGAAGGTGGATGATAAAAAATTTTGGGGAGTTGAAAGAACTTGTTCTAACCCAATGTAAAGAAACTAAGAACTTTGAAAAAAGGTTTGACAAAATGTTAAAAAGAATGGACAATATAGAGAGGAATATAAATGAACTAATGGAGTTGAAAAATACAACACGAGAACTTAGTGAAATATGCACAAGTTTGAATAGCCGAATTGATCAAGCAGAAGAAAGGATATTAGAGGTCGAAGACCGACTTAATGAAATGGACCGAGAAGACAAGAATAGAGAAAAAAGTATAAAAAGGAATGAGCAAAGTCTCCAAGAATTATGGGACTATGTGAAAAGACCTAATCTACGTTTGATAGGTGTACCTGAATGTGATGGAGAGAATGAATCCCAGCTGGAAAATACTCTTCAGGATATTATCCAGGAGAATTTTCCCAATCTAGCAAAGCAGGACACTATTCAACCTCAGGTAATACAGAGAACACCACAAAGATATTCCTTAAGAAGAGCAACCCCAAGGCACATAATCATTAGATTCACCAGGGTTGAAACCAAGGAGAAAATACTAAGGGCAGCCAGAGAGAAAGGTCAGGTTACCCACAAAGGGAAGCCTATCAGACTTACAGCAGATCTCTCAGCAGAAACCCTACAAACCAGAAGAGAGTGGGGGCCGATATTTAACATCCTTAAAGAACAGAACCTTCAGCCCAGAATTTCATATCCTGCCAAACTGAGCTTCACAATTGAAGGAAAAATAAAATTTTTTATGAACAAGCAAGTACTCAGAGATTTTATTACCACCAGGCCTGCTTTACAAAAACTTCTGAAAGAAGCATTACACACAGAAAGGAACAACCAGTATTAGCCTTTCTAAAAATATACCAAAAAGTAAAGAGCATCAACATAAAGAAGAATTTACATCAACGAATGGATAAAATAGCCAGTTAACATCAAATGGCAGTAATCCTAAATTTAAATTGACTAAATCCCCCAATCAAAAGATACAGCCAAAACCTAATGGTATACTACATCCAGACCCATTTTATAACCAAAGATACACAAAGACTAAAAACAAAGGGTTGGAGAAAGATCTACCAACCAAATGGAGAACAAAAATAAATAAATAAATAAAAAGGAGTTGCAATTCATGCATTTGATAAAACAGATTTCAAAGCAACAAAGATAGAGTGGTATAAGGATCAATGCATCCTAACACCCAGATACATAAGACCCATAAAGAGATTTAGACTCAACGAGACAGAAAATTAATAAGGATATCCAGAATTTGAACTCAGATTTGGAACAAGTAAACTTAATAAGTACTTGTAGAGCTCTCCACTTTAGACACATAAAATATACATTCTCCAATTTAAATACACAAAATAATGATTGGCCATTATTAATACCTATTTATAGAATAAAGCAATATTCCTGTTCTCTCTCCCTCTTTTTCTTCCTCTCTTTTCCTCTCAAAAAAAAAAAAAAAAAAGTCAGGAGTTCAAGACCAGCCTGGCCAGAATAGTGAAACCCTGTCTCCACTAAAAATACAAAAATTAGAAAAAAAAAAAGTGAGCTTATTCCAGCCACCAGCTGTCATCATACGAGGCACTCTTGTGAGCTGATTGCTCCTGAGAGAGATGAGTTATCTTAAAAAAAAAATCTCAAATATATAACTAGAGTTTGGCCTAATATGCTCTTATCCTTTTAATTGCTCATTTACCTTATACCTGTAGCTAGAGTCTTTTTTTTAAGTTTCACATTATAAAGTGTTTTATTCTTCTGTAGCTACTGTGGATGAGATTTCATTTTTAATTTTACTCTCAGTTTGGACATTATTTCTGGATAAAAACGCTACTGATTTTTGGACATTGATTTTGTATCCTGAAACTTTGCTGAAGTTATCAGATATAAGAGCCCTTTGGCAGAGATTATGGGGTTTTCTAGATATGGTATAATATTGCCTGTGTAGAGAGATATTTTGACTTCCTTGCTTTCTATTTGGATGTCTTTTCTTTCATTTTTCTGATTGTGCCCATAATTGTCTTGTTACGGTTCTCAAAGGGAATGCTTCTAGCTTTTGCCCATTCGCTATGATGACGACTGTGTGTTTGTTGTAAATGGGTCTTACTATTTTAAAGTATGTACCTTCAATGCCTTAAAATGCCTCTGAATACAGCTAACTAGGGAGGTGAGAAACAATGAGGATGACAAAAGACTGCTGAAAAAAAAAATCAAAGAAAACACAAACAACTCAAAAACATTCCATATGAGTGGATAGGAAGAATTAATATTGTTAACTGGTCATACTACTCAAAGCTATTTACAGATTTTATGCTATTTCTATCAAGCGTCCCATGACATTTTTTCACATAATTAGAGAAAAAGTCATTCTAAAATTTCCTTGGAACCAAATAAAGAGCCTGAATATCCAAAGTAATCCTAAGCAAAAAGAACAAACCTGGAGGCATCAGACAACTCAACTTCAACCTATACTACTAGACTATAGTAACTAAAACAGCACAGTACTGGCACAAAAACAGACACAGACCAATGGAGCAGATTAGATAATCCAGAAATAAAGCTACACGCCTATAACCATCTGGTATTTGACAGCATCACCAAAAACAAGCAATGGGGCAATGAATTCCTGTTCAATAAATGCTGCTGGGATAACTGGTCAGCCATATGCAGAAGATTGAAAACTGAGCCCCTACTTTACACAGAAAACAAAAAGCAACTCAAGATGGATTAAAGATTTAAAAATAAAACCTAAAATGATAAAGATTCTAGAAGAATATCTAGGCTATACCATTCCGGACATCTCAGCCCTGAAAAGACTTTATGATGAAGATTCCAAAAGCAGCTGCAACAAAAACAAAAATGGACCAGTGGGACCTAATTAAAATAAACAACTTCTGCACAGCAACAGAAAGTATCAGTAGAGTAAACAGATAGCCTACAGACTGGGAGAAAACATTTGTAAACTATGCATCTGACAAAGGTCGAATATCCAGAACCTATAAGGAACTCAACAAGTGAAAAACAATCCCGTTTAAAAATGGGCAAAGAACATGAGCAGACAGTTCTCAAAAGAAGACATCACATGGCCAAGAGGTATATAAAAAAAATTCAGTATCACTAATCATTAGGAAAATGCAAATCAAGACCACAATGAGACATCATTCAATCCAGTCAGAATGGCTATTAGTAAAAAGCCAAAAAAGAACAGATGTTGGTGAGGTTGATGAGAAAAGGAGAAGCTTATACACTGCTGGTGGGAATGTAAATTAGTTCAGCCACTGTTGAAAGCAGTCTGGAGATTTTCCAAAGGACATAAAGTAGAACTACCATTTGACCTAGGAATCACATTACTGGGTATATACACAAAGGAAAATAATTTTTTTCTACCATAAATACACATGCACACATATAGCAAAGATGTGGAATCAACTTAGATACCCATCAACGGTGGAGTGGATTAAAAAATGTGGTACATATACACCATGGAATACTACACAGCTATTAAAAAATGAGATCATGGCCTTTGCAGCAACATTGATGGAGGTGGAGGCCATTATTCTAAGCAAATTAATACAGGAACAGGTAACCAAATACATATTCTCACTTATAAGTGTGAGCTAAACATTGAGTACACATGGACACAAAGAAAAGAAAAATAGATGCTGGAGCCTATTCGAGGATAGACAGTAGGAGGAGGATGAAGGTTGAAAAACTAGCTATCAGGTATTATGCTGATTATTGGGTGACAAAATTATCTGTATGCCAACCCCTACCCAGCAACATGCAATTTACTCAATTTACACATGTAACAAACCTGCACATATAAGCCTTGAACATAAAAGTTGGAAAGAAAAGATAATAATAAAATGGCTCATAAGACATTGAATAAAAGAGATTAATGAATGTTTTTTGATAGAATTAAATAGTAAATATTTTAAAGGGAAGAAGATATTTGCATAGTCTCAAAGTACCAAAAATAGATATCTTTACAGTGGGAAAAGTGTGGCATCACCATTTCATTCAGGAGATCAGTGTGATTATCATCTGTAGTGGGACAAATTGAAATTATGTGCCACTTGATGTGGTAAGAAGAGCCAGTCCATCATTATATCTAATATAATTATATCATTATATCTATATATAATATAGATATATATTATTTATTTATATTTTGAGACAGTCTTTCTGTTTCAGCCAGGCTGGAGTGCAGTGGTGCAACCTTGGCTCATTGCAATCTCCACCTTCCAGTTCAAGCAATTCTTCTGCCTCAGCCTCCTGAGTAACTGGGAATACCATCATGCACCACCATGCCCCACTAATTTTTGTATTTTTAGTAGAGACAAGGTTTTGCCATGTTGGCGAGGCTGGTCTTGAACGCCTGACCTCAGGTGATCCAACTGCCTCAGTCAGCCTCCCAAAGTGCTGGAATTACAGGCATGAGCCATCGCCCCCTGCCTACATCTATGATATATTTATGCTAAAGATAAATAACAAATCAATCATAAGGAAACAACAGATAAAACAAAACTAAATGGCATTCTAATTGTATCCGGCCTGTAACCCTCAAGATTATCAAGGTCATGATAGTCAAGGAAAGATTGAGAAACTGTTTCAAATAAAAGGAGATTGGAATAACACGTGACTCTGAACTTGATTCTTTTGCTAAAATGTACATCATTAGACAAACGGTGAAATTTGAATAGGACCTGAGGATTAGCAGGATTGGATGATGGTAATGTTTCTATGTTAATTTCCTGGTCTTTGTGCTTTTACTATAGTTAGATAACATAATATTCTTATTTGTTGAGTGTGATGCAGCATCATGTCTACAACTAACTCTCAAATAGTTTAGAAAAAAATGTTTACATTATACTTGAAAGTTTTATAAGATTGTTTCTAAAAACAACAAAGAAAAAGACTCTTAATGCTTATTGTAATCTATGGGAAACATAAACAACATGTAAATATATTTACATTTTATTTTTTCATAACACTTTTCTCATTAAAGCTTTGATCTTGATTTAAAAAATTATTGTTCCTCAAGCAACTCTAAAACATCTGTAAAAAATTAGATAGGATTCCAATGCTCTTGCTATTAGAGACTAAAAAGAAAAATAAAATGGAGGTTAGATATGACCCATGTTAAATTATTTCATTTTAGGAAGACTTTATGTTTCTTGATTCAGTAAAATAGGTATGCATATTTGGGTAGTATAACTGTCTCTTTCATCCTCCAAATAAACACACAGATACACACACACAAACACACACACACACTCTCTCTCTCTCTCTCTCTCTCTCTCTCTCTCTCTCTCTCTCTTTGCTTTTGCTATAAGACCATTTTTTCTTTTTGTCTTTTGAGGCAGTCTTGTTCTGTTGCCCAGGTCAGAGTGCCGTGACATGATCTCTGCTCACTGCAGCCTCCACCTCCCAGGTTCAAGAGATTCTCCTGCCTCAGCCTCCGGAGTATCTTGGATTACAGGCACACCATGCCTGGCTAATTTTTTTTATTTTTAGTAGAGATGGGGTTTCAGCATGTTGGCCATGCTGGCCTTGAACTCCTGACCTCGCTAATGCGTCCTCTTTGGCCTCCCAAAGTGCTGGAATTACAGGGGCGAGCCACCATGCCAGGCCCTATAAAACTGTTTTTAACTATTGCTGTAAAGATTTATCTGTGACTTTTCTCTATTTCCATACTTTATGATATACTTCTGGAAAGCCATATGACATCTTTTCAGATATATTTATTTCTGTAACTTTCTTATCTATGAAATTAAAATATTTATTAATTCTCTTCAGTGAGAAGGAAAAGGAAGGGATGGGTTCCAGTTAGAAATAATTGAAATTCTGCTTCCAAATCAAAGCTGTATAGAGTAGCCTTTTAATTACCTTTCTCCCTGATTCCCTGACAGCCAGATCGAGAAACAGAACTTTGACTCCCAAAGCTGTCCGTGAGACTGTCCTCATCCTGAATCTCCTGTTCCAACAAAAGTAACCACCATCCCTACTTTACAGCATTCTCTTCTAGGTATTTACTTATTAATTTATGCTGTACTCTTTATTCCCTGTCTTTTCATTATAATTGACTACTTTAGCAGACTACCCTGCACCAAGTAGCACTGCTATATTTTTTAGCAAAGCTACTCAAATACATGAAAACATTTAACTTATTTGAACATTTGCTAATCTAAATAGTTTACATTGTTAAGAGCAACAAAGGCATTTTCTAAAAATTATTCACCTCAGAAGGTAACAACCAGTGACCTTCAAAGGTCAACATGGTGAAAAATTATCGCTACTAAAAATACAACAACAACAACAAAATATGAGCCAGTTGTGGTGGCAGGCACCTGTAGTCTCAGCTACTCAGGAAGCTGAGGCAGGAGAAGGGCAGAAGGGTAGAACTCAGGAGACAGAGGTTGCAATGAGCAGAGATGGAGCCACTGTACTCCAGCCTGGGTGACATGGTAAGACTGTCTCAAACATAAAAAAAAGTGTATTTTAAATTACTTAAGGGAAAATGTTTACACAAATGCACATAAGTAATTTTCTGTTTTGTTTTTAACCTATGCTGTTTTACCATTATTTTTCATTATTTCATTTAAAAATTGACATTAAAAAATGTAGAATAATAAACTACGGATTACTGATCTTATCTCACCTACAATTAATAATTTATTATAGTTTGTTATAGTACAATACTGATTTTAAATTTATAATAAAAATATTATGAATAAAATTTAAAATAGTAATGATTTTCTTTACTATTCTCATGGCCTGTAAGTGCGTTTGTGTATGGTATAGGCTTATAAAAATTGAGTATATATATATATATATACTCAATTACTATATATACTATATATATATATATATAGTGTGTGTATATAGTATACAGCTATATTATATTCATATAGTATAGGTAAAATTAATTTTGTAAATATAAACCGTCCAAGAGCCTTTATAAGCACACACACATATATATGTGTGAGATTCAAGAAATCAGTGAAACCATCCAAGAGCCTAAATACACACACACACACACACACACACACGTGTGCTCATTAATTTTGTAAATGAACCATCCAAGAGCCTGAATGAGCCTATATGTATGTGTGTGTGTGGTTCATGTTTACAAAATTAATTTTACTTATACCATACTAATTTCTAACCAGCAGAATAAAATATATCATGCAAATCTTCAGTGACTGATTATTTATTTTGGGGATTAAGAAACAACTTTCTAAAGTTGGCTTAGTTTTTTATAAATTCCACATCAGTTTTTAGAGGCTGTATAATGTTTGGGAAATGTTACTATAGCTTTGGTTCACTATATATAAAATAGGAGTAGACACACTGCATTAGATAGGATTCAGTTAGGTTACCACCTACTGAAAACCCCACAATAATGTTGTTAGTTTGGGTGAGATACATTTATTTGTCAGAAAAGGAATAAGGAGTAGATACCATACCATAGATGCCTTTGAGCTTTGAGCTTACTGCTCTCCTTTTCTAGGTGTGTCACGTATGGTCCAAGATGACTGCTCAATCCCTGGCAGTTAAATCTGCAATCCAGGTAGCAGAAAATTACAGTGACGTTGGGTATATTCTCCTTCTTTAGAATTAATTTTCACACACTGTTCTTTACAGCTTACTGGTTAGAATTTAATCATATTTCCACATTTAACTGCAGAGGAACCTGGTAATGTAATTTACATGCAGGGAAACGATACAGGCTTACACAAACTAAGAACTGTATTACAAAGAACTTGTAGAAGTCTCTAGTGCAGACTGTACCTTTGGCTGCCTGCATGTCTCTTCTCCCACATACAGAACTCTTTCCTGAGGAAAATCAATCAGAAGGTTTTTCAAGTAACTTCATCCAGCTAAAAATTGAGCATATCTAAGCAATTTATAGTTAGTATCAGATCTAGAGAAATCTGCCATGAAATATCAACATACAATGCACACGTAAGGTCAAGAAATCAGTAAAAGAAAATATTTTTCATTAAGAGAGGAATAAATGAAAAACACACAGCCATCACAGATCCAGAGTTCTGATCAACTACACCAAGATAGGAAGAGTGAGTGGTACCTTCGCTAGTGACAATGATCCTGTGTTGTCCATGTGTAAGGTCTCTCTTGGTGAAAATGTCTTGCCAGCATTGACTGGTACATTTGTTTTCTTAGAATTTTTTTACTGTCTGAAATTTTCAACGACCATGTGGCAGGTGGGTGTTGGAAAATACGCTTCTATTAGGGGTTGCACACTCTTCACAGGCCACGTCCTTCTTGTGCATTTGTGGGGGTCTCGTAAATTGGTTAAAGATATTGACAAGCCAGTCTGAAGGTTTTCTATCAAGATAATTCCTGGGCCGGGTGTGGTGGCTCAAGCCTGTAATCCCAGAACTTTGGGAGGCCCAGGTGGGTGGATCACGAGGTCAAGAGATCGAGACCATCCTGGTAAACATGGTGAAACCCTGTCTCTACTAAAAATACAAAAAATTAGCTGGGCACGGTGGCACATGCCTGTAATCCCAGCTACTCAGGAGGCTGAGGCAGGAGAATTGCCTGAACCCAGGAGGCGGAGGTTGCGGTGAGCCAAGATCGCGCCATTGCACTCCAGCCTGGGTAACAAGAGTGAAACTCCGTCTCAATTAAAAAAAAAAAAAGATAATTCCTGCAAAAGCTAATAGGCTTTCAATCTACTTTCTTCTGTTGAGTTTCATGTCTGTGAAAATGAATACAAAGACCTACTGTGAAAATTGCTTTTAAGCTCAAAAACTCTTGTTTTTTTTTCACATACTAAACTCTTTTCTCTGCTCAGCTTCCTCCATCAATTTTCTTTTCTTTCTTTCTTTCTTTTTTTTGAGACATAGTCTTGTTCCATCACCCAGGCTGGGGTGCACAGGCATGGTCTCGGCTCACTGCAACCTCCTTCTCCTGGGTTCAAGCGATTCTCTGGTCTTAGCATCCCGAGTAACTGGGACTACAGGTGTGTGCCACCACACCTGGTTAATATTTTTTTTTTAATCAGAGATGAGAACTGCAACTCCTGCTCTTTTCTTTGCTCTCCATTTGGTTGGTAAATCTTCCTCCATCCCTTTGTTTTGAGTCTTTGCGTATCCTTGCATGTGAGATGGGTCTGGATACAGCATACCGATGGGTTTTGGCTTTTTATCCAATTTGCCTGTGTCTTTTGATTGGGGCACTTAGTCCATTTAAATTTGGGATTGATATTGATATATATAAGTTTAATACTGCCTTTTAATGCTGGCTGGATGTTTTGCCCATTAGTTGATGTAAATTCCTCATTATGGTGATGCTTTTTACCTTTTGGTATGTTTTTGGAATGGCTGATACTAGTTGTTCCTTTCTATGAGTAATACTTCTTTCAGAAGCTCTTGTAAAGCAGGCCTGGTAATGATGAAATCTCTGAGTACTTGCTTGTTCACAAAAAAATGGTATTATTCCGTCACTTATGAAGCTTAGTTTGGCTGGGTATGAAATTCTGGGTTGAAAGTTCTTTCCTTTAAGGATGTTGAATATTGGCCCCTACTCTCTTCTGGCTTGCAGGGTTTCTGCTGAGAGATCTGCTGTGAGTCTGATAGGCTTCCCTTTGTGGGTAACCTGACCTTTTTCTCTGGCTGCTCTTAATATTTTCTCCTTCATTTCAACCCTGGTGAATCTAATGATTATGTGCCTTGGGGTTGCTCTTCTTGAGGAATATCTTGTGGTGTTCTCTGTATTACCTGGAATTGAGTATTGTCCTGCCTTGCTAGGATGGGAAAGTTTTCCTGGATAATATCCTGAAGAGTATTTTCCAGCTTGGATTCATTCTCTCCATCACATTCAGGTACACCTATCAAACGTAGATTAGGTCTTTTCACATAGTCCCATATTTCTTGGAGACTTTGCTCATTCCTTTTTAGCCTTTTTTCTCTAACTGTGTCTTCTCGTTTTATTTCATTAAGTTGGTCTTCGACCTCTGATATCCTTTCTTCTGCTTGATCAATTCAACTGTTAAAACTTGTGCATACTTTGCAAATTTCTTGTATTGTGTTTTACAGCTCTATTAATTCACTTATATTCCTCTCTAAATTGTCTATTCTCATTAGCATTCAGTCAAACCTATTTTCAAGGTTCTTAGTTTCTTTGCATTGGGTTAAAACATATTTTTTTTTTAGCTCACAGAAGTTTCTTATTATCCACCTTCTGAAGCCTGATTCTGTCAATTCATCACACTCATTCTCCATCAGGCCTTGTTCTGTTGCTGATGAGGAGCTGTGATCCCCTGTAGGAGGAGAGACATTCTGATTTCGGGTATTTTCAGCCTTCTTGTGCTGGTTTCTTCCCATCTTTGTGGATTTATCCACCTGTCATCTTTGTAGTTGCTGACTTTCAGATTGGGTCTCTGAGTAGACCCAATTTTTTGTATTTTTAATGGAGAAAGGATTTCACCATGTTAGTCAGGATGATCTTGATCTCCTGACCTCATGATCTGCCCACCTCAACTTCCTAAAGTGCTGGGATTACAGGCATGCACCACCACGCCATGCCATCCTCTATCAATTTTAGTGGCCATTGCCTTATAGCCGTCATAATGGATTTTAGAAGACAGTATACTGGAATCCCTCAATCCCATTTCAGAAATTATTGCTACTATATAGAGATTCCTGGAGTTGAATTTGGAGGTGAGCAGTAGGAATGTGGTAATATTTTGACCACCTCCTGTGTAAACTAGTTTAAACGAGTAGTGGTTACTTGTTTTCCTGATTGGAGTTAACCTACAAACACACAGAAGATTGTTTTGTATATAGCCATAGAGTTTGTCTGCTGAGGTTTCAGTAAAACTATAAATGGGTTAATTCTAATAGAGATAAGAAATTTATATTTCTTATCTTTTGTGTGTATTTTTTGAGTGACATCTAAATACTCAAATTGAGAAAAACTTGTTTTTCACCAGTTACAAATAAAATAATGAAAGAAGTATTCTCTCCCTAATATTCAAAAACACAGAGGTCTTATCTAATTTTTGATGACAGTTTATAAGCTAAGAAAGGAAGTTAACTAGTTATCTATAACATAAAATATAGTTTGTTACAGGGAATATTAAACATAAAATGTAACACAGACTTCCTGTTACCTCCGAATAAGTCTAGAACAAGTAAATTTGAATATATTTTCTTCTAACATGAGATTTAGAAATAGAAGTTGTGGAGACAAATTTATCATATTAACAAGTGTCTATTTCCTCCAGAATTATAATGGGAGGAAAATGATTGCAAAATTTATAGGCCTTATATAGACCTTATGCTTTCAATCTAGGACCCGATAATACTGGCTTCTGTGTAATAACATAATGGAAAGGGCATTTTATTAACAATAATTGTTTAAATCCTCTTTTGAGTTGTGTAACTACACAACTCAGACAAAATAATGTCTTATATCTATTATACTTAAAATAATTCAAAAGGTTTTGAAAGCTGTATACTAATCTTCATAATTCTAGATATATTGTATTTATACATAGCCCTTCATAACTTTACAAAAGTTTTACTTTTTTCTCCTTTATTCTCTCTTTAAAAAACTTCTGATTTTTTCTAAATTTTATGTTTTTATTTTTTTAGATACAGGTACTTCCTCAGTTGCCCAGACTGAAGTGGACTAAGGTTAGAGGTTAATGTTCATTAGGATTAGGGTTAAGCATCTAAGCTCACTGCAGCCTTGAATCCCTGGGCTCAAACAATGTTACTTTCTCAGACTCTGGAGTAGCTGGGACTTCAGGTGTATGCCACTAAGCCCAGCTTTTTATTTTGGTAGAGATGGGGTCTCACTATGTTACCCAGGCTCGTCTTGAACCCTTGACCTTAAGGATTCTCCTGCCTCCCAAAATGTTGGGATTATACACATGAGCCGCTGCTTCTGGCCCCTTCTTTTAATTTTATTTTAGATTCAGTTGATACATGTGCAGGTATATTACAAGGGTATAGTTTGTATAGATGCTCAAGTTTAGGCTTCTATTAATCCCATTACCAAACAGTGAATGTAGTATGTAGTAGAAATGTTCTCAGCCCTTTCTCCCCTCCCTCCCTACCAACTGTAGTATTTCCCAGTGTCTATTTTTCCTGTCTTCATGTCCATGTGTATGCAGTGTCAGCTGCCAATTGTAAGTAAGAATATGCAATATTTGTTTTTCTGTTTCTGCATTATTCACTTAAGATAATGGCCTCCAGCTGCATCCCCGTTGCTACATAATTTTGTTCTTTTATATGGTTGTGTAGTATTCCATGGTGTATACACTGCTGATGGGCAGCTAGGTTGATTACATGTCTTTGCTATTGTGAATAGTGCTGTGATAAACATGTGAGTAAAAGTGTCTTTTCAGTAGAACAATTTATTTTGTTTAGATATATACTCAATAATGAGACTGTTGTGTCAATTTGTAGTTCTAGTTTTAGTTCTTTGAGAAATCGACAAACTGCTTCCCAAAGGGGCTGAACTAATTTGCATTCCTACTAACAATGTGTAAACATTTTCTTTTCCTTGAATCCCCACCAACTTCTGCTATTTTTTGACTTTTTAATAGTAGCCATTGCAACTGGTGATAGATAGTATCTCATTTTCATTCTGATGTGCAGTTCTCCAATGACTAGTGATACTGAGTCTTTTTTTCATATGTTTGTTGACCACTTTACAGCAATTTTATTTGAAAAGAACTTTAGGTATTTATCTCTTGGCTAGCAGTTAAACAAAAGTAAAAGCAACTTTGATTTAGTTTGGATAAGTAAAAACCAAGGGGGAGAAATTATATCTGATTTTATATAAGTGGAAGGAATTTTACACACACACAGACACACACACACACACAACTCACCTATAATTACCATTCTTCTTCAGTGTGTCCTGGGATAGAGTACAAATGTGAAAAGTAGGCATATTTGTGTTCAATACAATGAAGGAATCAAGTAAACAAGCAAACAAAAATGATTTAGACCTCTAAAAGTAAAATAGAATTTAAAAAACCAAGTCAATTAACCCTATCATGTAGTACTATATTATATTATAATTTCCACATATGCTTTGAAGTACTTTTCCTTATAGCAATTTGGTCTTTTCACCTCTGTACATGTAAAATTATATTATCTATTCAATGTTTTCCATAATAACTTTCATTACCTAACATTTAGCATGTTATTAATTTTTATAACTATCATTTTAATATCTACTATTATAGCTTGGGCATGTGGCTTAACCTATTTAACCATTCTCCAACAATTATTTTATAACATCATTGTATTTTAGTGTGTATGTGAAGGTGTTTTAGTAAAAAATCTGTCATATATTAAAGCAAAACAGAAAACTATCACTTGGCAGTTAAAAGATATACAGTCTTACTAGTCTATTATGGTACTGCAACAAAGAAATACCCCAAACTGGATCATTTATAAAGAAAAGAGGTTTACTTGGTTTACAGTTCCCCAGGCTGTACGGGAAGCGTGGCTTGGGAGGTCTCAGGAAACTTACAATCATGGCAGAAGTTGAAGGAGAAGCAGGCTCCTCTAACGTGGCCAGAGCAGGGGCCTTCTCAATTCTATGCCTCAGACACTTTCTCTTGCTCTCTCTGGAAAATGTGTGGCACCAAAACCTATTTCCTCTACTTCTTGGGCATGCAGCTAAACTTCATTTACTACCCTGCCTTACAGTTAGGTATGCCCAAATCCCTCTGAGCTCTGGCCAAAAGTCTGGGTTTTGGCCAGTAGACCAGAGAAGGGGGAGTGATACACACTTTTAAACAATCAGATCTCACGATAACTCACTCGCTATTACAGAACAGGAATGGGGAAATCCGTCCCCATAATCCAATCACCTCTCACCAGGCCCCACCTCCAACACAGGGGATACAATTTGACGTGAGATTTTCTTAGAGACACAGACCCAAACCATATCCGCAGGAATTAGGAGGCTGGGGAGGAGCTCTGCTGCATATGCATCACATTGAAGTTGGCCCAAGAATATGTACAGTCTTATCAGAATTTCAAAAATAAAATGTCTGGAAGTATGCATATATGCTAAAGAAAATAAGAAGATATAAAACCACAGTTATAAAAACAAGTCATATTAACATAATCTTCTAGAAATTGGTTCAGAGCACAAATTATTTATTAGCTTGTGATCTTAGGTTACTAAATATCTAGGGATTGCTTTCCTAATCTTTAAAGTAAAGATAATAGGAGTAATTAATCTCATGCTTTTTGTGAGGGAAAAATAAACGAATGTTTGTAAAACTTTGTGAGCTTTGGCACATACGCTAATTTTTTAATGGTAAAAAATATTCAGGCTTCACGGGATTACATTTCTGAATCCTACTTTTAAGACTTGTTAGCAGTGAGATTTGGAGAAAACTCATTTAAACTGTCTATAGTTGACATTTACCATAATACTAGTCTCTTTTCATTCAATCACAAGTATTTATTAAGGAAATGTCATCATATTTCAGACCTGGTTTTAGGCACTAAGAAGAAAGTTGTGAACAAAACAAACATTCTTCCTTCTCAGTAAATCTGAGGGCATTTAAGAAGGTGTTAAGTGCTATGAAAAAAAAAAAACAGTAACAAGCAGGGAAGGAATGTAAGACATTGGAATTTTGTGTATAATTTTAAACATGGGCTCAGAGAAAGCCTCAATGAAAAGATATGATTTGAGCTGAGAGAACCGTAGCTAAGCTCTAGGATTACAGGTGAAGATAAGGGTAGTTTGAAAGGCCTTGACTTTCCTGGCTTGTTTAAGAAAGTGCAACCAGGACAGAATGTGGTGAGGGAGAGTAGTGAGAAAGGAAGTTTGGAGGGAATAGGAAGTCAGATTGACAGGGTGTGGTAGATGCTGAGAAAGTCCTTGGCTTTAATTTGTGGCTTGGGAGAGTAGCATTGGAAAGTTTTGAGCAGAGGATCCACATGCTCTAACATGTATTTTAAAGATTCACTCTGGCTGCTTGAGGTAGACTGGTAAGCAAACCACTAAGTGAGCAGAAAGAAAATTCAAGAGATATTAACTCAACTGAGAGGTAACTGTGATTTCATCAGGTTGGTAGGGGATGTTTCCGTGGTCCATCCTGCTGCAGAATGCAGGATGCCATGTGCCCAGAACTCAATCTTGCTTCCACCAAGCCATGGGTAATTGACCCAGGGGCTAAACATCTGTCTCAGGTGGAGCATTTTGAGACTTTACAGATTTTTTAAAAAATTTGGTATCAGAATGTATGTTAATCCTTCTCTGGTAATGATAGCTGCAGAATGTTAGCATTTGAAATTTAATAAATCGTCTGTTGCCATGAGTGCCATCATAAAGCAGGTGATAAGGACACCTGCATTATCTCTTCTAATGTAAATGCTCCTTTCTAGCTTAACATTAAGCTTATTCTCTCTGGCAAAGGACCTCCATGCTTCCCTATGCTTGTATACAAAGTTATAAAGCCTGAAAACTAGGGAAAATAATATTGTTCCAATCCTCTCTTCTTCCCTAGTGACCCGTAAGCTGGGACAATGCAGCTTTCCTCAACAAGAGACTTCAGCACTTGAAGAGACAGATGCTGTTAAATGAGGCTTGTTGCTCATCCATAGCCTGAATCATAAATTTGACTCAGGATATAGTGACCAGGTGACTTAGATCCATGTTTTGTACATTTCCTTAATGTGTTTTTTATATAGTAGTAATACAAGTTTAATGTAGCAGTATTGATTTTTTACCTTCTTAAATGTTTTATAGAATTTCAATGTGTAATGGGGTCTCTACTCACTCTACTATTATACAAGATGTCTTCCCAAAAAAGCTTTATGATACCCCAAAAGAAAGCTCTGCCACAAAGGTAGATAAAACTCCTGTGACCATATTGATTCAAAAAAACATCTAGATTACCATTTGACAGAGCCATTAGAGTAGAGAATAAATGACAAGTGGTTGAAATATCACATTTTCAGAGTCTGTCAACTTGAAATTAATACAGCATTTTGCTCATAAACTGCTTAGGAATGTTTTATACTCAATATGTGCAATGTGTACATTCATTATTTAGGCAAATAATGATGGAAATCTGGGGATTCTTGATGGCCCATTGAGATTCTAATGGGATCTGGTACACACACATTTTAGCAGGTAAATAATCTTTACAATGCCCTGACTGCAAATAGAATCTGGATGCTAAGCACAGTACTTAATATGATGTTAATAGACATTTGCCTCTTAAAAACGATTTTTCTAGGTATGTGATTAAGTCAAGAGTGAACAGAGTAACTTGACTTGCATTTTTTCAATTGAGATGATTTTATTTCTTTCTCTTGCCTAATAGTTTTGACTAGGGCTTCCAATATTCTGTTGAATAGGAGTGGTGAGCATGGGCATTCTTGCTTCGTTCCAATTCTCAGGGGAAATGCTTTCAACTTTCCCCATTCAGCATAAGGTTGACTGTGAGTTTCTTATATATGACTTACATTATTTTCTAGTATGCTCCATCTATGCCTAGTTTGTTGAGGGTTTTTATCATGGAAGTTTGTTGGATTTTGTCAAATACTTTTTCTGCATCTATTGAGATGAACACATGGCATTTTTCTTAGATATTTTTATTCAGTGAATCATGTCTATGATTTATGTATGTTGAACTATCCATGCATCCCTAAAATATAGCCTACTTGGTTATGGTAAATTATCTTTTTGATGTGCTTATGGATTTGGTTTACTAGTATTTCATTGAGGATTTTTGTATCTACGTTCACTAGGGATATTGGCCTAGAATTTTCTTTTTTTGTTGTGTCCTTGCCTGACTTTTGTATCAGGGTGGTGATACTGCATTCATAGAATGAATTAGGAAGAGATCCCTGTTCCTTGACTTTTTGAAATAGTTTCAGTAAGACTGGCACCAGCTCTTATTTGTATGTCTGATAAAATTCAGCTCCTGGGCCTGATTAGTGACTTCAGTAAAGTCGCCAAGATACAAAATCAAAATACAAAAATCAGTAGCATTTATATATCTCAATAGCATTTAAGCTAAAAACCAAATTAAGAACTCAATCTCATCTACAGTAGACACACACACACACACACACACACACACACACAAATACAAGGAAGTGAAGGATATCTATAATGACAACTAAAACAAAGGAAGTGAAAGATATCTATAATGACAACTATAAAACACTAACAAAAGTAATTGTAGAAAACACAGATAAATTTAAAAAAATCTCATGCTTACAAAATGGAAGAATCAATGACCATACTGCCTGTAGTAATCCACAGATTCAACAAAATTCCTATCAAAGTACCAATGTCGTTTTACACAGATTTAGGAGAAACAACCTTGAAGTTCATATGGAACAATAACAAAATGCCTGAATTGCCAGAGTACTCCTAAGCTAAAAAAAAAAAAAAAAAAAAAAAAAAAAAAAAAAAAAAAAAAAAAATCTAGAGGCATCACATTACCTGACTTCAAGTTACATTATAAGGCTATAAGTAACTAAAATAGCATGCTACTGGCATGAAAATAGACACACAGATAAAATGAACAGAACAGAGAACCCAGAGATAAAGCCAAAGCCACAAACCTGCCACCAACCAATCTTTAGTATAAAGTAAAGAAAAATAAACAATGGGAAAGTATAGCCTATTAAATAAATAGTGCTGGGAAAACTGGCTAGTCATATGCAGAAGAATTAAACTGGATCAATATCTCTCACCATATAAAAAAATTAACCCAGATGGATGAAAGACCTAAACACAAGACGTAAACAATGAATATCCTAGAAGAAATCCTACCAAAAACTCTTCTGGATATTAGCTTAGCACAGAATTTATGATGAAGACCCCCAAAGCAATTGCAAAAACCCAAAAACATACAAATGGGACTTAACTAAAGTAAAAATTGTTTTCAGGGCACAATAAATAGTCAACCTATGTAGTAGGAGAAAATATTTACAAATTATATCTCTGACAAGTGATTAATATCCAGAATTTAAAAAGAATTTAAACAACTCAGCAAACAAACAAATAACTACTATAAACTGGGCAAATGACCTGAACAGACATTTCTCAAAAGAAGAAATATAAGTGGCCAACAAACACTTGAAAAAATATTAACATCAGTAATCACCAGAGAAATGCAAATTAAAACTACGCTGACATACCATCTTACACCAGTCAGAATGGCTTTTATTAAAAAGTCAAAAAATAAGATGTTGGCACATATGTGGAGAAAAGAGAACAGTCATAAAGTGTTGGTGGGGATATAACTTAGATCAAACTCTATGGAAAACAGTATGGGGAGATCACTGAGAACTAAAAATAGAACTTCATTTGAAGGGAATAAAGTATTACATTAAAAACACCTGCATTAATATATTTATTACACTATTGACAATAACAAACTCAAGGAACTAACCTAAGTGTCCACAAAAATTGACTGGATAAAGAAGATATTTTATAGGCTGGATGCGGTGGCTCACACCTGTAATCCCAGCACTTTTGGAGGCCAAGGCAGGCGGATCACTTGAAGTCAGGAGTTTGAGACCAGCCTAACCAACATGAATAAACCCCATCTCTACTAAAAATACAAAATTAGCCAGTCATGGTGGCATATACCTGTAATCTCAGCTACTTGGGAGGCTGAGGCAGGAAAATCGCTTGAACCCCAGAGGCAGAGGTTGTGGTGAGCCAAGATCATGCTGTTGCACTCCAGTCTGGGCCACAAGAGCAAGACTCCATCTCAAAAAGAAAAAAAAAATTATAGATACATGTACTATGCAGTCATAAAAAGGAATAAAATCATATCCTCTTCAGAAACATGCCATTATTATAAGTAAACTATCACAGAAGCAGAAAATTAAATATCACACATTTTCACTTATAAGTGGAACTAAACAAAGGGCACATATGGACATAAAGATAGGAAAAATAGACTCGGGATTCTAAAAGGTATAGGGTTGAGGAGTTGAAAAATTACATCTGGGTACAATGTCCATTATTGGTGTGTGATGAGTACACTAGAAATCCAGCCTCCACTATTACACACGTAATACGTAACAAACAAGTACATGTACTTCCTGAATCTAAACTAAAAACAGAATTAAAACAAGAGTTTTCTTTCCTTCTGAATGGACTTAGAGAATCTGCAATTGGTGACCAAACACACACCAAATAGTCTATATCCTGTAATTATAAATAAGTATCATTTTTAGTACTAAAAGAGCAGGTTCCCTATTTTTAAGATTAAGTATGCCCCATCTCAATTTCATTACTGTGCATTAATTTGCTTTCTCGGTTCCAATTTTGTTAGTTCAGAAGAAATTGTGTTTATTGTATTGTTTTCAATTGCTAAGGTATTTTAAACTATCATCGAAGATTCTACAATTGGTGTTTTGTTTTTACAAAACTTCTCTTTTATCTGTTGCTTTTCCGTTTTGACTAAACATGTCTAAAAATAAAGGGGCCATAGAAAATACAGCCATGAACTGCATAAGAACATTTTGGTCAATGATGGATGGCATACACAGTGGTGGTCCCAGAAGACTACAATGGAGCTGAAAAATTCTCATCGCCTAGTATTTACTATGCTGTATTTTTATTGTTAATTTAGAGTGTACTCCTTCTACTTGTTAAAAATAAATGAACTATAAAACACCTGAGGCAGGTCCTTGAGGTGGTATTCCAGAAAAAGGCATTCTATCATATGAGATGACAGTTCCATGCCTGTTATTGCCCTTGAAGAATTTCCAGTGGGAGAGATGTGGAAGGTGAAGATGTTAATATTGAGGATCCTGACCCTGTGTAGGCCTCAGCTAATATGTCAGTTTGTGTCTTAGTTTTTAATGAAAAAGAAAATTAAAAAGTTAAAATAATGAATTAAAAATAGATAAAAGCTTATAGAATAAGAATATAATGAAAGAAAATATTTTTGTACAGCTCTATAATGTGTTTCTGTTTTAAGCTAAGTGTTACCATAAGCATCAAAAGGTTAAAAAATGCATATTCTTCGGAACTCTTCTTCATTTGGTTCCACTAAGTCTGATGATGATAATGATGACAATGGTGACGATGACGAACATAGTCATGTGAATTTCCTCTGTTAATCTTTGTAAATTTCCTCTGTTTCTCATCTTTGTACTGTTATCTTATCTGTCAGCTGCATCCTGACTTCACATCTGTAGAGGCTGTGTTCTATGCTCCCCCTCCCAGATCTCTAGGCTTCCTTCACAGGCCTATTTCCCAGCTTTTATGGATTTATTTTAAAAGAAATTATGATGAGGCTACTACAGCAGTGTTTCCTGAAGAGGTGGATGTTTCTGCTAGGCTGTAGGATAGTCCATTGCCAAAAGCTGACTGGCAAAGGATCACGAAATCCCAGCTCCCTGATGCAAGGCACAACAAAGACTGTGATGGAATTTATGCCCCAGAGTTCCCTGTACAACTAGGCAAAGAGCAAGATTTCACCTGAAGTCACATTTTTGTTGCTCTTTTTCTTCCCTCCTCTGCTTCTTTACCAATTTCTCCTGAGTAAAATTATTTAATAAGTCATTTGCCCAGAATCTTTGTCTTGGGGTCTGTTTTTAAGAGTCTTGTGCCAAAAATGATGAATTATCTACCACTTTTAGATTACTAGTTTTATTTTAAAGCAGTTACTGCTACTTATACACACACACAAATTATTTTTTCTTTCTTGCAGCATGAGCAGTATGATCCTTAAACTCTGCAGCTGAGTTTTATGTGCTCTACTCTGACCCCCCCACTGTTGCAATGTCCTTCTCCACGGGATGTGAAATCCACGAGGCTAAGGAGATGTCCCCATTAGAGCCAGCCCCACCTATACATCGTGGTCCAGATGCATGGGACCTTGGAATTTCCTAATTAGATGGATAATCATCCATTTCCATTTCTAGAGCATACATGGGCTTCTTCCCGGTATCTCTTTCCCCAAGGGCAGACAAGAGTACATGTTTTCAATTCTCTTTCTTGGTTAGAGGAGGGCTAAAGTTGTATCTGTTTGTAGCGGAGGTAGTATATGGGAAGAGGCTGAACATAGGCACGTGGGGTTCTTCCTCGTAAGATGCAGTGGGAGGTTGAAAAGAAGGGCTGAGAGAGAATGCAGGGTTCCACTTCAGCTCTTGCCTGGGAACCTCCAGATCTAATGAGTGTGAAGAAAGAAAAAGACATGACAAAATTGTGAACTATAGAGAAGTACAATTTCTAAAAGCTTATAAAATTCAGACCACTCTCATTGTCTTTCCTTTAGTATAATAATTCAGTTGAATATTAAACATAAAGTTTTACTTTCAATGTTTATCATTATTGATTAGTAACACAAGTTGAATTTATCCACCTCCATTACCTTACTTTTACCATCTTTACCATAGAGTAAATAAATTGTGTGTGTGTGTGTGTGTGTGTGTGTGCGCGTGCGTGCACGCCCGCATATATCTGTCTCCAAGATCTACTGGGCTATCACTTGCAGATGTTAGGATTAGATTCATACATAACTCCACTGTTTAGTAAAGGCCAGGTTCGTGCATTTATGGTAAACGGCCAATCAGGTCACTCCAGCTGTCTCTGAGTTCCCACCCTCTCACCCCCGCCCAGAAGACATGGCTTGCCCACCAGCATCAGAAGCTTAACTAAGTCAGTGTGCAATTGTTTACTCTTCTGCTGCAACTGAGACTTACTTAAATTTTGTGAGACTTTATTAAGGCAGCTCTTTGGGACTGCATTGTGTGGGGGTTGGGGGATGAGGCACCCCTCTTTAAAGGAACTAACTTAAAACTTCTCTCTGTTGTTAAATATTATGTAATTAATTCTATTCCACCTCAATCTGCCAACTTGGAATGAATAAAGAGACAAATCAAAAACCAAACACACAAACAAAAAGTAAAAACAATTAATATGGTGTCAATTTCACTGCCTGTGTTAAGTAGGGGAAATTAAAGATTCCATTGTGATCTGACTGTACTACAGTGTTTCTGTTATGGTACAGAATAGATATGAATATGAAAATTAAAAGACAAATTTGAAAAGAGAAAGAAGACCACAGAGGCAAAAGAGTAACATTCATTTTAAAAAAAAATTTTGGCAGCATGTATAGACTTTTAAGGTATAATAACTAATAGGTTGTAAGGTATGGTACAGCCCCTTACAAACATTGATCAGAAACTCTGTGATATCACATTTGAATAGAGTCCAAGTATATCCTTGTAAACATCTTTATAGTACGTAAAAAAAGTTCTATTAAGTTAAATATTTTAGGAATAGCAATCTGGAATTCTCTCACAGATCAATATACTAATAGATAAAATGTTGTCTCATGCTTCTGTTAGCTTTCTGGTGAAAATTGCTTAATATATAGTGTTAGCACCATTTTTGTAGAAATATGAATTTGAATAAGAAAGAAAACAGTACACTACTTTAAGTTCATAAAATTCTTTCCAGAAAAGAGATTTGAGATATTTCTTAATAATACGAAATATGTCCCCTTCTTAAAAATGTGAGAATTTTCATTTTTACAGCTTTTACATAATTATTTCTCAAACATTTTAATAGCTAATAAAGTTATAAAGAAGCTATAGTGATATTTTGGAATGTTTTATATCAGTATATAAAAAACTGAAATAGTGTTAAAGCTTAATGATATTCAAATAATAAAAAATAAATCACCCCTAATTATAAGAAGTTTTTTAACCACTGTAATTAAAATTTACAAAATATTACCATCGTATAATTATGATAATAGCAATAAAAGACAACTTTCTTCAACAAGGTCATTCTTTGAAATTTAGCTACAAAAATATAGTCATTATTTTAGGGAATTATTTTCCAAAATTTCTCTATCAACTATGTAAGCGCTTTTACTTTTTTTTTTTTTTTTTTTTTTTTTTTTTGTTTTTTTTCTGTGTAGTCTTTTAAAGAAACATGCACTCACTTAGAAGAAGCAAAAACATGTTATCCAGTTTTTAATTTATAATATTTATTTTCAGAGTATATGTGCATACATACGTGCATTTTAACTTTGAATAGGGATTTTCTGGGTTTTCTTCAATGTAAAAAAGCAACTAAGACCTATCTTGGAAAGTTGTACTTTCCTTGTAATACTGTTTTAACAAAATTGCACAAATTATATCATGACCTTAAGAGTTTGAAGTAAACCAATTTATCCATATACAAAATAACCCACAGGCAATTGTAGGGTTCTCTATGTGGCAGATGGGCTGACTTCCCCTTTGTTGACCCTTCTCTTTATTCTCTTCCTCTCTGCCCCAGAATTCATTCCTACATTTGTCCTGCTTCTGAACTTATTTCTAGTAACACTTCCTGGTTTCATGTTTGGCCCTAGAACATTCAGCTTCTCTAGCTTTGTCTTTCGGGAATTCAGGCACTTAAGTTGTAGGGATCCTTAATCTCTGTCCAACCATTTCCACCCTGGGCATTAATCATACCTGTCTAAGTTAAGACTTCTGAGACTCCCCCCTCCCCAAGGTAGCAGTCTGCTCAGGTGGTACTTCTACTGATATTGCACAATCCACCTAAGAGACTTAAACTGAAAAGCTCAATTATTCTTTCCCAAGCCTTGATCATCTCAAAGGAGGTCACTCTTAATTCAGTGGTTTTCAAAAAGTTACCACTAAACATACTATGACATCATTTTTATTTTTTAATTTTTTTACACTAAATTTATTTTTTATTTTTTTTCATTTCATTTTATTTTATTTATTTTTTTGAGACAGAGTCTCACTCTGTCGCCAGGCACCAGGCTGGAGTGCAGTGGCGTGATCTCGGCTCACTACAATCTCTGCCTCCTGGGTTCAAGCAATTCTCCTGCCTCAGCCCCCCGAGTAGCTGGGACTACAGGTGTGCACTACCATGCCCAGCTAATATTTGTATTTTAGTAGAGATGGGGTTTCACTATGTTGGCCAGGATGATCTCGATCTCTTGACCTTGTGATCTGCCCACCTCGGCCTTCCAAAGTGCTGGGATTACAGGTGTGAGTATTTTATTTTGTATTATACTTTAAGTTCTGGTGTACATGTACAGAACGTGCAGGTTTGTTACATAGGTATACACATGCCATGGTGGTTTGCTGCACCCATCAACCTGTCATCTCCATCAGATGTTTCTACTAATACTATCCCTTCCCAGCCCCTCAATCCTTGACAGGACTTAGTGTGTGATGTTCCCCTCCCTGTGTCCACGTGTTCTCATTGTTCAACTCCCACTTATGAGTGAAAACATGCAGTGTTCTGTTTTCTGTTCCTGTATTAGTTTGCTGAGAATGCCAGTTTTATCCATGTCCCTGCAAAGGACATGAACTCACCCATTTTTATGCTGCCTAGTATTCCATCTATATATGTACCACATTTTCTTTATCCATTCTTTTGGGTATATGCCCAGTAATGGATGGCTGGGGCAAAGGGTATTTCTAGTTCTAGACCCTTGAGGAATTGCCACACTCTCTTCCACAATGGTTGAACCAATATACATTTTCACCAGCAGTGTAAAGCGTTCCTATTTCTCCACATCCTCTCCAGCATCTGTTGTTTCCTGACTTTTTAATGATCACCATTCTAACTGGCATGAGATGGTATCTCATTGTGGTTTCGATTTGTATGTCTCTAATGACAAGTGATGATGAGCTTTTCTTCATATGTTTGTTGGCTGCATAAATGTCTTCTTTTGAGAAGTAGAATAATAAAATCAATTTAAAATAACAGTGACTAAAGGGCTGACTGATGATACCATTACCCAGTAATACATAATCATAATCACACCTGGAAATATTGCATTGTTTTAGGTAAATTAGAGTTTCAAAGACATGTTAATTATATTCACACATTATTAAAATAAAGCATAGGTAAGAAATGCTATACTAGATCAAACCTCTGGTGAAGCAAACTAAAGATTACAGTGACAAGCAGAGTCATTACAGAAAAGCTTAGCATTAGATTGCTAACATAATTTGCTTTCATACAACTTATTGATACAAATGGTACCTGAATTACCATGGCTTAATTTATAATTTTTCTACAAGGGTGCAAAATTATTCTGTTGTTCACTTTCAGTATAGTATTAAATGAATCACATAAGATATTCAATACTTTACTATAAAATAGGCTTTGTGTTAGATGATTTTGCCCAACTGTAGGCGAATGTAGGTATTCTAGGAATGTTTAAGGTAGGCTAAGCTAAGCTATGAAGGCTAAGATATGATGTTAGGTAAGCTAGATTTACTAAGCGTATTTTTTACTTGCAATATTTTCAACTTAGGATAGGCTTATAGTATTGTAACCCCCTCACAGACTGAGGAGTATCTGTATTTTCAACATTACTTATTCTAATTATATTCCAAACTGGTCAAATTTTCATCCAATATTAATTTTGTATTTTCACAATCCACAAATTTGATACACATGGTAAAATATGGTTTAAATATTTTTCATATGTCTTAAGAGGGGAAAAGTCTCCTTCAGGTTTCAATTTTAATTCTATGTTGTAGGTATTGGTGACAAACAAATAATAAAGTCTTTTTTTTTTTTTTGAGACAGGGTCTTGCCCTGTCACCCAGACTGGAATGCAGTGGTGCAATCAAAGCTCACTGCAGCCTTGATCTCCTAATCTCCCACGTCAACCTCTGAAGTGACTAGAACTACAGGCATGTACTACAAAGCCTCGATAATTTTTGTAAAAATGGGGTTTCTCTATGTTGCCCAGTATTGGCCTTGAGTTTCTGTGCTCAACTGATCCTTTGTGCCTCAGCCTCCCAAAGCGCTGGGATTAAACACATGAGCCACCACTCCCAACCTCAGTAATGAAGCCTTCAACAAGACTTTATAACTGCTCGAATGTTTTTAATGACCTCCAAAATACAGTAAGACTTCACATAGCTCCATAGCATCGCAGTGTAATTTTGTCCATAAACACAATTTTGTACAACGTGGAGAATAACTTTGTTTGCCGTAGCTTTGATATTATCAACCTACTTCTTTATGAAGTGGTGGGTCTACTGCTTGCCAGATGCTCCGCCATCTTTTGATCATCTTAGTTTTTCTATCTCATGTTCTCACATAATTTATTATATGTATATATATCTTTTCTCGTCAGTTATATATAGTATTATAAGGTTATTTATGGTAGTATTAAATATAGTACTGTACTATTTTGTATGTAACGGTTTATATAGTATTGTAAGATTATATATGTAAAGATTACAGGGCCGGGCGCGGTGGCTCCTGCCTGTAATCCCAGCACTTTGGGAGGCCGAGGTGGGTGGATCACGAGGTCAAGAGATCGAGACCGTCCTGGTCAACATGGTGAAAACCCGTCTCTACTAAAACTACAAAACATTAGCTGGGCATAGTGGCGCGTGCCTGTAATTCCAGCTACTCAGGAAGCTGAAGCAGGAGAATTGCCTGTTCCCAGGAGGCGGAGGTTGCGGTGGGCCGAGATCGCGCCATTGCACTCCAGCCTAGGTAACAAGAGTGAAACTTCGTCTCAAAAGAAAAAAAAAAAATTACAATATATTATTGTAAGATAATTGGTTAACTTGAAATATATTTAAACTTCATAATTTTTGTATGGGGTTTTGTACTTGTATTAACTAAATTACACATTTATTATAAAATCAGATTTGCCTTTTTTTTTTTTTTTTTGCTAAAATCAACTATTTTGGCTTGACAAATCTAGAACTGCTCTTTAACTTCCATTGTTATGAGCAGAATGCATTTAACCAGAGAGGCAGTGCAATGAAGAAACTGATAGATTGAATTGTGAGGCCATTATTAGTTAGCTGACTTAATTCTGCACATCCTATTTTATGTCTCAGTTAATTAGCACAGAGAAGATAATAATACTTAGGAAGCTTTTTATGAGTATAAAGGGGGTATATGTTCTTTAGAACAATACCTAATAAAATTATCTTTCTTTTTATATTTAACACATCCTTAAAAGCAAAAAAAAATTGCAATAAACATATAAGCACTTCAAAATATTATTTTATTCAAAATTATTCAAAGACAGATTATTTAATTTCCGTGTATTCGTATAGTTTTGAAGGTTCCTTTTGAAGTCAATTTCCGTATTTATTCCATTGGGGTCTGAGAGGATACTTGATATAAATTCTAGTTTCTTAAATTTATTGAGACTTGTTTTATAGCCTATCATATGATCTGTCTTGGAGAATGTTCCATGTGCCATGAGAATGATTTATATTCTGTGGTTTTGGGGAGGAATGTTTTGTCAATATCCGTTAAGTGCGTTTGTTCTAGGATATAGTTTCATTGCTTCTTTGTTGACTTTCTGACTTGATGACCTGTCTAGTGCTGTCAGTGGAGTATTGAAGTCCCTCATTACGACTGTGTTGTCCTTTATCTCATTTCTTAGGTTTAGTAATAATCATTTTATATATTTGAGAGCTCCAGTGTTAGGTGTATATATTTTAGGATTGTGATACTTTCCTGTTGGACTAATCCTTTTACATTATACAATGTCCATCTTTGTCTCTTTTACTGTTGTTGCTTTCAAGTCTGTTTTATCTGATATAAGAATTACTACTCCTGCTCACTTTCCATCCATTAGCATGGAGTATCTTTTTTCTCCTCTTTACCTTAAGTTTACGTAAGTCCTTACATGTAAGGTGTATCACTTGAAGATAGCAGACACTAGGAGAGCTGGGAGAAACCCCAGATATGTCTGCTGTGGTGTATAGAAGAGAGGAACAAGGACTCCTGCTCCAAGGCTCTTCACAATCCCAGAGGTTGCCTGCCTCTTGGGGTAGAGGTGCAGACTTCCCTATTGTTTCCAGCATGACAACTGTGTTTCTACTGTAAGAAACGTCTCACTAATGGAAAGATATTTGACTCAAACCCTGTCATTCAGATTCTTTTGTCTCACAGGGTGTTCCCTTGATGTGGTGCTCTCCCCCTTCTCTTAGGAATGGGACTTCCTGAGAGACAGACTGCATTGATTGTTATTGCTCTTCTGGGTCTAGCCATCCAGTGGGGATACCAGACTCCAGGCTGTTGCTGGTAATGTCTGTATGGGATCAAGTGATGTGACCTGTTTTCAAGTCTCCCACAAGTGGCTACCGGCACCTGCTCTTATGGAGGTGGCAGGGGAGTGATGTAGACTCTGTGAGAGCTCTTGGTTGTAGATAGGCTTAGTGTGCTGACTTTCTTGAATGCTGGTAATACTAGTAGTGAATTTTTCACCTGAACAAGCTCAAGACCTCTGGCTAGCCCGAGTGTGATATTGGCTAAGATACCACAGCTGTTTTCTCCTTTTTGGCTGCAATGTTATTCTGTGGAGAAGTGCTGTAATGGCCTGAGTTGGCTGGCTTCCAGCCAGGAGGTGGTGCTTGCAAGAGCACCAGCTGCAGTAGTAGCAGTGGGATTTGAGCTTGCCTTAAGTTTGCTAGGGGGCAGGGCCATAAAGTTCCTGAAAGCTTATGTTCTTTGTGTTAAGCTACCAAGGTGGGTGAAATACCACCAGGTGGGGACAGAGTTTTACAGGTTTGAGCTCAGACTCTCCTTGGGTAGGGTCTGATACGGCCACTGTGGGAGATGAGGGCTGGTTCTCCTGCCACTAGGATAATGTTGTAGAGGCAGTATAACTGTCTCTGCTGTGCAGAGGAGTTTACAAAGGAATTGCGGAGTAGCCGGCAGCAGTAAGCATCACTTGGCTCCCATGCAGTTGGTGAGGGTGACCTTGTTCCTGAAGATGCTCAGCTAAAATAACCAGGTGTAGATCCAGGCAGCCTGCAGACAGAACTCAGACCTTCCCCAGGATTCCATGCAAATAGAAAACATGGCTTTCAAGCTGCATATCTTCCTATCTGCTTATAAGGCGAGGTGCCTGGCTGCTGTGTGCGTATCTGCAGTACTTTCTGCTTGCCCCAGGATTCTATTAAAAGTAGTTTGTCCCCTCTTGAATTATAACACAAAATTTAACTGGAAGCTTCTTTCAACCTGTGACTTCTCCCTGAGTTCACTGGTTGCCTTCTGTGAGGAATCCTATGAGACAGAATCAGGAATGGCTTCCCTGGGCTTGCACTGGAGACTGGGAATGCCTACAAGGCACTTCATGCTGCTGCTTCTACTTTTATATTTCTTGCCATTCCCAAATCAGTTTCAGCTTTAGATAGGATTAAGGCCTTCTCCCATGGTCTGGATTTTCAGATTACCCAGTGGGATATGTGCTCAGAGGCAGGTTTTCCCTCTTCACACTCTGGAAAGTTATAGTTTTTTGCCTATCTCAAGGAGTACACTGTAACCTGCCACTTCTTTCAAAGGGTCTGTTGGTTCTTTCAGTTGTTCTGGTAATATCTGTGATGATTCTTGGGAAAGATAGATTCACAGTGTGAATCTCTACCCACTACTTGGTCCTTCCAAATGGCAGAGGCATAACACAGTCTCCTACCCACCATCCTGAAGAGACTAGTCCCTCAAAAGCCTAAATGTTGAGTAGCCCATATTTTACCTCTGTTTAACCTAATATCAACTATTTATCCATTTTAAGTTACTATGTTAATTTTCTTACAATTTTGAAATAATACTCATAAAGTATGATCAAAGCATGAAATTTCAGTTCCAGACAAAATGAAGTTCATTTCATTTTATTTCTTCTACTAATCCCCACAAAATTTTTAGAAATGAAATATAAATTACCCACCAGAGATCTCTAAAAAATAAAGATAAGGCAGATTGAATAGGGACCTTGGATAACCTGGTAGTGAATTCTCTGATTTTTTTTTTCCTTATGTATATGTTGACCTGAGTGTTAGAAAAGCTCGCAACTTATAAATGTTAATAGATAAAAGAAATAGTCTCATAAAAAGACTGCTTTCCTAGCCAACAGATAAAGTACACTTCAGAGAAAAAGAAACATTAGGGATGAAAAAAGAGGTTACAAATTGATGGAGCCAATTTGCCAGAAGATATAACAATCTTAAATATGTGCCAAACCATACCACTCTAAAATAAATGAAGCCAATGGAGAAAAACACTGGTAGGCCAGCTGGTTAGAAAACTTTTAACTACATCTGATCCAGGCAACACCTTGAAAATAGCCATGTACCTTCTCCACCCTAGCACGTGCTACAGCCACAGAGGCCACTGGCGGAACATAACTTTCATCCCAGTCCCTCGTAAAGAGAAGGGAATAACTATCTCTGGGTTGCCTCTGAGCTAAGTCCTGTCTTCCCTTTCTTCCTTCAGTAATCTGTTTTTTTCAAAATGGGTCAGTATGGGGAACTAAACAATCATTACATTTTTTTTTTTTGAGACGGAGTTTCACTCTTGTTACCCAGGCTGGAGTGCAATGGCGCGATCTCGGCTCACCACAAACCCTGCCTCCTGGGTTCAGGCAATTCTCCTGCCTCAGCCTCCCGAGCAGCTGGGACTACAGGCACGCACCACCAAGCCCAGCTAATTTTTTGTATTTATAGTAGAGACGGGGTTTCACCATGTTGACCAGGATGGTCTAGATCTCTTGACCTCGTGATCCACCCTCCTCGGCCTCCCAAAGTGCTGGCATTACAGGCATGAGCCACCGCGCCCGGCCCAATCGTTACATTTTACTTAAAATGATAAAACATTGATGCTAGTAAATTGACATAAACTATGCATGCATATGCAATCCCTAGAATAACCATTTTAAAATCACAAAAAGTGATGCTTGGTATTATAAGAAGATGGAAAAGAAACAATAAAACATCTTCAAGTAACTCACAGAAAGACAAAAAGGAGAAATAAGAAGAAAAACAGAGGGAATAGTTTCAGAAGGAAATGGTAACAGCTCATCTTTGTGTGTCTGGTAGAATTCGGCTGTGAACCCATGTGGACCTGGGCTTTTTTTGTGTGGTAGGCTCTTAATTGCTGCCTCAACTTCAGACCTTGTTATTGGTCTATTCATAGTTTTAGCTTCCTCCTGGTTTAGCTTTGGGAGGACACAGATGTCCAGGAATTTATCCATTTCTTCCTGCTTTACTAGTTTATGTGCATAGAGTTGTTTGTAGTATTCTCTGATGATGGTTTGAATTTCTGTGGAATCTGTGGTGATTTCCCCTTTATCGTTTTTTATTGCATCTATTTGGATGTTGTTCTCTCTATTCTTTTTTATCAGTCTGGCTAGTGGTCTGTCTATTTTGTTGATCTTTTCAAAAAAAAAAGCTCTTGGATTTATTAATTTTTTGAAGGGTTTTTCTTGTCTCTATCTCCTTCAGTTCTGCTCTGATCTTAGTTATTTCTTGTCTTCTGCTAGGTTTTGAGTTTTTTTGATCTTGCTCCTCTAGCTCTTTCAATTTTGATGATAGGGTGTCAATTTTGGATCTCTCCACTCTTATCATGTGGGCACTTATTGCTATATATTTTCCTCTGGAGACTGCTTTAAATGTGTCCCCGAGATTCTGGTATGTTGTGGTACCATTCCTTCTGAAACTATTCCAAATAATCCCAAAAGAGGGAACCCTTCCCAATCATTTTATGAGACCAACATCATCCTGATACCAAAACCCAGCAGAGATTCAACAAGAAAAGAAAACTTCAGGCCAATATCCATGATGAACATAGATGCAAAAATCTTCAATAAAATACTGGCAAACTGATTGCAACAGCACATCAAAAAGCTTATCCATCATGATCAAGTAGGATTCATCCCGAGGATGCAAGGCTGGTTCAACATATGCAAGTCTATAAATGTAATTCACCACATAAACAGAAGCCAAAACAAAAACCACATGATTATCTCAATTGACGCAGAGAGGGCGTTTGACAAAATTCAACAGCGCTCTATACTAAAAACCCTCAATAAACTCTGTAGTGATGGAACATATCTCAAAGTAATAAAAGCTATTTACGACAAACCAACAGCCAATATCATACTTAATGGGCAAAAACTGGAAGCATTTTCTTTGAAATCCGGCACTAGAGAAGGATGCCCTCTCTCACCACTTCTATTCAACATAGTACTGGAAGTTCTAGCCAGAGCAATCAGGCAAGAAAAAGAAATAAAGGGTATTTGAATAAGAAATGTGGAAGACAAATTGTCTCTATCTGCAGATGACATAATAGTATACCTAGAAGACCTAATCACCTCAGCCCAAAAACTCCTGAAACTGATAAGCAGCTTCAGCAAAGTCTCAGGATATAAAATCAATGTTCAAAAATCACAAGCATTCCTATACACCAATAACAGACTCAAAGAGAACCAAATCAAGAATGAACTGCCATTCACAATTACTACAAAGAGAATAAAATACCTAGGAATACAACTTACAAGGAATGTAAGGGACCTCTTCAAGGAAAACTACAAACCACTGCTCAACGAAATAAGAGAGGACACAAACAGATGGAGAAACATTCCATGTTCATGGTTAGGAAGAATCAATATCATGAAAATGGCTATAATGCCCAAAGTAATTTACACAATCAATGCTATCCCCATCAAGCTACCATTGACTTTCTTCACAGAACTGGAAAAAACCACCATGAACTTCATATGGAACCAAAAGAGAGCCCGCATAGCCAAGTCAATTCTAAGCAAAAAGAACACAGCGGGAGGCATCACACTACCAGGCATCAAACTATACTACAAGGCTACAGTAATCAAAACAGCATGGTACTGGTACCAAAACAGAGATATAGACCAATGGAACAGAATAGAGGCATCGGAGGCAACACAACATAGCTACAACCATATAATCTTTGATAAACCAAACAAAAACCAGCAATGGGGAAAAGATTCCCTGTTTAATAAATGGTGTTGGGAAAACTGGTTAGCCATGTGCAGAAAGCAGAAACTGGACCCCTTCCTGACACCTTACACTAAAATTAACTCCAGATGGATTAAAGACTTAAACATAAGACCTGGCACCATAAAAACCCTAGAAGAAAATCTAGGCAAAATCATTCAGGACATAGGAGTAGGCAAGGACTTCATGACCAAAACACCAAAAGCATTGGCAACAAAAGCCAAAATAGACAAATGGGACCTAATCAAACTCCACAGCTTCTGCACAGCAAAAGAAACAGTCACCAGAGTGAATCGGCAACCAATAGAATGGGAAAAAATGTTTGCAGTTTACCCATCTGACAAAGGGCTGATATCCAGAATTTACAAAGAACTCAAACAGATTTACAGGAAAAAAGCCCATTCAAAAGTGGGCAAAGGATATGAACAGACACTTTACAAAATAAGACATGCATGAGGCCAATAAACACATGAAAAAATGCTCATCATCACTGGTCATTAGAGAGATGCAAATCAAAACCACATTGAGATACCATCTCACGCCAGTTAGAATGGCAATCATTAAAAAATCTGGAGACAACAGATGCTGGACAGGATGCAGAGAAATCCTCTTACGCTGTTGGTGGGAGTGTAAATTAGTTCAACCATTGTGGAAGACAGTGTGGCGATTCCTCAAGGACCTAGAAATAGAAATTCCATTTGAGCCAGCAATCCCATTACTGGGTATATATCCAAAAGTCTATAAAGCACTCTACTATAAGGACACATGCACACGAATGTTCATTGCAGCACTGTTTACAATAGCAACAACCTGGAACCAACCCAAATGCCCATCTATGATAGACTGGACTGGGAAAATGTGGTACATATACACCATGGAATATCATGCAGCAATCAAAAATGATGAGTTTGCGTCCTTTGTATGGACATGGATGAATCTGGAGAACATCATTCTCAGCAAACTGACACAAGAACAGAAAATGAAATACCGCATATACTCACTCATAGGTGGGTGAGAAAAATGAGAACACATGGACACAGGAAGGGGGGTACTACACACTGGGGTCTATTGGGGGTAACAGGGGAGGGACAGCGGGGGAGGAGCTGGGGAGGGATAGCCTGGGGAGAAATGCCAAATGTGGGTGAAGGGGAGGAAGGCATCAAAACACACTGCCATGTGTTTACCTATGCAACTATCTTGCACGTTCTGCACATGTACCCCAAAACCTAAAATGCAATAATAATTTTTTAAAAAAAAGAAAGAAAGAAAACAGAGGGAAGATACTGGAAGCAAATAATAAAATGGTAGACAAATTTTATCAATAATTATGTTGGTTGTAGAAAGTCTAAGACCATCAATAAGAAGACAAAGAATGGCAGAACAGATTAAAAATTATGACAACTTTATGATGGCCAAAATAACTTTACTTCAGATTTAAAGGTAAAAGGCTGTAAAACATTATATACGATGCAAATCCTATGCAAAAAAAGTAGGAATGGCAATATTGACATCAGATAAAGTAACACCAGGGATAAGCAAAAGAAACATCAGGCATGAAAAAAGAGGTTACAAATTGATAAGAGAGCCAATTCACCCAGAAGATATAACAATCTTAAATATGCAGCAAACCATATCACTCTAAAATCAATGAAGCAACAACCAACAGACCTGAAAGAAGAAATAGACAAATTTATAATTTTAGTAATTGATAAAGCCATTAGGCAAAAATTCAACACAAATAGAGAAAACTGAAAAATATCGACAGCCAATGGATTCTAAACATTTATAAAACACTCTCCTGAACAACAGGATAATAAACACTCTTTCAAATCTTCAGGAGACATTTACCAAGATGGACCATATTATGAGTCACAAAATAAAATTCAAATATTTTAAATAAATAAACCATACCAATATGTTCTTTAATCATAAAGAGCTGAAACTGAAAGGAAATAACAGAAAGGTAATGAAAAAAATCTTCAACATCTTGGATATTAAACAACACATTTTAAAATATTTTGGGGTCAAAGAGGGAGTCTCCAGGATAGTAAAATATGTACTTATTGAACTGAATGATAATGAAAATACAACATATCAGTATCTATGGAATTAAGTGAAAGTGAGCTCTACAGGAAAATCTTATCACACTAAATAAACATGTTAGAAAGGAATAAGATCTCAACTCAATACTCTAGGCTTCCACCACAATAAACTAGAAAACTAACAAATTACATCAAAGTAAGAATAATAAAAAGATAATAAAAATAAGAACAGTCATTAATGACATGAAGACAGAAAAATCAGTCAAACTAAAAGCTGGTTCTCTGAAAAATCTATAAAAATTTATACTTACAAATAAAAAAGAGAATTGCACAAATGACCAATGTTAAGAATGAAAAAGGAGATATCCCCACAGACTATAAATTAAAATTAAAATATTAAAATTATAAGGGAATACTACAAATTACAAAATCAAATTTTTCATGTAAAAATTGTCAAATATAAATGAAATTAAATAGTTCTTTAAAAACAAACTCAAATCAATTTTTCAAATTTTTACAAATCTTTTGCAAAATCAAATTTTTCATGTAGAAATTGTACAACATAACTGAAATTAAATAGTTCTTTGAAAACCATAAAAACTATAATTCATCAATGATAAAATAGATAAGTGGAATAGTCTTAGATTTATTAAAGACATTAAATTAGTAATTAAAAGCTCCTCTAAACAAAAATTTCCAGTGTCAAATGTTTTACTTGTGAATTCTACCAAGTATTACAAAATAGTTAGCATCAATTCTACCAAATTTTCTCCAGAAGCAAAAGGGAGTAGCACCCTTTCCAACCCACTTTTTAAAGCCATTGTTACTCTTATAACAAAACCAGACAAAGGCAGTACAAAAAATGAATAAAACAAACAAAGAAAGAAAAAAAGAAAACCACTGACTATATCCTTAATAATCATATCTTCAAAAATGTTCAACAAAATATTAAAAATACAAAAAATTAGCTGGGCATGGTGGCGCGTGCCTGTAATCCCAGCTACTCAGGAGGCTGAGGCAGGAGAATCGCCTGAACCCAGGAGGTGGAGGTTGCGGTGAGCTGAGATCGCACCATTACACTCCAGCCTGGGTAACAAGAGCGAAACTCCATCTCAAAAAAAAAGAAAGAAAGAAAGAAAGAAAATCAACATTTCATTATACAAAAAATACATTGGGCCTAAGTGTGGTTTATTCAGAGAATGCAAAATATGTTTAAGAGTCAAAAGTAAATTAATATATTTCACCTCAATAATAGTCTAAAGAAGAAAACAATGATTATTACAATTAATATAGAAGAAATATTTGGCAAAATTCTACATCACTTCTGATGAAAACTCAACAAACAATAGAAGGGAATATCTTCAACTTTATCTTCAACATCTACAAAACGTATACAGATAACATCACACTTTACGGTGTAAGACTGTATGCTTTACCCCTAAAATTGGAAACAAGGAAAGGATATCTGCTTTGACTTCTTCTACTCAGCATAGTAATGGTAGCCTTACCCAGTTCAGTAAGGCAAGAAGAGGAATTGAAAGACATACATATTGGAAAAGAGAAAATAACCCTGTCCCGATGTGTAGACATTATCATTGTCTGTGTAGAAAATCCAGTGGAATTTACGTAAGAAAAAATATGTTCTAGAGCAAATTAATGAAATTATCCACATTATAGATATAAGATCAATATATGAAATTCAATTAAAATTCTCTATGATAGCAGTAAAAAACAGAAAGTAAGCATGAACTACACAATACCATTAATAATTGGTCCAAAAATTTAAAATACTTAAATACGAATCTGTGAACATGTACAGGATCAGTATACTAAAAAGTCCAGTGAAGTCATAATTGTAAAACCTAAATAAATGGAGGCATATCAAATTCATGGATTGGAAGATTCACGTAGTAAAAGTATTAATGCTCCCCAAATTCACCTACAAGTTTAACAACATTTCTATCAAAAGTCCTAGCTGAAATATATATCCCGGTTTTAAAACGCATATAGAAATTAAAAAAACAAGGACAGGCATGGTGGCTCATACCTGTAATCCTAACACTTTGGGAGGCCAAGGTGGGAGGATCACTTGAGGTCAGAAGTTCAAAACCAGTCTGGCCAACTCTACTAAAAACACACAAAAAAAACTAGCCAGGCATGGTGGCAGGTGCCTGTAGTCCCAGCTACTTAGGAGGCTGAGGCAGGAGAAACACATGAATCCAGGAGGCAGAGGTTTCAGTGAGCAAATATCACACCACTGTACTCCAGCCTCGGCAACAGAGTGAGACTCTATCTCAAACAAAACAAAACAAACATAAAGAAAAGGAAAGAAATGGAAAGAACTAAAGTAGTCAAAACAATTTTGAAAAAGAAAAATAAAGCTGTAAAAACCACACTAATCTTATTATAGGACTTACTATAAAGCTACAATATTAAAAGCCGTATGACTGATTTTGGTGGAGGTTAGATAAAGAGATCAATGGAATAGAACAAAAATACTTATATTCTATTCTGAAAGAGATTCACACTGGAAGGGCCAAATTACTTTTGACAGAATTACAAAACCACAAAATTAATTCAATGGAGGACGTAGGGCCTTTTCAACAAATTACATTGGAACATTTGTACATTAGAAGGAAAAAATTTTAAAAACCCTACAAACCTAAATAAACAAAAACCTTTAAACCAAACCTCAACCCTTGTAAGAAAGTCAAATTAAAAAGACTATAGCTCTAGACATAACATGTATAAAAATTTAAGAAACGTAAGAGGGAATCTTTGTGAATTATCAAATTTTTTAGAATGGGTATGAGTACATATATAATGGAAACAATTCTCTCCTTTTCCATCATTTTTTATAGAGATTTATTTCCTCTCTGAAGGTTTCCTGATATTGAAATATACCACAACAAACTCAGTACTGTGAAAAGTACTGGTTCTTAAATACAGAGCACATGTGGATATTGTTTCTACAAAGATTACATATTTTCTATGGTAACGTCTCTGTTTTAATGTCTGCTGATTGTATTCATGAACAGAACAGTGTGTGTGTGTGTGTGTGTGTGTGTGTGTGTGTGTGTACAAGTGTGTATGTTGTGTAGTGGTGCTGTGTGGAGAAAATAGAAATAGAAAAGAATAACCAAGAGAAAAAATTAGCACTTTTTCCTTTCACTTTGGCAAACATTCATTTTTTGGGAAAGGAATAGCATTACTATATTTTTATTATTTAAAAAATTGTGTTTTAAGTTATAACCTTCCTGATGGGAAATAAACAGTTTCTTCTAGACTGAGATATTTCTGTAGTGCAATCCTTTACAAAGATTAGGCATTTACATTACTTGGGCATTTAGGCTATTTGACTTGAGCAACTCACCATTCTGAGAAGCTCGATAATCGTGGAACTTAACTTATGAACTAAAACATGTCCTTTAAATTCTCAATCATGGGAATTCAATTTAAATTCAAACAACTTATCTTTGACAATATCACCAAATAACATTTCAAAGATATGTTTGTTTAAAAGACTACTTTCTATTATGATGAAAAAAGTAGCTGTTTGCCTCTTAGAGGACTACTACATTAATTATTCCTGTGTTTGGTATTTTCTTGCTGTTTCTGAATTCTTTGACAGAGAAAACGAGCAAGCAATCAGAGAGAGAGAGAATGGGACTCTTATTGCTGCTGCTGAGCTTTTATCTGAATGTAGCTGCATAAGCACAATAGAAGTGGGAACTACTCTGAATGATTCTTAGATAGTTATTATACAGAATGACCCCATGTCAGGTCAGTGCAAATAAGGGAAAGCTTGGCTAGTCTTAACCCAGAAAACTATAAAGTATGTCAAATGGATGCCTCTCAAGTGTGCGATAAAAATGCATCTTCACTGCTGCTAGCAATATTGTCCCTGACCTCAGAGCATTATTGAAGAGCAACCCATCGAATGTTTTAATTTCCACATAAACTGCTGATCATGATGGTTCAGACATGCCAGATGGCAGCAGGAGTGATAAATGATGTTGATGCCTCAGGAGAAATGAGCTACTAAAATTATATTATATTCAGCTGCAATTTTAAAACATGCAATATAATTAAAAGTGTTATCCATAGCAAATGCTACACCTCTTTATTTAACAGTGTTAGATGAGGAGACTAATGTGTGCATTTGTTTTATAGAGGATGTTCTTTTATATTCCTTAGATATCACTCTGATGGAAAAATTTATCAGATAGTGAGAATCTCACCTGTAAAATCTCAAGTACGCCTACCACAGAGTCTGGAGTTAGGAACATAGGAGAAAATAGCCCTAAATAGGGGTGTATTGTCAGTATTATTCAAATGTAATAGAAAATCAAATTATAATAAAACATTTAACACACCAAGAAACATTCTTTGAGAAATGCTGAGACAGCGTCTTCCTCAATTAGTATCGTGAGACCATAATGTTCACATCATTGAAGGATCTGGCTGCTCTGACAAAGATTCTATCTGATGAGCAGATTCTAATTTTTAAATGAATGAAATAATGTACTTTGTATGTTTAGTGTTGTTTAGTTGGAGGCATATATTTGAAAGCATGCAGTGGCTAGTGTTCCCATTTTATTTTACTTCCTCACTCAGCAGATGAGCATAGAAATTACTTTTTCTTTCTCTAATTCCCCTCTCAGCCTACTCTCCTATCCTCATCATAAATATGTGAATATATGTTAAGCAAAAGTACATGGTACACATGTTTTTTAGGATTTTGAGAGTGAAACCCAGTAAATCACTGGCACTTTGAAAATCAATTTCTTCTCAGATTTGTCAAATGCTGTTGGTTACTGAAGATTGGCTACTTTAATTTTCCAGGTCCAATGCAAAAGGAAAATGTGGACCCCTTATTTAGAAAGCAGAGATGATGTTCTGCTAAATGAAAAAAGAAATACAACTTTATCCTTTATTTCACGATCTTTCTCTGTTATGTTTTTAAAGATTTGCTACTTACCATTGTTTCCCCTGAGTAGCTGTCATGTCCTCCTCCCTCCAACTTCCAGGCCCAAATTTTGCAGAGGACAGGGAGACCATGGCAGTCTTCTCCAATTTTCTCAAGTCCAGGATTAGTGTTTATTGTTCTATCAGAATTCACTTGCTAAACAATAAATTTGGCTTCTGGTCTTAAGGGGTACTGTCTTTGGGATCTTATAGCCTTATTTGAATTGGGCATGCAATATTTGCTAGCCCAAATTGTCCCTCCATTGCCCAAACCTCAGGATTAATTTCTTCTTTAAATAATGGGCAACAGAGAGGGATTATATAGATAATGGCTCCTGCTCTGGCTAACAGGTCTCACCCTAGTAAGGGAGCTGGACTTTATGGCATGATGAGGAAGGCATGGGAAAAGAGTATATTTTCCCAGTTACAGCCTAGGGTCTGGGAGAAATATCAGGAGACTGCTTGTCCTAGGAATCCTCAGACTGTTACAGACTTGGAGGACAACCATCCAGGACAGGAGAGCAAAACTGAAAAGGCTGCACCAGTGTCTAGGAGATTGACCTCCTGGCCCTCTTGAGGGTTATGGCTTGTGCTGGCGCTTGCCCCAGCACCCTCAGTACTGCTGTTGGGTTATCTGGTTGGCCACCTCAAGCCCTGGGAACCTTCATCCCCTGGGACAGTGTGCCTTCCAGTGATCCCTTTTGCACAGTGGTCAAAGACAAGGAGGTGGTGTGTTCCTCCGGGGACAATTTCTCTTACAGTGTCCCGGTAGGCTGCAGTGGTAGCAAGCTCTGCCAGAGTGACAGCTAACCCAAGACTTTCTGTCTTGCAAGCCCCGTGGGTCTGCTTGCCTGAAGGCTGTGACTAAGGCTGTGGCTCTTCTCTGGTCCCTCCTGTTCCTTTCAGCTGTTCCTCCTGGTCTCTATTATAGAACACCAAGGTTGCTAGATTTAGTAATGATTCTAGACTCTGTTCTGGCTGCAGGGCCAGCTTCTGGAGCTTCCTCCTAATGTCTGCTGTTGATTGAATAATAAATTTGTCTTTTAGTATTAGCTGACCTTTGATGGAGTCTGGCGACAGGGACGTATACTTTCTTAAGGCCTCCTGTAACTGCTCAAGGAAGGCTGTTGGGTTTTCTTCCTTTCCCTGAGTTATGGTAGATAACATTCCATAGTTTATAGGCTTTTTCCTAGTTTGCCTTAATTCTTCAGGTATGCAGGTTAATAGGTTCCTACAACTCCAGTCCCCCTATTCTGAGTCAGGATCCCAGCAAGGGCCCATGCTAGGGACTGCTTGTGTGCCTGTAGGGAATCTGTCCTTTTCCTCTGGTGACGTTTGGTCATGTACTTGACCAATGAACGAGGTGTCCCCAAACTCCTGAGCTGCTGCTAGAGCAGCCTCTCTCTCATTACTGGTTAGGGTCTGACTAAGCAATAACATGATATCTTTCCAATCTAATTTGAAGGACTCTCCAGGGCCTGCAGAACATCTATGTACTTGTCCGGGTCATCTGAAAATTTTCCTAAGTCTGCCCTGATTTACCTTAAGTCAGAAAGTGAAAAAGAGGGTTATGTACCTTGGTTGGGCCAAATTCTCCTCCTACTGCCTGTAGGAGGTAGAGTTGGGGCATCATAGTAGTTTGAGGTGCATTTGTCTTCCCTGACTCCTCTTGGGTTGTAGGAGCTGAGAAGACCTGGTCAGCATTCGTGGAGGGAGGCACCCCAGGGAATCCTGGATATGGGGGTTGTCCTGAGGAGAGACCAGTAGGGTATAGGTTACAGACCTTACAGAGCTGAGGATTATTCCTTAGAGAAAAGAAAACTTGCACATAGGTGACCTCAATCCATTTACCTTCCCTCTTACAGAACAGATCTCATTGTAGAAGGGTGTTATAATTTATAGTTCCCTTAGGAGGCCAGATTTCTTCACTTGGCAAAGGGTATCACAGTCATGCTGTCTGGCAGAGAAAAATGAAGAAAAATGTAACCACTTCTACTTCAAAAATCGTGGTCAAAACAGTTCCAGTTATCCAAGATACACTTTAAGGGTGATTTTGCCTTGGTAAGAGTAGCACCCATCTGAAGTTGAACACAATGATGCCCACATCTTTGGTTATTCCTCGAAACTGCTAGCCCTGGGGCATCCTGCAGTTATAGCAGCTTGCAGATTCCTTGCGTCCTAGATGCATGATCATCCTCTGGGCCACCGCATGTGCTGGGTTTAATCATGCTTACCAGCTTCAAGGGCACACCTTCTAAATGTCCTTACTGGCCACCATAAGGACATGGGGACTGCCCGGCTTAGTGGCCCTATACTGGTGCATCCTTGAAGAACTAAGCCATTGAGGCTTGGGCTATCGGTGCCAATATTCCCTAGCAAGAGCTTAATTAACATAGACCTGACCATAAAACTGCCCTAGGAGGATAAACTCCTTGAGAGGGACCTCTAAGCAGAACAATCTTAAAGAAGGTAACAGATGGCCAAATGGCTGAAACCATGCCCACAGAACCGGACCTCCTCCCCCACCTCACTTTCCATTATAGAAATATTCCCTAGCCTGTGAGGCCTGTAATTAATTATTTGAGCCTTGGACCAGCTAAACTATGGTATCCTAGATGGAGAATTTCTGCCATATGGAGAGACAATCCTAGGCAAGACAAATTGGACCATCTTTAAATTCTGGCACCATTCAGTTGGATTGGAAAAATGCAGGTGACAAGTAAACACAATGTCCTATAGCCTCCAGTACCCACTGATAGACTCTGGCTCTATTAGGACATATCCTATCACTGCAGACTAAAATAACTGGCCCTGTGCCTAAAATAACCGTAGGAGGTCCTCATGGGCATAAGCCTGAGGGCACCATGGGCATGGATCCCTGGATTGCCCCCCAAAAGCTTCATGTGCAGGAGATATTGTTGGTGAAAGAGCTGGGTGAAAGTTTGCCTTAGGGAAATCTGGACCCAGGAGGTTGGGGTCTGAAAGGCTGGGTATGGCTCACACAGGTGGCTGTGCTCACCACCTGGCTCAGCTGCCACTGTGAGCAGCCCCATACAGGCCCAGCCACCCGCTTTCTGCAGGCAGCATCTGCCTGGCTTTGCCTCCACCACTGTGCCCAGTTTTTACCTCTTTAACAAATTTAAAAGAAGCAAAAGGACAGATTAGCAAGCCAAAGGAGTCTGATACCACTCACCACTCTAAAGTCCAAAAACAATCTCCTGGCTGACTCTCCAAAGATGTAAGTCAGGAAGGGAGCTGGGCATCCCAAAGATGCTCCCAGTTCCCAGATTGGGAACTCAACTCCCTCTCCACTCAGCTCCCTCTCCACTTCGATTCTGAGGTCCTTGGCCTCTCTAACCCCAAGAATGAGGAAGGGGGCCCTGGAGGCATGGTGAGCTTCCTGTTCAAAAAATTATCTTGGACACAAAGAGTTTAGCAGAGAGCGATTTATTAGGCAGAGAGGAGCGAGAGAGAGAGAGAGAGAGAGAGAGAGAGAGAGAGGGGCCTGGAGTTACTCCTTACCCATTTATGTTCTTGTCCAATGAGAGGAGTTCTTTCAGACTTCCTCTGCAGTGATTGATCTTTGACTCTGATACTGTGGACTTTTTGAAAAAAGAAGCTCACCTAGATTTTCCACCTAGCCCCTGAGGGAAAGTTAGATAAAGAACTTTACATTCCCAGATGGGGGCATGGATGGAGGCATGCCGCTGGGAAACTCCTGCTTTTAAATTAATGTCCTTCATAAACCCAGGAAGAAAAGTTTGTTTTCCTTAACACAGTCCCTCACCTTGGCCCTATGGGTGCCGCCTTAAGATAATTAGAGCAATATAATCATTTGTGTGAATTTGTAGAATTCAAAACCTTATACCATGCTATGAGATTTTATAAAATTTTCATTTTAGCAACATGGAAGATTTCATATTTTAAGGTATCACTTTTACATTTTATATTTTACTATATGTTATATTTTACTATTCAACAAAATCAAATTTTTACACTATTTGGGGGAAAACAGTTCCTTTCATTTAGCAGGTATCAATAGTCCAGATCCTACAATTTAGACATTTGGGGGAAGATAGCAATCATAATAATTAGCATTTACTCTTTATATTAAATATCAAAGCTCAAAAACAAACCTAACATTGTGGTTAGATCCCACTTAGGTAATTAATAGTATATCTTGAGTATATGAGTCCTAAAAATAAATACAACACTAAGCAAACCACTAATGAATTACATTAAGAATGACCAAGGCTTCAATTTGTTTAATAGTGAACTTGTCCTGCTCTTTGTTCATCAGGCTATGACCAAGCCTTAATGCACATCCGAAGCTGATGAAGTTCTATTTCAAGCGAAGGTTCCACCTCACTGCTGATCTTCACCTTGGCTGCACTACTGCCTTATTGATAGGAATAATTTGAATGAATGGTGCCATCTAACTGAAATGCAGTCAAGAGTTATCTCAAATGCAAATTACTGGCTCCAAAGAAATGTAGCTTAATGCTTGGAAGTACCACTTAAAAATATTGAGAAAACAGCTATAGAATCCCCTAAACTGAAGATCAGTTAATACGAAGATTTAGTAGCCCTCAGCAAAAGTATAGAAGAACATTTAGGCTTTTAATGTATATTATACGATGCTTCTATGAGTGTCTTGACGTTGCACATTTAAGTAGGCAGACAATTAAACAATGAAAACGTGCATTTCATGCCTTTCAAGAAGGCATAAAAGTAAATTCAATAATAAAATACTGTGTCTGGCAGATTAACACTCATTAAGTTTGTAGAAACCTCTCCTTTAGGGAAAAAAAAGTTGTTTCTAAGCTAATGAGTTATATGAATATATGCTGCATTTTCTTTATCCATTCTTCTGTTGATGGGTACATAGGTCAATTCTGAAACTTGGCTAGTATGAATAGTCCTGCAATGAACAAACAAGAGCAGACATCTCTGACATACTGGTTTCAATTCAAATTATATAAATACAGAAGTGAACTGCTGGATCATAAGGTAATTTTAGTTTTAAGGTTTTTTTGAGGAAATTCTATACAGTTTTCCATAATGGCTACACTAATTTACACTCCCAACAATAGTGTGCAAGAAAAAAGTTATCTACTCTGATAGAAAACTTTCAATTCAGAGCTAAAATTTTAGAGAACTAGCAGATAGTATACATTTATTAGCCATCTACCTCAACTGCCTTCTAGTCTGAATGGGAAGTTCTATTGAATGTTTTGGAAACATTAAGAGAATTTGGTATGATTACTGTTTTTTTTTTTTATTTTTCTGGAAAAAAAACCCTTTTCATGAGAAAATAATACTTTCCATCTTAGAACTTCAGAGACTAATAAGATATGTGTAATAGATTTACAATACTGTTAAAGGATAACCATGGTAAACAATTGCACAGGAGGTATCATTCTCCCTATAGAACATACATGCCATTTGAGAAGAGTTTAGCCACTTATTCCCAGAATCAGGTATTTAGAGCCATATAACTATGCCAAAATATTAAGTTGTTGAAAATGCACAATTAGTCCATTTTCATGCTGCTGATAAAGACATACCCAAGGTTGAGAGTAAAAATAAGTTTACTGGATGCACAGTTCCACATGGTTGGGGACAATCATGATGGAAAGCAAAAGGCACTACTTCCATGGTAACGGCAATAAGAAAGGAGTGAAATCGGAAACGCTTTATCAAACCATCAGATCTCAAGAGACTTATTCACTAGTATGAGAACAGCATGGGGGAAACCACCCTTATGATTCAATTATCTTGTACTGGGTCCCTCTCACGACATGTAGGAATTAGAGGAGTACAATTCAAGATGAGACCTGGGTGGCACACAGAGAACAGAGCCAAACCATATCAATTAGTTCAGATTTGAGTGTTTTTTTCTTCTTTTTGTCTTGTTTTGTTTTGCTTTTCTTTCATTTGCATCTCCTGGGTATTGAAATAGTGTTATAATATCTTCAAAGCAGAATATTTTTTCAGTTTTAGTATTTTAACCACATTATGAGAAAATGTGATACTTTGAGATTATTTTAATAACTCTAAAGTGTTCCATTCTCAATGTTTTTTACATTTCAGAATTTTAAATGAGAAACTACTCATGAAATCAGTCACATGAAAAGGTTTTCCTTGAAATATATGTATGGAAATGTCTTGAATAGAAATTAAATAATCTCTCACTTAATACTCCCTTTATCATACTTTAGTGAAAATTTTACTCAAAACCATATGGAGTCATTAAATATCACAACATCTGTGGGATATAATAAATTTCTCACCAAACGACACTATTGTGGATTCTGTCACTGTTTTTACTTTTATTGTAACTTCTATCACATGTCCATCCTTCCCCTCCACCCATTCTTAACGGTAGCATAATTGGAATTATTTGAGAATCACCATATACCACTCATCTAAGTAGCATGAAATATTAATCTGTATTAATGCTGATTGAATAAATATTTGAGGAGGCTGGAAAATGAAGAAATCCCATAAAATACTTTATTAATGAGTTTTTCTATGCATTCATGATTTCCTATTTATTTTAGGTATTCATTCTTAACATTTTAGCACTCAGGGCTCTTAAGTGCATCAAAATGCAAAATTTTTATGTTGGTTGATTTCTGCAAATGGTGGCATATTAGATTGGGTTATACTTGATAAAAGTAAGAGCTCACTGTACCTTTTGAGGTCCTTATTTCTTCCCAATTACCATGATAATTTTCTGTCATTCTACTATGGGAAAATAATTCTTTATGGGTTCTTATGTCTTTGTACATCTTCTGAGAAAGAAATCTTGACAGCCTTTTTGATTAGACTATCTTTTCAAGGATGTTTGTATAATATATCTCAAAAGACAGAAGTAGCTTCTCCCTAAGGGCAGAGGGTAGATTTGTTTTAGGATAATAAAGATACTACATATAATCTCTGGAAAAAATTTGGGAAGCTTTGCTACCCACTCATAAGATGAAGAATTTCCTTAGTACAAGATTTCTCAGCTGTGACAAAGACCCACTGTTTGCACAGCAAGTGCTTGGGTCAACCTGCATTACCCATGGGACTTGCGGGGCAAGAAGAACTAATAGAAACATGAAGCTTATACCATCAGAGGTCATATCCTTTGTCTATGACCCAATGAGGTAGGACTTATTAAGAAAATGTTTTAGGCAGATAGAAGAAAAGGGTCTGAAAGATTTTTCACAGCTCTTGTCTAGAATGCAAGTCCTGGCTCTTAGATCCCAGCAGGCAACCATTGATATGCAAATACCATCCATTAGAAACTGGGTCCACACAACATGTGATTCCCACTGCTGTCTTCTTGCTCTTGCCCCTACGTGTGCCTGGCTGCATAGCCGTCCCAACAAATCCCCAAGTGGAACATCATGGTGCCCTACATTTACGTATAAAGGCTAGGGTGGGAGGGCCAGTTTTTTTGCCGGCTACGTGAATGACATGCCTCGTCAAACCAATCCCGTGAGCCCTATGCAAATCAGATACCGCCTCCTCAAGCCACTGAATATAGAGCTGACTGATACTACCTAAGAGTGGGCTTCCCACTCTCAGCTTTGGAGCTCCCCCCCGTCTCTGTACAGGGGAGCCTCTTCTTTCTTTCCTCCCCCTGCTTTCTTGCCTCTTAAACTCCCTCCTCCTTAAAACTACTCCACGTGTGTCCATATTGTTTTTTTCTAATTTGACTCGAGAAGAAACAGGTGTTCTCCACTCATTAGAGCTGTATCACCGGAAGTCTCTTTTCTTCCAGCATTGATGAAACTGAGGCAACCTAACTTGTTAGCATGCAATTAGGTAAAATTTCTGACCCTGGCAGTCCCTGCCACTTCTAGCATTCTGATAGAATCCCAGGCAATGTTAAGATCAAAATATAATTAAAAAGATGAAAGAGATTGTATAAAAGGAGAAATTTAAAAATTAGTAAATTATTTTTTAAATAAAAGGAATATAATTTGGTGATCCATTATTAAAAATAGGAAGATATTTTGCAAAATCTAATCCAGGCATTTTAGTATACAGATGAGTAAATTTAACAGAGATCATATAACATGATAAGTGTCATAAAGCTAGTTTATCAAAGAGTTTCTAATAAACTAGTCCCTGGACTTACAATCTAATGTTTTCTAAGATTATGTCAGTAAAATAGGAGCTTTTGGTTGAAGATTAAAAATGAACACTTTTATTTGCTACTCCTTTGATTTAGAGAAGTCTAATTTGTTTTCTCTGAATCTGGGCTGGCCTTGCTGACTTGCTTGACCAAATGCCTGTTGGGGAGTGAGTTTAGGAACTTCCAAGCCTGGGTCAAAAAAAGTCTGAATACTCTGCCTGGATGTCTTAGGACACTTGCTTAAGGAACCCTGGTTTACCATCAGATATGTGCCTACCATATTGGATAGATCACGTGGAAATGCCTAAGAATACAGAGAGAGGAAGGAGGTGTCTGCTGAACCTTTCTTTTAGCCAGAACTGCCAAGCCCTGAGAAATGTGAGTGGAGCTGCTTGGACTTTCCAGATCAGCTCAGACAACTGTTATGAGGAAAAGACCTCAGTCAGCAACATGCTATTCTGAATATCCACCATAAGACTGCATCTGTGTCCAGCTGAGTTGCATCAGTATTCCTGACCCACAATATTAGGAGATACAATAAAATTCCTGTTTCTTGAAGTAAACATTTTAGTACAGTTTTGTTACACAATAATAAAGAAATAGAACAGCCTCTAAGTGTCTTTAAACATGCTGTTCTTGGTATAAACCACATCTGTTTAAAATGTTAAATATCAAAACTAATATTGCTTGTCCTCTTTCCATCCCCCTTTCTGTCTTTGAAGCTTTCTGTTTTGTTTTTCTTTAGAATAGTCAGATACTATATTTTAGAATACTACTTAGAAATAATTTCTCTCAGTGCTAAACTGTTTCTTGAGTCAAGTTTTAAAGCGGTTATAAGCCTCTGAATAATAGGGTTTATAAAAAACTGACAACAAATCCTTAAATTTATCAGAAATCCTTGGCAGTAATTTTACATTTATATATAGATTCTGATTAATTAAAATAAATGGTGTCTGAAATGTGTCTCATTTCTCATTTGGGCACTAGAAAAGTAAATAAATTTTAATTTGAGTATTTAATTGAGTATTTTAATCTGTAAGCTAAATATATTGCCTATGTTTTAACATTAAAATGACCTGACTTTAACTATAATTTTTTTTATTCTTTTTTATTTTTATTGCATTATAGGTTTTGGGGTACATGTGCAGAACGTGCAAGGTAGTTGCATAGGTACACACACGGCAGTGTGTTTTGCTGCCTTCCTCCCCTTCACCCACACTCGGCATTTATCCCCAGGCTATCCCTCCCCAGCCTACCCCTTCTGTCCCTCCCCCATTCCCCCTAATAGTCCCCAGTGTGTAGTAGACCCCCTCCCTGTGTCCATGTGTTCTCATTTTTCTCACCCACCTATGAGTGAGAATATGCGGTATTTCATTTTCTGTTCTTGTGTCAGTTTGCTGAGAATGATGTTCTCCAGATTCATCCATGTCCTTACAAAGGACACAAACTCATCATTTTTTATTGCTGCATAATATTCCATGGTGTATATGTGCCACATTTTCCCAGTCCAGTCTATCATCGATGGGCATTTGGGTTGGTTCCAGGTCTTTGCTATTGTAAACAGTGCTGCAATGAACATTCGTGTGCATGTGTCCTTATAGTAGAACGATTTATACTCCTTTGGATATATACCCAGTAATGGGATTGCTGGGTCAAATGGGATTTCTATTTCTAGGTCCTTGAGGAATCACCACACTGTCTTCCACAATGGTTGAACTAATTTACACTCCCACCAACAGTGTAAGAGTGTTCCTATTTCTCCACATCCTCTCCAGCATCTGTTGTCTCCAGATTTTTTAATGATCGCCATTCTAACTGGCGTGAGATGGTATCTCAATGTGGTTTTGATTTGCATCTCTCTAATGACCAGTGAAGATGAGCATTTTTTCATGTGTTTGTTGGCCTCATGAATGTCTTCTTTTGTAAAGTGTCTGTTCATATCCTTTGCCCATTTTTGAATGGGCTTGTTTGTTTTTTTCCTGTAAATCTGTTTGAGTTCTTTGTAAATTCTGGATATCAGCCCTTTGTCAGATGTGTAAACTGCAAACATTTTTTCCCATTCTGATGGTTGCTGATTCACTCTAGTGACTGTTTCTTTTGCCGTGCAGAAGCTGTGGAGTTTGATTAGGTCCCATTTGTCTATTTTGGCTTTTGTTGCCAATGCTTCTGGTGTTTTGATCATGAAGTCCTTGCCTACTCCTATGTCCTGAACGGTTTTGCCTAGATTTTCTTCTAGGGTTTTTATGGTGTCAGGTCTTATGTTTAAGTCTTTAATCCATCTGGAGTTAATTTTAGTGTAAGGTGTCAGGAAGGGATCCAGTTTCTGCTTTCTGCACATGGCTAGCCAGTTTTCCCAACACCATTTATTAAACAGGGAATCCTTTCCCCATTGCTTCTTGTTGTCAGGTTTATCAAAGATTATATGGTTGTAGATATGTTGTGTTGCCTCCGATGCCTCTGTTCTGTTCCATTGGTCTATATCTCTGTTTTGGTACCAGTACCATGCTGTTTTGATTACTGTAGCCTTGTAGTATAGTTTGAAGTCTGGTAGTGTGATGCCTCCCGCTGTGTTCTTTTAGCTTAGAATTGACTTGGCTATGCGGGCTCTCTTTTGTTTCCATATGAAGTTCATGGTGGTTTTTTCCAGTTCTGTGAAGAAATTCAATGGTAGTTTGATGGGGATAGCATTGATTGTGTAAATCACTTTGGGCAGTATAGCCATTTTCACGATATTGATTCTTCCTAACCACGAACATGGAATGTTTCTCCATCTGTTTGTGTCCTCTCTTATTTCATTGAGCAGTGGTTTGTAGTTTTCCTTAAAGAGGTCCCTTACATTCCTTGTGAGTTGTATTCCTAGGTATTTTATTTTCTTTGTAGCAATTGTGAATGGCAGTTGGTTCTTGATTTGGTTCTCTCTGAGTCTGTTATTGGTGTGTAGGAATGCTTGTGATTTTTGCACATTGATTTTATATCCTGAGACTTTGCTGAAGTTGTTTATTAGTTTCAGGAGCTTTTGGGTTGAGGTGATGGGGTCTTCTAGGTATACTATCATGTCATCTGCAAATAGAGACAATTTGGCTTCCACCTTTCCTATTTGAATACCTTTATTTCTTTTTCTTGCCTGATTGCTCTGCCTAGAACTTCCAGTACTATGTTGAATAGGAGTGGTGAGAGAGGACATCCTTGTCTTGTGCCAGATTTCAAAGGGAATGCTTCCAGTTTTTGCCCATTAAGTATGATATTGGCTGTTGGTTTGTCATAAATAGCTTTTATTACTTTGAGATATGTTCCATCAATACCAAGTTTATTGAGGGTTTTTAGCATAAAGGGCTGTTGAATTTTGTCAAATGCCTTCTCTGCATCAATTGAGATAATCATGTGGTTTTTGTTTTGGCTTCTGTTTATGTGGTGAATTACGTTTATAGACTTGTGTATGTTGAACCAGCCTTGCATCCCCGGGATGAATCCTACTTGATCATGATGGATAAGGTTTTTAATGTGCTGTTGCAATCAATTTGCCAGTATTTTATTGAAGATTCTTGCATGTACATTCATCATGGATATTGGCCTGAAGTTTTCTTTTCTTGTTGAGTCTCTGCCAGGTTTTGGTATCAGGATAATGTTGGTCTTATAAAATGATTTGGGAAGGGTTCCCTCTTTTTGAATTATTTGGAATAGTTTCAGAAGAAATGGTACCAGATCCTCCTTGTGTGTCTGGTAGAATTCGGCTGTGAACCCATCTGGACCTGGGCTTTTTTTTTTTTTTGTGGTAGGCTCTTAATTGCTGCCTCAACTTCAGACCTTGTTATTGGTCTATTCATAGTTTCGGCTTCCTCCTGGTTTAGGCTTGGGAGGACACAGGCGTCCAGGTATTTATCCATTTCTTCCTGGTTTACTAGTTTATGTGCATAAAGTTGTTTGTAGTATTCTCTGATGATGGTTTGAATTTCTGTGGAATCTCTGGTGATTTCCCCATTATCGTTTTTTATTGCATCTATTTGGTTGTTCTCTCTTTTCTTTTTTATCAGTCTGGCTAGTGGTCTGTCTATTTTGTTGATCTTTTCAAAAAACCAGCTCTTCGATTTATTGATTTTTTGAAGGGTTTTTTGTGTCTCTGTCTCCTTCAGTTCTGCTCTGATCTTAGTTATTTCTTGTCTTCAGCTAGGTTTTGAGCTTTTTTGATCTTGCTCCTCTACCTCTTTCAATTTTGATGATAGGGTGTCAATTTTAGATCTCTCCACTCTTCTCATATGGGCACTTATTTGCTATATATTTTCTTCTACAGACTTCTTTCAAAGTTTCCCAGAGATTCTGGTACGTTGTGTCTTCGTTCTCGTTGGTTGCGAAGAACTTCTTTATTTCTGCCTTCATTTCATTGTTTCTCCAATCAACATTCAAGAGCCAGTTGTTCCATGAAGCTGTGCGGTTCTGAGTTAGTTTCTGAATTCTGAGTTCCAACTTGATTGCACTATGGTCTGAGAGACTGTTTGGTACGATTTCATTTGTTTTGCATTTGCTGAGAAGTGCTTTACTTCCAATTATGTGGTCAATTTTGGAGTAGGTGTGATGTGGTGCTGAGAAGAATGTATATTCTGTGGATTTGGGGTAGAGAGTTCTCTAAATGTCTATCAGGTTTTCTTGTTCCAGGTCTGAGTTCAAGTCCTGGATATCCTTGTTAATTTTCTGTCTGGTTGATATGTCTGATGTTGACAGTGGAGTGTTAAAGTCTCCCACTATTATTATGTAGGAGTCTAAGTCTCTTTGTATGTCATTAAGAACTTGCCTTATATATCTGCGTGCTCCTGTATTGGGTCCATATATATTTAGTATCATTAGCTCTTCTTGTTGTATCGATCCTTTTACCATTATGTAATGTCCTTCCTTGTCCCTTTTGATCTTTGTTGCTTTAAAGTCTATTTTATCAGAGACGAGAATTGCAACTACTCCTTTTTTCTGCTCTCCATTTGCTTGGTAAATCTTCCTCCATCCCTTTATTTTGAGCCTTTGTGTATCCTTGCATGTGAGGTGGGTTTCCTGGATACAGCACACTGATGGGTTTTGGTTTTTTATCCAATTTGCCAGTCTGTGTCTTTTGATCGGTGCATTTAGCCCATTTACCTTTAGGGTTAATATTGTTATGTGTGAATTTGATACTGCCATTTTGATGCTAGCTGGCTGTTTTGCCCATTGGTTCATGTAGATTCTTCATTTTGTTGATGCTCTTTAGCATTTGGTATGCTTTTAGGATGGCTGGTACTGGTTGTTTCTTTCCATGTGTAGTGCCTCTTTCAGGAGCTCTTGCAAAGCAGGCCTAGTGGTGACAAAATCTCTGAGAACTTGCTTGTTTGTGAAGGATTTTTTTTTCCTTCACTTATGAAGCTCAGTTTGGCTGGATATGAAATTCTGGATTGATAGTTCTTTTATTTAAGCATGTTGATTATTGGCCCCCACTCTCTTCTGGCTTGTAGAGTCTCTGCCAAGAGATCTGCAGTGAGTCTGATGGGCTTCCCTTTGTGGGTGACCCGACCTTTCTCTCTGGCTGCCCTTAGTATTTTCTCCTTCATTTCAACCCTGGTGAATCTGACAATTATGTGCCTTGGGGTTGCTCTTCTTGCGGAGTATCTCTGCAGTGTTCTCTGTATTTCCTGGAGTTGAGTATTGACCTGTCTTGCTAGGTTGGGGAAATTTTCCTGGATAATATCCTGAAGAGTGTTTTCCAGCTTGGATTCATTCTCTTCATGACTTTCTGGTACACCTATCAAACGTAGGTTGGGTCTCTTCACATAGTCCCACATTTCTTGGAGATTTTGTTCATTCCTTTTCACGCTTTTTTCTTTAATCTTGGTTTCTTGTTTTATTTCATTGAGTTGATCTTTGACTTCTGATATTCTTTCTTCTGCTTGGTCAGTTCAGCTGTTGAAACTTGTGCATGCTTCATGAAGTTCTCGTGTTGTGTTTTTCAGTTCCTTCAATTCATTCATATTCCTCTCTAAGTTGTCCATTCTTGTTATCAGTTCCTCAAATCTTTTTTCAAATCTTTTTTCAAGGTTCTTAGTTTCTTTGCACTGATTTAGAACATGTTCTTTTAGCTCAATGAAGTTTCTCATTATCCACTTTCTGAGGTCTGATTTCCATCATTTCATCACACTCATTCTGCATCCAGCTTTGTTCCGTTGCTGGTGGGGAGTTTTGGTCCTTAGTAGGAGGTGAAGTGTTTTAGTTTTGGGTGTTTTCCTCCTTTTTGCGCTGGTTTCTTCCCATCTTTATGGATTTATCCACCTGTCGTCTTAGTAGTTGCTGATTTTTCAGTTGGGTCTTTGTGTGGTTGCCCAGATTGTTGATGATAAGGTATTTCTGTTACTTAGTTTTTCTTCTAATGGTCTAGCCCCTCTGCTGTACAAGTGCTGAGGTCCACTCCAGGCCCTGCTTGTCTGGGGAACACCTGTAGCAGCTGCAGAGCAGTGAGGGATGCTACCAGTTTCTTTTTCCTCTATCTTTGTTCCATAATGATGCCCGCCAAATGTCAATCTGATTAGTTCTTTTTTGGGGTGACTCTTTGGATATACAGGGGTCATGGAGCTGCTTGAGGAGACAGTCTGTGCTTTATAGGAGCTCCAGTGCTGTGCTGTGAGCTCCGTTGTTCATTCAGAGTTGTTGGGAGGATGTGTTTATGTCTGCTGCAATAGAACTCATAAAACACCACCTTTCCCCCCACTTAGATGCTCTGTCTCCGGGAGTTGGGGCTTTCTTTATGAGTATCTGTTGTACTGTCCTTCCCATCTAGAAGGCAGTCTATTCACTATTTTCCTGCCAGGGCTCTGCCCTGCTAGCGTGGGTCTGCCCTGTTGCTGCTGGGCTCTGTTCTGCTGTGGCTTGCTCCACCCTGCTGCGGCTTGCTCCGCTCTGCTGGTGGAGTCTCTCTGTTATGGTAGTTTGCCTCAGCAACAGCAGGCTGCGTCAGCCCTGGGCGGTACTTCAGTAGGGGCGAATTGCGTCCGTAGTGGCCGACGCCCCTCCCCACCGGGCTGCATCATCCTAGATGCTGGCAGCAAAACTCTCAGCCCCGAGCGCCTCCCATCGCCGCCCTGCTTGTCCCTGTGAGGGTAGGACCCGTGGAGCCCAATCACCCATCTCCCTGCCTCAGCATCCATCCTCTCCCTCTCTCTCTTCCTCTCCCCAAGCTGAACGGTTGATTCTCTCACTGGCGCCCCAGTAGCCTGCTGATAGGGCACTGGGATCCATGTGATTTCCCATGCCACTGCCCACTGCACTGGCTCAGATCACGTTTCCCAGGAATCTCCTGGTCTGGCTCATTGTCCAAGTCCCATTCAATCAGATGGACATGCCAATCTGCCCTTCCAAATCTCAGATTGCCAGTTTAACAGGACATCCGGACCAGTGAGTTTTGTGCCGGGTGCCATTGCGGTGCGGCACTGGCTGAACTGCCCCGCGAGCCGGCTGCACTAGTGTCCCATGTCTCTCCCACACCTGGGGTTTTCAACGTTCTGTGGGCAAAAAATCTCCATCCGAGAATGCAGCTGGGACTCACCCTCTGCGCCTTCACTGAGAGCTGAGATCCTGAGTCGCCTCTACGACGCCATCTTAGTTCTCCAACTATAATTTTTTGCACATGGTTTACTGAATGTTTTCGGCCACAGAACAGGCTCAGCTAAGTCAGAATTGAAGGCACACCTGGGTGATCACCTATGGTCTTAGTGAGCATGACCAAAGAGCTGTTCTGTGTTAAAGATTTCTAACTTACCTTGGTTAAGATAGACAATCACAGCCTTTTCATTCTGTAAGTGTATCATGACAAATCAAGAGCATGTAATCTGGTATATCTCAAAAATTAAATGTAGAAGGGAAACTACTCAACACAATAAAGGCCTTACATAACAAACTCACAGCTAATGGTAAAAAGTTGAAAGATTTACTCTAAGTTTAGGAAAATACAAGGATGCCTACTTTCACCTTATCTATTCAACATAATACTGGAAGTCCTTATCAGAGCAATTCGGTAGAGAAAAAGAAATAAAAAGCATCTAAATAAAAGATAAAAAATTAAAGTCATCATCTCTGTTTGCTGATGCCATGCTCTTATATATACAGAAAACTCTAAAGACTCTACTAAAAACCTGTCAATGTACAATAGCATAAAAAATACATAGGAGTAAATATAACTAAGAAAATGAAAGCTCTATATACTGAAAACTGAAAAAAAAGGTGAAAGTTATTAAATGATATACAAATAATTGGAAAGATATGTTGTGTTTATGGTTTGGAAGAATTAATATTGTTAAATATCCATATAACCTAAAGCTATTTACCAATTCAATGTAATTCTTATCAAAATTCAAATGTCATTCCTTGTAGAAGAAAAAAAATCTTAAAAAAATGTATGAAACTACAAAAGATTCCAAATAGACCAAAAAAAATAAGCAAAAGGAACAAAGATGGAAGCATCAGATTACCTAATTTCAAAATATATTACCAAGATATAATAATCAAAACAGCATGATAAGGTAGAAAAACAAACACATAGACCAATGGAACAATACAGAGAACCCTGAAATAAACCCATATGATCATAGTTAATTGATTTTTGACAAAGGCGTCAGGAACACACAAAAGGAAAAGATAAATTTCTTCAAAAAATGGCACTAGTGAAATGAATATCCCCATGCAGAATGAAATTGAACCCTTATGTCATATCATATACAAAAATCTACTCAAAATCATTTAATGACTTTAAAGTATGACCTGAAACTGTAAACCTACTGAAAGAAAATGTAGTGGAAAAGCTTCTTACATGGATCTAGGCAATAACTTTTATTTGAAACAAAACAAAAATAGACAAATGGTATTATATCCAACTAAAAGTCTGCACAGCAATGAAACAGTAGAATGAGGAGACAACCCAAGAGTTGGGAAAAAATGTTGTTAAACATCATCTGATAAGGAGCTAAAACCCGAAATGTAGTAGAAATACAAAACAACTCCATAGTAAGGAAACAACCCCACGAAAATGAGTAAAAGAATTGAAAATCCTTTCTTATATGACGACATACAAGTGACCAACAGCTACATGAAAAAATGTTCAGCATCACTAATCTTTAGAGAAATAAAAATTTAAAACCAAATAAAATATCACCTCACACCTGTTTGCATGGCTATTATCAAGAAGACAAAACAGCTGTTGGTAACAATGTGGAGAAAAGGGAATCCTTATATACTGTTGTTGGCAATGTTAATTGGTAGAGTCATTATGAAAAGTAGTATAGAAATTAATAAAAATTAAAAATAGAACTACCTATGACACATCAATCACACTTCCATTCATATATCCAAAGGAATCGAGTTCAGTGTATAGAAACAAATCTTTACTCCCATGTTCACTGCAGGATTATTCAAAATACCTGAGATCTGGAAGCAACCTGAGTCCATCAATGGATGAATGGGTAAAGATAATGTGACATATTGGGATACAACTGAAAATGATTCTATTAAATACTCTTCAGCATTAAAAAGAAAGAAAATTCTGTCAATTGGCACAACCTGGACGAATCCGAAGAACATTATGCCAAGGAACATGAGTCAGGCACAGAAAGACAAGTGCTGTATGATCTCTTTTATATGTAAAATCTGAAAAAGTCAAACTCATAGAAATAGTGAGTAGAATGGTGGATACCCAAGGCTGGAGTTGCAGGGGTTATGGAGAGGGAAAGAAGAAATGTTGGTCAAAGGGTACAACGTTTCAGTTGGACAGAGGAAATAATTTTTAGTGATTTGTTGCCCAACAAGCTGACTATAGTTAATAATGATCTGTATTTCAAAACTGCTATAAGTAGAGTTTGAATATTATTATCGTGAAGAAATAAGTATTTGATGTGATGGATATATTAATTATCTTGATTTAAAGTATTCCACAATGTGTATGTGCAATGAACTTTCACGTTGTACCCTATTAATATAGACAATTAATTTTCAATAAAAAATGATTCCATTTTCAACTATCATGCAATGTGGTGTAATTGAGGCAGAGTCGCTCACAATGCACACACATTCAAACAAACACAATCACTGATTGCTTCTTTAGATAAGGTAGTGTCCTTGATGACTTTGGTCACCTTCATATTTTCTATGGTGAACACATATTAATTATTCAGAAAATTTTAATGAACGTTGCTAAAGATAGGCTCCATGGATGAGACAGTATTCTGATTGATCTAGAAGACATATGATATGGATTTTAGAAAGGACATTGTGTGTACATAGAAAAGCTGGTGAAAATCTGTGCACATGATACAGCACACAGAGTTAAATGTAAATATTTCACTAGAAACAATTATTACAAGGGATCCACTCCACAAACCAAGGAACAAAACACAGCCATTGTATCATGCGGTTTGCTATTTTTTTTTTCTATTTTAAAAACAATTGAATTAGCTTCTGCGATAAACTTAAGGTCGCTATTTATAAATCACACACCTAGAAATCATTGATTTCCCTTCTTGTGCACTGAACAAAAACAATGGCAAAACAATAATAGATTTCTACTGTTTATTTTATTGTTGATACCTGTAAAATGTTAGATTTGTTTAAGACTCAATTTGTCATCATTACATTTTGCACTTTTTCTTCATGTCACTTACAACAATGTTAGTGAGATAATACATTTATGATTGTTTAATGCTTTTTATTCCACTAAACCATAAGCTCCCAGTAATACAGGGACCTTATTTATCTCTGCATTGTTGTATTATCTTTATTATCTTGTATCATGCCTTGTATATGTGCAATAATGGTTTATTTAATGACTGTTTATTTCATAATGAAGAATTGATGTCCTGAATTCTGTCTACTTAGAAATCTGTATAAAAAATAACTTCCCTTTTTTTGAGACAGAGTCTCACTCTGTTGCCAGGCGCCAGGCTAGAGTGTAGTGGTGTGATCTTGGTTCACTGCAATCTCTGCCTCAATGGTTCAAGCAATTCTCCTGCCTCAGCCTCCCAAGTAGCTGGGACTACAGGCGCGCACCACCACGCCCAGCTAATTTTTGTATTTTTTAGTAGAGACGGAGTTTCACCATGTTTGCCAGGATGGTCTTGATCTCTTGACCTTGTGATCCGCCCACCTCAGCCTCCCAAAGTGCTGGGATTATAGGAGTGAGCCACGGCGCCCAGCCCAAATGACTTTCTTATATCCAGTTAGGTGAGGCTCAGCTGCTTTTTCATATCTTATTGCCTGCTTAACGTATTTGCAAGTGTATTCTTGCCAACTTCAATTACTAAGGCAACAACATTTTTTTGCTGTGGAACAATTGAATAAATATTCTGGCTGATTTCCTTTCATAATGCTAAATATCCTTTAATTTGTAATATTTGGGCATTGTCTTGGGAAAAAATAAAACTGAAGATTTTATCTCTGCACTGAATTTTGTTTAGAGTACTTCAGTTTACTAGATAGGAGTTTCTCAAAAATATTGAACCAATTTTTCTACATGAATTTGCATAAACTTGACAGCCTCATGTTGAATCTACTATTAGTGAAGATATAGAAATTAGTAGACTACTCGACAATATAAATAAAATCAGGCAATCAGGAAAAACAGTATAAGCTAAAAAATGAACTGTATGCCATTTGTGGTCATTTCTTATTATACTCACTGAGATTTTTATAAAGATGCCTGTTTTCAGAATTACAGTATGGTTGCTATGGTAATACACACTTAATAAATCATGTACATAGCCTGTCTTCATTTCCACTCAGCCCTGAAATAATAAAGAAGATTATTAAAGTCGCAAGAGTCTGCAAAGAAGTGTGGTGAGAGCCAGTGAAACAACGAAGATGTTAAACACTAAAAACAAAATTTCAAAAGATTCCACGAAGATCTCATTAAGTATTTGTGGTAGCCTTGGGGTCATTCAATGATATTTTGGAGAGTTTTCAGAGTCTTCCTGAGAGATATATGTTGATGATTGATGATGAGTTGCTCATTGATATTTGACAGCACTGACAGTTTACCTGTGTGATTTGGGATTATTTTCTTTCACAAGAGATGAATGGGTTAGAATCTCTGTGTTAGAATTTCAAACACAGAGTATCCCTTGAGGTGTTCAGTACTTTTCACATTTTCTTTCAGTCTTTACCATTTTAGAGCCATATATAGTACATTTTTATTTCTTTATATATAAAAAGAAATGATTTCTATTCTGCTCTGCAGTCAAAATTGTACTGGCTGACACAGGTTGGAGAGGAATTATACAACATGTTATCACTTCAAAAGCAATTTTCCCTTATACACATAGTTGCCTCTTGACTGTTTTTGTTTTCACTGTGTTCATTGGGAGAGCGAGGTTTCAGGTTATAGTTGTGAGATCCATTCTACTAGGAGAGGCTGAAGAACATTACAGAAGAGAAGAAGAGACCCTGGAAAATGAATAGCAGGATGTCCTCTGTCAAGAGCTTTCATCAGAGGGAGCCCCTATGCAATTAACATTGCTTCAACTGGGACAGAGTTTCTCTTTCAACTGGCATTTTAAATTGAATGGTTCTGCTATCGCCCTATCATCTGTCTACTCTATGGAATAAGCACTGCCAATACATTTGCAGAAACCAGCAGCATTGACCAAACTGCAAATTAGGATATTATATGAAATTCAGCAAGGAGGGGATTACAGAACACCTAAAGATGACGGTTAATTGAAGACTGTCCAGCAAGTGACACCTATTACCACCTCTAAGGGAGGAGTCTGCATGGTGGATAAAGAATATAATTGCCTATCATTAGAGGCAGTAGTTCCAGGATGTTACCCCTTTCCATGATTTTCAGTTATCAGAGTCACCAAGAAAGACAACTCAGGTGCTGGATTACAATGTTTTACTCAAAAATAAAAGAGACAGAGGAAGAGATGCTTCAATAGCATCGATGCCTCATGGCCAGCGTATCTCACCTCTCAGCGGATGTAGGGAAATGACCTGTGCTTATTCGTCTTTTTTGCTTCAGGCAACATATTCCATCTCCTTTGTTAAAGTAAATTAAAATGGAGACCAGGCCTGAAGCCTGAAAAATTCTTGAGCAGACAAAAGCAGTTAGGTCACATAAGGGATCTCAGAAGTCTGAGTTTCCAACCTGATTTCCAACCATATGCAAAACTTAACTGGAGCTGTATCTTTCAAATACTTATATTAAGAAAAAATCAAATTTAATCTCAATCAACCAGAAGTAGCCAATACACTTATAATTATATAACTATGGACTTTCTAACAGAATTGTCCAAATAAGACAACTGTCTCACTAAACCAACCATATGTTTTCTATGCTTTTCTTCTGTGTTTCTCCTCTAAAAGCTTCTCTGGGGCATGCCACAGGTGTAGCTGCCAAACCACTTCTGGTGTGAAGTTGCCCAACGCATGAGTGAGTGTTTAATCCAATAAACTCTTTAAAATCTTATCATGCCTTAGTTTATCTTTTTAAAAGTTTAATTTCAGAAATGTAAAAGGGATTTCTGATGACCCCCAGGAAGGATGAGTAACCAGGTGTAAGTATCTGCTGAGCCCACCGTGTTCACTGTTTTCTCACTGCATTTGTGGGTCACTGGGTATGCCCTTCTTGGATGTCAAGATCTGAAAATTGTGTCCTTAGGTCTTTGACTTTATTTGAACAATTTTCATTTTAGAGGTTAGACCGCTTCCAGCTTGGGTTCAGAATCCAGATTGAGATCCAGAAGTCAAACTCTGTTCAGTAGGAACTGGACTGGGTTCAATTGGAGACCTGTGATAAGCAAAATTTAGGACAAAGTATTATTGGTTCATTAGAACCTAAAGAGTCTAGTATACTTTAATTTGGAATTCCAGCTAATTTTATGTTCAGAAGCCTTGAACCAAGACCTAGGCCTTCCTAGAGAAATTGGTGTACCTCGGAAAGATAAGAGAATTACAGTATCCACAATGATGAAATTTCGTTCCTTATGAAACTGTTCCTGTATGGGTATGTTAGGAAAAAAGGATCCCCCAAACCTCAGAAACAATGAGATGCTTTTTTTATTGGTATAAGGAAGCTTCCAAAACCGAGAATGACTCGAAAAATTAGCCTTTCTAAAAGAATCTTTAGAGTGTGTAATGAAAATTAATCTGAATCTTTAACATCAACTTTCTTTAAAAATTAGATCCTCAAATGAGCCAGAGGTATCTGCAAACACTAAATTTAACTGTTAATCTTGCATATAAATCCAAGCTATTATAAAAGCAACTGCTTAAGGGTAAAAAGGAAAAAAAAAACTAATTGGAAAGGGACTGGATGTCCCCTCAGTCATTCATCTAAAATTTAGCCCACAGTCTCAATAAATTGACTCCTGATGATAAGCAAATATGCCCAAAACTCCTTCCTGGAGAAAACTTAATAACCTTTCTCTCTGCCTTTAAGATGTCTAAATTGTTAAAAGTCAGGCCTCAGAGAAATGACTCATCAGAAAGTGGGTAGAAAAGCAAAACTTTTAAGAACTTAACTAGCAAATGAAAAATCTGAAAAGTTTCATCCACAAATATCAGTAAAAGGCTTTGGCCATCTAAACAGGCCAATTTAACTACCAGAGACACATTTGGATCTAGCTAATGAGTAAACTTATTATTATACCTGGCACATAGCTAATATTTCAGCACAGAAGCCATGAGTATCTGTATGCTTATGTATGTCTAAATATATGTGTATTATTAACTTATGTGTAATAGTATTCCACCCTCAGATGGTACTATTATAAATAATCTCGAAAGAGCTATATTTAATTGAACTAAGGAAAAATATATATATAAATTATTTTTTCAGAAAAGAAAAGTACTTATCCAAATGCTTTTCAAGTTCATGACTTGAGTAATCTTTAATAAATAAGAATGTTGGCTATTTTAGTATGAAATGAATATTCTACCCAGATTTACTAGTCAGATAAGTCTGTTACCTTTGTCACAAGAATTGTCAACAAGGAAAGTAACTTGAGGTAACAGTTTTGTTTAATGCCATGTGCATATAAAAAGAGTCTTAAAAATCTATTTGATAACTTAAAATCTTAAACTATACTGTGTTAAATTAAATAATAGATATTTATTAAATACCTACATTATCTCCAAATAAGAATAACTATAAAAGGATTAACTTTTGGCTGGGCATGTTGGCATGTATCTGTAATCCCAGCTATTTGGGAGGCCAAAGAAGAAGGAAGACTACTTGAGGCCAGGAGATTGAGACCAGCCTGGGCAACATAGCAATACCCTATCTTAAAACAAAACCAAACAAAACATTAATTTCTGAAGATAATATTAACTTTATATATATTTGGCTTTTTAAAGAAAGCAACTAGAAATACTTGACTCTGCTAGTAAGCATGTCCTAAACTATGAGGGGACACATGCTATTTAAACAATGAAATCATATACTTCCTAATTTTCATTAGATATTATAGTTACTAAGGATTAAAATTTTAATCAATAAATGTAACTAAAACAATTGGAAATAATAAGGATGCAAGAAATAAAACTTCATGAATATACATTAAAAAGTAGGATGTGCATTTAAAAATGATGGAGGCAGGAGGCAGACAAATTCTAGTCAGACAGGAGCAGGTCCTTGGTGAAACACCATCCTCAAGCCAAAAAACAGACTGAAACCCACAACCTGGAGTGAGGACTTCTTTTCCCATTTGCCCACTCTTTCCCAATTGGTTCTTTCTGAGTAATGCTTTTTAACCAATCAAATGTTATCTTTTCCAATGCTACCTACCTCTAAAAGCTGTGGATTCAGCCACATTGAGAGATAAACCACCTGACTTTGAGTGGAGGACCACGTCATGTCTACTCTCTGCTGACAGCTTCTCTGTCGCCCAATAAAATTATTATCTGCCCTCCTCACTCTTCAATTGTCCATGTATCTTCATTCTTCTTGGATATGGGACAAGAATTTGGGAACCATAAACTGTGTGTACAAACTATAACACAGATGGGTTGAGGCATGCCTGGCCCAGCTGTGGGCAAAGCCAGTGTGCAAGCCAGACATGGCCTGGGCAGGTTGAGTGGGTTAGTTACCTCCGGCAGCAGGTAGTGTGCCCAAGCAAGGCCTGGGTGGGGGGTGTCACTGGCTGGAGGTTCCTGGCTGGCAAAGTGACCGGCAAAAGTCCTGCATCATCTGGGGGCTCATCTGGGGTCCCTGAAGGGTGAGTAAATGTGGACCCAGACGCTTCACTTTTTCTCCAAGCCTTTTTGTCTTCAGACGTTTCATGAAGGCCTACAAAGTACTGAACCGCTGATTAACTAGTTAAGAGTGAATGGCACAGTCACAGAGGACAGGATGCTGGAGAGGACCCTGCCACTGCCCCTGTCACTCTAGGGGATTGGGAATGTCAGCTTTGCTCCAATCTAGTCTTTCCTATGACAGTTTCTCTTTTATTTTTCAGAGCTGTGATGGCACCTATCTCTCTCTCTCTCTCCCTCTCTCTTTTTTAAAATAATGATAAGGGCAACATGCAGACTACAGATATACTACTGGGTAGGATAAGCACTTGGCCCAGTTATCTAAAATGTAATTCAGAACCATGCAGTTTTCGTTTATTCTTAGAGGTGGAGAGGATTCAGCAATTAAGAGGTGCTCTTTTTTTCCCATTGAAGGAAATCATTTGCATAGAACAACAGTCTTTTTCCCCCAGGCATCTACCCCTTCTCTGCACTTAAGGTGTTTTTTTTTTTTTTTTTTTCCATGATGTCGGGAGTTCACTTAGCCCTGCAAATACAGGAAGCTTTTCCATGTGAGAAGGTTTTCCTGTTCCTTTTGGGAGGCATCTTACTAGGCCAGGTCCCCAATCACAGGACTTTCTTTCTCTCTTTGATTTGAGGAGGTCCCGGTTCCACAGCTGCACCTTAGCACACTGCTTATGCTGAGAAAGCAGTGAAGGAGCCGCAGAATACTGATTGCAGTTTGGCAAGGGCCACCTGAGACTTAACATGGTGAGTCCATCCACCTTCCTGAGGAAACTTTTTGTTCCAAAAGCAATTCCAAGCTTGAGATTGAAACCCCAGAAAGGAAAATGAGGTTTGAAAGCAGAAAACAGCAGACATCTAGGGACACAGGGCAGGTGAGCATGACTAATTCCTGCCATTTAACCTCCCTCCATTTCAAGGATGGAGGTCCTGCTCATATTCCTGTCATAGATGAAGTCTAGAGAACACAAAGGTTACTGATAGCAGGGACGATAGGCCAGCACATAAGTGAGTGCAAATGTTTCTACCCTCTGGATCTCCCTGTTTCATGGGTGAAGTCTGCATTGGCACCCATGGGTGGCACCTGCCAAGCATTGCCAGGTCTCAGGGATACAAGGACAGAAGAAGAAAAGGGGAAGACTTTTATTTGCTCTCCCTCACCTACCATGGGTGTTCGCTGGGAAGAAGAAGGAACTAAAAGATGCCTTTTTTTCCTCTTTCCAGATGGGTGACCAACCATCTTCAGTCTGTACTTCTCTCAAATGCATCATGAATCACTGGGACTTAAAAAAAAGCCTTATTTTTCTTGTTTCCTACTCTGTCCTCTCTTCACAGATGAGTAATCACATCTCTGTACCACAGAACACTCCCCTCAGATGTATCCCCCAGACTACAAAAAGCTTAATTTTCCCCAACCTTAAACTGCTTGAAAATGAACCAGGAAGGAATTATAGATTTAACTGAACATTCTCTTCAGGAGGGACAACTTCTACAATATGCAGATAACCTCTTTTTCTGCTCCCCCTTTACAGGACTCCAGGGTCAAAAGGACTCCATAGCTTGGGGGAAGAGATCCCAGAAGCCTGACATACTAGCTAAAGGGTAAAACTTTTTTACTAGTCAGATTTCTGACTCTCTCTCTGTCTCTCTCTCTGTCTCTCTCTCTCTCTCTCTCTATCTCTCTCTCTCTCTCTCTCTGTGTGTGTGTGTGTGTGTGTGTGCACACGCAAATTGAGAAAGAGAGATTTAAATGAATGGCAAAAATCAGTTTATATCCTCTGTAAAATTATTGATTAATAGAAAAAAGGATTTACTACAGAGGACAGGATGCTGGAGAGGACACTGCCACTGCCCCCATTACTCTCAGGGGTTGCAAATGTGGTCTTAAGGCTACTCTTAAGCTGTAGTGAATCCAGTGTGCTTTGTGTGTCTTTCTGTATGGCTCTGTCATAAGGAGAAATACCTTAGGATAGAACACGGGCCTAGGACCCCATAAGCCCACTGTTCAAGCTAGTCCAGCCAATTAGTCAATAACAAACTTTGCTGCAGGTCTCTGAAACAAACAAAGGAACTTTATTTAAAGGAACTTTATTTTCTTCATGAAGACCCAATAGTTAAAAGTGGAGAAATCTCTCTCAAAATCTGTTTTTGTCTTCCTGCTATACCTGCTTATTAGGCCCTAGAAACTGCATGGTTTTTTTTTAAGCCCTTTTCTTGAAGGGCTGTATCCTGAGGCCAGTAATCCAATTAGAAGATTGGCAAATAAAAAAAACTTACAATTTTACAATTACTGGATCTTCTCTCTGTCTGTGTAGTTATACATGTGATGTTTATAACCACAAGAGCTCTAATTGATTGGCTGAATAAAAAATAAGCACTTAGATCAAAATTTTAAAGGAAAAATAAAAGCTGTAATGTCTTTTAGTTCACAAGACTTTAATCTTTGAGAAATAAAAAGTACTTTTAAAGATTATTGATAAAATACAACTGTCTTCAGCATGTAAAAATGTAGTCTAAATTATACAGGTCAAATGCTAAGTGTACTAAATGTTTTAAGGTGATAAACAGTTTCTTTGGCTTTTGAAAACTGATCAACTTGCCTGCTTTACTGTTTGGTAAGCCCTGGGGATATCTGGAGTTAACCACATTCCTAACTATTCTGGAAAGATTCAGATTTTATATGTACCTAATACAGAACTAAAACAACTTACCAGTTTTACATTAAAATTAAAAATTGCTAAGAGTTATCATTATAACATGTAATAGAGACTACTAAAAAGAGATTTATATGCAAGGTGTTTAAGGAAAGTAAAAGGCATTATTAGAAAAGATTATGAGAAGGCATGAGACTGTAAAATGTTTGCCTACTTTAGAGGGTTAAAGGATTGTTTTAAAATAAATAAGATAAAGTTAAAGGTTTAAACAAGTCGTGGAAGCTTTGTAAAAATTAATCTTGTAAAAGAAACTCTATGTATGAGCATATTGACTAAGTTCAAAGGATATCATTTGTTTTTTTCAAGCACTGAAAATTGTAATAAAAACAAACAAGGTTTTCTTAAGACACTAATCTACTCTTCAACAAAGATTTGGAAAGGGTTATAAAAGGTTGGAAGAATCTCACCTCTTAGGCAAACTGGTTAAGATTGGATAGAATTATCTATTATGTTTTGTTAAAAGGACTGGAGTTGACCTTTATAGTAGACTAATGTGAGGGTAAAATTTGGTTTTCTCTCTCTTAAATGAGATTTTCATGTATTATTAAAGGATAATGAAAGATTTTGGTGTGGCTTGCAAATAAACTATTGAGAAAGAAGTGACATAAAAGAGACACGTTGTTTGGAAAGCTGCCTTCCCTCTTAATGAGTAAAGGTCAATGCCTTTTTAAAACAATTTGGAGGCCAGGCATGGTGGCACATGCCTGTAATCCCAGCACTTTGGGAGAATGAGGTGGGTAGATCACAAGGTCAGGAGCTTGATACCAGCCTGAACAAAAAAACCTAGGCAGGCATGGTGGCATGTGCATGTAATCCCACTTACTCAGGAGACTGAGGCAGGAGAATTTCTTGAACCCAGGAGGAAGAGATTGCAGTGAGCTGAGATCACACCATTGCACTCCAGCCTGGGAGACAGAGTAAGACACTATCTCAAAAAAAAATATTGGAGTCATTATTTTGACCAAATAAGTGACTTAAGGTAACCTTGAATTCTATTTCATAATATCAAAGTGTTTTAAACCTTTAACATATTTAATAGTCTTCCCAAAATCAAATTTCAGCTTCTAAATTGGCTTTTCTGACCCCTAACATTTGGATGCTACAGAATACCCGTGAGGTATTCAAAATTGTGATAAACAGGATTATTTAACATGTTTAGTTACATGGGACAGCAAAAATAAAACTAATATTTAACATTCTTCAGGTTATATATTGGTGAAAAATAATGTATGTTAAAAAATTACATGTGATTTCAAAAATTCTAATGTCTAAGAATATGCTATCAATCATAATTAGGGTGATTATGTTAAGTTATTGTAAGCCACAGAAACAACTAACTTTCTTTGTCAGTTTTGTTTTTATCTATAACTACCCTGGAAATTCTGTTATTCACACAGACAATTGCTGTCTTGTTTTGATCCTTTTCAAAAGATGGTTTGTAATTAGCTATGGAACTTTAACAGGTGCTGTTAAGTTCAGATTTCTGATAAGTTTGGATATTGTGACATTGAAACAGAGGAAAATGTACAGGACTCATGTAGAGTTGAAATGTTCATGGATATCAAGTAGAACAAGAGTTAATGGAATGATACTAACTAATAAAACACTGAAGTAATTATTTTTAAATTTTTGCATAAATATTGCTGGTCCTTTGCTTTTCAAAGTCAGAAAAACTTTTATTTTGAGCTATTTACAGCTTTTAGCATTAAATAAGGCATATTACTATGAAAAAAACTTGGAACATATTTGTTTTCCTCTGCCTGGTCTCTTCAAAATGTGGAAGGGATTTCTGAATAATATTAACTTATGGCAATGTAATTATTTGCAGAAGTCCAATAAGAATCTATCTGTTGTAACACTATGCATTTGGAGAAACTGGTTGTTTTCACCAAGGTTTTGACTAGAAGGTAATTCTTCCCTTTAAGAAAGCAAGCTTGGCCAGGTGAGGTGGCTCACACCTATAATCCTAGCACTCTGGGAAGCTGAGGCAGGCAGATCATGAGATCAAGAAATTGAGAACATCCTGGCCAACATGGTGAAATGTCTTCTCTACGAAAAATGCAAAAATTAGCTAGGTGTGGTGGCACGTGCCTGTAGTCCCATCTACTTGGGAAGCTGAGGTAGGAGAATCACTGAAACCCAAGAGGAAGAGGTTGCAGGGAGCGTAGAGAATGCCACTGCACTCCAGCCTGGTGACAGAGCAAGACTCTTTCTTAAAAAAAAAAAAAAAAGAAAGAAAAGTTATTGCCTCATACCTTGTCTACGCAGTCCCTGTACAGTGTTCCTAATGTGTAGTGAGTAAAGAATGTCACTTTCTAATAGGCCCAGGAGACCCAATTTGTCTTTTAACCTCAAGAAGAGAAGAATTTACCCATCTCATAGGTATTTCAATGGCTGGGCTCAGCTTTAAGAAGGTCTTATCTGAGATTCCTTATGGAATAGGCTTCCATCTAAGCCAGTTTTTAAATCCTATGTGAAAATAATAATTCCTGCTGTACTTTATACAAATAATCAGGCCAAATATAAAGCTAAAATTTATTTTGCAAACAACTCAAACTTAACATGATTTGCTTTTGACAAAAATGAAGACTGGAGAGAGAAAAACTATGTTTCAAACCTTATACATTTGTCATTAGATTCTAGTTTCATTAGTTGTTTTTAAGCTTTTATCTGCATTTTAGACTAACCCTGCTTATTCCCGTGAACCAACCAGTGATCTCCAATTGCAGCTCAGAGGGAACAAGAGGGATGGGTAATGTAAAAATCTGGATCAATATTCTACGTCGGCAATTATCCTGCAATCCTGAAAGGTGATAAGAATAAATAGGGTGCCCGTAACCAAGAGGTTTCTTTTTGGGGAAAATAAAACCAAGAGAGCTAACCAAAGCCAAGCCCCATGCACCCGGATCTTAGCAGGCGTAATCATAGCCACCAGTTACATGGGCATTTTGACAGCCTCAGAATTTTTAAGCCACTCTTACTTTTTTTTAATATATATTTTATTGCATTTTAGGTTCTGGGGTACATGTGAAGAACATGCAGGATTGTTGCATAGGTACATACATGGCAATATGGTTTGCCGCCTCCATCCCCATCACCTATATCTGGCATTTCTCCCCATGTTATCCCTCCCCAACTCCCTACCCCGCACTGTCCCTCCCCTAGTTCCCCCAGCACAGACCTCAGTGTGTGATGCTTCCCTCCCTGTGTCCATGTGTTCTCACTGATCAACACCCACCTATGAGTGAGAACATGTGATGTCTGATTTTCTGTTCTTGTGTCAGTTTGCTGAGAATGATGGTTTACAGATTCATCCATGTCCCCACAAAAGACAGGAACTCATTGTTTTTATGGCTGCATAATATTCCATGGTGTATATGTGCCACATTTTCCCTGTGCAGTCATCATCGATGGGCATTTGGGTTGGTTCCAAGTCTTTGCTATTGTAAACAGTGCTGCAATGAATATACGTGTGCATGTGTCCTTATAGTAGAACGATTTATAATCCTTTGGATATATACCCAGTAATGGAATTGCTTCCTTTTTTGTTTCATTTTGATCTGTGTCTTCTAATAATCTGGTTTATGTCTTCTTGCCTTCAGGCCACAAAATCCAAAAAGTCTTGCAACCAGAGCCTTGGATGATGGCTTCCCTTTACCACGAATCCTTAGGTAGGCCTCTAATTGCTGTTTTCCAAAATCAGTGCCCCTTGTCAACAGGAAGCAGTTGAGATTGTTCATTGCCCTTATCCTAATGGCAGTTAGATGTACCTCTTCAGATGGGGGATTGAGAGAGGCAAGAGGCAGACAAATTCTAGGCAGACAAGGGAGGGTCCCCAGTGAAACCCCACCTTCAAGTCAAAAACAGCCTGAAAACACAACCTAGAGAACTTCTGTTCCTGTTTGCCCACTCTTGCCTGATTAGTTTTTCCTGAATAATGCTTTTTAACCAATCACATATTACCTTTTCCAATGTTACCTATGGTCTACCCCTTCCCATTCTGTGCCTATAAAAGCCTTGAATTCAGCCACACGGAGAGAGGAACCACCCAAATTTGAGTGGAGGACCACTCTCACAGCTCTTCTTCACTGATAGCTGCTCTGTTACTCAATAAAAGTATTCTTGGCCGGGTGCGGTGGCTCACGCCTGTAATCCCAATACTTTGGGAGGCCGAGGCGGGTGGATCACGAGGTCAAGAGATTGAGACCTGGGGATGAATACCAAGTGTGGGTGAAGGGGAGGAAGGCAGCAAAACACACTGCCATGTGTGTACCTATGCAACTATCTTGCACGTTCTGCACATGTACCCCAAAACCTATAATGAAATAAAAATTAAAAAAAAAACAACAACAACAATATTATATATTCAATGTAATTAGAAAATAGATTTGGAATGTTTTCAGTGCAACAAAATGATAAATATTTGAGGTGATGTATATCCCAATTATATTACACATTGTATGCTTGTATCAAAATATAATTTATACAATTATAAATATTACATAAATCATACAAGTATATGTACAAGTATTGCATATCCACATAAATTAAAAATTTAAAAAAAAAAGATCGAGACCATCCTGGTCAACATGGTGAAACCCCATCTCTACTAAAAATACAAAAAATTAGCTGGGCATGGTGTCGCGTGTCTGTAATCCCAGCTACTCAGGAGGCTGAGGCAGGAGAATTGCCTGAACCCAGGAGCCGGAGGTTGCGGTGAGCCGAGATCGAGCCATTGCACTCCAGCCTGGGTAACAAGAGCGAAACTCCGTCTCAAAAAAAAAAAAAAATGTATTCTCTGCCCTCCTCACTCTTCAATTGTTAGTGTATCTTCATTCTTCTTGGATGTGGGACAAGAACTCAGGAACTGACAAATGTGGGTACAAGCTATGACACAGCCAAGTGGGGGCATGCTCATCGGTGTGGGCTGTGTCAGTGGTCTGCTTTCCGAGGCAGGGAGCATGCCTGTGTGAGGCCCAGGGAAGAAGCATCACCAAATTGGAGGTCCCTGGCTGGCAAAGTGAATGAGAAAAATCTTGCATCAATAAGAAAATGTATGTAGGAATATATTTTCATTAAGGGAAAAAGTAATTTTGTCTTACAATATAATGACATATCCTTCTGAATTTAAAAATTAGAAAATAAGTAACACAAAAACCTGTAAAAGGTCTAAGTAAAAGGAGTTTTAGGTGTGGTGAAACTAAGATTAGATGAATTTTGGTTGTATTTTTTTTTCAGATTAAGCTCAATAAGATACTGATATACAATGTTACAATTTCATTTTTGCTCAAAGGACAAAGTTTTCTTCAAGTATTGGTCTGTCCTTGCTTATGATTTTTTATTATTGTTTACTTTTCAAGTAATTGGCCTAGAAAACAAATATTTTGTGTTTTAGCAGGATAATTTTTTAGGTTTTACATTGTCTTTTATTAGGTCTTCGATTAATATTAAATTTTTTCAATATTAAAAAAATAAGTTTTTTTTTACAGCTATGTAACTTTCTGTATTTGCCTTTAAAATCCATTGTCACTTTAGCATTGTTTCATAGTGACCTGTGATCCTATTTAATCAAGTGTTTTAAACCTTTTGAAAGCTTCCCAAAGTCAAATTCTAAATTGTTTTTGTTCCCAAATTTATTTGAGAGTTTCTATAAACATCCCTAGAATGTCTCAAAGTAATTTAATTTCTCTCCATAAAAAAAGACAGGTCAAACTAATTAGGCTTGTTTGATATGCTAAATTGCATGCAAGGGGTTGTCAAATTGTGATGATAAACCTTGGTATAATTGTATTTATTATTGATATGAGTGTTCCAGAAATTTTATGAAATCCTAGAAATCCAGTATATTCTAGTCTATAGTTATAGGTCCTAAATCTAATTTTCATCTTCAAATGCTCTATGCCACTGAAAGGACCAAATATCCTTGTCAATTACATTACAATGAACTCTCATAAGATCTTTAACCATGTACACCTTGTCTTTTGTCATCAACAAACAGTTATTTTTTTACTCTTATGATTTTCTGAAAATGTTTGCCAGAAGCTGTAATACAAAGTTCAAAGACATTTTGGTAGCAGTCTCTCATTGCTATAGGCTCCAATCTATATAGACAGGAGTCATAAGACTAGAAGTTCCTAGGCTGGCTAGCTTCATTGATATCAGGGGCAGAGCCCATGCCGTAGCATGTTGCATAGCCTTCAGAGTCTGCTGTTGTTGGGGCTCCATTTAAACGTGGCCACCTTATTGGTAACCTTCAATCGAGGGGTGGAAAGAATATGAGCATGTGGCACATGTTATTGCCAGTATTCAAGCAGGTCTACCAGCCGTTGAGTTTCTTTTCATTGGTAGGATCTGCTAAGGACAATATTTTTCATTTAACCTTGTCAGGAGCATTTTTCTGAGTATTGGCCCAGGAGGGTCCCAGGAACTTCACTTGATGAGCAGGTTCCTGGGCTTTATCAGAGTTGATGACCCAACCTTTATGTATGTATCCTAGTGTCCTATGACTTTGTGTAGGGCCTGGTCAATGTGTTCCTTAGGCCAACAATGAGAACTTCATCAATATAACAGATGACAAGTACTCCTGGGGATAATTGAACTTTTTCAGATGTAGCCCTACCACTAACGGCAAACTGCAGGGGAATTGTGTTATCTCTGCCAAAGTATAATGAAAGAATATTGCAGGCTCTTGCATGGGAGTGCAAGCTAGTCATATTTTCTTCCTGAAGACAGGTCATGAAGAAGGCATTAGCCATATTTATAATAGCATATCAGTCTCCCATGTGGCTGCTACCACCTTGGTACAGTGATAATGATGAGTATCACAGACATTCAGCTTGCAATAGACCACTGTCAGCATCTAGGGTTGTAAGACCTTTTATTTTCTAAATAGGGTCATATTGTACTGTTGAACTGTAACAGAGTGGCATGTAGTATTCCTAACTGCAGCAATTCCTGAATTAACACACTAACATTTTTTTCCTCAACTTGCTAGGAGGTATTACTTTTGTCAAATAGCATGTTGGGGCTTGGGTAATTTAGCTGACAGCAAAGACGTGGATATGCACCAGTGTAATGATTCAAATTGTTTTTTGTGAGGAGGAATACCCTCTGAGGTAGCGCTCATGTTTCATGCTGCAAGTGGCCAAAATGTCAATTCCTATAGTACATTTTCAATGGTGGGAACCACAATCACAGCTACCTGAAATGGTCCAAAGGGCCCTGCCCATAAGTACAAATAAATTTCTCTGCCACGGGTCATCATGTTCATCCCCAAAACCCACAGTGTTATCAATTTGCCCCTATTCCTGGAGGTCTGGGATTACTGTCACGTGAACACTGATATCCAAGAGACCTATTAAAGTTTGAATTCATTACCTTTTTTTTCTACCTTGTTAAGGCATAAGGCTCTGATTTTCTCTGAGACATTGGCCCCATCTCTTGTCCTTTCCTGGAAAGGGGTATGGGAGCATGGGAGGGGGGACTGTCCTCCTCGTCTGACTCCTTGTGCCTCAGTCTGAATAGTCTCCTTTCTTCATTGTCCTGGTCAGGGAGTAAGGAAGCCTTAGTAATTTGTACATTCCTCGTCCCTGGATTCTGTCCAGAGACTTGCAGGGTTTCTATGTGGCTTTATGTCTTTTCAATCTTTGAAGCTTTCTTTTCCTAGCTTTTTTATGACTCTGATTACAAACTGAACCTCCAAATGAGGAACTCGCTTCCACCTGATGGTGTTGATGGGGATCTCCTTTTGTGAACCTGTCTGTTTTCATTTTGGCTATTTCCTATTTTAACAACAAAGCTATGGATATTCTGAGAGTTGGCCATGTATTCCCCCCTTTCCTTTTCCTTTTTACCTTCTGGACTCCCTTTTTGGCCATTTGTGCGCAGCCTCCCATTATTGTGCTCCCATTCATCCAGGACAAGTCCCTAGAAACTACCATTTTATTGCTTCTTTCACAAAGCGGGACATTTCTGTAAAGCTTCTCCTCAGGTGTCCCTGTGGTAATTTCAGGGGACAAGAGTAGATAGAAATCTTTCACTGGGGAAGACTCTGTCACATAAAGTCCTCCAATGCAGTCAGAAATAGTGTGTCATCTATGTCTCCAGGGGCAGGGTCATATAGCCAGGTGTTTATGGCTTTTACCCTTGAAAATAGCTATGACCTCATGAAGGTTTTTTTGCTGTTGTTGTTTTTTTCTTTTCTTTCTTTCTTTCTTTTTTTTTTTTTTTTGAGACGGAGTCTTGCTCTGTTGCCAGGCACCAGACTGGAGGGCAGTGGTGCAATCTCGGTTCGGTGCAATCTCAGTTCACCGCAATCTCTACCTCCTGAGTTCAAGCAATTCTCCTGCCTCAGCCTCTGGCGTAGCTAGGATTACAGGCACGCACCACCATGCTCAGGTAATTTTTGTATTTTTTAGTAGAGACAGGGTTTCACCATGTTGGCCAGGATGGTCTTGATCTCTTGACCTGGTGATCCACCTGCCTTGGCCTACCAAAGTTCTTGGATTACAGGCGTGAGCCACGGTGCCCAGCTCATGAATGTTTTTTAAGGGGTCTTATTTTTAAGGAAGTCCTGTGCAGTTGGAGACACCACTCTTCTGTTCACTGCCATCCAGATCAAAAGTGGCATGGGCTAATATCTGTTCTTGTCACATTCAATGTGGGCAAAATGCACTGGAGCAGGTGGTCAGTAGTTAGTTTTCCCAGACTGTGCCATTAGGCCCCAGGCATTGGGTCTACAAGCTGCCTCATCAAATAGGTGCACCAATCAAGTCACAAAGTACTTCCACAGCTTCTGCCATATCTAGCTCTCAGTTTTTATATTCCACTCTCAGAGAGAACCTTATTTAATAGTTTCATTTGCAGAGTGCCATCAGTGATTTTGCCTTGAGTGAAAATGGGTTTTACCTGTGATCTGGATTTGTTGGAGATCCTTGAAGGGTCCTGCCACTTCCCTCAGACATTGTCTCTGACCCTTGTTGATATGGTTTGGCTGTGTCCTCATCCAAATCTCATTTTGAATTCCCACAGGTTGTGGGAGGGACCTGGTGATAGGCATCTGGATCATGGGGTCAGATCTTTCCCATGGTGTTCTCCTGATGGTGGGTGGGTTTCACGAGACCTGATGATATTATTAGGGAGAGTTTCCCTGAAGATTTTTCTTTGCCTGCTACCATCCATGTAAGAAGTGATTTGCTCCTCCTTGCTTTCCACCATGATTGTGAGGCTTCCTCAGCCACGTGGAACTATAAGTCCATATTAAACCTATTTTTTTAATTGTCCAGTCTTGGATATGTCTTTGTCAGCAATGTGAAAATGGACTAATTCACTTGGGACATTGTAGGGGTTTGAAGATGGATGTACAAAAGCAGCCAGAAGTCAAGGTATAGTCTTTATACCCTTCCAGGACCCATTTCTGGAATCTCTGCCCTTTTCTGTTGTGCCAGCTCATCCTTGTTGACAGAAAGATTGTTTATATGACATTTCTATGTGGCCAGAGGGAAGCCAGCACCTCAGTCACCCTGTCCTCCCTCCCCACTTCCCAGGGAACTAGTGCCTCTCTGGAATGGTTGCACTGGCAAATCCTAGCACCTCTACCATGCCGTGACAACATTGTTGGTGACCTTGCTTGCTACATCAAACTGTAGAACAAGTGGTATCTCTTGCCATATTCAGTGGTGGATTCTCACCACATGCAAGTTGGGAAATAGCACAACAATACATGTGACAAGTAGCAGTAGCCTCGAGAGGTCAACACTGGTTTTCAAGTGGCAACCTTAGACTTCCAAGAAACACATGGCTCAGACAATCGTAAGTCCTCTTTGGCCAGTGAGTCTCCTTTCATAGCCTCAGAAGGTGGTCTGCACATACCCTTCTTATATTGCAGGTCAAAGACCCCATAACCTCCCTGCTGGGAATGGATATCATAGTGCGATTGGCCAGGTGCAATGTGACACATGCATTCATCAGGGCAAAAAGGCACACATTGAGTTCAGAACGGAGAAAGATATGCCAAGTCAAGGTGCTAAGTCTAGCACAGGCAGGGAGGACCCTTTATCTCTTGGCAAGAAACTGCCCTAGGCCCCAGTCCCATTTCTGTGCTTTATAACTAGGGAAGGAAGACTGCATACTTGACTGCCTTACACATAAGGGTATTTAGAATTTCTATTTCAGTGTTGATAGAATCTGTACATGGGAACTCTTGTTAGGAAACAATGGCAGGTTCATATTTAAGATGGCAATCAAAAATCAATATTTTCTATAATATTGAAACTATTTAATTCATGTGTAGATTCTATTTAGGCTAGAACTTGTGTATTCATTCATATATATGTGTTATGAATAAAATGTAGACAATTAAATTGTTATTTAATTATTCTCTGTCATTGGAGAAAAACTGAACTTTATTAGAAAACTGGTATGTAAGAGAATTAATTGCTATGTGAATCATTTAAGTGGGTTTATTTTTAATTGTGATCTAAGTATCATAGATGATTATTTACATGTTGAGATAAAAATGTATGGCAATGTATGACAAATTAGTTTTGTAAATATATCCTCACAGATGTCACATGTGGATATGCATCTGAGGGGATCTTTTTGCTAGTTAAAATAGACTTGACATTTTCCTGAAGAAGTTCTCAAATATCAGGTACAAACCATAGAGAACTATCCATTTACACACTGTCCATTATCACACAACTATTTTATGTTGTCCAATCCATCTTTATGTTCATTGTTCCTGTATTCTATTCTTTGTCTTTAATAAAAAATGTTTTAAAGGAACTATAAGCTATTTGTTATATATATAGAATAAATTACATGTATGGAGTATTGCATCCAGATGAATTATTGTATTTCATTACAAGAACAATTTCTGGTTATTGAATCTGAACTTTTGTTCATTAGAATTATACAGTGTTAACCTTCTGAGTTGATTAAGTAATATTTTGAAATTATTTATAATTGTGAAACAGTTACAGATATAAGATAATCATATGTTCTATTATTGATGAGTGTATTCTCTGGTTTGACAATGCTATGGTAACTGTAATTGCATGGTTGCTGTTCATATTTTCTTATAAAACCCTAGATTACCAGATAAAGTTTGATGTATAAACTAAGTCTTTTTCCAGTATTGTTCATCTATAGAAGAAGTTTTAGGTAATCAGAAAATTATTCTGCTATCATCTACGTTCCTGGTCATATCCAAGTCTATTAATATTATATTTTTGCCACTCTGTTGACTGCTGGGGAATATATCACACAATAGCTTTAAGAGCATCATCATTCTCTCATGTAAACTAAGCGTTTTGTTAGTTGCCAAAGAGAACCTTTGCCAGGGATTCAACTATTTCTCACTGATGATTATTTCCTATACTTCTCCAATATGGCATGTAGTATGAGGATTATCTCTAGTTCATATACTAACATATTAAATTGCATTCAATAAAGCAACCAATAATACAATTCTAAATTTTATAATATTCAGGATAAATTTTCTTGTGGTTTTCTTTTTATCTTTTTTCTATTTTAATGATTTACCTTAAACTTAATTAACTTATTTGCACATGAGTTTAACATGAATTTGTAGTTGACTAACGGGAAAAACCCTATTTGTGTTTTGTATGGAGACTAGTGAGTGTTGTCATATCTTCAGCCTCTAACTTAATAAGTGTTCACGAGAGCCCTATGTTAGCTCTATAAACTTCTTTTCTTTCATCAAAACCATACTGACAGCATAGTTTAATCCAAGAACACTTAAAAATTAATTATTTAAGAAGTGCTTTGAGGTAACTAGGAGAAAGATTTATTATTTGTAGCTCTGTTGAATATAGTATACACTGTATTATTTAATACTTTCGAGCTTTCTGGTTTTTATGTATTATATACAACATCCAAGTATTCACTGTCTTGGGCAGATTGAAGTGGTTTTAGGGAGTGCTGGGTTAGAAGGCAAAAGAATACAGCAGCAGTCATTAAGTAAAGTCTGCTCCAATTTGTACATGTTATGACCATTCGTTCATTTTCCTTTAATGAATTTATATACCAAGAGGACACATTTCAAGAATAAGAATAATGCCTAATTAAAATTCTTTAGCTTCTGAGAAGTCTGATAAAAATAGAAAGGAGTAATTTCTCATTTCATCAACCAAAAGTTGCAAACATAATCTTCTAATAGAATTATCCAATTTTCATAATGATATCAAATTATACAACCCTGTGATAATAACTTTGAATCCAAATTATAAATGATATTTTTCATTTAATTTGTGGACATGCATAACTTCTATTGATAGGGCTAATGAACCTCAGTGTTGCTGTCAAAAAGTCTGATGATTATCTAATCTTCCCCTTTATAAGTCAGATTCTCTTTTATTCTATGTGTCTTCCAAATGTATTAATTCTTTTTTTTTCTTAATTCAGAATTTTTTTTAGAATATGCTCTACTATTGATGAAAGTCAACATTTCAAAGCACAAAGTGCTCTTTCTCAATATGTAGCTTTTTGGGTTTTATTCTTCAAAAAAAATTAAAGTTATGTTTAGTATGTACATTTTATATTCTTGCTTTGCTTTGCTTTTTCAGTGACTTAATATCTATATGTTTAAATTTCTTTATCTATTTTCAATATCTGACTATTTTTTCCTTAAACTCTTTTGTGTCTTTTTAGAAATTTATGTTTGTTTTAAATGTTCTTTAACTTTCTATTTGTCTTAATGCATTTTTTGTTGCATTCTTTTGTTTTCAGTGTTCTTTTTAAACTATTTGTCTTAATGCATTATTTTATTGTTGTACCTTTCAACGTTGGTACTCATTTCTTAAATATTTTTCTAATCTCTTCAATTATTTCTTGAGTTCTGAGATGTCAATTCTGAGTTTTCTATTTCTGATTTATGTTGCTGTTTCATGTCTTGTATTATTTTATTAATCTCTTTTAGTTTATTTTGAAATAGGAGGTTATAGTTATGTTCTGTTTTCTGCGTCTGTCTTTCTGGAATGTTCTCCTTGTCTGTACAGATATTATTCTATTCTTTATTCTCTTTATTATTATAATAACTTTGCATATGATTTTGTATTTATGCTGTTCTCTTTTTCAATTTTAGGTGAAATAATGTTTTCTGAACTTTTTAAGGGAGCAGAGTTCAACTAAACTTTTCTATCTTCTCAGAGCTCCTGCTGTGGATATTTTTTGTGCAGTATTCAACAATGTGGTAGATTGCTTTCTGTGAAATCCTGGTTATCTTCCCTTCCCCAGTGCTAGTCTGGACCTTCTCTCTTGTGGGAGGAAAGCCCTGCAAGAGCCTAGGCAAGGGTCTGAAGCCTCAGCATGTTCTCATATAAACATAGAATTAGAAAAGAATTAGCGATATAGTTACATAGTCATTCCTATATATAATCATAAAATAATCACACAGCTGTTCTTTGTAATCATAAATATATACCTATATAATCATATAATATTTAGTCTTACTAATAAGTCTCAGGTCAAGAAGTATAGGACTGAAGTGGCATTGGAAAAGAGGTGACCCTAAGGCAAGATGCTCTAAGCCCTCTGTCACACCCACATAAGGGATGCTGGAGGACACCTTGGCTGTGCGACAGTGTCAGTGCTGTGAAAGCACCTGCTGTTTAGCCAGCTAAGGAAGGAGACGTCCAAGATGGCCAAGACGTCTCCTTCCCCAGAGGAGTTAGGAGAAAACTCCGCTCCTCCAAGCTCTTGCGGTAGGCCTGACAGCTGTCAGAGAGGCCCGCAGACATATGGAACTTAACTGTCTCTATGTGATGCTGTGCTCCAGCGGTCACGTTCCATGTCTACTTTCAAGTTCTGCTTCTGCACCTGGTTCCTCTTTTTCTTAGAAGATAAGAATTAGTTCTAGTAACATAAATCTTAGTGACCTTGCGATTTCTTGAAAAGTATTAGAAAAGTGCTGATGCCTTGGGTTTTCTCCTAGCCTCGGCTTCTGCAAAGTCTTGGGCCCCCTATCTCCAAGACACGTAATTTACCTGACCCTATCACTGACCACCAAACTGTTTTGTTTTTCTTTGTGTCTGGTGTCTTTTATTTCCAGTTTCTTATCTTCACACCTGCAGAGAGGGACTCACGGGACCCTGTAGGGCTGGACCCTATAGTCTCTTATTCATCTGTTTCTCCTATCTTGTTGAACTTTTATTTCACTTGCAGCTGTTGCTGCCCCGAGTGGGGCCTTATCATAGGAGAAAGCTCTCTCAGTTCAGTTGAGAGTCTCCTGGCACTGATGTACTCTGTCACCTCTGGCCTCCTTACTGCCAGTGCCCGCTACTGACCCCTCATCCAAGCCCTCAAGTTTCAGATGCTTTCTCAGCAAATTCATCTTGGCTATGTTGTGGTCTGTTGATGTTTTGTCTGAAACTGCCCTTGTGACTTCCTTCTTCTTTCCCACAGACAGGTTTGACACCAATTGCTTGAAGTTTGGGGTTGAGAGGGATACCTTTTATTAAATTAAGTTTAGCCTCAAGCTGCCTCCTTTTATAGTTTAAGTTCAGACTCAAGGTCTCTTCATATATAGTGAACTGTAACCTAACCGGTGTGTAAACAAATCATAACCTACCCTTGTGACAATCACCGAGATGGCCAACTGTTCAAACTGTGTTCAAACAAGGCAAACACCAACCTGTACCACTCCAGCTGTATCTATACATCACTTTTTCTCTTGTGTCCATAAATCTACTTTGACCGTGTGCTGGAGTCTTTCTGAACTTACTCTGTTTGGAGAGGTTGACTTTTCTTTGCTCTGCCGAATTTAATTTGTTTAAGGTTTTTCTTTTCACGCTTTTCACTGCGTTTGGCTAAAAGTGAAGTTTGTGGACGTGTTTTGCTATACATTGCTCTGTCTGCTTTTCTGGGGAGATGTCTGTTGTCGTTTTAAACTTTCTATGTCTTCAGTTATTTTAAAAATTTATTAAATTCTAATATCCATAGAGAAATATGAACATAACATATAGCTTTAAATGTAGATTTATAAACTAAGCATGCGTTATCTGTGTTAATAGCACCCAGATAAAGAAATATAACACTTACATAAATTACCTCAATGCTGAGATAATTTTAGAGATATACACACATAAATATTTTCTGGATAATTTCAAAACATACAGTCAATTATTTTTTCTCAGAATTCCTCTTAGCAGATAATAGCTTAGGAAAAATTTATACCTACACTGAAACAGATTTAGTAGTTCAACTGAAAATACACAGAAAGACTTTCCTATGAATAGTTATGCTTTAATTCTGTATTTTTGCTTTACAATGTATATAAGTAATCTTCTTTTCTTCTAGGTAGATGATTTCAGTTTTGAAAACAGCATTTTGAATCTGAGATAATATTTAATATATTTGAATTGATTTAAATCTAATGGTGTTAAAAAAATTAGTGTCCAAGAAATTAAAAAGTTATTTTCTTTGAAAGAGGCTTAGTTTGCCTTTTTGAGAAGTTGTTTTCACTCCTTTTCTGTTTAAAGAGTCCTTTATTGTATTTCTCAATTATAATTTTTCGTTTGAATTTTGGGGAAGCAAGCAATGCCTTGATAATTTGGCTATATGAATTACAATAAGATGTGTTTTGTTTTCTTTCTTACAGCAAGACATTTTATGGTTGAAAAGTTGATATTTTCCAAAATAATTCTAAAAATTTTAGATCTGTGTCATTTTAACCTTTAACCTTTCCTAACCTCTCTCTGTGTGTTTTAGTCTTAATATGCAGTATTTAAATTATATCTTTGATAGGTCTATGTTCAGCGTCTAGTACTTCGTCTTTTATTGCCCTTGTATCCCTGCAGGGGTGGGATTCATCTTTTTCAATTTAGCAATTTTTTGAAATGCAGATATGATTCTTTATTTGCTTTAGCATGAGGCACAGGCTGGGGGTGGGTGGGCATGTAGACTGCAGACAGAGGCAATTAAAAAAAAAGATTTGCCTTTGAACAATGCACACCATAAAATGTCAACAAATCTAACCATATAATAATTTGAGTAGCATTGAATTCCAAATTCATTATTGTGTTATATAGGAAAGATAATTTTCCTTTTATTTTCCACCTTAAGGTTTTTCTGTTAAAAAAAAAAAAAAAATCAATCAGGTGTGGTGGCTCATGCCTGTAATTCCAGCACTTCAGGTGGCCAAGGCAGGAGGTTTCCTTGAGCCTAAGAATCTGAGACCAGCCTGAACAACATGGTGAGACCCCCATCTCTACAAAAATTTAACTGAGTATAGTGGTACTTGTCTTCAGTCCCAGGTACTGAGAAGGCTGAGGTGGGAGGATTCCTTGAGCCCAGGAGATAAAGGTTGCATTGAGCTGTGTTTGCACCACTGAACTCCAATCTGGGCAGCAGAGTGAGACCCTGTAGCAAGAAAAAAACAAACATAGCAAAATAAAACAACAACAACAACAACAAAAATGAAAAACAAAAACACTTGTTTTTATTTTCAAGATATGTAACCAATGATGTAACAGCTTAGAAAAGCTGAATTTGATGCCAAAATATTCTGATTAAAGGAAGTATTGTCTTTAACACACTTGCTAAAAATTTGGGAATATAAAGGAGCTATCACAGAAGAAAGAATTCAGAATTTAACAGTTCAAAAATGTTGTCAGAAGCTCCTGCAACAGAGATGACTAGTTGCAAACAAGCTTATTCCTTCTTCCTGGACAGGTAGACTTCATTTTCTTGATGACCTTTCAGTTTCTTGTGGCCATATAACTGAGTTCTACTTAATAGAATGTTAACAGGTGTGATATGCACTACCATCAATTTTGACCCAAACTAAAATATCTCTGGAAAGTTCTCCATGTTTTTTCTCCATCTGCTGGCTTAATGCACATTTGAAGTATACGTGTTCAAACTAAGTGTAGAAAGGATTTATCGAAGACAAATGAGAACAGGATATTTGGATCGCCCCTCTAGAAAATAACTGTCCGACAATCAGAAGCAGCTGTTCAGTACACCCATATAATTTTCTCCTGTGTTAACTAACTTCTGAGATAAAGAAAATTCCACTAATAAGCAGCTCTCTTACATGAGAAGTTTTCATATGAAATTAAACTCTCTCGAGGAGTGAAGGAAGATTAAAATTATCATGCTATTGGAAACATGTCTCAACTTGGAGATGTTAGTCCCTTGTTACTTGTTGAAATTGCAAATACTTTGCCATTTTCCCATTGTGTAAGGTTCCATTATTATATGGAAATACAGTAGAACCAAACTTTCCATATCAATTCTGTATTAAATTCTTGCTCTCTTTATGAAACAACTCATCTGTCTAGAATTGTTAGAATAGTCTTCTGTTTTTTTCTTCAAAAACCTAATATTTGCCAGTCTGAAAACAATGTAACAAGAACAATAGATTTTTGATAGAGTTAATCATGGCACATATATACTTAGCAAATTATATTTTTATGTTATCTTTCTTTTTGTATAAGAAGTTTTCTTTCCTGTCAAAAATTATTTTGAAAATGAGTTAAATTGTTTTAGATTCCACATGTAAGTGAAAACATGCATTATTTGTCTTTCTGTGTATGACTTGATTTAATTATTCTACATTGTATTTAATAATCATAATATTACTTGTACTCATATATTTATACAATTCTAAACTGTCAATTTTCAATAATTTTTTTATTTTAAAAGTTTTTTTATTGTAATTTAGATTCCGGGGTACATGTACAGATCATGCAGGATTGTTGCATAGGTACATACATGGCAAGGTGGTTTGCTGCCTTCATTCCCCCATCACCTGTACCTGGTATTTCTCCCCTCATTATCCCTCCCCACCCTCCCCACCAACCTGTCCCTCCCCTGGCCCCCTACTACTGACCGCAATGTGTGAAGCTCCCCTTCCTGTGTCCATGTGTTCTAATTGTTCAACACTCGCCTATGAGTGACAGCATACAATGTTTGGTTTTCTGTTCTTGTGTCAGTTTGCTGAGAATGATCGTTTCCAGATTCATCCATGTCCCTGTGGAGAACACAAACTCATTATTTTTTATGCTGCACACTATTCCATGGTGTATATGTGCCACATTTTCTTTATCTAGTCTATCAATGATGGATATTTGGGTTGGTTCCAGGTCTTTGCTATTGTAAACTGTGCTGCAATGAATATATGTTTAAACAATGCTCAATAACTCAGTACCTCAATACTGCATTTTTATATATAATTAAAACAAGCTTGACTTTTAAGATTCAATTCCCCTAAAGCCTTTCTATCTTTTGTGTATTTAACCCACTGATTTTTCAGATGGCTTTAGTATTGTCTTCTCCTACAAATGTGTGTGTGTTTTTAAAATATATACATATACACACACATACATTATATATATACATATATATGTGTGTATATATACACATACATTATATGTGTGTATATATATACATATATATATACACATATATATGTATATATAATGTACGTATATATATATACACGCACATATATACGTATATATAATGTATATACATATATATACACACATATATGTATATAATGTGTATTTATATATATACACACACATATCTATATGTGTGCATATAATGTATATATATATACACACACACATATACATATGTATGTATGTACTTGTGTTGGTTTTCTGATACTGCTATAACAGGTTATCACAAACTTAAAAGCTTAAACAATACTTTTTTTTCTTCTTTTACATTCTGAATGTCAGACATACAAAATCAATTTTAATAGGCTGAAATCAGGGTGTCAGCAAGGCTGGTTCTTTTCTGTCAGCTCTAGGGGAATGAAATGGTTTGAATGTTTGTTTCCTCCAAAACTCATATTGGAACTCCATCTACAATGTGGCAGAATTAAGAAGTGGAACTCCTAGGAGGTGATTGGGCTATAAGGGTTCTGTCCTCCTGAATGGATTTGGATTAATAGACTAATGAGTTATCATGGGAATGAGACTGATGGCTTTATAAGAAGAGGAAGAGAGATCTAAGCTAGCACGCTCAGCTCCTTTGCCATGGGATGCCCTGTCCTGCCTTGGGACTCTGTAGAGACCCCATCAGCAAACAGGGTCCCAACCAATGAGACCCCTCAAACTTGTACTTCTTGCCTTCCATAACTGTAAGAAATAAATATTCTTAAATTTTACTCAGTTTCAGGTATTCTGTTATAAGCAAAAGTAAATGAACTACGGCAGAAAGGATCTGTTTCTTTACCGTTTCCAGGTTCTAAAGGATTTCTTTATTTGTAACTTGTGGTTTCTCTCTTTGAAGCCAATGGTGTATTATCTTCAAATCTCTCTCTCTCTCTCTCTCACGCTGTCTCTCTTTCTCTCCTCTCTACTCTGCTGTCGCATCTTCATTACATCTTCTCTTCCTACTTCTTATAAGGACTCTTATGATTACATTGGTTACACGTAGATAGTCTAAGATAATCTCCCCACTTCAGGACTCTTGATCACATTTAGCAAATTCCTTTAGTCATGTAAGGTAACACATCTCCAGGTTCTGTGGGTTAGGATGCAGACCCACCTGGGGGAGCATTCTTCACCCTGCCCTAGCACTATATTTTTAAGAATTCCCAAGTGAATAATTATTTCTATTATATCTTCTTTGAGGATATTATTCTTTTGTCTTTGAAAATATGAATCTGAATCCCTTTTGCTTTTTGATCTTAAGATGTTTCTGATGTTAATAATTTTCAGAAGTTTTTTTCTTTGATTTACATGCTGTATTCTGTTATTTTCTTCATTGTTCTCTTCCTTTAAATGTGTTCTTTCTTAACAGAGTCTAGCTAGAACCCAATGTGAGAGCACTTCTTTAGTAAAATAATTTAACCAATTTCCACTGAATATGCCAACTAATGTGTTTGGTTTACGATTTCTCTTTTATGCTATATTTGTTACTTATTTTTGTGCTTTTCATCTTTTCTGCTAGTCCATTAGCCTAATTACTTTCTATTTACCTGTTACGGTTTCACATCTCCTGTTGGATGCACTGCTACAAATCCCTATTTACTAGTAGTTTTCTTCATATTTTACATTCTCATTTGTCCCCTGACTTACTAATCTCTACCTGTCTTCTTTATACTATTACTCCAACATAAATTGTTTGCAAAGTTACAAAATTGGGTTTCAGGGTTATTTTTTTTCATTTTACTTTGAGTATCCCCATTCTGCCTTTGTTTTATTTTATTTTTGACTGAATGCTTTCCTCAAACGACGTCCACAACATATTCATGGATGACATATTGACTAATTTCTTGTATATTCCACTATGTCTTCCTTTGCTTTCCCATATGTGTAATCGGGCTCATTTTAGATCACTGGATGAGAATAATATTTTTACCTCAAAGCCTCCACACTTTACTCTCCATCTCACATGAATCTGATCTTGTGATCAGATTAAATAAAATGATGCCCATTTAATTTTCTGTCTTCATGAAGTGAATTGTTCTCACTATCACAGACCTGTGCAGTACCTCTTTAAAGAGACTGTAAAATTTTACAAAACTATGTCTAGTTTGATGTATGTTTTTAATAATTGTATTTAATATTTTCTTTTTAAATCTAAAAATTGCTTTATGTAATCTCACAAACTTTTTAATAAATTGCTAATTTTTTCTGATTTACTTTTTCTCTCCTTTATCAGCATATATTATTAAATAAATAATTGAGGCATATATATATATATTAACTAATCTACTACAATTTATATTTCTTTGCCTATATATTACATTCTTATAAAATAATTCCATCACAGAGTAGATTAGTGATGTCCACAGTGGAATAGTTAAACCCCAGAATTCGTGCAGGACAGTTCTTGCAATGAGGAGAGAAAGTGTTCAGCATTTTAGTCACAGATAATAGGCAGTGTGCTGGACAGGACTTCTTCAGTATAGGGGGAGGAACAGTGGCACCTTCAACTTCTTTCTCACTTTTCCTATATTGCAACCTATTTCAGACCATATGTGTATATTGTACTTTCTCTTCTATCTTTTTGTTTACAATCTTATTTGCATCTTTCTTCTCCACAATGCTCTAACCACAGTAAGGATTGTCATTTTAACTCTCTGTGACTAAACTTTGCTTTAGAAAGCATAGATAATTTATGGCAAAAAGTTACTGCCCATGGAGGATGAACAGAAAATGTCAGCACTGTCCTCTGTCCTCCTTTGAAACAGAAAGGTTCAAGCCAAGATTTCTGACATCTGCTTGAAACTAATGCTGTGACTACTTAATCAAGATTAGCTTGAAAAATACACATCACATGTGTGGAAATCACAGGAGGAGCACATAAAATAAACTTAACTGTAGAAAATGCCTGTGACTCTTTCATGATGCAGATTCTTCTCTGTATTTAGTTCTCTATCTGTGCATTGTGCTAAGATTTTAACAATACAGTTTTTTTTTTAAAAAAAACTAAGAACTTAAAAAGGGAAAAATTGAAATGAACGTTAAAGGAAATACATCAAAATGCATTGTTGTTTCTGAGGGGCTTCCTTCATCGTAATGAAATAATCTCTGAAGCTGCCACTGGTGTCCCTTTCTGAGGGGCTTCCTTCATCGTAATGAAATAATCTCTGAAGCTGCCACTGGTGTCCCCCTTGGTCTACTGCTGTCATCAGGCAATATGAAGTGCTGCTTGGGTTTAAAACATCTCATTTTTGCTAGAGATCAATTTAGTTTTAGGGATTTCTACATAAGAGTTAATATATATGATAGCTATATATGTAATATATAACACATACATGTAATAATCAGCTCTCATGTATTTATGTAAGAGCTTCCACCATTAGAGCTTCTGATCTGAATTTTAAAAGCAAGTTTCTAAGGCAAAAGTCATGTATGTGTGGGTACCTTGAAAACATCACAAAAGCAAAGAGAGAAAGTAACGTAAAATGTGCAAAAACTAGATTGAATGCTCTTATGAGATTTAACATACTATACAAATGTTGGGAATTTGATGTATTTATCAAAATAAATTCCAAAGTTTCAATAAGAGTTTTTGGTCAGTACCTAATAATTCAAACAAAATGTTTTTATTCTTAACCCGACCAACATGTTTGGATATTGGACAAACTGTGAAGGAAGGGATAGCACCATATCACCAGATTTTATCTGACATAACTTTGCCACAGTTGGCTGTGTTTCTACTCTCTTCTTGAGAGATGGCCTTTGTCCACCCCAAGCTGCTACATAGCTTTTTGTCGGAGGAGAGTAAATGCCCAGAAATTGCTGCTCAAGAGAAAGAGTGCCTCCTAACTGGTTCATCACTTTACTTTGGTGTCCTAAAACAAGACCCTCATCACCACCAAACCCCACTTTTGGTTAATAAAACCAGTATTCTATTGTACGGCTTAGAAGTTAATATTTTATTTCTATAAATTTGAGATGAGTGCCTATAAATACCCACCATATGGAAGAACTCAGATCAGAACCCATTCATTTCAAGAAAAGAATCATCACATTATGAGACAGGGACGTAAGAGGCTCTGTTCTACTTGACAATCACTGAAGAAGTGAATGCTCCTTCCGGTTCCACTGACTGGAACTCATCCCTCACCCCAGGAAAGCAAAAGACCTGCCTCACTTGCTGATGTTAGTCATCACACTCTTCAAGCCCGAGCCCTGTTAATTTACAAGATACATTGGGAGCTTTGACACATTGTGCTTAAAAGTTTAATTTTCTCCAAAAAAAAAAAAAAAAAAAAAATCCATTTTGTTGAAAACTAAATATAATAGTTGTTGCTGTTAAATTATTCTGTTTTCCTGCCAATCCTTTCTCTTTATATGTCAGTTTCTAATGTTTTGTAAAAATTCATACATTATTATAAACAAAGAAATATAAGGAAAACTGTTACTATTTAACATAACATGATGTGAGAAACAAGCCATATGCTGAATACATCGCGATATTGCTTATATTTAAAAGACTTTCCAATGGCCTATTCATAAGAACATTTAAATTAGTCATTTAAAATTTTCCAACAAATGCTATTTGTGTATGCTCTGAGCTCTGAATTAATTAAAACAACATTTACAGTCTACTTGGAAAAGTGTATATGCAAATTATTGATGTAAAATAAAATAAGGTCAATATTACTATCATGCCTCCAATTTATACATTTTGATTCAGTTTTTTTTGTGTGTGTGATCACTGAAATTAGTATTTCTGGATTCTTTCTTAAAAACAAATCAAATGCAGCAAACAAAGCAACCAGTACACACACACTCACACACACAGACACACACACACTACACACACACAAAATTCTGGTAATGCTGCATTAATCAGTGTGACATTTAACAAGTTATCTAACCATTTTATTAGGTGCCTTTATTTCTTCATTCATGAAGTAAGCATTGTAAGAATGCATAAAACACAGGAAGCAATACCTAACACACCAGCAATGCTTAACGAATGATAGTTATTGCTATGTTTATCATTATTTTAAAAGATAATGTTTACCAACATTTAATTTTGTCAATAACTTCCTCACAATGCAAAACAAAATTTTTGTCACTAGACTATTAAAAAGCGACTGTAGAAGAACAAGAAATTGAAACCCTAAAAGAATATTGTGTTTGTGTATTACACAACATTTATTAATCTATTTTGGACATTTAAGTGAAGAAATATTTTCTCACAATAGTTATTGCCTTCATAATATATTAATAAGTCCCTCTGAAGTATTTTGGGAATGCAAGAGAGATTTTGTAGCTCAAAGGGCAACAAATCCTAGATCAGAAGAAATAGACGATTCTAATCATTCTAGCAATCTGTGAAGGCAGGTATAGAAAGAATAAATGCAGTCTTCTGATGTTTCATTTATATTTCAACTGAAAGCCAATAGAAACATTCAGAAAAAGTTGATGGCAATTAATTTTGTGTCTTTCTTCTTTATGTTTCTCATCTGATTAATAAGACCATTGGATGTGAACATTACTCAAGTGCTTGCAGTTTGAAAATCAGTCTTGATAACCCAAACCTACAAATAATTTAAGATCTTTTTTTTTCTATTACTATCACAACAAATTACCACAAATTTGGTGGTTTTGACACTACAAATTTAGTATCTCACAGTTCTAGAGGTCAGAAATTCTTAAATCAAGTTACCCCTGAGAAGCAGGGGGCTGATAACTTGACATAAGAATTTCTGACCTCTAGAATGGCTTCTTCTGGAGGCTCTAGGGGAGAAGCCATTCCTGTGTCTTTTCTGGTTTCCAGAGGCTGCTGGAATTCTTGGCTGTGGCTCAATTTATCTTCAAAACCATCAGTTGCTGGTAGTATTTCTCACATCGAATTACACTGACAATTTCTTTTGTTTTCCTCTTCCACTTTTGAAGATTCCTGAATAATCCAGGATAATTCCTTTATTTTAAAGTGAGATTATTAAAAAAATTCATCTGTTACCATAATTCCTCTTTGCTGTGTAATGCAACATATTTACAGATTTTGGAGACTGTAATATGGACTTCTTTTGGAGACCATTATTCTGCCTACCAGAAGCTTTAAGATTAAAAATAAAATCCTTTAACAAACTGTTTCATTTATTTATTTTGTAAATCACACAGATTAACAACTCTAATATTTAGTTTTTGAATGTATAATATAGCAATAATAACTTTATAATAGTTTTGGTATTGTGAAGTTAAGTGGAAGTTTCAGAAGCATTTAAGCCAGAGTGACTTCATCTCGTATAGGGGCTGGATAAGATAAGGAGAGACCTACTGGGCTACATTCTGAGGAGGTCGGGCATTCTAAGTCACAAGATGAGATAGGATGTTGGCACAAAATACAGGTCACAAAGACTTTGCTGAGAAAACAAGCTGTGGTAAAGAAGCCAGCTGAAACCCACCAAAACCAAGATTGCAATGAAAGTGACCTCTGGTGGTCCACATTGCTCATTATATGCTAATTATAATGCATTAGCATGATGAAAGACACTCCTGCCAATGCTATGCCAGTTTACAAATGCTACGTCAACCTAAAAAATCACCCTATTTGGTGTACAAAGAAGAGGAATTCTCAGTTCTAAAAATTACCTACCCCTTTCCCTGAAAACTCATGAATAATCCACTCCTTGTTTATCATATAATCAGAAAATAACTATAAATATTGTTAGTCAAGCAGCCCATGTCTCTGCTTTGCCTGTGGAGCAGGCATTCTTCATTCCTTTACTTTCTTAATAAACCTGCTCTTACTTTACTCTAAGGATTTGCCTCAGATACTTAAACAAGATACAAGAAACCTCTTTTGGGGTCTAAATAATGACTCCTTTCTGGTAACAGAAGCACTTTTGTATATTAATAAATTGCCAGGCACACAATGCTCAATATTTAAGTAAACACTCAAAGAGTTGACACTATAATAATAAGTCATAGTAATTGTATCTTAATTTGTATAAGTTTTCAGGTTTTTGTCATCATGGCACAAAAAACAGATCATATAGCTTTACAAGCACCTAAAAAGCAAGACCCTGCCCTTAATAATCTTAAAAAATAAGTGGATTTCTATAGTCTACAGATAGGATATGCAATACAGATGTTTCATACCCATTGAATTATTTATTCTTGAAATAATCTTTTTTTTTTTTTTTTTTTTTTTTTTTTTTTTTTTTTTTGAGACGGAGTTTCACTCTTGTTACCCAGGCTGGAGTGCAATGGTGTGATCTTGGCTCACCGCAACCTCTGCCTCCTGGGTTCAGGCAATTCTCCTGCCTTAGTCTCCTGAGTAGCTGGGATTACAGGTACACGCCACCATGCCCAGCTAAGTTTTTGTATCTTTAGTAGAGACGGGGTTTCACCATGTTGACCAGGATGGTCTCGCTCTCTTGACCTCGTGATCCACCCACCTCGGCCTCCCAAAGTGCTGGGATTACAGGCTTGAGCCACCGCGCCCGGCCGAAATAATCTTTTGTTTCTTAAGACTCAGATATACTCTGAAAATTTGGTTTATAAATAAATATTAAAGATGTTTGTGTCTATTAAAAATCTGATTTCCACTTTTATACATTCCTATTATGTAGATTTGAAGGTTAACTATAGTTACAAAAACAGAAGTGGGCCAATAATCTTGGGAGGGAAGTTAATTTCAGTGTTCTAGACTTAACAGAAAAGGTGGGCGTAAGAAAAATATTTGAAAGAATGTGCTTAGTAGAGGCTGATTAAGATGCCATTTTCAGCATAGGATGAATCCTGGAAGTATAAGGAGTGGCAGAGGGAAGAAAAGGTGCTTGTCAGGATGCACATCTTGTGGCATTCAAGACTGTGTGTGGGATGAACTTGAGCTGGGAATGTAGACAGTTCAAAGCCAGCAGATGAATGCGAGCTTAAAAACCTTGGGTTATAATTTTGTGAAATATTTTCAGACTAGAAGGGAGATTTAAAAATGAGCTGACATGATTAAGGTCTTGGAACAGTAAAATTTTAAGTAGTAGAGATTTCAAAGTGTTCAAAGAAGGACCAGAGACATTTTACTGAGCCAAACAATGACATTCTGAAAGAGAATAAAATGAAATCATAATTCATTTTGGAATCTCACTGCAAAAAGTGTTAGCAAAAAGTTGAGAAGTCTGTACGTGAAATAAGGAAACCTAAATCATTTTCATGACTGGAAAAACTTTTTAATATAGAATAAAAGAAGAGAAACTATAGTAAAAATGTGGACAGTAAATGGAAAGTATTCAGAAGACAATATAGAACAGATGACATCTTTAGAAGAAAAACTCCTAGATATTTGTTAAAATAGGTAATAATTCCTAATGATAATAAAAGTCAATGTTCATTGAATGCTCAGTGTGTATGTATTACATACTAAACTATGTGTTTAGACTATATTAACTTATTTTCTCTTTTTGGAGACTGAGTCTCGTTCAGTCACCTAGGTTGGAGTGCAATGGTGCGATCTTGATAATCGCAACCTCCACCTCCCAGGTTCAAAGGATTCTCATGCCTCAGCCTCTCAAGTAGCTGGGATTACAGGCACCTGCCACCATACCCAGCTAATTTTTGTATTTTTTTGTAGAGACAGAGTTTCACCCTGTTGGTCAGACTGGTCTCAGACTCCTGACCTCAGGCCTTCCTAGGCCTCCCAAAGTGCTGGGCTGACAGGCATGAGCCACTGCACCTGGCCAATTTTTGCTCATATTATAACCTATCAGATGTTGTTATCCCCACTGTAAAAGTGAGACGCTTGAGGCAAAAAGATACAAAGTAATTTTCCCACAGATGCTCAGCTGACATTAGCAAAGCTGGGCTTTGACTGCTGGCACACTGGCTTCAAACCATGAAATAGTTGCCTCTGTTGTTAAAAAAAGTAAGACTATTTCTCATTAATAAACACAATTAATGCAATTTAATAAAAAAATTATGATGTTTCAGCCTTGCTAAAGACCCAAATAAATCACTGTACTTACTTTTATAATCATGCAACAAATCAAGTCTTATTTTATCAGTTTTAAGATCAGAAACTGAGGCTTATACATGCAGCATAATTTGAAAAAAAGAAAAATAAAATATGATTACTGACCCTCTAAGACCTTGGAAGCCTCCTTCCTAGAAGGTGATTAGCACTACTTAAATGAAATGGACACATAAACACAAAATGGGATAAACACTGTTAAGGAAAGTTACAATGTCAAGGAATGAAATAATGGGAAAGACTTAGGTGAAAATTTAGGAATATATTCTCTGTGGAAATTTTTGTTTAGGCTTGACAGATGAATAACATAACTATGAGGCACATAGCAGGAAAAGAGTTTATTTATTTGGAGGAAACAAAAGGAGCAAGGAAAGAACAAGTAGAGTGTCATTACTGTGTGGAAAAAGATGAAGCGTTGAATGAGAATGAAATAATTAAGACGTGGCTTGACAAATTAAGGAGTTTGGATTTTATATAAGTTTAAGTGTTGCAGATCTGATGTGCAATTTATTAAATTTAATCTTCCTACTAGAGGAGAAGACTTTGACAGCAATCCTTGAAGGTGAAAGAATAATTTGCTAGGTTAGGAGTGGTTGGGTCAGGTGGAAATAAGCATGTTTGGAGATACAGTAGACACATGGCTGATAGATTGTGTATAGGCAATGTTTGTTTTGATTAAAAATCTGATTTCCACTTGAATACATTCCTATTATGTAGATTTGAAGGTTAACTATAGCTACAAAAAGAGAAGTGAGCCAATAATTTTGGAAGGGAAGTTTACTTCAGTATTCTAGACTTAATAGAAAAGGTGGGTGTAAGAAAAAGATTTAAATAACGAGAATGATCCTCACTGTTCTGATCCACGCAATTATCTTGATTTTCAGTTCTGAGCATGCATTACAAGCCTGAAATTCATAGGAGAGGTAGCAGTCAAACAGAATGTACGAATTTGGGGCATGGTGTTTAAAGCTGTAGGAAAGAAGTTTATTTACACAGAGTTTGTAGAATGGAAAGTTAAAAAAAACTGGTTGAAACATGATAGACATTAAAAGTTAGACATCAGATGACCAGGAAGGAGTGAAATGAGACAGAAGAGGAAAAAAGCCAAAGTATGGAAGGAATATAAGGAAAGTGAAATGTCACTAAGTGAAGACACTATGAATGCATGGCAGAGGCAGGAGTCAGCATCTCTAAAGATTCAGGAAGTTCTGAGGGATGTGGAGGAAGAGAGTTCTAAATGATACTTGCTGTATTTGTGAAGCTGGTTCTCAATGGTGACCATAGCAAAAACAATCTGTGGGTGATGGATGGGAAAAAATTATATGATGGGAAACTGAACAGTGAAATTAAAGTGCAATTTTGTGACAGCACACACAGACATTGTTCTAGAAAGCCTACCTATAAAAGTGGCAAAGATATAGGTTCATAAAAGAAGATGGGAAAGCAGACATGTGATGCTTTCCTCTGTCTCAGACAGGAAAAAACTGTTAGGCAGGGAAAAGGAGACAATTAGAAATTTGAGCTTCAGAGATTCAGTCTTCCCCAGCAAGGCGTGTTCCTCTGTGCCTGTGTCTGCCCTGTATCTCTTGAACCTTAGTGCCTTGGATAAAATATTTCTGATTTCTGTGAGTTTTCCTTGACCATTCAGTCCTATGTGTTACATAGAGAGGCAAATTAGGGCTCAGAGAAGTTAACAATGGTGCTTAAGGTAGACAGGTCATAACATGATTGAAATAGGATTTAAATCTAAGATTTTCTAAATATAAAACCTGTGATATTAATGAATACTGTGCAGTCTTTACCAATAGCCCAAAAGAAATGAAAAGTAATAATGGCATATTTCTTACTTGTTTTGAATATGTAACTAGCCCTTTTCCAGCAGAATTTGTAGGAGTTGCATTTTAAATACATAAAATATGAAAGACAGAGCTTGTAACTAATATAAATAAGCTCAGAATAAGATAAAACATAATTTTTATTAATTGAAATGTATTTGTTTCCAGAGATTCTGATCATATGGTATTTTAGTTAAAAAAGAACAACTGAGGGCTACATATCACAAATATTTGATTTAATGTGTATCACTAAAACTGTTTTAACTTCAAAATTAAAAAAATACTTAAATTTGATGGAAATTCATAGTCTGAACAGGCAAAGGCAGCCTAGATAATACTCAAAGCGTGGCAAGTTGCATTTCTCATAATGCTCTGTGAAAATCTTATACATTACACAAACCTGATACTTGCTTGTCAAATAAAAAAGTCCCAGTGTGAAAGAAAATGGGGCAGAAAAAAAAAATTTGAGTTGTGTAATCTTAAGCTGAAAGACAATCTATCATAAATTTCTTGTAGATATAAAATGAAATGAATGTATTGGCAGTGATAAAGGTAAAAGATAATATTAATTAGCTTATTTTAAAAGCATAAAGTAATATTATGAGATATCTAAATATAGAGAAAATACCAAACAATTATCTGCTTCATTAAACAAGAAAGTGCTTATTGGTAAAGGATGATAGAGTTCCTGGGGAAACAATTAAGAATGAAGAAAAGTGGCTGGGCATAGGGGCTCAGGCCTATAGTCCCAGCACTTTGGGAGGCTGAGGTGGGTGGATCCCTGAGGTCAGGAGTTCAAGACCAGCCTGGCCAACATGGTGAAACACTGTCTTTACTAAAAATAGAAAAATTAGATGGGTGCGGTGGCAGGCACCTGTAATCCCAACTACTCAGGAGGCTGAGGCACAAGAATTGCTTGAATCCAGGAGGGGGAGGCTGCAGTGAGTCAAGATTGAGCCACTGTACTCCAACCTGGGCAACACAATGAGACTCTGTCAGAAAGAAGGAGAAGGAGGAGGAGGAAGAAGAAGAGTAAGGAAGTAAGGGCAGTAAATCCTAAGACTGAATCCCTCAAAGTTACAATTCTTAGAGGGGCCTACTACAATGGCTCAGGCCTGTAATCCCAGTGCATTGGAAGGCCAGGGATTGCTTCAAAATCAGCCTGTGCGACATGGAGAGACCTTGTCTTTACAAAACCTACAAAATTAGCCGGGCATTCTGTTGCATATGTGTAGTCCCAGCTATGTGGTAGGCTGTGGTGGGAGGATCCTTGGGCACAGGAATTGGAGACTGTGGTGAGGTATGATCACACCACTGCAGTCAAGCCTGGGCAACAGAGTGAGACCTGTCTCTTAAAAAATAAAAAAGTCTTGGAGAGGGTGGCGATTAACTTACTGGTCTCCCATGATGCCTTTCTTCATACTGTGTATTTTGTTGTTATTTTTTATTTTGTCTGGCCTTCCCAATGAGTTTTATTGTTCAGCTACTTTGTGAAACCTATATAAATGCAAGTTTAGAATTGTTATAAATTTTAAAATAGTCTATTCAAATCTTAATAGGTAGAATTCTACATATTATTATGACCATTTGTGGTACTTTATGAATGGCCTTTGACTGTTTTATTCCAGTTCTTCACACTAAATACTTGAAACAGTATTATCTTTTATTTTTAATTTCAGTTATTTTATTCACAAGCTGTCCTTTTATTCTCCTTACACACTTAAACATTTTCTATGCCTTTCACTGAATTTTTTGTTCTTTATTTCCCTTTTCTTTCTTTGTATAGATACAAGGGGTACCTGCACAGGTTTGTTACAGGTCTATGCCATCATGTATATTGCATAATGGTGAGATTTGGGCTTCTAGTGGACCCATCGCTGATCAGGCAATCCAGCTTACTCTCTCTTCAACCATAATGTCTCCCATGGACTCTCTGCTGAATTTCAGCAGTGTCTCACAAAAGGTATGTTCAGAGTGTGAAGATTTACTGGATATTCTGTTTCCTCTCCATGGAAGAGTAGCATTCTAGCTACATCTAATCAGCCTTCTTAAGCCTGGAAATTATTGACTTCATTTATGTACTATTGTTTTCTGTCAGTAAAATTACATACAGTAGCAAATCTACTTTTAAGTGTTTGGTATACATGACCCTCTAAGAAAAGAACTCTAAAAGTACGTTTTCAGCCCAGTATTTTAATTTGTGAGATGTAAATAAGAATCACCTGTTATGATTTCCTTCACATGAATTTTTATATTACACAAAGCTCATCGGTGGAAACACTTTCAACTCAATTTTTGTTTGTGGCATAATTCTTATTTTAAAGCAATGCATTCAACCTAAAGCTTCAAAAATGATCACTGCAAATTAGCTTTGTGGCAAAGAGCCACATGTTGACAGGCGACAGAAGAGAACACTGGGTTGTCGAGGTAAATGCTTTCCAAAAGCTGAATAAGTGAGCAGAACACAATGTGGGTTTAAGAAATCTTTCAAGAGCTCAGAAGCACCCCTTTGAGGGCAGTGAAATGTAGTCATAGGCAGAAGAAAGCTACAAAGCACCACAGTGTGCAAACAATTAGAAACATATTCTGTCCGAAGAGAAGCAAGGTGTTGCCCACAAGGCAATACAGCTGCAGATAATGGAATCCACCCCAGGAATGACTGAGACAAAACAGCACAGATTCATATCATAATACTTTCAGATACATACACATCCTTTTAGAAAATGGCACTATTAGCCACCGCATCTTTGGCTAACAGCATCAAACATCACATAGAAAATGAAAATTTTTAAAGCAAAAACTAAAATCTTATCTACATTGTAATGCTTTATATTTATCCATGGAGAAGTGTGGGCTATATATTTGCTGCTTATATTATTTCCTGCCTTTCTATAATTACACCTCGGCATTCATATTCTGGGCTTCTGATTTTAATACCTTCAAAGTCAATCAGATTCGTAGATTTCAAAATGTCTGCACACAATCATTAAACTACTTATATTTTCAGATCATAATTTTATTTTAAAATTGTGCATTCAATTTAGCTACAGAAATGATTGGAAGCAATATAAAATTAAATGGCTCAATGTAACACTCTGTAATGTAAACATGGAGGAAAAAAGGGTAACTTTGAAAAAAAAGACTAAGATGTTACAATAAATTACAGAGTGCATTAACATTAACAGAGCACATTACAAATCCTGGGTTAGTAAGTTGTAACTCTTATTAGAGATACTAGAAAGAAACTCTGGACAGAAAACCTGCCCCATAGAGTCTAAAACTCCCCAAACTCCTCTGAACAGCAAGTTGTAAACTATTATTTTAGTAGAATTCCATTTATCATTCAAATTAGCTTCAAAAACCTATTATGGAGCTTGTCTTCTTAAATAAAATTATGACGGTGACAGTTACTCAAAATTCAGTTTTCAGAATGCCTTTCTCCTTGCTAAAAGTTGAATTATATTACCTGATTCTAAGTATTTCTAAATATTTAATCTAGTATTTTACAAAACTGACATACAAATTTTAATTTATCTTTAGTCATATTCATTGTTATGAAAAAATTATGTATATAAAGCCAAACAAGTTAAACTTTGAAAACATTAAAATAGTTATTTTAATACATTAGATTATATAAAGAACTACCATTCCTACTTCCTATCATCAAACCTACATGTGTAAAGCAAATCAGAACAACTTCAATGAAGTTAATTCTATGGATTCCTATATTCACTTTTAAAGATAAAGACTCCCAAAAGCAACACTGAAATACATATTTTAATCCCTATCATAGCCCAACCTCAAAAGGTGTCCAAATTGATCATGACTTTATAATACTTTTACTGTCTCAACTTGGCTGTCAGTACACTTACAGTTTTGATTTTACTGCTTCATAACTAGTCACTCCTGTTCTCTTTGCATGTTCTTTATCTTCCTTTTTGCTCCTTACCATTGGGATATCCTAGGGCTCAACCTTTGGTGCTCATTTCTTTTTTCTGTACACTCACTTTTTGCTAATGTCATTTACTTTCATGGTCTTAAATTGTGGTGTTAAGTCAATGATACCCTCTATCACCACTCGTATTCAATATAGTATTGGAAGTTCTAGCCAGAGCAATTAGGCAAGAATAAAAAAAGGGCATTCAATTAGGAAAAGAGGAAGTCAAATTGTCTCTATCTGCAGACAACATGATTGTATGTTTAGAAGACCCTTTCATCTCAGCCCCAAATCTCCTTAAGCTGATAAGCAACTTCAGCAAAGTCTCAGGATACAAAATCAGTGTGCAGAAATCACAAGCATTTCTATACACCAATAACAGACTAACAGAGAGCCAAATCATGAGCGAACTCCCATTCACAATTGTGACAAAGAGAGTAAAATACCTAGGAATACAGCTAACAAAGGATGTAAAGGAACTCTTCAAGGAGAACCACAAACCACTGCTCAAGGAAATAAGAGATGACACAAACAAATGGAGAAACATTCCACGCTCATGGTTAGGAAGAATCAATATTGTGAAAATGGCCAAACTGCCCAAAGTAATTTATAGATTCAATGCTATTCCCATCAAGCTACTAATGACCTTCTTCACAGAACTGGAAAAAACACCTTAAATTTCATATGGAACCAAAGGAAAGCCCGCATAGCCAAGTCAATTCTAAGCAAAAAGATCAAAGCTGGAGGCATCATGCTATCTAACTTCAAACTATACTACAAAGATACAGTAATCAAAACAGCATGGTACTGGTACCAAAACAGAGATATAGACCAATGGAACAGAACAGAGGACTTGGAGGCAATGCCACACATCTACAATCATCTGATCTTTGACAAACATGACAAAAACAAGCAATGGGGAAAGGATTCCCTGTTTAATAAATGGTGTTGGGAAAACTGGCTAGCAGTATGCAGAAAGCAGAAACTGGACCCCTTCCTGACACCTTACACTAAAATTAACTCCAGATGGATTAAAGACTTAAACATAAGACCTAACACCATAAAAACACTAAAACATATTTCATTGACATAAAAAATAGCACATATTCACAGTCAAATAGCTCCATATCTTATTCTATAAAATCCAAGAAATCTAATGGACTTAATTCATTTCTTCTCTACTCCTTCCTCTTCAGTTCAAACTGACACTTTTCCTGCTGGGGTTGCTGATTAAATCCATGGATAAACCTGTATTAATTTCTGTATCAAATGGACACCAGGAAACACACTTATGTGTTTTCTTTTTAAAAATATGAATAGGCTAATAATTTTCCAATTTTTTTTTTTTTGACACAGTCTTGCTCTGTTGCCCAGGCTAGAGTTCAGTGGCACAATCTCAGCTCACTGCAACCTCAGCTGGGATTACAGACACCCACCATCATTCCTGGGCAATTTGTTTGTTTGTTTGTCTTTTGTATTTTTAGTAGAGACAGGGTTTTCCCATTTTAGCCAGCTGGTCTTGAGCTCCTGACCTCAGATGATCCACCAGCCTGCCTCAGCCTCCCAAAGTGTTGGGATTAGAGGTGTGAACCACTGTGCCCAGCCCAAATCTTCACATTGTGCTACCTCTTCACTTAATATATTAGTTTATTCTCACATTGCTAAAAAGAACTACCTGAGAATGGGTAATTCATAAACCTCTTTATGAAGAAAACATGTTTAATTGACTCAGAGTTTCACAGGCCTAACTAGAAGCATTACTAGCAGATCTCCAGAAACCAACAATCATGGAGGAAGGTGAAGGGGAAGCAAGAATATTTTTAAATGGCAGCAGGAGAGAGAGAGAGCTAAGAAGAAAGTGTCACGCACTTTTAAATCATCAGATTTTGTGTTAACTTACTGTCATGAAAGCAGAAAGGGGGAAATCTACCCCCATGATCCAGTCGTCTCTCACAAGGTCCCTCCTCCAATTAAATATGATAATTGGGTGGGGACATAAATTAAAACAATATCATTTAGCCACTGGTCCCTCCCAAATCTTAAGTCATTCTCAAATTGCAAAATACAATGATCTCTTCCTAACAGTCTCCCAAAGTCTTAACTCATTTTAGCACTAACTCAAAAGTAGATAGCCCAAAGTCTCAACTGAGACAAGGTAAGTCTTTTTTTGCCTATGAGCCTGTAAAATAAAAAACAAGTCATTTACTTCCAAGGTACAATGTACGTACAGGCATTGGATAAATGGTCCCATTCCAAATAGGAGAAATTGGCCAAAACAAAGGGGCTACAGGCTTCATGCAAGTCTGAAACCCAGCAGGGCATTCATTAAATCTTAAAGTTCTAAAATAATTTCCTTTGACTCCATTTCTCAGATCCAGAACATGCTGATGCAAGAGTGGGCTCCCAGTGCCTTGGTTAGGTCTGCACCTGCGGCTTTGGAGGGTACAGTCCCTGGGGCTGCTTTTTCAGGCTGATGTTAATTGACTGCAGCTTTTCCAGCCACATGGTGCAAGCTGTTGGTGGATCTATGATTCTGGGGTCTGAGGACAATGGCATTTTTTTTCACAGTTCCACTGGTCAATGTGCCAGTGGGGACTCTGTGAGGAGGCTTCAACCCCACATTTCCCTTCCACATTTTCCTAATAGAGAGTTTCCATGAGGGGTCCACCCCTGGAGCAGAATTCTGCCTGGACATCCAGGAATTTTCATACATCCTATGAAATCTAGGTGGAGGTTTCCAAAGGTCATTTCTTGCCTTCTGCACACCTGCAGGCCCAATATTATGTGGAATCAGCCAAGGCTTGAGGCTTGCATCCTCTAAAGCCACTGCTTGAAATGTACCTTGGCTCATTTTACCCATGGATATAACTGGAGCAGCTAGAAGGCAACATGCCATGTTCTGAGGCTGCACAGAGCAGTGAGGCCCCATAAACTATTTTTAATTCCTGGGCCCTGGGGCCTGTAATGGGAGCAACTGCCACAAAGATCTCTAATATGCTCCATAGGCATTTTTCCCATTGTCTTGGCTCTTAACATTTGGTTTCTTGTTACATTTGCAAATTTCTGCAGCAGGATTGAATTTCAACCCAGAAAGTGAGTTTCTCTTTTCCACCACATAGTCCATCTACAAGTTTTCAAACTTTTATGCTCTGCTTCCCTTTTAAATATGTGTTGCAGTTTTAGACCATCTTTTTTTACACATATGAGTATATATGTTTAGAAGCAGCCAGTAAATTTTTCAAACACTTTGCTGTTTAGAAATTTCTTTCACACGATATTCTAAATCATCTCCCTTAAGTTTAAAGTTTTGGAGATCTCTAGGGAAAGGGCAAAATGCCATCAGTCTCTTTGCTAAAACATGGCAAGAGTAAGATTTACTCCAGTTCCCAATTCATTCTGCATCTCCATCTGAGACCATTTTGGCCTGTGCATCATTGTCCATTTTGCTATCAGCATTTTGGTTAAAACCATTTCACAAGTTTCTAGGAAGTTCAAAACTTTCCCACATCTTCCTGTTTTCTTCTGAGCTCTCCAAACTGTTCCAATCACTGCCCATTACCCAGTTCCAAAGTTACTTCTACATTTTCAGGTATCTTTACACAGTAGCACCCCACTCTTGATACTGATTTTCTGTATTACTCTTTTCTCACATTGTTATAAAGAACTATCTGAGACTGGGAAATTTATAAAGAATAGAGGCTTCACTGACTCAGGGTTCCACAGAATTTAGAGGAAGCAAGGCTGGGAGGCCTCAGAAAACTTACAATTATGATGGAAGGGTAAGCAAGCATATCTTACCATGGTAGATGTAGCAGGAGAGGTGGGTGTGAGATGCCACACACTTTTTTTGTTTTTACTTTAAGTTCTGAGGTACATTTATAGAACATGCAGGTTTGTTACATAGGTATATATGTGCCATGGTGGTTTGCTGTACTTATCAAGGCCATCCTCTAGATTTTAAGCCCCATTTGCATTAGATATTTGATCTAATGCTCTCTCTCCCCTTCCTCCACACCTTGGTGTGTGATGTTCCCCTCCATGTGTCCTTGTGTTCTCATTGTTCAACTCCCAATTATGAGTGATAACATGCAGTGTTTGGTTTACTCTTCCTGTGTTAATTTAACACTTTCAGCAATCATATCTCATGAGAACTTACTCATCATCATGAAAAAAGCAAGGGAAAATCCACCCCCATGATCCAATCACTTTCCACAATGACTCTCCTCTAATTTATCATGAGATTTGGGCAGGGACACAAATCCCAACCATATCACTTAACAATTCCATCTTTGTCATTTCTCTCTTCTCAGATTTTACTATAAGCAGTAAGGAGGAGCTAAATTGCACATTCAGAACTTGCTTAGAAATCTCTTCGGCTAAATATGTAATTTTTTCACTTACAAGTTTTACTTTCCATAAAACACCAGAACTTAAACACGAAGAAATACTTTGCCACATTATAAGAAAGATTACCTTCCCTCCAGTTCCCAATAACATGTTCCTCATTTCCATCTGAGACAGACATCAACAGAATAGCATTTATTGTCCATATTTCTACCAACATTCTAATAATCTCCACTTAGGAATTCTATAAAAAGATTGAAACTTTCTTTAAGTCTTCTCCTTTTTTTCGGGGTTCTTACCAAAATCAGCTATAATGGTACATTCATAACAATGTAGGACTGTTTAAGCATGCACCTTTTATTAGTCAGGTTTCTCCATAGAATCAGAATTAACAGGATATAGATGGTGATAACAGTTAGATAAGAAGTGATTTATTGTGGGAATCAGCTCACATGATTATGGAGGTCAAAAAGTTTTATAATATGCCACCTGCAAGCTGAAGAAACACAGAAGCTTGTGGCATAGCTTAGTTCAAGTCCAAAGGCCTGAGAACTAGAGAAGATAATGGTATAATGTTCAGTCTGAGGCCAAACACCTGGGGTAGGATAGGCAGGAGTTGGGGTAGTGCTAGTCCAAATTCTGGTGTTCAAAAGCTGGAGAACCTAGAGTTCTGATGTCAAACAAAGAAAAGATGAGTGTCCCAGCTTCAGAATAGGGAATGGATTTGCCTTTTCTATATCTTTTGGTTCTATCCAGAATCCCAATCAATTGGTTGACATCTGACAGCATTTGGATGAGGTTGGATCTTCTTTAATCAGTTCACTGATTCAAATGTCAATCTTTTCTGGAATCTCCCTTAAAGACATACCCAGAAATAATGCTAGCTATCTGGGTATCCCTTAACCCAACCTAGTTGACATCTAAAATTAACCACTCCACACTTTAGAACTCTTTCAATCTCTATCCCTTACACAGTTCCAAAGCCACTTTCACATTTTTATGTGTTACAGCAGCACCCCACTTCTGGTATCAATTTCTGTCTTAGTCCATTAGGGCTGCTATATTAGAATACCCTAAACTAGGTGGAATTAAACAACAAAAATTTATTCTTCACAGTTCCCAAGCCTGGAAGTTCATGATCAGCATGCCAGTATGGTTGAGTTCTAGTCAGAGCTCTCTTCTATGTTGCAGACTATTGACTCCTAACTGCATCTTCAGAATGTGGACCATGGCAGAAAGTGACAGAGCTCTCTGGGATTGCTTTTATAAGAGACTCCACCCTCATGAACTAATTACTGCCCAAAGGTCTTACTTCCTAATACTATCACCATGGGGATTTGGATTTCATGTATAAATTTGGGGGTGACACAAATTTTTACTCTATAGTAGACAAAAAAAATTGTGATGCAACATTTTTCCATACAATTAAATACTTATACAGAACACAAAAGCTTGTCTCATATAGACCAGGAATGAAACTTGAAAATAATAACTCCTTTATGTGATGCCATGAATACAATTCCATTCTCTGAAAATTAACTAGAAATTAGAAGATCCTGATTTTAGATTAAGATATTCTGATTCTCAACTTTCTGGAGCTAAAGTATTTTAGGAATGTGCACTCTGAGTAGGAAGGGCGGGGAAAAATGTTCTTCTAAAAGCAATTTCCGTGTTAGAAAGAAGGAAGAGTTATTAAATAACATTTAAAATGGTGAGGAGATTTGGCAATATCTCTGATGACTACATTGAATGTTACAATACCTTGGTTAGTGAGTGAAAAGTAGAAAAGTAACTAATATTGAGTGCCTACTCCATTCTCAGGATTTTACACATACTGCCAATGTAATCCTCAGGTCAACTATAAAAAATAGGTATTACCCTCATCTTCATCTATAGGTGAGGAGATTAAGGCAGTAAAAGATTAAATAACCAGGAAAAAATATGTACTGAAAATATCTTAATCACATGAGTAATAAGTGGCCTAGCCAGGCTTTTAACTTTTGACTGACTTTTATTAATAACACAGGAAGTTTTAAGCACTATTTAAAATAGTACTGAGTAGCAATTATCCCCAAGAAAATATGCATCTTTAGCTAATTCAGGTCCTGGTGACTGGCAATTTTATTTACTTTATAAAATATATGTTCAAATATTTCAAATTAAAATGATTGTGCTTTCCATGTAACCCAAGGTTCCCATTCTTTAAGTCATAAAATGATTGTATCACCCTTCAAATCACTGAGCTGCAGCACATTCCTCTCTAGATAACTTTAAGGTAAAGCAATAAGCATTCATAATAAAATAGTCATAAGCTGTGTAAGCAGCACTCACCTGCCTGTGCATTTCTCTTTATATATGTGTCTCTGTCTAACACAAAACTCTAATTCCATACAAGCCTCAGGAGCAGAAAGCAAACGCTTTCCTGTCCACTCTTCAGACTCGAACCTTCTAGATATCAACTTAGTCAGCTTGGGCTGTCATAACAAAATCCCAAAGACTGTGGGGACGGGGGTTAAACGACAAAACTTTCTCACAGGTGCAAGATCAAGGTGCTGATAAGGTAGCTTTCATTCTGAAGCCACTTTTCTTGGCTCATAGGCAGCTGCCAAATCCTTCTATGCTCACAGGACCATAATGATTTTTGTGCTCTGGAAAGAGAGAAAGTGCAAGCTCATAGGTTCCTTCATAAATACTAATCTCATTATCCAACTTCATGACCTCATCTAAACCTGGTTACCTTCCAAAGGCCTCATCTTCAAAGACCGTCACATTGGAGTTAGTGAGGGCTTCCACCTATGAATTGGGTAGAAGATGGGTACAATTTATGCCATGGGCAGGTATGTTAGGGAATATGCTTTACAGTTATTATAAATGCGCTCCTGGTTGTAAGAACAATTGAGGAAAATAAATAAGAATATGCATATACTATAAAATAAATGTACAAAATAGCCAGCTTGTAGAGAAAGCAGGGGAAAGAGTTCAGAACGAATTCATGGTACTGCTGCCATGCTTGGATTAGAGAAATGCAGTAAAACCTAGCAGGATGAAATTTAACAAAGATAAAAGTAAACTCCTGTAGGACTTGAATTCCAAAGCTTCCAATGTACAAATACATGTGGAAAGAAAATTTTCTAAGAAGCAGAGCATTAAATGAAAGAGTTCAAGAATTTAGTCTACAGTAAGCTAAACATAAAAGCAAATGGATATGGTCTTCAAAGTTAATGTGATAGCGAACCTTGTCTAAAAGCATATTCAAAACTAAACCCTTTTCTAAACGTGTGCTTCTTTATACCCTAACTAGTGAAAGCATTATTTACACTCTTTAACAACAAAGAAACCCAAAGTTCTGATTTAAGTCTCTACGATTCTTATATCAATGTTTTCTAACCCCTGCTGTGCTTCAAAATCACTTGTACAGCTTTATACAAATATAGCCACTTGAACCCCAAAACAAAATTTTGTAGAACCTGACATTTTGAAATGTGGAAGGCTGGATTATGTTTTTATTTCTCAGGAAAAATAATGCGAAATTGTTATTACAAAGCTGGTATGGAAGCAAATATGTATATTTATTTATGATTTTATAATTATTATTTTTAAGTTTTGTGTTTTTTTATTATACTTTAAGTTCTGGGGTACATGTGCAGAACTGAAGGTTTGCTATATAGATATTCATGAGCCATGGTGGTTTGCTGCATTCATGCCCCCCATCATCTACCTTACCTATTTCTCCTAGTGTTAGCCCTCCCCAATGCCCTCACCCTTGCTATTCCTTTCCTAGCACCCCCCCACCCCCAACAAGCCTCAGTGTGTGATGTTCCCCTCCCTGTGTCCATGTGTTCTTATTGTTCAACTCTCACTTATAAGTGAGAACATATGGTGTTTTGTTTTCTGTTCCTGTGTTAGTTTGCTGAGAATGATGGCTTCCAGCTTCATTCATGTCCCTGAACACGACATGAACTCATCCTTTTTTATGGCTGCATAGTACACTGTGGTATATATGTGCCACATTTTCTTTATCCAGTCTATCATTGATCAGCATTTGGGTTGGTTCCAAGCCTTTGCTATTGTAAATAGTGCTACTATAAACATATGTGTGCATGTGTCTTTATAGTAGAACGATTTATAATCCTTTGGGTATATACCCAATAATGGGATTGCTGGGTCAAATGATATTTCAATTTCTAGATCTTTGAGGAATCCCCACATTGACTTCCACAATGGTTAAACTAATTTACACTCCCACCAACAGTGTAGAAGCATTCCTATTTCTCCACATCCTCTCCAGCACTTGTGGTATTCTGATTTTTTTAATGATCACCATTCTAACTGACTTGAGATGGTATCTCAATGTGATTTTGATTTGCATCTCTCTGATGACCAGTAATGGGAAGTTTTTTTCATAAGTTTATTGATTGCATAAATGTAAATGTCTTCTTTTGAAAAGTGTCTATGCACATCCTTCATCTATTTTTTGATGGGGTTGTTTCTTTCTTGTAAATTTGTTTTAGTTCTTTGTAGATTCTAGATATTCGCCCTTTGTGAGATGCGTAGGTTGCAAAAATTTTTTCCCATTCTGTTGGTTGCAAGTGAACTCTACTAATAGTTTCTTTTGCTGTGCAAAAGCTCTTAAGTTTAATTAGATCCCATTTGCCTATTTTGGCTTTTGTTGCCATTGCTTTTGGTGTTTTAGTCTGAAGTCCTTGCCCATGCCTATGTCTTGATTGGTATTGCCTAAGTTTTCTTCTAGGGTTTTTATGGTGTTAGGTCTTACGTTTAAATCTTTAATCCATCTGGAGTTAAGTTTTGTATAAGGTGTAAGGAAGGGTTCTGGTTTCAGTTTTCTGCAATATGGCTAGCCAGTTTTCCCAACACCATTTATTAAACTGGGAATCCTTTCCTCATTGCTTGTTTTTGTCAGGTTTGTCAAAGCTCAGATGGTTGTAGATGTGTGGTGTTATTTCTGAGACCTCTGTTCTGTTCCATTGGTTTATATCTCTGTTTTGATTCCAGTACCATGCTGTTTTGGGTACTGCAGATTTGTAATATAGTTTGAAGTAGCATGATGCCTCCAGATTTCTTCTTTTTTCTTAGAATTGTTTGACTATGCAGGCTGTCTTTGGTTCCATATGAAGTTTAAGGTGATTTTTTTTTTTTGCAATTCTGTGAAGAAAGTCAATAGTAGCTTGATGGGAATAGCATTGACTCTATAAATTACTACGGGCATCATGGCCATTTTCATGATATTGATTCTTCCTAATCATGAGCATGAAATGGTTTTCCATCTGTTTGTGTCCTCTCTTATTTCCCTGAGCAGTGGTTTGTAATTCCTTGAAGAGGTCCTTCACATCCCTTGTTAGTTGTATTCCTAGGTATTTTATTCTCTTTGTAGCAATTGTGAATGGGAGTTAGCTCTCAATTTGGCTCTCTGATTGTTCTGTTATTGGTGTATAAGAATCCTTGTGGTTATTCCACATTGATTTTGTATGCTGAGACTTTGCTGATGTTATTATTATTTTTTAAGGTGGTCTCACTCTGTTGCCCAGTCTGGAGTGCAGTGGGACAATTATGGTTGACTGCAGCCTCAATCTCATGGGCTCAAGCAATCCTCTCACCTCAGCTTACTGAGTAGCTAGAACTGTAAGCCTGTACTACCATGCCTGACTATTGTAAAATTTTTTTGTAGAGACGAGATCTGGCTATGTTGCCAATTCTGGTTTCCAACTTCTGGCCTCAAGCAATCCTCCTTCTTCAGCTTCCCAAAGTGCTGAGATCACAGGTATCAGCCACCATACACAGCAAAAATATGTGTTTGGAATAAGAAAAAAAAATCATAATTACAAATATTTAAAAACACAAATATCAAAAATCAGAAAATAACATAATACTTTTTAAATTAATTATCTAGCTAGTAAAAACCTGTAATAATTTCTCTAATTTTTTGCACTATGCTATTTTATGCTCTATAATAGTAATTTTGTACAATATTTTTTAGAGAAAAGAATCTCTAATTTGTTATTCTTCCTCACATGGTTAATTAAATTTTTGCTATTAGTTTATTTTAGAAAAAAATTCTGCTTACATGCATTTCTAGTACTGTGATAAATAGCTTATTAAATTTATTTTATATATAAAATATACAATGAAAGTTCATGACAACTTTTCTTGTGTTTTGACTAAGTTTGAAAATTGAGTTGATAACATTTGTTAACCAGAATATTCTTTATTTCTATGTGGAGTGCATTAAATGAGTTTTATGTGTTTCTCATCTATATTAGCCTGTTCTCACTCTACTAATAAAGACATACCCAGGACTGGGTAATTTATAAAGGAAAGAGGTTTAACAGAGTCACAGTTTCACATGGCTGTGGAGAGTGCACAATTATGGCGGAAAGCAAAAGAGAAACAAAGGCACATCTGACATGGCAGCAGGCAAGAGAGCTTTTGTAGAGAAACTCCAATTTATAAAATCATCAGATCTCGTGAAACTTATTCACTACTATGAGAACATTTAGGGGAAAACCACCCCCATCAATTCAGTGATCTCTACATGGCTCCACCCTTCACTCATTGGGATCATTACAACTCAAGGTAAGATTTGGGTGGGGACACAGCCAAACCATATCATCATTCTTATGAGTATTGATGAAGCATCAACAAGAAATGTTAATCTTCTCCTAATATGACATTACCTCTGTCAATCATATTTATGAACATTCTAAGAACCTATTAATCCTCATTAAATTGATTTGAAATTGATATAATGTGAAATTTTATGTCACATCTACATGTAAATGTTGAATAATTTTTGTTGATTTAATATAGAAATAATTCAGCTTGTAGATATTTTGAAAATGTTTATGTTGTCTTGTCAAGTACATTCTTAAGAGGTGTTGCCATTTTGACTATTTGTTGATAGAAATATATTTTTCTGCTTGCAATTTTACAACTCTGATAAACAGAATAATATTTCCCACTGACTGGCTTCTGGAGCCACATATTTTTAACCTTGCACCTCCTCCACTACTTATATTCTTCAAATGCCTGGAACCAAATTCACCTAAAAATCAACTCTACCCTTGCAGCTTTGTATCATAACCATGACTTGCAGTGAATAATTGTTCTTGAAAATTAATCCTACATTAAGACAAAAGCTGGCTATACAAGGAAATTACTGACATTACAGAAATATTTTCTGCTAAACTCAAACATCCATTATTCTAATCTGTAGGAAAAAGTAGCCAAAATGAAAGACAGAAAAGGACACGCTTATGGCTGTTTTTACACAATAAAAATATTCATTAACATTAAAAATATAATTTTTCATATGCTTCCTTGCACTATCTGATGCATGGTGGTGCTCTTTTGATAAATTACATTAAAAGTGCCCTTTTATTTAAGAATAAATAAGACTAACAATGTAGTTAGCCAGAATATATTTGCTATGTCAACAAAATAATAATGATCATAATAAAAAGTAATAATAGCAGTCATTGGTAAAGTGCTTACCAGGCATTATTTCATCTTCTTTCATGTATTAATCACAACAACCACATCTGTTATTGTGGTCATGAGAAAAGTGAGGTACATAGAGGCTAGAAACCTTGCCTGAGGTTGGCAGTGAATGGCAGAGCTACTGTTTGGCCCCAAACAACTTTGCATCACAGTCCTTTATTACACTATACCTTAAAGTCCATCCCACAACCATATTGCAAGACAAATGTTATTTTATCCATGCTGAAGATGTTGATTAACTACCTACTTGCCTATGGCCTTCATCCCTTCTGCTATGAGGCAAGCTATGCTGATCGATGAGTCTTTGTGTCATCAATATCTAGTTACTTTCCATTTTTGACTCAACAGAGCCATGCTTTAATCATAGAAATATATTTGGCCCATTCACTAATTTCATTGGGGATTTTAATTCTCTTCAAAGAATTTATGTTAGTAGATAGTTGCAGAATTATCATTTGCAGCTTTAAACATCTTCAAGTGGATTCATCCTAACCACTTACCCAAATAGATATATGTACTAATGTTTGTATGTATATACAGACATAGACATACGTGTAATTATGTGCGTTCATGTAAGCATGTATATACATAGATATAGCTATATGTGAGTATATATATGCATACACATGTACATTGTGTGCTGATTTGATTTAGTTTCCTGTTTGTAGATTGGGATGCACATTTGTTTGATTTTCTTGGAAAGAGAGTTTAAAGCATTTAAATGATTTAAAAAAGTAACACAAATCTAATGGACACTCAAAAATAATAAATAATAATGACAATGAAGACTCTTGTGATATGATTTATGATATGTAGTTATCACATAATTACAAGATACTGTGCCAAGCAGCAGAAGTAACAGTAATATGCAAGTTTCTTGGACATTATTTCTAATGTTTTCCAACATCCCTCACTAATGTTGATCTTGACATAAACATTCAATTATAAAATAACCCTGAATTATTGAGTAAGTACTCTGCATTGACATAAAGCAATTTCCAATAATTGTGTTCAATTTACAGTTACAATAAGATACTACCAAAAAATTCTAATTCCTTCTTTTTCATAGCAGTAAATCTTTAGGCAAATGGCTGTATGTGCTATTTATAGATATTTAGAGATAGCAATTTATAAATTTTGCATATGTAATTTAGATAAATGCAACAAAATAGATTATATTTGCACTTACAAATGTACTAAAAATCTATGAAAATACACAAGTATCTAAATCAGTATCTATATCTATATAGTATCGTGTTACATGTAGTAGACTTCTGATGCTTTAAAAATGTTATCTTTATTTGTTCCTCTACTGTTCCTTTGATTTTGTACTATTAATATTATGATACTGTGTTTTGATTAGAAAAACTAATTATTTTTTGATTAGTTTTGATTAAGAAAACTTATTATTTATTGGCTATGTAACTTTGGGTGAGTCATAGTATTAATGGAGTAATAATGGAGTATTTTCAAAGTTCACCACTACATATATTGCCTCTGTAAGGTGAATGCCTAATTCAGAAAACTGGTTTTCATCTTTAATTTTATTTTTAATTTATTATACGGACATACTGAATGAGTAAAATTTAGAACTAAAACAAAATTTTACTTGATTAATCACACTTTTGAAAGGATGTATTAAAATATATATGTATATGTTAAAACATGTTTCTTTTGCTAAAAACATGCATACAGATGTCTTACTTATACAATTATAATTAAAAATTATAGTGAAGAAAGTATTGGGTAAGTACTACATGAGATGCGTAATAGTACACAGGTACACATATACAAAATATTTGATATAATTATCATCTTTAAAACTCCTATGCATGTAAATGAATTTAAAATTTGAAAAAATTCTTCTTATAATAAAGGTAATCAGGAAGTAGTGAGTAGTCAATAACCATTTTCTTTTTCATTTTGAGACAGGATCTGGCTCTTTCCCCCAGCCTGGTGGGCAGTGGCACAATCTCAGCTCACTGAAACCTCTTCCTCCTGGGTTCGAGTGATCCTCCCACCTCAGCCTTACCAAGTAGCTGAGACCACAGGTATGCACCACCAAGCTCAGCTACTTTTTGTATTTTTTAGAGATGGAGTTTTGCCATGTTGCCCAGACTAAATAACCATTTTTTATTAATAAAATCACTAGAATTTTACAATACTACAAGTGCCTTTAATGGACACACACAGACCCACAACAAATAAACCATATTAGGGATCCAGCCAACAAATGAATCCTTCTGTGTTACAAATGTATAGCATAAGTACACCAAAAACAGGTAACATGGAACTGGCCTAAGTACCTGTGGATAACAGTGTTTTAACTGAAAAGTTTAAGGGTTATAACAAAAGTAACTGTATGTAAACCCTGTACTCTAGGTGGTAAATACTTTCTCATGGGATGATGAGAATCTCCTATGAGAATCTCGAGATTTTCGTAGTCACAGAGGAAAACCACAGGTAATCAAAATGGTAAGAATGAACCCTATGCTACTAGACTAGATTGGGGACATCAGTACGAACTTATGTAGATTTTACATATCAGAGAGATACATTGCAGAATATCTTTAACAAGAAAGTGACAGAAACAATTATAGATATGTTAATATACGTAAATTGGAACATACTTTACCAAGTTTTGGCTGCTGAAAGAGCCTAGAAGCAATGACATCCCGGTAACAAGAAGCGCTTCCAGTGCCCAGATTTTGATTTTAAAATATGATTAGCCAGGAGAAGGACTAATAAATCTTTTGAGAAATAATCTGTACTAGGGCTGATACAAAATGAGCCTGGAGCATCTTTTAGTGCCATAACAAAAGGAAATGTTCAAGAAAACGAATAGATGAGGGCATGTCAAAGAGACAAAGAAGCCAAATTCAAGGAACTTCCAATGGTCAAAGCAAAAAAACATTTGAGCAACAAGAACAGAATATTCAATTGTAACCTAAAATGTGAAATACATACAAATGTGACCATATTGATATAAGGTAAATAAATATAAATAGAAACAATAGACAAATCTGTACAACAAAAAATCTAAACTGTGTATGTAGTAATTTCTTTTTCAAGAGATGAACCTTGGCTCCCACATGCTTTAGAGGATGGACTGTGTTTATGACTCACAGTGGAGAAACATGGCACCCAGTACTTTAACCAAGTGAACAAGGTTAACATCCCCAGGAGATACCACATTTCCCTCTGATATAACGTGATGAAGAGGACACTTTCTCTCAGTGTTATTCTTTCGGAAAACCCCATTAATTCCAGTCTAATTATGAAAAAAAAAAGTAAAACATACCAATTTGAGAGACTTTCTACAAAATACCTCACCAGTGCTTCTTAAAACTGGCTAGGTGATGAAAAACACAGAAAGACTTACAAATGCTCACAGACCAGGCAAGACTTAGGAGACAAATAGGTAAATGCAGTGTGCTACCCTGGACTGGATCCAAGAACAGAAAGGAGGCATTGATAGAAAAACTGGTCAGATTGAAGACACTCTGAAGTTTAGTTAATAGAATGTACTAATATTGGTTTCTTTACCTTGACACATGTCCTACGGTAACATAAGTCACCACCAGAAGGAGAAACTCAAACTTGGTGAGGGTATAGGGAAACACTCTATACTATCTTTGCAACTTTGCTCTAAACCTAAAAAAAACTTTCCAATGAAATGTTTATTTAAAAAATACATGATAACCACAATGCTGTTTAAGTTCTATAAGAATTTAGCTTTATTTATACCTCTCAAATCCAATTTTCTGAACTCAAAGATTGCACAGTGGAAACTTGTTCCTTCTTCTAGGGCTGAATTGGCTTAATAATAGATTATGTTCCTTCAATATGGGAACGACATGACAGACAGCTGGACCTGCAGGTGATGTGCCCATATACAGAGTTTGCCTTGTGTGTTGGGAACGCCTGCAGTGTTTGCTGCTGTGAAATCACCAGGGTCAACTGCCGGAATCTGACATAACGGGCCCTAGAGAGAATTGAAATGACAGGAAAATATCAGAAATTCAGAGGCTAACAACATAAAAAGGAAGTTTTATCTTCACTGAATCACTCTGCCCAGTTAAGGAAGACATTATTATTCCTATACATGAGTATAGTACTCATTTTTTTCTAGAATATTGTTATTTATTGTACCAGACATATTTTTCAGGTTGATGCTACAGAAATTGTTTTTGAATGTCTAGATGAGAAGGAAAGTTTGAGAACATTAAAAAATAAAAGCTTGGAAAATATAAATCCCTAAATAAACAGTGTTTGGCTATGAAATTCCAGCATTGCCATACACCTGCAATGGGGATTTGGTGGCCTCCACTTTCTTCCTGATCAAGTGCTAAATCATAGCATCTTCTCCATGTCTCAACCATCAATGAAAGGCTGACTTGACCTAAACAATGCAATTTCCTCCTAAAAATGTTGCCTTCCCAGCAAATCACACTGCCATGTGTGTACCTATGCGACAATCTTGCATGTTATTCACATGTACCCCATTTTTATAAATATAAAAAAAGAAAAAAAGCCATTGGCAATAACCTCACAGTATCCCAGATTTGTATCAGAGTCCCTGGCCTTTTTCTGTTCCTTTGTGAACCCTGATTGGGAACTGTCAGTTGAGGAAAGGTGATTTGTTTCATTTAATCTGCCAACTGCAAATGACCGACTTTTTGGGTCTTAGCCAATTTCAAGGTTTGGGATTCAGAATATGTTCTGTTGGGGCTCAGGACACATCATCCCAAAATATGACACTGCCTCAAAATATCTTCCACCCCAATAAATTGCTCATATTTTCAAAAATAATGAGAGACAGAGAGACTCATATTGCTGGTGGACGTGTATACTAGCAAATGCTTTGGGAAGTAATTTTTTAATTTTTAAAATATTTTTAACTTTAAAAATAAAATAATAATAGAGGCAGGTTCTTGCTATGTTGCCCAGGCTGGTCTCAAACTCCTGGACCTTCAAAGGGCTTACATTATAGTCATGCGTCACGGTGTCCTGCTGGAAAGTCATTTTTAAAGTTTCATTTTTAAAGTACAAACATTTAAAAATGTTTGTACTTTGTGATCTTTGTTCTGGGACTCTATCCTAAATAAATAATTCTAAATATAATAAAAGCTTTCTGTACCAAAAAAAAAAAGTTGCCTTCCATTTTAAACTTCAAAATCCTAAAGTAAAAGGATGATTATAAAAAATATATGTGATTTCACAATTTCTTAACTGAAATATATAGGATCAGATTTGTTTCAGAATTTTTAATTTTTCTAATTGTATAAAGATAATTAGTTGCTTATAATGTATATTACATAATATTTTGTGTGGGCAGAAAGCAATATTCATGTGCACTAATGTTTCTGCAGTAAAATTTATGAACATTCATAATAAGTGAACTGACTAAAGACTTCAAGGGTTTTGGCAGCAAATGTGCTCAGGCCTTTATTGGTTTTGACACCATACAGGTTCGAAGCCTTATCAGTTTTCAGAACTTCTTTTCTGACTTCAGAATGCCTGATAAAAATTTGGACCTATATGAATTATTTCTGTTTCTTCTCATTCACAAATTCACCAATTTGAATTCTACAAGTACACAGAATCTCAACACTTCCTGTGGATCACAGGCATGCAGTTTTACATAGCAGAATCCCACTTTGGACCTGTATCTGAGAGTACCATCCAGTTTGCCATTTGGGACACCCCAAAGCTCCCAGTTCGGGTGATAAATAGCAGGATCATCTCAGTGAAAGGTTTTCTAAGAAAGTGATATTCTACTTCAGCAACCCTTAGACAAGAAAGCAGGAAACAACCAATGTGGGATGCTTGTTGCTTTGATTATAAGCAATAATGGGTCATCTTTATTAAAAGTAAGTTTTAAATAATCATAATAATGTATCTAATTTAATCATCAAGTCATTTACAAATATTTATATGGTACTCTGTCTTCCCATTTCTGTCCCCAGTTCCTGCTCCCCAGAGGCAACCAATTAACATTTGGGGTTTTTGGACAATAGGTTCTCTTGATTTTGTTAACAAAGACTTCTTAAGTATCTACTGTGCAATATTCCTTGTGCACCACACAGTTTAAGTGAGTAGTAAATAATAATGACTTGCACAGGTAATAGGTAAATTAGATAATAGGTTAGAGGGTGAGATAAATGGGAAACACAAGGCAGGTACAGTTACTGGAAATACTGTGGGATAGAGGATGGCATACAATTTAAAACAGTGTATTCAGGGCAGGCCTCACTGAAAAACATGTGACTGGGCAACAGTTTAGATATGAAGAAGGTAGGCATAGAAATATTTGTAAGACAGAGATCTACTGAGCCAAAGGCCTGTTATACCTAAAAGCTTAGGGAGCAATTTGTTATTTTATAGATTGTGCTTTGTTGTTTCCAAGATGTCTTTGCCTAAGCTAAGCACATGAAATTTTCTCATAAGTTTTCTCCTGGAAGTTTTATAACTTCATATTTTAATTTAGGTCTATTGTCTATTTTGATTAATTAAAAAAATTTTAATTAATTATTTTAATTTTTTTTGCACATAAATATCCGATTGTCCCAGCACAACTTGTTGGAAAGGCTATAATGTCTCCACTGCATTACCTTTATGCCTTTGTAAAAATTAGTTTTCTATGTAGGTGTGGGTTTACTTCTAGATTTTTTATTCTGTTCTTCTTCTTTATCCAGCTGTCCATCTTTGTGACAATAACATGATGTTTTAATCACTGTAGCCCCTGCATGCATTTTAACTTTACATATGTTGTATGCCATGTAATACCTTATTATAATTACATGTGTAATATATGTATATTCATACATTTAATTATATATGTATTATATATATAATTATATATGTTGTATACATTATTATTGAATAAGAATATACTATTATTTTGTGGAAACATCCAGATAAACAGTCTCTTTTTCTTTCATAGAGACTTACATAATAAGGAAAAACCATCTTTACATATACCCATATTGTAACATTTCTAGTGATCTTCATTTCTTTGGATAGATCAGATATTTATCTGGTAACATTTTCCTTCTATCAGAAAGACTTCCTTTAACATTTCTTCTAGTGTGAGACTGCTGGTGATGAATTCTTTCAATTTGTGTACATCTGAAAATGTCTTTATTAACACCTTCATTTTTGAAAGATTTGTCTTCCAGTTATAAAATTCTGGGTTCATACTTTTAAAAAATTTTCTTTAAAGGTATTGCAGAGAATGATGTTGAACTGAAGGGAGCACTAGATTTAGAAACCTTTGAGAAGCAAGATATAATGCCGGAAGTGGACAAGTAGTCTGGTTCACCAGAAAGCCAAATAGAAAACACACTGAACATATATGAAGATCGAGATAAAGTTAAACTCACTGAATATTACCTAAATAAAATCAAAGAAGGGTTGCAGGTATCTGAAAATTTGCAGAAAACAGAATTAACTGATGGAAAAAGTACAGAACCAGGGGAAATAGACATTACCCTTAGTAGTTCCCTTTCTCAGGCAGGTGATCTCCTAACTGAGGGCAATAAGGAGCCAGATAAGATCTGGGTGAAAGAGAGAGAGAGACCCTCCTGGTAAAACTAAACTCTTCTACAGAAGAAAATGTGATTACAGAGGCCCTAGACTCCTCTTTGAAATCTACTCTGGACAACAGCTGTCAAGGTGCACAAAAGGATAATAAATCTGAAGTTCAGTTGTGGCTGTTAAAGAGAATTCAGGTACCCATTGAAGATATACTTCCTTCGAAAGAAGAAAAAAGCAATACCCCACCCATGTTCCTGTGCATCAAAGTGGGAAAACCAATGAGAAAATCCTTTGATACTCACACTGCAGCCACGGTCCAGCAGTACAGCAAACGAAGAAAGCAGCCAGAGTACTGGTTTGCTGTTCCCCGGGAAAGGGTGGATCATTCATACACATTCTTTGTTCAGCGGTCTCCTGATGTCCATGGGAAAGATGCCAAAGAGCAAGGCTTTCTGGTGGTGGAGAAGGAAGAACTGAACATGATCAACAACTTCTTCAGTAAGCCAACAACCAAGAGCTGGGAGATCATCACCACTGAGGAGGCAAAGCGCTACTATGAAGATGAGGACGAGGAAGTGCTGCACATCCTGCGGCCTCCCAGTGCACTCATGGAGAACATGCACATTGAGCAGCTGGCCCGACGCCTTCCTGCAAGGGTCCAAGTGTATCCATGGAGACTGGCCCATAGCACATTAGAGCACAGGACTAGCTTGAAGACACTCTACCGGAAATTGGCATCACTAGACAGTCCTGTCCTATTGGTCATCAAAAATATGGATAATCAGATTTTTGGAGCATATGCAACTCATCCCTTCAAGTACAGTGACCACTATTACGACACAGGTGAAACTTTTCCCTACATATTCAGCCCTCATTTCAAGGTTTTTAAGTGGAGTGCAGAAAATTTGTATTTTATCAATGGAGATGTAAGTTCTTTAGAACTTGGTGGTGGAGGGGAACAATTTGGTTTATGACTAGATGCTGATTTATACCATGGATGAAGCAATGCTTGCAGCACTATCAATAATGACATTCTTTCCAAAAAGGAAGACTTCATAGTTCAGGATCTAGAGGTGTGGGCATTCGAGTAAAATTCAGACTGCCTTAAAATATAACATTAAAAAGACTGGATTCAATCAGCCCTCCTAAAGCTGGCTGGAAGAAGATGCCCCAGCTCAGGCTGCCTCATCCCACCCAGTGCTTTCTTTCTGCCATCATCTCAGAGCATGAGCACATTGCAGAAAGATTCTGGAAGGTACATGTGGCAGGCAGACATGCAAGAAAGAAATTTGAAATCCAGGTTGTGGAAAGACTTTGGACTTACTCTTCCTTCAAATCCATACAGTGAGGAGTCAGAGTTATAGATATGAGTTGAATGCAATTTTTATTTTTGATAACTGAGAAAAAAAGATACTGTGGATATATACATGCCTTGTGTATTTATCAGCATAATTTTCATTACCAAAATGTACAGCTATTATTTGCCATGGAAAAAGTCTCATTTAGAAAAATGGAAAGTGCACAGCACTTAAAGGGAATATATGAGTTATTTTAAAAAATAAACTTTTATTTATTGACATATATTGTCTGAAATGTGTTGGCAGGTTTTTTTCTTTTAATGTGTCAAATCTTGAAATATAAAATGAATACATTTTCTGCTATGTTCTGGGAACAAATCTGTTTGATGTATATAGTTTTATATTGAATTGTTTTTTGCCCTGATTGTTTAGGGTGATAGGTCTTAAGCAGCATATGTCTATATATCTGTAGGTGGGTATATAGAGATATATGTGTATGTGTGTATGAATATGTACATATACATATATATGAGTGCATAATTCTAAATTTCTGGAAACTCATTATGAATGTTTATCAATTTGACTATTATAGGCCAGCTTTCCATTTAGTCAAAAAAGGGTACATTTTTAGTTACATGAAAACATTTGTGTGAAGAAGAATAAACCATTTCTCACAGTCTTAAGTTCATATTTATAGAAATGAAAACCTTTGTGAACCTAGACTTAGAACAAATCCTGCTTTTGAAAAGAAAATGTTTTGCTTCTTATAAGATCATTTGTGTTAATAACAAAAACTATTTTCATAGTGTTCTTTATATAACTTTTTCAAGTTATACAATGTTTTACATTAACAAGCAGGCCTCTGTCTTAAGAGGGACTCAGTGTATTAATTTCTGCATTTTTAAAATCAAATAAAAAAACATCAAATTGGACCAATTGTCTTGGTTTCTAGACTCATTAATTTGAGAAAAAAACAATACAAAGAAATGCATTCATATTAAAATTGGAATAGAAAGGAAAACCTATATCAGCCTATTTTGACATGATAAAACATCTATTAAATAATAATAAAGGTCTGGGAGCTGTGGCTCACGCCTGTAATCTCAGCACTGTAGAAGGCCAAGGCTGGCAGATGTCAGAGGTCAAGGCGAGCAGATCATTTGAAGTGACCAGTTTGAGACCAGCCTGGCCAACTTGATGAAATCCCGTCTCTACCAAAGTATAAAAATTAGCGAGGGGTGTGGTAGGTCCATGTAATCCCAGCTACTCAGGAGGTTGAGGCAGAAGAATTGCTTGAATCTGGGAGGCAGAGGTTGCAGTGAGCCAAGATCACACCACTGCACTCCAGGCTGAATGACAGCAAGACTCTGTCTCAAAAATAACAATAGTAAAGATTTATTTAACCAATATTATTAATTTTTATGAAAGCCAAAGACTGGTTGCTAGTGGGAAAAATTTTCAGATAATAGCCAAAGCTTCAAAATGGTCTGTCACAAATTATTTCCCCAGTAATTTTTGAAAGGAAAAATTTGTAACAAGTACTTACATATCTGCATTAAAAAATATTCTTATAATATTTCCTTTACAATGTTCTCCTGTTTTAGACAATTTGTAAAAGAGAGCAGATTGTCCAGTGGCCTCCTGTCAGATCAACAATTATTATACCCACTTATATTTCATGCACATTTAAATGAATGCTACAAAAATTTTAAATTTTAAATCTGTAGCCTGAGTATACATTTTACTCAAGTTCTACTGAGAACTGAGTGTACTGGCAGTTTTACCTTAACCTGCTTGTTAAATAATGCATTGGTGTGAGATATCAGGAATGTCTCATGATATGTTTACCATTTATACCATCTGCAACCATATGCTCTTAATAAATAAAATGGAAAAAACAAAATGGTCATTTTGTTTGACCTAGGTTAATCCATGATACTATACTTGTGAGAGCATATCCAGATGCTGTGTTCTCTATGTAAAACAGTATTGCCCATTCAGAAGAAATGCGTGACCCTTCATTTATGGATATTGACTATATGTAATGCAGTGCTATCTCAATATTTTCAATAAAGAAATGTATGCATTCAGAAAAAAAAAGTATTGCTCTACCAACTCCTTACTTGCACAATTTTCAGCAAGAAATCTGCTGTCATTTTCATTTTTATTCCTCTAAATGTAATATGTGTTCTTATGGTAATATGTTTGCTTTTAGTAATTTATTTTTGTTGATTATATTAAGTAATTTTATCATGATGTAGCTTGGTTCAGTTTTCTTTGTATCTCTTTGAGTTTCGCTAAATGTTATGATTTGACTGTGTTTCTACAATTCTATGTGTTGGAAACTTTATCCCCCATGTGTATCAGTATTAAAAACTATATTCTTTAAAACTGAGGAGGCTGAGGTAGGAGACTCACTTGAGCTCAGGAGTTTCAAGCTGCAGTGTACTTCGGCCTAGGTAACAGAGCAAGATCTTGTTTCCAAAAGAAAAAAAGAGGAAAAAAAAGAAAAGAGCTGAGCTAGGGCCTTTAAGAGGTGGTTGGATCATGAGAGCTCTGACGATATGAATGGATTAACCCATTCATATTTAACGGATAGATTGGTTATCATGGGAGTGGAACCTGTGGCTTTTTAAGAGGAGGAGGAGAGAAGAAAGCAAGTACATCAGCATGCTCAGCCTTCTTGTCATGGGATGTTCCGCATCACCTCTAGACTCTGCAGAGACCCCACCACTGAGAAGGCCCTCACCAGATGCCTCCAGAATTGTAAGAAATCAATTCCTTTTTCTTTATAAATTACTCAGTTTCAAGCGTTCTGTAATAAGCAGCAGAAAACACTGGATGAAGAAACTGAGTATCTTTTAGATCTATTGGTTTACAATTTCTATAAAGTTGGTTTACAATTTCTATCAAGTTTGGAAATGTTCAGCCATTATTTCGTGAAAGACTTTGAAAATTCATCTTCTCTCCTCTTTGGTGGGGTCACAGTGACTCACAAATTACACTGTTTGAAGTTGTTCCAGAGCCTGTAATCTTTTCCTTATTGTAGATTCTTCTTTTCCCCCTCTGTGTTTCATTTTTGATAGTTTCCATTGCTAGGCCTTAAATTTCATTTATATTTTCTTTCATAAAATCTAATCTGCGGTCAAACTCATCCAGTATATATTTTATCTCGGACAGTGTAGTCTCTACAATTTCAATTTAATTATTTTATATCTTCTTCGTCTCTAACTTTTTCAACCTATGGAGTATAGCTAAAAAAATGATTTAACGTCCTTCTCTGCTAATTCTAATATCTGTGTCAGTGCTGCATCAGTTTCGATTGATTTATTATTCTCCTTATGTGTGGCTTTTACTTTTCTCATCAGATGCCTGGTAATAGGTGATTAAATGTCAGACCTTGTGAATTTAAGTTGGTGGTGCTAGATACTTTGTATTCCCATAAATTTTCTTGAGCTTTGTTTTGAGATACTGTTTCTAAGCAGTTTAATTTTTCAGGGATTGTTTTTAGGCCTTATTAAGGGGATCTGAAGCAATGCTCGGTATGGGGTTAATTATTCCTCAGTACTGAAGAAGAACTTTCCTAAATATTCTACTCAGAGTCCTATTTATTGATGAGGTTTTTCAGTCCAACGTGGCCAGGATAGAACAGGTACCATTCTTGGCCCTGTGTGAGTGTCAAACACTGTTTTCTATAGTCATTTTGGATGATATCTCTTATCCTAGGGTAGTTGGCTCACGCGTGTAAGCTGATCAGTACTCTGTTAAGTACTCAAGGAGGACTATCTGCAGTTCTCTGGGATCCTCTCTCTGTGCAGTTATCTTTTCTTTGGTACACTGTCTTACGAGATTAAGTGCCTTGATTGCCCTAAACTCTCAGCTCCATCGTCTCAACATAAGATGAGAGATTTCTAGTTTCCGCCTCAGTTTTCTTTGTCTGTACGATGGGCTGAAACTTCTCAATGCAGCGCACCACCGCAATTGTTGGCTCACCATTTTTATGTGTCTGTGTCATCTCTCAGGAATTATCATTCTTCATTGAAGTCTAGCGTTTTGAAATTTGTTGTTTTATATGTTTGCGATTGTTTGGTGTTTCAAACACAAGAGTAATTTCATTCTCTCAACTCCATGTGGGCTTTTACTGCTGTATCATCGCAAAAGATGGCTGAAGGAGTGTTGAGGGAACATTTCTCAGGAGTGGGCCTCATTGCTTCGGCCAGTCCACTTTTTTTTTTTTGGCTATTTAGACCAGGATCCTCGCTTGGCAGTGGGTACCATGGTCACAGGCTACAACATAGCATCATTTGTTTTTTAAATCACAGATCTCAGGAAGTTACCCCCAAAATCTGAAAAAGAAATCTGTAACCTCGACACTAAACATATATTTGAAGCAAATCTATGGCTCTGTGTGGTTCATTTTTCCTTTGTATATATATTTTATGGTGCTTATCTGTCTAATTCAGATGCTAGGCTCAGACTCTAATATAGTATGGTCATTTTTATTATAAAGAAAAATTTGCTATTTTTTCCTCTTGTGATTCTAAGAAAGTTTAGCTACTTTGTTAAAATTTTTCTCTCTCTCTTTCTCCCCCTTTGTGGTGTCATTATATGTATATGTATAATGACATATATATATATATATATATATATTTATCTATAGGTTTTCATCCTTTCTGGCTTCAAGCTCTCACAGTTTTTGTTATAATGTTAATGTTGAGGCACTTTATGCCACAGGAAATAGAATCTCTGTTTCTGACCTCCTGTTCTCTTTCACCTCAGGACTATAATCTGGTTGTGGGTCAAAAACACTTCATTCTAGGGAGAGTTCTGCCCCACACCCTAGAGAAGGATGCTACACAGAGAGGCCAAGAAAAGTCGAAACAGACAGGCCTTGCTCCATTTAGATGCTCTTTTTGTTTCGGTCTAATCACATTTTATACAGTTGTTAGTCATGCCTATGTAGTGGAGCTTTCACAAAAATCCTAGAGGACAGGGTTTGGGGAGCTTCAGGTAAACGTGTAGGCTCCTGGATGGTGGTGCCTAGGAGGCCAATGAAAGCTAAGCACCTCTTTTCCCCATACGACGTCCTAAGTCTCTTCATCTGTATCCTCTGCAATATACTTTATAATAAACCAGTAAGCATAAGTAAATGTTTCCCTTTTTAATGTGAGCCGCTCCATCAAATTAATCAAACCCAAAGAGGGTATTGTAGGAATCCCAACTTGAAGCCAGTCAGTCAGAAGATTCAGGGGACCACACTTGTGATGCTGTCTGTGGGGAGGTAGTCTTGGAGACTGAGCGCTCAGCCTGTGGGATCTGGCAATATTTCCAGGTTGAGAGTGTCAGAATTGAATTGGAAGACACCCAGCTGGTGTCCACTGCCTGGTGGTGGGGGAAACCCCCACACGTTTCCTTGTAAAAATCTTCTGTGTTGATGATTGTTGTGGTGTGAGGGCAGAGGGAAAACAGTTTCAGATTCAGAGTTTTTCTGCAAACAACCTTCCATAATCCTACTTCTATTCGAAGTGTTTAAGGCAGTTTAAAAATGCCCTCATGAATTTATCTGTAGACTAGGCAGTTTTATGGAACTGCCTTTGTAACAGTGGTTAGGGAATCTGTAGTTAACTCTAAAGATGAAGGTCACATTCTAGTTTTCCTCTTTTATACAAGCAAAACTGAAAAGCTAAAGCCATTGCAAGTTATTATGTTCTATTACAAATGAAATGCTAAAATAAATCATCTTTTGCAAATAAATGTATATACATATATATTTAATTCTATGTAGTAAAAAAAAGAAGTACTATCATAAGGTAAATCTAAATTTTTATAACTATTTTAACCATCTTGAAGATTGCGAGACAATTTATACAATTGTTCAATGGAACTGGAAAACATTTACATAGATGAGCCATAACCTAGCATAAGGTTCACCAGAAATGCAAACGTTTTCCCAGGGAAGCCCAACAGGAAGTGTTCCCCAGTCTGAATTTCCACAGGCACATTTCCTTATTCCCCCTGTTGCAAATACATTTAGGTCAATGTGGATCCTCAGAGGGAAGGAGAATACATTGAAAATAAGGAGGATATTTCTTTCATAACACCACTTGAGGGATTTGCACAATCATTTAAAAATTACCATCCCAGACCTACATTATAGAGCCATAGTAAATGCACCACTCTGTCTCTAAGAATCTGACTCATTGTTTTAGCCCAGGATCTTCAGAAAGACAGAAGTTATGATAGCTAGCTAGCTAGCTAGATAGATAGATGATAAACAGATAGAGAGATAGAGACAGATGATAGAGAGATAGATAGATGACCGATAGATAATAGATTATAGATAGCTAGAAAGATAGATGATAGAGAAATAGAGAGGTAGATAGATGACAGATAGATAGATAGATAGATAATAGATAAGAGGGAGCTTATTAGGGGAGTTGGCTTACACAATTATAGAGACTGGGAAGTCTCACAATAGACCATCTGCAAGCCGAGACCTAAGAAAGCGAGTAATGTGGTTCAGTCCAAGTCTGCAAGCTGATGGCGTAACTCTCGGTCACAGCCTAAAGGCTTGAGAACCCAGAGGGTCCTTGGTGCAAATTCAGAGTTAGAGGGCCAGATACCCTTGAACTACTGATGTCCAAAGGCAGGAGAAGGAGAATGTCCAGGCCTCTGGTGAAAATCCAGAGTTCAAGGGCCAGAGACCCTGAGTACTGATGTCCAAAGGCAGGAGAAGTAGCATGTCCTGGCCCCTGGTGCAAATCCAGAGTTCAAGGGCCAGAGACCCTGAGTACTGATGTCCAAAGGCAGGAGAAGGAACATGTCCTGGTTTCTGGACACAGAACAGCAATTTGCCTTTCCTCTGCCTATCTGTTCTATCTGGTCCCCAGGCAACTGGATGGAGCTCCCTCACACTGAAGGCAAATCTCCCCCACTTAGTCCTTTAACTCATACACCAATCTCCTCTGGAAACACCCTCCTAGAGACACCCAAGAATCACGCTTCACCAGCTACCTAGGTAGTCCTTAATCCAATCAACTTGACACCAAAAAGTAACGATCTAACTCATGTAAATAGCTGGGTTTTTTGTTTTGCAAAGAACATTTATCCACTCCTGCAATTAATCTCTAAAAGAGCTACATGCCAAGTACCACCTGACAAGCAAAGAAATGTGGAAGGTAAGTAGAGAGATAAAGAAACATCGAAGGCCTGGCACGGTGGCTCACACCTGTAATCCCAGCACTTCGGGAGGCGGAGGCAGACAGATTGCTTTGAGCTCAGGAGTTCGAGACCAGCCTGAGCAACGTGGCAAAATCCCTTCTCTACAAAAGAAAATTAAAAATTAGCCATGTGTGATGCTGCACGCCTGTAATCCCAGCTACTTGGGAGGTTGAGGCTGGAGGCTTGCTTGAGCTTAGGAGGTTGAGGTTGCAGTGAGCTTAGATCATACCACTGTACTCCAGCCTGGGCAAGAGAGGAAGATGTTGTCTCAAAAAAAAAACCCCAGAAATATAGAAAGTAATGCGTTTCCCATAGCAGGCTAATAAAGACTTACTTTTAAAAAACAAACAAAAACTATGAGTTTTCTGGTTCATATGCTCACCATACATGACACAAAATAACAAACAGATTATTCAAAATAAAAACAAAATGACAATTAAGAAAATCTTCACAAAACTCTCCTCTGGGAAGATTTTTCATACACAAAGTTTGTGACAGAGGCATTTTTTCTTAGCAACATAAAATATGGATTTTGAATGCTTATGGTTAATCTTGTGGTTAGGCCAAATTCCTGAAGTTGGGAAACCTGTGTTTTGTCTTCATCTGAGGGAAAATTAATGAGAATTAGTGACTTGCCATGCTTGACATACAGCTTATTAGAGCTGATTTGTTGAAACATATTGAAAGCCAAACCAGTGTTTTCAGAACAGTGCTAACTTATGGTTTCTTTTTTTCTTGTGAATCATAAGACATAGAAGGTAGAATTAGGGAAGAAAATATATAGTCATGTGCTATATGTGACATTTCAGTCTATGATGGACACCATATATGACACTGGACCCATGGCACTGGGACCACTGGTAGAGTAAAAAAAAATTTTTTTTTTTTTTAGCTATACCTATATATTTATTTATTTATTCTAAGAAATGTGATTTCTGTTACCCAGGCTGGAATGCACGGCATTATCACAGCTAACTGCAGATTCAAACATCTTGGCTAAAGTGATTCTCCTGCCTTAGCCTCCTCAAAAGCTGAGCCTACAGGCACACACACCACCATACCCTATTAATTATTTTTTTCCTTTCTTATCTCTCTCTCGCTTTTTTTTTTTGTTTGTTTTTTTTTTTTTTTTAGAGACAGAGGAGTCTCACAATGTTGCCCGAGCTGGTCTCAGACTCCTTGCTTCAATAGATCTTCCCTCTTTGGCCTCTCAAATACTGGGAATACAGGCCAGAGTCAACACATCCGGCTTGTATCTTTTTAATGTTTGAATATGTTTAGATACATGAATGCTTAGCCTAGTGTTACAATTACTGACTGTATTCAGTGCAGTAACATGATATACAGATCTGCAGTCTAGGAGCAACTGGCTGTAACATATACCCTAGGTGTATAGAGGGCTATGCCATCAGCATATCAGCATATTTGTCTCAGTTCCCCTTGCCCTCAAATTCCACAAGAGGAAGAGATGGGTCAAGGTACATACCAATTGCAGAGTGGGTATGATTCACAGCTGAAGTACCCAGGGCTAAGGGTCCAGTACATATTGACCAGAGTCATCATTGTAGATATACTCTGTGATGTTCATACAATAGAATCACCTAAGAAAGCATTTTTCAGATCATATCCCTATCCTATCATTAAGTGACATGACTTCATATACATTCATTCTGTGAAAGGAACTTAACTCACGTCTAAGTCAGTGGGTGAAATTAGTAATAACTTTTATTTCTGTGAACTCAGGATGAATTTAATGAATGTGTTTCCCTGACCCTATTCTGGTCTGCAAAACTGGACACAACATAAAGACAATATATATGGTTGGTTTGCAGGGTAGTAAATCATATGATTTTCAGGAAGATAGTATAAAAAAGTGATAGGTTTTTATAACCTACATTTACAATTTTTATGATAGATATATACACTATTGTTTCTCAATTTGGTCTAAGAAAGCATGAATCTAAAATTGGTAAATATTTTATTAATAAAAAAAAAACTTGTAGAGACAGTAAATCTAGTACCTCCTTTCATACTAAAACACTGTTTCAGCCTGGACTTCAGACCATATCTGAAATATATTTAAAATAGTTAAATGATTAGAGTTCAGTGCTCAAAATAGGAACTAAATAATTTTTGGAACAAGAGAAAATTTTTTGTATTTTATATGATTAAACAAAAACTGTGGAATTACCAGGACTGAGCAACAAACTATCCTGGAATTTGAAAACTAAATATATCATTAGACAATTCAAGACTTAAGTGAGATTATTTATGTAGTTATCCAACTTAGACTTTTCAGAAACTGCTTTTAATACCTAAATTATGAATTTGCTATTTTCCCTCAATTTATAGTACAAATACTTACATATTGATTTATCATTTGCAGTTTAAAATTTCATTATGCACTATTTGATTAATAAGAAGAATATATATTTATATGTTATGAAACATAACACAAACAAATAACCATGACCACATTACCGCAAGTAAATGGAAAGTTACCAATAAGGTTGGACACATATGTGTACAGCTGCAAATGTTACCTTTCTGCACTATTTCCAAACAACTATATTGAATTTTGGAACTACATCATTAACTTAATAATTGATCATATGTATTTATTTTTAAAATTTTGCTGGCTTTGGACTTTATAGAAACATACTACTCCATAAAATTTATTTTTCTAAAATATATTCATATTGCTGAATGTGGCTGTAGTTTGTTCAATATCATAGATGTAAAATTTGTTTTAGTTTAGTATCCATACTTTCTTCTGTCAATGGATATTGAGTGATATTCAGTGTATCCCCTTATGAATGACATTACTTTTCATAATTTATCTCATGTCCCCTACTGCATTCTTCTAAGAAAATAAAATAATATTGCAGGATTAGAGTCTATTGTATGTTATTTTATTCTGAAGCCATATTTATCAATGTACAATCACAATATTAAATTATACAAGATCTTATTTAAAATTCTCTCCCAAACTGGTATAATACACATATTATTTGTAGCCAAACTAGTGGTCATAAAATTCTGTCTTAGGATGATCTCCTTTATCATTTCACTGATTACAATTTAAGAACATATTTTCGTGTGTTTATTCGACCTTTCTCATTTTAAAAGATAAATCCTGTCTTTTGCTCTACCTATGCAACTATCTTGCTCGTTCTGCACATGTACCCCAAACCTTTAATGCAATAAAAATTAAAAAAAAAAAAATACAAGTCCTTTCTTTTGTTTCTATTTGGTTATTTTTGTTTTATTCGATTCACAGAAATTCTTTATATGTATTGGATTCCAAGTGTTTGTTGATTTTAGATATAACAAATATCTTCTTTTATTTTATAGCTTACAACAACTGAGACAGGTTGGAGGTTTTACTCAGATTTCAAGGTCACATGTTAGCTTGCCACAGTGTGTTACATTCTGAAGAAGACAAAAGACTCCTGACTAAGAGTAGTGAGACTTTATTACTCACAGCACAGCAAACAGCATGAATATCAGCATATTTGTCTCAGTTTCCCTTGCCCTCATAGTCCACAAGAGGGAAGACATGGGCCAAGGTATATATCACTTGCAGAGTGGGGTACGATTCACAGCTGAGGTACGCAGGGCTAAGGGCCCAGTACATATTGACCAAAGAGTCATCATTGTAGACAGCAGCAAACTTGCTGGTTCCCCGACTCCCACACCTCACCTAGGGAAACAAGTGCCCCCACAATAGCCATAATAGTAGCACTGGTCTCTGACCTATGTAGTTGCCTGTGTGACCGGCTCTAGAAACCGCAAAGTATTAGGACAGCTTTCAGTCTGAAGTACTCAGCAAGAATATGCAGGGTGCTCAAGGCCTGTAGCAAAATGTTTCTCCAGTTGGCTTACTGTTTTGTAGCCTTTAAAGAGATTTTGAAAAATGAAGCTGTTAATATTAATAATCAAATGTAATTAATGTTATATTTTAGAGTTAATACATTTAGTAATCCCATTTCTAAGTCAGAAAGATTGCTTTTCATGCTGTACTGCTTACATTTTTTTTTTTAATTTTCTGTGTATTATGATGTTTTGATACCTTCATGAACCTTTCAAGCTAGCCAATTCTTAGAGATAGCAAATGGCTCAGCTGGGAGAATGCCTTTAATATGCAGACTAACCAATCCAGAGCCACACTTCCTCTACCTAACCCCTATACTGCAGGATGAAATGTTTCTCTGCCTTAATTACCCGGAGCGAGGTACCAGGAAACTAGGGATAGCGTTATGCTCCAGGTACTGCTGAAATTATTCAAAGTAGCCAATCTTAAACCACTCATTCTTGCCTTTCCCTCAGAAACTCCAACAAATGCTGTGGATTAGACTTTTCTCTGACCCTTGACTTCTGTCTTCCAGCTAATATCTTGTACTTTCCAGTGTGACCCTGAGTGACATGTTATGCCTCCTGTTTTCAGGACCTGGGAGTATAATACAACTTGTTTTCTCATGGCTCTCCTATGTCACCTTGAGTGGCTTTACCTGATTGATTATTACAGAAAAAAACACACAACAGCTTTTTTCAAAATGACTATATGTATTGGATTTCCCGATAGAGGGGATAATCCACCCAGAATTATTTTCTTACATAAAACGAAAACTAAAGCTCTAATTTCAGTATACCTCTAAAAACAGGAAACTGTTCCAACATCGTTTTCATAACGCTATGCAAGATCAAGTCTAAAACATTCAAATTTTCACTTCACCCAGTTCATACTTCACTAAATATGTGTGTTTCTGATATTTGTTTTTCTTTTTCTGTTGCTTTATTTGATTGTCGCAGTCTGGCATACACGTCACAATCTCAATTATCATAGCTTTAACGTCAATTTTGATATCTGGTAGAAAAATTTCCCTACTCTATCTTACTTGCATGTAAATATTACAGAGCTTGTCAAAATTTACCAAAACCTTAGTAGGACTTCAACTGTAATAGTACTGTGTCTAAATATCAGTTATGAAAGAAATAATATTTTCTGAGATGTAGTATAGCTGTTATTTATTGAGGTCTTATTTAATACAATAAAATTATATTTTCTATGTGCTTCCTGTTAGTGTATAAAATTGATCCTCATGTATTGATCTCTAAGCAGACATTGCTAAATTAATCTATTTTTTTCTAATGCTATGTCTGTATAATACTTTAGATTCTCAATGAAGATAATCATAGCTTCCACAATTTTCACACATTGATTATCTTTTCTCATGCTTGTAATAATTATTTCATTTTCCTTATTTAGAATTGTAGCTGGGACCCAAAAGCATGAAAAGTGCATATTTATATATTATTCCTTATTTGGAGTGAATCTTTTTATAATTTCACTATTGAGTATAATAGTTGCCAAAAATTTTAAGTAGATATCCACAATTGTTTTTACTGAGTTAATTTTAAGAATAAATGATAATATTTGAAATGTTTTTTCTAACATTTACTAAGATGCTCATATGTTTTTCTGCTTTAATCTGTGACTATGTTAAAACACCATATTTTGTTTTAACATATCCAGTTTTTTAGGTTAATCCCAAAATTTCATAACATACTGGATTTTTGAACATGCCTAGATTATGTTTGCAAACATTGTGTTTAAGATTTTTACTATAAGGAAACATGCACACGAATGTTCATTGCAGCACTGTTTACAATAGCAAAGACCTGGAACCAACCCAAATGCCCATCGATGATAGACTGGACTGGGAAAATGTGGCACATATACACCATGGAATATTATGCAGCAATCAAAAATGATGAGTTTGTGTCCTTTGTAAGGACATGGATGAATCTGGAGAAGATCATTCTCAGCAAACTGACACAAGAACAGAAAAAGAAATACTGCATATACTCACTCATAGGTGGGTGAGAAAAATGAGAACACATGGACACAGAGAGGCGGTCTACTATACACTGGGGACTGTTGGGGGAAATGGGGGAGGGACAGCAGGGGGGGCTGGGGGGGATACCCTGGGGATGAATACCAAGTGTGGGTGAAGGGGAGGAAGGCAGCAAAACACACTGCCATGTGTGTACCTATGCAACTATCTTGCACGTTCTGCACCTGTACCCCAAAACCTATAATGCAATAAAAATTAAAAAAAGAAAAAAAAAAACTAAAATTATAACACTTTTATTACCCTGTGAGCTATTTTGTCATGTAATTTTGTTCTTTTTATTTCACAAGTCAGGCATGATAAATAAAATACACAACTATAATTGTACACAAATGATTAATTTGATTCATCTATGTCTGTATTCCTCCTCATCAATTCTTTTTTTATATATTTTTAAATTATTTCTAGAATATTTTACTGAGTTTTAGTTACATAAAAGTAAATTTAATTTTCTAGGATTACAATTCAAATGCTATTAACAAATTTAGTTTTAGATAACCATTACCGTGGAGCCAAGATCACTAAATGTATGCACTCCATCTACTTAGAAACTACTAATCCACCTTTTGTTAGCATAGTTACAACTTTTCTTGAATTCTGTATAGAGAAACTGTAGCAATTATAAAGTATATATTATTTGTCATCTTTTTTCTTCAAAAAACAAAGTGATTTTGAGTTTCATCTATGCCATTTGTGCATTAGTAATTTTCCTACTTCTTTGATGAATGGTATGCTACTGATTGATGTATCACATTCTTTTAAATATACATATTTTATTGCATTTTAGGTTCTGGGGTACACATGCAGAATATGCAGGATTGTTGCATAGGTACATACATAGCAAGGTGGTTTGCCACCTCCATCCCCCAGTCACTTATGTCTGGCATTTCTCCCCATGTTATCCCTTTCCAACCTCCCTATCCTCTGCTGTGCCTCCCCTATTCCCCACAACAGACCCCAGTGTGTGATGCTACCTTCCCTGAGTCCATATGTTCTCGTAGTTCAACACCTGCCTATGAGTGGGAACATTCAGTGTTTGATTTTCTGTTCTTGTGTCAGTTTGCTGAAACTCATGGTTTCCAGATTCATCTATGTCCCTACAAAGGACACAAACTCATCACTTTTTATGGCTGCATTGTATTCCATGGTGTATATGTGCCACATTTTCCTTGTCCAGTCTATCATTGATGGGTATTTGGGTTGGTTCCAGGTCTTTGCTATTGTAAACAGTTTTGCAGTGAACATATGTGTGCATGTGTCTTTATAATAGAACAATTTATAATCCTTTGGGTATATGCCCGGTAATGGGATTGCTGGGTCAAGTGGAATTTCTATTTCTAGGTCCTTGAGGAATCACCACACTGTCTTCCACAATGGTTGAACTAATTTGCACTCCCACCAGCAGTGTAAAAGTGTTCCTATTTCTCCACATCCTCTCCAGCATCTGTTGTCTCAGGACTCTTTTAATGATCATCATTATAACTGGTACCAGGTGGTATCTTGATGTGATTTTGATTTGTGTTTCTCTAATAACCAGTGATGATGAGCATTTTTTTCATATGTTTTCTGGCATCATATATATCTTCTTTTGAAAGTGTTTGTTCATGTCCTTAGCCCATTTTTGAATAGGTTTGTTTGCTTTTTTCTTGTAAATCTGTTTTAGTTCTTTGTAGAGTCTCTATATTAGCCCTTTGTCAGATGAGTAGATTGCAAAATTTTTTCCCATTCTGTTGTTTGCTGGTTCACTCTAACGATTGTTTTTTTCACTGTACAGAAGCTCTGGAGTTTAATTATATCCCATTTGCCTATTTTGGCTTTTATTTGCCAGTGCTTTCAGTATTTTGTTCATGAAGTCCTTGCCTATGTCCTGAATGGTTTTGCCTAGGTTTTCTTCTAGGATTTTTAGTGTTAGGTCTTATGTTTAAGTCTTTAATCCATCTGGAGTTAATTTTAGTATAACGTGTCAGGAAGGGGTCCAGTTTCAGCTTTCTGCACATGGCTAGCCAGTTTTCCCAACACTATTTATTAAACAGGGAATGTTTTCCCCATTGCTTGTTTTTGTCAGGTTTGTTAAAGATCAGATGGTTGTAGATGTGTGGCATTGCCTCTGAGGCCTCTGTTCTGTTCTATTGGTCTATATCTCTGTTTTGGTACCAATACCATGCTGTTTTGATTACTGTAGTCTTGCAGTATAGGTTGAAATCAGGTAGCTTGATGCCTCCAGCTTTGTTCTTTTTGCTTAGAATTGTCTGGGCTGTGCAAGCTCTCTTTTGGTTACATAGGAAGTTTAAGGTGGGATATACCACATTTTTCATCCATTCATGAATTGATGTTGGAGATAAAACTTTTTATTTTGGACTGATTATGAAGGGAATGCTATAAAAATTTGATTAAAGGTATTTGTGTGGACATGCGTTTTAATTCATCTTGGGTATATATATCAAAAATAAAAATCTCCGAGTCAAATGGTGGTTGTGTAATACACTGTTCAACTGTTATCTAAGTTGGCTGTATCATTTTTTTAAATACCAAATGATATATGAGAATTGGCATTGCTTGCTATAGCTGTACTTTTTAATTTAGGGCACTTCAATGGGTACATAGTGACATTTAATTGTGGTTTTAATTTGCATGTAATTTGTATTTTGACTTAATTTGGATTTCATAGCTAATGATAGTGAGCATGCTTCCAAGGGCTTATTAGACAACCATTTATCTAATTTAGTGAAGGATTTGTTCAGATCTTTTATTCCTTTAATATCGAATCATCCATTTCCTTACTGAGCTGGGAGAGTACATAATATATTCTAAATGTAAGCTTTTTAACTGACAGGTGTTTTGAAAATACTTTCTCCCCATCTGTGGCTTGCTTTTCATTTGCTTAACTATTTTTTGAGGAAAAATACTTATTAATTTTGATTTATTTATCACTGTTTTTCTTCTATAGTTTGTAATTTTGTGTCCTAAAAACCATTTGCCTAATTCAATAGTTAAAAATTTTCTTCGAGATTTTCTTCTAGAATTTCTATATTTTTATGACTTATAAATAAGTCTAGGATCAGCTCAGACTTCTGGAACCATAAGGCTAAGTTTCCTTGCTGGTTTACCGATTTGGTCTGGGGATACATTTAATGTTTGAGAACTGTTTAAGTGAAAACTAGGACAAATTTGAAAAGTTTGTAAATGAAGGTGCCTTAAACATAGAGACATATATTTCCTAAATTAGAGGTACCTTGCATTTTTGGAGTTTAGTTATATGGTTTACCATATACTGGATTAATTATTTACCAGAGTTGATATGTCTAGCTAATAAGATTCTGAAAATCCTACAAGGGATAAATTTCTCATTGTAAAAATGTTTATTGGTTTCTTAATACTACAGATCCATGAGAATTTATATACCATGCAAATTTTTTTTTTGATAACAGTGGTGAAAGCAGTAGTAGTTGAGAGAGACTTGAAGCTTATTAAGGTTTTATAATACACAGGAAACTGACTTGAGGGAAGAAATCATAATGAAAGGCCCATTGCTTACTCTAGAATTTCAGTAAGAATCTACAGTTGAACTAGATTTTGTGACTTTTTTTTTAAGTGGCAAGAGTTTTTTTTTTTTTACAGAATAATAAAAAACACACAAAAATACAACACAAATTTCTACTTTCTCTTCTGCTTACTTCCTAATCAAGTTATTACCATATTTATCTCTTTTGTGTTCAATCCAAACTGCTAATAGCATATAGTTACTCACAGCTTACACATCCTCAGTGAAATAATTTACTTCTAAATCCACTTGGATTTGGTAAGTCTCTACACCTGGAATAAATAAAGTCAGACTCAAAAACCAAAAGACTTTTAAAAATTCATTTTATGTTGGAAATTAACACAGTTTCCCACTTTATTGATATGGAAGTTATTTTTCTTTTGTTTCCATTCCGACCTAAATTGTTATTTTAACATGTTTTGACAACTATTTCCTTGAAGGACAAAATGTTCATAGGAATTAGAATAGGTTTACAAACAACATGTGGTTTGTACAATTCAATAAATAATAATTTAGTGAGGTAGAATTGTAAACACTTTTCACACATCATGATTAAAATCTGCATTTGAGTTATATGCAAAGATGCTTTGAGAATGTTGAAGAAGATTAGCAAATACTTTCACAGAAGAGGAAATAGTTTATCAGTTTCTGACCATGAATGCTAAACTGTAAAAAAATTAAAAGCAAAAACTCAGTAAACCTGAAAACAACCAAATATGGAGAATAAAGTACAATTTTAAGAGAAAAATTATTCTCAGGTTTTTATTTGGAGAAATCAGTAATTAATTATTACATTAATGATAACAATTGTTAAAGTAGATGTTAATGTATGTGTTAGTTTTTGTGGTAAAAATATTAGAGTAAAAGAAGCCAGAGCATTTTCTAAAATGTTTCAGTGGTTCATCACATTTTTAGAGACCCTTAAATTCCTTTAATTTTATATTAATTTACAAAATTTTTATTTACTGAATAAAATCCAACATGTTTTTAAGATTTATAATTTAATATTAATTTGCTTTGAATTTTTTTGTGTCCACTGTATCTTTTAAAGAATAATAATGAGTAAAATGCATAGGGACGTTTTAGTGAAAATAATTTTTTAAGTGTTATTACACTGATGAATATTTATTTTTGGAAGAAGATTCATTTTCTTAGGCCATGTTTTTATGTCACAGAGGCAAATGAAATATACTCAGATAATCATTGCCTATGGTTGAAAAAAAGGCCAACTTAGCTACATAACAATGACATTCTCTGTTTGGGGTAATATCAAGGAAGTCATCTTCATGTGGAAAAAAGTCCTTCATTGCTATTTTCTACTGCAGAGGGTACAGAGTTGGGGCAGATATAAAACTCATCCATGAATAGAATAGACCTCTAAACTACACATTTAAAAAGAAAAGGCCTAAAATGAAAAACTCATAATAATGCCACTTAAAATTACTATTAACAGTTTCAGTAAAATCCAAGTTCTATCAAGGTGTCAATAACAGAGTGAAGTGGAAGATATCTTGAACATAAGCAACTCAAACACAGCAATTGCAAAATAGAGACTTTAAAAAAGTTTATAATAGAAACACTCATAAATTATTCTACAGGAGTTTCTCCACTGGGTGCCACAGAGTTTAACAGTGATCAATAGTGAATTAACAATGTTTAAAAGTAATCTGCTCCTCATGTAGAACATTGATCTAGGAAACCAAGCTTTGCAATTAATCAGGAAAGACATTTGCATGTTTTAAATTGTAGGCCTAATGATAGAATATAAATACAAAGCTAATTTTTCTTTTCTTTGACTCCAACAACAGAAACATACTGTCTCACAGTTCTGGAGTCTAGGAGTCCAAAATCAAGAGGCTGCCAGGGTTGCTTCTTTCTGAGGGCTGTGAGGGAAGGATCTATTCCAGGTCACTCTCTTCCTAGCTTGTAGAGGACCCTCATCTCCTGTGTCTTCCCTTCATTTTCCCTCTACATATCTGTGTCCAAATTTTTTCTTTTTATGAGGACACCAGTCTTACTGATTTAGGGTCTATTCTAATGACCTCATTTTAACCTGATTACATTTATAAAAACCCTATCTCCCAATTAGGTCACATTCTGAAGTTCTGGAATTCAGGACTTCGGTATACGAATAGGTTATCTTGGAGCTGGTAGAGGTGTGCAGTTCAATTCATAACACCAAGGAAGAGATTGGAGGAAATTTAAGGAAACAGGGCCACTAAATACAATGTGAGAAGAGATTGGAGGAAATTTAAGGAAACAGGGCCACTAAATACAATGTGAGTTCCTAGATTGGGTCTTAGAATAGAAAACAGACACTAGTGGTGAAACAGATGAAATCTAAGGAAGATCTTAAGTTAGCTAGCAGTATTGAACTAAGGTTAATTTCTTAATTTTGATAACTGTATTATGGTTATATAAGATGTTAGCAGTGGGGAAAGCTGGGTAAGGAGTGTGTGTGAGTTACCTGTATTATTTTTGCCATTGCTCTATACCACTAACTTAAAAAAGTAAAGACTTATTCAAGTTGATTTTATATGAAGTAGCACAAAAATGTCTTAAAAGGCCATCCTTTACAGAGAGCAACAACATGTGAAAAAATGAATTAATTGTCTTACTCCCTTCCATAAAACCAAATTATCTAGATGTGTTGAAATTCATTAGTTTTGTTGACAATTGTGAAGGAGGGCAAGAAGTAAAATCCTTTCCTTTTTAAGAAATCAGGCAGTAAAAACAAAGGCTTCCTAAAAAATCTTACATATCCTATGTGAAATCTTACATTGCCCTCTTCAATTAACAAAAACCTATCCATAAAGTTAATGTGTTTGCTTCTTAGAGAAAAAATTCAGATTATGGTTAACAAAACTAGTCACTTTCTATAGTAGGGTGATGTCTTTATTGAGAGAATGAAGGGAGCATACCATTCACCTTTGGATTATAGACAGAAGGCACTTCAGTGACGTGTGTGTTTTTTGGACACATAATCCTTATACAACAAATCTGACTTTTGAGGTACTTATTGAAAATCTGATCACATTATTTCCTCTTATGTTTCTTCTGTCTCCCACTGTCTTTTCTGTCTTTTTTTCACCAACCTTTCAATTTTTCGTTGACAATCATTGACACATATTTATGGGCTATATAGTGATATTTCAACACAAGTATACTTGAGTGGTAATCAAACCAGGCTACTTCACATCTCTTTTACCTCAAACATTTACTATTTTTTAAATGTTAAGAACATTTAAAATCCTCTCTTCCAGCCTTTTAAAAGTATATATTAAATTATTGTTAAATATATTGACCTCATAGTGCTTTCCAGAATTAGAGATTATTTTTCCTCTCTAACTATAATTTCGTATCCAGTAATTGGTTTCTCCATAACCTCTTCTCCACTAGCTCTCCTATCTTCTAAAAAACACAATGCTATTCTCTAGTTTTATGACATCAACTTTTGTTAGATCCCACACATTAACTAATACATGCAGTATTTATATTTCTATGCCTGGATTATTTTACTTAGCATGATGTCCTCTGGGCTTATACAGGTTACCACAAATGACACAATTTTATTCCTGCTTATGTTTGAAGAGTATGCCATTCCTTATGCACATCATATTTTCTGTATCCATTCATCTGCTGTTAAACATTTGGATTGATTTCATATTTAGGCTAGAGTAAATAGCAGTGCAGTAAACATGGTAAAACACATATCTCTTCAATATATTGATTTCCTTTTTTTTTATTTTTATTGCATTATAGGTTTTGGGGTACATGTGCAGAACGTGCAAGATAGTTGCAAAGGTACACACATGGCAGTGTGTTTTGCTGCCTTCCTCTCCTTCACCCACACTTGGCATGCATCCCCAGGCTATCCCTCCACAGCCCCCCCACTGTCCCTCCCCCATTCCCCCCAATAGACCCCCGTGTGTAGTAGACCGCCTCTCTGTGTCCATGTGTTCTCATTTTTCTCACCCACCTATGAGTGAGTATATGCGGTATTTCTTTTTCTGTTCTTGTGTCAGTTTGCTGAGAATGATGTTCTCCAGATTCATCCATGTCCTTACAAAGGACACAAACTCATCATTTTTGATTGCTGCATAATATTCCATGGTGTATATGTGCCACGTTTTCCCAGTCCAGTCTATCATCGTTGGGCATTTGGGTTGGTTCCAGTTCTTTGCTATTGTAAACAGTGCTGCAATGAACATTCGTGTGCATGTGTCCTTATAGTAGAACTATTTATAGTCCTTTGGATAGATACCCAGTAATGGGATTGCTGGGTCAAATGGAATTTCTATTTCTAGGTCCCTGAGGAATCGCCACACTGTCTTCCACAATGGTTGAACTAATTTACACTCCCACCAACAGTGTAAGAGTGTTCCTATTTCTCCACATCCTCTCCAGCATCTGCTGTCTCCAGATTTTTTAATGATCGCCATTCTAACTGGCGTGAGATGGTATCTCAATGTGGTTTTGATTTGCATCTCTCTAATGACCAATGATGATGAGCATTTTTTCATATGTTTGTTGGCCTCATGTATGTCTTGTTTTGTAAAGTGTCTGTTCATATCCTTTGCTCATTTTTGAATGGGCTTGTTTGTTTTTTTCCTGTAAATCTGTTTGAGTTCTTTGTAAATTCTGGATATCAGCCCTTTGTCAGATGTGTAAACTGCAAAGATTTTTTCCCATTCTGATGGTTGCTGATTCACTCTAGAGGCTGTTTCTTTTGCCGTGCAGAAGCTGTGGAGTTTGATTAGGTCCCATTTGTCTATTGGCTTTTGTTGCCAATGCTTTTGGTGTTTTATTCATGAAGTCCTTGCCTACTCCTATGTCCTGAATGGTTTTGCCTAGATTTTCTTCTAGGGTTTTTATGGTGTCAGGTCTTACGTTTATGTCTTTAATCGACCTGGAGTTAATTTTAGTGTAAGGTGTCAGGAAGGGGTCCAGTTTCTGCTTTCTGCACATGGCTAGCCAGTTTTCCCAACACCATTTATGAAATAGGGAATCCTTTCCCCATTGCTTGTTTTTGTCTGGATTATCAAAGATAATATGGTTGTAGATATGTTGTGTTGCCTCCGATGCTTCGGTTCTGTTCCATTGATCTATATCTCTGTTTTGGTACCAGTACCATGCTGTTTTGATTACTGTAGCCTTGTAGTATAGTTTGAAGTCTGGTAGTGTGATGCCTCCTGCTGTGTTCTTTTTGCTTAGAATTGACTTGGCTATGCGGGCTCTTTTTTGGTTCCATATGAAATTCATGGTGGTTTTTTCCAGTTCTGTGAAGAAATTCAATGGTAGTTTGATGGGGATAGCATTGATTGTGTAAATTACTTTGGGCAGTATAGCCATTTTCACGATATTGATTCTTCCTAACCACAAACATGGAATGTTTCTCCATCTGTTTGTGTCCTCTCTTATTTCATTGAGCAGTGGTTTGTAGTTTTCCTTAAGGAGGTCCCTTACATTCCTTGTGAGTTGTATTCCTAGGTATTTTATTTTCTTCATAGCAATTGTGAATGGCAGTTCATTCTTGATTTGGCTCTCTTTAAGTCTGTGATTGGTGTATAGGAATGCTTGTGATTTTTACACATTGATTTTATATCCTGAGACTTTGCTGAAGTTGCGTATCAGTTTCAGGAGCTTTTGGGCTGAGGTGATGGGGTCTTCTAGGTATACTATCATGTCATCTGCAAATAGAGACAATTTAGCTTCCACCTTTCCTATTCGAATATCCTTTATTTCTTTCTCTTGCCTGATTGCTCTGGCTAGAACTTCCAGTACTATGTTGAATAGGAGTGGTGAGAGAGGGCATCCTTGTCTAGTGCCAGATTTCAAAGGGAATGCTTCCAGTTTTTGCCCATTAAGTATGATATTGGCTGTTGGTTTGTCGTAAATAGCTTTTATTACTTTGAGATATGTTCAATCAATACCAAGTTTATTGAGGGTTTTTAGCATAAAGGGCTGTTGAATTTTGTCAAATGCCTTCTCTGCATCAATTGAGATAATCACATGGTTTTTGTTTTTGCTTCTGTTTATGTGGTGAATTATATTTATAGACTTGCATATGTTGAACCAGCCTTGCATCCTCGGAATGAATCTTACTGGATCATGATGGATAAGTTTTTTAATGTGCCGTTGCAATCTGTTTGTCATTATTTTATTGAATGAAGATTTTTGCATCTATGTTCATCATGGATATTGGCCTGAAGTTTTCTTTTCTTGTTGAGTCTCTGTCAGGTTTTGGTATCAGGATGATGTTGGTCTCATAAAATGATTTGGGACGGGTCCCCTCTTTTTGGATTATTTGGAATAGTTTCAGAAGGAATGGTACCAGATCCTCTTTGTCTGTTAGAATTCAGCTGTGAACCCATCTGGACCTGGGCTTTTTTTGTGTGGTAGGCTCTTAATTGCTGCCTCAACTTCAGACCTTGTTATTGGTCTATTCATAGTTTTGGCTTCCTCCTGGTTTAGGCTTGGGAGGACACAGGCGTCCTGGAATTTATCCATTTCTTCCTGATTTACTAGTTTATGTGCATAGAGTTGTTTGTAGTATTCTCTGATGATGGTTTGAATTTCTGTGGAATCTGTGGTGATTTCACCATTATCACTTTTTATTGCATATATTTGGTTGTTCTCTCTTTTCTTTTTTATCAGTCTGGCTAGTGGTCTGTCTATTTTGTTGATCTTTTTGAAAAACCAGCTCTTAGATTTATTGATTTTTTGAAGGGTTTTTCTTGTCTCTATCTCCTTCAGTTCAGCTCTGATCTTAGTTATTTCTTGTCTTCAGCTAGGTTTTGAGCTTTTTTGATCTTGCTCCTCTAGCTCTTTCAATTTTGATGATAGGGTGTCAATTTTGGATCTCTCCACTCTTCTCATGTGGGCACTTATTGCTATATGTTTTCCTCTACAGAGTGCTTTAAATGTGTCCCAGAGATTCTGGTACATTGTATCTTCATTTTCATTCATTTCAAATAACTCCTTTATTTCTGTCTTCATTTCATTGTTTTTCCAATCAACATTCAAGAGCCAGTTGTTCAGTTTCCATGAAGCTGTGTGGTTCTGAGTTATTTTCTGAATTCTGAGTTCCAACTTGATTGCACTATAGTCTGAGAGACTGTTTCTTATGATTTCAGTTGTTTTGCATTTTGCTGAGGAGTGCTTTACTTCCAATTATGTGGTCAATTTTGGAGTAGGTGTGATGTGGTGCTGAGAAGAGTGTATATTCTGTGGATTTGGGGTGGAGAGTTCTGTAAATGTCTATCAGGTTTGCTTGTTCCAGGTCTGAGTTCAAGTCCTGGATATCCTTGTTAATTTTCTGTCTGGTTGATCTGTCTGCTATTGACAGTGGAGTGTTAAAGTCTCCCACTATTATTGTGTGGGAGTCTAAGTCTCTTTGTAAATCATTAAGAACTTGCCTTATATATCTGGGTGCTCCTACATTGGGTCCATATATATTTAGAATTGTTAGCTCTTCTTGTTGTATCGATCCTTTTACCATTATGTAATGTCCTTCTTTGTCCCTTTTGATCTTTGTTGCTTTAAAGTCTATTTTATCAGAGACGAGAATTGCAACTCCTGCTTTTTTTTGCTCTCCATTTGCTTGGTAAATCTTCCTCCATTCTTTTATTTTGAGCCTTTGTGTATCTTTGCATGTGAGGTGGGTTTCCTGGATACAGCACACCGATGGGTTTTGGTTTTTTATCCAATTTGCCAGTCTGTGTCTTTTGATTGGTGCATTTAGCCCATTTACATTTAGGGTTAATATTGCTATGTGTGAATTTGATACTGCCATTTTGATGCTAGCTGGCTGTTTTGCCCATTGGTTCATGTAGATTCTTCATTTTGTTGATGCTCTTTAGCATTTGGTATGCTTTTAGGATGGCTGGTACTGGTTGTTTCTTTCTATGTGTAGTGCCTCTTTCAGGAGCTCTTGTAAAGCAGGCCTAGTGTTGACAAAACTCTGAGTACTTGCTTGTTCATGAAGGATTTTATTTTTCCTTCACTTATGAATCTCAGTTTGGCTGGATATGAAATTCTGGGTTGAAAGTTCTTTTCTTTAAGGATGTTGAATATTGGCCCCCACTCTCTTCTGGCTTGTAGAGTCTCTGCCGAGAGATCTGCTGTGAGTCTGATGGGCTTCCCTTTGTGGGTGACCCGACCTTTCTCTCTGGCTGCCCTTAGTATTTTCTCCTTCATTTCAACCCTAGTGAATCTGACGATGAATATGTGCCTTGGGGTTGCTCTTCTTGGGGAGTATCTTTGTGGTGTTCTCTGTATTTCTTGGAGTTGAGTATTGACCTGTCTTGCTAGGTTGGGGAAATTTTCCTGGATAATATCCTGAAGAGTGTTTTCCAGCTTGGATTCATTCTCTTCATCACATTCTGGTACACCTATCAAACGTAGGCTGGGTCTCTTCACATAGTCCCACATTTCTTGGAGATTTTGTTCATTCCTTTTTGTGTTTTTTTCTTTAATCTTGGTTTCTCATTTTATTTCATTGAGTTGATCTTCAACTTCTCATATTCTTTCTTCTGCTTGGTCAATTCGGCTGTTGAAACTTGTGCATGCTTCACGAAGTTCTCATGTTATGTTTTTCAGCTCCTTCAATTCATTCATATTTCTCTCTAAGTTTTCCATTCTTGTTATCAATTCCTCGAATCTTTTTTCAAATCTTTTTTCAAGGTTCTTAGTTTCTTTGCATTGATTTAGAACATGTTTTAGGTCACTGAAGTTTCTCATTATCCACTTTCTGAAGTCTGATTCCGTCATTTTGTCACACTCATTCTCTGTCCAGCTTTGTTCCCTTGCTGGTGAGGAGTTTTGGTCATTTTTAGGAGGTGAGGTGTTTTGGTTTCGGGTGTTTTCCTCCTTTTTGCGCTGGTTTCTTCTCATCTTTATGGATTTATCCGCCTGTCATCTTAGTAGTTGCTGATTTTTCAATTGGGTCTCTGTGTGGATGCTGAGATTGTTGATGATTAAGTATTTCTGTTACTTAGTTTTTCTTCTAATGGTCTAGCCCCTCTGCTGTATGTGTGCTGAAGTCCACTCCAGGCACTGCTTGTCTGGGGTATACCTGTAGCAGCTGTGGAACAGTGAGAGATGATACCAGTTTCTTCTTCTGCTGTCTTTGTTCCAGAATGATGCCCACCAAATGTCCGTCTGATTAGTCCTTTTTTGGGGTGACTCTTTGGGTATACAGGGGTCAGGGAGCTGCTTAAGGAGATGGTCTGTGCTTTATAGGAGCTTTAGTGCTGAGCTGTGAGCTCCGTTGTTCATTCAGGGTTGTTGGGAGGTTGTTTATGTCTGCTGCAATAGAACTCATAAAACACCACCTTTCCCCCCACTTAGATGCTCTGTCTCAGGTAGTTGGGGCTTTCTTTATGAGTATCTGTTGCACTGTCCTGCCTCACTAGGAGGCAGTCTATTCACTATTTGCCTGCCGGGGCTCTGACCTGCTAGTGCGGGTTCACCCTGTTGCTGCTGGGCTCCCTTCTGCTGTGGAGCGCTCCCCACTCCTGGCGGAGTCTTTCTGTTATAGCAGGTTGCCTCGGCAACGGCAGGCTGTGTCAGCCCTGGGCGGTACTTCAGTAGGGGCGGATTGCGTCAGTAATGGCGACGCCCCTCCCTCACCGGGCTGTACCATCCTCGATGCCGCCAGCAAAACTCTCAGCCCCAAGCACCTCCAGTCGCCGCCCTGCTTGTTCCCGTGAGGGTGGGACCCGCCGAGCCCAATCACCCAGCTCCCTGCCTCAGAGTCCGTCCTCTCTCTCTCTCTCTTCCTCTCCGCAAGCTGAAAGGTCGACTCTCTCACTGGCGCCCCAGTAGCCTGCCGATAGGGCACTGGGATCCATGCGATCTCCTGTGCCGCTGCCCACTGCACTGGCTCAGATCACGCTTCCCAGGAATCTCCTTGTCTGGCTCATTGTCCAAGTCCCGTTCAATCAGATGGACATGCCAATCTGCCCTTCCAAATCTCAGATTGCCGGTTTAACAGGGCACCCAGACCAGTGAGTTCCGTGCCGGGTCCCGCTGTGGCTCTGGCCGAAGCAGCCGTGCTAGCCGGCTGCACTAGCTGGCTGTACTAGCGTCCCGTGTCTCTCCCACACCTGGGACTTTCAATGCTCTGTGGGCAAAAAAAGTCCATCTGAGAATGCGGCTAGGACTCACCCTCTGCGCCTTCACTGAGAGCTGCAATCCTGAGTCACTTCTACGATGCCATCTTGCAAGTCCCCCCCATGATCACTGATTTCCTTTTCTTTAGCTAACCACCCAGTAGCAAGATTGCTGAATTATTTGAAAGTCGTATTTTCAGTTTTCTTTCTTTCTTTCTTTCTTTCTTTCTTTCTTTCTTTCTTTCTTTCTTTCTTTCTTTCTTTCTTTCTTTCTTTCTTTCTTTCAGATGGATCTGAGTCTATCACTGCAACCTCCAACTTCCTTGTTCAAACGATTGTCCTGCCTCAGCCTCCTGAGTAGCTGGGATTACAGGCACGTGCCACCATATCCAGCTATTTTTTGTATTTTTAGTAGAGATGGGGTTTCCCTATTTTTGCTAGGATGATCTGGATCTCCTGACCTCATGATCCACCCACCTAGACCTCCCAAAGTGCTGGAATTTGCAGTTTTTTGAGAACCCTCCATACTGTTTTACATAATGGCTATACTAATTTCCATGTTCACCAACAGTTTATAAAAGATTCTTCTTACTCTGCATCCTTGCCAGTATTAGTTATCTTTGTCTTTTTGATATCAGCCATTCTAACTGGGGCGAGATGATACTGACCATGGTTTTGATCTGCATTTTCCTGATGAGTAATGAAGCTGAGCATTTTCCTGATGAGTAATGAGGCTGAGCATTTTCCTGATGAGTAATGAGGCTGAGCATTTCTTCTCATATTTGTTGATCATTTGTATCTCTTCTTTTGAGAGATATTTATGCAGATCCAGAGCCAATTTGTAATTGGATTTTTTTGTAGTTGAATTGTTCGAGTTCCTTGTATATTCTTGATACTTATCACATGTTGGATAAATAGTTGGCAAATATTTTCTCCCATACAATCAGTCATCTTTTCACTCCATGCATGGTTTCCTTTGTGGTGCAAAAGCTTTTGAGTTTGGCACAGTCTCATTTGTCTATCTTCTTTTTTGTTGTCTGTGCTTTTGAAGTCTTACTCATAAAATCTTTGCTTACCAATGTTCTCAAGCATTTCCCTTATGTTTTCTTTTGGTAGTTTTATAATTTTTCATTTTATATTTAAGTCTTTAATACATTTTGAGTTCCTATTTGTCTATGGTGAGAGATAGAGGTCTAGTTTCATTCTTCTGTTTATGGTTATCTAGTTTTCTCAGTATATCTAGGAGAGTGTTTTTTACTTTTCATATATTGTTGATGCTTTAATTGAAAATTGGTTGGCCGTAAATATGTGGATTTACTCCTGGGTTCTGTATTTGAACCCATTAGTTAATGTATCTGTTTTTAAACCAATGCCATGATGTTTTGCTTACTGTAGGTTTACAGTATAGTTTTAATTCAGGTAGTATGATGTCTCCAGGTTTGTTCTTTTTCATCAGGATTTCTTTGGCAATTTGGGTGTCTTTTTTGTTCCACTTGAATTTTAGAATTGTTTTTCTATTTTTGTGAAACATGGCATTTGTATTTTGATAGGGATAGCACTGAATCTGTAGATCACTTGGGACAGTATGATTATTTTTACAGTATTCATTTTTTTTTTTTTTTTTTTTGAGATGGAGTTTTGCTCTTGTTACCCAGGCTGGAGTGCAATGGTATGATCTCGGCTCACCGCAACCTCCACCTTCTGGGTTCAGGAAATTCTCCTGCCTCAGCCTCCTGAGTAGCTGGGATTACAGGCATGCACCACTGTGCCCAGCTAATTTTTTGTATTTTTAGTAGAGACAGGGTTTCACCATGTTGACCAGGATGGTCTCGATCTCTTGACCTTGTGATCCACCCACCTTGGCCTCCCAAAGTGCTGGGATTACAGGCGTGAGCCACCATGCCCAGTCGGCCAGTATTCATTTTTTAATCCATGAGCCTAGGACGTCTTTTCTTTTGTTTGTGTCCTTCAATTCTTTTCATCAGTTTTATGGTTTTCATTGTAGAGACATTTTACTTCCTTAATTAAATTTATTCCTAGGTACTTTATTTCTTTTTTGTAGCTATATTAAATAAGGTTATTTTAGTGATTTCTTTTTTAACTAGTTTCTCATTGGTTTATAAAAATGGTGCTAATTGTGATATGATAATTTTGGATCCTGAAACTTTGAATTTGTTTACAACCTTGAAGAATTTTTTTTATTTGTGTTTGGTAGAGTCACTAGGTTTTTCTATATATAAGATCATTTCATTTGCTAACAGAAATAATTTTATTTTCCCTTTTCTAATTTGGATACCCCTTATTTTTTTAGCTTGACTAATTGCTCTGGCTAGGTCTTCCCAAATAATAGTTTGAAAAAGAGTGGGCATCCTTATTTTGTTCCAGTTCACACTCATGATGGTTTAAATCTATGTCTCCACCAAAATCTTATGTTGAAATGTAATCTCCAGTGCTGGAGTTGGGGCTTGATCGGAGGTGATTGAATCATGGGGACAGCTTATAAAGACTTAGCACTATCCCCCTTAATTCTTGTGAGATATTGTTTAAAAGTGCATAGTACCTCCCTCTCTACCTCATGCTCCAGCCATGTAAGACATGCCTGCTTCCCCTTCATTTTCCACCATGGTAATAAGTTTCCTGAAGCCTTCACAGTAGCAGAAGCTGCTATGCTTCCTATGCAGCCTGCAGAACTTTGAGCCAATTAAACCTCTTTTCTTTATAAATGACCCTGTCTTGGATACTTCTTTATAGCAACATAAGAATGGACTAATACACTTATAATTATGTAGCATATTTTAGGTGTGAGCTTGTCATATATGACCTTCATTGTGTTGAGGTATATTTTTTTCTATACCTAACCACTTAAACATTTTTATCATGAAGAAATACTGAATTTTATCACATTCTTTTCTGCATCTATTAGGATTATCATTTCATTTTTGTCTTCAGTTAGCGTGATGTATCACATTTATTGACTGACATATGTTAATTCCTCCTTGCATCCCTGAAATAAATCACACTTGATTATGACCTATCTTTTTGATTCAGTTTTAGAATATTTTGCTGGATTCAGTTTTATAATACTTTGTTGAGGAATTTTCCGTATATGTTCATCAGACACATTGCCTTTCAGTTTTCTTTTTTTATTGTCTTCTTGCCTGATTTGGCATTAGGTTAATGTAGGACCTGTAGAATGAGTTAGGAGTGAGTTCCTTCTCTTCAAGATTTTTGGAATGGTTTGAGAAAAATTGGTTTTAGTTTCTTTTGTTTGTTTGTCTGTTTGTTTGATGTTGATAGAATTCAAAAACAAAGTCCTGTGCTCCTGAGCATTTGTTTGTTGGAAGACTTTTAAATTACTGATTCAATCTCACTACTATTTTTTGGTTTGCCCAGGCTTTCCATTATTTCCTATTTTAATTTTGGTTTATTTTATCTGTCCAAGTATTTATCCATTTTCTCTACGTTTTTCAGTTTGGTGATTTATGGTTGTTTCTAATGGCTTCTAATGATCTTTTCTATTTTTGTGGTGTCAGTTGTAATGTCTCTTTTTTCAATTTTTATTTTAATTATTTGGGGCTTTTTATTTAACTAATAATATGTCCGTTTTATCTTTTCAAAAAGTAACTTTCTGTTTTGGTGATCTTTTGTGTTATTTTTAGTCTCTAATTTATTTCTGCTATCATGTTTATTTCTTATCTCCTCCTACTAATTTGGGGTTTGGTTTGTTCTTCCTTTTTTAGTTTCACAAAGTATACTGTTAGGTTGTTTATTGAAAATCTTTCTACCTTTTTGATGTAGGTGCTTACTATAAACTTCTATGTTAATACTGCTTAATCCTACAAAAGCAATATTAAGATACAAAATCTGTATCCCGTAGGCTTTCATATGTTTTGCTTCTATTTTCATTGATTCAGTAATTTTAAATATCCTTCTTAATTTGTTTTTCAATCCATTGGTCATTTAGAAGCATGTTGTTGAATTTCCATGTAGTTGTGTAGTTTCAACATTCCTTTTATTATTATTTCTAATTTTGTTCGATTGCAATCTGGGAATAAACTTGATAGGATCTTGGCTTTTGAAAAATTGTTGAGATATATTTTGTGGCCTAACATATGGTTTCTTGTTTCCTGGAAAATTTCCATACATTGATAACAAAAAGGCATATAGTGGAGCTGATGGATGAAATGTCCTGTAAATGTATGTTGGGTCCCTATGCTCTAAAATGCAGTTTAAATCCTATGTTTATTTTCTAGCTAAATGATCTATCTAGCGTTGAAAGTAGAGTGTTGGACTCTCCAACTATAAATGTGTTGGAGTCTCCCTTCTTAGCTCTAATAATATTTGCTGTATATATCAGGGTGCTCCAGGGTTAGGTGCATTTATATTTATAAACTCTACATCCCCTTGCTGAGTTGATTTTTTTATTATTATAAAATGAGCTTATTTATTTTACCATTTTGACTTAAATACTATTTTATCTGATATAGTTATAACTCCCTTTTTTTTAACTTTTAGTTTTTGTTGGCATATACTAATTTTTTCCATCCCTTCACTTTTAGTCTATGTGTGTGTCTCTACAAATGAGGTGCATATATGGAAGGCCACATATAGTTTCGATTTTTTTTGTAATCCATTCATCTAGCATATTTTTTTATTAGAATATTTAATCTATTTGCATTCGATATTATTATTTATATGTGAGCATTTGCCTTTGTCATTTGGGTAATTGTTTTCTGAGCTATTTATTTATTTATTTTTTGAAAGGAGAGAAGGAAAGAAAAAAAGTAGTGAAGGAGAGGAAGAAAGAGGAAGAAAAAGAGGGAGAAAGAATGGGAATGTTGCTTTATTCTAAAAATGGTTATTAATAATGGCTGATCAATATTTCATTTAAACTGCTGAGTAGGTGTGATGTGGTATTGACAAGAATATATATTTTGTGAATTTAAAGTGGAGAGCTCTATAAATATTTATTAAGTTTACTTGTTCCAGATCTGAGTTCAAGTCCTGTATATCCTTCCTTATTAATTTTCTTTCTTGTTGAGTCTAAGTCTCTTTACAGGTCTTATGTATGTTGGTGTTAGGATCATTAGCTCTTATTGTTGCAATGATCCTTTTACCATTATATCTTTGTTGCTTTAAAATATATTTTATCAGATGCGAGAATTGCAACTGCTATTTATTTATTTATTTATTTATTTATTTATTTATTTATTTTTGCTCTCCATTTAGTTGGTTAATCTTTCTCCATCCTTTGTTTTGAGTCTTTTTGTATCTTTGCATGTGAAATGGGTCTGGATGTAGCATACTGTTGGGTTTTGGCTGTATCTTTTGATTGGGGGATTTAGTCAATTTAAATTTAGGATTATTGCCATTTGATGTAACTGCCTGTTGTATCCATTCGTTGATGTAAATTCTTCTTTATGTTGATGCTCTTTACTTTTTTGGTATATTTTTAGAAAGGCTAATACTGGTTGTTCCTTTCTATGTATAATGCTTCTTTCAGAAGCTCTTGTAAAGTAGGCCTGGTGGTAATAAAATCTCTGAGTACTTGCTTGTTCACAAAGGATTTTATTTTTCCTTCACTTTTGAAGCTTAGTTTGGCTGGATATGAAATTCTGGGCTGAAAGTTCTGTTCTTTAAGGATATTGAATATTGGCCCCCACTCTATTCTGGCTTGTAGGGTTTCTGCTGAGAGATCTGCTGTGAGTCTGATGGGCATCCCTTTGTGGGTAACCTGACCTTTATCTCTGGCTGCCCTTAGTATTTTCTCCTTTGTTTCAACCCTGGTGAATCTAATGATTATGTGCCTTGGCATTGCTCTTCTTTTTTTTTTTTTTTTTTTTTAATTTTTATTGCATTATAAGTTTTGGGGTACATGTGCAGAATGTGCAAGATAGCTTCATAGGTACACACATGGCAGTGTGTTTTGCTGCCTTCCTCCCCTTCACCCACACTTGGCATTTATCCCCAGGCTATCCCTCACCAGCCCCCCCATGCTGTCCCTCCCCCATTCCCCCAATAGACCCCAGTGTATAGTATACCACCTCTCTGTGTCCATGTGTTCTCATTTTTCTCACCCACCTATGAGTGAGTATATGCGGTATTTCTTTTTCTGTTCTTGTGACAGTTTGCTGAGAATGATGTTCTCCAGATTCATCCATGTCCTTACAAAGGACACAAACTCATCATTTTGTATTGCTGCATAATATTCCATGGTGTATATGTGCCACATTTTCCTAGTCCAGTCTATCATCGTTGGGCATTTGGGTTGGTTCCAGGTCTTTGCTATTGTAAACAGTGCTGCAATGAACATTCGTGTGCATGTGTCCTTATAGTAGAATGATTTATAGTCTTTTGGATAGATACCCAGTAATGGGATTGCTGGGTCAAATGGAATTTCTATTTCTAGGTCCTTGAGGAATCGCCACACTGTCTTCCACAATGGTTGAACTAATTTACACTCCCACCAACAGTGTAAGAGTGTTCCTATTTCTCCACATCCTCTCCAGCATCTGCTGTCTCCAGATTTTTAATGATCGCCATTCTAACTGGTGTGAGATGATATCTCAATGTGGTTTTGATTTGCATCTCTCGAATGACCAGTGATGATGAGCATTTTTTCATATGTTTGTTGGCCTCATGTATGTCTTCTTTTGTAAAGTGTCTGTTCATATCCTTTGCCCATTTTTGAATGGGTGTGTTTGTTTTTTTCCTGTAAATCTGTTTGAGTTCTTTATAAATTCTGGATATCAGCCCTTTGTCAGATGTGTAAACTGCAAAGATTTGTTCCCGTTCTGATGATTGCCGATTCACTCTAGTGACTGTTTCTTTTGCCATGCAGAAGCTGTGAAGTTTGATTAGGTCCCATTTGTCTATTTTGGCTTTTGTTGCCAATGCTTTTGGTGTTTTATTCATGAAGTCCTTGCCTACTCCTATGTCCTAAATGGTTTTGCCTAGATTTTCTTCTAGGGTTTTTATGGTGTCAGGTCTTATGTTTAAGTCTTTAATCCATCTGGAGTTAATTTTAGTGTAAGGTGTCAGAAAGGGGTCCAGTTTCTGCTTTCTGCACATGGCTAGCCAGTTTTCCCAACACCATTTATTAAACAGGGAATCCTTTCTCCATTGCTTGTTTTTGTCTGGTTTATCAAAGATTATATTTTTGTAGATATGTTGTGTTGCCTCCAATGCTTCTGTTCTGTTCCTTTGGTCTATATCCCTGTTTTGGTAGCAGTACCATGCTGTTTTGATTACTGTAGCCTTTAGTATAGTTTAAAGTCTGGTAGTGTGATGCCTCCAGCTGTGCTCTTTTTGCTTAGAATTGACTTGGCTATGCGGGTTCTTTTTTGGTTCCATATGAAATTCATGGTGGTTTTTTCCAGTTCTGTGAAGAAATTCAATGGTAGTTTGATGGGGATTGCATTGATTGTGTAAATTACTTTGGGTAGTATAGCCATTTTCACGATATTGATTCTTCCTAACCACAAACATGGAATGTTTCTCCATCTGTTTGTGTCCTCTTTTATTTCATTGAGAAGTGGTTTGTAGTTTTCTTTAAAGAGGTCCCTTACATTCCTTGTGAGTTGTATTCCTAGGTATTTTATTTTCTTTGTAGCAATTGTGAATGGCAGTTTGTTCTTGATTTGGTTCTCTTTAAGTCTGTTATTGGTGTATAGGAATGCTTGGGATTTTTGAACATTGATTTTATATCCTGAGACTTTGCTGAAGTTGCTTATCAGTTGCAGGAGCTTTTGGGCTGAGGTGATGGGGTCTTCAAGGTATACTATCATGTCGTCTGCAAATAGAGACAATTTGGCTTCCACCTTTCCTATTTGAATACCCTTTATTTCTTTTTCTTGCCTGATTGCTCTGGCTAGAACTTCCAGTACTATGTTGAATAGGAGTGGTGAGAGAGGGCATCCTTGTCTAGTGCCAGATTTCAAAGGGAATGCTTCCAGTTTTTGCCCATTAAGTATGATATTGGCTGTTGGTTTGTCGTAAATAGCTTTTATTACTTTGAGATATGTTCAATCAATACCAAGTTTATTGAGGGTTTTTAGCATAAAGGGCTGTTGAATTTTGTCAAATGCCTTCTCTGCATCAGTTGAGATAATCATGTGGTTTTTGTTTTTGCTTCTGTTTATGTGGTGAATTACATTTATAGACTTGCATATTTTGAACCAGCCTTGCATCCCCAGGATGAATCATACTTGATCATGATGGATAAGTTTTTTAATGTGCTGTTGCAATCGGTTTGCCAGTATTTTATTGAATGAAGATTTTGACATCTATGTTCATCATGGATATTGGCCTGAAGTTTTCTTTTCTTGTTGAGTCTCTGCCAGGTTTTGGTATCAGGATGATATTGGTCTCATAAAATGATTTGGGAAGGGTTCCGTCTTTGTGGATTATTTGGAATAGTTTCAGAAAGAATGGTACCAGATCCTCTTTGTGTGTCTGGTAGAATTCAGCTGTGAACCCATCTGGACCTGGGCTTTTTTTGTGTGGTAGGCTCTTAATTGCTGCCTCAACTTCAGACCTTGTTATTGGTCTATTCATAGTTTCAGCTTCCTTCTGGTTTAGGCTTGGGAGGACACAGGCATCCAGGAATTTATCCATTTCTTCCTGATTTACTAGTTTATGTGCATAGAGTTGTTTGTAGTATTCTCTGATGATGGTTTGAATTTCTGTGGAATCTGTGGTGATTTCCCCATTATCATTTTTTATTGCATCTATTTGGTTGTTCTCTCTCTTCTTTTTTATCAGTCTGGCTAGTGGTCTGTCTATTTTGTTGATCTTTTCGAAAAACCAGCTCTTAGATTTATTGATTTTTTGAAGGGTTTTTCTTGTCTCTATCTCCTTCAGTTCTGCTCTGATCTTAGTTATTTCTTGTCTTCGGCTAGGTTTTGAGCTTTTTTGATCTTGCTCCTCTAGCTCTTTCAATTTTGACGATAGGGTGTCAATTTTGGATCTCTCCACTCTTCTCATGTGGGCACTTATTGCTATATATTTTCCTCTACAGACTGCTTTAAATGTGTCCCGGAGATTCTGGTATGTTGTGTCTTCATTTTCATTGGTTTCAAAGAACTTCTTTATTTCTGCCCTCATTTCTTTGTTTATCCAATCGACATTCAAGATCCAGTTGTTCAGTTTCCATGAAGCTGTGCGGTTCTGAGTTATTTTCTGAATTCTGAGTTCCAACTTGATTGCACTATGGTCTGAGAGACTGTTGGTTATGATTTCAGTTGTTTTGCATTTGCTGAGGAGTGCTTTACTTCCAATTATGTGGTCAATTTTGGAGTAGGTGTGATGTGGTGCTGAGAAGAATGTATATTCTGTGGATTTGGGGTGGAGAGGTCTATAAATGTCTATCAGGTTTTCTTGTTCCAGGTCTGAGTTCAAGTCCTGAATATCCTTGTTAATTTTTTCTGGTTGATCTGTCTGATATTGACAGTGGAGTGTTAAAGTCTCCCACTATTATTGTGTGGGAGTCTAAGTCTCTTTGTAAGTCATTAAGAACTTGCCTTATATATCTGGGTGCTCCTACATTGGGTCCATATATATTTAGAATCGTTAGCTCTTCTTGTTGTATCAATCCTTTTACCATTATGTAATGACCTTCTTTGTCCCTTTTGATCTTTGTTGCTTTAAAGTCTATTTTATCAGAGACGAGAATTGCAACTCCTGCTTTTTTTTTTTTTTTTTTTTTTGCTCTCCATTTGCTTGGTAAATCTTCCTCCATCCCTTTATTTTGAGCCTTTGTGTATCTTTGCGTGTGAGGTGGGTTTCCTGGATACAGCACACCGATGGGTTTTGGTTTTTTTATCCATTTTGCCAGTCTGTGTCTTGGCGTTGCTCTTCTTGAGGAATATCTTGGAGCTTTTTTAAAAATAACTTTTGTCTTTTGTTTTATTCTTTCTTATTCCTCATCTTTGCAAGTTGGTGTTTTTTTTTTTGTTTTTTTTTTTTGTTTTGTTTTTTGTTTTTGTAGTCATAGGGTTTGATTTCTTCCTCATTTTTGTACATGCTCTACCAATAAATTTTATACTATGTTTTCATGATGATAATTATTGTAATTAAGAATTTCTTATAAGACTTGTCTAGTGGTGATAAATTTCCTCCAGTTTAGCTTGTCTGAAACTTTATTTCCTCTACATATCTGAAGCCGAGCTTTGATGAGTATAGTATTCCTGGCTACCATGTTTTTCATTTAGATCTTTGAATATGTCATCCCATTTTCTTTTGGCCTATATGGTTTCCTCTGAAAAATCTTCTCTCATTCTAATGGAATTTCTCTTCTATGTGACTTGTTAAACTTTTTTTATTTTTAGAATTATTTTCTTGTTTTTGACTTTTGACAGTGTGACTATACTGTGCCTTGGAGAGGACTTTTTTGAATTGATTCAATTTGGGATTTTTTGAGCTTCACAAATCTGCATGTGTATATCTTCCCCCAAATTTGGGACATTTTCAGATATTATTTTACCAAATAAATATTCTATTTTTTTCCCATCTTTGTATATTACTGGAATTCCCTTAATGTGAATATTTGTTTTTGTAATAGTGCCCCAGAAATTTTGCAAGCTTTCTTCATTTAAAAGCATTTCTTCCTCCTTTTCTTTTTATCCTTTTTCTTGTTTCTGTCATCCTCCTTCCTCCCCCTCTTCATCTTCAACTTCTTCTTTTGTCTGACTATTTTAAAAGATTTGTATTAAAGTTGAGAATTTGTTTCATTGGCTTGATCTGGTCTGTTGCTGAAGCTTTCAACTGAATTTTTTCATAATTTATTGAATTCTTAAGCTTTGATTTCTTTTGTTTCTTTTTATGTTATCAATGTGTTGAATTTCTTTTTTCTTTTTTTTTTCATTTTTATAAATCGGTTTAGTATTTATTTATTTATTTATTTATTTTATTTTTTTAAAAAAATTTTTATTGCATTATAGGTTTGGGGGTACATGTGCAGAACGTGCAAGATAGTTGGATAGTTACACATATGGCAGTGTGCTTTGCTGCCTTCCTCCCCTTCACCCACACTTGGTAGTCATCCCCAGGTCATCCCCCCCAGACCCCCCCTGCTGTCCCTCCCCCATTCCCCCAACAGTCCCCAGTGTATAGTAGACCACCTCTCTGTGTCCATGTGTTCTCATTTTTCTCACCCACCTATGAGTGAGTATATGCGGTATTTCTTTTTCTGTTCTTGTGTCAGTTTGCTGAGAATGATGTTCTCCAGAGTCATCCATGTCCCTACAAAGGACACAAATTCATCAATTTTAATTGCTGCATAATATTCCATGGTGTATATGTGCCACATTTTCCCAGTCCAGTCTATCATCGTTGGGCATTTGGGTTGGTTCCAGTTCTTTGCTATTGTAAACAGTGCTGCAATGAACATTCGTGTGCATGTGTCCTTATAGTAGAACTATTTATAGTCCTTTGGATAGATACCCAGTAATGGGATTGCTGGGTCAAATGGAATTTCTATTTCTAGGTCCCTGAGGAATCGCCACACTGTCTTCCACAATGGTTGAACTAATTTACACTCCCACCAACAGTGTAAGAGTGTTCCTATTTCTCCAGATCCTCTCCAGCATCTGCTGTCTCCAGATTTTTTAATGATCGCCATTCTAACTGGTGTGAGATGGTATCTCAATGTGGTTTTGATTTGCATCTCTCTAATGACCAATGATGATGAACACTTTTTCATATGTTTGTTGGCCTCATGTATGTCTTCTTGTGAATTGGCAACCATCAGAATGGGAAAAAATCTTTGCAGTTTACACATCTGACAAAGGGCTGATATCCAGAATTTACAAAGAACTCAAACAGATTTACAGGAAAAAAACAAACAAGCCCATTCAAAAATGGGCAAAGGATATGAACAGAAACTTTACAAAAGAAGACATACATGAGGCCAACAAACATATGAATTTCTTATTCAGATCCTTATTCTTTTACTGATATTGTTGATTCATCTATAAATATTTTCTTTTATATCATTGAGTTTCTTTAAAAATCAAAAGTATTTCAAATTTTTTTAAAATACCTTTTAGGAATCTTATAGATTTTCTTTACTTTGGGGCCTGTTACTAAAGAATTATTGTCCATATCCTTGATCATTTTTGAATGGGCTTGTTTTTTTTTTTTTTTTTCCTGTAAATCTGTTTGAGTTCTTTGTAAATTCTGGATATCAGCCCTTTGTCAGATGGGTAAACTGCAAAGATTTTTTTCCCATTCTGTTGGTTACCAATTCACTCTAGTGACTGTTTCTTTTGCTGTGCAAAAGCTGTGGAGTTTGATTAGGTCCCATTTGTCTATTTTGGCTTTTGTTGCCAATGTTTTTCATGTTTTGGTCATGAAGTCCTTGCCTACTCCTATGTCCTGAATGGTGTTGCCTAGATTTTCATCTAGAGATTTTCCTCTAGGGTGCCAGGTCTTATGTTTAAGTCTTTAATCCATCTGGAGTTAATTTTAGTGTAAGGTGTCAGGAAGGGGTCCAGTTTCTGCTTTCTGCACATGGATAACCAGTTTTCCCAACACCATTTATTAAACAGGGAATCCTTTCCCCATTTCTTGTTTTTGTCAGGTTTATCAAAGATTATATGGGTGTAGATATGTTGTGTTGCCTCCGATGCCTCTATTCTGTTCCATTGGTCTATATCTCTGTTTTGGTACCAGTACCATGCTGTTTTGATTACTGTAGCCTTGTAGTATAGTTTGAAGTCTGGTAGTGTGATGAGACACTTCACAAAAGAAGACATACATGAGGCCAACAAACACATGAAAAAATGCTCATCATCACTGGTCATTAGAGAGATGCAAATCAAAACCACATTGAGATACCATCTCACGCCAGTTAGAATGGCAATCATTAAAAAATCTGGAGACAACAGATGCTGGAGAGGATGTGGAGAAATAGGAACACTCTTACACTGTTGGTGGGAGTGTAAATTAGTTCAACCATTGTGGAAGACAGTGTGGTGATTCCTCAAGGACCTAGAAATAGAAATTCCATTTGACTCAGCAATCCCATTACTGGGTATATATCCAAAGGACTATAAATCGTTCTACTATAAGGACGCATGCACACAGCACTGTTTACAATAGCAAAGACCTGGAACCAACCCAAATGCCCATTGATAATAGACTGGACTGGGAAAATGTGGCACATATACACCATAGAATATTATGCAGCAATCAAAAATGACGAGTTTATGTCCTTTGTAAGGACATGGATGAATCTGGAGAACATCATTCTCAGCAAACTGACACAAGAACAGAAAAGAAAATACCACATATTCTCACTCATAGGTGAGTGAGGAAAAATGAGAACACATGGACACAAGGAAGAAGGTACTACACACTGGGGTCTATTGGGGGGAATAGAGGAGGGACAGCAGTGGGGGGCGGAGCAGGGGAGCAATAGCCTGGGGAGAAACGCCAAATGTAGGCGAAGGGGAGGAAGGCAGCAAAACACACTGCCATGTGTGTACCTATGCAACTATCTTGCATGTTCTGCACATGTACCCTAAAACCTGAAATGCAATAATAATAAAAAAAAGAATTATTGTTTTTCTTTGGAAGTGCCATGTATCCTACCTTTTTCATGTTGCTTGTGACCCTACATTGATATCTGCACATCTTATAAAAAACAGTTGCCTCGTTCAATTTTATGGGCTATATTTCTTAGGGGAAATTTTTTTATGTAGATATGTTCCATAGTGTTGGGTAGGGTGGTTTGGTTCTAGGTGTATCCAGGAATGCCATCTCCTGTGATACTTTTTGTTACAGTCTATGACAGCAATATCTGCAAGTGCACCAGCCACATATACTGCTGTGTGTGGTTTTTTTTTTTTTTTTTTTGGCAGTGGCACATGGGGGCATAGGCTGCCAGGTGGGCTGGTTCTCAGGCTCTGGAGAAGTTTGTACCACACATGTTGGCTCTGCTGGTCACAGGAACAGTGTCTTGGTCTGCTTGGCATTGGCACGAATATCTGAGGACGGGTAATTTATAAAGAAAAGAGGCTTATTTGGCTCACATTTCTGAAGGCTAAGCTAAAAGCATGGTGCTTGTATCTGCTTCTGGCAAGGGCTACAGGGTGCTTCTACTCATTATGGAAGGCAAAGGGGATCAGGCATCACATGTTGAGAGAGAAAGAGGGAGGTGCCAGGTGCTTTCTAACAACCAGATCTCATGGGAATGAATAAAGTGAAAACCCATTCATTACTATGATGATAGCCCCAAGATCATAATGAAATACTTGCCCCTATAATCCAAACATCTCCCACTAGGCCCCACTTCCAACACTGGGGATACAATTCCAACATGAGGTTTGGAGAGGACAATTGCCCAAACTCTATCAAGCAACTTTTCTGGTGATGGCTAGCAGCAGGAAGGCTGGTTTCCAGTCTGTGAGGGGCATGGATGGTGTACAGCAGTATTCCATTTGAAGTGCTGGTGCTGCCAGTAATGGGGGACACTGAATAGTCTGGTCTTCAGGCTCTAGGCAGTGTGTGCAGTGTGTTCATGGCCAATATCTTATTTTTCCTTTTTTATTGGCATCACTAGTTCTCTTTGTACCTGAAATGCTCTGAGCAAATAAGAAAGCCTTCTAGAAACTCATATGATCTTTCTTTCAGTAACCATTCATATCCTTAATGTTGTTATCTATGGTCAAGTAGCTTGACCTCTAATGCTCCCTTAATTTTGATCAAAGTCAAATTCCTTTTGGTGAAAAGAAGAAAATGCTGTAATAAAAACTATTTATTATTATTTTGAATCTTAAAGTAGGAACATCATATTAAAAAAATAAGACTAAGTGCAATGCAGAATTGGTAGTGTTGGTTTGGGATAATATATTGGAAGTCACCTAGTCACATAAGGTTTCAATAATTTACTTCTCCCAAAATGTGTGTTTGGAGTCTAGTTAGAACAGCAGTTAGTCAGAGCTGAACTGGCTGGCTGTTTATAAGAGCATCCACCATCACCCAGAGTAAATACACTCAGAACTTTCAAATCTACTAAGGAAACATTGATGTGGATCAACCACAGAGCAATAAAAAGTCTTTACACAGTAACATCAGCCAATTTTTAAATTGCACCCCTGTTATTTATTTATTTATTTATTTTAGGTTTTGGTGTACATGTGAAGAACATGCAAGAGAGTTGCATAGGTACACATGTGGCAGTGTGATTTGCTGCCTTCTTCCCCTTTGCCTATATCTGGCATTTCTCCCCATGGTATCTCTCCCCAACTCCCCACCCCCGCTGTCCCTTTTCTGTTTCCCCTCAACAGACCCCAGTGTGTGATGCTCCCCTTTGTGTCCATGTGTTCTCATTGTTCAAAACCCACCTATGAGTGAGAACGTGCGGTGTTTGATTTTCTGTTCTTGTGTCAGTTTGCTGAGAATGATGGTTTCCGGGTTTATCCATGTCCCTATGCTTTTTATTAATAGACTGCTTTATTTATGTAAAAAAGATTCAGAATTATTAACTCTTATTTTCAGGAATTGTTATAGAAAAATTATCTACAAACTTCTGGTGTAAAAGATAAGTAATTTACCAAAACTTATTTTAAATGAAAGCTTATGCAACAACTCAACATGTAAAATAGGAAAATGCAAATCTATTCTGTTTGAATCCAAGGTTAAAATCTAATAAACATGATACCCAACCCCCTACACTCTTACTTCCCACCCCCACCATGCCCCATACAGGGATTACACCAACAACAAATCAAAAACCTTTTATTTAAGGCCAGGTGCAGTGGCTCACACCTGTAATCATAGCAGTTTGGGCAGCAAAGTTGGCTAGATCACTTAAGGTCAGGAGTTCAAAACCAGCTTTGCCAACATGGTGAAATCCCATCTCTACTAAAAACACAAAAAAAATTTAGCCTGTAATCCCAATTATTCAGAAGCTGAGGTAGGAGAATCACTTGAACCTGGGGTGGCAGGGAGGCTACAGTGAGCCAATATTGTTGCTGAACTCCAGCCTTGGAGACAGAGGGAGACTCTGTCTCCAAAAACTAACAAGTGGACCAAAAAAAACTTATTTAAGGAAACTTAATTTCTCTTATAGCCATCTACATGTGCCTCTTATTACATAAACTAGTTATCAGACCTTACAATAATCCTAAAATTGAAGCCCAGTGCTCTTGAGTTCTAGTTCAGCATATTTCTGCTCAACTGTGCAACTCTTTGCATTTTAAATTGCTGAGTCAAGGAAAGAAAGTTGATTTTAAATACAAATCATTTAAAAGGTAAAAGAAACTTGGGTAGAAGAAATAGTTTCTGGTTTTTCATTTCTGTATTCTGTGCATCACTGCTTCAAAGTCAAACATTGCAAAGTTAAAGGTTATTAATTGTTGAGTTCACAGAATATCTCTTTGTCTGAAGATAATTTCCCATTGAGAAGAGTTTGTCTTTGTTGTCTTGCTTTTTCAATAGCATCTTCTGACAGGAAGTTGATCCTGGGAATATCGTTAAAATTGACTATAGCTGGGAAATGTGATTCTCAGCATTTTCCTAATGACAGCTAAGGACTGATGTTTGCAGTGGGATTTTACTCAATAATTTCTATACCATTGGCATGAAAATGTTACTGATAAATGCCATATTTATTTCTCCAAACCTTGCAACTGTGTATCTATGAGCTTTAGAATTTATTATAAATAATTCTTGATGCATTCCCTGGTTTCTTTAGCATCACTTTGGTGATTCAGTGATTGCATTAGAATGCAGAGACTCACCTCCAAATTAATTCAAAAACCAAAGTAAAATGCTATTCCTTCAAAGGTCAAATATGCTGATGGAAGGGAGTTAGTATAAGACTTTCAAAAATGTCTTGTAAGGTATAAGAACAATTTAGACTTTGCCATGCCAAATTTGATATCAAATATATAAATAATAGTTTAATTCTTTTTTAAAAAAGCAAATTCCTATGGGGGAAAAACAAAGTTTAAAAAAATGAGAAAATATTAACATTAACATCAAAAAATCTCAATAAAGCTGATAAAAAAATCTAATGTTTCCTTCTGTCATAACTTAAATATTTTACAGGCTGTTAATATACTTTTTTTCTATATGGCAAAATTACATAGAGAAATATGCACTTTACATACATGTTTTGATAAACTTGACTCTGTCTTGATCTCCTTTCTGTGAGTTTGGCTAAAGCAATCTTGGGAGAATTCTGAAGTAAAAAAAAAAAAAAAAAAAAAAAAAAAAATCTCTAAAGCTGTTTGAGATAAATTGCTTTAGAAATCATAAATATAGATCCTTTGATCATCAGTCTAAATAAATGGAAAATAAAGCATATTAAGTTGCCTTATCATTCCCTAAGTCTAATGTCTAAAGCTTACTTACTTGAAAGAGTAGAAATGTGAGAACAAAGAGATTAAGAATAATGCTGTAAACTACACCCACATTCCTTAATGATAGGTTGGAGACGCTGCCAAGTAGAAAGCCAAATAACAAAAACAATATCTAGTTCTCAAAATGCCACCTGTTTTCTAAGCTTTGCCCTGAATGTAGACGATTAACAATGTAAAACGGCTGCCATATCAGCCTGGGATGCTGGCCTGAGGGTTTGTGTGACTTCTCCAAGGTGGCACTTGTCTCCTTCTTTTTCTGGTATGTGCCACAAATAGATTCTTAATTCCAACGTCATTTAAGGGGGAAATTTGCAATATGGAAGCACACATTTTCATTTTCACATAAAACATAAAGCAACAGTGTCAGAGAGACTACTCCCACCTTTGGGCATTTTGTAAATTCTGGATGGTGTTTTTATTTCGCGGGACAGTAGATACAGGATTGTGCATCTTAGGTGAGTGAGGATCAATGGGCAGTCAGCTGGACGCTGTCCTAAGATGGGTATCTAACTCTGTTTTGCACGTAAATGAAAAATATCTAAGAATGTTAGAGTGTTGACTAAGAGCAAAGATTTCAGAACTCGATTATTATGATTTAAAATCTGAATCTGTCATGGACAAGTTTCCTGTCTTCTCCCTACATTGGTTTTCTTATTTGTAAAACTGTGATGATCAGTGACACCATCAAGTTGCTGTGATGAGAAAATGTAAGAAACCTAATATGGTGCTTCTCAGGAAATGAGCATTCTATAAGTGTTGGTTATTTTTAGTATTTTGTAACCAGGAAGTAATAGGTAAATCAGAAGAAAATTATATATTTTCTTCAACTTTATTAAACTCTATATACTATTTAAAAAATACATACCTACAATGATAAAGCAGTGGCTTTTAGTGCTTAAATCACCATCAATGAACAAAGGTTATCTTTTTGTTATTTAGCAATCTCTGGTGAATGGAGAATGCCTCCTCTACCACCACAAAGATTTATGAATATTGAGTCTAATGACATATGAATGCCGGGATCTAACGTTTATTGCACCCATAGTAAAAAGAAAATGAGTCCAATGAGATGGACCCAGCCTGAAAAGAAACAATAGCAAATGAAACACCGCATATTCTCACTCATAGGCGGGTGATGAACAATGAGAACACATGGACACAGGGAAGGGAGTACTACACACTGGGGTCTATTGGGGGGAATAGGGGAGGGACAGCGGCGGGGGGAGCAGGGGAGGGATAGCATGGGGAGAAATGCCAAATGTGGGTGAAGGGGCGGAAGGCAGCAAAACACACTGCCATGTGTGTACCTATGCAACTATCTTGCATGTTTTGCACATGTATCCCCAAAACCTAAAACGCAATATAAAAAAAATAAAAATAAGAAAAAAAGAAACAATAGCAGAAGGAAATGAGTGACATGGAGTTTTCATTGCATTTAGAGGATGGAGCCTGGATGGAGGTTCTCTGCTGTTATTTGAATTTCAACCTACGACATGGGGCAGAGGGTTTGTTCCAGGGGTGGGGAGTGTGAATGAGGGTGAGGGACCTTATTAGATTACCCAAATATGGGGAAAGGGGAGGAGTAACAACTTGAAAGCTGTCAACTTTGTCACATCAGAAATGGAGTCTTTATTTCATTATAGTATCTTTCAGTGTTTGTATCACTAAGAGTAATTCCATTTCAAATTGTAAGCATGTCACCACTTCAATATAACTTTTAATATAATTATGTCTTATATTTACATTGACCACAATAATATATTGTTAGTTTAATATGCCCTTTATATTTATGCCATTATGTTGGTTTATATTACTTATGTGGGTAAGCTATTGAATATATGAATTTCATTTTAAGACAGGAAGCAATGTTATAAAATGATTGTTAGTAAAACATTGCTAAGCCTTATATAGATTTGATAATTTCTTAACTAAAATTTTGATTTTTCTAAGACTTAGAAAAATGAGTAAATTGTTTTAGGAAAAGTTACTGGGAAATAAATGAATAATACTTTTAATAAAATAATTTACCAAATGATGCTATCTCATGGTTTTAATATGTATCTATAGTTACCTATATTCCGATGGATTTGAGACAAAATGCTACATTCTGAATCATTCAAGGAAAGACCTTGAATGATTAATATAGTTACAAACTGAAAGAAAAAGAAAAAGAAAAAAGAAAAACAAGTATATACCAGATGGCTTCCATAAACCCAGCTGGTAATCCATGAGTCTGGAAGCCTTCGGCTGGATTAGCTGTCTTAAATTTTTTAATTAATTGCTTTAAGGAATTGATTTACAACCGCTGAGAACTGCTGTGTAGCAAACAAGAAGTCATATCACAAATAACTACAGAAAATAAACATCTAGAATAAACAAACTGCAAACTGAAGTAGAAGGAAAAGCACTGATAAAGAAATTCTATTTCCTCAGGAATGTAGAGGGATAGAACTAATTCATCTCCACTGAGAGCCAAAAACTCTGTATAACGGCATTCTAAATTAAAAAGTTCTGATGTTTTACATTCTTCAAAAATCTGATTGTAAACACCATTTTGGTTGGGTAGTGGGTAAAGATAATGACGTTGTTACAGCTTGCAGTTTTCCACTTATTGGAAGTTGGTTCTAATGAAGGGTATCAGACACAATGCACTACTCAGTCAGATTTTTAACAAGTCACTGTAAAGGGATAGCATATTTTCAGTATCGATGTTAAAGACAGGTGGGGTTATTTTTTATTGTGCATATTTCTGTTCAATTGCATCTCTCCAGGAAGAGAAAATTATTTAGCAGTGAATCTGAGTCCGAGAATCCTTCATCTACTGGTGAGGCGAAGAGTAGACATTCTGTAGGTTGGCAATTAGTTACTTGCAATTTTAAAAAAAGTATGTCTGTTAACAGATCTAGGTGTTTTATGATATCTCTGTATCTTAAATAAATATAACATTTGTTCCTTGAAAACATCCTATCCTTACTGCTGTTTCAATTCTTCATAAAGACTCTGGTGATTCAACAAGGAGGCAAAGGTTCCATCTAGACATATAAAATAGAGTTGTAAAGGAAATGAATTCATAAATGCAACTGAAAAGATTTTTAACTCTGTTCCCATTTCTTTCTTTTCTTTTTTTTTTTTTTAAGATTCAATTTCTACAATTGGCCTTTCTTTTATTTTTTTATTTTTTTGAAATGGAGTCTCACTTTTTCACCCAGGCTGGAGTGCAATGGTACAATCTCGAATCACTGCAACCTCTGCCTCCCAGGTTCAAGTGATTCTCCTGCCTCAGCCTCCCAAATAGCTGAAACAACAGGCACGAGTCACCACACCCAGCTAATTTTTGTATTTTAGTAGAGAAAAGGTTTTGCCATGTTGACCAGGCTGGTCTTGAACTCCTGACGTCAGGTGATCCTCCGGCCTCGGCTTCCCAAACTACTGGGATTATAGGCTGAGCTTTTTAATTACTCTCTAGTTTATTTTTCTATCTTCAAATAGCTTTTTAGCCACCAATACCTTTAGAATCTTTTATAAAGTATATGGGAAAAGGAAGGCATAGGTATAGGTTTAAAATAGCATCTTATATCAGCCCTTGATGAAACTTCCCTAAGATTATAGCTAAATTACTCTGGAGGAGGGATACAGAGGAGCAGTAGAAAAAAACATATAAAGCTAAATTTCTCTGGAGGAGGGATACTCTGGAGCAGCAGAAAAGAAGTATAAAGAAAATAATTTACAGGCAGCAGAAAATTCTAGATTAAATTTTCTAACTTTAGTAATATTTTGCTTAGAATTTTTTAAATAAATAATGTAACCATACTGTGAAATAGAAAAGTAGGTTCATGATTTGATTATTATAATTACTATTATGGGTTATACTAGTAGTTTTGCTATTAGAATTCATATATATATGAAGAATGAGAAGATGGAGAGAAGGAAAGGGTGTGGTGGCTCATGCCAGTAATCCCAGCATTTTGGGAGGCCAAGCCAGGCAGACCACCTGAGGTTAGAATTTCAAGAGGAGCCTAACCAACATCATGAAACCCCGTAAAAATACAAAAAAATTAGCCAGGAGCAGTGGCAGGCACATCTAATCCCAGCTACTTGGGGTGCTGAATCAGGAGAATCACTTGAACTAGGAGGCAGAGGTTGCAGTGAGCTGAGATCGTGCCATTGCATTCTACCCTGGGCAACAAGGGCAGTAACTCAGTCTCAAACAAAACAAAACAAAAACAAAAGAAGAAGAAGAAGATGGAAAGAGAGCAGATAGAAAGATACTTGATCTGCCTTATATTATTTCTTATCTTAGACATGAATATCTGCCACAGAAAACAGGGTAGCTATCTTTATATTGCATAGCAAGTACCCTCAGGGGCAGACTTCATCTCTAAATCATTTACTCTAGAGAAAGTAAAAAGTACCTCTCATAACCAAGACTTTGCTGGTCATCATTAGCTGGACCTTGGCGTTTCAGTGACCCAGTCTCCCTACCACACTCAGGCCATAGTATTCTATGATTCAACATCAGTTATTTCACTGAACACAAACAGCAGACAAGACTACCCTGTTACTCTTGTGACCAAATATCCTCTTTCTCTGGCGAATACGACTGCTGCTTCTTTAGCAACTACAGATAAAGTTTTGTTTCATTCTTTCTTTCCAGATTTAATTAATGCACCTACTTACAGAATTAGTCCTCTTATACTTTATACAAGCTATGCATTCCACTTCATTTAACCCACTCCCAGGGGGGCACAGTGGCTCACTCCTATAATTTTAACCCTTTGGGAGGCTGAGGCAGGAGGACTGCTTGTTGCTAGGAATTTGAGGACTCTCTCTCAATCACCTACCCTAGGCTCAAATTTGATAATCATTTTTGCTTATAGTTAGTGAAGATAGACAAAGGCCAACAGAAATAAGAACAAGCACTAGCTACTTCTTGAGAGCATACTATAGCAAGGGAGTCAGTCACTATACCTTGCCTTTTGATAAAGATTCAAAAGCCGACAGAAGAGTGGGAAAGCTTTATTGTGGAAAGTAGGCAAAGCTCCAACTGAGCTCTGATGGAAGGCTGTTGCTACAGGGAATCTGGGGGTGGGGGGCGGGGAATAACTAAAGACAAGGCATGTGATTGGTAAGGGATACATATTTAGCAATCTCTAGATGGTTCTAAGTTCAGAGTAGAGAAAAATTTGGGGAGCTTATTTCCAAGAAGGCTATTAACAAATCCTGGACATTACAGGGCTGATTGTTACAGGGGTTATTGCTTGGCTTCCTGGGATTTTGCTGGGGAATGTGTTCTGACCTCCTGTTAGTCTGACATATTATATATCTATTAATATATCTAATCCATGTCTATATATCTATATCTATACGTATATATAACTAGTAGTCTGGCTTCCAGGCGTGCTTAGTTTACAGAAAGTTTTTGTTTCCTAACCTAGTTGCTACAGATTGTGAGTCAGAGTTACAATTTGTAATATGGACTGGCCATCATCCATTTATATATTCAGTCCCTCATTTATTTCAAGTATTATTTTAATGAGCTAACCCCATTCTCTGTAGCATATAAACTATTTAGACACACATGTAAGAACAAAATGCTAGCAGTGTTGTTTAGTAAAAAGACAAAACAAAACAAAATATCTAGTATGCTGTCTGCGAAGCCTTACAATGCCCTAGAGTATCAATATTTTTAAAAGACTGAGACTACTGCCTGGATATGGAACTGCTACTTGCTTTTACAGCTTTGGGTTTTTGTTACTTGCTTAAGTTCATACTTGCCTGCTATTAATTATCTGTTCTACAAATAGGATTTTGACGTCTGTATAATACAAATGAGCAATTTGCAAGATTTTTCATTCCACCCTTTTATTTTCACATAAAATGCAAGGCAGCAATCTCAAAGGAAGAACTGCTTCTACCTTGGGGAATTTTGTACTTTGTTGGTGGCATTTCTGGCTTCACCAATTCTTGGTAGTGGTTTTGGTAGTTCCGCATGCATATTCTACTTGGCCGTAATAAGTCAATCAACCTACATTTGTTTGACTACAGGTATATTTCAGATTACTTTTGGCTGGAGATCTTTGACAGAGAGGAGGTTCACTGAGAGTCCGTTAAGATCCTTGCGGCCTTAGACTGGGACTCTCAAGCCAGCAAGAGTAAGCACATCTGATCTCCCTTGAGTCTCTGCCTGATCAAGGTGCCAGCCTTCCCCATAGTTGGGTGGTACTTTCATGATGAAGTATTTTCTAATCTTCCATTGAGGCCTCTTAGTTTTAGGTTGATTTTGTTAGATTTCCTATGTGACAACTGACCTTTGGCAAAGTTCTGGAGATAAGAAGTTGCATATTTTTACGGACTGCTGTTGTTCTTATAAGTTCTTTCAGGATAGAACTATACCTTTCCCAAGGTAAACACTTGTTCCCTTTAGAATTCCTCACTAACACATTAACTTACCTGCATATTTCTCTAATTGTCAACATTTCAACACGGTATTAGTCCGTCCTCACACTGCTATAAAAAGCTGCCTGAGACTGGGTAATTTATAAAGGAAAAAGGTTTAAGTGACTCACAGTTCTGCATGGCTGGGAGACCTAGGAAACTTACAATCATAGCAGAAGGCAACAGGGAAGAAAGCTTGGATCTTCTCACCTGGTAGCGGGAGAGAAAGTATGAGGAGTGAAAGGGGAACAGCCCCTTATAAAACCATCAGATCTGTGAGAACTCATTCACTGTCAGGAAAACAGCATGGGAGAAACCAACCCCATGATCCAATTGCCTCCCACCAGGTCTCCCTAGAGATGTGGGGACTATAGGAATTGCAAGTCAAAATGAGATTTGGGTGGAGACACAGCCAAACCATATCATTCTGCCCCAGCCCCTCCAAATGTTATGTCTTCACAGCTAAGAATATACTTGCCAATAGTCCCCCAAAGTTTTAACTCATTGTAGCGCTAACTCAAAAGCCCAAGTCCAAAGTTTCATCTGAGGGACAAGTCCCTTCTGCCTATGCTCCTGTAAAATCAAAAGAAAGTTAGTTCCTTCCAAGATACAATGGGGATAAAGGCATTGGATAAATGGCCCCATTACAAATGGGAGAATTTGGCCAAAACAAAGGGGTTAGTTAACAGACCCCATGCAAGACCAAAATTCAGTGGGACAGTCATTAAACATTAAAGCTCCTAAATAATCTCCTTTGATTTCATGTCTGACATCCAGATCACACTGATGTAAGAGGTGAGTTCCCACAGTTCTGTGTAGCTCCAACCCTGGGCTTTGAGCATACAGCCCCCACCCAGCTGTTTTCACAGACTAGCATTGAGTACCTGTGGCTTTTCCAGGAGCACAGTGCAAACCGTTGGTGGATCTAGCATTCTGGGGTCTGGAGTATAGTTGCCCCATTTTCACTCTTTTCACAGCTCCACTGGGAAGTGCCCAACTGGGGACTCTGTGTTGGAGCTCCAACCCCACATTTCCCATTTACACTGCCCTAGCAGAGGTTCCCCATGAGGGCTCCACCCCATGCAACAAACTTCTGTCTGGGCATCCAAGCATTTCCTTACATCCTCTGAAATCTAGGCGGAGGTCCCCAAACATCCATTCTTGACTTCTGTGTACCTTCAAGTCCAACACCACCTGAAAGTCAAGAAGGTTGGGGACTTGCACCCTCTCAAACAAAGGTCTCAGTGGTATGTTGTCCCTTTTTAATCACAGCTAGGTTTCAAGGCACCAAGTCCTAAGACTACACAAAGCAGCAAGTTTATGGGCTTGGCCCATAAGACCATGTTTTCCTTCTGGGCCTGTGATGAGAGGGGCTGCTCTCAAGACCTCTGAAATGTCCTGGAGACATTTTTCTCATTGTCCTGTTGATTAGCATTTGGATCCTTGTTACTTATGCAAATTTCTGCAGCAGGCTTGAGTATCTCCCCAGAAAAATGTGTTTTTATTTTCTATTCCATTATCAGGCTGTAAATTTTCCAGTTTTATGCTCTGCTTTCCTTTTAAACATAAGTTCCAATTTCAGATCATCTCTCTCAAGTTGAAGTTTCCACAGATCTCTAGAGCAGGGGCAAAATGCCACCATTTTCTTTGGTAAAGCATAGCAAGAGTGACCTTTGCTCTAGCTCCCAATAAGTTTCTCATGTCCATTTGAGACAACCTTAGCCTGGACTTCATTGCCCATGTCACCATCAATATTTTGGTCAAAATCACTCAACAAGTCTCTAGGAAGTTCCAAACTTTCCCACATCTTCCTGTCTTCTGAGTGCCCCAAACTGTGTCAACTTCTGCCCATCACCCAATTCCAAAGTCACTTCCACATGTTCTGGTATCTTCATAGCAGTGTCCTACTCCCAGTATCAATTATGTATGAGTACATTCTCACATTACTGTAAGGAACTGCCCAAGACTGGGCAATTTATAAAGAAAAAAAGGTTTAATTGACTCACAGTTCTGCATGATGGGAGGACTCAAAAAACATACTATCACAAGGAGAAGGGGATGCAAACTTGGACCTTCTCACCTGGCAGCAGGAGAGTATGAGGAGCAAAGGGGGAAGAACCCCCTATAAAACCATCAGATCTGGGCTGGGCACAGTGGCTCATGCCTGTAACCCCACACTTTGGGAGATTGAGGTGGGATGGTCAGCTGAGGTTAGGAGTTTGAGACCAGCCTGGCCAACATAGCAAAACTTTGTCTCTACTAAAAATGCAAAAATTAGCTGGGCTTGGTGGAGTACTCCTATAGTCCCAGCTACTAGGGAGGCTGAGGTGAGAGAATCACCTGAACCCAGGAGGCAGAGTTTGCAGTGAGCTGAGATGGTACAACTGCACTCCAGCCTGGGCAACAAAGCAAGGCTCCCTCTCAAAAATAAATAAATAAATAAATAAGATCTTGAGAGTATTCACTTCTACACTCACTATCATGAGAACAGCATGGAGCAAATCACCACCATAATCTAATCATGTACCTCCCTCAACACCTGGAGATTACAAATTAAGATGAGAATTGGGTGGGGATAGAGCCAAGCCACATTAGTCACTGACAGTTTAGAATTGCAGTGGCATTTTGAGAACATTTTGATATCAATAACCATTTTGAAAGATGTCCTTCTACTAAAAGATAAGACGCCCTCCAGAGAAGAATGTCTCTTCTGTTCAAATGAGAGTGTTCATTGGTTTAGTATAGGAGACACTCCCTCTCTTTGACTCCATACATCAGGAATTAAGTGATGGTTTGATGAAATTGTCAAAAAATTGAATTACTATTTAAAACAACTATAATGCCTCCTATCCATTAATGTAATGCCTCCCATCCATTAGTATATATATCCACACTATTTTCTTGAATCTAAAATTTCTACCTTAAACT